>JAJJWX010001985.1:0-2400000 GCA_023529315.1 Papaver bracteatum
AAAAGCGATACAATCGCAGGATTCAAAATTTTTCAAAAGATTACACTAAAGAATTCATCGCAAAAATTAAAGATCTCAATAGTTTATAAAGATTTCTGTAGACACGATATAATTGCAAGATTTCAAAAGATTTTACAGAAATTTTATTTTATAAATCATATTATGAGATTGAAAACAGAAATGAAAGGATAAAGAAATGCGAAATTATCGCAAGAAACGCGAATAAAATTTCGCAAGAGAGAAATGCAAATGCATAAGACGGGCGCAAATCGCCTAAAAACATATAAAAATGGGACGAACCTTTGTGGCGTACACCCTAGTTCGCGGATTCTATTCCATAAGAGGCAATGTCCTTAAAGTGCGTCATAATGGGGGTATCTCTTTGCATGACTATGGGAAAGGCTATACATTCTTGGAACCTAGTCATGGAGATTTGGGATTATAGAAAATCCATCCCGGAGAAATAACTTGGATTCTCAATTATATAAGGTTATACCCTGGTTGGGCGCCCGAGAGTTTCTCCTAAGGAATGCAAAGTATGATCAAGGCGCCGAGGTTCACGGTTGATCTGTGGGTGCCCGGGATGGATGAACCTACCCAGGCCATCCATGGAAAGTCTTGGCTACGATGTGTTCGGCCCGAAGAAAACCCCACTTAGGGTGCAGTCTTGTAACTATAAGCCATATAAGGCAAAAAGGACAAGGCTGCGAAAACAACTGGTTGTTGGCAGAACCGGATGGGAAAGTGCTAGTCTTGTATGGCCGATGTATAATCCTTGAAGGGGCAACCGGGGGAGAGATAAGGGCGATACCCTCCATTAGGGAGCTGTGTATCAAAAAAGACGGCAATGTCATGGGACTTTATAATCGCAAGAATATTTAGGCCCGTCATATTGTCGCGTGACACAGACAGCAATGTCATGGGACTTTATATTCGCAATAATATTTAGGCCCGTCATATTGCCGCATAACTGGCCAAAAAGCCTAAAGAGAAATGTTAAGATGAGATCAATGGGTTTTTGCGATAAGATCAAAATATGAGATAAATGAAATCAATAATAAGAGGATATAAATCGCAAAGACGTCCTGCGATTTCATCGCAAAGACGGCAATGTCATAAGTCTTAAAAAGCAAAGAGAGATTAATCTCGCAAGATGTCTTAGATTTATCATATTGTCGCAGAGATTAAAATTAAATGATAAGACAAGATCAATGGATTATTACATATAAAAGTAAGAATGTCCTGCGATCTTGTTGCATACAAGTGGCATAATAAGACCTTTAACTAGGAAGGCAAAATAAGACCACAAGAGAGGTTATACCTAAAAGCGTATAACAGATTGCTAACGACTTTATATTAGTCTTATTTCATTTATCATATTGCAGATCAATAACAAGAGGCAAGTATGGGAATGCATAGAACGGTAATGTTGTAATTCAATCATTATATGATAAATTCATGAAAGATAGTCAAAGATTGATACTTATATTAACCATATGGCAAAAAGAGATTTATTTCTTTGTCTTTTAATAATACGCAGATAGAAGCGAAAAGAATTTATATATTAAAAAATACCAAAAGTTGATGAAATTCGCAGAAAATTACAATATGTTGCAGAAAAGAACCGCAAAGAATAAAGAATCGCAAAGAAGAAAGAGAGAAATTCGCAGGAAATTATAATTTGTCGCAGAAAAAAGTCGCAAGAAAGAAAGGGATAAAAACACAAGTTTTTCAAAAAGAAGATCCAAAAGAGGAAATAAAACCACTAGAGAAAACGAAAATAAACTTGCGAAGATGATCATATTGCAGGAATAAACAGTGGAGAAAATAACAATGAGATAGAAAAATGAGGCACAAGACAATGAACCTGCGAGAATAAAGAGGAACGCATTCACTAGAGAAAAATACAAAGAAATGGAGAATGGAGGAAATTTAAAGCTACATCACTTTTACCGCGGCGAAATGAGCTAAGTAACACAAACATTATCTATACAGTGCAATAGATAAGCATTCTCATCATACAAGCATCATACTCGCATTATAAAAGCATTGCATAAGCATTTCATGGCATAAGCATCGCATATACATTTCATAACATAATCATTACATAAACATTATATTCACACAAGTATTTTACAAAATTTTACAGAATAATACCTTGAAATTTCGCAGGACCATTCATATTTTGATCCACTATTCACATCACTATTTGCGACACTATTCATATTTGCGACACTATTCATAATTCGCAACACTATTTGCGACACTATTCGAATGCCTATTCATAATTCACAACACTATTTGCGACAACATTCATAATTCGCAGCACTATTTGATCACTATTCATAATTCGCAGAAATATTCAGAAATTAGCAGGGTTATTTATAATCACGCAGACTCATTCATAAATTCGCAAATTCACCCAGAATTTCGCAGGAATTGTGATTATTTCGTAGAATGTGATTATTTTCTTAAAGTGATTATCACTTGAAGCAGAGGCAAGATAAGAATAAAGAAGCAATTTAATCATTCAACATTTTCTCATGGATTCTCCTTCATAGATAAAGAACAGAGGCAACTATGGATTACCAAGAAAATATTTTATGTTCTTTATCTTCTCAGCAAGAATCATTTCCAAAATGGGCAAGAATCCTCACCAAAAATGAATAAATAATTTCGCATGAGTAGAAGCAATGTTTCTTATTCAAAGACAGGTAATTCTTATATTTCGAGGATTGAGTATTTCTTCTATTTCTTCTGAGATACTTCATACTTCTTATACTTCTTCAAGGATACTTCGCATACTTCGCAAGATGATACTTCTAATTACTTCGCAAAACTACGGAACTTCGCAAAAGAATAGAGGCAAGTATATACTTTTTAAGTTTGGTATTCTTTCGCTTGTTCCTTCGTCAGCAAAGATCAGAGACTACTACAACAACAAATTTTTTCTTAAAAATTGCTCTTCAAGCAATATTCAAGAAAAAAGAGGCAAAATGTAGGAGCAGAATCTCGCAACAACAACGCTCTTGCAAAGATTTTTGCCACACATGGCAAGTGTCGCAAATAATTACAAGAAACGACAAAATATATGAAGATTTTATCATTACTCGCAAGAATAAGGTGATAGTTCGCAAGAAATATAACAAGAGGGAAAAATCCTGCGAGACATGGAGAAACCTAAGGGAAATGTAGCAGGAACTCGAGAGAAATAAAGAAAGCTTGCGAAAGATATTACATGAGAACTTAGATCCGAAATTAAGGGAAAGCTTAGCTGTAAATGAGCTGTCATGAGCTGTCATCCACTATGTAATTACCTATATAAAGAAGAGAGCAGGAGAGAGAAAAGGGGAGATAATTTTAGGAAGAGAGAAATTTCTAGAGAGAAAAAATGTTATTTCTTTATCATCTTCTTCCCCAAAACTAGATCTAGAATTCTTCCAAGAACTCCATTAATGGAGATTGTAGATGTAAATTAATGTAATTACAAATTATTATAGTGAAAATCCGTGGATGTAGATCACATTGATCGAACCACGTAAAAATCTTGGTGTTTATTTGTATTTTAGTATTTTTATCACCATTTTTATATGTAGATCTAGGAATTGTTATCAAGATTTGATAAGGGGTGTGTTGTAGGAAATCCCGCAACTACAGAATCGATCAAAAAACGCAGCGGAAATTGAGTTTTTAAATTTTCTACCAAAACCCAACATTAAGTTTTATAGATGTTAATAATAGCATAGGGGATTAACAGATCTGTGTACCTTAAATCGCTAGTTCCAAATCCAAACAGAAGCAAACTCCGTTGGCGAATTTCTTCTTTCCTTGCTTGCTATTTCTCTTTCACAATCTGGAGCTGTACACTTGAAAAACCCAACTGACTATTGCAACTACACAAAGAACACTACCTTCTTTTTTTTTATGAAGTAAAGACGAAAAACTGCTACAGCTCCTTTTCTTAATACTTGATTTGATGAAACACCAATACTGTAAACTGGGAAGAACTAAAAAACTTGATGTAGCTTTGTTAGAAAATAAAACTTTGGTTTTGTCTCCGTGAAAAGAAGACACGGCTTTTTGTTTCGGGGTTTCTCACAATTAACTTAATTGTATAGGGACGGGAAAAAAAGAAGGCTTGGCTATTCTTAGCTACCGGTGTACCAACTATTCTAGCTTGCTCCCCTTATATAGTTTTCATATAGGGATCTTCTTGTTCTCAAAAACCTTCTCCAAATACAATTAGGTCTCTTGGGCTACAAGCAATTTTAGCTTTCCTTAACCGTATAAAATTTCTTGTGTCTCACACAATTCCAAATACGATTAAGAAATTACAAGTCACTCCACCAAAGACTTGTAATTGACAAACACACTAAAATTACCTGTTTTAATAAAAGTAAAACCCTTCCTCTACTTCCTTACAATAAGTCCCTCCGTTAATACCGGTATTCATAAATTCACATAGGTGTGTAACAATTACACATCATCTCCTATACAAAATTTATATTTGTATCCTTGATGCGCTTTTCACATTATTATTCTAATAATCACTTAAACAATTTAAGTGACCACTGGCCAGTCTAGAATAATAATTCTTGCACAATATCCCAAGGGAATACACATCCGTGCGGATACCGTATTGAATATACATATTCTAACTTTGCACTCACAACCATCCATCTTACCCAGGTTTTGGATACAAATGACCTCACTGCTTGGTAAAACAAGATAGCCAGAAATACACGTAAGGTATATACACATTCTCAGGATTAAGAACTTATGTACAATAGTAACTTAGATCCATTCAATTAGCTGATAATAAAATGAATATAACTAACCGACCGGTTCGACATAATCCAATTACATCAACCTGCTAGATTTAGAAGTCTCTACTTCTATGACGAGATTTATCATAATACGTACGTAATAATCATAGCAAGTTATAATCTAATCAATAAAAATAATTCACATAGATTACGAACTAAAATGTCACCAATATATTATATCTCCCACTGTATAAAATACAACTAATATATTTGACCATATCTCACAAATCGTGTTTAAAGTGAACTGTTAAATAATGTTTAAAATGCAATGCCTAACTATTATTTTTGGGCATAATCCCAACAATCTCCCACTTGCACGAAAACAATCAAAAATCAGTTTTGACTCCCATCCCATCAACATGAGAATCAAACACCTTCTGTGTCAAGGCTTTGGTAAAGGGATCCGCCAAATTATGCGCCAAGGCTATCTTAGTAACAACTACTTCGCCTTTCTTCAACATGTCTCTAATAATATGATACTTTCTTTGAATGTGCTTGTTCTTAGAATGGTTTCTAGGCTCTTTACAGTTAGCTACAGCACCACTATTATCACAGAAAATAATAACATGTGGTATAGCTGCAGGTACCACTGTAAGACTAGTTAAGAATTTCTTTAGCCATACTGCTTACTTAGCTACTTCGCAAGCTGATACATATTCATCTTCAGTAGTAGAGTCAGCAATACACTTTTGCTTGACACTTCTCCAGCTTATGGCTGCTCCACCTAATGTGAACACATATCCTAAAGTTGATTTTCTCTTATCCTCATCTGATTGGAAATCAGAATCGGCATAACCAAGAGGAACCAAATCTTAGGATCCGTAAACCAACATATAATCTCTAGTTCTCCTAAGATACTTTAGAATATGTTTTACAGCAATCCAATGTTCCCGTCCTAGATTAGACTGGAACCGACTGACCATCCCAACTGCATAAAAAATGTCTGGTCTGGTACATAGCATGGCATACATGAGACTGCCTACAGCCGAAGCATAAGGAACGTTACTCATTTCTTGCATTTCCTCTGATGTCTTGGGACAAAGAGCTTTTGTAAGTTTAATGCCATGTCTATATGGTAAGAAACCCTTTTTCGAGTTTTGCATAGCAAATCTCTCCAGCAATTTGTCAATGTAATTGGCTTGGGATAAGCCTATCATTCTAGCATTTCGGTTTCTGAGAATTTTAATGCCTAGAATGTAACTGGCCTCTCCTAAGTCTTTCATACTAAAGTGATTGGAAAGACAAAGATTTACTGATGATAATGCTCCTACATCGTTTCCAATGAGTAATATATCATCTACATACAAAACCAAAAACATCACCATGTTTCCTTGAGTTTTCTTGTAAACACACGGTTCATCAAGATTCTTCTCAAACACTATAGATTTAATAGCCTCATCAAATCTAATATTCCAGCTTCGAGATTCTTGCTTAAGTCCATAAATAGACTTATGCAACTTGCATACTTTATGCTCCTGGCCTTTAATTACAAATCCCTCTGGTTGGATCATGTAAATGTCCTCTTCAAGATTGTCATTCAGAAAGGCAGTCTTGACGTCCATTTGCCAAATCTCATAGTCAAAATGAGCTGCAACGGACAAGAGTATTCTAATGGACTTAAGCATTGCTACTAGCGAAAAAGTATCCTCGTAATCAATTCCCTCTTTCTGAGTGTACCCTTTCGCCACCATCCTAGCTTTATAGGTTTCAACCTTACCATCTGTACCTCTTTTCTTCTTGTAAATCCATTTACACCCAATGGGTTTAATATTGGGTGGTGGATCTACAATACTTCAGACTCCATTAGAATCCATGGATTTAATTTCAGTATCCATACCGGACATCCATTTTCTCGCTTCAGGGTCATTTACTGCCTCGTTGTAACTAGTAGGATCCGAATCCTTCTCATCTAGGATAACTTGAAAAGTTTCCCCAAAGAATTCAGCATACTTAGGATTTCATTTCCTTGGTCTAGTACTATGACGAGGCTGGTTTGGTTGAGCAACAACTATTTTTTCAACTTGTTGCTCCGGTTGTCTTACAACTTGTGGTTGAACTTGAGGTTCAACTTCAGGTGGAGGATGTACTACTTCTTCATCCATATGAAGACCCGGACCAACTAATGGTTTATTAAAGATCGGAGGATCATGCTGAACTATTGGTTGTTGCACAACCACTGGTGAATTTGTATGTATATTATTACTAGTTTGTTCATTAAATTCAGGAATATCAAAAGTTGTTAGTCGCAAAAATGGAGCAGTTCTGTTAGACTCTTAATTGTTTACTGGAAGTGAACTAGAAGTACTACTAACTCCCACTGAACCATTATCACACAAATCTTCAAGCACAACTTTACTTAGAGGTTTATAGTCCATCATATAATCATCTTCAAGAAATATTGCATTAGTACTTACTACTAACTTTTGCTCTTTCGGATTATAAAATAAACCAGCTCGAGTAACTTTTGGATAGCCTACAAACAAGCAAACTTCTGACCTTGACTCTAGTTTACTAGACTTTCCTTTTAGCACATGTGCAGGACAACCCCAAATTCTTAAATGCCGTAGACTTGGCTTACGCCCAGTCCACAGCTCCCTGGGTGTCTTAGGAACTGCCTTACTAGGTACCAAATTCAGAATATATGCTGTTGTTTCTAAGGCTAATCCCCAAAAATATATAGGTAATGAAGTATAACTCATCATGGACCTTACCATCTCTAGTAAAGTTCTGTTCCGTCGCTCTGCCACACCATTCTGTTGTGGTGTTCCAGGTGCAGTCAACTGGGATACAATCCCATGTTCTACTAAGTATGCACCAAATAGGTTTGAAATATACTCACCACCTTGATCTGATCGAATGGATTTCAATTTCTTTCCTGTTTGGTTTTCGACCTCTGCCTTGTATTCTTTGAACTTTTCAAAAGAATCAGACTTATGATGCATAAGATAGATGTAGCCGTATCTAGAATAATCATCAGTGAAAGTGATGAAATACTCATAGACACCTCTATCTCTAACATTCATCGGTCCACATACATCAATATGCACTAACTCTAATACTTCATTGGCTCTAACACCTTTCCCTGTAAAGGGTCTCTTGCTCATTTTACCTTCCAAACAGGATTCACAAACAGACCATGGCCCAATTTCTAATGAATCAAGATATCCATTTTGAACCAACCGTTTGATCCTGTTAAGGTTAATGTGACCAAGCCTTAGATGCCATAAGTATGTAGCGTTAGTCGATGGACTTTTCCTTTTAAGAGTGGTAACAGATGTTATACATTCACTATTTAAAACACAAGGATAATAGGATAGATAAGATATAAACCATGCGCCAACACACCAGTAAAAATAACTAAACTGTCTTTAATTATTAAAACCTTAAAAGAATCAAATTTAATTGTCAAACCATCTTTAACGAGACAAGACACTGAAATTAAATTCCGCCTAATGTCTGGCACATACAAACAATCTTTCAAAACTAAAATCTTATTTCCATTACTACTACTACTAAGACGAACTCTTCCTACGGCTACGGCAGCAACTCTTGCATCCGAACCTAGGCTCAGGTAAATTTCTCCTTTACTTAGTTGTCTGGTTATCTGAAACCCCTGCAATGAATTGCATATATGATTATTGGCTCCAGAATCTATACACCAACTGTTTGGTGTATATGTGGCAATATTTGCCTCAACAACTAAAGATTCAAAATTACTTTCTGACTTCTTCTTAGCTAAGTATTCCGTGCAGTTGCGCTTCCAATGACCAGTCTTGTTGCAATGGAAACACTTTCCATTTGCAACACCTTCTCCCTTGTCCTTTTTAACACCCAAAGCTTTATTTGAATTAGGACCTGTTTTATGAGACTTTTTCTTAGGATTCTTTCGCTTAGGTTTGCGCTTAGAATCCTCCGCTAAGTGAACACTTCCAGCTGCCCTTTTTATTGTCCAAAATTCCTTCCGCAGTTTGCAATTGGTTAAGTAACTCAGGGAGAGTTAAAACCATCTTATTCATGTTGACATTCAACTTGAAATGCGCAAACGAACTGGGAAGGGAATTGAGAACAATGTCAACTTTCATATCAGCATCGATAGTTGACCCAAGGGTTTCCAGTTCGTTAAACAGAGACATCATGAGAATGACGTTCTCACGAACTGGAGTTCCTTCTTGCATTTTAGTGTTCATTAGCTTTCTAGTCGCCTCTGCTTTGGCGGGACGACTATGTTCAGAAAACATCTCCTTAAGACCATTAATGATCTTAGCAGCTTTCTCAAAGCCCTCATATTGATGCTGCAATACATTGGAAATAGAAGCCATGATATAGCACTTGGCCATATCATTGGCTTTCTTCCACCTAGCATGAGAACCAACTGTTTCTTCGGGTTCAGGGAGTGCAGGTTCTGGTTCACTAAGAACAAACTTGTAATCTTGTACAGTGAGTACAATATCCAAGTTTCTTTTCCAATCAACATAGTTGGGACCGGTTAACTAGTTTTCTTTCAAGATAATCTGTAAGGGACTGAGGTTCGACATCGACATCTAAACATGCATAACAAATAAATTGTAGTGAGATAAAACAGTTCTTAAAAACGAAAAACAAAATAAAAAATTTATTTATCGCAACTCCCTAGTATTACGACAAACATCGGATTCCCAAAACTTTACATACGTAACATTCCTTGGGGAATTAGTTGCGCACATAGTTTTTCAGGTGAAAGGACTTTCCAATGATTTAACAATCCTAGACATCTCATGTCATATTAAATCAACAATCCGATAAATTTGGCCTCTAAAACAAATATTTGTTTCCTTAGGGAAAGCAAATTACTTAATTTTAGTTAAGTGTAACCCATAGACAATTTTTAGAATCTACATAAACTGAATTGTCTCCTTAGGGAGAACAAAACCGTTCATATAATCTGATTTGCCTATGGAAGGCCGCGGGATTCGAAAATCCCTCTCCCACTTAATTTCTTAGGCAAGGGCAGTTTATGTTCACATATCTCATATACAAACAAAACAATATTGCGATTCTATGACTACCAATCTAATTAATCTAAGATGGTATTATAGCTTATATATATGCCTAGGTACCAATAATAATCACGTAAACTTAACTTGAACAAATCACACATATTCAACAGTTCACATCATTACCAGAATCACCAAAATCACCAAGTCATGTTACTGATATATGTTTGTGTAGGCTATCTAAGAAGGTAACTATCTGTACCTGTTCGTAATGTGCCAAGATCCTTTAGAAACTTGTTTTAATAAGCAGTACCAAAACTGTTTTGGACATAACTAAAAAAAAAAATTTGGGCATTCATTAACTAACAGTACAATTCCTACGTAAACCAATCAATGAGGCAGGTCCGTTGATGCACATGACAATGATTTTGAAAACTGTTTTCGCAAATCAAAATTCCCTATTCATACATCTCATGTATAATTAAACAACACCCCATATATCCACCATGGTAATTTCTTAATTCTAGCACAAACAAATTGGAAAACCATACACAAACATTAATTTGCATCCCATACAAAATTCAGCCAATACCCATCTCAAAATAATCAAATAAATCATCAATAATCAACAACATCCACCAATTGATAAATCTAGGGTTCCATCAGTTCATACAAATTGAAAAAGCCCTAGTTTTTTAACACATCATAATCTCCATCATGATCAATAAAATTGCAATTGTTAACATCTAAACCTAGATCTTGATGACATTGTTAGGAATCGATCA
Organism: Papaver bracteatum; assembly: GCA_023529315.1. Classification (NCBI taxonomy): domain Eukaryota; kingdom Viridiplantae; phylum Streptophyta; class Magnoliopsida; order Ranunculales; family Papaveraceae; genus Papaver; species Papaver bracteatum. The sequence continues at coordinate 10,585 of JAJJWX010001985.1, forward strand.
AAAAACGCAGCAGAAATTGAGTTTTTAAATTTTCTACCAAAACCCAACATTAAGTTTCATAGATGTTAATAATAGCATAGGGGATTAACAGATCTGTGTACCTTAAATCGCTAGTTCCAAATACAAACAGAAGCAAACTCCGTTGACGAATTTCTTCTTTCCTTGCTTGCTATTTCTCTTTCACGATCTGGTGTTGTACACTTGAAAAACCCAACTGACTATTGCAACTACACAAAGAACAGTACCTTCTTTTGTTTATGAAGTAAAGACGAAAAAATGCTTCAGCTCCTTTTCTTAATACTTGATTTGATGAAACACCAATACTGTAAACTGGGAAGAACTAAAAAACTTGTTGTAGCTTTGTTAGAAAAGAAAACTTTGGTTTTGTCTCCGTGAAAAGAAGACACGGCTTTTTGTTTCGGGGTTTCTCACAATTAACTTAATTGTATAGCGACGGGAAAACAAGAAGGCTTGGCTATTATTAGCTACCGGTGTACCAACTATTCTAGCTTGCTCCCCTTATATAGTTTTCATATAGGGAGCTATCCTTCTTGTTCTCAAAAACCTTCTCCCAATACAATTAGGTCTTTTGGGCTACAAGCAATTTTAGCTTTCCTTAACCGTATAGAATTTCTTGTGTCTCACACAATTCCAAATACGATAAAGAAATTACAAGTCACTCCACCAAAGACTTGTAATTGACAAACACTCTAAAATTACCTATTTTAATAAAAGTAAAACCCTTCCTCTACTTTCTTACAATAAGCCCCTCCGTTAATACCGGTATTCATAAATTCACATAGGTGTGTAACAATTACACATCAGCTCCTATAAAAAATTTATATTTTTTATCCTTGATGCGCTTTTCACATTATTATTCTAATAATCACTTAAACAATTTAAGTGACCACTGGCCAGTCTAGAATAATAATTCTTGCACAATATCCCAAGGGAATACACATCTGTGTGGATACCGTATTGAATATACATATTCTTACTTTGCACTCACAACCATCCATCTTACCCAGGTTTTGGATACAAATGACCTCACTACTTGGTAAAACAAGATAGCCAAAAATACACGTAAGGTATATACACATTCTCAGGATTAAGAACTTATGTACAGTAGTAACTTAGATCCATTCAATTAGCTGATAATAAAATGAATAGAACTAACCGAACGGTTCGACATAATCCAATTACATCAACCTGCTAGATTTAGAAGTCTCTACTTCTATGACGAGATTTATCATAATACGTACGTAATAATCATAGCAAGTTATAATCTAATCAATAAAAATAATTCACATAGATTACGAACTAAAATGTCACCAATATATTATATCTCCCACTGTATAAAATACAACAAATATATTTGACCATATCTCACAAAGCATGTTTAAAGTGAACTGTTAAATAATATTTAAAATGCAATGCCTAACTATTGTTTTTTTGCATAATCCCAACAAAAGATTGGTAGAACGCAAAAACGGTTGAAGAGGTACGGTTTTCGGTTTTCTTACATGAACACTTGTGTTTTCCTGATTGTGATTTTCGTTGTTTAGCGATTATGAATTTTGTTTTTTTTATTTACCAATTCTGAATCTCATCAAAAGCTCTGCATCACTGTTCCGTGCCATATTATTGACGGTGGTTTTTAGTATAGGGCAAAAAATGTAAAATTCTATCTACCTAACCCGGCATCAGAAGTAGTAGACCTTGATATACTATATTCCGCAAGGAATTCTAAGAATATATCAAAATCCGATGAGTGCATGTGTCTCTCTTCATATTATATTGAAACTCAAGCTCCTAGATAAATTGTTCACTAGTATAGAGCCTAATGAGTATTTGAGATCAATGCCGGAGCCTGCCGAGTATTTATTCTATGCTATGTTACCCAGTCGAAATATTGATGTTGACATGACATGACAATTAGTGTTCACTTGCAACTAAGTAGCATGAATTTCCCGAAATGTCAGGATTGAGATACGCATAGAAATACTCAATTAGAGGAACGCAAAGTTATGCTTCCCTCTGAAACATAATTAGTTATTTTGCTTGAACGCGCAAAATTCACCAGAAATTTGATTGATTTTGTGTCAGCCCACAAAGTTCAATCTTTTTAACTTAATTTTATTAATTTACAAAAATTAGGTCTTTACGGATTGCGCAATATCTCGAACCCCATTGGTCGAAGCTAAACCTAGGTAAGCTAGGAAAGTGATCCGCCATGGACTAGTAGGAGAAAAATCCTACCAAGAAACAAAGAGAAACTGCAGCAAATAAAGGTAGAAGCAAAAAGACACGCTGCCACTTGGCCGGCCAGTTTGCTCCAGCAGGTGCTGCCCTTGGCCGATCGGCCATGCCCCATATTACATGTTGGCCCCTATTTCTCAACAACCAATCAGATTGCTTTAAATTCACAACACACACTTTTGAGTAAAAGTGGAAGTTGGCTAGGCGCACATTTAATTACTTAAAGAATTGAATATAGGCTGCCCATGTCATTCTTAAAACAATCACGACCACACAATTTGGTCGGCCAACTCAAAAAGCTTGGACTCCTCCAAACGGGACCAAGAAAACTTCATGATATCCACCGTCGGGTCCACCGCCATTCCAGCCAATCAGAATCCTCTTAGACCGCCAGCAACATCCCTGATCGCTAGCCGGAGCTAGGCTAGTCGCGATGTTGAAAAGAAGTTCAACGAGTTAAGACTGGCCATGGTAGTCTCAAACTCATCACATCCATCCAACTTAGCCAGCTTAGTTGGATGGCATAGATTTTGTTTCGGACGGCCAACGAGGTACATGTATGCTCGCTGACCACCCATCTAGATCCCTGTCCAGTTGAACTGCTCACGGCATGTCAACAGAACATCAAACCGATTGCTCAAAGTAGGCTGGCCACGCGGGTTACAAAACCCTAATTTATGTTAGCAGCAGTATACTGCTGCCGAAAAACGATCTCGGTCGTCCAACTTCGCCAGTCGAATTGATCGGCCTAGATTCAATTCTGATCAATGGACAAGGCGCGGATACACTCACTAGCGGCCAGACTATAGCGCTGGCTGGTCGAATGATCCACAACATGCCGCCAACACTAAAAATCGTTGGCCCAAAATGGGTTGGCCACACGACTTTTAAAACCTAAATTAAATCAACGACATCCATTAACTACCTCAAATCATCTCGATCGCCCAATTTCTCTAGTCGAATCGTCTAGCCTAAATCCTAGTATAGGCGTTCAACAAGATGTGGCCATGATCACTGGCCACCTCTCTTCCATAAGAAACAATCGGCCACGCCGCGGCCTACCCGTATGGCACATAAAAGATCGCCCAAAGAAGGCTGGCCGCGCTTCTTCTAGGAGTCTTAAATAAATTAGTGGCAACCAATAACTGCCGCAAATCATCTCGGCAATCCATTTTGGCTTGCCAATATAACCGGTCTAGATTTAACTTGGACCGACAAATAGGATGTCAAAATAGCTACCAGCCATCACTCTCCTATAGGAACCGACTGGCCTACCTTTGGCATGCATAAATAGTTCCCAGCAACTTCTTGAAAGTGGTCAGTCATGCTCTTTATAAGACATTATGTTCCGCGACCAACCAAGACAGGCTCAATATAACGATGTTTCACATGCATCGATTATTTTGAGATGCTTGCTTAAAAGCGATGCTTTACATGCATCGAATACATATGATATTTTATGAGTATCGGCTTCACAAATAACTTAGTTATTTAACCTAATCGCGTCATATGCTATTCTTTGCGGAAAGTCTCATGACTTGGCTCGTCACACATGACTACCCGCCACTTAGCTTGCGCATGATTGGTAAGAATAATTAGGTCTTGCAAGAAAGACCCACTCACTTTCTTCGTGTTTTCCATGAAAATACTCGAGACATCAAACATGTCACAAACTAGGGTATGTTCATCAGGGTATTGGTCTGGTCTACGGCGTGCGGTGTGCAACACGCCCATTACAAGAAAGTGACAGGAAAGGAAAGCAGTTAGTGATGATAGAGAAGTAGTGGGACAAAACTACCCAGTCTTCCCATCATAGTGGAAACATGGTTTTCACCGCCCTGCATGATCCCACTCCTCCATCACTCAACTATTCACAGTTCCTATGAGATCAAGATGCATTCAACTATGACTGATATAAATAGGTTTTCAACCTATTTCAACCATAAACGGTTTTTTGGTTATCAACACAGTATTCAGAAGTAAACACCAAAGAACTGATAGCTTACATTTCACAAGCTAGTTCCATATTCTGATACAAGTTATAAAATAACCACACCTTCATAGTTAACCATTATGATCTCAACACCTTCTTCTTCGCTTCCCTCCCTAAGATCAACCCTTCTCCTTCATTTTGAGACCGAAGCAATAATGGAACGACAATTTCTTGGTTTAGGAAAGAATTGTACAGATTAATCTCTCGAATCTAAAAGCACTCTTGTGTAGTGCATTTGTTTAGGGTTTAGATTCGTTTCTCGGCGGCACACCCAAATTTACTATTTCCAGCAGAATCAGTTTTTACCCCAAAACAACTGGCGACCATAGTAAGAGATTAATCTTGATAAAGTGAGGGTCTAACAACCACACCCAATATTTCGATTAGCAATCTGTATGGACAAAATCCGAGTTACTTTACTAGAGAATCAACTAGACAGTCAGACTCAATCTAGATAAAAATATCTCTAGGAGTTATTATCTCAATCTCTCAATTTGATTTACTCAAGCAAAGACAATTTGCGAGTCTTCATCAAAGAGAGATAACTTTGATGGTACCAAAGACCAATATCCAAGTGTCAATCAATTTAATTCAAAAACCAATAAGGTTGGATATTCTAATTGATTGAACAACGCATAACCTGTATTATTTCAATTATATAACAAAATATAATGCGGAAAAGAAATAACACAGACACCAGAATTTTGTTAATGAGGAAACCGCAAATGAAAAAAAACCTCGGGACCTAGTCCAGATTAAACATACACTGTATTAAGCCGCTACAGACACTAGCCTACTCCAATATAACTTCGGTCTGGACTGTAGTTGAACCCAACCAATCTCACAATAATCCAAGGTAAAGTTATGTTCCTACGCCTCTGATCCCAGCATGATATTGCACACTTGATTCCCTTAGCTGATCTCACCCACAACTAAGAGTTGCTACGACCAAAAGTCGAAGAATTTAATAAACAAATCTGTCTCACACAGAAAAGTATACAAGGTAAACAAGAACCAATTAATAAAACCAGACTTATATTCCCGAAGAACAGCTCAGATTTATCAATCACCTCACAATAAACTTAATCGACGCAGCGAAGAAGATTATTGAGGAATCACAAACGATTAGACGAAGTATTTGTGACTACTTTTATATCTTGCCTATCAGAGATAGAAATATCAAGCCAATTATTACAATTGTACTCGTACGATATAAGATGCAAGATCAAATCACACAACTACGATAAAAGTAGTATCGGTCTGGCTTCACAATCCCAATGAAGTCTTTAAGTCGTTAACCTGGTTTTAGAAAAAGAAAACCAAAGGATAATGGAGGATCGACTCTAGATTAGCAAACTAGTATCACACAGAATGTGTAGGGATTAGGTTTCCCAGTTGCTAGAGTTCTCCCTTAATTATATAGTCTTTCAAATCTGGGTTTGCAATCAATGTTAGATTAGCAACAAAGCATTCAATATTCAACGTTAAATGAAAATCTGATTAGATACAAGATAATATTTATCAACCATTAGATCAAAAACATAGCTTGTTATACACACATGTATTACACGTTTGTTGGCTTGTGAAAACCGCACCCAAACTTGTACATTAGTTGGTTCAACACTAGTTAACCAAATGGTTACCCAAATGATAACTTTCATATCAACCATATTCTTCTTCACCATAACTAGTCCAAATGACTCAAATGAACTAGTTAGAGAGTTGTTCAATTAATTAGATCTTTATGTACTACACAAGACACAATTGAAGCAAAAACGATGTGATTCACTCGAATCGATTCATGAACTATAAATCCACGGTTTGCAATAGAATTCCTTAGTTTATTAAGATAAGTTCACAAATATCGTTTTTAGACATAACCTACTCAAGTTCGCGGACTGGGTTCACGGACTTAAGTTCCCGGATGGAGTTCACAAACTCCAGCAGAAATTCTCGGTCGAGAAATTCCGCCAGTTCGCGGACTGAAGCTCACGCACTTCTCCGATTTCACTTGATCAACAAAGTTCGCAAATTTCGGTTCAAGCACTAAGGACTTATACATATATGTGTTGCCACAACAATGCTTATATCCTCCAATGGTTATATTGTCTAAACTCTCATTTCAATCATTGAAACATTCTCAGAGGGCGTTATATAGTTGTTATTCACAAACTATTTTTCGCTAGAGCAATTTCCAAAATAATTGAAACATAACATGACTTTCGTCACTAGGAAAAGATGAACTTGGCTAAAGCGAAAGCTTTACCAACATATATTTCGAGAAATAGATAAGCGAGATATATTCAGCTCGAAATATCATATGTGTATATTCTTAGTCTATATAGTAATACGACTTTTGTCTCAAGATAGGAGATATAATAGATAGACATTCGAGTAATAGATAAGTTCAAGTATCCACATACCTTTTAGTCGATGAAGATACACTAGTTCCTTAAGTATTCCTTCATCTTGTATGATGATCTCCATGGGGTTCTTGAGCTCAACTACACTTTCTATCCTAGTCCGAGACCTTAGCTATAGTAGACTAGAAATTAAAGACTTTATAGTTTTGATCACTAATATTGACAAACATGCTTGAGATAGCAACGCATGCGAGTTCGACCGAGCAATGCTCTAACAATCTCCCCCTTTGTCAATTTTAGTGGCAAAACTATTAATACATATGGAATAAAAATTATATAAAATAAACTTTGTAGCTCCTATTCCACATGTCGTCTAATCTTAAACAATACTCGAAATCTTCGTCACTTCCAAGTAATCCAATGATCCCAAAGGTTGTAAGTTTAGCACCATCGTTGTTGAAAATCCGTAGCTATAACAATGAGAAAAGAAATGGTTCTCAATCATTGTTATACAATGTCATAGTATTATTACACAGCGTCAAAGTCCAATTGCATCACAACTTTAACAACAATACTATGGTGATACTTCACTCCCCCTTAGTCAATACTCCTTCTCATATGGAAACCACTCCCTCTTTCATAATGATCCGAAAACCATATGTATTTGTAGTATGAACTACATATTAATTCTCCCACCCCCCACCCCCCTTTTGTAAATAAAATTGGCAAAGGTACAAGAACGGGATCCTAATGAAATTTCCGTAAGAGACATTTCATGACCAAAGCTAAATGTATATCATCTTGTTTAGATGCAATCATAAAGCCGAAGCTAAATGCATTCATCAAGGAGTCTATAAAGATACAAGATAACCCCTATAATATTCCACATCCACACTCCCCACAAAGATTTGGCAATTAAGCACAAGTTCAAAAGAACTCTCCCCCATAAAATGTCATTCCCAAGGGAACAACAAGAGCGACCTTATAATTTCAAAAAGAAAAGAAGGATTTTTTTAGACTCAACAAATCACATACAAGTATGAATTTGGAATCCATAAAGAAATATTCAATCATATTAACCAAGGAGAACCAAGATTAATTTGACTAAATATGCTCGACACAAGTAAACTTATGAAGACTTAAATCAATTAGATTAATCATAAGAAGACTCGCAAATAATCTAATTATCATACTCAACCAAACTAATTACAAAAGTAATTAATTTAATTGGCCACACTCGACATAAGAAATCTATGGAGAAATGACTAAATAATCATACAAGATGATTAATTTAGTTCAATCATGTTCAACATAAAGTACCTTACGGAACAACAACTAAGCTAATCACAAAGCAATCAACTTTTGTTGTTTTAGTGCTCAACAAAAGACACTTCATGGAACAACACAGTATTTATACAAAATTGTGGATCGGAGAACAACCTTATACCGTGGAATAAGCAAGGATTCATTCTATGTTTCCATCACTATTTGCACAATGACATACAATAGACATAATCCTTGAATCACAAAATATTTTAACCTATCTTACATCAATAATTGAAAATATAGGCTTAACTTTCGTGTTTTGACAAAAGTTTATTCATTCTTTTATCAATATTTGCTATCAATTCACGAACGACTTTACTTTTGACAAAATATGGGACAATCAAGTTCACGAACATAAACGCACATATCCCATAACAATATTGTAATATATAAAATCAAGACATTAATACTGCAAAAATCATCTTCAAAACAAGTTTAGTATTTAAACCAATAAATCTAAAAACAAGAAGATGAAAACTATGGACATAGCTATGTGTAATCACAATAATGGCTATTGCAAAACACTAGTTACTCTTCTAAATAAAACAAGAAAAATACAAGATTTATTAGGCAAACAAATAGATCCGCTGCTGCTTTCTTGTAAGTGTCAGGAAAGGCGGGCAGTTAGTGATGATAGAAATGTAGTGGGACGAAACCACCCAGTCTTCCCCTCATAGTGGAAACGTGGTTTTCACCATCCTGCACGATCCCACTCCTCCATCACTCAACTATTCCCAGTGCCTATGAGATCAGGGTGCGTGCAACTATGACTGAAATAAATAGGTTTTCAATCTATTTCAACCAGAAACATTTTTTTGGTTATCAACACAGTATTCAGAAGTAAACACCAAAGAACTGATAGCTTACATTCCGCAAGCTACTTCTCTATTCTGATACAAGTCATAAAATAGCCATACCTTCAGAGTTAACCATTCTGATCTCAACACCTTCTTATTCGCTTCCCTCCCTAAGATCAACCCTTCTCCTTCATTTTGTGACCGAAGCAAGACTGGAACGGCCATTTCTTGGTTTAGGCCAGAATTCTACAGATTGATCTCTTGAATCTAGAAGTACTCCCGTGTAGTGCATTTTTTTAGGGTTTATATTCGTTTCTCGGCATACCAAATTTACCATTTCCAGTAGAATCAGTTTTTACCCCAAAACACATATATTCAAGTTTTGGGCCTTCATAGAAATAATGTTTCAGGTAACTTCACAACCCTCAAATAGTTTTTGTTATTTTTGTATCACACCGATCTCGCCTTACTATTCTTTTGTTCTTCTGGTAATGCTCGTATTTGATTGTACAGATTCCCTTGGCTTTATTGACAATTAGCTGCAGAATAAGTTCTAAGACACCATGGTACGTTTTCTTTTACACGCTCATTTGGAATTTATAATTAGTCTGGTACTACATTTATAGAAGATAAATTAGATTAATGCTCAAAAGTTTAGATGTTATATATGTATGAATATGGAAGTGCATGATACAAACATAGCCTTGTTCATCCAGACACTAATATGTACGATTAACCTGTCATTTTTAGAGTGTACATACAACTGTTATGATTGAATGAAGTAACGTTTCGAAAACCTTTGTGATTGTTCTTTAAATGAAATTTCTAATTTGATGTGTGGATCGGATTCTTTTTAATCGATATAATTCGTCTCAGCCTACCTTTTTGCTTTTACGATTAAATGAAGTAACGTATCTAATTTGTTGTGTGCAAATCCGGTTGGTTCATAGACTTCTGATATGTGTCTAAAACACCTTGATATTTATCTATTGTTTATGCTTTCTTTGCTAAGTTTTCTTGTAAATTATGTATCTTATGTTTGGTTTTGAGTTTTAGGTACTTTGGAGTCATTTGGAACAAAAGAAGAAGAAACGTCGCTTAAGAGGGAAAAGCGGATAATTTCTCATTATTTGTTTTTATTTCTTCATTTCTGTCTGAAAAACATATCAGCTTTAGTGACGCAAATTGATCTGTCTGAAAAGCATGGCATCTATAGTGATGTAGATAAATTAAAGCGAAGAAGTGGATCTGAGAAGTAAGAGACGGCTGTTGTTGATGAAAGTTTTCAAACAAGGGTGAAAGCATCATTTCGTATGCAAACACTATTGGGAGCTCGACGATTAGGGAGCAACCTGTTGAGTTGTGTTTATTGGCTGTCACTGTTGGTGGCTTGAATCTGATTGTTGGGTGGCTACACTCTGGGGTTCTCAGAGCTTGGGTGGTTAAATCCAACTTCAATTCCTACAAAAGACCTAAACTTCAGACAAAAATCATTTTTCTCATCATTTGCTTCTACCTCTTTTCTTTGCCTGTAATAGTGGCGGCTCCAGTGGTATTCACTTCAGAGAAAGAAAGACAAATCGAGAGAACTCAGGAAGATATTGAGAAGATGAAGCTGCAACTGATGCTTGAGATCGATTTGATTACTAGGGTTTGAATAATTTGTGTGATTCAACACTTAGAAAGAGAATTTGGTGTTGTTCAGATCAGATTTGAGTTTGTTGATTGAGTGAACCCAGAGAAGATGATGCTGCTCATGGAAGAAATTGGAGTTAGGCTTTGCAACAGGAAGAGGAGATGTGATGAATGATGTGTTGTTAATTGAATATGAGGAGATGCATGGAAGTGATGAATTAATAAAATTGGAAAACTAGGGTTTCAATTGAGATGGGTTTTCACCCGAATTGCTACAGGGTGTGAAGAAGAGGATTCCGGTGTTGATTCATGGACTCATGTTTGATTATGAGGATGAGTTTTGTTACTATTAATTTACAGCGAGAATTGTGACTGATGAATGAAATTTGAATTGTTCTTCTCAGACGAGATTCGAGTTAGTTTTAGATTGAATTTGTTATGCGGTGTTGTTTGTGGTGATATCTAAAGAGAAGGTACTGGAGAATTGTAGGTGGCCTGAAGTGATGGAGATGGAGGAGAAATTAGTTGTTGTGCTTAAGCATGGATTACAGGGAAGCCGGTGGTGTTATGTTGAAGCTGATTCTTTCTATTGAAGTTTATAAGCTACTGCAAAGGACTGGCTAAGGGTGTGCAGCTGTAGTAGGTAAAGAATTCTGGTGGTTGGAGGTTTGAGTGAATGAATGGAAGAGTCAGGAATGGAGGAGCTTAAATCTTATGTAGTACCAGAATATCGCTACAACACTATTCCTGCGATATTAACAACGTTTCTGCGAGCGTTACTGACGATTCTTCAACAACGCTTCACGAGCGTTGCAGAACAATTAAAAGAAACTGACGATGGAAGAAGTAAAAGAAGAATGTGTTGATCCTGCGATGGCCATCATTCTTGCGATAGGGAATATTATAACGATCGCGATAAGATTGCAGAGTAGATCCGAATTAAGGGGAAATCTTAGCTGTCTTCCACTATATGTTTTCCTATATAAAGAGCACGATAGATCCAGAAAAGGATGATGCATTTTTGAGAGCTGAGAGAATTTTGAGGAGAGAGAAACTCCAGAAAGAAAGTTGTAATTCTGAGTTTTAATATCTCTTGTAAATCTTCCTGAAAGTGAATTAATAAAAGTGTTGTTGTTTATTCACAATTATGACTTAGTTTTCATAGATTCTTGACAAGGGTGTAGTGTAGGAAATCCTGCAACTACATTTTGGCGTCCAGAAACAGGGAGAATCAGTCTAAGAAATCTCAAATTGCAACTTGAAGATTTGAAAAAATTGTTAGAATTGGAGAAATGGCTAGAAGGAGAAGAAATACATCAGAACCACCGACAACTGTGAGGAGGAGCAAATGACTTGCAGGTGAAGGAACAGGTGAATTAGAAGAATCTTTAATAATAAGATCAGGAAGAAATAGAACAAGAAATGAAGTAGAAAATTCAAATCAACAGCCGAATCAACAAGCACAATCGAAAAATAGGGATGTGGATTATGATAGAGTGAGCGTACATACTTGGAGGTCGGATTCAATGGAAGAAGCAGAAAATCGACAATTAACAAATGGAGAAGAAGGAGAAAGAAATCAAAGAATGGCTGGAGGATTAGTTCATGTGGGACATGAAAATGGGATAGTAGATGATCTGAGGCAAAGAACACATGAATAAAGGAGATTAGAGGCGGAGGAACGTGCGAATCTAACAAGACAAAATCATGAACTAAGAATGGAGAATTTGAGGTTACAAAGAAGGATGTCAAGAAGTACTGTAAGATCAAATTCAAGATCATTCAGGGAAGAACCAAGACGAAATTCCCCAATGAGAAATGTTAGAGAAGAAGTGCAAAATTTAAATGGAGAGCAACGTCATAGAGAAGAAGAGATAATTGGCGATCGTTATAATCTGCGTGACAATATAAATCAAGAGGGAAGAAGCAACCAAATTGAAGAAAAAAATTTAGAGGAAGGTAGGAGGATATTGCATGGGCGATAGAATCAAAGGAATCAAAGAATAATTGAAGAAGAAATTGAAAGATACTATACTGAACAAGCGCGCCTGGCTTGCGATAGAGAAAGATTAAGAGAAGAAGTAGAAGAGCAAGAATTTTGAGAGGCAGTACGACAAAATAACCATGAAAATCGAGAAAGAAGACGTACACAAAATCTCTATAATGATAATATTCAAGAGGAGTATGATAGGATACAAAGGAGAATAGAGAGACAGCGAAGAGAAATGAAGAAATTCGCAGAGAAGAAGATAGGCAATTGTGATTTCAAGAGGATGGTGAAAGAGAAAATCGCAGAGAAAGAAAGGATGATGCTGAAGAAGGAGATACGCAAAATCTCGCAAGACAAGAAAGACAAGAACGCAGAAGAAGGGAAGCTGCGTTAAAAAGGCCAATGGAACAAAACTCAGCTGAGAATGAGCAAATTTTGAGAGAATTAGCAGAAATGTGAGGAATGATAAGCAAAAGAAGAGAAGGAGGTAGAAGGCAACTTGATGAAGCTATTGAAGAAGCTGCGAGGACTCCATTTACTCAAGAAGTATAGTTAAGAGGAATACCTCCAAAATGCAATTTACCAGCATTAACCAGCATTTTTGATGGGACTACTTGTGCCGTTCAACACGTTAAAGCTTATGTTAGATGTATGCTACAGTGGGAGAATCATGATGCTGTATTATGCAAGTATTTTTTATCTAGCTTAACTGACGAGGCGTTGAAATGGTTTGAGGGATTACCAAAGAATACTATAACTTGTTTTGATCATTTACAAGCTACATTCTTAGGAGCGTATATCAGCAATAATTCATCGCGGCCAGGCATTGAAGATGTGTTTGGGCTAAAACAGAGAGTTGGCGAGAGTCTGAAGCACTTAACTATAAGATGGAAATCAATGTGCATCGAAATGGCTGGAAGAGTGGATGAAAGATACCTGATCCTATCCTTCATTAATGCAATGTTTGCGACTAATTTGTTGTACATTCAAATTTTCAGAATCAAAAATACAATTACCATGACAGAATTGCGAGAGATACAGGAAGAATATATTGCTTTGGAGGAGAAACAAAATGAGATGGAATCATATCCAATTGTGAACACCAGCTCGCTAGCGGCAAATGGAAGTTTGCTCCCTAAAATGATAAATAATGTAGCGAGCACCTCGCAACCACAACAGGAGAAAGTGGTCATTGATAACCAACAAAAATTAGTAGCGATGGGCAGTCGAGATCAGGAAGAGTATGAAAGGGAGAAGAATTATTATAATCGCGGTGGTAATAATAAGATTCAAAGACTCGATCAACCTCAAGAGACTTATGGTGGACAAAGGAAGAATAATTTTAAGGGACAAGGTAATCAAAGGATAATATGGGAAGAAATTAAGATGCCTGCTCTCAATACTAGCATAGAAAAGATTTGGGAAGCTATCATTTTAATGGAAAATATACCCTTTCCGTGCAACATGGGAAAAGAACCCCATCCAAACAATCGAAGTCAAGAATTCTGTCCTTATCATCATTTTCATGGTCACACAGTAAACGATTATAGGAATGTGAAGAGAATAATCTTGAGGATGATTGATCAGGGAAAGTTAAATCATTTTCTAGTAGGACATCCCCAATCTCAGCAATTACCGCCAGCACCAGAAACTCGCAGAGTGAATGCTGTAAAAGGAGCGGAAATATTTGTAATAGAAGTTGGAGCCAAATCAAAGAATTTGTTTTATAATTCTATTGTACATTCACGCAGAACTATAGAGGACTTCCATGATAATATCTTAAGCAGGGTCTTCGTGAGAGACACAGATGGAAGAGAGATATTGAATATCGCGAGATCCTAGCCATTAGAGGAGTGGCAGAAGCAAACCATATCTTTCACTGCGCAAGATGTACATGAGATTGGCGAGCAGCACGATAATCCACTGGTCGTACGATTAGAGATTAATCCAAAACAAATGCAAGAAGAAGATGAATAGAATGATAGTAAAGTTGAAGATTCTTGGGCCATCAACAGAGTATAGATACATGGAGTTCTGTTGATATCTTATTTTATCATACCTTTAAAACCATGGGAGGAAGAGACGAAGATCTAATTCCGTCAACATACAAAATTTATGGTTTTAATGGCACAGCTAACAAACCAAAGGGGGAAATTGAAATGCAGATACCGTTAAAAGGAATATCTTCAAAAATCTTATTCTGTGTTGTGGACATCGAATCACCTTACAATGCCTTGATAGGATGACCCTGGTTACACGGGATATTGGGTATAGCATCTACTTATCACCAGTGTATTAAATTTCGTCATCCAAAAGTTGTCGGAGTTATTAAAGGAGATTGGGGAGAAAGCAAGAAATGTTATGAAATCGATATGAAGTCTTGCGAAGAAAGAGCTGAAAAAAATGGCAATTGGAAGTACAAAATTAAGCAAAGACAGAAATGTGAAAGGTTATTGATTGATGCAATAGAACAAAAAGAAGATGTGAAAGCTGATGATGAGCGTCTCGCAGAAAAGGAAATACCAGCAAAACGTAACAGAAAAGCAGAATCAGAAAATAGTAAGTAAAGAGGTAAAATGATGAACTTCAGAGAACTCTGCGAATAATTTGTTTGAAAAATATGTAATTGAATAAGATATTATGCTTGAAAGAATCGCAAAACTTTACCAAAATGATCAAAGTTGTGAAATTCTATCAGAGTTACAATACCCGCGAGAAACGCGAATAAAATTTCGCAGAGACATAAGAATGGGACAAACTTTTATGGCGTGCACCCTAGTTCGCGAATAAAATTTATCAAGAGGCAAATGTAAGACCTAATAGCACGTCATAAAAGGGGTATCTCTGGACATGACTCAGCGATAAGGTTATACCGCTGCTGGAACCTGAGTCATGAAGACGATGGGGTTAAAGAGAACCTATCCGGGAGAGAGATCTTGGATTTCCAACTATATATGGTTATACCCTGGTTGGACGACTGAGAATCTCTTCCAAGAAGTGAAAAGTATGACCAAGGCACCGAGGTACACGGTTGAGCCGAGGGTGCCCGGAGCGTACGAAACTCTCTTGCCATCCTTGGTAAGTCTTGGCTACAATGCACTTGGCCTGAAGAAAACCCCAACTAGGGTGAAGTCTTGTAACTATAAGCCATATAGGAATAAATGAAAAGAGGCTACGAACACAACTGGTTGTTGGAAAATACGGATGGGGGGAGCTAGTCTTGTATGGCCGATGTGCCCTCCTTGAAGGGGCAACCAGGGGGAAGATAAGGGCGGATCCCTCCATTAGGGATCTGATAAGTGTCTTAAGACGGAAATGTCATGAGGCTTTATGATCGCAAGAACATTTAGGCTTGTCATATTTTCGCGTAACGTAAATAATGCAGAGGCAAAAAGCCACGAGAGCAATGTTAAGATGAGATCAATGGGTTTTTACATGAAAGTGTAAAAACGTCCTGCGATTTCATCGCAAGACGGCAATGTCATAAGGGTAAATTCTTGCGAGAGAATGTATGCTTATCATATTGTCGCAAAGATTCTGAAAGAAACATGGATAAGACAAGATGAATGGGTCAATACATGCAAATGTAAAGACGTCCTGCGATTTCGTCGTAGAAAGAAGAAGCGTGGCAAAGTAAGACCTTTAATTAGGAAGGCACAATAAGACCACAAGATTACTGCGATAATACTCGCAGACGTTATAAGAATTACGATTTCACGAAACTATTATTTGACGGTAAGATCGCCAATATTAAGGTAAAATTTTTATTTTTATTTAATTTTTAACCAATTTTTATATTGCAGATAAATAATAGAGGCAAGTATGGGAATGCATGAGAACGATGAAATTATTATTCATCTATCATATAAAAATTGCATAGATACAAGCACGCAGATAATTAAAAGAATAATAGTTATATTGATTGATTAACTTGCATAAAAAGAACTGTTTTCGATTCTTACAGGTAGAAACAAAAGAGGAAAAAGAAATTTACAAATTAACGGCAATATTATAGAGAAAGGAGAAAGAAAAATAAGAACTAGTTAGATCCATCGCGATCCTCCTTATCAGACTTCTCTTCATCGCCAGATTCTTCCCCTTTATAATTATCATCATTATTTTCTTCTCCACCAGACTTTTCACCTTCGTCATCACTATCATTTTCATCTTCATCAGAATTTTCAGCCTCACTATCAGAGATGTCGAGACTTGAAATTATTGCGGGTACTTCTTTTGCAAGATCAGGGTATACAGAAGGAGAAATTTCATGGTCATCACAGACCAATTTAACAGAATCATTGCGAACGACAATGAGAGATCTATTGAAATTCGCGGTGGTGATGAAAAACTTCTTCTTCAATTGTGAATATTTGTAATTGCGAGCAGAAAGAGTGTTCGCGAGCTGATCCTTTTCTTGTTCAAGCTCCTTGATTCTTTCAAGATAACCTTTTTAAGCTTCTACAAGAATATAACAACAAGTTAGAAATTTTATAAAAGAAAATGAAAACAAGAAATTAGCCAGAAGAAGAGTAGCCAATAACCTTCTCTGTTAGAAATCATATCTCTAATTAGAGCCGCCTGTTCGGCTTGAAGGCTAACATTTACACCTAAATCATTTCTGGCATTATCAAGAACCTTCGCAGCCCAGGCAAACTCATCATCGCTATTAATAAGTAGACGAGATCGAATTTGAGTCTCCCTCGCAAGAAGATCTTCATTCTCGCGGATAAGTGTATCTCTAACCATTTGAACTTCAAGGAGAGTTTTATGAATATAAGCTAAGGTTTCAGATTCCTTTTTTATGGCGAGATCCTTCTCGTCAATAAGATCGCTATTCTTCTGCCTTAATTTATCTATTTCTTTCTTTGAATCAAAATAAAGGCGCCTATATTTTTCAGTCAAGCCTAAATTGAATCTATGTTCAAGTTTTAAGAGATTAAACTTGGATCTAAGTTCATCTATGGAGAGGGAGTTAATCTTATCATCTGAGAAGTTACTCAAGGAATTATTAAGACTAGCGAGAAGAGTATGATCATCTACCGGTTCAGGGAAAGTTTGAAAGATTATATCCTCGTCAGTAAGACCATAAATATCTGCAAGTTAAAAATGATTGCTTGAATAAGCTGCGATAGAATAAAAGGAATCAAGAAAGAAGGGAAATCAGTCATACCATAAAGTTGTCGGTTAGCTTTATCGAGATTAGCGATATTTTTCTTATCAACAGAAGCTTCCATCTCCATCTGCTTATTCTTCTTACGAAGTTCAATAACTTCAGACTCTAGGTTTTCCTTATCTTGGCGAACTTTAACAGCTTTCTCTTCAGCATAGAAGCATCTTTTGTCTAAATCAAAAGCAACATCAAAAGAAGCTCTACCAACCTGCGAAGAAGAGAAGTAAATCAAACTCTAATGATAGAGAAAGTATAAACAAACCGAAGAAGATAAAACATACCAAGGCACCAAGAGAATTCAAGAGACTGGGAGTCAGTGATCTTGAGATTCCTTGGAGAGAATCATTATCTACTAAGATAGGGGCATCGCAAACTTTAGCGAGAGCTTGGGATGTATTTTCAATAAATTTATCTTCACTATTGGAGGTCATGCTATGGGAAATATCACTGAAAATTCTGGATAGATGAGTCATTGAGGAATCAGAAGAAGAAGAATTTCTTATTGAAGGAAAACCGCCAGCATTAAAATCCTCGTCAATATCCTTATCTAGACCAACACTTGGATTTTCTGGAATTGTCTGAGGAGTTGAAGAAGAAGAAGGTTGAGTTTTTAATTTCTTTAGCGGAGGATCGCTAGATTCATCATTGCGAGGGGCAGAAGATCTTCCCCTAGAAGAAGTAGTCGGCTTCTCCTTTATAAATTTCCCAGATGGTTCCTTTGGATATTTCTCCTTGATTTTTGGAGGAGGCACTGGTTCTAATTCTTCGATTTCCTGCGAGCACAGATGAAGATAAGAAATAGGGGCAACAATATATTGTTAAAATTTATGAAAGAAATATTTCTTACTTCATCTGTAAAAGATCTCAGAGCCAAGAGAATGTTGGGTTTCCTAAGAGTTTGATAGCTGAGTTTTATTCTATCAATCTGAGAAGATCAAAAAGGTTA
The DNA here is from genome assembly GCA_023529315.1 of Papaver bracteatum. Classification (NCBI taxonomy): domain Eukaryota; kingdom Viridiplantae; phylum Streptophyta; class Magnoliopsida; order Ranunculales; family Papaveraceae; genus Papaver; species Papaver bracteatum. Next base: position 29,064 of record JAJJWX010001985.1, read on the forward strand.
GCGAGAGTATAAAGAAGACAATAAATAATAATAACATGAAAAGTTGAGAGAATATACTTCTTTAGATATTTCAGGCCAGCTGAAGACCCAGGGTTGATATTCTGCGAGATTCTCGGGAAGTTCGCGAGAACCAGATATATAAGGACCTTCAAGACTTAATGGGAAGATGAACCACTTATCGTCGCTAGAATGACGAGGACCTTGGTTAGTAGATGTATGAAAGTCAATATCCATCATAAGAGCATTGTCACCGGTGACCTTCTCTTTCTTCAAACGAACACCCCAACATGTACTATCCCTCTTCATAGGGACAATTCTATAGTTTACAAAAAAGTTGTCCACAGTATAATCGCAAGAAACAATGGGGACATCTTTGAACAAAGGATTCTTTGGAGCCTCGGGATAGCGAGTTCCTTTACCAGCGCCGTGAGAAGCATATTCAAGTAGTAATCTGATGCAATCCCAACCCAATTGATATATTGCCCGTGAGAATCTCTCGTCAGAATTTATTTGATAAAACAGCGGAAGCCCAAGATCGTAAAGAGGGATGGGAAGACCAGCTTCAAGTTGTCCTAGAGATACTATGATTTTCTCGCGAGAACATTGGTCGTCAGTAAATAGTTTAAGGGAAAAATTTGATTTGGAATCTTGATCCGGAATCAGAGATAAGTTAAAACCTTTAAGTCTGAGTTTCTAGCGCATTCCATTGAAGGCCTTCAAATTTTTAGCACCAGCAGCAACCATTTTAAGTATGGGAATGAAGGAAAAAGTTGAAAAGAAGAAATAAATCACAGCGGTTATAGAAGCGCAATTTGCGGAAGAACAGTAAAAATTGCAGAGAGAATATGGAGAGAAGGAAGAAGAAAGTAAAAGAGAAAAGAAGAGGATTGAAAAGAGTATTTATAGAAGAAGAAAATTCTCGAAAAGGATGAAGGCAATTAATGCAAAGGAAAGATGTGTATGGTCAGATCGCAACAGTTACAGAAGACGTGTCAAAAATTTATTGGTAGAAAGAAACTCGTGAAAACAGCTGGCGAAGGACGTATAAACGTGTCAGAATGGGAAAACAGAAAAGATAAGCGATTATGGAATTCTTAATTCTCATGATCTTCTCTTATTCGCAGAAAAGGCATGAGAAGAGGCAAGATGTAGTACCAGAATATCGCTACAACACTATTCCTATGATATTAACAACGTTTCTGCGAGCGTTACTGGCGATTCTTCAACAACGCTTCACGAGCGTTGCAGAACAATTAAAAGAAACTGACGATGGAAGAAGTAAAAGAAGAATGTGTTGATTCTGCGATGGCCATCATTCTTGCGATAGGGAATATTATAACGATCATGATAAGATTGCAGAGTAGATCCGAATTAGGGGAAATCTTAGCTATCTTCCACTATATGTTTTCCTATATAAAGAGCACGATAGATCCAGAAAAGGATGATGCATTTTTGAGAGCTGAGAGAATTTTTAGGAGAGACAAACTCCAGAAAGAAAGTTGTAAATCTGAGTTTTAATATCTCTTGTAAATCTTCCTGAAAGTGAATTAATAAAAGTGTTGTTGTTTATTCACAATTATGACTTAGTTTTCATAGATTCTTGACAAGGGTGTAGTGTAGGAAATCCTGCAACTACATCTTAGATGTATGTTAGGAATTAATCTGAATTGCTAATGGAGTTTGTGTCATAGCTGCAGTTACAGAGAATGGAGGAGTCAGTTATTGTGTGGCTATGGAATGAGCTGCAGCTGCTATTGCAAGTCATGAGTAGTTGGTGAAGCTTGAACGGAGATGTGAAGCTTATGTGCAGAGAATGCTTGTGTTGGTCTCGGAAGACGTAACTGATGCAGCAAGGAAAGAAGAGAATGGATGTTAAGGTTGAGCTGAAATGTAGAAGATAGTGTTGCTGGTGTTTTGAAGCTGTACAGTGGTGATGGATGTATGTGAGAGATGATGGTGGTTGTTTTGTGTAGTTGCAGGTTTTCCTACAACACACCCCTTATCATATCTTGATATTAATTTCTAGATCTACATATAAAATTGGTAGTAAAATTACTAAAATTATAAAAGGACACCAAGATTTTTTACATGGTTCGATCAATTTGATATACATCCATGATTCTTCACTATGATTGTTTAAATTTACATTTGATTTACATTGATAATCTCCATTAATGGAGTTCTAAATCTGGTTTTGGGGAAGAAGATGATAAAGAAAAAATACATTCTCTCTCTAAAACTCTCTCTGTAAAATATCTCTCTCTCTCCTAAAATTATGTCCCCCCTTTTCTCTCTCCTGCTCTTCTCTTTATATAGGTGTTTACATAAAGGATGATAACTCACACTTCCCCTATTTTAGGATCTCTTGTTATGTGCTCGCAGGATGTGCTCGCAAGATTTCTCTTTAACTACAAAATTTTCACATCTTTCTCATGTTTTAGGCTGTCGTTGTTTATTACGTCATTCTTTAAACATCTTTGTGACGCTCGCGAAATGTTGTTGAAGAGTTTTCGGTGACGCTCGCAGAAGTGTCGTTAATCTCTCGTGAATATAATTGTGGCGATATTCTGGTCCTACATCTTGCCTCTTTCTTCTTGAATATTGCTTGAAAAGTAATCTTTAAGAAAAAATATGTTGTTGTAGTAGTCTTTGATCTTTGTTGATGAAGGAACGAGCGAAAGAATACTAGACTTGAAAAGTACGTACTTGCCTCTATTCTTTTGTGAAGTTCCATATCTTTGCTAAGTAAATAAGAAGTATTAACTCTTGAAGTATTCGAAGTATAAAGTATCCTTGAAGAAATATAAGAAGTACTCAATCCTCAGAATATAAGAAGTATCCGTCCTTGAATGAAAATCATAAGTATTGCCTCTGTTCATGCGAAATTATTACTTCATTCTTGGTGAAAATCCCTGTCCATTTTGGAAATGATTCTTGCCGAGAAGATAAAGAACATAAAATGTTTTCTTGGTAATCCATAGTTGCCTCTGTTCTATATCTATGGAGGTAGAATCCTTGAGAAAATGTTAAATGAACGAATTGTTTCCTTATTCTGATCTCGCCTCTGCCTCATGCGATAAAATAATCATATTCTGCGAAATAATCACATTTCCTGCGAAATTCTGGAACAGTTTGCGAGGTGCTGAATGAGTTTGCAAGTTTTTTAATGTGTTTGCAAGTTTCTGAATAGTTTGCCTCTGTTTTTTATGCTGTGAATAGTGTCGCAAATAGTGCCGTGAATAGTGCTGCGAGCTGATGAATAGTGATGTGATGGATAGTTCTGTGATGAATAGTGATGCGATGAAAAGTGCTGCGAGATTGTAGACAATCCTCTTGAGAGACTCTGAATAATATTTCTGAGAAATTCTGAACAACACTTCTGAGAGATTCTGAATAGTATTTCTGAGAGATTCTAAATAGTACTTGCTATCTCTCTTGCGATGAAAAAATCTTTCCTGCATTCTTAAAAGAAAATAATTAATGTTTGAGATTATTCTATTGGTCTTATTTTTCCTTCCTAGTTAAAGGTCTTATTTTGCCAATTTTCCTTTTGTATCTGCGACAAAATCGCAGGATATCTTCACATTTGCATGTAAAAACTCATTGATCTTGCCTTATCCACATTTTTTCAACATCTCTACGACAATATGATAAGTTTAAGTTCCCTTGCGAGAACTACATCTTATGACATTGCCGTCTTGCGATGAAATCGCATGACGTCTTTACACTTTCATGTAAAAACCCATTGATCTCATCTTATCTTTTTTCTCTTATGGCTTGTTGGCTCTGTATAATTTTCGTCACGCGACAATATGACAGGCCTAAATGTTCTTGTGATCATAAATCCCCATGACATTGCCGTATTTAGACACTTATCAGCTTCCTAATGGAGGGTGCCGCCCTTATCTCCCCCATGGTTTCCCCTTCAAGGAGGGCACATCGGCCATACAAGACTAGATCCCCCCATCCGGATTTTCCAACAACCAGTTGTTTTCGCAGCCTCTTGTCCTTTATGCCTATATGGCTTATAGTTACAAGACTGCACCCTAAGTGGGGTTTTCTTCAGTCCAATTGCATCATAGCCAAGACTTACCAAGAATGGCAATGGAGTTTCGTACACCCCGGGCACTCTTGTCTCAACCGTGTACCTCGGCGCCTTGGTCATACTTTGCACTTCTTGGGAGAGATTTTCGGTCGTCCAACCAGGGTATAACCTTATATAGTTGGAAATCCAAGATCTCTCTCCCGGATAGGTTTTCTTTAACCCCAACATCTGCATGACTCAGGTTCCAGCAACGGTATAACCTTATCGTTGAATCATTTCAAGAGATACCCCCTTATATGACGCACTATTAGGTCTTACATTTGCCTCTTGCGAAATTTTATTCGCGAACTAGGGTGAACGCCATAAAGGTTCGTCCCATTCTTATGTCTCTGCGAAATTTTATTCGACTTTCTTGCGATGATGCTCGCGTTTCCTCATTCTTTCATTTCTGTCAATTTCTTCTTTCATTTCTCATAATCATATTTGAAGTAAATATTCTTTAAAATCTTTTGAAATCTTAGAAATATTCTTTGAAATCTTGCGATTGTATCGCGTTGTTAAGTCAAAAATCTTTTTCTGTAAAAGAAATATTCTAGAGAAATCTGTGAAATCTTGCGATTGTATCGCTCTTTGTAAATCTTAAATTTTGAAATTTTTAGAAATTTTTGCGATAATTTCGTTTTCTGTAATTTTGGAAATCTTTGCAAATTTTGGAGATCTGTAAATCTTTTGCGATGATTTCATTTTTTGTAGTCTTTTGAAAATTTTGAAGTCTTGCGATTGTATCGTTGTTTGTCAATCAAATCAATTTTTTTTTTGAAATATTTAGAAATTTTAGAAATCTTGTGATTATATCACTTTTGGCAAATTGAATCAAAAGTTTTTGAATTTTTTTGAAATATTTTAAATCTTAGAAATGTTCTTTGAAATCTTGCGATTGTATCACTTCTATTAAATTAAAAAAATTCATTTTATGTAAGTAAAATATTCAAGGAAGTGGTACTTAGCTTTTTTGTGATTTTCTGTGGCTGCCGTCTCTCGTGAAGTATATGTTTTTCTTGCGAGATTAGAAGAAAACATCGCAAAAAATTATTTGCGAGAAGGGAGATTCGAACCCAAGTCTTTTAGTTTGCAGCACTTCTTCTCTGACCATCTGGGCTATTTGTTGCTTGCGAAAGAAAGGCCTAGTTCTGATATATTACTCTATTTCTTCGCTCCTTGAAGTTCAAAAATGAGTAAAAAGAAAAAGTATGCTTGGAGAGGGACTCGAACCTGCGATACTGAACTTCTTAGCTTCGCTATCGACCATTTGTGCTAGCTTCTGTTTGCAATAGAAAGTTATACTATCGTCATCTTACTATTATTATCCTCTCGTCAGGCAACTTTAGAAAAATCGTGAAAAAATATTGCTGCGGTGAGACTCGATATTGCGATATTAAGCTTCTTCTTCTCGCCACTAACCAATTGTGCTAATCCTCTCTTGCGAATTAATCAAAGATCTTGCGAAGTAATCAAAGTTTAACTGTTCACGAGACAATTATGTAGAAATTTTTCATAACAAAAATAAACTTGCGAGAGACAAGATTTGATCCCGCGATCTTATTCTTGCATTCATGCTTCCCAACCAACTATGCTAGTTCTCTTTCTTGCGAAATTTATCTGCGAAATAATCAAAGGAAGACTTGCGAATTTCACATAACAAAAATAAACTTGCGAGAAGCAAGAATTGATCCCGCGACCTGCTGCTTTCATTCAAGCCTCTCAACCAACTGTGCTAGTTCTATTGCTTGCGAGATTTCTCTGCGAAATAATCAAAGGCTAACTTGCAAATCTCGCAGAATAAAAATAAACTTGCGAGAAGCAAGAATTGATCCCGCGACCTTAAACTTGTACGCTTCTGGTTTGACCAACTGTACTGTCTTCAACTTGTGAAAGAGTGGCGAGATTCTCATAACTTATTCTTTTTAGTTGTCCTTTGTATAAGCTTTCTCTTTGTCTCTTTCTATTTTCTTTTCTAGCCATGCAATTTTATCTTTCTTTCTTGCGAGAGTTCATTCCCTGCGAGCATTCACCATGAGTAATGCAAGTTTTATATCAACTTCATAAAATTGAAAACAAGGATAATCATCAATTTTATTTTATTTTTAAAATCACATAACATAAAAAGTACGATTTTATTTTATTTTATTTTATTTAACGTAATTTTTTATTATAAAATTAGAAAAGAGAAGAGATTTTGTCTTGTATTATTATTTGTTGGTGTAACTTCATTTGATATCTTCGCGATTGTTGATGAAGTACTTGGTGAATAAATCATTAGTCTTCTTCCTCTATCTACTGTGCTGTTTTTGTCCTTTGTGCTTTCTCCTCCGTTGGAATCTTAATTTCTGTTAAAATCTTTGGTGTTGGTTTAATCCATTTATTCGCTGACGTTGTGTATTGATAAGTTGGTGAACGCATCTTATCGCAAAAGAGAAATTTCACTGGAGCTTTTGATTCCTTCATCTTTGTCTTCAATCACAAAAATCACGTTCACATTAGTTGTCAAAATTATGATTAAATTAAAGGTTTATGGACGTAAATTTATGATCAAAACTCTTTTGAATTCAAAATATCAACTAAACAACAATTTTTGTGAAAAAGAAAGATTAATAATCTAAAATTCAAAATCTTCCAGATCTATTCTATGAACATATAATTTAATAAGATAAGAAAGAATTTGTCCTGTTTGAACAACTAATTGATCCAAATTTCTTAGATTTCTCCCTGCGAAGAATGAAAACTTTCTTGCGAAATGTAAATCTCTAATCAACAGAAAATCTCGAAATTTGACATTTTTAGAGATTCATTAAACAAATTTGTAAAATGAGATTTGGTTACTACAAATTCGTAACAAAAAACATTTTTAGATTCAAGACTTCCTCAATAAATCAAATTTCTACAAAAAGCAAAGTTTAGGTTTTATAAAAAATATACTTTCCAGTTTTTGTTTTGAAATTCTCAGATCCGAAAAATGAAACAAATAATAAGATAAGTAAGAAGAAATCTGTCCTTTTTGATGATTTGTTGACATAATTTTTGCTGGTCTTTTCTTCAGCTGCCTCTTAATATATCTCCTTATCTATATTTGTTGTATAATCATGAGCTTTCGTTGTAGCTTCCATATTTGATATTGAAGTTTTTAAATCCAGTGAGATCCAATTCTAATGATAGCCAATTTCTTTGAACCTTCTTCAATTTGACAAGTAGTCCCTGTTTCTAGCGCCAAAATGTAGTTGCAGGTTTTCCTACAACACACCCCTTATCATATCTTGCTATTAATTTCTAGATCTACATATAAAATTGGTAGTAAAATTGCTAAAATTATAAAAGGACACCAAGATTTTTTACATGGTTCGATCAATTTGATCTACATCCATGATTCTTCACTATGATTATTTAAATTTACATTTGATTTACATTGATAATCTCCATTAATGGAGTTCTAAATCTGGTTTTGGGGAAGAAGATGATAAAGAAAAAATACATTCTCTCTCTAAAACTCTCTCTGCAAAATATCTCTCTCTCTCTCCTAAAATTGTGTCCCCCTTTTCTATCTCCTGCTCTTCTCTTTATATAGGTGTTTACATAAAGGATGACAACTCACACTTCCCCTATTTTAGGATCTCTTGATATGTGCTCGCAGGATTTCTCTTCAACTACAAAATTTTCACATCTTTCTCCTGTTTTAGGCTGTCGTTGTTTATTACGTCATTCTTTAAGCTTCTTTGTGACGCTCGTTAAATGTTGTTGAAGAGTTTTCGGTGACGCTCGTAGAAGTGTCGTTAATCTCTCGTGAATATAATTGTGGCGATATTCTGGTCCCACATTTTGTGTTGCAGTTACGGGTGATTGCAATGGGCTGTGGCATTATGCAGTGGTGGAGATATTTCTACATATGGTGTATGGAATCAATGATGCTACTGGTGTTGTAGATATTAGTAATGAATATTCGGGTTCAGCTGGCTTTACAGGGAAGAACATAATTTGGTATGGCTTGAGATGTGAAGTGTAGCTGATGCTTGTTGTTGTTCTGCAATGGTTAATGTTGAAGCAATAAATAAATTGGTTTTGAGTCAAGAGTTCAGCTGTAGTGGCTATGGTGCTGTGTGGTATGTGTTGTTGGTTGTTGGGTTTCAGGAAATGGAGATGGTATTGATCTGCAGGTTGTGAAGTGTTGATGAATGTCGCAAGATATGTTGGAATCTATCATGGGTGATACTGAGACTGCAATATGGGCTAGAATAGCGGTGTTGCAGGTGCAAGTGTTGCTTGGTGTTAGGATATTATGAGGTTGCTGAGTTTGTAGAATGGCAGGATTGAAACGACACTTGCAAGAAACACTTGAATATGAGGAGTGAAACAACACTAGTCTTCTAAATTTGCTTCCAGATCCTAACAAGAACTTAACTTGGAGGAGCGTTAGTCCCATCACTAAAATTACAGAGAGTATTATAAGCAATCTTGACAGAGAAGATACTTTTTCTATCATGAGTCTCTACAACTAGGAGACTATTCATAGTTAATATTTTCCTATCACAATCCCGAGTAAAGAGGAAATCAACCAAGCCAACATTTCATTGTTTATAATTAGCAATAAAAAGGAATCCTATTACGGGGGCTTAAAAAGGGTGGGTTTTGGGGGGCTTAATGGGGTCATGAAATAACAACCCGTAGGATCCCTTATTTATCTTTTTTTGTTGTAATGTCTAATATACCCTTAATTTGATTAGTGCTAATTAAATTGATTAAGTTAACTAATCAGTCTTAGTGAATCGATTAGACTAATCAAAATATTAATTTTTTGCAAATCAAAACTTGATCTTTTTGAGCTTTGAAGAAGGAAAAATGGAGATTTTGGTGATTTTTTTTTTGAAAAGTTTAGAAGAAAAATGATGAAACCCTTCGTCACAAAACTTAAGATAACCTTATAATCAACTCCCAACATCAATTTAATCAATTCAAATCTGGAAAAAAATCTGGAATTTTCTGTTGTTATGGCTGGGTAAATTTGTCGACCCGAACGAAATTAGATACAACGGTTGGGATATTAGGAAATCCCAGCCGTGAACACATAAAACGGATGGAAATTTATGAACTTCTGGACGTTATTCTTCCCGGTATAACCTGAGTCTGCATTACGGCTGAGTTTACATAAATTTCCTATCTGTAATTTGATTTGAAAGTTGAGAAATTTTTTGATTCAATATGAATTCTTAATATGATTGAAAATTACTAATACATTCATTAACTAGACCACAATAAAACTCATTACATGCTTGATATATCCCCCATTACAAAGTTGGTTTTAATAACATCCCTTTCGATGTATCAAGAAATCTTTGATGATGGTCATTTGAGCTTCGAAGTTGAAATTATAACCTTTCCATTTTCTCAATTCCTTGTTAGCTTGAGATACGACTTCTTCATCAGTCTCACCTCTAAGTCGAAGACGTAAATACATTTACGGTTTCAAGTTCTAACCGTGATCATGTTACACAGCCTGGATATCTAGCCGTAAACATGACTCATTGTTGTTCTGGGAGTTCAAACCAAACAACGGCTAGGTTTTTCCCAACCGTGAACCCACTACGGACGGGTTTCCAAACCGTTGTTCACTTTACGGCTGGGAGTTCCTAACCGTTTTCTTTTTTACAGCTATTAAAGTTTATTTTACAACAATTATAGGCATTTTCGGCTAGGATTTTTGAAGCATCGACCTAGCCGAAAGTGCACAAAAAAATAAATTATGTTTCTTTTTTCCTCATTTTTTTTAGATTAAACACATTGAAAGACTAACATTAATTCAAATATAGAGATCATCCTTCGATGGATTATGTAACTCATGAAGCCTGAGAAGCAGTGTTCTTTGTTCGTCGCATTCCAAATATAAAACCTCCTCAATGTTACAGATCAGTCCCCTAGCAATCCACTTAGCTCTCTTGACCTATTTTCACGTCATTCAATTTATAGTGGTAAATTATTTGAGAAACGTATACAAAAAAAGAATCATATACTTAGCCTACGTACCATCATCGTAGCAATATCAATTTGAGAAACGTATACAAAAAAAGAATCATATACTTAGCATACGTACCATCATCGTAGCAATATCACACATTGGTAGTTCCTGGGGTTCTTTCTCCTTTACAGGGTTCCTAAAAATGATGAAAAACTTATCAGAAGATAGGACCAATTCACACGGAGTGATACATTACGGTTAGGAAATAACAAACAACCTATTCGTTCAACAAAATATCGGCTAGGAAAAATTAGACACCCTAACTGTAACCATAGTCTCGGCTAAGAAACATGCAGATTACCTAACCGTAAAAGAAGTATCAGCTGGAAACTATAAATAACGGTTGGGAAAATCCCAGCCGAAACAATCAGCACCCAATTTTTTTTACAAACACATGACAACTTACGGCTGGGAAAGTCCCATCCGTAATAATATTTCACGGTTGGGATCTTGAATTTTCCTAACCGCTTGAGACAATAAAGGTTGGGAGTTCTTCATGTCCCAACCGTTAGGTATACATTACGGCCAGGACGATATGATATCCTAGCCGTAAACGCTTCAGAAAACCATTTTTGAAAACCCTAAAATCATCAATCGAACCTATTTTTTCAATCTAATAGTAAAATAACTGGTGGGTTTTTCGATTCTTACCTAGTAGGAGTCATTTGTGGAGGATTCGCAAGTGTTTGAAAATATTGGTTCACCACATCTTCATCAAAAGGAACATCAATAACTTGCCATGTTTCATAATCAGGGTTCAATCGGCCGGATCTTGTCACTCTTGATCTTGCTGCCATCTTGAGCTGCTTCAGAAATCAGTGGAGAAGAAAGGGAGATATTGTTAGGTTTTGGAGAGTGTTTTTTGAGAGGTTTTGAAGAGTGTTTTTGAGAAGAAGAGAAGAGAAAATGAAAATGAAATGGTTTTGATTTGAATCTTTGATTTTTGGGTATTAAAATTAATTTATTAGGAAAGGGTAAGTCTAACTTTTGAATCACTTGAGATCCCCCTATCCATTTTTTGGCTACACAAAGGATTTTAGCCCCCAAAAACTTACCCCCAACAGCCCTAATAATAGGATTCATAAAAAGATTACAAACAAAAATGTATCGAGTAGGTCAGAAAAACCTACAACCGGTTCAGGTGGATTTTCACTACCAATAACTAAACAATCTAACCAAATGTTAACTGTAGTTCCACAAGTAACAACCCCAAAAGAATTCTTTTTGACAATTTTAATAACAACTAGTTTGTCAGCCGTGGTATGGTTATGGAATACTGGTTTCATGTCTTAAAACTAACTACATTACACAAAATTATTAATCAAAAGTTAGTAAAAAATCAATAAGAAAATATCTGAGTTGGTGTGCAAGAGAATAAGTAAGATAAAAAATGGGCTCAAGTTAATATAATACCAATGTAAATAATCTTTGTCTTAACCGAATCAAGTGCGTTTGCTTTGCAGAAGAACGGAGGTGTGGCCAATTTCTAGTTTTGGGGCATAATTTTTTTTATGAGGTGCCAGAAAGAAAAATGAGGCTTGTAAGACTTAAATCTATAAATATCCCAAAATATCCACGACACAAAAACAAATTACTTCGTTATTGATTGCATCCAAGATGGATGACATTTAACATGCATGTGTTTGCACTGATTCTTTTCTGTGGCTTCTAACTTTGGTTGAACATTCAGAAGAAAATGATTTATTTATTTTTTAATAAAAAGCAAATGAGTTTATCATGGTACATTTTGTCATATTTCGAGAATATAGGAATTTATTCTGTAATATAGGCATATAACTATGATTATTGTCCAGTCTTCACTCTCATAATTTCTGGAATATAACTATACTTTTCCTTGGCTTCCTATTGATTTCCGCAATATCCTTTCTCAGGTAGGTATGTAATTTGCGTGGTATTTCACAGTTGATGGATGCATGTTTATTTCCTTTTTGTAAGTAACGAAATTGACATTTAATTGTAGTATTGTTCCCATGGTGGAACCATGCACGGTCGAAAAACAAAACAACCGAGCATTAATACTTTACAGTTCTTCAATAAATAAAACATGAAATGAGATTTGTTAATGTTGGTTACGTGTCCGTTTTCCGTAAGGGAGTAGTATATGGAGCTGGTATTGGCCCAGGTGTGTACGATATCCACTTTCCTAGAATCCCATCAACAGAGTTACAGAGGATATTGTTGAGCGTGCTAAGAAACATACTTGTAGTTTTGAAGAGCAACATTTCTTTTAATTAATCCAAAATGTGGGCTCAAACCCGTAAGTATGTTGAGGTCATGTTAGCCCTAACCAACATGTTAAAATCTTCCAAGATCCTCCGTGAAGAACTTGCAAGTGATAAATAAGAGATGATGTTTCACTAAGAAGGTGATACTTCTTTTACTACTTATTGGAGGGTGAAAACGGTTTCTGCTGATTTTGGTAATTTCGGGTGTGTGGGTGATAAACAAATTTAAATCCTAAACAATGTACTGCAAGGGAGTAATTTAGATTCGAGAGATCAATCTGTACAAATCCAGCATAAACCAAGAAATGGCCGTTCCATACTTGCTTCGGTCACAAAGTGAAGGAGAAGGGGTTTTGGGGAGGGAAGCGAAGAGAGTGTTGAGACCAAAATAGTTGATTCTGGAAGAGTAGTAGTTTTACGACTTGTATCAGAAAGTGGAAATCTAACAGATGGGAAAGCTAGCAAATTGTTTTCTGAGTGATGTATGCTCCTGATGAGAATTTATTCTTCTGATGAAATAGGTAAGACCTATTTATACAAGTCGTAACCCAAACGTACTCTGGTCTCGTAAGAAATAGAAACAGCTGAGTAAAGTGGAAGGAGGTGGTAATGGGTAACGTCTGGAATTGATGTTCCATAATGAAAGAAACGTTTCACCATTACTCCTTGTATTTACCAACCGACTCATTCTTATGACACTTTCTTGTAATGGGCGTAGTGTACGCCACACACTGTAAACCGCCAAACCAAAACCATTATGAGCATCCCCCAGTTTGTGACATGTGTTGATGTCTCGAGCGTTTTTCATGGGAAAGCGTGTAACATGGCGTTATGTGTGGCATGCCATTGGCCATGGTAGAGTCGGTGTGTCTTTGACATATAATAGGCACGGCCAAATTAGGTTTCAGATGCAAACCGTGGTGTTTGGCCTTGGGCCGGAAGATTGCCATGCGTTTTGGTGGTAAACTTGGAGTGCCGAGATCTGTTTCTCAGGTGGAAGGGTGGCTGTTGATCGTTGCAACCCTTCTGGTAGCCAGCGGCATAATTTAGGCCGGCATGGCTTTGCCATAGAGTGTGCGCGGCCAAATTAGGGTTTAGGTGCAATCCGTGTTATTTTGGCCTTGGGACGGAAGTTTGCCATACGTTTTTGGTGGAAAAATTGGAGGGCCGAGATCTGCATCTCAGGTGAAAGGGTTGTCATTGATCGTTGCAACCCTTCTGGTAGCCAGCGGCATAGTTTAGGTCGTCATAGATTTGCCATAGAGTAGGCGCGGTAATTAGGGTTTAGGTGCAAACCGTGTTATTTTGGCCTTGGGCCGGAAGTTTGCCATGCATTTTTGGTGGCAAACTTGGAGGGCCAAGATCTTCATCTCAGGTGGAAGGGTGGCCATTGATCGTTGCAACCCTTCTCGTAGCCAACGGCATAGTTTAGGCCGTCATGGCTTTGTCATAGAGTATGCACTGCCAAATTAGGGTTTATGTGCAAACCGTGTTATTTTGGCCTTGGGCCAGAAGTTTTCCATGCGTTTTTGGTGGAAAACTTGGAGGGCCGAGATCTGCATCTCAAGAGAAAGTGTGGCCGTTGATCATTGCAACCCTTCTGGTAGTCAGCGGAATATTTTAGGCCGCCATGGCTTTGCCATAGAGGAGGCGCGGCCAAATTAGGGTTTAGGTGCAAACCGTGTTATTTTGGCCTTGGGCCGGAAGTTTGCCATGCGTTTTTGGTGGAAAACTTAGAGGGCTGAGATCTGCATATCTGGTGGAAGGGTGGCCGTTGATCGTTTCAACCCTTCTGGTAGCCATCGGTATAGTTTAGGCCGGCATGGCTTTGCTATAGAGTAGGCGTGGAAAAAATAGGGTTTAGGTGCAAACCGTGTTATTTTAGCTTTGGGTCGAGATTTTGCCATGCCTTTTGGTGGAAAAATTGGAGGGTCGATATCTGCATCTCAGGTGGAAGGGTGGTCATTGATCGTTGCAACCCTTCTGGTAGCCAGCGGTATAGTTTAGCCCGGCATGACTTTGGGTATTGGCACGATGGTGCGGCTGGCATGGTTAGCATGCCTTAGCGCAAAGACGTGGCTTGCATGGTTTTCCATTGGGATGGTGGTGCGGATGGCATGGTTGGCATGCCTTGGCGCAGAGACGTGGCTGACACGGTGGTGCGGTTGGCATGGCTGGTATGCCTTGGCGGAGGGACGTGGATGGCACGGTGGTGCGGCTGGCATGGTTGGCATTCCTTAGCGCGGAGACGTGGCTGGCATTTCCATTTGACACGGTGGTGTGTCTAGCATGGTTGGCATGCCTTGGCTCGGAGACGTGGCTGGAATGGTTTGCCATTGTCACGGTGATGCGGCTGGCATGGTTGGCATGCCTTGGCGCAGGGACGTGCCTTGCATGGTTTGCCATTGGTACGGTGTTAGAATTAGGGTTATGCATATACAGAGGTGATGTCAGTTAATACTAAGGGTTCTGCCGTAGAACATGAAATATGTATATATATATATATATATATATAAGTTACCCTGGTAGTTCTTACGTAAGCACGTTGATCGGTTCAATAAATGCGTTATCGTTCATAGTGACGTCATATCGGATATGCAGTTTTATAATTTTATCCCTAAGCTAAAAACCACCATCAACATTAAGTCCTCTGCTTAGCGCGCAACAGTAGTATTGTTGCGAGGTAAGCATGAGATGGTGACAGACGAGAGCAAAATCGAGAGAGCAAGACGTGAAGAGATTGTCGAGGTAAATCAACTAACCTTTAGTGAAGGTGTTAGAATCCTGTGATCCTTTTGCCAGTGAATATTGGATAGGTTCACTTTGACCATAGGACGTTGGCACCGTTGGCTTGAAGTAGCGAATGGGCGACTTTGGCGCGATTTGGACGCAAATTGGCTTGGCGCGGCTTTGGCGCGACTTGGCTTGGATGTGGTTCGGGCGGCTTGGGTGTGGCTTGGATCGGTGTGGATCGGCTTGGCGTGGCTTGGACGGCATGGCTTGGAGGCGGCTCGGCTTGGAAGGCGCGAACATTGTGGTATTGCCTTGGCCGCTGAATGGTTGTGTCATGGAGCATTGCCTTCCGCGGGCCCGATTGCCTTTTTTGTGTGCAATTTAAATAATAAACCTTCTTACGTCCTAATTCCAAAAGTGTTGTGTTTATAAAAGGAAACCTTCTTTCACCTAGACTCCCAAGTAGTATACATATAAAGGGTGTCGCGCCTCTTGTATTTTTGTAATATGTGCTTTGTTTTCACGTCTCCGCGTTAGCAGCAAAGAAGATAAGTAGGCGAGCGCATTCCAGGTATGTGCTCTAACGTTTTTCTTCTCTTTTTTTTTTTTGTCGGTGCAAACCCTAGCCACAGATATATTCTCCATGAACCGGTAGAAATACTTTTGCATGAATGATTCTTCCTCGCTAGCAGTATCATAGTAGCATTAGTCATCACGCTGATAGTAAGAAAACCGAATATTTTACAACATGCGTGTATGAGTATGTTGATGCCATTAGTTCTCTTCTTGTGGAAACCTAGCTTCAAGATTTTCTTTCCCTTTTGTGGCCGTGTGAAAATATTCCTCCTCTAGTTTCGAGCGTACTTTCATGATAGGGCATAACTTGACCTGGGTTGTACTTTCCATGACCTCATGCTTCCGCGGTACTATCTTTTTTCAACCAATAGTGTACTCCTCTTGACATTACATATGCCTCGTTGAGTATCATCAGTCCCCATTTTTCTATTCATGAATGTCGTGACGTGTGGCCAAAGAGAAACTTCCGTGACAAAAACCTTATTGTTCGTAACCGACCTTGGTAATACTTTAAATGTTCCCCTCCTTTTTTTTTAGGTAGTAATTCTTCATTTGTTTAGTTGTAGTTACTTCAATAGCATAAGGAATTTTGTTAAGATGTCACCTGGGAAGAGTCTTGCAACTGTACCGAAGAATGTTGGCAACTCCAAGCCAAACACGGATGATGAATTTTTTACAATGTCTTCTTCTCCTAGGAAAACCCATCCCTAGTACGTGGCGGTCCTCTTGACTGGTTCAGAAAGCGAAGGAGAGGTCCAGTCAGTTCGGTCAGGGCGTATAATGTGATTTTGTCTACAGAGGAAAGAATATCCTGCTTCTCCTATCGACTTCAAAATTTTCCAGAGCTCGTTGCGTTCTTTTGATAAGTGGATGTTATTCATGATAGGTCAAGATCATGTGAAGGCAAATTTGACCAAGGCGCAGATTATTGGAGCTGTCATAGCTTCCACAACACTTCAAGTCAGGAAATATATCCCGGTCTTGATCACATTTATCTCCAGATGGTGTCCAGATACTCATACCTCCATATGCAGGTGGGGAGAAATGACCATCACTTTAGAGAGCGTAGCCGTTTTGCTGAACCTTCCCGTAACAGGGAATCTTGATATCACGTTGTCTGATGATGAAGAGGAGGTGCGTGCCAATCTTGTCGAGAAGTCAGAAGGGTTCGTCCGAAAGGATCAAGAGACAAAGTGTTTCTACAACTGGTGGGTGTCTGAGTGGTTCCCCGATGAGCCGGAGTTGGACATAGAATTAGATGATACTCTCCATGTTTCTGCATTTTTAGCATTATGTCTGTCCAGAGATATTTTTGATGACGGATCTGGCAAGAAGGTGATTAGGCGATGGCTTATCAAATTTTCCATCAAATTGGCGAAAGGTGTCTTTCTTCCCATCGATGGTTTATTTCTTGGTTCTTTGTACACCCATTTGGATCATCTGGTTGCGGATATGTATGCTTCAAACGTTTATATGACGGTTGACTCGTATGTTCACGTTGCTTTCCTCCAGGCATGGTTGTGTGAGCATTTCGCAAAATACGCTCCTAAACCGTTGGTTTCGCTTCCTGAGTTTTGCGGCGGTTCTCGAATATTGTGATGGTCTGCTAGGCGTCCAAGGTCTGGAGTGAAGCTTATTGATTTTCTTGATAACATTTATGCTGTTACTTTTCGTCCCTGGGCTCTAGTTCACGCTTCCATAGTCCATCCAAATACTTTTTCCGCTGCTCCGAACTTGACCTTGCTTTCATCCGGGGGAAATACGAGTGTTGGAGAAATCTTATTTATGCGGAGTTGTATCCCTGGACACGTGCCATGTTTCTTCCGTGGATGTTGCAAGGCGTTCCCTTATAATATTGATAGGTTGGCTCGGCATATGGGTTTTGATCAAGGGGTCCCTTTTATTCGTCAGTCGGTTGCTCCGGAAGAGTTGTTGCCAGCTGTTCTCAATGCCAGCATTCTTGTGCCAGGTAAAAGCCTTCCTTTCCTTCTCCCAGATCGAAGTCCAATGAAAATCCCTAGGTACAAAAATTTCTGGTAGGATGAGTTTCTTATCATCCATGGATTTGTGGGCGATGTTGTGGAGAAAGCTCGTGGTAGACCTTCCTTTATGACTTTACCGGAGCATCCTCTGTTGAGAGAACTTTTTTCTGCTAAGCGAAAGTCCCCTAGTCTGGATGCGGGTCATTCTCAGAAAAGGGAACGAAGGTCCAAAAACCGTGCGGGTGGTTTTCGATCGGATACGGAAGTTTCCATGACCTTCAATTCTTTCAACATACGGGTATGTACGACTCCCTACTAGCTTTGACTGATTTACACAAGTCTTCTATTTTTTGTCGCTGAACATCCTTTCTTCTTTCGCAACTCAGGGTCTTGACAACATAAACGCCTTTGCTAGGCTTGCACAAAAGTCAGCAAATAAGTTTCTTGAAGATGCAGAAGAATCCGAAGAAGAAGAAAGCTCAGGATCCAGCAGTGATGACGAGAGTGCTTCTGAAAGTAACGCTAGGTCTTTCTCTGGCGAGTACGCAAATGAGTTGGTAAGTTTCCTTATTTTCCTCTTCTTTTTTTTAAACAAAACTAAATCGTAATGTTGCAGAAAGGAATTATTTTTGAAGATGGCCTTGAGGTGGAGACTCGCCATGACGAAAGTCCAACCGTGGAAGTGGCGCCTATTGGTGATTTGGAAATGAATGTTGATAACGTTGAGACCCAGATGGTGGAAGTTACTCCAGCAACCATTGGTGCAATCGTAGTCAGGAATTCTTTGCCGGTCACAGATTCAGTTGCGGGAGCCCGTTTTGTGCCTTCATATTTGACTCCCCACGAAGACCATGTGTTGATTGGAGGCTTCAGGGTACCAGCTAAGCATGCAGAGTTATATACTAGGATATGGGAAAGATATGGTCATATTTCCATGACAAAAAAACTCACTAGCCGATTTTCATTGGTTAAGCGTGCGGAAGAAGCTATGTCATCAATTCACCTTATGCGCAACGTGAATGACCATACCATTTTCGAGAATGTGGTCTCAAGATAGAAGTTTCACCGGGATATGTGTGTAGACTTTGAGTTTAATGCCTCCTGGTTCTACAAGGGCTTTTCTAAGGTTCAAAATTTGCAGGCTGAAATGGTTGATGGTACTTCCGCGGATTCGATTAATTATCAGGAGGCGAAAGTCTCTAAGTTGTCCGAAGAGCTGGAAAAGTTATCCCAGGAGTTGAAACTAAAGCAGGCGTCCCTTCAAGATATACGGGACATTTTTTCCAGGAAGAACGAGTCGTTGTTGAGCGATTTCCCCTGAGCGTGTTACTCTTCTGAAACTCCTGTTCTTAATTTTTTTTTTTGAAAGGCCAATAGACGCCTTGATTATGGTTCGGTTTTCCTTTTGAATTGATGGATGGTTGCTTTTTATAAGAGTTTTTGGATTACTTTGGGATATTGGTCTTTTGATATATTAAAGTCTAAGTTGCAAGTGTAGGTAACAAATCATCTAGGAAAATTATGAAATCATGAATGTTGCATGACGGGGGGAAGTATGGGATGAAACTTGGGAATAAAATGGTGTTTTGTTTGAACGTGGGAACCCATAATAATAGGTTATGTATCCTGACCGGACTTACCCTTTTTTTTTATCACCTTCTTCAATAAAACGGATCCCAAACTGCAAGTCCTCATTTTTACGGTCGGGGTCGAATCGTCTCGAGAAGTCCCCAGTTATTCCTCGTTGCGTGATTATTGGCAACTGGCCGGAGATCCTGAGTGGATTTTTTCTTTTCCCTCCCTGAAAGTCCCCAGACAGCTCTTGTTGTATCAGGACAGATAACTGGGTCGTTGATCTCTGGTCGGATCAATTGTTGCTACCGTTCCGAGATCTAAATCGAACGATGAGTTCGAGAGTTGACAGCGTAACCATAAGATCAATCCTCCCACTGTGGTCGCCAATTGTTTGAGGGTGAAAACGGTTTCTGCAGAATTTTGGTATTTTCGGGTGTGTGGGTGAGAAACAAATTTAAACCCTAAACAATATACTGCAAGGGAGTACCTTAGATTCGAGAGATCAATCTATACAAATCCAGCCTAAACCAAGAAATGGCCATTTCAGACTTGCTTCGGTCACAAAGTGAATGAAAAGGGTTGGTTTTGGGGAGGGAGGCGAAGAGTGTGTTGATCCCAGAATAGTTGATTCAGGAAGAGTAGTAGTTTTACGACTTGTATTAGAAAGTGGGAAGCTAACAGATAGGAAAGATAGCAAATTATTTTCAGAGTGTTGTATGCTCCTGATGAGAACTTGTTATTTTGATGAAATAGGTAAGACCTATTTATACAAGTCGTAACCCAAACGTACTCTGGTCGCGTAAGAAATTGAAACGTCTGAGTAAAGTGGAAGGAGGTGGTAACGGGTAACGTCTGGAATTGAGGTTCTATAATGAAAGAAATGTTTCACAATTACTCCTTGTATTTACTAACCAACTCATTCTTATGGCACTTTCTTGTAACGGGTGTAGTGTACACCGCACACTGTAAACCGCCAAACCAAAACCCTAATGAGCATCCCCCAGTTTCTGACATGTGTTGATGTCTCGAGAGTTTTTCATGGGAAAGCATGTAACATGGCGTTATGTGTGACATGGTGGCATGCCAGTGGCTATGGTAGAGTCGGCGTGTATTTTCCATAGAATAGGTGTGGCCAAATTAGGTTTCAGATGCAAACCGTGGTGTTTGGCCTTGGGCCGGAAGTTTGCCATGTGTTTTGGTGGCAAACTTGGAAGGACGAGATCTGTATCTCAGGTGGAAGGGTGGCCATTGATCATTGCAACCCTTCTGGTATCCAGCGGAATATTTTTGGCCGGCATGGCTTTGTCATAGAGTGGGCGCGGACAAATTAGGGTTTAGGTGAAAACCGTGTTATTTTGGCCTTGGGCCGGAAGTTTACCATGCGTTTTTGGTGGAAAACTTGGAAGGCTGAGATCTGCATCTTAGGTGAAAGGGTGGTCGTTGATCGTTGCAACCCTTCTGGTAGCCAGCGGAATAGTTTTTTAGGCGTCATGGCTTTGTCATAGAGTAGGTGCGGTCAAATTAGGGTTTAGGTGTAAACCGTGTTATTTTGGCCTTGGGCAGGAAGTTTTCCATGTGTTTTTTGTGGAAAACTTGGAGGGCCGAGATCTGCATCTCAGGTGGAAGGGTGGTCTTTGATCGTTGCAGCCCTTCCGGTAGCCATCGGTATAGTTTAGGCCGGCATGGCTTTGCCATAGAGTAGGCACGGCCAAATTAGGGTTTAGGTGCAAACCGTGTTATTTTGGCCTTGGGTCGGGAGTGTTCCATGCGTTTTTGGTGGCAAACTTGGAGGACCAAGATCTGCATTAATGAACATTGATGAACTTTAAAACTAATTAAACATTAATGAACTTTAAAAAAAAAAAACTATGGGCTTGTACTGCATCGTCATTATCTTCCGATCTTACAATATTTCTTCGAGCTTCATAAAGTAATATTTTCTTTAGTTTTTCTCCAAATTTCGATGTTGTCCATAAGGCTAAGCGGTATGATGAAGGAGTTTCCTGAGGAATAGCTTATTTGAAGCTAAGAAAAATGGGTCTCATGCCAACCTTATTATGGAGCAGCGCCATCTCTTAGCTAAAGAACACGGAAATTCAGTTTCCTTGTAAATAGTACCAGAGTTTCCGTTCTTTGTTTTTCATGAACTTAGATAAATATATTTATATGTAAAAAAAAATGTTTTAAGAGAAAAAAAAATCCACGAATTTAGATAAATATTATTTATGGGTAAAAAAATAGTTATAAGAGAAAAAAATAGAGATATAATAGGAAAACAGGTGTTTTAATAAAAATAAAAGAGTTAAAAGTGAAAAACAAAGAGTAAAATTGAAAATTCCCAAACGGAAGTATCCGTTGAAAGTCACACGGAAACTTAGTTTTCGTAAGGAAACTCAGTTTTCGTAAAGTAGTTTTTTATGCGGAAACTCAGATTCCGTGTGATTTCCCTTAGTTACAACCCACATAAGATTTTATCAAATTTAAAGTGTAGCTAAGGGATATCGCTATATTTAAGCGACACGGATGACCATAGTAGTTGGATTTTGCAACAATTAAGCTATAGCGAAGCGAAATTGCTTACCATAGTGCTTATCCTAAGAAAACATTCGATGTAATTGAATTAGTTAAAATACATTTCTCTTTCAATCAAAAAAAAAGTTAAAAATAATTAAATTGGTGATACAAATTCTCAAGATCTGAGAAATCTCCTTTCTCTCTCCTCTCTGGGATATGGAGTAATTCTCTAATATTTGGTTCTTCCTAAAACTTTCCCCAAATATGTAGCAATCAGTTTCAAAATCTTGGATATTGAGGGAGCATCGGTTAACTATGATGATGATGGTATTATTAACCAAAATGTTTTGAAGCTCTTTTGAGTATATTCATCTTTAACATGATTTCAACCGTTTCAAATTTTTAAATTTTTTTGAACGATTTCAAAACAAAAAGTTCCAACTTTCAAACAATTGCATAAACTTAAAAGCATCATACTTCACAAATATATTTTTTCATCGTTTGCTTAGTTTTCTCTCCTCTGTTCCTCTAATCTTTTTTCTATTATGGATTATCGCGATACATGTGAAACCCATCATCTCTGTCCTGTTCCAAATAAGCTCTAGAGGATCCAACAAAAGGGATTATATTTTTTTTTGATAAATCCAAATTGTATTAAAGAATAACTAGATTAGAAAGCAAAATGAAGAGCAAGAAAAGAGGTCAGAGAACCCCAAAAACTTGGTCCTCATTTGAAACGAAAATAAGAAACATTTGGTAATTCAATATCATTCAAAAAATCCGGTCTTCCAAGATAATGTATTCTCTCCGCATTAGGAAGAATACAACCTCTCTTAGCCATTTTATCCGCAGCAAAATTTGTCTCTCTATAAGAGTGATCAAAACGAATAGCTTCATAGTGAGATGAGATTTCCCTCCAGCGTTGCAAAACAAACCAGGGAAGCTTCGAACTAGAAAAATCCAAAATAGCCCCCATAGAATCTGAACGAATACACACTTTTTTGTAACCCCATTGAATCGCCCACTCCAAACCAATTAGGATACCAGAAATTTCAGCAGTATAGTTTGTCATTGTGCCCAAACCAATACTCATAGCCCCAATCAAGTTAGCATGATGGTCACGCACCACAGCACCTGCCCCAACAAAAGGGATTATAGCATTATGAGAAAAACTAATAATAACCTCGAGTAACAAATGATGAAGATATAGGGACACGATTTTTTGTTTGTGTATTATGTAGTTACATGAAATCCTACACTACACCCCTCACAAGAATTCACAATAATCAACACATACTTGAAGATTAAGAACAACACTTTTATTAATTAATTCTCAGAAATATTACAAAGACTAAAAGAAATCAAGAATACAACCACTCGCTTTAACTTTCTCTCTCCTCAAAACTTTCTTAACACTCCAAAAATTGATCTCTCTCTTCTGAATCTAATAGTTATCTTTATATAGGGTAATTACATAGTGGATGACAGCTAAGGCATCCTTTAATTTCGGATCTGACTTATGATAATCTCGCAGGCTTGTTAGTGGCACTCCTTCGCAAACCTCTTTTATCCGCAAGATTATCACACTTTCTTCATGTTTGTGCTATCGTCATATATTACGTCATTTTTCTAATCATTATGCGACATATGTAATGAGCAGTTGGAAATTTCGCAAGAGTGTTGTTGTTATCTTTGCAAGATTATCACTCCTGCGATATTCTGATCCTACATATTTAGCACATGTAAAGTAGCCTGGTTACGGTGTGGTAGAGCTTGACGATCATTCCCTATGACACCAATTTAATTGGTCCACAAAAATATCTAATGGTTAACTCCTTGCCAAGTGTCAAAAAGAAAAATTATTGAACGGTCCTAATAGTTTTAAAAATAAGTGGTGCATTTTATGACTTTGTGATCACCGTGTGATAGAGATAGACCCGAGTTTCTCATTCGGGTGAACTGAAGATGAAATTTATCAAATTTGAACATCGCAGGTTCGAAGATTCCTGGAGTTCAACCTGAGTTTCTCATTCGGGTGAACTGGAGACGAAATATATCAGAATTGGACATCAGAGGTTCAAAGATTACTAGAGTTAGACTTGAGTTTCTCTTTCGGATGAATTGGAGACAAAATATATCAGAATTGAACAACACATGTTCAAATATTACTAGAGTTAGACCTGAGTTTCTCTTTCGGATGAACTGAGGAAAAGATATATCAGAATTGAACATCACAAGTTCAAATATTACTACAGTTAGACCTGAGTTCTCTTTCGGATGAACTGAGTACGAAATATATCAGATTTGAACATCACGGGTTCAAATATTATTAGAGTTAGACCTGAGTTTCTCTTTCGGATGAACTGAGGGTAAAATATATCAGATTTGAACATCACGGTTTAAATATTAGTAGAGTTATACATGAGTTTCGCTTTCGGACGAACTGAGGAGGAAATTTATCAAAATTGAACATCATCGGTTCAAAGAATACAAGAGTTATACCTGAGTTTCCCTTTCGGATAAACTGGAGACGAAATATATCATAATTGAACATCACAGGTTTAAAGATTACTAGAGTTGGGCCTGAGTTTCTCTTTAGGATGAACTTGAGACGAAATATATCAGAATTGAACATCACATGTTCAAATATTACTAGAGTTAGACATTAATTTCTCTTTCGGATGAACTGGAGACGAAATATTTCATAATTGAACATCACTGGTTCAAAGATTACTAGAGTTAGACCTGAGGTTTTCTTTTGTATGAACTGGAGACGAAATATATCATAATTGAACATCACAGGTTCAAAGATTAAAAGAGTTAGACCCGAGTTTCTGTTTCGGATGAACTGGAGAGGAAATATATCAAAATTGAACATCATCGGTTCAAATATTACTAGAGTTATACATGAGTTTCTCTTTCGGATGAAATTGAGACGAAAATATCAGAATTGAACATCACCGGTTCAAAGATTACTAGAGTTAGACCTGAGTTTCCCTTTCGGATGAACTGAGGACGAAATATATCCGAATTGAACATCACAGGTTCAAATATTACTAGAGTTAGTCCTGAGTTTCTCTTTCGGATGAATTGGGAACGAAATATATCAGAATTGAACATCACAGGTTAAAATATTATTAGAGTTAGACTTGAGTTTCTCTTTTGGATGAACTGGAGATGAAGTATATCAGAATTGAAACATCACCGGTTCAAAGATTACTAGAGTTAGACCTGAGTTTCTCGTATTCGGTTGAACTGAAGACGAAATATATTATAATTGAATATCACAGGTTCAAATATTACTAAACTTAGACTTGATTTTCTATTCCGGATAAACTGGAGACGAATTATAACAAAACTGAACATCACCGGTTCAATGATTACTAGAGTTAGACCTGAGTTTCTCGTTTTCGGATGAACTAAAGATGAAATATATCAGAATTGAACAACACGGGTTCAAATATTACTAGAGTTAGACCTGAGTTTCTCTTTTGGATGAACTGGAGACGAAATATATCCGAATTGAACATCACCGGTTCAAACATTACTAGAGTTATACCTGAGTTTCTCTTTCGGATGAACTGAGGACGAAAATATCAGAATTGAACATCACAGGTTCAAATATTACTAGAGTTATACCTGAGTTTCTCTTTCGGATGAACTGGAGACGAAATATATCAGAATTGAACATCACAGGTTCAAAGATTACTAGAGTTGGAAATGAGTTTCTCTTTCGGATGAACTGGAGACAAAATATATCAGAATTGAACATCACCGGTTCAAAGATTACTGGAGTTAGACCTGAGTTTCTCTTTCGGATGAACTGAAGACAAAATATATCAGAATTGAACATCACCGATTCTAAGAGTACTAGAGTTAGACCTGAGTTTCTCTTTCGGATAAACTTGAGACAAAAATATCAGAATTGAACATCACCGGTTCAAAGATTACTAGAGTTAGACCTGAGTTTCCCTTTCAGATTAACTAAGGAAGAAATATATCAGAATTGAACATCACAGGTTCAAATATTACTAGAGTTAGACCTGAGTTTCTCTTTCGGATGAACTGAGGACGAATTATATCAGAATTGAACATCACGGGTTCAAATATTACTAGAGTTAGACCTGAGTTTTTCTTTCGGATGAACTGAAGACGAAATATATCAGAATTGAACATCACGGGTTCAAATATTACTAGAGTTATACCTGAGTTTTTATTTCGGATGAACTGAGCACGAAATATATCAGATTTGAACATCACGGGTTCAAATATTACTTGAGTTAGACTTGAGTTTCTCTTTCGGATGAACTGGCGACGAAATATATCGAAATTGAACATAACTGGTTCAAAGATTACAAGAGTTAGACCTGAGTTTCTCTTTCGGATGAACTGAAGATGAAATATATCTGAATTAAACATCACAGGTTCAAAGATTACTTGAGTTAGACCTGAGTTTCTCTTTAGGATGAACTTGAGACGAAATATATCAGAATTTTACATCACATGTTAAAATTTTACTAGGGTTAGACCTTAGTTTCTCTTTAGGATGAACTGGAGATGAAATTTATCAGAATTGAACATCACAGGTTCAAAGATTACTAGAGTTGGACCTTAGTTTCTCTTTGGGATGAACTGGAGACGAAATATATCATAATTGAACATCACCGGTTCAAACATTACTAGAGTTATACTTGAGTTTCTCTTTCGGATGAACTGGAGACGAAATATATCAGAATTGAAAATCACCGGTTCAAACATTACTAGAGTTCGACCTGAGTTTCTCCTTCGGATGAACCGGAGACGAAATATATCTGAATTGAACATCACTGGTTCAAACATTACTAGAGTTATACTTGAGTTTCTCTTTCGGATGAACTGGAGATGAAATATATCAGAATTGAACATCACCGGTTCAAAGATTACTATAGTTAGACTTGAGTTTCTCTTACGGATGTTCTTGAGATGAAAATATCATAATTGAACATCACCGGTTCAAATATTATTAGAGTTAGACCTAAGTTTCCCTTCCGGATGAACTGAGGACGAAATATATCATAATTGAACATCACAGGTTCAAATATTACTAGAGTTAGACATGAGTTTCTCTTTCTTATGAACTGGAGACGAAATATATCCGAATTGAACATTCCAGGTTCAAATATTACTAGAGTTGGACCTGAGTTTCTCTTTCGGATGAACTGGAGAAGAAATATATTAGAATTGAACATCACAGGTTTAAAGATTAATAGATTTAGACATGAGTTTCTCTTTGGGATGAACTGGAGATGAAATATATCAGAATTGAACATCACCAGTTCAAACATTACTAGAGTTAGACCTGAGTTTCTCTTTCGGATGAACTGGAGACGAAATATATCATAATTGAACATCACAGGTTCAAAGATTACTAGAGTTAGACCTGAGTTTCTCTTTCGGATGAACTGGAGACGAAATATATCATAATTGAACATTCCAGGTTCAAAGATTACTAGAGTTAGTCCTGAGTTTATCTTTCGGATGTTCTTGAGATGAAATTATTTGAATTGAACATCACTGGTTCAAAGATTATTAGAATTAGACCTGAGTTTCCCTTACGGATGAACTGGAGACGAAATATATTAGAATTGAACATCACCGGTTCAAAGATTACTGGAGTTAGACCTGAGTTTCTCTTTCAGGTGAACTGGAGACAAAATATATCAGAATTGAACATCACCGGTTCAAATATTACTGGAGTTAGACCTGAGTTTCTCTTTCGGATGAACTAGAGACAAAATATATCAGAATTGAACATCATTGGTTCTAAGATTACTAGAGTTAGACCTGAGTTTCTCTTTCGGATGAACTTGAAACGAAAATATCAGAATTGAACATCACCGGTTCAAAGATTACTAGAGTTAGACATGAGTTTCTATTTCGGATGAACTGAGGACGAAATATATCAGATTTGAACATCACAGGTTCAAAGATTACAAGAGTTAGACCTGATTTTCTCTTTCGAATGAACTGGAGACGAAATATATCAGAATTGAACATCACAGGTTCAAATATTACTAGGGTTAGACCTGAGTTTCTCTTTGGGTTGAACTAGAGACGAAATATATCAGAATTGAACATCACGGGTTTAAAGATTAATAGATTTAGACCTGTGTTTCTCTTTGGGATGAACTGGAGACGAAATATATCAGAATTAAACATCACAGGTTCAAAGATTACTAGAGTTAGACTTGAGTTTCTCTTTCGGATGAACTTGAGGAGAAATATATCAGAATTGAACATCACCGGTTCAAAGATTACTATAGTTAGACCTGAGTTTCTCTTTCGGATGAACTTGAGACGAAAATATAAGAATTAAACATCACTGGTTCAAAGATTATTAGAGTTAGACCTGAGTTTCCATTTCGGATAAGCTGAGGACGAAATATATCCGAATTGAACATCACAGGTTCAAATATTACTAGAGTTAGACCTGAGTTTCTCTTTCGGATGAACTGGAGACGACATATATTATAATTGAACATTTCAGGTTCAAAGATTACTAGAGTTAGACCTGCGTTTCTCTTTCGGATGTTCTTGAGACGAAAATATCAGAATTGAACATCACCGGTTCAAAGATTATTAGAATTAGACCTGAGTTTCCCTTACGGATGAACTGAGGACGAAATATATCCGAATTGAACATCACATGTTCATATATTACTAGAGTTAGACCTGAGTTTCTCTTTCGGTGAACTGGAAACGAAATATATCAGAATTGAACATTCCAGGTTCAAATATTATTAGAGTTAGACCTGAGTTTCTCTTTCGGATGAATTGGAGACGAAATATATTAGAATTGAACATCACAGGTTTAAAGATTAATAGAGTTAGACCCGAGTTTCTCTATGGGATGAACTGGAGACGAAATATATCAGAATTGAAAATCATCGGTTCAAATATTACTAGAGTTATACCTGAGTTTCTCTTTCGGATGAACTGGAGACGAAATATATCAGAATTGAACATCATCGGTTCAAAGATTACTAGAGTTAGACCTGAGTTTCTCTTTCGGATGAACTAGAGATAAAATATATCAGAATTGAACATCACCGGTTCTAAGATTACTAGAGTTAGACATGAGTTTCTCTTTCGGATGAACTTGAGACGAAAATATCAGAATTGAACATCACCGGTTCAAAGATTACTAGAGTTAGACCTGATCTGATGAACTGAGGGAGTTTCCCTTGAACATCGGATGACTGTTAGGAGTTTCTCTTTCGGATGAATAGGAGGATATATCAGAATTGAACATCACGGGTTCAAATATTACTAGAGTTAGACCTGAGTTTCTATTTCGGATGAACTGAGGACGAAGTATATCAGATTTGAACATCACAGGTTCAAATATTACTAGAGTTAGAAATGAGTTTCTATTTCGGATGAACTGAGGACGAAATATATCATATTTGAACATCACCGGTTCAAAGATTACAAGAGTTAGACCTGAGTTTCTCTTTCGGATGAACTGAAGACGAAATACATCTGAATTGAACATCACAGGTTCAAAGATTACTAGAGTTAGACTTGAGTTTCTCTTTAGGATGAACTTGAGACGAAATATATCAGAATTGAACATCACATGTTCATATATTACTAGGGTTAGACCTTAGTTTCTCTTTCGGATGAACGGGAGACGAAATATATCAGAATTGAACATCACAGGTTCAAAGATTACTAGAGTTGGACCTGAGTTTCTCTTTGGGATGAAATGGAGACGAAATATATCAGAATTGAACATCACCGGTTCAAACATTACTAGAGTTATACCTGAGTTTCTCTTTCGGATGAACTGGAGACAAAATATATCATAATTGAACATCACAGGTTCAAAGATTACTAGAGTTAGACCTGAATTTCTTGTAGGTACTGAATATCGCAAGATAATAGTTCACGAGTATCGTAATAGATAAAGGAGAAAAGAGTTATAAAAAGATACGATGATAGAAGTAGCGCGGAGAAATATGAAGTTTTGCGAGGATGAAATAATTTGGATGAATTGCGATACTTCACAATTCATATACATCTGCATAAGTTTTACTATAAATAGGAGTTCAAATGTAAAATTCGAGAGGTTCTTTTAATGAGTGTAAGAAATTATCTTAGGAAAGAGAATAGAAAAAGTTGTAACTATTCTAGGTCCATTTTGATAATTCTATGTAATCAACTAAGAGAATTAATAAGAAAGTTATCATTCACCATCAAGAACTTCTTGAGTTTTTACTAATTCTATTGAGGGTGTAGTTGTAGGTTATTCTGCAACTACATAATTGGCGCTAGAAACAGGGATTTGAAGAATTCCTGTACCAGAAAAATGACAAGAAGAAGAAACACATCAGAACCATTAACTGAAGTAAGAAGAAGTGTAAGACTCGCAGGAGGAGAAGCAAATATAACAGGAGAACCTAGTAGGAGAAGGAGTAATCGAATAAATCAATCTCAAAAAATAATAGATCATGATCGAGTGAGTATACACACTTGGTGAACTGATACACCAGAAGAAGAAGATAGAGAACCACAAATCAGAGAAAATGGGAGGTTGATGGGAGGAACAATTCTTGAAAGAGAAAGGGAGATGTTAGAAACATTGAGACAAGGAATCCAAAAAGAACGAATGATCGAAGCTGAAGAACGTGCCAATTTAACAAGACAAAATCAAGAATTGAGGATGGAAAATGAGATGCTACAAAGAAGGAAATCTCAAAGTGTTGCAAGATCAAATGTTAGAACAGAAAGAGAAGGACAAAATTCACCGATAATCAATAATGAAAATAATATGCAAGAACAAGCGCAGAATCAAGGTGAAAGAAATCAAGAGAATCGTTTCATTTTAATACCAAACCACGAACAAAACATGGAGAATTTACGAACAAGGCCAAATCCTAGAGAAAATAATCAGAATCGAGAGGAAGAACAACAACTTATGGAAGAAACTGAGAGACACCAAGAAGTACATCAAAACAATCACGAGAATGGAGTAAGAAGATATGAAGAGGCTCGTAACAAACAAAATGTTGAGTATGAAAGAATTAAGAGAAGAATTGTAAATCAACAAACATAAGTGGAGAGGAATGAACCAAACTCTCGAATCAGAGTACAAGCAAATCAAGAAGAAATAAATCACAGAAGGAGGAGGAATGAAGAAGAAGAAATTCCTGATATTCGCATGAGAAGAATGAGAATAATAGAAAGGGAAGAACAAGAATTCCAAGATGCTCTGCGACTGAACAATTATGATAATTTAGAAAGAAGATATTTGCAAAATTATGCAAATGAAAACATTAATGAAGAATATGATAGAATGCGAAGGATCGCAAGGGAGGAAGCGAAAGAACGTAGAAGAAGAGAAGCTGCATTAAAAAGACCAATGGATGAGAATTCTGAGGCAAATGCACGGATCTTTCGAGAATTAGCAGAAATGAGAGGGATGATAAACAATAGAAGAGGAGGAGATAGAAGGCAATTTGATGAAGCAATAGAAGAAGCTGCGAGGACTCCATTTGCTAGAGAAGTACAATTGGGAGGAATTCCACCAAAATGCAATTTTCCCACACTTACCAGTATCTTTGATGGGACTTCATGTGCTATTCAGCACATTAAAGCATACATAAGATGAATGTTACAATGGGAGAATCATGATGCTGTGTTATGCAAGTACTTCGCATCGAGTTTAACAGGGGAAGCTTTAAAGTGGTTCGAAGGACTCCCTAAGAACACTATTACGTCATTCAGTCATTTGAAAGCAACTTTCCTTGGAGCATATATCACAAATCACTCTTCACGGCTTGGTATTGAAGATGTATTTTGTTTAAAACAAAGAGTGGGTGAAAGTTTGAAGCATTTGGTAAGACGATGGAAGACTATGTGCGTGATATGGCAGGGCGCGTGGATGAGAGATACTTGATTCTGTCCTTCATAAATGCGATGTTCGCAACTGAACAATTATATGTTCAAATCTTCAGAAGAAAGAATTCCATAATGATGACAGAGTTACGAGAATTGCAAGAAGAATACATTACACTAGAGGAAAAGCAAAACAGTATGGAGTCATATCCAGTAGCAAACACTAGCAATCAAGATGGAGGAGCAAATTTACTTCCCAAAATAATCAATATAGTAGCAGGTACTTCGCAAACATCCTCACAAACTTCTGCGCAAATTTCAGAAGAGAAGAAAATCAATGATAGCCAGCCAAAAATGGTAGCAATGGGTAGTAGAGATCAAGAAGAGTATAATAGAGATAGGAATTTCTATAATCGAATAGGAAATAACCAAATTCCAAGATTAGATCAGCAACAAGAAAATTATGGGGGACAAAGAAAAAATTATTTTGGACAAGGGAACCAGAGACAAAATTATAACAACGGTCAAGGGGGTCAAAGAATGGTAAGGGAAGAGATAAAGTTTCCACCTTTGAATACAAGTGTAGAAAAGATATGGCAAGCGATTATCCTGGTAGAGCATATACCAACTCCATGGAACATGGGAAAGGAACCACCAATGGGTCCAAGAAGTCATGAATTTTGTTCATATCATCATTTTCATGGACATTCTACAAATAATTGCCATAATATCAAGAGGATAATCTTGCGAATGATTGATCAAGGGAAACTAAATCAATTTTTACTTAAGCAGACACAGTCGCAACAATTACCACAGGCTCCAGCCATAACTCGCAGGGAGAACACAACACAAGAAAAGGGAAAAGAAACCCTACATATAGAAGTGGGATCAAAAGCAAGGAATGTTTTCTGTAATTCCATTGTTCATTCATATAAAACCATAGAGGATTTTCATGATAATGTGTTAAGCAGGGTATATGCGAGGGATGGTGAAGGAAAGGAAGTAATGAACATCGCAAAAAATTCACGACTTGAAGATTGGAAGAAACGTGAAATTTCTTTTGAAGCCACTGAAATTCCAGAAGGTTGTGAAGCACATGATAATCCATTGGTAGTAAGATTAGCAATCTACATGAATATGGAAGAAAACGAAGATGATATGGAGGAAGAATCAATTGGTCTTAATAGGATTTTGATTGATACGGGAAGTTCTGTCAATATCCTCTTCTATTCCGCTTACAAAACTATGGGGGGAAAAGATGCAGATTTAATACCTTCTACTTACATAATTTATGGTTTTAATGGAACTGCTAACAAGCCCAAAGGAGAAGTGAGCATGCGAATTCCATTAAGTGGAATGCGAACTGAAATTCTGTTCTGCGTTGTTGATGTCGAATCACCATATAATGCTTTGATAGGAAGACCATGGCTTCATGGAATTCTAGGCGTAGCTTCCACTCTACATCAGTGCATAAAGTTTCCTCATATGAAGGGTATTGGAATTATCAAGGGTGATTGGGATGAGGGAAAGAAATGTTACGATACAGAAGTAGAAGTTTGCGAAGGAAACACTACTGAGAAGGAAAATTGGAGAAAAAGAGCAAAGGCTGTGAAAAGAAGTGAAAATTTAATGGCGGAGGGTTAAGGCAAAAAATAATAAAATTACGATGATAATCATACAAGAAATTTACGATGATAATAAGGGGTTGTGATTTGCGAAGAAAGAAGAAGGAAAATAATAAGACAAGAAGGTAATCAGTATGTTTGCTCGTGGAAATGAGGTATGTTACAAAACAAAATTTTTAATTTCGTGATAAATTTTACGAATATTGTTTGCTCGCAGGAAATTGGGAAAAGTTACGAATTTCAAAATTTATATTGCGATTCATTAATTTGCGAATAAAAGACCGCAATCTGTGATCAGCCTCCAAAAAAGAAAGAGAGCCGCAGAAAATTTTATACAGGAAAACCTTTGTGGCGTACACCCTAGTTCGCGAAGCTATATTTCGTAAGAGGCAAAGTCCTAAAGTACGTCATTTAAGGGGGTACCTATAAACGTGGCTAAGGGTAACCGGAACACCACCAAGGGCCCTTAGTACATGGTAAAAATTTAGGGGTACAACCCAATAATGGGGTACCTATCCGGGTTAGACACCTTGGATTCTCACCTAATCTAGCGACATTACGCAATATAAAATGCGGTGTAATAGGATTTAGGTTGGGCGACTAAGGCATACTGTCTTTCCCAAGAAGTGCAGAAAACGATCAAGGCGCCGAGGTACACGGTTGAGTCAAGAGTGCCGGGTGAGGTTGAACCACATCTGCCATTTTTGACAAGTCTTGGCAAATTATGCACTTGGCCCAAAGATACCCCATAGGGTGCAACCTCGTAACTATAATCCCTATAGGCAAAAAGGATAAGAGGTTGCGATCAAAAGATGGTTGTTGGCAGAACCGGATGGGAAGAGCTAACCTTGTATGGCCGATGTACTCTTCCTTGAAGGGGCAACCAGGGGGAAGATAAAGGGCAGCACCCTCCATTAGGGAGCTGATACGTGCTATAAGACGCAAATGTCACGAGGCTTTTTGTTTGCGAAAATATAAAGGCTTGTCATATTTGTGCAACAAATGAAGTTCTGCGAGCATTCTAAAAAAAAAAAAGAGAAGGAAAATATACAAAAAGAACTCGCAGAATGAGACAAAGAAGTTAAGATGAGATCAATGGGTTATTACATGAAAGTGTAAAAACGTCCTGCGATTTCATCGCAAGACGATAATGTCACGAGGTTGAATGTTCGCAAGAATGTTCAGGCTTGTCATATTATCGCAAATACAAAAATTTACTACAAAAGAGGTGGCAAAATAAGACCTTTACTTAGGAAGGCATGATAAGACCACAGAAATTAATGAAATTCATTACATCAAAATCATTGAAGAAATTATACAAGTATATACATTATGAAGATCTGAAGAGAAGACAGCTCTGTCAATATCATTGAAGAATTTTTACAAGAAGTCCTATCAAAGAAGACAACATCATTGAAGAATTTTAACGAAGACTTAACAAAAGATGCGATTTTGATAGCAATCAAATACAGATAAGTTCATATTCGTAAAAATTTACGAGAATTACATACTTCTTATACTTCTCCATATATTGAATATTTCTCCAAAAGTTGAATACTTCTTATAGTTCTTCAAGAATATCTCATATTTATTATACTTCTTCAATGGATATTTAATTTTACGAAGGTTAAGTACTTATTATACTTCTTCATACGGTGAGTAATAATTCTTATACTTCTTCATATATTGGTCAATTCTTCATGAATTGAATACTGCTAATACTTCTTCAAAGATATTTTATACTTCTTAAGGGTATTTCATATTTCGTATACTTCATACTTCTTATACTTCAAGGGGAGATTTATTTTTTACTTCGCAACATTCCGCAAAAGGAAAAAGGCTTATATTTCTTATACTTCAAAGGGAGGACTTTTTATTATAAGACGAAATTTCGTAAGATAAATTGAGAAGGATATTCTAATACTTCCAGCGATAGTTGATCATTTGAAGAGCAATAATAAGGGGAAGGGGAATACAAAGCTAAGTATTTAAGATATATTATTTATCTCCACATGATCAAGTTATGCGAATAAGGGAAACAATCAATCAAAGAAAGGTTAATTCAAATTAAGCTTTGAAAAAGAAATTGTTGGATTGATTAAAAGTGCAATCAAGAAGAAGGTGTTGTATTAAAAAGAAACAGAACAGACATACAAAAAATAGTGAAGTTATAGAAAAGATATACAAAAAAGAGTGAAGTTATTTTTCAGGCGATCTATTCCCATCAAAATGATCTTCTTCTTCAACTTCAATATCATCTTCAACTTCACTATTAGAAATTTCCAGATATGGAGTATCTTCAGGAATTTCTTCGGAAAGAAGCGTATGGTACTTCTTGAGAGGAATTTCATTATCTTCGTAAATCTTGCGAGTCATCTTAGCTCGAAAACGCTTGACATATAAACTATGGTTATCTTTGGGAAATTAGAAGCTGAGATCTCAAATCAGAAATTTTCTTATTACGGTTAGCAAGGGTAGTTTCCAGATCGTCATTCATCTTCGCATAATTTTCTGCGGCAAGGAGAGAAATTAAGGAATTGGTTAGTAAATTACGAAGGAAAAATAATCAAAATAATTACCATCGCAAAGAATTTAACTTCTAATTGCTTCTTATCATTACGAAGAGAAGAATTTTCAAGCTTTAATTGATTATTCTCCTCAAGAAGAGAAGAATTATCAATTGCGATGCTCGCAGATTGTGAGTTATCTTCGTGACGGGATGTTAATTCTGCGTTATCAATACTTAAATCCTCTACTTTCTGACGGAGATTTGAATTTTCAACCTCTAACTTCTTACAACGATTCAAAGTTTTCTTCTCAGCAATAGAATGACGTCTTTCCCAATCAGAAGCAGCTGCACAACTAACTCTTCCAACCTAAACAAGAAAAAAGGGGTTAGAAATCAACAAAATAAGGGAAATAAACAAGGAATAGAGAAGAAACTTACCATGCTACCTAAAGGATATAATGAAGCAGGAGAGATGAATCTTGAAATGCCTTTGAGGGAGTTATTATCAATTACAGTAGGAACTTTACAAGCCTTCGCAATAAGTTTGCGAGCTTTCGCTGTAGGAGAATCTCCTAATCCACGAGAAGAATGGAGGAAAGCCCCAGATATGCTAACCATTGCTGAGGCAAAAGTTTCTGGGATACTACAATCTTTATTTTCACCTTCATCAACATCATTATCATCATCTCCTTCGTCAGAAAGGGTATCGGAATTAGAACTAAAGTTCTTCTCAGGAAATTTATCATCTTCATCACCAAGATCTTCCTCAATATTCTCATTAGAAGAGATTACATTGGAATGAGACTTGGTTGAGGGTTTCTTCTTTTTCCTCCTCTCGTAAACAACATCTTGAAGTTTCCTTTTCCCTTTACGAAGAGCATCATCTTGACTACCAGAAGCTTGGGTAACCTTCGCAGAACGAAGAGTTTGTTGTCTTGCAGTAAACCTTTTAGAAGAAGTAGAACTCTTATTTTCACTCGCAGCAATCTCAGGAAGAAGTGGAACCTGCAAATTCAAATAAGGATAAGAAACAGAGGCAACAATATATTGTTTAGAAAAATACAAGAGTGTTTCTTACCTCATTTGAAATTAAAACTTAACAAAAAGATAAGGAGATGGAAGTACATACATTTCTATAAACCCAAGGTTGATAATGGCGGTTCGAAGGTTCGCAGGAAGTTATCGCAACTCATACTCGCAAAATTACTCCATCCTCGCAAAACTTCATATTTCTCCGCGCTACTTCAATCATCGTATCATTTTATATCTCTTTTCTCCTTTATTTATTACGATACTCGTGAACTATTATCTTGCGATATTCAGTACCTACAACGAAATATATCAGAATTGAACATCACGGGTTCATAGATTACCAGAGTTAGACCTGCGTTTCTCTTTCGGACGAACTAGAGACGAAATATGTCAGAATTGAACATCACCGGTTCAAAGATTACTAGAGTCATACATGAGTTTCTCTTTCGGGATGAACTGTGGACAAAATATATCAGAATTGAACAACACATTTTCAAAGATTACTAGAGTTAGACCTGAGTTTCTATTCCGGATGAACTGGAGACAAAATATATAAGAATTGAACATCACAGGTTCAAAGATTTCTAGAGATAGATCTGAGTTTCTCTTTCGGGTGAACTGAAGATAAAATATATCAGAATTGAACATCATCCGTTCAAAGATTACCAGAGTTAGACCTGAGTTTCTCTTTCGGATGAACTATGAACGAAATATATCAGAATTGAACAACACATGTTCAAAGATTACCAGATTTAGACCTGAGTTTCTCTTCATGAGAACTGGAGACGAAATATATATCAGAATTGAACATCACGGGTTCAAAGATTACCAGAGTTAGACCTGAGTTTCTCTTTCGGACGAACTGGAGACGAAATATGTCAGAATTGAACATCACCGGTTCAAAGATTACCAGAGTCAGACATGAGTTTCTATTTCGGATGAACTGTGGACGAAATATATCAGAATTGAACAACACATGTTCAAAGATTATTAGAGTTACACCTGAGTTTCTATTCCGGGTGAACTGGAGACAAAATATATAAGAATTGAACATCACAGGTTCAAAGATTACTAGAGATAGATCTGAGTTTCTCTTTCGGGTGAACTGAAGACGAAACATATCGGAATTGAACATCACAGGTTCAAAGATTACTAGAGTTGGATCTGAGTTTCTCTTCCGGATGAACTGGAGACGAAACATATCGGAATTGAACATCACATGCTCAAATATTACTAGAGTTAAATCTGAGTTTCTCTTCCGGATGAACTGGAGACGAAACATATCGAAATTGAACATCACAGGTTCAAATATTACGAGAGTTGGACCTGAGTTTCTCTTTCGGGTGAACTGAAGATAAAATATATCAGAATTGAACATCACCGGTTCAAAGATTACCAGAGTTAGACCCTAGTTTCTCTTCCGGATGAACTGGAGATGAAATATATCAGAATTGAACATCAAAGGTTCAAAGATTACTAGAGATAGATCTGAGTTTCTCTTCCGGATGAACTGGAGATGAAACATATCGGAATTGAACATTACAGGTTCAAAGATTAAGAGAGTTGGACCTAAATTTCTCTTTTGGGTGAACTGAAGATAAAATAAATCAGAATTAAACATCACCGGTTCAAAGATTACAAGAGTTAGACCTGAGTTTCTCTTTCGGATGAACTGTGGACGAAATATATCAGAATTGAACAACACATGTTCAAAGATTATTAGAGTTAGACCTGAGTTTCTCTTCCGGATGAACTGGAGACCAAATATATCAGAATTGAACATCACAGGTTCAAAGATTACTAGAGATAGATCTGAGTTTCTCTTTCGGATGAACTGGAGACGAAACATATCGGAATTGAACATCACAGGTTCAAAGATTACTAGAGTTGGATCTGAGTTTCTCTTCCGGATGAACTGGAGACGAAACATATCAGAATTGAACATCACAGGTTCAAATATTACCAGAGTTAAATCTGAGTTTCTCTTCCGGATGAACTGGAGACGAAACATATCGAAATTGAACATCACAGGTTCAAAGATTACCAGAGTTAGACCTGAGTTTCTCTTCCGGAGAAATGGAGAGGAAATATATCATAATTGAACATCATAGGTTCAAAGATTACCAGAGTTGGACCAGAGTTTCTCTTTCGGGTGAACTGATGATAATATATATCATAATTGAACATCACCGGTTCAAAGATTACCAGAGTTAAACCCGAGTTTCTCTTCCGGATGAACTGGAGACGAAATTTATCAAAATTGAACATCACAGGTTCAAAGATTACTAGAGATAGATCTGAGTTTCTTTTCCGGATGAACTGAAGAAGAAACATATCGGAATTGAACATCACAGGTTCAAAGATTACGAGAGTTGGGACTGAGTTTCTCTTTCGGGTGAACTGAAGATCAAATATATCAGAATTGAACATCACCGGTTCAAAGATTACTAGAGTTAGACCCGAGTTTCTCTTTTGGATGAACTGGAAACCAAATATATCAGAATTGAACATCACCGGATCAAAGATTAACATAGTTAGACATGAGTTTCTCTTTCGGATGAACTGTGGATGAAATATATCAGAATTGAACAACACATGTTCAAAGATTACTAGAGTTAGACCTGAGTTTCTCTTCCGGATGAACTGGAGACGAAATATATCAGAATTGAACATCACATGTTCAAAGATTTCTAGAGTTAAACCTGAGTTTCTCTTCCGGATAAACTGGAGACGAAATATATCGGAATTGAACATCACAGGTTCAAAGATTACTAGAGTTACATCTGAGTTTCTCTTCCGGATGAACTGGAGAGAAAAAAATCTCGGAATTGAACATCACAGGTTCAAAGATTACCAGAGTTAGACCTGTGTTTCTCTTTAGGACGAACTGGAGACGAAATATGTCAGAATTGAACATCACCGGTTCAAATATTACTAGAGTCAGGCATGAGTTTCTCTTTCGGATGAACTGTGGACAAAATATATCAGAATTGAACATCACCGGTTCAAAGATTACCAGAGTTAGACCCTTCTTTCTCTTCCGGATGAACTGGAGATGAAATATATCAGAATTGAACATCAAAGGTTCAAAGATTACTAGAGATAGATCTGAGTTTCTCTTCCGGATGAACTGGAGACGAAACATATCGGAATTGAACATCAGATGTTCAAAAATTACGAGAGTTAGGCCTGAGTTTCTCTTTCGGGTGAACTGTAGGTCAAATATATAAGAATTGAGTATCACCGGTTCAAAGATTACCAGAGTTAGACCCGAGTTTCTCTTTTGGATGAACTGGAGACCAAATATATCAGTATTGAACATCACAGGTTCAATGATTACTAGAGTTAGACATGAGTTTCTCTTTCGGATGAAATGGTGACGAAATATATCATAATTGAACATCACATGTTCAAAGATTACTAGAGTTAGATCTGAGTTTCTCTTTCGGATGAACTGGAGACGAAATATATAAGAATTGAACATCACAGGTTCAAAGATTACTAGAGATAGATCTGAGTTTCTCTTTCGGGTGAACTGGAGAGGAAACATATCGGAATTGAACATCACAGGTTCAAAGATTACTAGAGTTGGATCTGAGTTTCTCTTCCGGATGAACTGGAAACGAAACATATCGGAATTGAACATCACAGGTTCAAATATTACTAGAGTTAAATCTGATTTTCTCTTCCGGATGAACTGGAGACGAAACATATCGAAATTAAACATCACAGGTTCAAAGATTACTAGAGTTAGACCTGAGTTTCTCTTCCGGATGAACTGGAGACGAAATATATCAGAATTGAACATCACAAATTCAAAGATTACTAGAGTTAGACCTGAGTTTGTCTTTCGGATGAACTGGAGATGAAATATATCAGAATTGAACATCACAGGTTCAAAGATTACGAGAGTTAGACCTGAGTTTCTCTTTCGGATGAACTGTAGATGAAATATATCATAATTGAACAACACATGTTCAAAGATTACTAGAGTTAGACCTGAGTTTCTATTCCGGATGAACTGCAGATGAAATATATCAGAATTGAACATCACAGGTTCAAATATTACTAGAGATAGATATGATTTTCTCTTCCGGATGAATTGGAGACGAAACATATCGGAATTGAACATTACAGGTTCAAAGATTATGAGAGTTGGACCTGAGTTTCTCTTTCGGGTGAACTGGAGATAAAATATATCAGAATTGAACATCACCGGTTCAAAGATTACCAGAGTTAGACCTGAGTTTCTATTTCGGATGAACTTTTGAAGAAATATATCAGAATTGAACATCACATGTTCAAAGATTACTAGAGTTATCCCCGAGTTTCTCGTTCGGACGAACTGGATACCAAATATATCATAATTGAACATCACAGGTTCAAAGATTACTAGAGTTAGATCTGAGTTTCTCTTTCGGATGAACTGGAGATGAAATATATCGGAATTGAACATCACAAGTTCAAAGATTATGAGTGTTGGACCTGAGTTTCTCTTTCGGGTGAACTGATGATAAAATATATCATAATTGAACATCATCGGTTCAAATATTACCAGATTTAGACCCGAGTTTCTCTTCCGGATGAACTGGAGATGAAATATATCAGAATTGAATATCACCGGTTCAAAGATTACTAAAGATAGATCTGAGTTTCTCTTTCGGGTGAATTGAAGATAAAATATATCAGAATTGAACATCATCCGTTCAAAGATTACCAGAGTTAGACTTGAGTTTCTCTTTCGGATGAACTGTGGACGAAATATATCAGAATTGAACATCACATGTTCAAAGATTACCAGAGTTAGACTTGAGTTTCTCTTCGGATGAACTGGAGACAAAATATATCAGAATTGAACATCACGGGTTCAAATATTACCTGAGTTAGACCTGAGTTTCACTTTCGGATGAACTGGAGACGAAATATGTTAGTATTGAACATCACCGTTTCAAAGATTACTAGAGTTGGATCTGAGTTTCTCTTCCGGATGAACTGGAGACGAAACATATCGGAATTGAACATCACAGGTTCAAAGATTACTAGAGTTAAATCTGAGTTTCTCTTCCGGATGAACTGGAGACGAAACATATCGAAATTGAACATCACAAGTTCAAAGATTACGAGAGTTGGACCTGAGTTTCTCTTTCGGGTGAACTGAAGATAAAATATATCAGAATTGAACATCACCGGTTCAAAGATTACCAGAGTTAGACCCGAGTTTCTCTTCCGGATGAACTGGAGATGAAATATATTAAAATTGAACATCAAAGGTTCAAAGATTACTAGAGATATATATGAGTTTCTCTTCCGGATGAACAGGAGACGAAACATATCGGAATTGAATATTATAGTTTCAAAGATTTAGAGAGTTGGACCTAAGTTTATCTTTCAGATGAATTGAAGATAAAATATATCATAATTGAACATCATAGGTTCAAAGATTACTAGAGTTAGACTTGAGTTTCTCTTTCGGATGAACTGGAGACGAAATATATCAGAATTGAACATCACATGTTCAAAGATTATTAGAGTTAGACCTGAGTTTCTCTTTCGGATGAATTGGAGATAAAATATATCAGAATTGAACATCACAGGTTCAAAGATTACTAGAGATAGATATGAGTTTCTCTTTTGGATGAACTGGAGACGAAACATAACGAAATTGAACATCACAGGTTCAAAGATTACTAGAGTTGGATCTGAGTTTCTCTTCCGGATGAACTGGAGACGAAACATATCAGAATTGAACATCACAGGTTCAAATATTACTAGAGTTAAATCTGAGTTTCTCTTCCAAATGAACTGGAGACGAAACATATCGAAATTGAACATCACAGGTTCAAAGATTATCAGAGTTAGACCTGAGTTTCTCTTCCGGGCAAATGGAGACGAAATATATCATAATTGAACATCATAGGTTCAAAGATTACCAGAGTTAGACCTGAGTTTCTCTTTCGGATGAACTGAAGATAAAATATATCATAATTGAACATCACCGGTTCAAAGATTACTAGAGTTATACCTGAGTTTCTCTTCCGGATGAACTGGAGACAAAATTTATCAAAATTGAACATCACAGGTTCAAAGATTACTAGAGATAGATCTGAGTTTCTTTTCCGGATGAAATGGAGAAGAAACATATCAGAATTGAACATCACATGTTCAAAGATTACCAGAGTTAGACCTGAGTTTCTCTTTCGGATGAACTGAAGATCAAATATATCAGAATTGAACATCACCGGTTCAAAGATTACTAGAGTTAGACCCGAGTTTCTCTTTTGGATGAACTGGAGACCAAATATATCAGAATTGAACATCACCGGTTCAAAGATTACCAGAGTTAGACATGAGTTTCTCT
This sequence comes from Papaver bracteatum, assembly GCA_023529315.1. NCBI lineage: Eukaryota > Viridiplantae > Streptophyta > Magnoliopsida > Ranunculales > Papaveraceae > Papaver > Papaver bracteatum. The sequence goes on from JAJJWX010001985.1 coordinate 72,199, forward strand.
TTCGGATGAACTGTGGACGAAATATATCAGAATTGAACAACACATGTTCAAAGATTACTAGAGTTAGACCTGAGTTTCTCTTTCGGATGAACTGGAGACGAAATATATCAGAATTGAACATCATATGTTCAAAGATTTCTAGAGTTAAACCTGAGTTTATATTTATGATGAACTGGAGACGAAATATATCCGAATTGAACATCACAGGTTCAAAGATTACTAGAGTTAGATCTGAGTTTCTCTTCCGGATGAACTGGAGACGAAACATAACGGAATTGAACATCACAGGTTCAAAGATTACCAGAGTTAGATCTAGGTTTCTATTCCGGATGAACTGGAGACGAAATATATCGAAATTGAACATCACAGGTTCAAAGATTACCAGAGTTAGACCTGAGTTTCTCTTCCGGATGAACTGGAGACGAAATATATCAGAATTGAACATCACAGGTTCAAAGATTACCAGAGTTAGACCTGAGTTTCTCTTTCGGATGAACTGGAGACGAAATATATCAGAATTGAACATCGTTGGTTCAAAGATTACTAGAGTTAGATCTGAGTTTCTCTTTCGGATAAACTGTAGACGAAATATATCAGAATTGAACATCACATGTTCAAAGATTACTAGAGTTAGACCTGAGTTTCTCTTTCGGATGAACTGGACAAGAAATATATAAGAATTGAACATCACAGGTTCAAAGATTACTAGAGTTAGATATGAGTTTCTCTTTCGGATGAATTGGAGATAAAATATATCAGAATTGAACATCACATGTTCAAAGATTACTAGAGTTGGACCTGAGTTTCTCTTTCGGATGAACTGGAGATAAAATATATCAGAATTGAACATCACATGTTCAAAGATTACTAGAGTTAGACCTGAGTTTCTCTTTCGGATGAACTGGAGACGAAATATATCGGAATTGAACATCACAGGTTCAAAGATTACTAGAGTTAGATCTGAGTTTCTCTTCCGGATGAACTGGAGACGAAATATATCGGAATTGAACATCACATGTTCAAAGATTACTAGAGTTAGATCTGAGTTTCTCTTTCGGATGTACTGGACATTAAATATATCAGAATTGAACATCACAGGTTCAAAGATTACTAGAGTTAGACCTGAGTTTCTCTTCCGGATGAACTGGAGATGAAATATATCAGAATTGAACATCACAGGTTCAAAGATTACTAGAGTTAGATATGAGTTTCTCTTCCGGATGAACTGGAGACGAAACATATCAGAATTGAACATCACATGTTCAAAGATTACTAGAGATAGATCTGAGTTTCTCTTTCGGATGAACTGGAGACGAAATATATCAGAATTGAACATCACAGGTTCAAAGATTACTAGAGTTAGACATGAGTTTCTCTTTCGGATGAACTAGAGACAAAAATATCAGAATTGAACATCACCGGTTCAAAGATTACTAGAGTTAGAACTGAGTTTCTCTTTCGGATGAACTGGAGACGAAATATATCAGAATTGAACATCACATGTTCAAAGATTACTAGAGTTAGACCTGAGTTTCTCTTCCGGATGAACTGGAGATGAAATATATCGGAATTGAACATCACATGTTCAAAGATTACTAGAGTTAGACCTGAGTTTTTATTCCGGATGAACTCGAGACAAAATATATCAGAATTGAACATCACAGGTTCAAAGATTACGAGAGTTAGATCTGAGTTTCTCTTTCGGATGAACCTGAGACGAAACATATCATAATTGAACATCACATGTTCAAAGATTACCTGAGTTAGACCCGAGTTTCTCTTCCGGAGAACTGGAGACGAAATATATCATAATTGAACATCACAAGTTCAAAGATTACAATAGTTAGACCTGAGTTTCTCTTCCGGATGAACTGTGGACGATAAATATCAGAATTGAACAACACATGTTCAAAGATTACTAGAGATAGATTTGAGTTTCTCTTTCGGATGAACTGGAGAAGAAATATATCGGAATTGAACATTACAGGTTCAAAGATTAAGAGAGTTGGACCTGAGTTTCTCTTTCGGATGAACTGATGATAATATATATCATAATTGAACATCATAGGTTCAAAGATTACTAGAGTTAGACCTGAGTTTCTCTTTCGGATGAACTGGAGACGAAATATATCATAATTGAACATCACCGGTTCAAAGATTACTAGAGTTAGATCTGAGTTTCTCTTTCGGATGAACCGAAGACGAAATATATCGGAATTGAACATCACAAGTTCAAAGATTACTAGAGTTAGACCTGAGTTTCTCTTTCGGATGAACTGGAGATCAAATATATCAGAATTGAACATCACCGTTTTAGATTTCTAGAGTTAGATATGAGTTTCTCTTTCGGATGAATTGGAGATGAAATATATCGGAATTGAACATCACAGGTTCAAAGATTATGAGAGTTGGACCTGAGTTTCTCTTTCGGGTGAATTGAAGATAAAATATATCAAAATTGAACATCACCGGTTCAAAGATTACTAGAGTTAGACCTGAGTTTCTCTTTCGGATGAACTGGACAAGAAATATATCGGAATTGAACATCACATGTTCAAAGATTACTAGAGTTAGATCTGAGTTTCTCTTCCGGGTGAACTGGAGACGAAATATATCGGAATTGAACATCACAGGTTCAAAGATTACCAGAGTTAGATCTGAGTTTCTCTTCCAGATGAACTGGAGATGAAACATATCGAAATTGAACATCACAGGTTCAATGATAACCAGAGTTAGACCTGAGTTTCTCTTCCGGAGAACTGGAGACGAAATATATCATAATTGAACATCACAGGTTCAAAGATTACCAGAGTTAGACCCGAGTTTCTCTTCCGGAGAACTGGAGACGAAATATATCAGAATTGAACATCACAAGTTCAAAGATTACCAGAGATAGATCTGAGTTTCTCTTTCGGATGAACTGGAGACGAAATATATCAGAATTGAACATCATAGGTTCAAAGATTACGAGAGTTGGACCTGAGTTTCTCTTTCGGGTGAACTCATGATAAATATATCATAATTGAACATCCCCGGTTCAAAGATTACCTGAGTTAGACCCGAGTTTCTCTTCCGGATGAACTGGAGACGAAATATATCATAATTGAACATCACCGGTTCAAAGATTACTAGAGATAGATCGGAGTTTCTCTTCCGGATGAACTGGAGTCGAAACATATCGGAATTGAACATCACAGGTTCCAAGATTACGAGAGTTGGGCCTGAATTTCTCTTTCGGGTGAACTGAAGATCAAATATATCAGAATTGAACATCACCGTTTTAGATTACTAGAGTTAGACCCGAGTTTCTCTTTCGGATGAACTGGAGACGAAATATATCAGAATTGAACATCACCAGTTCAAAGATAAACAGGCTTAGACCTGAGTTTCTCTTTCGGATGAACTATGGACGAAATATATATCAGAATTGAACAACACATGTTTAAAGATTACTAGATTTAGACCTGAGTTTCTCTTCCGGATGAACTGGAGACGAAATATATCATAATTGAACATCACATGTTCAAAGATTTCTAGAGTTAGACCTGATTTTCTCTTCCGGATGAACTGGAGACGAAATATATCGGAATTGAACATCACATGTTCAAAGATTACTAGAGTTAGATATGAGTTTCTCTTCCGGATGAACCGGAGATGAAATATATCGGAATTGAACATCACAGGTTCAAAGATTACCAGAGTTAGATTTGAGTTTCTCTTCCGGATGAACCGGAGACGAAACATATCGAAATTGAACATCACAGGTTCAAAGATTACCAGAGTTAGACTTGAGTTTCTCTTCCGGAGAACTGGAGACGAAATATATCAGAATTGAATATCACAGGTTCAAAGATTACTAGAGTTAGACCTGAGTTTCTCTTCCGGATGAACTGGAGACGAAATATATCAAAATTGAACATCACATGTTCAAAGATTACCAGAGTTATACCTGAGTTTCTCTTCCGGACAAACTGTGGACAAAATATATCAGAATTGAACAACCCATGTTAAAAGATTACCAGAGTTAGATGTGAGTTTCTCTTCCGGATGAACTGGAGACGAAATATATCAAAATTGAACATCATAGGTTCAAAGATTACTAGAGATAGATCTGAGTTTCTCTTCCGGATGAACTGGAGACGAAACATATCGGAATTGAACATCACATGTTCAAAGATTACCAGAGTTGGACCTGAGTTTCTCTTTCGGATGAACAGAAGATAAAATATATCATAATTGAACATCATCGGTTCAAAGATTACCATAGTTTGACCAGAGTTTCTCTTTCGGATGAACTGTGGACGAAATATATCAGAATTGAACAACACATGTTCAAAGATTACTAGAGTTAGACCTGAGTTTCTCTTCCGGATGAACTGGAGACGAAACATATCGGAATTTAACATCACATGTTCAAAGATTACGAGAGTTGGACTTGATTTTCTCTTTCGGGTAAATTAAGATAAAATATATCAGAATTGAACATCACATGTTCAAATATTACTAGAGTTTGACATGAGTTTCTCTTTCGGCTGAACTGAAGATAAAATATATCATAATTGAACATCCAAGGTTCAAAGATTACTAGAGTTAGACCCGAGTTTCTCTTCCGGATGAACTGGAGACGAAGTATATCAGAATTGAACATCACATGTTCAAAGATTACGAGAGTTGAACCTGAGTTTCTCTTTCAGGTGAACTGAAGATAAAATATATCATAATTGAACATCACAGGTTCTAAGATTACCAGAGTTAGACCTGAGTTTCTCTTTCGGATGAACTGGAGACGAAATATATCAGAATTGAAAATCATCAGTTCAAATATTACTGGATTTAGACCTGAGTTTCTCTTTCGGATGAACTGGAGACGAAATATATCAGAATTGAACATCACCGGTTCAAAGATTACCATAATTAGACCTGAGTTTCTCTTTCGGATGAACTGTGGACGAAATATATCAGAATTGAACAACACAAGTTCAAAGATTATTAGACTTAGACTGAATTTCTCTTTCAGATGAAATGCGGACGAAATATATCAGAATTGAACATCACAGGTTCAAAGATTACCAGAGTTAGACCTGAGTTTCTCTTTCGGATGAACTGAGGACGAAATATATCATAATTGAACAACAAGTAAAGTAATTCTTACAGATGGTGAAAATTACCATATTAGCTTTATTGGAAAAAAGTGCAATAAATATTACGGAGACTGTGAAAATAACCATACTACCCATATCGAAAATAAGTAAAGTAATTCTTACAGATTATGAAAATCACCATATTACCCTTATTGGAAAAAAGTGGAATAAATATTATCATAGTCTGAAAATATTTATACCACTTTTTTATCGGAAAAAAAAAGTAATGTTGGTCATCGTGAAATTTTTCATAAAACCCTTATTGGAAAAAGTGGAATAAATATTATTGACAGTGAAAATAAAACCCTTATTATAGGAAAAAGTTGTAAGAATTACTTTACTTATTTCCGATTAGGGTAGTATGGTCATTTTCACAGTCCCTATAATATTTATTGCACTTTTTTTCCAATAAGGGTAATATGGTCATTTTCATAGTGTGTAACATTTACTTTACTTAATTCCGATAAGGGTAGTATGGTCATTTTCATAGTCTCCATAATATTTATTCCACTTTTTTCCAATAAGGGTAATGTGGTCATTTTCACAATCCGTTAGAATTACTTACTTATTTCCGACAAGGGTAGTATGGTCTCCATAATATTTATTGCACTTTTTTCCAATAAGGGTAATATGGTCATTTTCATAGTCCTAACATTTACTTTACTTTTTTTCGATATGGCCATTTTACTTTATTTATTCTCCGCTTTTTTTCCAATAAAGGTAATATGATAAGGGTAGTATGGTCATTTTCATAGTCTCCATAATATTTATTGCACTTTTTTCTAATAAGGGTAATATGGTCATTTTCACAGTCTGTAATGTTTTTTTACTTATTTCCGATAAGGGTAGTATGGTCATTTCACAATTTCCATAATATTTATTGCACTTTTTTCCAATAAGGGTAATATGGTCATTTTCACAGTCTGTAACATTTACTTTGCTTATTTCTGATAAGGGTAGTATGGTCATTTTCATAGTCTCCATAATATTTATCGCACTTTTTTTTTCCAATAAGGGTAATATGGTCATTTTCAAAGTCTGTAATATTTACTTTACTAATTTCCGATAACGGTAGTATGGTCATTTTCACAGTCTCCATAATATTTATTGCATTTTTTTCCAATAAGGGTAGCATGGTAATTTTCACAATCTCCATAATATTTATTGCATTTTTTCCCATAAGGGTAATATGGTCATTTTCACAGTCTGTAACATTTTACTTTACTTACTTCCGATAAGGGTAGTATGGTCATTTTCACAGTCTTCAAATTTTTTATTGCACTTATTCCGATAAGGGTAGTCTGGTCATTTTCACCGTATTCGGAAGAAGCAGATATTTTGTTGTGGTTTTGTCGACAAAATCGAGAGAAAAAGGTTGGTATTTGTCCAAGTCAAATTTCCTACAAAGTCATGACTTGTTGACTTGGTCTTGATCCTGTTTTGTAATATTAAGAAAATAAAAAAAATAAAAAATAAAAAATATTGATTTTTAGAAATTAAATAAAATTGTTATTTTGTATAAATGTGGCGAAAGTAGTGACAAGAAAAATCCTAAGTGTTACTAATTTGGGTTTGTTTTAGGTGTGGTGAATTTTTTGGGTGGAATTATCATTTTAGATTATAATTGTGATTGTCTGTATAATTGGCAACAAATATTATTGTTACTAGTAAAAAAGTTAAATATTCATATTCATTATCACAAATACAAAATTTAACAACAGTTATAATTGTTGCAGGACTTATCACAGGTGTATCAGTGACTGAAAAATAAACTGTGACAGGTTGCACTGTGAGAAAATCCTGGTTTTGGTGTAGTGAGGAGTTGTCCCGCGCTACATAGCTCAAGGGTTAAACTTTAAAGGAGACGAGTTTCTAAAAAATGTAACACGACTATAAAGTGTTGTTCTTAGATACATTTAATATGGTACGCGCAGTACACATGGCATGCTTCAGGAAACATTTCCGCAATCGCTGATTTGAAGCCTGCCGATCTGTCTGAACACATAACTAGATCCTTTCTCACCGAATACTCGTGACCAAGCGCATTGAATAACTTTTGCATGAACCATAAACAAGAATCACCGTTCTCAGAATCAACGATGGAAAACACAATAGGGTACATTTTTTCATTGGCATCATACCCAATTGCCGAAAGTAGAGTACCTCTGCGTTCCCCACTTAGATGCATACCATACACAGCAAATGCCGGTCTACACCAAGACTTGAATCCTTATAAAGATACGCCCAACGCAAAAAAAATAATACAAAAAACCACCATTTGTATTGGGTTCAATTATTGTTTGCGTTCTTGGGTTGTGTTCTACAAGCATGTTACTGTGACTGACCAGGTGCTGGTATGACTATTCAGGAGAACCTCTAACCGCTTTAATTCCCCGTTTACAACCAGTGAGACCCTGCTTGTCAGTGATGGTGATACCTAGTCCTCTCTTCATGTCTTCACATAATTATTGCTTATCACCCTATAATGAACAAACAAGAGTCACAATGTCAGTTTGTTTCCAAGACCAGAGAGTTTTGTTTATAAAAAGAAATTGATAAGTGTGACGTATCCTAGAGTATTCTAGGGCTGTGGTGCTAGTCAAAGACGGTTTTAATGAGTGACTGACAAAGGAAAACTCTAGACAAAACTAGAGAGTCCATTATAGCCTATAAATAGGCATTTCTATCATCAGTTGTAACCTGAGCAAGAAAATTAATAACAGTGATTTTATAGTTTAAGAGAGTCTTGCTTCACCAACACTACTAGAGAGACAGGGGCTCTGTATGAGTAACACTAAACCAGCTCATACATCTCCATAAATTGTTCTATCAAAAATGAGTGTTCATCGAACACCAAAAATTCAACATAGTAACATCAAAATATTAAAATTTTAACACAGTTACACAGTATGAGAGAAGTACCCTAGTATGTACAAACATGCTAGTTTGTTATTGATATATACAACCATATCAGATGTTTGCTTTAATTCCTCTTTAAAATCCGAACAACCAAAATCAAACAGTGGCATAATTTCGTAACCGAAATTCGAATCTAACACTAAGAAATTGCCTATTAAACCCATGAAATCGAAAACAAAATTTCTATCCACTTTAACATTATCATCAAAGATAAAATTAAACCCAAAAATAAAACATCAAAGGTGCATAAACATATAAATACCCTAACAACCAAAATCAAACAGTGGCATAATTTCGTAATCAAAATTTTAATCTAACGCTAAGAAACTGCCTATTAAACCCTCTTTCAAACCTATTTCATGAAATCAAAATCAAAATTTCTATCCAGTTTAACATTATCATCAAAGATGAAATTGAACCCAAAAAGAAAACATCAAAGATGCATAAACATATAAATACCCTAACAACCAAAAATCAAACAATGGCATAATTTCGTAATTAAAATTTTAATCTAATGCTAACAAACTTCCTATTAAACCCTCTTTCAAACCTATTTCTTGAAATCAAAATCAAAATTTCTATCCAGTTTAACACTATCATCAAAGATGAAATTGAACCCAAAAAGAAAACATCAAAGATGCATAAACATATAACACATCAAAACCCTAGCCTAGTTTTCAATCTATATCCAGACGTGGAAGTCAAAATGGGGAAAAATATTGGAAATCCAATTTCTATGTTTTACATCAAGATTTTAGGAAGACGGATTTTTCATACCTGAGATTACAGATCAGTGGAACTTATAATGAAATGAACTTAAAGATGAGTTTATACTTCGATTTCCTTGCGTTTTGGCTCTCTTGTTTAGCTTTAGAAAAAAACTCTGGTATCTCTATTGAAGACACTGTATGATGATTGAAACTAACAAGAGGACAAGATGAACATGACCAGAAATGAAATAACAAGAACCATAAGAAGAACATGAATAGGAACATGAAGAAGAAGAAGATGGGTGTGGTGTGTGTTCCGTGGAAAAAGAAAAATGAGCTATTTGGAGAGCTGGAGTTGAAGAAATAGAAGTGAAGAGTAAGACGAGAAATAAAAGATTTGAATAACAACATCTAGACATCGAGGCCAATTAATGATAACTATTTCACTAATGATTGTATAATTTTTTGATAATCACGTTTAGTAAACGTATAATGAGATCCTAAAATGCAGTGCCGGGACTCCACTAAAGTTGATGTCGGGACTCTGATAGCAATCCCTATGCCTATCCTATCGACATTTATACGATGTCTGGATGTGCTATCCCAACACCCACGTAAGCCACAGTCAAATAATAACCGACAACTGTAAATAAAGTAAAATAAAATAAGATGTTGGGTATGGCTAGGGAAAAACATGTCATAAAATAAAAATGTAAGGGCATAAACATCCAAATACCAAAATACATTTAGTTTTGGTCACGTTCGCCAACATAACATAGATTTCACCCTATCATTCAAATCTAACATAGTTTCGGCCAAACACCCGGGTAGAAAATGAAGGTGAGTGAGAAAGTGGGTTTCACTATAGAAAGATGTAGAAGTAGATTTTTATATTTTTACTCTGAGAGAACAGAATAGCCAGTTGAAATTTCCATATATCCACTCTCTTTTTGTCCCATGACTTTAACGATCTGCCTTTTTGGAATTTTGCATTTTCATACAGAGTAAAAAAAGCATATTCATGAAGTACATATTGCATCTTGATGGTTATTTAGATTAGATGCATGAAATATACTCCCTCCGTACCTATATAGGTGCAAGGACTAAAATCTCGAATATTAAGGAATTGCTTTGGTTTCATAATTTGGCCTAATTATTTCCTGATTTACCCCGTGTTTGTATTTAAACACTACGGCATATAGGAAAGTTGTTCTTCTTTTGTTTCATACATGGTTGGTTCAAAGTTTCAACTCCCAAGACAAAACCTATGTATCAAGCATTTATAATTTGATTTAGTGAGATCAGTGGGGCCACGTGAAGAGTCAAAGCGATGATTCTTCTATTATGTACCCCACACCATAATGTGGCGTCTCCTCGTTGGTTATGGAACAAACATGGGGTATTAGCATTGGATTGGGCCACTAATGTGGTAGAAATTGACGTTTAGTTCCAAAGTTTGTGGGCTTTGGACGCTTTAGTCCACTCATCTGAAGCACAGTACAATCTAATCCAAAAAAATCCCGGATGCTAAAGTCTAGTCCAAACTTGGATGAGTTAGTCCAAATTCATGTCTGATTCCCGAGTCTGCGAGTTTTCAATATACCATAATTATTCTTGAAGCGATTCCGTATATATAAGGCATGTTTTGAAATCGATTTTTTTTATATCAAATTAAAAACAGGTAGCAGGTCAGAGATTAAACAGTTTCAGAGAGGAGATTTAACAGTTTCATAGAGGATTTGATCATTTCAGATAGGATTTCATCGTTTCTTCATCATATTTCAACTCAGGTTACATTCGAAAATGTTCTGAAATCAAAAATTCACGAAAAATTGAGAGATCGATCGTTACAGGTTTGAATTCAGAGGTGATTTAATAGATTCATAGAGGTTAGGTTTGATTTGATTGTTAATGGAGCAGAATTCAAACTCAGATTAGTTTTCTTTTGGTTGTATTTCATATGTTACATCTAATTTTCAGTTTTTGTTTCTGATTTTTAGTTTTTCTGAGTTTATGAGTTGATGATATTAATACGTATGATCTTGAGTTGATATTTTGTTATATACTATCATTTGATTCTCGTGATGATGATGATTTACTGTTAATACTAGATCAATTCGATTTTTGTTTATTGTTGTTTGATGATGTTTTTTTAGTTTATGATGAATGATATGAAATCTAACTGATACTAGATCCTAGGCTTCTGATTTATTCAATTATGTGTTCCAGTAAGATTCTGGAGCTTAATTGATGGAGTATTTTATCTAGGTTTATTGTTACTTGATGTTTTTGGCTTCAATTAAATGTGTACTTTCCTGTAAACCGTTTACTTTTAGGTTATATGAAATTGTTGTTTGAAGCTTCAAATGTTTATTATTATTTATTTTGTAATATGTAGGGGTATCAAACAGGTCTAAGAAGTTTATTAATGTTGTTTTGAATCATGGTGAGCATTCTGCTGCTTTTCGTGTTAATACTTTGAGCACCATTGATGAATTGAAGCATCTTGCCTGTAAGCAGTGGAGGTCTTTGTTTCCTTAGAGTATACGTTTTTCCTATATGGATAGTGATCAAGTAGTTTTTATACAAGGTGATATACAACTGCAAGGTTTAATTGCTCTCGTTATTCATCTGAACAATGAAGATTTATATTTGAATGTCGATGTGATTCCGAAGCATACTTCTCGTTCTAATTCTGGTTGTAGCACTAGTTCTGGTGCCAGTACTTCTCGTTCTTGTGTAAGTGAAAGTCCTAAACTTGTAAGGATGGTCGATCATGATGCGAATAAGGCCAAGCCTCTCATTATCGATGAATTGAATTATATTTTTGACAATATTGGTAGATAATTTATGGGTGGTGTTGAAGCTGTAAGGATTGTTGTTAGTAAGTACAAGATGGCTACTGGTCACATGGTTGTTATTCTTAAAAATAACAAGACTAGTTTTACTGCGAAGTGCGATGAAGATGTTTGTGGTTGGAGGATTCACTTTGGCCCTGTGAATGGTGACATTTCTCAGTTTGTGCTGAAAGATTCTAATGCTCACAGGTTAGTGGTGTTCATATTAGTCCACATTACTTATTTTTAGGCTTTAATATGTAGACTTGTTTTAGGTGTACATTGTGGTGCACATTACTTGTTGTACGCTTTTTAGGTGGCACATTGGGGTGCACATTACTTATTCCAGTTTTTTTTTTTTGTAGTTGTGGTGTAGGTTTGAGGTTGAAGAGTCCTGCGGTGACAACCAAGTTAGTTAAGCATTTGATCGCTGACAATATACAGGGTGATCCCACTTTAAAACCCAAACAGATCATGTCACTTTTTAAGAATACTTATGGGTCCAATATTAAGTATCACCATGCCCGTAGAGGGAAAAAAGTTGTATTTGAAGAATATTATGGTGACGACGAGAATTCGTATAGCGATTTAAATTGGTATGTCAAATCCATTGAGCAAACTAATCCTGATAGCTTTGCGAAACTTGAAGTTGATCAAAAAACCGGAAGATTTCAACGGATTTTCATTTGTTTCGGGGCTTGCAAGCATAGCTATAGGTATCTCAGGCCCATGATTTACTTGGACGCCACTTTCCTTACTGGTATATTCAGGGGTACTTTGATGGCTGCAACATGTGTAAACGGAAATGATGGTTTTTACCCATATGCCTTTGCTACTGTGTCTTCTGAAAACAAAGACAATTGGTTTTGGTTTCTGGATAATCTTAAACAAGTGGTCGATGATCGTCAGATTGTTTTCCTTAGTGATCATTACGAAGGACTTTTGCAAGGCATTCCTAGAGTATTTCCTGGTTCATATCACAGTTATTTCTTTTACCACATCAAGTGCAATCTCTCTATTGGATCAGGTGATGCGAATAACAAGGCCGCTATTGATTTGTTTTACAAAGCTGCATATTCTTACACACCAGAGAACTTTGAAGAAGCTTTGCGGATGCATGCAATTGGATGTGGTCATGTTGCTAACTATATCAGGACTATTCCAAAGGAGAAATGGGCAAATGCATTTTTTCCTGTATGCAGATATGCTGCTCATTCTTCATTTATTTCTGAGTCATTCAATAACGGGATTCTTGAATTCAAAAAGTTGTCTGCTTTTGCTCTTCTCGATGCGATACAGTGAGTTTTTTGTTTAGTGTTTCATTCGTTTACTTTTTACTGTTGTACACATGGATTTCCTTGATGTGTACATACTTTTACACATGTTATATCTTTGATTCTTCAACTGTGTGTACATTGTTATTCAACTATGTGATTTCAACTTATGACAACCGACCAGATTTTGGCGCCGTTGCCGGGGATTTGTGCCGGAAAATTGTCTCTGCCCACATGAATAATCAGAAACACTCACTAGATAATTATTTCCTTCCAACACCTCAACTCTGCTTCTCTGCAATTCAAACATTCACAAAATACCATCTAAGCCAATTCCTTGTTCTTGCGAAAACGTACCCAAAAGCGCGACTAATATCTCATATGTCCAATGACCAACTTCCGCATCCGACTCATACCCCCTTCATGATTCACTGAAATATTATGATTGACACTTTAACCTATGAAATCCATCATCCCGGACTAGTACCACCGGTGCACCAATTCTGCTTCGTTTTCGCACTACGGCTGCAACCTCAAAATCCATTCCCTGCTCAGTTTATAATAGCACCATCTTCTCTAGTCCTAGATACAATTTGCACATCATCTCAGTAATATTCATTCTCCGTAGCCGTAGCAACATCTCCAGTTCATGCCTGCAATATCTGAGCATTCATAAAGAAGCTCATTGTCCTGCAGCTCCCAGAAAGCCACCAACTTAGCCCATAACTCCATATCCTACAATACCAATGTTCGCCTCCTTGAGTCTCTATTTCAGTTACAGCTGCTCTTCCTTCCCTGTAACTCCAACTCTGACCTTCAATTCACCACTGCAGCTCCTTGGTTTACTAGCATCAGTTCTCCCCTGCCAGATTTAAACTGGCAATACACTTTCATTTGAGCTCAGACTGAAATGACTCTAAATACCAGTGCAATAAACCAACCACTGCGTAACTTCAATTGTTAGCAACACAACCACCAGCTAGCATTCTATTGCAGCATCTCTGCATAACCTCCTTAAACTGCGCCCATCACAGAACCAACTAATCTCGACCTCAACAGCAGCAGCTGGGTCTTGTTCTTCATATTCTCTTCATCCCCTTACTCAGTTACATCTGCCACCACCTGAGACACAACACCAACAAATGCAACCCTGTAAACAGCTTAAACAACTTCATTATTCAATTAGTAATAGCTAAATCTGCACATCACTCTCTCTGGCAGTCGAACGAATTCACCATGTGCCTGTAGCTTTCAGTCTGATCTTTGTCTTCACCATTGAGCAACATCAAACAACAGCAGTGCCATCTACTATATAGACTTCGACCCACCTGCAAATCAAACAAGCCCTCTTCTTTACTGGAATCTCAGCTCAATCATCTCCTACAGCAGCATCAGATTCAAGAAAACCAGCACCACCAAAGCCACCCGAAATCTCATAACTCCACCTGCAATGCACTATTGTTTTCTCTCCTTCTCCCAGCTCAGACCCATTAGCTTCACACCTGTAACTGCAGTTCTATTTCTGCTACCATTCAACACCACACAACAACCCAACCACCAGTTCAGTTTACCCAATTATCATGGACACTGCAGCATTGCTCCTTCCCTGAAATGCGTCGATCAATACCTTCACAACCAGCGCCACGTTCTATACTAATTTCTCCACATTAATCATCTCCTTTAAGATCGACAATTACACATTGAACTCATGGCTGGGTAGATAGGTTAGCGTCTTCCTCCACCGATTTTATTTCTCATAATTTCTATGCACCAGTTCCGCATATGGGTTATACCCAATTCAATGATAGAACCCACCTCTGCCACTGCCAATAAATGCCAGTACCATCCAGCTCTGCTCGACTCAGTACCACTTTCCCAATTTTGATCCATCGAACATTTCCACAAGAAACCAGTACATCCAAGCCAACAAATGCGTCACCTCAGTTATTGCTCCTGCCACTCAGTCCATAACACTCACCAGCTCCACCTGTTGCAGCACCTGCAAATGTCACAGCTGCAACTCCATTTACCTGGTACCAGCAGCATACCAACCTTGCAAGCCAAACATCCATTCTCTTTATTCGCAGTGACTGCATCTCCACTCCATAGCTTCACCAACTGCAACAACATTGAGTTACTGCCACACATATTCTTCCATTGCAGCACCACTAAATTCCAGCAACAAATACCCACTGCACAGCATCGCAATGGCCCTATAATATAACAACATCATTGTCTCATAACAATTCCTGCGCCTCAACCTTGCCACCAACAACACCTCAATCTCCATCTCTTCCACATCAAAATTCTACAAAGCACACACAAACTTTGCCCTGTAATCCTAATCATACTTCTAACTCCATTAGTAGCACCACCTGAACCCTAAACATTCATCTACACAGATTCAGTTTAGCTATCTTCTCCCTGATGTGGCTTCAATTTCCTGCAAAGACTCTCACTGTGAACATCACCATCACCTCAGTTCAGTTACAACAATTCATTAATTCTGCAATTTCTTGTTCAAACCCTAATTTTACAGCTTCAATCTAATTTCTTCTCTAATGGATATAGTTGCTTTCTTGCTCAAAACCCATGTTTAATCACTTCACCAGAACCCATTAATCCATGGCAGCATTACATCAAACCTGAAATCAAATCGATCTTAAGCAAAAGCAAAAACAACCTCCCTGTCAATTGGATTTACATCAAACCCCATTCTTCTGATTCTTGAATTCCTTAGTTCCTCTCCAGAAATCAACTTCTCTGAATTTTCAATCATAGCAACATCGATTTTACTCTCTCAATCTCCTCTGCTTCCTCTGTGTCTCTAGGAAATATCAGCAGCCATTTCTCTGAATTTTAGGTACAAAAATGATTAGGACATGATTTCTCTCAAATTTAGGGTTGTGTAGGAAAGTGGATATATCCACCCAGGTTAGGCAGATAAGGGGTAATTCAAGTCATACATGGCTTGTCGGTTTTAAAGAACCGACAAACTATTTTGTTTCCTTGCTCAACTGCCAGTTTTTTTAGACAACTGACAGTTCATTCTTCCGCTCCTTCGCCGCGGAACCTAGCCTGCTCCACAAATCTTTCGCCCTTGAGTTGGCTTTTTGCATTTTACGCTCCAAATGAATGGTTTCTCCTTCTTTTGTTCCAAATGGCTCGATTGCACCTAATCAACTCAAATTCACACATAAGATACATAATTCACAAAATAAATAGCAAAGAAAGCATAAATACTAGATATAAAATTATGTGTTTATCACACCTATCATTTGTACACTTGTTTTATTTGTATTTCATTTAGATCATGTTTTGATTCTATGTTTTGTGTTTTCATTATCTTAGTTTGAAGGTTATGAAGATGAATTTATAAGAGAATGGTAGAAGGTCTTGAGAATGTTAACACTAGGCTCACTCCCGTATACGAGGCTATGTTAAAGGAAAACATCGACATTGGTCGTACTTGGACTGTTGTTGAATCCATGGAAAGATTGTATGAAGTCAAGTCTCCCCGGTCTCATTGTGTAGATCTATTTCAGAAAACTTGTACGTGTCACATGTGGCGAGTAAATGGTTTTCCTTGTGCACATGCTTGTGCTGCCAATCAAGCTACGAGGGAGGACATTTATTCATTTGTTGAGCCATAATTCACCACTGAATGGTACAACAGGACATACCAGGAGATCATCTTGCCAATCCCCAATTATGACAAGCCACAGTCTTATGATACTAGTGATAGAATTATTGTTCCTATTCATGTTCCTCCACCTGGTAGACGAAAAATATAATGTATCAAGGGAAGCAAAAGAGGCCTATGATGTGCACAAAGTGCTTCACCCTTGGTCACCACAACAGATCTACCTGCCCCATTATTTGATGCTTTTTTCTAAGTTTCATTTGTTCAAAAGATTCTATGTGTTTGGTCTTTACTTTGGGTAATGTCTTTTCAATTTTATTTGGCGTGGATAATTAGTACCATGACATGTGTACCATTATGTACACCTTCCTGTGAACTTCAGTTTTTCTTATCTGTATTTTTACATGTGTACCACTATGTACACCTTGGTGTACAATGGATGCAACTAGTCTATTTTGTTTAGTAATATTCTATGTTTTTCAGATCTGTATAAAATATCCAGTTCAATCTCATCTCATCATTTGTATTCGAATTCACATCTTTTTTTTCCAACCTAGATTGATCCTTCAGTTTCATTCGGTTTATCAGTGAACCATATCTCATCTCATCTATAGTTTTGGTACTTTCTCCTTCTTCAGGTTCTGATGCCACCAAATATAATCCAAAAATTAAAAACAAATCTTTTGGCATACTTTCTACTTCCACAAACTTTTTCGCCTTAGTAGTACTGAAAATAAAAACATTTTTCCCTGAGTTATCATGGCGGAACTAGTTCACAACCTTCAAGATTGATTCTGTATTCTTGAACCACACATCTCTATTTTCTGACTTTTTTTTCCTGACATTTTGTCATCTTTCTTTTCAGTTTTCTTGTGAACAAAGACGTCTAATACAGGCCAAAAAGAGATCTCCTTTTGTTTCTCTAACTGAATGTCGGTGAACCAGACTTTATTAGGATCATTTTTCCTTACTTCAGGATCCTCCTCAAGATGCTTGTTCACAAAATCATTGATTGCATTAAAACCTGACCTATAAGGTTTGGTTGTATCTACGAAAACAGAGAAATGTGAATAAGAAAAGAGAAGCATGACACATAATACTCATACAAAAATGCTGGTGTACAAACCAGTACACTGCTACAGAAATATAGCAAGAGCAACAATAATTCTCATACAACATGGCATATATCATGGTAACACCATGATGGTGTAAAAATCAGTACACTCCTACAGAAACATCTTTAAAACACAAACAACATGCCATGAATCACTGCAATAGAATGCTTGTGTACAAATCTGTACACACAACTGAAACGAAACAACACCATAACACATATAACATGCCATGAATCACATAAAACCACTCACAAACTCACATAACATGACATGTTAGATTACAAATCTGTACACACCAGCAAGAAATCTCATAAAAATTGTTAAAAATAGACAGAACTAGACATGAATCACTGCAACAACATGGCGGTGTACTAGTATGTACACAACAACAACAAATCTCATAAAAAATGCTTAAAAATAGACAGAACTGGACATGAATCACTGCAACAGCATGGCGGAGTACTAGTATGTACACAACAACAACAAAACTCATAAAAATTTCTCAAAAACAGACAAAATTGGACATGAATCACTGCAACATCATGGTGGTGTACTAGTATGTACACAACAACAACAAAACTCATAAAAATATCTCAAAAACAGACAGAACTGCACATGAATCACTGCAACAGCATGGCGGTGTACTAGTATGTACATAACAACAACAAAACTCATAAAAATTGCTCAAGATAGAACTGGACATGAATCACTGCAACAGCATAGCGGTGTACTAGTATGTACACAACAACAAAAAAACTCATAAAAATTGCTCAAAAACAGACATAATTGGTCATGAATCACTGCAACAGCATGGCGGTGTACTAGTATGTACACAACAGCAACAAAACTCATAAAAATTTCTCAAAAACAGACAGAACTGGTCATGAATCACTACAATAGCATGGTGGTGTACTAGTATGTACAAAACAACAACAAAACTCATAAAAATTGCTCAAAAATAGACAGAACTGGTCATGAATCACCTCAACAGCATGGTGGTGTACTAGTATGTACACAACAACAACAAATCTTATAAAAAACCCTCAAAAATGGACAGAACTGGTCATGAATCACTGCAACATCATGGTGGTGTACTAGTATGTACACACCAACAACAAATCTCATAAAAATTGCTCAAAAACAGATGAACTGGACTTGAATTGTTACCTTTTTTCTTCTTTTAAAGAGATAATGAAGGCTTTAAAGTCTTTGATTTCTTCTTAGGTGGTGATATTTTTGAAGTTTCGGCATCGAAATTGATGTTGAATCTTCTAACGCTCTTTTCGATCTCGTCCTTGGTGCTTTAAACTGATGGAGTTGGGGATGAAATTGAATTTTGAATTTCTTCAGCAGTTGATGTCATAAAAATTGTTAAAAATAGACAGAACTAGACATGAATCACTGCAACAACATGGCGGTGTACTAGTATGTACACAACAACAACAAATCTCATAAAAAATGCTTAAATATAGACAGAACTGGACATGAATCACTGCAACAACATGGCGGTGTACTAGTATGTACACAACAACAACAAAACTCATAAAAAATTCTCAAAAACAGACAAAATTGGACATGAATCACTGCAACATCATGGTGGTGTACTAGTATGTACACAACAACAACAAAACTCATAAAAATATCTCAAAAACAGACAGAACTGCACATGAATCACTGCAACAGCATGGCGGTGTACTAGTATGTACATAACAACAACAAAACTCATAAAAATTGCTCAAGATAGAACTGGACATGAATCACTGCAACAGCATGGCGGTGTACTAGTATGTACACAACAACAAAAAAACTCATAAAAATTGCTCAAAAACAGACATAATTGGTCATGAATCACTGCAACAGCATGGCGGTGTACTAGTATGTACACAACAGCAACAAAACTCATAAAAATTTCTCAAAAACAGACAGAACTGGTCATGAATCACTACAATAGCATGGTGGTGTACTAGTATGTACAAAACAACAACAAAACTCATAAAAATTGCTCAAAAATAGACATAACTGGTCATGAATCACCTCAACAGCATGGTGGTGTACTAGTATGTACACAACAACAACAAATCTTATAAAAAACCCTCAAAAATGGACAGAACTGGTCATGAATCACTGCAACATCATGGTGGTGTACTAGTATGTACACACCAACAACAAATCTCATAAAAATTGCTCAAAAACAGACAGAACTGGACTTGAATTGTTACCTTTTTTTCTTCTTTTAACAGATAATGAAGGCTTTAAAGTCTTTGATTTCTTCTTAGGTGGTGATATTTTTGAAGTTTCTGGCACTGAAATTGATGTTGAATCTTCTAACGCTCTTTTCGATCTCGTCCTTGGTGATGCAACTGATGGAGTTGGGGATGAAATTGAATTTTGAATTTCTTCAGCAGTTGATGTCATAAAAATTGTTAAAAATAGACAGAACTAGACATGAATCACTGCAACAACATGGCGGTGTACTAGTATGTACACAACAACAACAAATCTCATAAAAAATGCTTAAATATAGACAGAACTGGACATGAATCACTTCAACAGCATGGCGGTGTACTAGTATGTACACAACAACAACAAAATCATAAAAATTCTGATACAAAATTGGACATGAATCATGCAACATCATGGTGGTGTACTAGTATGTACACAACAACAACAAAACTCATAAAAAATTCTCAAAAACTGCACATGACAAATCATGGACATAACAACAACAAAATCATAAAAATTGCTCAAGATAGAACTGGACATGAATCATCATGGTGGTGTACTAGTATGTACACAACAACAAAAAACAAAACTCAAAAAAATATCTCATGAAAAGATGGCGGTGTACTAGTATGTACACAACAAGACAACAAAACTCATAAAAATTTCTCAAAAAAGACATAACTGGTCATGAATCACTACAATAGCATGGTGGTGTACTAGTATGTACAAAACAACAACAAAACTCATAAAAATTGCTCAAAAATAGACATAATGGTCATGAATCACCGCATGGTGGTGTACTAGTATGTACACAACAACAACAAATCTTATAAAAAACCCTCAAAAACAGAATCTGGTCATGGCAACATCATGGTGGTGTACTAGTATGTAAATCTCATAAAAATTGCTCAAAAACAACAAACTGGAAAACTCATGAAAAAATTTTTCTTAGGTGGTGATATTTTTGAAGTTTCGAAATTGATGTTGAATCTTCTAACGCTCTTTTCGATCTCTTCCTTGGTGATGCAACTGATGGAGTTGGGGATGAAATTGAATTTTGAATTTCTTGTTAATGTCATAAAAATTGTTAAAAATCAGAACTAGACATGAATCATCTGCAACAACATGGCGGTGTACTAGTATGTACACAACAACAACAAATCTCATAAAAAATGCTTAAATATAGGCGACATGAATCACTGCAACAAAGATGGCGGTGTACTAGTATGTACACAACAACAACAAAACTCATAAAAAATGAATCACTGCAACATCATGGTGGTGTACTAGTATGTACACAACAACAACAAAACATAAAAACAACAAAAAAACTCATAAAAATTTCTCAAAAACTCATAAAAATTTCTCAAAAACAGACATAATTGGTCATGAATCACTGCAACAGCATGGCGGTGTACTAGTATGTACACAACAACAACAAAACTCATAAAAATTTCTCAAAAACAGACAGAACTGGTCATGAATCACTACAATAGCATGGTGGTGTACTAGTATGTACAAAACAACAACAAAACTCATAAAAATTGCTCAAAAATAGACAGAACTGGTCATGAATCACCTCAACAGCATGGTGGTGTACTAGTATGTACACAACAACAACAAATCTTATAAAAAACCCTCAAAAATGGACAGAACTGGTCATGAATCACTGCAACATCATGGTGGTGTACTAGTATGTACACACCAACAACAAATCTCATAAAAATTGCTCAAAAACAGACAGAACTGGACTTGAATTGTTACCTTTTTTTTCTTCTTTTAACAGATAATGAAGGCTTTGAAGTCTTTGATTTCTTCTTAGGTGGTGATATTTTTGAAGTTTCTGGCACTGAAATTGATGTTGAATCTTCTAACGCTCTTTTCGATCTCGTCCTTGGTGCTGCAACTGATGGAGTTGGGGATGAAATTGAATTTTGAATTTCTTCAGCAGTTGATGTTGAATCTTCCGTTGTTGGTGTTGTTTTTGTCTTTGAAGCTAGTTTTTTTCCTTTCAACATGATGTTACTGATTGTTCAACCATCTAGTTTTTTTTATTAATAAGATGTTAGGGTTTTTAATTGAATGTTTCTGTGAATTGAAAATTTTCTAGGGTTCAAAATGTTGAGGTATGAGTATTTCATCTGCTTTTCAGTCTTCAAAAGAAAAAGAATGAATAAATGATTTGTCTGTTACGCCATTTTAATTCAGTTTTTTTTTCAAGCTACGTGTCACAACCACGTTTATGGTGTCAGTTACAAAACAGTTTCCACTCCCTGCACTGTGCTTTATGAAACACGTGTGGAGGTCAGCAGCGTCATTATACATTTTTTGGACTAATTTGTTCCTAGTTGGAACGGGGTGGACTAATCTGTTCTATTTCGGGGGGTTTGGACTGAACCGTTTTTTCCCCACTAATGTGGCCACATGTCACGGGAGAAACATCTGGAGCAATCTTTTGGGGCATTCTCGGAAATATCCACCCCTAATGGACCCCATGACCATGCAATTCTGAAACACAAATACAAGTAGTCATACACGTTCTGATCAAAGTAAAAAAAATAGTCGTACACATTAGAAGTACCCATCGCACCTCCTAATTTTTGATCCATATCAGAATCCCCAACGTGATCTGAAATTGAAAAATTCATAACATTAGTGATACTCAGACACACACAAGGAAGATAATATGTTATTCCGCAAACTTAGTATTTTATAGATAATTTAGTACCATTGCCAAACAAACATATATCTGAACTCCTCCGGCTATGAGGAAAAACCTTCTGCAACCTCGACTTACCGTGGTTATACCAATGAAATGATGGTTGCACCAACTTAAGCCAAGCTCGTTTGCAAGGCCGTGTATGTTAGAGCTGCACTCTCTTGAAACCCTATAACTCGAAAAAGGTAGGGAGCATACATAACTATTACATTCATTCCAGTGAGCTGTTGGAACAAGGGGAGAGCTATGGCCATCACAAGGTAAGGCATGTTCTGTTTTTGAGACACAATTTGCTTTTCACATCCTTTTGCAAACTTTGATGCTTCGTTGGCGGCTAATAAATCTCTGAACGCCATCATTGGTGCCATGGAGACGTTGGAGTAACTGCTTTGCGTCGTCAAACTTACATAACTTAATCATGGACATCAGAGTGTATAGAAGTAAGAATGATCCCATAGAGATGATTGCACCAAGGACCGCACCAATGCCTATGCTAAATTCCCATCCCCACCCACCTTTGAGGCTGTTGGTGCAGGCAGCAATTCACAACATTGGACACAAAGATACCGAATGCGATCATCATTTTAAAGGCGAAATTCAGGGAAGCTAAGTAGTTTCTATGAGCGAAACACATCTCGCACATATAGACTTGAGCGCCCTGCACGAAAATAATGCCACGAAATGAAGAGGAGGAACAATTAAGTAAAACGCAGACTTATATGCTTTGTTAGACAATAGGCTGATACATCTAGAATTTCTGCATTTGTATGTACAGAAAAAGTAAATAATTGCCAAGGCATAAGGGGGTGTTGTTTAATTTATTTTATCAGTTAAATTAAATCTCCAAAAACAAAGTTTTGTTCTGGTAGTACCAGTAACACATCATCATAATGGTATTTCTAAAGGTGCAGGTCTTGATTCCATTATCATAAACCCTAAATGGCTAAACCCCAAACCTAACAAAATCATTAAAACAGGTAACAATACATACCTATGATGCCGGTCATATACCCGATCAAGAAACCAGAAGTAACACCTATAAAACAAGCCATGACCAAGATCAAAGACATCTTCTTATTCTCGTGGATTTCTCAATGTTCATTCTCATTTTTGACTCAGCCGAGTGTAAATATGTAGGAGTACATGTACCAAGGTTTTTAAACTCGTACGATTTACGAGTCAAATCGTATGAGTCGCTTCAAATTTTCTAAAAACGATTCAAACCGTATACATGAAACGCATCTTCCCAAAATCGCAAAGATTCCTCCAATTTTATGCGATTCTTGACCGTGTTGACGGTTGACCAGCCTATTATCAGTTAGGTTAGTTAACATTAATTTCAAAATAAAAGAAGTTGAGGCCGTGATTCGAACCGAGCAACTACATCACACTGGTAAGTCTTTAAACCACTACACCATGATTTGTTTTGTGAACATGGTCAACGTATTTTTCACTTATACCATTTCTCATCCGAGAGTTTTCATCATATTTCATTAAATAGTGTATATAAATCAATATCAATCAAATAGTTATTAATTTACACAGAGCTTCCCCAACTCCTCTTTGAATAGCAACTGTAGGAGCGGAATATCACAACAAATGATAACTTACGAAATTATGGAGAGAAAATACATTTTGCGAGTATAGAATATTTTGCGAAGATAAATAAATCACGAAGAACATTTTACGAGTAAAGGAAGTTCGTGAAGTAAATTTGCGAAGGTTCGTATGATGATTCTTTGATCCGAAATTAAGGGAAAGATTAGTTGTTATCCAATGTGTAAAATCATATAAATAGCCATTTAGGCATGAGAGGAAAGGGAGAGACACACATTTTGAGAGAGGGGATGATTTTAGGAGGAGAGAGAAAATTTTAGAGAGGGATTTATTTTCTTTATCATCTTCTTCCCCAAAATTCTAGAGCTCCAAATATTCATTAATGGAGTCTCAATTGTAAAATCATGTAATCACATACAATCACTAGTGAAGCACCGTGGATGTAGATCACATTGATCGAACCACGTAAAAATCTTTGTGTCTCTTTATAATTTTAGTACCTTAATTCTTAGTTTCATATCAAATTAATTAGGTTTAGGAATCATTTTAATGGATTCTAATGAGGGTGTAGTTGTGAGATAATCCGCAACTACATAATTGGCGCTAGAAACAGGGAAATATTAAATGGATTTATCCTTCCTGTAACTTGCTGGATCAATAATTTCGTTTAATAATTGGTCCTCTTCTCTCTCTACTATTTTCTCCCCAAATTTCACTTTCTAGAAAATTCAATCTGAAACGGTAATGGCGTCTTCCAGAAGTAGATCCAATAATGGAGTAGAAAACGGATTTGAAGGTTTAATATCATCTTCAGGGAGATGTTATGGTTCAATCAACTAAGTCCGCACCTCAGCTAGTTTAGATCAACGAAGAAAAATGAAGTATGCGAAGAAAAATGTTGTTATGAAGAATTAAAGTTCGCAACAAACGAAGAATTAAAGTATATAGACTTTATCAACTAAGATGATAAAATAGTTGTACGCGGTTTTAGTTGATTGTTGCGGAGTATATTCAGCCAATTAAAGTAGTATATACTAACATTCAGATAAGAGAATGTTACGAACATTCGCAAGAAGCTAATTAAAATAGTATCCTTGGAGATAACTTACGAAATTGTTCCTAAAAAGTAGTTGATTGTTATCATTTCGTAATCTGAGTGGAAGCGTGCAAAGGGTGGAGTCTATATGAAAATTTTAATTTCTCCGAAATTAGAGAAGGTGAGCGGTTCTTTAAAAAAGCTATTGGATCACCAAATGAAGTTGTCGCCACCAGACAAATCAAAGTGGGTGATTGTGAAGAAGCTGCTGAATCATCAAGCTCTGACATCTCCAAGGGAATTAGTCTTGTTGAAATGATTTACTTCGAGAGGATGGAGAAGCTCTTGGCTAACCAATCTAAGGAAAGTCTACAGTTCAAGGAAGCAAGAGACGGAACTAAGAAGGAATTGGCAGCAAACTTACGAAAGATATTATCTAAAGAATTTTATCATCGTGGGTTCGAATTTTACGAACGTTCGCAGCAATAAAGAAATATCTTCGCAAATATTTATTTTGTGAATATTCGCAAGACCAACACTACTACTCTTTTACACTTCGCAAATGTTTACGTTGCGAACATTCGCAGCACCAATACTTCGCAAATGTTCGTTTACTTCGCAAAATTCCGCAAAACAGCAGAATTCTATTTCGCAAGAGTGGGCTAGAATAATTGGTATGCTATGAGAACATGCAAGACGATGCTAGATTCGCGAGCAAATCACATACTTCGCAAGAGACAACAACGACTCACATGAAAGCTAAGTACCTCTTTCCTTAAACATTTTATTTGCTTACGAAAAATAAAAGATTTTTGATTTGATTTACAAAAAGCGATTCAATCACACAATTACAAAGATGATACACTTACAAAGATCTCAAGATTTCACAATTACAAAAGAAACCGAGAAAAACATCTCGCACAAATCAATTTATATATTTCTCTTGAAAAATTTACTTTATTTCCAATGATATGATATTCGACATGGAGAGTAGTAGCTGGCAAACCTTTATGGCGTATACTCGTAAAAGGCAAAGCACCTCAGTGCGTCATATGAGGGGGTACCTATTAGGATAATTTCCATGGAAAAATATTTGTCAAGAGAGATGAAATAGATAATACAAAGGAAATCAAAACAAACAAAAAGATTTTGAAGTAGCATATAAATAAAAAATAAGATATTTTGATAAAAGAAATGTTGAATACTAATCTAAATTTTTATTTGCATTACAGCATAGCATGAGGCAAAGAACATGGAGTGAGAGTTCGCATGATGGGTTCGCAATATTTCTTACATTTAGAGGATTAAGTACTTCTTAAGGATACTTCATACTTCTTATATATTTTGAGGATTAAGTACTTCTTATACTTCTTCAAGGATACTTCATACTTCTTATAATTCAATGGTTGATACTTCTTATTTACTTCGCAACATTCCGGGACTTCGCAAAAGAATAGAGGCAAGTATATACTTTTCAAGACTAGTATTCTTTTGCTCGTTCCTTCATCAACAAAGATCAAAGATTACTACAACAACGGATTTTTTCTTAAAGATCGCTCTTCAAGCAATATTCAAGAAAAAAGAGGCAAGATGTAGGAGCGGAATATCACAGCAAATGATAACTTACGAAATTATGGAGAGAAAATACATTTTGCGAGTATAGAATATTTTGCGAAGATAAATAAATCACGAAGAACATTTTACGAGTAAAGGAAGTTCGTGAAGTAAATTTGCGAAGGTTCGTATGATGATTCTTTGATCCGAAATTAAGGGAAAGATTAGTTGTTATCCAATGTGTAAAATCATATAAATAACCATTTAGGCATGAGAGGAAAGGGAGAGACACATTTTGAGAGAGGGGATGATTTTAGGAGGAGAGAGAAAATTTTAGAGAGGGATTTATTTTCTTTATCATCTTCTTCCCCAAAATTCTAGAGCTCCAAATATTCATTAATGGAGTCTCAATTGTAAAATCATGTAATCACATACAATCACTAGTGAAGCACCGTGGATGTAGATCACATTGATCGAACCACGTAAAAATCTTTGTGTCTCTTTATAATTTTAGTACCTTAATTCTTAGTTTCATATCAAATTAATTAGGTTTAGGAATCATTTTAATGGATTCTAATGAGGGTGTAGTTGTGAGATAATCCGCAACTACAGCAACGCCTACTCTATAAAAAATAAAACTGCTTAAGCCACTACTGGCATCATTGCTTATCAAGCAATTCCGTAAGCGTTTGAAAAATACAATAGTGTCTTCCCCGAGCTCACCTAAGGTAGGAAAATCAATATTATTTTATTAAACATTCTTATTTTTTACTTTTTAGGGTAATATAAAAATGACTGTGAATCTACGATTCACGATTCAATCTACGATTCGCTTCACAAAATCTAAAAAACGATTTACGATTTCACAACCTTGACATGTACCATTTTTATGTCTCATTGACATACTGTATATTTTAAACGATGGATTTGTTCCTCGATGGCAAAACGTTTCCCAGAGATAAATAATTCTAACTAATATGGTGGATTTAAGTTCACGCTTCTTCATTTGGCGGTCATTTTAAAATTTTCAAAAAGTTTCTTGCATATCTTGCGGCATCTTTTTAAAATTTAGCTAGTAGCCTAGTATGACCGGTCCGCATAGTGACGCATAATCATGGCGCGTCACGGAAATGGTAACCTGGCAGATGGAGATGCATGTCCGACGATGTAGCACCAAAATGGCTGAGACAAGAAAGGTTAGTTGGCATTGACAACATTATGCGATAGTGTTGTGTATCCTTATTCAGAGTTAGCCCAGATCAAGGAAGGAATAAAGGACGAGATGCAAAGTCATGGTTCTAAGTTGTGGACAAGACTTAGACTATGCATATGCATCAATGGTGAGGCCAAACACGCCATTGGTTATAGTTGCTCGTTAAAATAGATGCAAGTAATGCATATGAAGCATGGAGATGGAACTAATCAAGTCAAGACTCAGTTGGAATAATACTTGAATGATGGCATTCAAATGAGAAGTGCACAATGCAAGCTATAATAGCGCATCCGAGGACATAATAGCAGTAATTGGTGAAAGTGCAAGCTGAGTTGCAAGTGGCGATGTTGCGGGACTTGAGTTCAAGTGTGCCGAGCGTTCGAGCAAGTTAGAGACGGTTATAAAGTGCTTTATAACCTAGTTTGGTATATCCTAACCATTGAGGACAGGTGTGGCGCCATGGATCAATCCAACACTAAAGCTAGCAGTTAAAAAGTGAAACTGGCGGTTAGGGAACTGCCCATGGACAGATGGCTGTTCATGGGGCGTGAAACATAGTTGCATACGGATTGGCCCTGGTTCTTGGTATTATAAATAGCCAGAGAACCCTTGTAAATGAGTTGTTCAATAGTTCAAGTGTTGAGGAACCATTTAGGCAGTAGAGAGTGATTGATGCATAGGCTTAGAGAATAAGCTTGTAAAGTCCATTGGTTGGACGTTTTTGTATCTTCCCCTTAAGCTAATAAAAGTGAGTTTGTTGGCTTATGCGTTTGGATTTGGTTTCCTGTTGATTTGATTATACTCCCCCAATTCTGTGAAGCATAAACATGGCAATAACCTCTTTGTAGTATGGGATACATTGTTTGGTAGAGAAAATCTAAGTTAGTCTTCCGTTGCATACTCTTGGTAGAGTTGGATGATTGTATTGGTACAATCTTATAAGGATGAAATACATTGTGTGATAAGAGATCAATGAACCACTGTATTGCCGGGTGATATCTTCACGAAAAATTTCTTGGAGCATTTGAAGGTGTGACAGTATGGGTATCAGAGCACAGTTTGCTCTGTTTCTGCTTTGTAATTGGAAGATTTTCTTTGTTTTGCTCGAGTTTAGTTGCTGAAATTGTTAGATCGTAATGGCTTGTAAGAAGAGTTCGTTGGATGCCTTAACTGATAGGGTAGCGGACTTGGAATACAAGATTAGTGAAGAGATGCGCCATCCTAGTAATGCTAATTATGATGCTACGTTGATAGCTCGCATTCAATCATTAGACACATATGTTGTTGATATGCTTGTGGCAAGCCAGAATGCAACTATGAAGCATGGTGATTTGGAATGCCAAATCAATGTTGTTAAGACCATGTTCACAGGAGCCTTGAAAGAACTAACAGATGAGATCAGTGTCTTGAGGCAAATGGTGGGTGTGATTAGAACAGATCAAGTTACTGCAGGTGCTAGTGGCAGTGACTTTACGAAGATTAAAGTCCCAGAACCTAAGATATTTTCTGGCACAAGAGATGCGAAGGCATTGGAGAATTTCATGTGGGACATGGACCAATACTTCAAGGCCGCCAGAACCCCAGAAGAACAAAAGGTTACTCTCGTTAGCATGTACCTGGAGGGTCATGCGAAATTATGGTGGAGAACTAGAACTGATGATGACCTTACTGCTGGTCGTCCAGGCATCGTGACATGGAATGTCATGAAAGAAAAATTGAAGAGTCAATTCTTACCAAGCAATGCTGCTTGGCTATCCAGAGAGAGATCGCGTAAGCTGAAGCATACCGGTACACCATGGGAATACGTGAAAGAGTTCTCGTCTCTGATGCTAGACATTCGCAACATGTCGGAGGAAGACAAGTTGTTTAATTTCATATCTGGTTTGCAGCCGTGGGCTCAGGCTGAAGTGAGAAGGAAGGGTGCCAAATACCTACTTTCAGCCATTGAAATCGTGGACAGCCTTGATGATTATAGGTCAGTCAATACCTCAACTGATGCTATTAGGAAGGGCAAGGATAAGAAAAACCAGAAGTGTAAGGACAAGGATAAGAAAAGTTCTGAGGTCAAGAAGAGAAGCTATCAAAGGGATGATAGTTTGGCTTCAAGGAACAACAAGGCAGGTGGTTGTTTCTTATGCAAGGGTCCTCACCTTGTGCGTGATTTTCCAAAGAAAGAAAAATTGTCCGCAATCGTCACCGAGTGTAGTGGTGACAAAGAAGAAGCTGATCAAGTGGAGCATGTTAATCCTATTCAACTATGCAACATAGTAGCACAAACGGCAGCAGTACATCATGGGCTGATGGGTGCTGGCCTGGTTTATGTGAAAGTTGGCATACACAACCATTGTCTCTAGGGCATGGCAGACACGGGTGCGTCACATACTGTGATGAGTTTGTCGATGGCAGAGTACTTGGGTTTGGAATTATATCAAGCTGATCACTACATGAAGACAATGAATGATATAGCTAAGCAAATCAAGGGGATGGCAGTGGAGAATGTTGAAGTTGGAGCATGGCGTGGCCAGATTAGCATAATGGTGATGCATCTCAATGATTTCGAGATGATCCTTGGTAACAAATTTTTCAAAGAAGCAGAGGCAACAGTGATGCTTCACCTTGGTGGGATTTTTATACAAAGTCCTAGTGCACCTTGTTTCATGAAGGGTGTAGGGAAAGTTAGTCCGGTTGACATGAAATGCGACAAATGGAAGGCAAGTGAGTTTGCACCAGTTCGCTCGTTTGAAGAAAGCTTAGCTGAGATTCATATGGAATTTGGATATCCTATGGATCTTAGCATCCCTTGTTCGCTGTGTTTAGCACATGTATGAGGCAGGGGCATTGCATTGTTGTTTTCAAGTGCCGGAACCTGCAAGATTGCTGAAGTATGGAGACTTTGACATATTATCTGTTTGATGTTTCTGTTTTCCAGTTAAGTTGGGTGTTGCTGATCTTATCGTCTTAAAAGAAAGCACACTTTAGTTGGTGTATTTGCTTTGGTAATGTAATTTGCTTTCGGTAAGGCCGAGTGTTGGCCAGTGGTGTAAAAAGGGAAGGAGTCCCTAAGTTTCTTATGTAAGGCTAGTGTAATGAATGAAGGTGGTGTTTAAGCAAAAACGTTGTCTCTTTTTGCTTAATGTAAAACTAGTTCATTGGGGAAGCACTACAAGAATACTTAGCCAAAGTATACAATAAGAAACGCTAAAAGCAAAACCAAGCAAAGAAGTAGAGTTGGTGGCATATGCGAGTTTGTTGTTGGGAGAGTTACGTAGAAGTGCGACAGTATTTGGCAGCGATAGCATGGAGTAACGCAGCAAGAATGAAGATGTAAGTCCATCAACCATATGAGTTAAGAGTAACTCATAGATAGGAAGAACATGATGTTGTTTTTCCGCTACATTAAAGCGTAGCAGTTTGAAGGAACAAGTGAGGCCTTGTTATTTTCAAAGGCACGTGAAGAGGAACCTTGGCTCGGTGGGAGAGTCGGTCTAATGTTAGGGGTATCCTAAGTCATGTCTAATGTCATGCATTTCAGTCGAGTTTGCAAAAGAGTGTTGCAACATGATTGAAGAACACTTAGTCTACAGTAAGGCATGTTGAATTGCAAGAGTGCAATGTCAGTCGGAATTGAAAGAAAGTAAGCTAAGTTATACATATCACCCAGATATGTTGGCTATTTGAAGTGTACACTTAGGCACGGAATGGCTTGGAAGAAAATTTGTGTGCTGATGCAAGGAGCATAGCAACAGATTGCAAATGGCATTTGGGTGTTGATATGTGAATGAAGTAGAGATTGAAGCATAGTCGACGATGCGACAAAGAAGCTGGAATTTACAGGCTCAATGGCAAGGCAAACAAACTAAGTGGCGGCGTAAAGTACTAGGCAGAAAAGGGTTTGGCAAAGTTAAATGCCAAACAAAGTTGCTGATTCTGAGAGTGGCTCAGATGCATACAAGGCCAAGGAAAGTTCAGTAGAGACTGAACCGATGTTGCGTTCAATGAGGACGTTGAACAGATTGGGTGGGGGAGGTCTATGACCGGTCCGCATAGTGACACATAATCATGGCGCGTCACGGAAATGGTAACCTGGCAGATGGAGCTGCATGTCCGACGATGTAGCGCCAAAATGGCTGAGACAAGAAAGGTTACTTGGCATTGACAACATTATGCGATAGTGTTGTGTATCCTTATTCAGAGTTAGCCCAGCTCAAGGAAGGAATAAAGGATGAGATGCAAAGTCATGGAATGACTTTGGCATGGTTCTAAGTTGTGGCCAAGACTTAGACTATGCATATGCATCAATGGTGACGCCAAACACGCCATTGGTGATAGTTGCTCGTTAAAAGAGATGCAAGTAATGCATATGAAGCATGGAGATGGAACTAATCAAGTCAAGACTCAGTTGGCATAATACTTGAATGATGACATTCAAATGAGAAGTGCACAATGCAAGCTATAATAGCGCTTCCGAGGCCATAATAGAAGTAATTGGTGAAAGTGCAAGCTGAGTTGCAAGTGACGATGTTGCGGGACTTGAGTTCAAGTGTGCCGAGCGTGCGAGCAAGTTAGAGACGGTTATAAAGTGCTTTATAACCGAGTTTGGTATATCCTAACCGTTGAGGACAGGTGTGGCGCCATGGAGCAAGCCAACACTAAAGCTAGCAGTTTAAAAGTGAAACTGGCGGTTAGGGAACTGCCCATGGACAGATGGTTGTTCATGGGGTGTGCAACATAGTTGCATACGGATTGGCCCCTGGTTCTTGGCATTATAAATAGCCATAGAACCCTTGTAAACGAGTTGTTCAATAGTTCGAGTGTTGAGGAACCATTTAGGCAGTAGAGAGTGATTGTTGCATAGGCTTAGAGAATAAGCTTGTAAAGTCCATTGGTTGGACGTTTTTGTATCTTCCCCTTAAGCTAATAAAAGTGAGTTTGTTGGCTTATGCGTTTGGCTTTGGTTTCCTGTTGATTTGATTATACTCCCCCAATTCTGTGAAGCATAAACATGGCAAGAACCTCTTTGTAGTATGGGCCACATTGTTTGGTAGAGAAAATCTAAGTTAGTCTTCCGTTGCATACTCTTGGTAGGGTTGGCTGATTGTATTGGTACAATCTTATAAGGTTGAAATACATTGGGTGATAAGAGATCACTGAACCACTGTATTGCCGGGTGATATCTTCACGAAAAATTGCTTGGAGCATTTGAAGGAGTGACACCTAGTAATGTAAGAATAAGATAAAACTTTGTTGTTATTGACGTTTCCAATCTATCATTATTCATTACCTAGTGGGGAAACAACTTTGTTGTTATTGACCCGTCTACAAGTCTCAAACAGAAACTACTAGTTTTCAAGTATGACCTTGCAAGACCTATATAGGCTTCCGAAGTTAAACTACTTTGAGACATAGGATGCATCAAAGAAACTGACCAGCCTCCATTAAGGAGGAAAATACAAGAAACTTGATTAAGCAAATAAAAGAAATACATAATCTTGCTTTTACACGCTATGTAAGTATAAAATCTCTACAGATTGTTTTTCTCTTGCTCTAAGCAAGTCTGTTCACCTGTAAAAGGGAATTAAAGTATACACCTTGGCACTCAGGAAGTCAAATTCATTACTTTGTTACATAAACCAAAACAAGACACAATAGGAGCAAACCGTAGTACTTGTAGTCATCTGGTAGCACAGTACTTATTTGCTATCGGGGAACTTGGCCTCGTAATTCAGGGGTAACTGTAGAAAGACACAACACAGAAACAAGTAAGAATTATATCAATCCAGTCATGCAGTTAGGCATACGAGTGTATACATAGTAAGTACAGAGGGAGAGGGAGAGACTTACCATGTATGCTGCAGTTATCATCTTCCCAGCAAACCATCTCCCATGAAGAGCACACTGCGCACTCATGGCTGATGTTGTAGTTTCAAACCGCAAGTATACATGCCCAGCACTATTCCTGCAAGTGGATGACAAACATAAGAAAACAAAGAATTGTCTGAAGAAGAGAACATGTCTAGAGAAAACAGTTACATACTTGTCCACAAAAATATGTTTTACTGTCCCAAACTTTGAAACTTCATCTTGAACGTCATCTTTAATATCCAAATCAAAATCAGGTTCAGTCTGCAAATGCAACATAAAAATTCAGCATACTAGATGAAACGCGAATGGATCATGACCGAATGCAAACAAATCAATGGAGGAGACCAATTTTTGCAAACCTCAGATGTTGGATCGAACATATTCTTCAGTATTAGGCATTCACTTGGGACACCCACAGAATCAATAGGAGGCACAGATACTGCAGTAACAGGAAGGGTGGAACCTGGTAAACCAGGTAGTGCAGGTATAGAAGCTTGTCCAAATGCAGCAACTAGTGGGTTGATGGCAGGTGCACCACCAAGAACTGATGTTGCTGGTAGAGCAAGGGAAGCTCCATTTACAACAGGAACAAGGCTGCATGGTAGATGTAGAGACTAAAGTCACTTTAAAGATATAAAAAGATGTAAAAGGAGAAGAAGAAACAGAGATAGCTAAGCAGCAACTAACCTTGATGTGGTGCCACTTCGATCTAACTTCGACATGAGAATGGCTCTAGAGCAGGCATTCAAAGTCTGTACATGAAAAGAAACTAAATGATCAAGTGCCAGTAATTAGCCATGTATCAAGAGTTGAGATTTACCATTGGTTAATTCAAGGATGACATGTAGGAATACTAACATTCATCCACAACTATAAATATATTGTATGGTAATAACATGCTAGAAAAACATCTAGCTCTTTGATAACCCCAAAAAACAACAAAATATAGTAATTATCATGGTAGACATTATCAGTCCAACTAGCATGTTACTACTTTTTGCGGCAACTGCTAGTAGCATGTTACCAGAAGGTCAACAGTACAAATAATGGATAGGCCAAGTACCAGCAGTGTACATTACCTATAGCCACAAATTTCAAAATATTTAACTGAGTCGCAAAATGTCTTGATTTTAACTACGTTGACATAATCTATCTCCGTTACTAGTAAACTGAGGCAAATATTAACTAGTCAGAAGATGAAAAACGATTGATTATACCGGGTCAAAAAGTTTTGGTTGAGTTGCACGTTTTCTAGAAAACTTCAAAAGATACTCAGCAGTGTACGCAAAATTCACTAAGCTAACAGCATTAGATCCTGTAGTCTATACCACCTTTCTACAAAATATTGATAGAGATGATTCGAACAACACACTACACAAAGAACTTTTGCAGTTCAAGTTAAGCACTTATTAATTGAGAAAACAACCTCGAAAAGCATGAGAATGATCACAACGTGACAGAAGAATTAAATTTTGAAAACAGATGATATTCATTCATAGCTTCATGCCACCATCAATAAATTAGTCTTCAAAAAGGAAAAGAAAAAGTAATCATAACTAACCAAGCCTCCACCATCATCATCATCAAAATCACCAGCATTAACGCCAAATTCTTGCATCCCAACTTGATCCGACACAGCTGATACCTACAGGCATGAACAAGCAACAAAAATTTGGTGAGCCAATAAAGTGCAGTGGTATATACTGATCTAATCTATTCTCCACTCTCTACAAAATTATGCTTTTAAATCATCTCTCATTATAAAATTTAGGGTCTACTATTTTATCTGTAATGGTTTCTTCTACTCCCTCCGTTTCTTAAAGATATAGTCTAAAATGAAAAAGTTAAAGTATCTCTTTTTAAGAAACGGAGGTAGTATTAATTATCAAACAGAAAAGAAATAAGAAAAAGGTAGTTGCCCACCTTGATGATCCTCCCTGCAATGTCTAATTGTCCATTCAAACTCTGAGCAGCTCTAGCATCTTCAAGACGTGCAAACTGGACAAAACCAAACCCTTTGCACTGCCCAGTCTCCTGGTCAAGAGGCAATTGCACCAGCTCCACAGCACCAAATGGTTCAAACACCTGGAAACACAATATCAACCCCAAATCAGAACAAGTTTGGACATCCTACATCTTACTTATTACTCAACAGGTCACCTTGCAACAAAAGGAATGGTATATTATAATCATCGGTAACCAATAAAGAGCCAAATAACACATCTAAATCAAACGATTTATTTGCAGATTTTATATTATTATGAATTGGATATAGTTACCATACAGTTACCATCATATCATTTTAAAACAAAGGGCCGAGACCAACATACACATCTGCAAGTACCCAACAGTAATTGACTAATTACAGCAAACCTCTATTTCAGAATAACATTGGGACCATATAAAATTGTTCTTATGTAGAGGTAATTTTACAAAGATAAAGTCAAGCTGTGACCATAATTTTTTTATTCATATATGAAGTTTATTCCTTGGTAGAAGTATTGTTATATACAAAGGTTTTACTGTACTAAAAACCATTAAACATGTAATCAAGTGTTGTACGTAACCTAACATATTAGCCCATAGTTACCTCTAACATTACCAAAGCTATCAAGATAGAAAGACGAGAGATAATCCAATGGTCTCCTGTTCTAAGGGTTGTGCCAAGCCGAACTGCATAAAAAGAAGTCAAAAAAATAAATAAAAACAAAACAAAAACCTACCTGGCGAAGTTGTTCTTCTGTGATGTTGAAGTGCAAATTGCCAACATATAGCCTCCGAGCTCCTCCCGAATAAGGTCCAACAGAACCGCCTGGTCCTACTACAGCTACATTTGATTGAACCAAGTTCTTTTCAGCCTCCGATGGTTTAACCATTACAGGTTGGCCAAGTAGCGGCTGACCAGAGAGTGCTATAGCCATAGGGACAGACATTGAATCATAGAATTCTATATACCTGCAAATCAAGCCACACATGCAAAGATGTGATCTGACATACACAGTGATATATAGTATATAGAAGTTAACATTAAAAAGCAGAATACTTACCCAACACCTTTTGAACGTCTTGAATTGCGGTCCATTATGAGGCGGACATCCCGTACCTGATGATCGTTTAAGTAAGTTGTCAACGAGATAAAACAAAGAAGTAAGATGCGTAGTGACATTTGTGAGAACTCACTTACAAAAAGATGATCTTACAAAGATACTCAGTAGTTTATGGTATTGCACCATGAGAGGCAGCTATATGATATTGCCTGTCACGTTGAAGTGCCAAGCATTAAACTCACCAAATATAAAGAACGTAGTGACAGATGCACAAGAAACACTATACTATCTACACCATATTATGCTTGTGTTAGCATAATATGGTAGTGACTTATCGCTAATTCTCAAAAATAACCATATTAGCAGTTGAAATGATACAAAACCACGGCGGCAACACACTCTCTAGCATTCTTTTTCTCTACCATGAGTATCACATCTTAAGATCACCAAAAATAAAGAATGTAGTGACAGATGCACAGGAAACACTATACTATCTACACCATATTATGCTAGTTAGCATAATACGGTAGTGACATATCGCTAATTCTCAAAAAATAACATATTAGCAGTTGAAAAGATACAAAACCACGGCCGCAACACATTCTCTAGCATTCTTTTTCTCTACCATGAGTATCACATCTTAAGCCTCGACTAATTCAATTTGGGGTACGAGGTACGAGAAGCTTCGACAACTATGGATGGGTTTTAAGGCTGGTACGAGGGCAACAAATTTAAACTCATAGTAATATGTTACTACCCATAGAATTTCATCCTTTTGAAGAGCCCATAATTGTAACTGTTGTTATGCTTTCTGTTCTGTTCACCAAGCATCATCTATTTACAATCCTATAACATGATCACTCACTATCAAGACAATAAATTTGGGCGATTTCAAACATTAAACTAGACTACAGTAATAAATTGAAAAACCAAAAAACTGAAGAGAACTTATGTATATGCTGAATGCTATGGCGTACCGTAAGCAGGAAACACAAAAATGTACTCACCTTGCCCGCCCTTGAAAAGAAATCGTACACATCTCTCTCATCTGCCTTCAAACAAATCTGTTGAAATTGTTGGTGGAAGTCAGCAAGCAGGCATAAATTACTCAAAACTATTATTGGGCATGAACATACATGGCATTTATACCTGATAAGCGAACACAGTTCTCTGATCTCTTTCAGGATCTGCCTCAGGCTCCGCAAGTTCTTCCTTTTTCTCCTTGTAGCGTCTGTAAGAGAGGAAAAAAAAATCTTGGACTTTAAAGTTGCGGTAGTAATGGAAGTTAAGCCGAACATCATAAATACTAAGTTATGCATTTATGACATGAAAACTGCTCAGAAGTTTAGAACTTGGAGCAAATATCCAAGTGTTGCACGAAGATCAAATCCACTGACACTTACAGAAGGGAACTGCAAGAACACAAATTCAAAGCTGTTAACCAGTTGAGCTTCTATTCCATACCACATTAGAGGAACAGAGTTTGTACTATACCTCAAACATGTAGAGCACATAATGAATATGCCAAAAGGAATACGTCAGAGCCACATATCCATATATAGAGATAACTAAAATCCTGGGGATACAAGCATGCAAAGAATTAGCATGCAATCAATGTTTATTAGACTGAAGACAGATACAGCTAACCAATACGTTCTCCCCGATACCCGGTACTATGACTGACCAGTATGACCAAAAAATTACATAACATCTAACAAGTATTGGTAGAAGTTCCATAACCTAAGGATATTGTGGCCTAGGCTTCACTCTCCCATTTTTCAGCTTTGCCCACAAATTGTCAAGAAGATACGGGTGCTCGGTATATGGCTTAGTAGGAATGCACTCAAATGCCAAGTATTAGGCACAAATAATACTTGGCAGAGTCAAACGACAAGGAGGTAGCCGTGGCGAATGTCTTTTCTTTAGAAAAACAAAAACAAAAGAAGCAAGAACGTCCTTAAAATGCTTTCATTGAAATAAAAAATATAAAGAAAATAATTAACTCCGATGTTAGCCAAAAAAGATATACAACCAATGAGAATCCAGGTCAAAGCAAAGAAATATAAAGATTGTTGAGCATGTGTCAGATTGGAAAGAAATACGATCAAGCTTAAAAAAGTTAAAGAAAACTCCGACTCTAGTATATGTTTATTTCGTAAGTTGTGAAGAACGAAACAGAAAACAAACTTCCCCCTTAAAGAAGGGGTGACTTCCACAAAGAAACAAAAATCAGTTAAAAATGGCTGAAAAGATCGAGGGCTCTCTTATTTGAAATGGCAATCGTCCCACACACATAACCAATCCCTAACTAATGATTCGCTTTGGAGATTCAATGGGTGCAAAAAGGTCAAGTCCTAGATAACGCTTTGAATGCACATGCTAAAATGTAACCTAAAACAAATCATTGTATCAAGAGGCCAAACACCCGTTATCCTCACATGCACATCAGAAGATGAACAGATGAAAGTGCTTCTCAAGCAAAGACCATTAACCCCAACCAGCAATTCTGCAAGAACAAATACAATTAAGCTATCCTTGTTCTGTCGTGGAGGATATATGGGTAATAAAAAGAGAGATGAAATCACCATGCTCATCAAAACCTCTGAATCAATAAACCCAATTTTGCTAAACGAGCTACTAAGGCAGATTTCGGAAAATCTACCTGAGCCTTGCCTGGCTCAGACCATTTGAAGATTGCCCTAGAATCTAACATTCAATATTCAATTCTCAGTAGTACTATAACAGTACGAGTATATTAAACTCTGCTACGGTACCACAGACATCCAAACAGCACACACAGACATGCATATATGCATATAGTAATAGGTAAATCTGTATTGTCTATCTATACTAAGGAAGGTAAGAGTCGTAATTAAACAATGAAATACATCCAAAAGCCACTTGTGTACGGAGGAGCTGAAGTGTTGGATTAATTGGCATCAATCAACATTAAGAATAAGAAAACAGCTCTCTATTTTAAGTTTGACAGCCAATACCCAGTAGATACGAAACCAAGCACATATACACAACAAAGATGTCAATCCAAAATACCTTCATAAAGTGCTACTACTTACTTTTAATATTCAATCTAGGAACATTGCAGAATTAAGTGAAACCAAACAGTGCATGCATGCAACAACTATCATTTTGAACTAACATCACTGGTTTAAGGAACATTGCAGAATTAAGCTTATAAAGAACAAAATAGGATTAGAAAACAGATGTTACCTGCTTTCCCGTTCCCTCTCTCTTTCTCTTTCTCTTACCCTTTCTCGTTCTCTTTCTCTACTCTTCTCTCTTTCCCGTTCTCTTTCTCTGCTCTTCTCTCTGTCCCTTTCCCGTTCAGCCTCTTTATCACGATCACTACGCCGTCTTTCAGAGGTGCTGCGACGTGACCGATCGTGCTCTTTCTCGCTTTCACGGTCGCGCTCTTTTACCTTATCACGGTCCTTATCTGTGTCTCTATCCCTGCTGCTTTCTCTTTCCTTGTCATTCCTATCCTCTGCACGTCTATCCTTGTCTCTATCTCTGTCCCTATGCTCTCTGCTGCTTCTATGCCTGTCCCTTTCACTCCTATCTCCATCTCTAGACGACCTGTGATCAGGAGACGAACGATGGCGTGATGAACTCTTCTCTCTGCGTCGATCATGGTCCCGAGTGTCATCTCCAGATCTTGCACGTTTAGACCGACTATCTAAATCATCGTCGTTCTCATCACTCCTGTGTCTAGAACTCTTTTTATCTTTTCCCCCTGATTTCACAACATCATCACCACCACTATTTACTGTATCTTTCTCCTTAGCTTGTGAGATTTCAACAGTTTTTTCTAAATACTCAATTGCATCATCAAAGTCCATCGGGGAAATCAGAAAAAGCTTAATTCGACTATCTTGGTTTCTTCAATCACTGCACAGCGAAAATTATGAACTCAGGTGAGAAATTAACGATTATACAGGAATTTTTTGAACCCAAAACCCTAGAAAATATCAGGAATCTTCTGAAAAAAGAAGAGAAATAAAGAATCAAAAGACAGTGCTATTAAACCTAGATATAAAGGGGAATGAATAATATAATGAAGGAATCAAAAGAATTATCTATAAATTAGTACCAGTATTCTAGGGTTTCTCAGAATCTGCAGAGAAATTTACCTCAAAAACCTCTTGAGAAGTCGCGCAGGAGCGAAAAGAGTTTTCGATAGGGCCTCTCTCTCTCCCTTCTTGCTCTCCCGAGTCTAACAAACAACCCCTGGATGGCTTACACGGTTTCGTCCGGAAGATTTTCTTATATATAGTAGCTTGTTTGTATTTCTAGAAATGTATTTACTTACACGTGACAAGACCAACGAACGGAAGGTAAAATCCGTCGTCGATCTGTGGCCGTAAACTGCCACAACGGAAGTCGAGAACAGAAGAAAAAGAAGAATAGCAATTTCTCGTTTGATTCATCTCTCTGCAGTTCGGTTGATTGGCAAAATAGAGTTCGTTATTGTCCGTGAAAAAAGTTGGAGTTGGAGTTGCAGCTTGCAGCAGAACTCAAAGTGCGATAGTTAGATTTCATATACCGAAACTTGCCAGTTGAAGTGAGACTAGTGCATCCAAAATTTTATAACACGACCAAAAGGATTTGTGTAATGCAAGGTGAAGAAGACGCGGTGCCTTCTTCAAAAAAAAAAAAAAAAATGTAGTACATTCATTAATTTACTTGTTGAAGTGAAAACAATACGCTTCCTAAAGTACATTCCACTGCTCTCATAAAAAACTGGGGTTTCCATTGGAAAGGCTACTGAGTTCGTGAATCAAAAATTGGGGAAAACTTCCATAGACAAAAAGCTCGTTCAAACATGCACTTTAAGATAGGATAAACAGGAGTACAACTTTAACTAAACAAACAAACCCATTCTAAAGATAATACACTAACAGAAGACAAGCTCCAAAAACTGGATTTGTCTTTCCAACTATTCCAAAAATCCTGACTGCTAACCCCCACACACACCATCCTAGAAGGAAATAAAATGTTTTCCTTCATTTAATCACCGTCTCATTCCTCGTCCACGTCCACGGCCTCGACCCATAGCGCTTGCAGCAGCATCTCCTTGCGCACTCTCAGACTGACAGACGAAAAAAGTTGACAACGGTGAATTACAAACAAATAGCTATAAAAAATCAACAAATATCTCGTCCATAACAAGTTATTAAACACTACTAAAGTTGGATTCTACAGAAAATAGTTATTCATTATTCACGATTTACAATAACTGATTGGGAAATAGAATTACCTTGGGATTTTTGACTGTCTCGTCAACACTTAGAACAAGGCAAGCTGCCTCAGTTGCAGCATTGATAGCATTTATCTGAACGTATATAATTAAGAATTAGATCCCAAGTTGCAAGGAGGACTACTGTCAAAGATATATGAAAGAGGTGAAAAAAAATAGAGAAAGACAATGACCTTCACAACTGCAGGCTCCCAAACAAAGTTAGCATATGAATCTACAATGCCACCAGTGTTGATGTCCACTCCGTAAAGGGAACCTTCACCTGCAATCAACCCCTTTCATGTATTAGATACCTGGCCACCTTAGTTCTAACAGAAACCAAAATGGCCGTAGAGCAACCTAATGATTACAGAAGTTTAAATCACTGCGTTCTGCTGAATATCAGATAATATATATGAAGCACATTTCTGGTTGGGAATATATCAGGCTCACGACAAATAAATTCTAGCATTTGTTTCCCCTCCTAGACTGTCATAGAGTCATAATGAAATGAATCAGCAATAGAAAACACTAACCAGATGGAAGTGCATGCTTCTGTCTGAGTTTGTTCAACACGTCAGTGGCATCAAATCCAGCATTATCACAGAGCTGCCTTGGTATTACCTACAAGGACACCAGGTGAGGAATGGAGTTAATGCTCAAAAATATAAACAACTATCACAACAAACACTTTTACGATGGCATAACACGAACAACTTTTTTTTTTGAAGAAGAAGATTTAAATAGATAGCAAGGTGCCAAGAAGGCACAAAGGAATACAATCCTCAGGGTTAAAGTCCTGAAGAGGACAGGACCAGAAGACTACAGTTACAAATTATATATGTCGTACGCTTTTCTATCCCAACTAGCCACTAAATCATCGAAAAATAGACCCATG
The DNA here is from genome assembly GCA_023529315.1 of Papaver bracteatum. NCBI lineage: Eukaryota > Viridiplantae > Streptophyta > Magnoliopsida > Ranunculales > Papaveraceae > Papaver > Papaver bracteatum. The sequence continues at coordinate 115,201 of JAJJWX010001985.1, forward strand.
AACACTTGTGATGGGAGCCCCCATTGATACAATAAGGCTTTAACAGATATGATAATCTCTGTTAAACAGAACACGAACAACTCATAGAAGCTCCAATGCAACTACTGCTAGGTTTTCGGCTTCCTCGTATAGAGGAAGCAGGTTAAGTGAAGTTAAACAGAAGTGTAGTTGTTGTTGCCTGTATATTAAGTCCGCCGGGTTTAAGACTCGGGATAGGCTAGTACAAAAGAGTCTTAAGTTCAATTAGATGTTATATTGTCCGGTGAATGAGTTTTCAGCCCACTAAGATAATGCAAAACATCTATTAGTTGTGACTATCCTGGTTCAAAAAGCTGCTCAGAACACTGGACCAGTACTCAACGAAGTGATGGACCTTATGGTCCTTATCAGCCAAAGAATTAGAAATCGGACGCCCGAAACCATCTCTTACGCTAAGTCCTAAGCGCCAAACAAAGATCATTGTTATCTAATTTTCGAATGTAGAATTCCTTTGCAAGTCAATAAGGTGTGCTGGTACTACAGCCAACCACACATGCAAGTATGTATTGTTTACACGGACAATGGTAAGATGAAAGCTATGTAGGAGAACTCAGACGAGAATAAAGAAAATCACTGAAGTAAAGGGAATTTAAAAAAAAAAAAAAAGGTGGAGATGAATAATAGCAATATATCTCTTACCTCAAGTGCTTTGGCATAAGAATTTATAAACAGCTGAAACTTCCCAGCTATTGTTCGTGCATGCTGCCTCAACATAAAAGCTACTCATTTTAGCTTCACATGGGAATATAACTGACATCGATTGCACCGCCACCAGCAACAACAGTAGAGTTCTTCATGGCTCTTCTGACTATCATAATGGCGTCATGCAAACTTCGTTCAGCTTCCTCGATAAACTGATATATAAGCAAACAGGTTCCAGTTAGATTGCTAACTTAGAAGTAGTAACGGACATCAGTGTGTTTTATGTACCTGATCAGCTCCTCCGCGAAGAACAATAGTTGCTGTCAGACCTGATGGGCATCCACTGAAGATATTAAAGCGCTCATTTCCAACTTGTTTTTCCTCAAAAACCTCACAGATTCCAAGAATCTGCACACAAAAATATCTCGTTCTAGTGAGAAATCAACTAAAGAGGAAATGTGGGAAAGGTCCTCAATTAAATGACAGGCTACAAGGTAAACAACCGATGAGAAGTTTTATGGGAGGAACAGTGAATATAATATAAAACAATTGGTTTCCAAAATGAAGAAAATGCTACTATGTGCTATGCAGGGGGGCAAAAAAATAAAACATGAACCTCATCAATGACGTTGTTAACTGATGTCTGAACCATTGCCCCAGTGGCTGCAGAAACCCGTTGCAAATCCTCTTCTGTAACACGACCAGCGCAGAAAATATCTCTATCTGCAAAATACTGCGGAAACACTATCCAAATAGTGGAGCTGAATAATCTATTACTACATTTTATAAACCCACAAAAGATAACAAGTAGAAAGAAAGTTATGATATACATATTACTGGGGTAAATTGTCAAAATTCTAATCGGAGAAAGTGTTTAGCACATACATACTCCCATCTTCTGTTTCTTAGGATCGACAACATGATGTACTAGTACTACAGACACTAATGTCCTAGAAAGGCAATTTACAGAGAACTCCATCCTCAATGAAAGGTTTAGCCTCTTTTAAGAACTCCCCGCAAAGAAGCACTACGGTTGTGGTTCCATCACCAACCTGCACATGTCAACCAACGATGCATGATAAACCATCCCACTTAACAGGCAATCCTACATATCGCATTGCAACAAAGAAATATTACAACGATACTTGTGATGGAAATTAAAAGATTAACATTAAGAAAAACCAAGTATAACTTCATTCACCAGTGGTGAACCAACTAAATATCCAGTATCCACATAAAATGCGATTTTCTTGTATACCAAAATAGTAAAACATTTATGTTGCAAGTAATCCAAAAATTCAACAACCAATGGAAATTAAAAGGCAACCAACTAAATATCCAGTATCCACATAAAATGCGATTTTCTTGTATACCAAAATAGTAAAACATTTATGTTGCAAGTAATCCAAAAATTCAACAACCCAACTAGTATACAACCTCCTAAACCAAAACGAGATTACCAGTTAAAACACACAGTTCAAGTTCGTTTCATTCATAGTAAAACACATAACAAGTTGGTCCCCCTCACTAAGATCAGCAGAACGTTCATATCAAACAATCAATTTAACCTAACTGAACATAACCAACTTCAGAAACCGGATCCATTTGAAACACATTACTTCCAAACTACTAAACTTCATATTATTGAGTAAAACAAAATTAGGGTTTTTCAAAGGGATTAGCAGTGTACCTCAGAATCTTGAGATTTAGCGATACCAACAAGGATTTTAGCAGCTGGATGTACTATATCAAGTAGTTTCATAATTGTAGCACCATCATTAGATATGGTAGTATTACCCTTATCATCATGAATAAGTTTATCCATTCCTCTTGGACCTAAAGTTGTTCTAACCACATCTGCAACAGCAGTACAGGCATTGATATTACTAATTAGTTGCGCTTTCCCTTGTGATGTATCTGTTCCTTCTTTCAATAATATGATCTGCGGTTGCTGCAGTTCACAAAAACAAACAAAAAATACAGAGATTCAGTTAGTAAGTTAGGGTTTCATCAATCGAAATCAGTGAAGATGTAAAAGAGTGAAAGAGAGTGATTAGTACCATCATGTTCGACATCGTTGTGAGATCGAAGATCCAAGAATTGATAAGTATGAACTAGGGATTATATAGTTGCTGGCGGAAGGGTTTTAGTTGAGGCTTTTTCGGAGAGAAGAAGACTCTGGAAAAATGTTCTACGGAGGAGTGTGTAGTTCTCGTTTTCAAAGTGGCCATCTAAATGTCTCATGCTAAGTGTGTTCTCAAACTGACACGGCATAACCCACAATTCTTAGTGAAGCGATTATCTCGCCACCAGCTAAACAACCAAAATAAGACTGTAACTACTGCAATATAGCCAGTAACCGCAACTCACGGCGGTGATGTTCACCAGGAACATCCATTAAAATACCTTCATCTTCTAGATTCTTATGACCCTAAGACCCCTTTACATCTGTTACGGAGATATCTCTAATTACTCTTGCTACTAAGATACTTTTGTCCCATTTTGTTACCAAGACACCTTTTCTGAGATCTATTTCTGATTACAAAGACACCCTAGACCCCAGAGACCCTAATCGATACTAAGACACCCTTTTTCCATTGATTCGAAGTCCCGTGATTATTTCAAAGTTCTCTATATCCTTGTACCAGATCTGAAATCTCAAGCTTTTGAATCCGGCTAATCTAGAATTTCTTTGAAGATTCCTTCTTCCTTAATCCCTTCTTCCTTCTCTGTTTGCTAAATTATTAATTTTTATGTTAGATTCAGTTTATGGCGCTTCGTTTTCCCCTAATTATTTCCTCTATTTCCCTTAAGGCTTAACTTTTTTCAAGTTATTTTCAATTTCAATACTAATCCCATTAGAATCTGATTTAACTATTAATTGATAGAATACCCATCTGTGTCCCTTCTTTCTTTTCTATTTCTACCGACTGAAAAAAAAAAAAAAAAAATCTTCATTTTTCTGGATTGTAATCTACTAGAAAATTTTATAATTATTTTTTGGAGTAATTGATTTGGTTTCTTTTTTTTTCCTGAGTTTTTCCTTTGTTCTGTTCCTTTTTCTGAGTCATGAAGCCCTTTAAGTTCTGTAAAAGACAAGTTAAATCTCTGTCAAAACTAATGCATACTCGAATGGTTCCAGGTAGTTTCTGCTACAAGTGGAAAAAAAGAAAACTACTGAAAAATTCTGGGTCTGCTATGGAAAACCAAATTGTAACTAAGCCTATGGTGAAGGTAAGTACCACCACAACTTCTTACATCAAAGTCAGCATATTTCATTCTGTAGGTTATCTTCTAATTATAATCCCCTCTTATAGTAATCATGATTGCAAGCTTAGATCCCATAACATGATTTTTATTTGTATAGTGCTATTGAAATTTAGTTACCCGGTGATTTCTTATTTTTGGCAGTTTATTAGTCTAATATCTTGGAACTGCCAGGGACTTGGTAAACTTGAAACCCAAAACAGCATAGTAGATACTCTGAACAAGGAGAATCCTGATATTCTCTTCTTGTCGGAAACCAAGCAACAAGATAAGGAAATGATTTCCATACTTAAACGAATGAATGTTTATAATTATCACCTTGTTTCTCCTAGAGGTAGTGCTGGAGGCATGTGCCTCTTATGGAAAAATAATGTTGATATACAGATTCAAGACTCCGCAACAAACCATATAAATGCTTTGATCACAAACCATCAAAACGATAGTACATGGACTCTCACTTGTTTCTATGGGAGTCCTATAGACCACATAAACTGAAATCGTGGAAAATTATTGAAGACATGTCTGTCAATGTAATGACTCCTTGGATAGTCATTGGAGATGTGAATGTAGTTCTTCATGATGAAGAAGAAAACAGTAACTATCCGTTTAAAAGGAATGAGGCTAGAATTTTCAATAAACTAATAAACAAATGTGAATTAGTGGACCTGGGTTTCTCTGGCTACACGTATACTTGGAACAACCATAGAGATGGAATGCAAAACATAGAACAAAGACTTGATAGGGCTATAGTCAACTCTAAATGGAACAAAAAATTCCCAAATTCAAGCATAAAACACCTAGGACCTTTAGCCTCTGACCATCTTCCGATTAGATTAAACACTTACAACCATTGGAATGAAGGGGCTACTCCCTTCAGATACTTTGGCGAGTGGATGAAACACGAGGAATGTAAACCTCTGATTCAAAAGAATTGGAACCTTAGGTTACAGGGCTCTCCGGCACATAAAATAAACAAAAATCTTACTACTGTTAAATACATTTTAAAGCACTGGAATAAACATACTTTTGGTAACATACACAGTAACATAGAGAAAATTAAGGAAGATTTAGATAAGACTAATAAAAGGATTAGATACCCCAACAAAGGTACCGACTTATGTAATCTTAGAAAGGATTTAGCAAAGTGGTATGCCATAAAAGAAAAGTTATGGAAAGATAAAAGTAGGGACCAAAACATAGCCTTGGGAGATAGAAACACGAGTTATTTCCATAATAAAGCTAAACAAAGGTTTCGTAGAAACATAATAGAAATCCTTAAGTCTGATACCAATGAATGGCTAGATAATAGAACTGAGATATCAGATTGTATAACAAATCACTTTCAACAAATTGCTACCACTGTAAAACCTGACATTGATCAAAATATGATAAATCTTATCTCTAATTGTATAAACCAGAGTGATAATGATATGCTTTGCACTACCCCATTAGAGACTGAAATAAAACAAGTTCTTTTTTCGATGGATCCTGACAAAAGTCCAGGCCCTGATGGTTTTCCTCCAAATTTTTTTCAACAAAATTGGGACATCGTTGGGTTTGACTTAGTAAAAATGATTCAAACTTTTTTTATAGCTGGGAATATCTCTAAGGAGATGAATGCCTCTTTCATCTCCCTAATCCCAAAAACCCTAAACCCTACCACTCCGGCAGAATTCAGACCCATAGCTTTGGCTAACACTACTTATAAAATAATATCCAAACTAATGGCAAGAAGAATGAAAAAACTACTTGATAAAATGATTTCTCCTTATCAATCTGCCTTCATTCCTGGAAGGCAGATCTCTGAAAATATAACCATAGCCCACGAAATTATACATAAGATGCAAAATTCCAAATCAACTAAAGGCTTTATGGGTTTAAAAATTGACATGTCTAAGGCATTCGATAGAGTCGAATGGACTTTCTTGCTTCAAATAATGTCTAAATTTGGTTTCAATGAGAAGTGGTGTAATCTGATACACCAATGCATCTCAACAACTACTTTATTTGTTCTCATCAATGGGTCTCCCACCAAGTTCTTTAAACCAACTAGGGGATTGAGACAGGGAGACTCTATCTCACCGTACCTATTCCTTTTCTGTATGGAGGCTCTCTCCAGAACGATTACGCACGCTGAAAACTCTGGCTTGATAAAAGGTATAAAAATTGTTCACAAAGCTCCTTCAGTTAGCCATTTATTGTTTGCTGACGACTGCTTACTCTTCTGTAAGTTCAGCGAGAAAACTTGCCATAACTTGGTCAAGTTGTTTAAATATTTTGGTTTATCCTCAGGCCAACTTATAAACCTGAACAAGTCTAGGGTTTTCTTTAGCCCGAAAACTGAAACTGGTATTAGACAAAAGGTGAAACAGATCTTGGGAGTAAAGGTTATTCCTCTAAATGATAAATATTTAGGTTCGCCTTTATTTACTAATAGATCCAAGATCACTTGTTTTACTCCTTTGATTGAAAAGATGGAAAACAGGGTCCATACCTGGAATGACACTAATATGAATAATACCGGCAAAACGGTAATGATAAAGAATGTAACTTCATCGTTATATGTTTATCAAATGAACTGTTTTAAGATACCAGTAAAAATATGTAACAATTTAACTAAAATCCAAAGAAACTTTTGGTGGGGAAAAAAATGAAAAAGGGCTTAATGAGCAAGGTAAGAAAGGGGTAGTTCTTAAAAATTGGGACTCCATTTCCAGACCCCTCGATGAAGGGGGGTTGGGAATAAAAAACATTAAACATTTCAACTTAGCCATGATATAAAATGAAAAAATGAAAAAGGGCTTAATGAGCAAGGTAAGAAAGGGGTAGTTCTTAAAAATTGGGACTCCATTTCCAGACCCCTCGATGAAGAAAAACATTAAACATTTCAACTTAGCCATGATATCTAAAATGGGATTCTTAAAGCGATTCTTAAAGCAAAATATTATCCTAACAAGGATATTCTACACATAAACACTATCCCAAATAGGAGGGACAGCTGGATTTGGAAATGAATGTTGACTGGAATTCAACAAATAAAAAATCATAGCTTTTGGGAGCTAGGAAATGGCACCAATATAGACATTTGGGAGGACTACTGGATCCCAGACACCAAACCCCCATATCATAAACCAAACTTGATAACTGATAATTTAGCTAAAGTGAGCGATCTTTTCACTCCTTCCAAAGGGTGGGATATCGCAAAGTTAAAAAAGTGTTTCGAGAACAACTTGGTTGGAAAAATCATGAAAATAAGAATACCATTTGTGGAAAAAGTTGACACTACACTTTGGAATCTTAATAGCACAGGAAAATTTACTGTTAAATCACTGTACAACCACATCAACTCGGCAGGAAACCCAAATCAGGACTGGAACATCATTTGAAGAATGAAAATTACACCTTCAGTAAAGATTTTCATCTGGAAAGCAGCGCACTCAATATTGTCAAATAGTATGCGAGTCGCAGCTGTTATTCCGAACATAAACACAAACTGCAAGTTGTGTAACAACGGACAAGAAACCTTAACACACTTATTCCTGGAGTGTAACTTCGCTGTCCAAGTTTGGATGCACCTAAATTTTGATATGCAGTTTATTCGTAATGGCACTAATACTTTTCATGAATGGTTGAATAATTGTTTTGAAAACCCGGATAGAGGGGGCTATGGTATAGACTGGCAAGTTCTTTGTAGTGTCACTATTTGGCATATTTGGAAGGCGAGATGCAAAGTCACATTTAAAAAAGAAAGCCAAAATAGTTTTACTGTAGCAAATAACATGGTAAAATATTTGAATAGATACTTGACAGTGAACAACCAAGGGTACAATTTAATGCAGATTCTCTTTTATAATCCTCTAAATGATGAAACTTTAAAAGTGACCAAGAAGGAGGACCTACCAAGACAAATGGATATACAAATCAACATAGCTCTGACAATGACGAACGGAGAAGATAAATCTGGAATTGGCCTTACTTTATGTGATTACACAGGAAATATCAGAGAAGCTAGGGGGATCCATTCTACAATAACAACAACTGAGCAATTAGAGAAAGAAGGGGCGAAAACAGCTTTCAAGTGGGGCACAGAGTGGAGTGGACATACGATTACCTTCAGAAGCAATTCAGTGCCTACTCTTTTGTTGCTTATAGGAAAGTATGCAAAGGAAAGACAACAAAGATACCGGATCAGTGGGGAATTTTGCAACAATACTAAATTCGACATCAACTTCTTAGTCAGCTCTTTTACTCTAGTTAGGAGATCAAACTTATTTTGGGCAGCTAATATATCAGCTTTTTGTAATAAATTTTTAATCAATCATGTCTGGACTGGCGATGATTTATGGGCTATCTTAACTGTTTTGGATATCCAAAATTGGAACCAAAGTGTATTGGCAAACAGAACCATATCTAATGTAATATGAGGGAAACCTCTTTTTCTATATAAAAAAAAAAAGTGGCCAACTAAAATGCCCTAAAATGACTCGAGTTACTAAATCGTGTGTTTTGGGAATCGGTGACTCATTCGGGGTACAACTACTGCCCTTGCCTTGTCGGTCATATTTATGGTTAACCAAGTGGTCCGATTTCCGTATAGTACTAGCATGTTTGGATATCAAAAGCAGATTCTACTTCTGCAAAAACATAAATGAGAAGCAAAATTATTTTATTTCATAAAAATTTCGTTTTGAATTTTTTTACCCAAACTGACTTCTTATTTTTTGATTTCTATAAATCGCTTTGAAATTCTTTATCCAAATTGACTTTTTACTTTTTAACTTCTAAAAATCAAAAAATTATTTTTGAATGCGCATCCAAACACATAAGTGGTTTTACTTCTCCGGAAGCAGAAGTCAGAAACGTAAGTGAGAAAATGTTAATTTTTCGACTTTTAGAAATCGTTTTGAAATTCTCTACCTAAACTGGTTTCTTACTTTTCGACTTCTAGACTCTAAAAAAGTTACTTCTGGATACACATCCAAGCTCTAATTTTCTTTTCATTGACATTTGGAAGTGACTCACTAAGTCATGACCAAAATTATTAGCTCTAATGAAATATTGACACGTATAAGCAGCAATTAGTCACGGTGCATGCCAATATTGGCAGCAAGAATCCTCCCTCCCTCCCTCCCATAAGTTAGATGGACAGAGAAGGAATCTCAACAAAACAAAAAATTCTTTCTTTGTTTACATCAAGATCACCGTCTTTGTTTCTCTATTAAAAAAGATTCAAACCTTTTCTTTCTCGCGTTAATTTTGTACATGAAGAAATTGTGAGTTAACTTACTTGGCTACAAGTATTTGTAGGGAGTAAAAGAGTGTTAATAATAAACAAAACATTTCTTCACAACTTAACCGAATTTCACTCTCACCCATTCAAATTTCTCTCTACTCATCAACGATGAAACCCCAAATAATCTCACTCTTTATCTCTTCTTTCTCATGAATCATGATCCTTACTCTTCACTATTTAAATTTTTTACTTGCATCAATGAATCTTTCCTCTTTTTGCATTTTCTTTGCTCTTGTTAATTAATTTTGTTTAATTAGCAATTAATTTTGGTTTTTCTCAAATTGATTGCAAGTAATTTTAAGTTGTTAATTATTATTACTTGCAAGAGAGGAGAGGAGAGGAAAAAAAGCATTCATCGATTAAGAGTGAAAAATAACTTGGGAGATTCGGGTTCGGAGTTAGCGAAACTAAGGTTTGGAGGTGGTGGTGGTGGTCGTGGGGAGGAAACACCGCCAGCTTGTCCTAAACCTCGCAGGCTTGGTGCTGGTTTGCTGGATTTTCTAAAACTTCATAAATGTACCAAACACAGGTTAGATTTTACATTTTGAGAAAATATACAGTGGAAAATGAGTTTTAAGTTTGATTTTTGCGGGAGCTAAGTAGAGAGTTCTTCGATGATCTAATGAATAATTTAAGAAGTTGGTGTTTGTGACACAACCAAGTGAGTACAGATGGAAGAAGTGAAATTCTCAATATGATCGCTTCTGCAAACAAGGTATATAGCTTTTATATCATATTAGTGCTAACTCATTCATTCATTTAAACTAATTTTGTAGTGAAAATGTTTGGTTAATGTACATGGATATTTTTAAATAACAAATAAATTATGTGCGAAACAAACATTTTTATTAAACACCGTTGTGAAATGTTTGGCTTTGCGATGTGGAAGATTTCTATAAGGACCTTCAACATTAGTGTTGTTGCCAGAAGCCATATATGGCAACAACACCGGGCGCAGTCTGTGTTGCTAAAAGCTAAAATTGTTGTCAAAATGTCATATTCTCAAATGGAGTTGCCATATTTGAGAACTGATTTTGGCAATTCACAAATATAGCATCACAGTGTTATAAAAATCGTATCACTTGAAACGCTATTTTAAATAACGTCATCACAAAACGCGTTTTTAGTTTCGTTTCGAAATTAAAAAGTGATTTAAAACGCTTTTATAAAATGAGTTTCATTCAGAATGAGTTAAAAATTACTTTTAGAGAGAAACTCAGTTTTAAACTACTTTGTTGAATAGAATCTGGTCTCCCAGTACGTCACACAACAAAATTTCCAAATTAAATACTATATAGGATAATAATTTGGGAATATAGAACCCAACACTAAAGTTGCTCTAGTAGATGTATAAAAATCTAAGCACTTTGGTCATTTGTGGGTCTAAGACTAAGTGCATTCAAAATGGGCACATGCACACGGCTATTTAGCTTTCAAATGGCCAAAACTTTGTTGTTTTATTATTTCTTTAGGCCAAATGAACTTGTAGATTTCGAGAACGGAAATATCCTGAAAAGGAAAATTAAGTCATTACATGTTAAATTGAAAACCCGCAGAGGGATGGTAGTTTGTAAGGGTAATGCTATCAGACGATCCCTCTTTTAATGTGGGAACATGCGGCCAATCTATGTTTTCTTGTTTCCTGCCAAATAGTTTGTTACTCCTGATTGCCATCTTTGACAATCAGAGATAAATAACAAAATGTTATCTTTAGCAATGTCATTCTGATCACGTTTTAAGATAAATGTCTGATTTAACTAGTGGATACTTGTTATGGACTAGCCTTGGTTTAGCCTAGTTAGTTGTGTTATGGGAACCCGGTGCTAGCCCTTATCCTTAATCCGGTTCCCTTAGTAATACTCACATGCTTAACGTGAGTTACTTAAGCTTGTATTCTTCCCTTGTACGGATTACAGATTATTATTGTTATTCATATTATCTTCTTGAGCTCTCTCTTCTCTTCTCTTCTTCTCATTCTTCTCTTCTTCGTCTCATTCTAGATCTCTGATTCTCCTTATTTGAATGCATCTGTAGTAAATCCACTACAAGTGGTATCAGAGCAGTCAATCCTACGACTGTTAAAATGGTTACAATGAATGATCTATCAAAAAAATTCGATGATATGGTTAAGACCATGGCAGACTTGTCCAAAACCCAACAAGAGATGAAGGATACACAAAGGAATACGGTGGAGGAACTGTTAGAGAAACACCAGCAAGATCAGAAACAGAGTCAACTCGAGTTTATGAGATTGTTAGACCAAAGGATACCCATCAACCCATTCAACACTGAAGCACCTGATAGTGTCCTTGGCCGACCACCATTACAACCAACATCGTCACACACAGGTGAAATTCCTACTTCTCAACCTCGATTTACTATTGGTACTCATGAGCCCAAAATTCAACAGCATAAACCAAAGGTATATTTCCCAAGGTTTGATGGTACTAATCCTAGATCTTGGATCCGTAAGTGTAAGAATTTTTTTTTCCTTCATAACTTACCTGATGATGTTAAGGTTAATATGGATTCCATGTATTTGGATGGACGGGCTGATATCTGGTTCCATGACTATCAAGAAAGTAAGATAGTGGTAGTCTGGGATGAGTTTGTTAGAGATATTTGCATCAGGTTCCAAGAGTTAGGACATGATGATGTGGTTGGGGAATTCAATAAGCTGTGCCAAACCAGCACTGTCAATGACTATCAAGAACTTTTTGAAGAGCTAAAAGCCCTGATGTTAGCAAAAAATCTCCATCTCTCAGGATAATACTTCACTTCCAGCTTCATTAGTGGTCTTAAAGAAGAACTCAGGCTTCATGTCTTGATGTTTGCACCTAAAACTCTTTCCCATGCTATTTTCTTCGCAAGAATGCAAGAGGCCTTACTTGAAAATGCTGCTAAAAAACGGTTCCAACCTAGGCCTCCACCAGTACAAATTCCACCATACACTACAAATAGAAACTACCCTTCTCCATCTACAAGTCCAAGACCATTCAGTAAAGGGAATACTTCTATTCAACCCAGTCTTGCTACCCAACTTCCACCCATTAAACGGCTTACTTATGCTGAGATGAGAGCCAGGAAGGAGAAAAATATTTGCTACAATTGTGATGAAGTTTTTCAAAGAGGCCATAAGTGTGATAAACAGCAGTTATTCATGTTAATTGCTGAGGATGAGGATTCATCTGCTATAGAGGACTCTTCACCAGTTGACTCACCTAATCAGCATGATGTTGAAGAGGAGGTGGAGATTTCTGTTCATGCTTTGTATGGTAGTTTATCCCACTCCACTATTAAGATTATAGGGGAGGTTAAGAAAACTTCTTTAACTATTCTCATTGATAGTGGGAGCACCCACAGTTTCTTGGATCCATTAGATGCTAGGAGGTGTGGATCTTATATTGAACCAACTTCTGCCTTGTTGGTAGTTGTAGCTGATAGCAATAAATTGGTTAGTGACGCCAGATGTCCATGATTCCAGTGGTCCATGCATGGACATGACTTTTATTTTGACATGAGGTTGCTGTCTTTGGGAGGCTGTGACATGGTTCTAGGTGTTTATTGGATGAGGGAGGTTAGTCCTGTGAACTTTGACAATAACAAGTTGTTAGTTTCCTTTATGAGGGCCGGTGTGCATATTGAACTACAGGTCCATTCCGAGGCTGGCAAAATATCCATGATGTCTGCCAAGGAATTACAACATTACTTCTAGGAAAATGATCATGGGATTGTTGCTCATCTTTACAGCATCTCATCTACTTCTTCAGTACCCCAACACCCTACACCTGCACCTATTACTCAACTAGTTGACTCATTTTCCTCTATATTTCAAGAGCCTACTACATTACCACCTCCAAGGTCTCATGACCACCACATTCCACTGCAACCTTCAGCAACTCCACCCAACCAAAGACCTTACAGAATTCCTTATATTTAAAAAGAGGTTGTAGAAAAATTGGTCCAAGAAATGCTCACTGCTGGAGTGATTCAACCTAGTCACAGCCCATTTTCTTCACCCATTCTTTTGGTCAAAAATAAGGATGGCAGCTGGAGATTTTGTGTAGACTATATGAGGCTTAATGATTTAACCATCAAGAATAAATATCCTATCCCAATTATTGATGAGTTACTGGATGAACTCAAGGGGGAAACTATATTTTCCAAGATTGATCTTAGGGCATGTTATTTTAAAATTAGAGTTTTCCCTGCTGATGTACATAAAACAGCTTTTAAGACTCATCAAGGGCACTTTGAGTTCCTGGTCATGCCATTTGGGCTTACTAATGCCCCAGCCACCTTTCAAGCCCTTATGAATGAGGTATTTCAGCCATACCTAAGGAAATTCATCCTAGTTTTCTTTGATGACATTCTCATCTACAGTCCTGACATGGACAATCACCTGAAGCATTTACAGCTCACTCTTGCCTTACTACAAAAACATTCCTTATATGCTAAGCTGAGAAAATTCTCCTTTGGGCAGTCACACATTGAATATTTGGGCCATATCATCTCTGGTGAAGGAGTTGCTGCTGACCCTAAGAAGATAGCTTGCATGATTCAGTAGCCAGTTCCAACTTGCCTCAGGGCTTTGAGAGGGTTCTTAGGCCTTACTGGATATTACAGGAAGTTTGTTAAGAATTATGGTCTTATTTGCAAGCCATTGACTGAATTACTCAAGAAAAACAGTTTCTCTTGGAATTCTTCTGCTCAAGCTGCTTTTGAAGCTCTCAAATCAGCTGTCACCAGCACCCCAGTTTTGGCCTTACCAGATTTTTCCAATCCTTTTCAGTTGGAAACTGATGCTTGTGATATAGAGGTTGGAGTTGTACTCATGAAAGAACATAGACCTATTGACTACTTCAGCAAAGGCATGGGGGCAAGATTTCTGGCTCATTCAACTTATGAAAAAGAATTACTGGCCATTGTCATGGTAGTAACAAAATGGAGGGCTTATCTTCTTGGAAACCACTTCACCATCTACACTGACCACCAAAGCATCAAACTTTTTTTGGAGCAAAGGATGCACAATCTTCTACAACAAAAGTGGTTGACTAAGCTACTGGGGTTTGACTATGAGTTATGTTATAAGAAAGGCGCAGACAATAGAGTTGTCGATGCCTTGTCCAGGATGCCACATCACCAACCTACCCAATCTACCTGTCATAGTCTCACACAATTGCAACCTGCCTGGTTTGCTGAGGTTACTAAGAGTTATGAGGGTGATACCTTAGAGCATGAGCTCATTCCTAAATTACTGACATCTCCAACTGGTGCACTAAATTATTCTTACTCCCAAGGAATCCTTAAATTCAAGAATATAATTTATGTGGGCACACAAGGTTCCTTGAGGCAGCAGATACTAGCTGCCATTCATTCATCCTCAGTTGGAGGTCACTCTGGTCAACATGCAAGTTACCAAAGAGCAAAGATCTACTTCTTTTGGGTTGGCCTTAAGAAGGACTTAGTCAAATATATCCAATACTGTGATACCTGTCAGCAACATAAAAGCTCTAACACTCCTCCAGGAGGGATCTTGCAACCTTTACCAGTTCCATACCAAGCTTGGCAACATATCAGCATGGATTTTATCACTGGGCTGCCTAAGTCTGAAGGAAGGGAAGTTATCCTTGTGGTTGTGGATAGATTTACTAAATACAGCCACTTCATTGCCATCAGTCATCCCTTCACTGCTACTTCTATTGCTAAGGTATTCTTATCTACCATCTACAAACTTCATGGACTACCTACTTCCATTGTATCTGACAGAGACAACATATTCTTGAGTAACTTTTGGCAAGAGCTATTCTCCAAGCTTGGCACTGCTTTACATATGAGCACAACATATCATCCTCAGTCTGATGGCCAAACCGAAAGAGTGAATGCTTGCCTTGAAGCTTACCTACGGTGCATGACAAGCTTTAAGCCAACTAAATGGGTAAGTTGGCTACCTATTGCTGAGTGGTGGTTCAACACCACTTACCACACTAGCCTTAAGCTGACACATTTTCAAGCACTGTATGGTTACTGCCCTCCGCAGTTTGGTCTCTTTTCTCCCCCAACTACAAATGCAGCGGTTGCTAACTATTTACAACAAAGACAAACAATGGGGGATCTTCTTAAATCTACATTGGAGGAGGCGCAACATCGAATAAAGCAACACGCTGACAAGAGAAGAACCGAAAGAGAATTTCAGGTAGGAGATTGGGTTTATCTTCGACTCCAGCCTTATCGCCAGACTTCTGTACAATTGCGCAGGAACCTTAAGCTGTCTGCAAAGTTTTTCGGGCCTTACAAGGTTTTAGCCAGAGTCGGAAAGGTGGCTTATCGTCTTGAGCTTCCAGCAACCTCCAAGATTCACCCAGTTTTCCATGTTTCCCAACTCAAGTTGAAGCTAGGAGCCGGCCTTCTAACACAAACAACTCTCCCTTCCATGGACTCTGCTGGCTCTTTGAAGGTCACTCCACTGGCAATGCTCTACTCTCGCATGACAAGGAAGAACAGGCAAAATGTGCATCAAGTTTTGGTCCATTGGGAACACTCCACTACAGCTGAAGCCACCTGGGAGGATTCTCATTTCATGAAGCACCAGTTTCCTAAGCTGATTCTTGAGGACAGGAATCTCTAAAAGGGGCGGCATTTTTTATGGCCTAGCCTTGGTCTAGCCTAGTTAGTTGTGTTATGGGCACCCGGTGCTATCCCTTATCCTTAATCTGGTGCCCTTAGTAATACTCACATGCTTAACGTGAGTTACTTAAGCTTGTATTCTTCCCTTGTACGGATTACAGATTATTATTGTTATTCATCTTATCTTCTTGAGCTCTCTCTCCTCTTCTCTTCTTCTCATTCTTCTCTTCTTCTTCTCATTCTAGATCTCTGATTCTCCTTCTTTGAATGCATATGTAGTAAATCCACTACAATACTCCAAACAGATATGCTATACTCTTACTCGTAATTTGATAAGCAGTTTAAAATGTATCATGCTAAAAACAATTGTTTTTCTTTTGATGATAGGTTAAGGATAAGATAGAATCAGGGTGTACCGTATGCTCACAGTTGTGTTATGTTGGATCACCTCCGAGTAGATCAGATAATCCATTGGTTCACGACGTCGAGTTCATTCATTAGATGGAACTTCTATCACCATTTACACGGTCAAAGTTATCGGAAAGATTTAGCATCACGTCCGTTTCTACATCTTAGTATCTTCCTCCTTGTGTAAATAAAGAAATCGGTACAACGATAACATGACTAAACTCCGGCAACTTCAATTGAGCCTTTCATTTTTTTTTTCGTTAATCATGTGTAGTATGTGAATCTTCATCCTAGTTATTAGTACTAAGAACTGAGTTACTTATAAATATTTTGGTGCAACTTTGTAAATATCCTGCCCAAAATGACCCTTTTGTATATATACATTTTGTTGGTTACATATATTACCTAATAATAATTGTCAAGCTAAGGTGGTTCTTAAGTAGTATATCCGTATTTACAAAACAGGAGGGTTTGGTGAGTCGCCGAGCAGCCTCAATACATCCACGTTTCCTAACTAACGACCGTGATCTCCCTATCCCCTCCCAGTGTAATCCAAGTTTGGTTAATTCAGTGGTTATTACCGTCTTGTGACCCACGTCATCCTTAGTTAAAGTTCGTATAGGTGTGCTCATTAAATTTTGTAACCGACCACAAGCCTTAAAGTTGATTAAAAATCTCTATCAAAATTTTCATGAGTATCACCTCTCCTCCCTCTCTCTGCATAACCATTTCTTCCAAAAAAAATTATCAACAAAGTTCTCTTATTCTATATTTCTTCATTTCCAAATATAGATCTACTCGGATCTGATATGAGATATCATATTTTCCGAGTATATTTGGGTTTTATAATTAGTATTTTATGTTTTCAATAAAAAATCACATTATTTGGTTATTTTATTGTTGATATATCATGGTTATTTCATGTCATGTAGTCGTATTTATATCTGCCATTAGTGCGATTTTCTATAGCCTTGGCCGTTTTAACTGGAATCCAATGATATATTCAAGTATATTTTCGAAGACAATCAATTTTGGTGTGACTATGATCAAGGTTCAATCAAACAAGATCAATGGCTACTGGAATTAGCTATGATAATGATGTTTAATGCAAATTATCCTTTTATGAAGGATTTTCTCTTAATGAAGAAGAAGAATTTTCTAAATGGTGGATGCAAAATCAATACACCATCCGATCAACAATTATGCACTTTCGTTATATTTGCGATTCTTATGTTGTTGTAATTATTTGCTTTTGTAATTTTATGTTGTACCTATCCGATGTACTCAAATTAGCATGTTCATCGCTTCCAATTAATATAATCTAAAGAGGAATTTCCTCTTATTTTCTTTAAAAGAAACAAAAAATAAGAATCTCCATTCACTTTCCAACGGCAGATTATTTTTTTCTTCCAATTTCTCCCTTTAGTAATGGTTCAAGGTTTCCATTTTGATTGAATTATTTGCGAATTTACATATAAAAAAATGCTCGTGACGGATTTAATTGCCTGCTCCATATATATAAAATGCCTCAGACCATCCCAAAACAACATCAATTTCACCAGTTCAGCAGTACGATTACATCTCTGTTCATGATAGTAGACTATTGATTCATCCGAATTTGATAAACCAAAAAATTGGTCCTACTATTTATAAATTAAAAAAAAAGGAAATAGGATTTAAGTTTTGAAAATGCAGAGGATACTAAACAACTTTTTCGTTTTGATAGAAGTATGAATATGTAGTACTTTTAACAATCAAAAGATGCGGAAAAGTAAAAAGCACACACATAAGAATTCACAATAGCAGAAAAACCCCGGGACCTCGTCCAGGTTGAACACCACACAATATTAAGCTGCTACATGCATTAGCCTACTATCAGACTTCAGACTGGAATTTAGTTGAGACTGAATCCACCCTCCACGCGATTTAGTTACATCCGTGCTCCTTACGTCTCTTTAACCTCGCAAGGTTCTACGTACTTGATTCCCTTAGATGACGTCCTTTACAGCCTAAGAGTTGTTTTGGCCGAAGTGAAGACCTTTGACACCAATCTGTAAGCCTATTTGATTTCCATTTAGATCAAATATCAAGGTGTGGAAATCTATTTGCAATAGATAAAGCTAGCAAACCTCACAAATCCGGAACTTATGACTCCCGAAAAGCAGTCTAGATTCTTAACCACTTATCAAGAATAATCTTCAAAAGATTAACTAAGATCAGTCTTTAGATATCTATCTTGAGGAATCACAAAATCTGAGATAAAAAGAATTTAGTGATTACTATCTATCTTGCTTGAAGAGATTACGAAAACCTCGATAATAGAAAAGCATGATCAGGGTTCACAAACTATCAAGGTAAAGATAGTTGTACCTGGCTTCACGAATCTCCAAAGCGAATTCTTTTAGTCGTAGACCTAATAATGTTTAATAAAGGAAACTTAGGTCAATAAAGGACGACTCTAGGATCAATTATGACACAAAGTGTCATGGACCGATTTTTCCAGTTGACAGAGATGCACTATTTATAATTTTCAAAGACCAGGGTTAGCTTATAATTCAAGCTAATATAACTTGAGAATCAATCATGTCAAAAAAAAAATGAAAATCAAGCAAAACACTTTAGGTCTTCAAAATACAATATAAGACTATACACATAGGTTCGGTTACAGAACCGTGTATAATGATTGTTCGGTTTGGTAAGTTAGCCAAAGGACTCAAAGTTATTTGATGTTCATTTAACCATCTAAGAAATTAATCATGATACAAACATATAAGTGTTTAAATAATCAATGAAATCTTATAAGTGTTTAAGAGAGTTTTAGCAATGTTAAATATATTAAAATAATAAGTCTTTAAGCATCTGTTAAACATTGTCGAGACAGTTGGTGCAACGATTTTCCAACCGTAGGGCTTGTTCACGAGTCAGGGTGCTACGGTTCGTGAACCAGGTTCACCAACATTATTAGACTACCGAACTCATTTGACCATTGTTCGTGAACCAGGTTCGCCAACTGCTAGCCTATTTTTCTAACTTACAAAAATCAGTTCACCATTGTTCGCCAACCGGGTTCGTGAACTGTTCCCAACTGAACTTGTGGTTTGCCAACCTTTTTGTATTTCTGTATCTCAGATATCTATGGTTTGCAAACTGGTTCGCTAACCTACCCTGAGTAGAAATTTCAATAAATTCATATTTCTTTTCAAGATGTTTGAAACATTCCCAAGTGATATAATCATTTGGATAGGCAAATTTCAATTGACCCACAAATTAATTCGTATAACTAATATTGTTAAAGACCTTTGAACATCTAACTACTAAATCATATTTCGATATTTTTCACAAGACAAGCTGGACTCGAAATATTTTCTTTGTAAATCTACTATAAGATTGATCACCTAACATTGAAAACAAGCTCGAGATAGCAAAACTTGTGGGTTCAACCGAGCAATGCTGTAACAATCTCTCTCTTTGTCAATTTTAGTCATAAAACTATTCAATACATGTGGATACAATAAATAAACTTTTTAGCTCAATCCACTATGCTTGATTTCCTTGGTACTTCAACACAAGTCTTAAATTCTTTATACTTCAAGTTTTTTAATGTTTTGCATCTGTACGTTCAGCACTTTGTTGTTGAAGATCTGTAGAGATAAAATCTTATGAGAATCCTCGTTAGAGATTTTATAGAATGTGGTAAATACACTCTACTCATTAGTCGCTATACATAAACATAGTATTGTTACCTTCCTCGAAATTCAATTGCACCATAATTTTGTAGCAATACTACGGTGATATGTTCTCCCACTTAGTCAATACTGGTCGGTTGTCAGCCAAGCAAAAATAATTTAAGTTCTTTCACTTCACAATTATAAATAAAAGTATAGTTATAAGAACAAATTCGTTCAACAGGGAGATATGGGTTGTTATTCGTATTTGATAACTTAAGTAAACTTGGGGGATTTTGTGTTTTTAAAAATGATTTAAATTAAAAATAAAAGATAAAACTCTTTAAGAAAATATCAGAGGAAAAGGCTGGTTAAGGAATTCGCCGTCCATCACTACACATGTTTAATCAATCAAGCATCATTCACACACTCATTCACCAATAACCCTAAAGTGTCCCCAATCGGTGTATATACTTCGTTACGTTTCCACAAATCAACAAATAATGCAATCGCAATTATATGAATTCTTTTCCAACAAATAACCTAATGCTTATAGCTAGAAGATTCAACTTGAGGAAAGATTTAAAATCTATGAAACGAGTTATTCATAGGAAATACAAACACAATCGTGATATATTCAACCTAGGCCAAGTTTACTTGTGACTTCCTTCACGATTCACAACGCTAGTGATCACAAATTACTACTCACTATTAGAATCTTGATAAAATTACCTAAGACTTCTAATTAGCGATAGATAAGTTATTATGGTATATTATTCGTGACTTAAACATGCAAAACAACTCATCATATTACATGAACAACATCATATAATTATTATGCTTAGTAAAACTTGGACGATAAACACGAAGGTGAATGAAAAACTCAATGCATTAATCAATTAACATAGTTGTGATTTTAGGTTACATCCCTAACCAATTAAAAGAATTAGCTACTCATATTTGAAGTTCACAATAATCAATTCAGAGAAAAGATATAAAACAAACTACAAATGAAGAAGAGCTTGAGCCGAAGTCGCCACGAATTCCAACTATTTGTGCATAAATCAACTTCTAAGCTTCTGAAATTCTCTGAGGACTTTTATCAAACAGGTTATGGGTGTGAAAACTGGGGTGAGGATATGACTTCTGTGGTTATTCGATCCTCTATTTATATATGTTTACTCCTCCAAATTCGAATCTGATAAACACCCAAGACTACTAAACCGACCTAAACCCTAATCTCGTATCAATCCATCACCGTTTATCTTAAAATTCAATGGCCAGAGGGTCACTTGGTGACTGTTTTCCAGCTGCAATATCAATCCAAAACTTCTCTGACTGAATTGTCGCTCAAGTCTTCAATCCAACGATGACCCAAGTTCCTAAACCGTTTCAAACTCCAAAGTAACCCATTACTGCATCAAACAATCACCGGCAGCAAGCTTATCTATCTTGAGCTGATTTTCCGGTCAAGCTACCCAAGTACCACAGTCAAAACCTAAACCGCGTACAACTCATACCAATGTCCCGTGTTGTGTTCTTTCTCTTTGACTCGAACTGCAACTCCACCCGAACCATGGCTAGCCGTCAGAAAACCTTACCGGAGCATTGCAGCAACACAAACTTCATCGCAGACATTGTCAACAACCATCGCCATGATCATCAGTATCATATACATCATCGACTGCCATGAATGGCAGTAAACATCTCCTCCATTCCCTGTACTGTTGAGCTCCATACTCATCACCTTCGTGACCATCTTTCATCTTTAATGGCAGCAGCCATCATTCGTTCCCAACACAAACTGCATTCTATCATGACCATCACCATTATCTACAGCAACAGACTCGTTGGTCAATGGCAGCAACCATTATCTCCATCGCTGCAATATAAATCATTTGCAGCTCAATACTCTTTCGGTCCCTTCCATCACTGGATCCATGTAAAACTCATTCAAAACCACCACAGACTCGTGTTCACCATCTCCTCTTCATTACTGCCATTCGACACCATGAACATCAGCCATCAATCACGATAATGTCAACAGTTCCAAACTGCAATTACTACAGAGAACACATGACTTCCCCCACTCCCTTGTGACCTTGTCTAACTGAACTTTGACTCATTGCAATGACTCATTCTCAAGTTTCTCGGTTTATTCCATCAATCAACGATCAATCAAACCACGAACCTGCTCGTGAACTGTGGGAGTGCAGTCGCGCCCTTTTTCATTATTTTGAATTAAGGAAGATGGCAGCCCTGATTCAAAGATGCTGGTGCTCTAAGTAAAATTCAAATTCTGACATCCCTTTTGTAAAGACTTGACTGACCCTTAGCAGTTCATGTGAACTTAACTGCCCCTTAGCAGAATGAATACCCCTTAACGTAAGAGGGGGTGCCAATAGCACTTCCACAAAATGACCATTTTACCCTTTTATACTTCCAAGCTCTTATTTTTCTCATAACTTTTTCATACGAACTCGTAATGACTTCATTCTTTCGCCGTTGGCTTCGTCTTCTCGTCCTCTTCAAGATGAAAAGTAGAAATCTTGTACTTGAACGAGCTTCAGTTGGTCTTTGGCCCTTTCCCACTTGTAGCTAGTTTCTTTTATTGCACAATTAAGTGCCAATTCACTTCTTTTGGATGATTCACCTAATAAAACACAAATAAGAGAAAACAAGCGTAATATACAGTAATTTGCAAGAAAACCAACAAATACTAGCATGGAATTTACACCAAATATATGTGAAATGTGCACTTATCAAATTCCCCCACACTTGCATTTTGCTAGTTCTCGAGCAAACTACCTAAATAAATACAACAACTCCTTTTCATTGAGAAAACGGTTGAACTTAGCATGTGCAACAAGCATTTAAACCCCTAGGTGTCCCTAGTGGACGAGTTATAGTCTCGCGAGGGCTTACGAGAGATATACCCACAAAACCTACTCCAACTTCAAAGCGTTCCAGCGTCCCAAGCATCCAAAGAGCTATGAGGACATAGAGTTTCTGCATGCTAGTAATAAGAAGTTAGAAATACCAAAGAACATATTCATTCTTAAATCTTGAGTGAGTAATAACCACACCATAATGAGAGAATGCGTGTTTGAGAGCGATCAATAAGCATTTCGCCTCGACTTCTGCCTCACTTAAAAGGAATTTATGATAATTTCACTCAATAAGACGGCTTTTTTATGGGTCTCAAATGTGTGCAGGTAGGAATGAAGAGAGAATCCTACACACATTGAATGGTGGGAAGGAAACCTTCCGAATTATTTCTGGAGACTCCAGAAAATCGTTGAAAATAAAGATATTTTTCTGATGATCTCTCAGAAAGGAAATCAACCACTATAGAAAGGATGGGAGTACTTACCACCTTCACATCCGATCTGTAATGATGAAAGCACCACTCTCACAACATCCAATAGAAACTTAGTCTTCAGCTCGTCTTCTTGGTCTTCGTCTTCGGTCTTCAACTGTTGATGATAACCTCTTGAACTTCGTAGATCTTCAACAATTTGTAACTCTTTCTCTTCAATTCCTTTTTGCTTAAAAATTCTTCATAGATTTTTCTTTTTCCCATGGCTTTATTAGATAAATACAAACCAAAATAATACAAAGAATTTCTCTTGTCTGTTTTTTTTTTTTTTTTGAATGACAAGAGAAATAACTACAAATTGAATATAAAATAAACAATGAAATTTCTATGGCCTTGGGATAAGTACTTTACCGCTTGATTTTTCACAACTTGTATTGTCTTCGTATCATAAACTTCAATATAATTCTCATCTTTAGATTTTCTTCACTCTTGTAAATAAGTCTTCAACTTGAATATAGAATTCCGCCCATTATGTGTAATTCTTCAACATGTATATAAAAATTTGCTCATTGTATGTTGCTTTACTTGGATATGAAATTGTGCTCTTCCTTGAATTGTTGCTTGTGAACCTTAAACGTTTTCAACTTTCCTTGTAGATTTTGATGTCGCTCCCTTGTTGATGATGATGGTGTTTCTATGGATCTGTTGTTGGCGAGAGAGAGAATGGTGCTAAATGCAAATCAAACTACAAGAAGGTGGTTTTCATCTATAGACGTCACCCTCATGATTGACAAAATTAGCACTCAAGAGATCAAAAGTAGTGCTTTTATTGGTGGGAGGTTGGGTAGCTCACCATTCTACCCGGAATTAACGTACGGTGATACACACTCAAAAAAAAGCTCTCTAGTCATTTATAAATAAATCTGGTCTGGTGCCTCGGTTGATATGAAAATGGTTAGTCTCCACTAATGATTGATCAACAACTCTAATAATGCATTTCCTATGCTCATAATTTGCATCACCGGCATGATTAAATCCATTATTGAACACTCCAATTCGTAAGAAATCCGAACGTAGTTCCCTAACACTTCCAAGTTCAGTTATGTCGGTCAGAATTCTCTATGTAAACATACCTAGAAGCATGCTAGTGACTCTAAAATCTATACAAGTTGAAGGTTTTTTTTTATGCAGAAATTTTAAAAACTCAAAAAGACTAAGAACTCTATATGCAAAACACTCCTCCACACTTAAACTTTACATTGTCCTCAATGTAATTGACTCATCCTAAGTAAAATCAAGGTGGGAAATCAAAATATGATATGAAAAACTAAGAAAAATAAGATACAAAAGATAGAGATACAAAACCTATGGGTTGCCTCCCATTTAGCGCTTAGTTTAACGTCTTTAGCCCGACTTAGCGTTCGCCTTTCTACTCCTCCAGAGGGATCACATCAACAAGTTGTACCACTTCCACATTCTCAAGTGAAAATTTCTCGTAATATGGCTTTAAGAGATGACCATTCACTTTGAATCCATTTCCTGAGGTTATATCTTGAATTTCTACTGCACCATGAAAAAATATATTAGTGATAACATAAGGTCCCTTCCAACGGGAACATAGTTTTCCAGGGAATAATCTAAGACGAGTATCAAAAAGCAAAACTTTCTGTCCAACAGTAAACTGTTTTCTAGAAATCATATTATCATGAAACGCCTTAGTATTCTCCTTTTAGATATGTGAGCTTTCATATGATGAGTTTCTAATCTCTTCTAGCTCACTCAATTGAAGTTTCCTCTGCTCTCTTGCACTATCCATCTCTATGTTGCACTGTTTTATAGCCCAAAAATCCTTATGCTCAATCTCAACAAGAAGATGACATGATTTACCATACACAAGTCTAAAGGGAGACATCCTGATAGGCGTCTTGTATGCGGTTCTGTAAGCCCACAATGCATCATTGAGACGTAAAATCCAATCCTTCCTCGTTGGATTCATGGTTCTTTCTAGGATGGATTTCACTTCTCTATTGGAAATTTCTGCTTGCCCGTTAGTTTGTGGATGATACGGCATAGCAATCTTATGAGTGATGTTGTACTTTTTTAACAATCCAAAGAAAAACTTGTTCCGAAAGTGTGATCCTCCATCACTAATTATGGCTCTCGGGGTTCCAAACCTTGCAAAAATATATTCCTTAACAAAATCTTTGACCACTTTAGAATCATTAGTAGAGGTGGCCTTAGATTCCACCCATTTCGAGACATAATCAACTTCTAGTAAGATATAAAACTTGTTAAATATTCAACACCAACTTAGTCAAGTGTTCACATCTATCTAAATTAACCTAGAAATATCTAGGATGTCTAGAGTCAATGTTAGACAATTAACATGTGTAAAATGAGTGTTCTAGAGTTAGACAAATCAAATAAGAATACTAGATTGTCTAGTAGTTGGTTTGGTGGAAGCCTCCATAGGCATAGTTGTTAGCCTCCATATGCATAGTTTTTAGCCTCCATAGGCATAGTTGTTAGCCTCCATAGACATAGTTCTCTTCTTATTTTTATAGCCTATAAATAGGCATGTTGTATTCATTTGTAAGTAAGGTAGCAAGAATCAATCAATACAAAGTTCAAGTTACAAAGTCCTTGCTTCCACCCTTCACTACTAGAGCTCTAGGAGCTCTATACGAGCAACACCACGATGCTCGTATATCTCCGAAAAATATTATCAAGGTTTCTAAGTTCTTGATAAGAGTATAAATTTTAACTAAACTTACCACCAGAGTTAACAAAAGAGCCCATAAAATCAATTTCCCAAACATCAAATATTTCAATAAAGAGTATGGGAGTTTGTGGCATTTGGTTTCGAGCACCTAGATTGCCTGTTCTCTGACATCTATCACAAGTAGTGCAGAATATATACGCATCTTTAAACAAAGTGGGCCAATAGAAACCACTCTCAAGTACCTTAATTGCGGTTATTTTGGACCCAAAGTGTCTTCTACAAGCATAAGAATGACAAAAAGATAATATTGATTGAAATTCAGATTCGGATACGCACCTTCGTATTACTTGGTCTGCACAATATTTCCACAAGTATGGATTATCCCATATATATTGATAAGATAATCTCTTAAGTTTGTCTCTCTCAGCACGAGACAAGTTCTTCGGGATTTTTTTAGAAACCAAATAATTGACAATATAAGCATACCATGGCTCTGCAACCTGTAGCGAGAACAATTGCTCATCTGGAAAACTTTCACACAACGGGATAGTTTCTTCGTCTACAGTAAGACAACTCGAGTGATCTGCAACTATGTTCTCAGTGCCTTTCTTATTTTTAATTTCTATGTCAAATTCTTGTAAAAGAAATATCCATCAAATCAACCTTGGTTTCGCTTCCTTATTTGCGAGTAGATACCTAAGTGTTGCATGGTCAGAAAATACAACAACTTTTGTACCAAGCAAATAAGAACGAAATTTCTCCAATGCAAATACAATTGCTAACAACTCTTTTTCAGTGGTCGTATAGTTCTGTTGAGCATCATTCAACGTTCTGGAAGCATAATAAATGGCATGGGGTAACTTCCCAGTACGCTGCCCTAATACTGCATCGACCGCATAGTCACTTGCATCACACATTAGCTCAAATGGCTTACTCCAATCAGGTGGTTTCATGATAGGGGCTGTTATCAAAAGTTCTTTCAAACGATTGAATGCCACCAAACACTTATCATCGAAGTTAAAAACCATATCCTTCTGCAAAAGTTGGCATAATGGTGCTGCAACCTTAGAAAAATCCTTGATAAACCTGCGATAAAATCATGCATGACTGATAGGTGTCTAAAACACCTAATTTTATATCTAGTATTTATGCTTTCTTTGTGAGTTTTAGTGTGAATTATGTATCTTATGTTTACTTTTGAGTTTATTAGGTGTTTTGGAGCCATTTGGAGCGAAAGAAGAAGAATCTGTGTATTTTGAGCAAGAAGGGAAGAATTGTCATTTCATGGGAAAATACTATCGGGAGACGAGCCAGAGTTAAGGGGCGATTCTACTTGGAGGAGTACTAAATCCAAGCCCGCTGAGGTTAAGGGGTTGTCAATGGGTGGGCCCTATCCGCTGTCATGGGTGTGTTATTAGCACCCAAGTCCAACCCAACCCTAAATCGAGAACCAAATCTCAAAATCATTCTCAATGATTATGAGCCGAAAGAAATCAGGGAGAGGATAAATAAAGGAGATTGGTGGTGAACTGAAATGAGTATTGCAGAGATCGTGGAGTTGTGAGTCTTTGTTAGCACTGGGAAGAGGAAGATTAATAAAGAGAAGAAATCAAATGTGTTGTCATGATTCAACTGAAGATTAATGGCAGAGATATGATGCAATTCAAGTCTGTTAAGGATGTGTAAGGATGGGTCTGAGATGATTTTGAATTTGAGAGCAAGATGGATTCGATTGGTGAAGTCTCTTGAACTGAGATTTGAAGCTGTTATGGCTAGGTCAGGAATTGGAGGAATTGAGCTTCATAAGAAATATGAGATGGGTTTCTGCTGAATTGGGTTTATTTATTACTGCAATTGAAACTGGTGGTGGCTGAGAAGCTGAGAAAGAAATGAAGATTGAGGTTGTTGTGAGATTACAGGGAAGAGATGAAGTTAAGCTGTATATCGCAGTTCAGATGCTGGTGGTGGCCTGACTGAGATGAAGATGTATGATTCTGCAATTGAAGTAAATGGGAGCTTAGATGAATGCTGGGACATGTGAAATGGTTTTTTGCAGTTTGAGTTTAAAAGCTAAAAGTACAGGTGAATGGAGGTTGTGGATGATAATGAGTTTGTAATGATTCTGGTGGTGGATTGATGGCTACAGAAAATCTGAGAAAATGGGTTTGCACTGATCTGCTGGTTAGTTTATGGGACTGAATTGAGATTGCAGGAACATATGAAGCTGTAGATTGAAATGCAGTGGTGGGTGTTGGAGCCATTGAATTAGCTTGGTGGAAGAAGTACAGTGGGTTTGAAGGTAGTGATGCCTGGATTACAAGGATGGAGTTGCAGGTGGAGCTGTTGTTATCTGAACTGGGGTGTTGCAGTGATGGAGTTGGTGCTATTTATTAAGCTCAGTGAACAATGGGTTGCAGTTGCAGGTGTCATGACTGGGAAATTACAAAGTGCAGGTCTAGAGTTGGATATGGCCTGGAAAGGGTTCAGCTGGACGGGAATTGCAAGCGCAGTTCTGTTGAAATGGAGTTGCAGGGGTGAGTTCCATGGGATTAATTGTAGCTGAGTAGAATGCAAGAGGAAGCAACTGGGTCTCTAGGTTTTGTGCTAAGAAAATATCGAACTGCAGAGCAGCAAAAGTGGCTCAAGGTGGTGGTACAAGTTTCGTTAGTTGCTGTAAAATGCATGGATGGATTGAATTGGTAATGGTGATGTCTGAAATAGAGTTGGCACTGTGTGGTGGTAGCTTGAAATGGTAATGGTTTGAGCAGCTGATGGCCTTGAGAACTCAGTCTGAGATGGTGAAATGCCTGCCAGGGATTGTGTATGTGAGTTACAGAATGAAGCCGAGTTTGCAATAAGGAGTTGCATAGACATCATGGCTGGGTGAGTTATTGTGCAACACAGCACAATTCAAGGTTGTTGCAACAGTTTAGGCCTAGAGCTCACTCAGCCCAGTTGGCTACTGACTCAGCTGAGTTGTCTGACTCATTTCATAACTGAGTGATTCCTCCCTTGACCAAGTTGACTAACAGAAGACCGTTAAGTCAACGGTTAATTCTAACAGAATCGTGACGGAATATTCCATCGACGGAGGTGCATTTCAGGTGGTCGGCGACGACAAATTCTGGCGACCGGTGACCGGATTCCGGCCAAAAAACCAGTTTTCCGACGAGCGTTTTTGAGACATATTTTATGCACGGGTTTCTCTCTCTTGTGGGCTTGGTGGAATTATAACTAATGGACTTTGAAGACAAAACCTAATTTTGGAAGGAGTATCCTTTATGGAAATTGAGAAACATATAAAAAGAGAGGATCTTTTAATATATCTTAATATATCTTCTTCTACTTTTGTTTCTAGGGTTTGTGAACATGATAGGGTTTCTCTTTCTTCTTGTTATGAACTCCATGAACATGAGCTAGAGTTTTGTTATTGGTTATGGAATAATTGGATTTCACATAATATGATTCTTTGATTCAATATATTAGTTTTGTCTCATATTTATCGTTCACGATTCTCTGAAAATAGGGTTGCATGATTGAATGTTAGTTTTGTCAAGTTGCAAATTGGTAGAACTCATAATCATATCTATTGCTAGTTTAGGGTTTATTATACGAAAAAGTGATATTCCTTGAATACAAGTAGCATAATTTTGAAGATTGCTTGTAGTGATACATCCTAATAATCACAAGTGATTCGTGACCTTTGTTAAATTGAATTAGTGCGTTTTCCACGTTCGATTGCTTTGATTGGCCTGATTTCATAGAACTTAATGCATCTAGGGAATCAAACTTGATTAGTGCTTTTACACGTTAGGTTGTTCTGTTAGATAGAACTCATACTCGCATCTTTTAATGTGTTTGTTGATGACAAAAGGAGATTTGCGGGATATTCTTGCGATCAAGGTATTCTAGGGATTTTTGATAAAAGTTGAGATTAAATATCAATTATACTTATTGCTTTGAAAACATATTTGTGAATGAAGATGAAACCTTAACCAATATTCTCAATACTTTGATTTGTTTGCATATTTCTTTATTTGCTTTTATTTTATTTTAGTATATAAAAATCAGAAAACCCCCGGTGTTATTTATATAGGAAACCGAAACAACGAGACAACCTAGACCTCTCTGTAGGATCGATCCTTTCTTGCCCTTGCTATATTTATATTTTGAGTAGTAAGAAAGTGTAAATTATTTTTGACGCATACGACATCGATCAATGACCAAGAAAAGAACGAATCTCCCTTACCGTAGTAGGAGGGGTTAGATCACGAATAATATCAATTTTAGATTTATCAACTTCCAAGCCTTTAGAAGATATAATATGGCCTAAAACAATGCCATGAGTTACCATAAAATGGCACTTCTCCCAATTTAGCACAAGATTAGTTTCAACACATCGTTTAAGAATAAGTGTAAGGTTATCCAAGCAAAAGTCAAAGGAATCACCATAAACGCTAAAATCGTCCATAAAAACTTCGATAATGTTTTCAACATAATCTGAAAAGATACTTACCATACACCTTTGGAAGGTAGCGGGTGCGTTACACAAACCAAAAGGCATCCTTCTGTATGTAAATGTTCTGAACGGACAAGTAAAAGTAGTTTTCTCTTGATCCTCAGGTGCTATAGCAATCTGATTGTAACCTGAGTAACCATCAAGAAAACAATAGTGAGAGTGCCCAGAAAAACGTTCCAACATGTGATCTATAAAAGGTAAAGGAAAGTGATCTTTTTTAGTGGTTGCATTAAGTTTCCTATAATCTATACAAACCCTCCAACCGGTTTGCACTCGAGTTGGGACAAGTTCATTTTTATCATTCTGCACTACTGTAATGCCCGACTTCTTTGGTACAACTTGTATCGGGATCACCCACTTGCTATCAGATATGGGATAGATAACTCCCACGTCTAATAACTTCAGAATTTATTTCTTTACGACTTCCATCATTAGAGGATTCAATCGGCATTGAGCTTCCCTTGTAGGTTTTGCCTCATCCTCAAGTCGTATTTTGTGCATGCATGTCGATGGGCTTATTCCATTGATATCAGCAATTGTCCATCCTATGGTTGTTTTTTACTCCCTCAACACTCGAAGAAGTCTTTGTTCCTGCAATTCAGTTAGTTCCTTAGAAACTATTACTGGTAACTTCTCTTTATCACCTAAATACAAGTATTTTAGGTGATCCGGAAGAGGTTTCAGTTCTAGCTTTGGAGCCTGCAAGATAGATGGCACAAGTTTTTCATTAGATATTGATAAAGATATAAAGGAAACACTCTCGTGTGCTGATTTTTCTTGCAACGAGTTAAGAGAGACAATAGTTTCCTTAATTACGTCACCACATTCCAAACCATCATTAATGGGTGTAGTCAACACGGTGTTAAGTGCATCCACCCCATCCATGTTGAACATTTGATGCGCCAAAGCATCAATCATATCAATGGAGAAGCAAGAGTGGACATCACTAGGATATCTCATCGTTTCATAAATGTTGAAACGTATTACTTCTCCATCAAATTCCATAGTCAATGAACCATCATGCATATCAATTTTAGTTCTAGCCGTTCTCATAAATGGTCGACCAAGAAGCAAAGGTAGAGATGTGTCATTTTATCCGTCTGTCATTTCCAACACACAGAAATCCACTGGAAAAATTAGTTGGTTTACCTGCACAAGCACATCCTCAATATTACCTCAAGGGTACACATTAGAACGGTCATCCAATTGTAAAGTAATTCCAGTTTCTTTCAGAGGACCTAAATTAAGAGATTCATATATAGATGCAGGCATAACATTTACTGATGCTCCTAAATCAAGCATAGCCTTATTAAACTGAGTGTTACCAATAACAACGGGAATATCAAAACTACCGGGGTATTTACATTTAAGTGGGAGTTTCTTTTGCAAGATAGCTGAAGCATTCTCCCCTACTTTCATTACCTCATTACCGGTCAACCGTTGCTTGTTGGTGCACAAGTCCTTAAGAATTCTTGCGTACTTAGGGACTTGTTTAATTGCATTTATCAATGGAATGTTCACATGAATCTTCCTGAAAATGTCTAAAATCTCCTTATCTTGTTCCTATTTCTTAGAGTTAGCAAACCTGTGTGGAAAAGGTAAATGAGGAACGTAAGTAGAAACAGGAGGTTTAAAGTTTGTTTTAGGTACCTCTTTGGTTTGGGAAGAGTCAGTAATCTCTGTCTCCAAAACTGGCCCCTTAGGGTCTTTATTTTTTTCAGCATCTTCTGGTTGCACAGCTCATGTACCACTTCTCAATGTCACAGCGTTGATAGAATCTCTTGGGTTAAGAGGTTGAGAAGGGAGTTTCCCACTATTCTGCATATCCAAATGGTTCAATTTACCTTCCATGGTGCTCATTTGTGTCTTCAAATCCTTGATTGCACCATCAGTCGTTTGCTGATTTTTCTGCACCATTGTGGTTAGGTTCTTCATCATGGAAAGCATCTCCGATGATTCTGAATTATGAGCTTGTTGTGGTTGTTGTTGTTGTTGGAAACCACTAAGACGATTAAAAATCGGACCTGGAGCTGCTGCTTGCTTGTTTGCATAGCTGAAGTTGGGATGATCTCTCCATCCTGGATTATAAGTGTTTGAATAAGGATTGTATTGTTACCTCTGATGATTTGGGAATACTGCATTCACTTGTTCAGCTTCTTCTTCATAAGAAGGAATGATTACTGAGGCCATTTGTTGCATCATCTTCTCTATGTTACCAATCCTATATTCTAAGTGAGGTGAAGAAGTAACCTCATTAACCTTTCGACTCATTGAAAAACCTCTTGTGTTGAATTGTTGCATGTTCGCAGCTATATTCTCGATCAATTCTGTTGCTTCGTTAATGATTTTGTGTGTTAAAGCACCACCACTAGCTGCATCGATAAGATTTCTCTCGGATTGGAGCAAACCATCATAAAAATAATGCACTATGAGTTGCTCAGAGATTTGGTGATGTGGGCAGCTCGCTAAAAACTTCTTGTACCGTTCCCAGTAGTCATAAAGAGTCTCACCAGTAATTTGTTCAATCCCACTAATTGATTTATGAATAGTTGCTGCTTTAGAGGCGGGAAAGTACTTTTCTAAAAATGCTTTGTGCATCTCATTCCATGTTGTGATACTTCCAGGTGGAAGACTATAAAAACATTCTTCTGCAGAATCAATCAAAGAGAACGGGAAAGCTGTCAGTAAAGCTCTTCCTTGATCAGTTCCAGTTGGCGTCAAACTTGTCAACCTATGTTGAAAAAGTAGTAAATGGCGATTTGGTTCATCTCCTGGAAGCCATTTAAACTTCGGTAACCAATGCATCAACTGAGATTTAAGCTCAATTGACTCTTCCAAGTTGACACACAACTTCTGTTGATCAAACGATGGGGATGTCAAATCTTTGAGTGTCCTCCTGGGAGGTGGAGGTGGTGGAGCGCCGCCATTTCCCTGGTTCCATTGGTTTCCCTGGTTACCAGTGTTTTGGTTATTCATTCCGCCAACCATCTCTTCTTTTTGTGATTGAGGTTCTTGTAGTACTGTTCCTCTACGAGTTGAAATTCCGCACCTTTGGTAATCCCAACGTTTGGGTACCAGATAGATCAAGTACCTGAAACAAGATTATCAAAAACAAAATTAAAAACTAAAAATAAGAAATCAAAATCAAAAACAAAATAACAATCCGCTATGCCTCCGCGGCAGCGGCGCCAAAATTTGATCGGTTGTCAGCCGACGCAAAAATAATTTAAGTTCTTTCACTTCACAATTATAAATAAAAGTATAGTTATAAGAACAGATTCGTTCCACATGGAGATATGGGTTGTTATTCGTATTTGATAACTTAAGTAAACTGGGGGGATTTTGTGTTTTTAAAAATGATTTAAATTAAAAATAAAAGATAAAACTCTTTAAGAAAATATCAGAGGAAAAGGCTGGTTAAGGAATTCGCCGTCCATCACTACACATGTTTAATCAATCAAGCATCATTCACACACTCATTCACCAATAACCCTAAAGTATCCCAATCGGTGTATATACTTCGTTACATCTCCACAAATCAACAAATAATGCAAAATCGCAATTATATGAATTCTTTTCCAACAAATAACCTAATGCTTATCGCTAGAAGATTCAACTTAAGGAAAGCTTTAAAATAAATGAAACGAGTTATTCATAGGAAATACAAACACAATCGTGATATATTCAACCTATGCCAAGTTTACTTGTGACTTCCTTCACGATTCACACCGCTAGTGATCACAAATTACTACTCACTATTAGAATCTTGATAAAATTACCTAAGACTTCTAATTAGCGATAGATAAGTTATTATGGTATTTAATTCGCGACTTAAACATGCAAAAAAACTCATCATATTACATGAACAAAATCATATAATTATTATGCTTAGTAAAACTTGGACGATAAACAAGAAGGTGAATGAAAAACTCAATGCATTAATCAATTAACATAGTTGTGATTTTAGGTTACATCCCTTCCCAATTAAAAGAATTAGCTACTCATATTTGAAGTTCAAAATAATCAATTCAGAGAAAAGATAGAAAACAAACTACAAATGAAGAATAGCTTGAGCCGAAGTCGCCACGAATTCCAACTACTTGTGCATAAATCAACTTCTAAGCTTCTGAAATTCTATGAGGACTTTTATCAAACAGGTTATGGGTGTGAAAACTAGGGTGAGGAGATGACTTCTATGGTTATTCGATCCTCTATTTATATATGTTTACTCCTCCAAATTCGAATCTGATAAACACCCAAGACTACTAAACCGACCTAAACCCTAATCTCGTATCAATCCATCACCGTTCATCTTAAAATTCAACGGCTAGAGGGTCACTTGGTGACTGTTTTCCAGCTGCAATATCAATCCAAAACTTCTCTGACTGAATTGTCTCTCAAGTCTTCAATCCAACGATGACCCAAGTTCCTAAAACGTTTAAAACTCCAAAGTAACCCATTACTGCATCAAACAATCACCGACAGGAAGCTTATCTATCTTGAGCTGATTTTCCGGTCAAGCTACCCAAGTACCACGGTCAAAACCTAAACCGCGTACAGCTCATACCAATGTCCCGTGTTGTGTTCTTTCTCTTTGACTCGAACTGCAACTCCACCCGAACCATGGCTAGCCGTCAGCAAACCTTACCGGAGTATAGAAGCAATACAAACTTCATCGCAGACATCGTCAACAACCATCTCCATGATCATCAGTATCATATACATCATCGACTGCCATGAATGGCCATAAACATCTCCTCCATTCCCTGTACTGTTGAGCTTCATACTCATCACCATCGTGACCATCTTTGATCTTTAATGGCAGCAGCCATCATTCATTCCCAACACAAACTGCATTCTATCATGACCATCACCATTATCTATAGCAACAGATTCGTTGGTCAATGGCAGCAACCATTATCTCCATCGCTGCAATATAAATCATTTGCAGCTCAATACTCTTCCGGTCCCTGCCATCACTGGCTCCATGTAAAACTCATTCAAAACCACCACAGACTCGTGTTCACCATCTCCTCTTCATTACTGCCATTCGACACCATGAACATCAGCCATCGATCACGATAATGGCAACAGTTCCAAACTGCAATTACTACAACGAACACATGACTTCCCCCACTCCCTTGTGGCCTTGTCTAACTGAACTTTGACTCATTGCAATGACTCATTCTCGAGTTTCTCGGTTTCTTCCATCAATCAACGATCAATCAAACCACGAACCTGCTCGTGAACTGAAAGAGTGCAGTCGCGCCCTTTTTCATTATTTTGAATTAAGGAAGATGGCAGCCCTGAGTCGAAGATGCTGGCGCTCTAAGTAAAATTCAAATTCTGACATCCCTTTTGTAAAGACTTGACTGACCCTTAGCAGTTCATGTGAACTTAACTGCCCCTTAGCAGAATGGATACCCCTTAACGTAAGAGGGGGTGCCAATAGAACTTCCACAAAATGACCATTTTACCCTTTTATACTTCCAAGCTCTTATTTTTCTCATAACTTTTTCATACGAACTCGTAATGACTTCATTCTTTCGCCGTTGGCTTCGTCTTCTCGTCCTCTTCAAGATGAAAAGTAGAAATCTTGTACTTGAACGAGCTCCAGTTGGTCTTTGGCCCTTTCCCACTTGTAGCTAGTTTCTTTTATTGCACAATTAAGTGCCAATTCACTTCTTTTGGATGATTCACCTAATAAAACACAAATAAGAGAAAACAAGCGTAATATACAATAATTTGCAAGAAAACTAACAAATACTAGCATGGAATTTACACCAAATATATGTGAAATTTGCACTTATCAAATACATACTACTTTTGCAAAAGAGGTAAAACCTATTGAAAATAATTCACTCCCCCTTACATGATGCTTCGTAAAGTCATATGTATGTAGTAAGATACTACTTAATAATTTTCCCCCTTTTTGTCGACAAATTTGTAAAGGTAAAAAATTGGGATAATTATGAATTAAACAAAATAAGTTCAAGGCTAGAGAATACATAACAACCTTTAGTTTAGACGATTTTAACCAAGAAATCTCGGTTTGCGTCAAGGAGACTATTTGCAGGTAAAAACGGTTTGCTGGTTTTCTGGTAAAAACTGGTGGTGCGGGTAAGTGCTCGATGAAGCAAATGCTCGAAGAATAAAATCGTCTGAACCTTTAAACAAATGTACTGCACGGGAGTACTTTGAGTTCGAGAGACTAATATGTAAGTGATAGACACATTTTTGTGTCTAAATTGTCCTCAGTGTGTCTATTGTTGGAACTCGATTTTTGCACTAATATTGTGTTTTTATGTATTTTTAGGAAATAAATATTGTTGGAAACTTCGGCTCGAAAAGTTGCTGGGAGCACCCCGGAGGACATTTGCTATACGGACCCCAGATTAGGTTAAGGGGCATCCACGACTATATATAGCCCATTTATACATCGCACTCATCTTCATCATTTCAAATTTCTGGTTTTGGCAGGAAAAATAATTCTCAAATGGCAGAATTAGGGTTGCGAATTTGAAGCAGTTTTAGGGAGATTCAATGGCTGAAAATCATTGGGTATTTTCCTATGTACTAAACAGGCGTGGTATAGGTGTTAGTTTCGATCCAATTTGGCTGAAATTTTTGCGAGAAGAAATCAGGGCAACACATACACCGAGAGAATCTTTTCACGGGTTTGCATGAGTTTTGGAGAATTTGAACGTGTTTTCTGCATGTTTGTTGACTCGAGCAACATTTTGGAGCGTGTAATAGATAAATACGGAAAGTTTTCAGCTGGAAGAGGCGTGCAAGAGAAGAATAAGGAAAGAATATCCTCCCGTGTCTGGCAGAGTAAATAAGGATTATTCCGGAGTTACCACAGATATTTTGAAGCCCTGTCGAGTATAAAAGAAGTGCTTGTAGGTCATAGAAGGGTTACAGAGAGTTTGGGAGAGTTTAGAGCAAAACAGAGCGATAATCAGAGCTTCAGAGAATACCTTCATGTTGCTGCATAACTGAAGAACATGAAGAACAATAGACCACCAAAGACAGTCGATTATCAACAGTGATAACGACACAGACGCGAGGGTCGTATAGCTACAGTGACAATGACGCTATATTTGTATTGTTCTTTGTAACAACTCGGTTTGTAACAAATATAACTGTTACAAAACCGTTTTCATTATATTTCTCCCATTTTCATCATTCGTAAACCCCTTGGGCAATAATAATGATTTTTGAGCGTGTTTCCAACATGGTGAGCGGCTAATTCTCCCACAACCAAGGCAATGAGGAAGCTATTTACGCATGGATAATTGGTAACTATTTTATTTTCTCTAATTAATAATTTACAATTCACTCAATCACTGCTTTTGCAGAGTTTTTAATTGTTTACATAATTTTCTTCATTAGTTGTGATTCAATTAGATAGGTTATGCTTTGTATTAAGATAATCTATGCTTAGGGGATAAAATTAATTTTTGAGAATTTTCCTGATTATTTGTGAATTAAGAAACAAGGGATTTAAAAGATAATTAGAGTTTTGGGTTATTTACCATTATTCATTCATGTGTAATAGTGGAATCAGTGTCTTGGTTATTCCTAATATCTTGAAATCAAATTTTGAGTTAAGTTTTGTTTATTTTTAAGTTTTATAAGTCTAAATATTTTGCTTTCATAAGTCTCAACGAACCTTATTACTACAACATTATTGAGATCACATCAATTTTTGGCGTCGTCGACACGGACTTGTCTTTAGGCTAGAGTTTTTAGATATTTTTTTTCTTTTTTAGGTTTTTATTTGTTCTTCTTTACGTTTTTGGGTTTTTGTCTTTTTACTATAGATTTTGGAATTTTGAGCGAAAGTAAAATTTGCCAAAGCTTTTGGTGAATACTTAAAGATGGAGTAAAAAGGAAAGCGAAAGGAGCGAAAGAAGAAGATATTTTTTTTTAAAAGAGAAGAAAAAAAAAGAGTTCATTTTTTAAATTGTATTAGGATTTCTCTATTCTTGTAATTTTATTTTTCTTTTGCACTTTACTCTTTGGACTTTGGACTTGGACACTTGGACATTCTTTTAGTTTTAAACCCCTATGGAAGGGTAGTATTAAACATTAAATTGTTTGCAGAGAAGGACGGTGATTACGATATCACCTCGGCCCATCGGGTTCGTACATGACATAGGTGTCATATCCCGAGTCGACTACAATGGTTCATCCCCCGCCTGGAACGAGAGGTAAGTTTGTCGAAACACTCGCGAATCCCCTGTCAGCGAGTTACTGTATTCCTTCGTTTGCATATATGTCGAGGAACTGAATATGTCGGCTTTAATTTTCTAGTAAAGGGCAGGGACTGGCCATACAGGATAAGGGTTCGGATTTCATCACCGTTCTCTTCTTGCCCTCCTTAGGAAAACGATACTTAACTCGAACCTAAGATTTAAAATTTGGAATAGATAGAGATCGATAAGGTAACGAGCTTAATAGGAAAGTCGTTCGAAAAATATTGGTTACTCTTTTGAGCATGCTTTGAAGTTCATAATGGTTTCTGTAAGTTGAATGCGTGACTGCGCCTCCTTGTAATGCGGTGAGGCATTGGGTATCAAAGCTCCACGCAGCTTCCCTCGCCTCTATTCATCTTGCTTAAACTCGGATTGATTCCAGAGGGTTTTGCTCAGATTGTAATGAATTGCCTTTCGAAGGATTATAAGCTGATCTAGAAAACAATCTAAGTGGAGTCATCATGCTTTTTGTTTGATAGAAATCTCTAGGTTTGATTTAGTGGAGTCAGCCTTGTTTGTGTTTGCATAGAACTTCCCCTTCTTTTAGGATTTTTATTTTTCTTTTTCTTTTGGTTTTCTAGTGTATGCCCAAGGTCATTAGAGAAAGGGCTTGGAAAAGAAACACTCTAGGTCGTTTGATTAGTGATAAACCTAGTAGTTCTTCTTGTGAAGGCGGGGAGCTCGAAGACTCTTATTTTGAGAGCCCCGTTTTTGGAAACTTCAGTTTTGAGAATCTGTCTCTTTGTGAGGAAAGTACCCCTAGTACTTCAGTTGTGCCAGCGATGACAACTTTGAAAGATTACATGTTCCCAACTAGGACCAACCGAGCTTCGTGCATTAAATTGCCATCCAATACGACTAATTTCGAGATAAAACCTAGTATTCTTCAGATGATCCCTATATTCTTAGGAAAAGATGATGAGAACCCTTATTTTAATATTAGGGACTTTGAGGAAATTTGTGGGACAGTTGGAATAAAAGACCTTACTGATGAAGTCTTGAAACTTAAGATGTTTCCCTTCTCCTTGAGAGATAAAGCCAAGACCTGGCTGAACAACCTACCTTCTGAAGAACCATGATGTGTTATCAGCTAACCACCTTAGCTTTCAACAAGAAACTAGGCAGAATTTGAAGAATAATTCTCAGACTCTTGCTAAATTAGAACTTCAAGTTGGCCAGATAGCTAAGTTTATTAGTGAGAGAGAAGAAGGAAGGTTCCCTAGTCATACTGATCCTAATCCCAAAGGAGAGAAATCATACAATCATGTGAATTATATTACAACCCTTAGGAATGGGAAGAAAGTTGACAATCAGGTCGCCATGCCTGAAAGTGAACGTGTTGTAGTTCAACCTTCTGAACCAGAAACCGAAGAGACTGATAGAGTCTCTAAAGAGACCAATTAGGGTCATATTTATCCAGGCTTTATTCCTAGAGACCCATTCCCCAAGCTGCTAGTTCCAACTAAGAGGGAGTCCAACTTTAATGATATATTGGAGGTTTTTAAGCCGGTAACTATCAACCTACCATTGTTGGATGCGATTAAGCAGATTCCAGCTTATGCCAAGTTTCTTAAGGACTTGTGTACACGAAAGCGTAAGCTTAGTGTTCAAAATAAAGACTTCCTAGCTAGTCACATGAGTTATATTATTCAGAATACCACTACTCCTAAGTACAAATATCCAGGTTCCCCTATAATTTCTTGCACAATAGGTAAATACCGTGTTGAGAAAGTGTTGCTTGGCTTATGATCCAGTGTAAACCTACTCCCATACCATGTGTACCTTAAGCTAGGACTTGGTGAGATGAAACCTACCCAGATGACTCTTCAGTTAGCTGATAGGTCCGTTAAAATTCCTCGTGGTGTGATCGAGGATGTTCTTATAGAGGTCGACAAGTTTATTTATCCAGTGGATTTTGTTATCCTAGATACACAACCTATCCCTGACCCAGATAACCAGATACCGGTAATTTTAGGTCTCCCATTTTTAGATACATCCAATGCGATCATTAACTGTCGAACTGGTATTATGAATTTGTCTTTTGGTAATATGACTATTGAGCTGAATGTATTTCATATAAGTAAGCTACCCTCTGAACTAGATGACTCGAGCATAAAAGAGGTGAACATGATAGGAACATTAGTCGAGGAGTCATTACCAAACACTTTGATGGAAGATCCATTAAAGAAATGCCTAGATCATTTGGGATTTATTTTGATGATGATGATGATGTGATTAATGAGGTGAATGCTTTGTTAGATTCAAACCCTTTGATAGACACTAGTAATGGTTGGAAACCTAAGTTCGAACCTCTACCCGTTTCTGAGTCAACCCTAGTTCCTTCGTTGGAAAAGCCTCCTAAATTGGACCTTAAACCATTACCAGATACCTTGAAGTATGTGTTTTTAGGCCCATCTGAAACTTTACCTGTGATTATAACATCCGACTTGGATAGTGATCAAGAAAGTAGTCTAGTAACCGTCCTTCAAAACAACATGGAAGCTTTAGGGTGGACCATAGCAGACATTAAGGGTATAAGTCCTACTATTTGTATGCATCAGATTTATTTAGAGGAATATACCAAACCTTCTAAGGAGATGCAACGAAGACTAAACCCTAATATGAAAGAAGTAGTTCGAACCGAGGTTCTTAAGCTGTTAGATGCATGCATTATTTACCCTATTTCAGAGAGTAATTGGGTCAGCCCCATTCAGGTTGTTCCCAAGAAATTCGGTATTATTATAGTCCAGAATGATAACAATGAGTTAATCCCAACCCGAATGACCACGGGTTGGCGTATCTGTATTGACTATAGAAAATTGAACAAGGTCACTAGGAAGGACCACTTTACCCTTCCCTTTATTGACCAAATGCTAGAAAGATTAGCTGGACGTAGCCATTTTTGCTTTTTAGATGGATTCTGTGGCTATAATCAGGTTCCTATTTCCCCAGAAGACCAAGAGAAAACCACTTTTACCTGTCCCTTTGGTACCTTTGCGTATTGACGCATGCCTTTCGTGCTATGTAATGCCCCCGTGACCTTTTAGCGATGTATGTTGAGCATATATTCTGACATGGTAGAACGGTTCTTAGAGGTCTTTATGGATGATTTTTTAGTGTTTGGTTCGTCTTTCGATGAGTGCTTGCATCATTTGTCATTAGTTTTGACTAGGTGTAAGGAAAAGAATTTAGTGCTTAATTGGGAGAAATGTCATTTCATGGTTCGTTCAGGAGTATCTTCGAAGGGTATAGAGGTAGATAGAGACAAATTTGACCTTATTAAAACTTTACCGGTCCCAAAAACCGTAAAAGATATTAGGTCATTCCTAGGGCATGCAGGTTTTTATCATCGATTCATTAAGGATTTTAGCTTGATTTCTAGACCTC
This sequence comes from Papaver bracteatum, assembly GCA_023529315.1. Classification (NCBI taxonomy): domain Eukaryota; kingdom Viridiplantae; phylum Streptophyta; class Magnoliopsida; order Ranunculales; family Papaveraceae; genus Papaver; species Papaver bracteatum. The sequence continues at coordinate 157,350 of JAJJWX010001985.1, forward strand.
TTTGCAATTAACTTGAAAAAGATGTTAAGTTTGTCTTTGATGATGCTTGTTTAGAGGCTTTTGAGAAGCTTAAGACTTTAATCACTACCGCCCCCATAGTCCAGGCACCTAACTGGAACCTACCCTTTGAGATCATGTGCGATGCTTAAGATTATGCTATTGGTGTTATGCTAGGTCAATGAGAAAACAAATTACTTCATGTGATTTACTATGCTACCAAAATTCTGAATGATGCCCAGTTGAACTATACCACTACAGAGAAGGAACTGTTGGCCATTGTGTTTGCCTTAGATAAGTTTAGATCCTACCTATTAGGTTCTAATATCGTAATCTATAATGATCATGTTTCTTTGAAATACTTTTTGTCTAAGAAGGATACCAAACCTATATTGATTAGATGGATCCTTTTATTACAAGAATTCTGTCCAGACATTAGAGACAAAAAAGGTGCAGAAAATGTAGTAGTAGACCACTTATCTAGGCTCGTTGTTAGTTCCCCTAATGATTCCCTTTCTATAAGGGATAGCTTTCCTGATGAACAAATGTTTGTTTCCCAATCACCTTGGTATGCAAATATTATGAATTATCTTGTTACTGGTCGAATGCCTCAACATTGGGGTAAACAAGATCGTTCTAGGTTTTTAACCGAGGTTAAGCACTTCTTTTGGGATGATCCTTATTTGTTTAAGTATTGTCCAGACCAGATTATTAGGAGATGTATACCTGAGAGTGACCAGTCCAGTATTATTTCCTTTTGTCATGATCATGCTTGTGGTGGTCACTTTAGTGCTAAGAAGATTGCTGCTAAGATATTGCAGTGTGGATTCCATTGGCCTTCGTTGTTTAAAGACTCCCACAGTTACTGTGTTACTTGTGAACGTTTCCAGAAATTAGGAACCATTTCCCGTAGGAACATGATTCCCTTGAACCCTATTTTAGTTGTTGAGGTCTTTGATGTGTGGGGTATTGACTTTATGGGTCCATTTCCGAATTCTTTTGGTAATCTTTACATCCTTGTCACTGTAGACTATGTCTCTAAGTGGATTGAGGAAGTTGCACGTAAAACCAATGACCATAGGGTTGTGATTGAGTTCTTGAAAGATAATATACTTACACGTTTTGGTACACCGCGAGCAATAATTAGTGATGGTGGGTCGCACTTTTGTAATGGACCTTTTAAGCTTTTGATAAAGAAATATGGTATTACACATAAGGTAGCCACCCCGTATCATCCGCATACTAGTGGTCAGGTAGAGGTTTCCAATAGGGAGATAAAACGTATATTAGAGAAAACAGTTAATCCTAATCGGAAATACTGGTCGTCTAGGCTTACTGATGCCTTATGGGCTTATCGTAATGCGTTTAAAACCCCCATTGGAATGTCGCCTTATCGGATTGTTTATGGCAAGGCATGTCATTTACATGTTGACTTAGAACATAGAGCATATTGGGCTGTTAAGCAGCTAAATTTTTCACTTGACAAGGCTCCCAGAGGAAACTCCAGCTCAATGAGTTGGACGAGATTCGTATATATGCTTACGATAGTGTGAAGGAGTATAAGAACAAAATGAAAATTGTGCATGATAGAAATATTTTATGGAAGTCATTTTATCCAGGTCAAAAAGTTCTTTTGTATGATACCCGCTTGCATCTTTTCCTTGGGAAGTTAAGTTCTCGGTGGACGGGTCATTTTATTGTACACACTGTTTTTCCTCATGGATCTGTTGAGATCGAGACACCGGATGGCAGTAGTTCTTCGAAGGTTAACGGTTAGAGATTGAAACCCTTTTTAAAGCCCTTTCATACAGGTGATGTTGAGGAGGTCCCTCTGGAGGACCTTGTTTACCCTTGATTGACCATCGAGGCGATTGTATGTTGTATATTAGTTTTTGATTTCTCTATTCTCCCAAGTACTATCTTTCCGACTTCTCTCTTTACTGATTCCTCATGTTACTTTACTTTTTGGTATTGCTCTTTCATTAGAAACATTGAGGACAATGCTAGATTTAAGTTTGGGGGTGGGGAAGAAACTTCTTGTTAGTTTTTAGTTGCAATAAGTAAACTCCAGTGCCTAGAAATTTATGTTTATTAAGGTCGTCACTAACCAATCTAAGTGGATGGAAACATTTTGGTTGTAGGAGTCGAGGAACCAAACTGATTAGATGGAAACATCTAGAAGAGTCTATTCATAAAAGCACATAGCTCAGGTGTTAGAGAAAAAAAAACATGGTTGTTTCGCCATATCCTCGTGATGGAAACATCGAAAGACTCCTGATCACTTCTTTTATTTTTATTTTTACCATTGCTAGGGTGAAATAGAGTGACTGAGATACCAAAAAAAAAAAAAAACAGACCACTAGACCAACCGGAATAAATACAATAAAGTCGACCACTGGTACCCTTGTATATGCCAGCTGAGTTGACCTAGAGTTAAGATTATCGACCAGTGGTCCCATTATATATGCCAGTGTGTTGATATTAGTCCAGACCAGTATCTCAGTCCATTAGGATAGGTTCACCTTAGTCAACATCATCCACGTTTTTCTCTACATCCATCTTCTTAATCTATCCATGTGATTGGTTGACTCCGGTTTATGATTTCCAGAAACTATCTGAGTAGAGCTCTGTCACTTTATATGAATTTTAGTATGCTTGAGTGCAAACTCGTGTACATCAATTGGAATTTCGCATCAGGGTACTTCCTCCTGTAGTCAGTAAGTATGACAACCAAGGAGATTCTTTAGTGCCTTCCAAGGTTCTGCATAGATATCTAGGGTCTGGAGTAAAGGTTTTGTGGGTACATCTTTGGTAAACCCTCCGGAGACAACACTTCGCCACTAGGGCCACCTAGCGGCTTAACGGCTTGCTGCACGTGCTAAGTGTAGTCATTTTATTTTATTAATTTTGCTTGAGGACTAGCAAATAATAGGTTTGGGGGTATTTGATAAACATATTTTTGTGTCTAAATTGTCCTCAGTGTCTCCATTGTTGGAACTCGATTTTTGCACTAATATTGTGTTTTTATGTATTTTTAGGAAATCAATATTGTTGGAAAATTCGGCTCGAAAAGTTGCTCGGAGCACCCCCAGGAGGACATTTGCTATACAGACCCTAGATTTGGTTAAGGGGCACCCACGGCTATATATAGCCCATTTATCCATCGCACCCATCTTCATCATTTCAAATTTATGGTTTTGGCGGGAAAAACAATTCTCAATTGGCAGAATTAGGGATGCGAATTTGAAGTAGTTTCATGGAGATTCAATGGCTGAAAATCATTGGGTATTTTCCTATGGACTAAACAGGCGTGGTATAGGTGTTAGTTTCGATCCAATTTGGATGGAAAAGAAATAACACAGACACCAGAAATTTTGTTAACGAGGTAACCGCAAATGCAGAAAAACCCCGGGACCTAGTCCAGATTTGAACACCATACTGTATTAAGCCGCTACATACACTACCCTACTACAAGTTAACTTCGGACCGGAATGTGATTGAGCCCTAAACAAGTCTCACACCGATTAAGGTACAGTCACATTCCTTATGCCTCTGAATCCCAGCAGTTCAATATGCACTTAAATCCCTTAGATGATTACACCCACAACTAAAAGTTGCTACGACCCAAAGTCGAAGACTTTATAAAAAAAAATCTGTCTCCAATAGAAAAGTCAATTCAGATAGATAAATATGTATCCCTCAGAAATACCTACGAAGTTTTTGTTCCGTATTTTGATAAATCAAGGTAAACATGAACCAATTGATATCTTGTCTTATATTCCCGAAGAACATCCTAGAAATATCAATCACCTCGCAATAATTTAACTATATGGTAGTAGAACAAGTTATTGTGGAATCACAAAAAATGAGACAAAAAACTTTGTGATTACTTTTTATGTATTACCTATCGGAGATAAATTTCGAGCCAATCTTAGAGAAGATAATACTTAATATGATAGAACAAGTAAGATCAGAACACGTAACTATAGAGAAAATAGTTGGGTCTGGCTTCAGAATCCCAATGAAATATTTAAGTCGTTAACCTATAATGGTTTTAGGAAAGCCTAAGTTAAAGGAGAATCGAATCTAGTCGCAACTAATATTACACAAGAGGTGTGTGGATTAGGTTTTTTAGTTGCTAGAGTTCTCCGTTATATTATCTTTAAATTAAGGTTCGATAGCTTTAAAACAAAGCAATCAATATTCATCGTTAGATGAAAACCTAATTTAAGATTCAAGCTAAGTTTTCTTAAAACCAAAGAAATATCTCTTCACCATTATATGGTCTTAGCTTATTACACGCAAATGAAATATACCTTCATTTAGATATGGGTAATCGTACCTAAACGTGTATATTGAGTTGGCTCAATAACAGTTAACCGAAGTTATCCATATGAACACTTTTATATTAACCACATTCATCTAAAACTTATAGTCAAATGATAATCAAATGAATCTAATTGTGTTACTCATATTGTTGTTAGATTGTTTATATTCTCATAGAAATATATAAGACACTTTTGAAACAAAATTGGATTGGATTCATGAACATTTAGCCACGGTTTGCAAAGATTGCATTCCTTAATTTATAAATGTATTTGTTTACGAGTATGGAATCATACTTAACCAGATTTTAGAACTTAAACCAACTCAGTTTGCAAATGAGTACACAAACTTAAGTTCTGGACTTTAGTCTTTTCCGACAGTTCGCAAACGCATACTATCGTTCCGGACCTAACTCAGGTAAAACCGTTCGCATACTGGTATGCATACTTGGTTCCCGGACTTTAACAGTTAAACAGTTCGCATACTGGTATGCCAACTTGGTTTCCGGACCTGAATCATACTACAACAATTTGCATACTGGTATGCATACTGTTCTATGTCCATACAATGGTTAATTGTTCTAAACTCCCATATCAATCATTGAAACATCCTTAGAAGAGGACAATAGTTGTCTCACACAAACTATTAGCTTATAAATAATTTTCAAATTATCGAATGATCAATACGAAACATTTCGAGCCTACATCAAATGATTGTCTCACACAAATCATGTAAGATGTTTCAAGTCAATTTTCACATGATCATCTTTTGATTCATTATTTAGTTTCCAACAAATAAATTATTTCCAACTAAACTTGTCAAGAATAATGATGAACGTAGCAAAAGCAAAAAGATTTCTAACACATATTTCGAGAAAGATATAAGCGAGTTAAACTCAGATCGAAATATCAAATGTGTATAATGTAAAAGTCTATATAGTTATACAACTTAATCTCAATAGGAGATAAAATAGAATAAACTTCGGAGTGATATATAAGTTTTAGTCTCCACATACCTCTTTTTGATGAAGTTACTCCAAGATCTCCTCGGTAGATCTTCGTCTTCAATTGATGAACGCCGTGAAGTCTAAAGCTCAACTTCACATTCTATCATAATCCGAGATAAGGGTGAACATGGTATGGTTCGGCTCGGTTCTTTCCAAGCCCGAGTACTTGTACCTCCCTAACCTCATTTCCAAAATTTTGGACCGGTACCTGTACCATGTACCTCGGTTCTGGTACCATTTGGTACACGTGCGGTACTAGGTACGATTCCGGTACCAGACGGTACTGAATGTATCAACTAAAAAAAATTCAGAATTGAATTCATTCCTACAAGTTTGAAATCAGAATAAACAACATTCAAGAAAGACCAATAAAATAACATTAGAAGTAATTAGTATAAACACTTAGCAGGAAAACATTCCAGATTTTCCACTAACAAAGATGATAATGATAATGTTCTAGTTGTAGAGTTCTGGGTACTACATTGACCGATTTCATTTCCGGAAAATGGTAAGATCAATTAGACATGGGAGAGTATAGGAAAAGAATGGGTTCACAAGCTTTGTTGCTGAAAATAACCACCCACTACACCAAATACACAACAATCAAATGAAACCATTGAAAGGAGCAACCCACTGTATTGAATGCATTAAGCTGTTGGTTTGAGAAATCTGATTACAATGTGTAAAATTGAAGGAGAAGCAGTGGCCTTCTATGAGTATTAAAATTCATGTTCACTAAATATAAATCAAAGAGAGGAACCACCTAGCAACAGAAATACTGTTTGGTATGGAAGCTTCTCATAGGCAGCAATTGCAATTGAATAATCTCAATTCCACCAGCTTCGGAAACAGGCAATTAGAACATGAACATATCCACTGAGAACTCAACATTCTCAAGTTGGGGTCTAAAACCAATGCGTCATCATCATCGTTATCTCTTTGGCCTGATATAACTTACCCTTCATCAAACCATGGATTAAACGAGAGAGAGGAGACTGAAAAAAAGAAGATAAAGAAACGAAAATGAGAAGAGAAACCCAATCCCTATAATGTTCGATTATATACCACCCTTTAATATAACGGCTATTGCTGATTTATTATCCCCTAAATCTAACGGCTACTACTACTCGGTACAATCGGTCAGGGGCGGCACGAGATTTGGGTTGGACCGTGTACCTGTACCCCCAGAGGTCGGTTCCTATTTTTTGGACCGGTACCTGTACCCCATTCCTCGGTTCGGTACAAAAACAGGTACGGTTCCATCGGTTCCGGGATGGTCCGTCGGTCCGGCTCGGTTCCTGTGCACCCTTAATCCGAGATATATCTATAAGTAGACTAGAAATAAAGACTTATATTTTTGATTGCCTAAACTTGACAAACAAGCTTGCGATAGCAATACTTGCTAGTTTGACCGAACAGTGCTCTAACAATCTCCCCCTTTGTCAATTTTAGTGACAAAACTATCAATACATATGGATTACACAATAAATAAACTTTGTAGATTTTCATCCAACATGCTTGATATCCTTGGTTCTTAAACATTCCTTGAATTCTTCGTCACTCCAAGTACTCCAGTGATTTTGAACGTGTTCAACTTAGCATCAATGTTATTGAAGATCCGCAACCATAATAATAAGAAAACAAATATTCTCAATTATTGTTATACAGTGTCATAGTATTATTACACCGCATCAAAGTTCAATTGTATCACAACTTTGACAATAATACTACAATGATATATATCACTCCCCCTTAGTTAATACTTCATCTCACAAAGAAAACCACTCCAACTTACATAATGATTCGTAAACCATATGTATGTAGTGAACTACAAAATAATTATCCCCCTTTTTGTCAATATAAATTGGCAAAGGTACGAAAACTAGCGGGATCATAAAGAAATTCTCAAAGAGATTATTCCTTACTAAAAGATAACATATCAACTTGGTTTCGATGATTTCACATAGTCGAAACTTAGCATATTCATCAAGGAGTTTATGAACATACAAGATAACTCCTTCAATATTCCACAGCCGCACTCCCCACAAAGATTTGAAAATTAAGCACAAGTTCAATTAAGAACTCTCCCCCATAAAATGTCATTCCCGAAAAAACAACAAGAGCGACCTTACTTTTACAAGAAAATAAGGATTTCTTTGGAAATTAACAAATCACATGAAAAATGAATTTGTATCAAGAAAACTCGAATAAATTGACCACAAAAAAACCTTAATGATTAATTTAATTGGAGATGCCCAACATAAGAAAACTTACGGATCCATACAGTATTTTCACATTAAAGTGGATCAGGGAAAGATCGATACTGCAGAATATTCAAAAGTTCATTATATATATTAATATTTGCATAAAGATATAATAGACTTAACTTTTAACATATGAGATAATTAAAGTTCATGGACATAAACAAACATATCCCATAAAAGTTTTGCAATATATAAAACCAATAAATATTAATACTGCAAAATCATCTTTCAAATAACTTAGAATTTAAATAAATAAATATAAAACATTGCAAGATGAAAATCGTTGGCAATAGCTATGTGTAATCACAATATTTGCTACTTCAAACCCTAGTTATCCTTCTTAAAACACAAGAATAAATTCTCATAAGAAGTTTCCTAGACAATAAAAAAAAAAACTCATAAAAAGAACAAAACTGAAGGACTTAGGCATAATCAGCAACCAGAGATCGAAAAAAAAACAAGTTCATCAGTTGCTTTCTTCTGGAAACTCAAGATTCTTTGTTGCAATTTCAAGTTGATCACGTACAACCCCAAAATACCGAAGGAGATTTCCAACCAATTGAGATGACATCTGCACTGGAAGATTGTTTTCATGATAAACTGCATGATAGCAGGTTATGAGAAGAGAGTTCTCATGAAACTCGATAACTTTTCCATCTTCAACTTTGTCTTCCTTTTTCCATCCATCCATTGTGCACTCCATGATATCACAAGAGAAATCATGAGGATACGGAACGAGCATATATCAGAAGAAAAAGAATCCTTGATATATATATATATATATATGTGTGTGTGTTTTTCATAGGGAAACCCTAGAGTCACACGTTTATCTTTACAAACTTGTCAGTATTGGAACCATACGTTCGGTCATGAAGCAGGTGCACAGACGTTCGTGGTAATGAACCAAAATTCAGAACCAAGGAACCGATGGAGTTTATTTTAGAAACATGTTTTGACAGAAGATTCACAACAAGTTCTAAACTTATGACAGAGTAACTTACCCTAAGGAATTTAGAGCACAAGTCATTTGTTGTTAAACAACAAGTCAACTGTCTTAAAGGAAGAACAAAAAGAAGTTCTTTCAAAGCAAACAACAAAGAGTATTATCTCAAGAGTTAACGATCATTTACATTACAAGTGTAATAGTTAAATGGAGCAAAGCTCAACAGTAAGATGCTCATTATTTTATTTAAAAAAATAAATACAACAAAGACCACTTTGTCAAGAAGAAGATATCTTCTTGAGAATCATGTGCATTCTCACACGGTCTCAAAGAGTACGCACAACAGTAATTAGTCAAGTTGAAATTCGATGAGCATATTGCTCATCAAGGGTATCGACATTCTCAACTTTTCTTCCTTGAACATTATCGGAGAAGTCAATAGAGTTAGCCTCAAGAGAATAAATAAAAGTAGGACAATAATTACTTGAAGTTGCTGCCTTCCTTGCCTTCTTAATACTACGCTTGAGTCTATTTATACTGGTCTTGAGTTCCGAAACACGGTTATTGATATAAATATATTCAGGAATAGTTGACACAAATGAATCTAATTGTGTTACTCACAGAGTTGTTCAATTGTTTATATTCTCATAGAAGTATACAAGAAACAATTGAAACAAAATTGTATTGGGTTCATGAGAATCAATTCATGAACATTTAGCCACGGTTTGTAAAGATTACATTCCTTAATTTATAAATGTATTTGTTTACGAGTATGGAATCATACTTAATCGATTTTAGAACTTAATCCAACTCAGTTTGCAAACGAGTAAGCAAACTTAAGTTTCGAACTTTGGTATTTTTCGACAGTTCGCAAACGCATACTATCGTTCCGGGCCTAACTCAGGTAAACCATTCACATACTGGTATGCATACTTGGTTCCCGTACTTTAACAGTTAAACCGTTCGCATACTGGTATGTTAACTTGGTTTCCGGACCTGAATCATACTACAACAATTTGCATACTGGTATGCATACTGTTGTTTATGGGTGAAAACTATTTCTGCTGGTTTTGGTAATTTTGGGTGTGTGGGTGAGAAATAAATATAAACCCTAAACAAATGCACTACATGGGAGTGCTTTTGATTCGAGAGATCAATCTATACAATTCTGGCCTAAACCAAGAAATTGCCGGTCCATACTTGCTTCGGTCACAAAGTAAAGGAGATGGGGTTGATCTTAGGGAGGGAAGCGAAGAAGGTGTTGAGATTGTGAAGGTGTAGGCTATTTATGAATTGTATCAAAATATCGAACTGGCTTGCAATAATGTAAGCAATAAGCTCCGGTTTTTTGAATATATTATATCAACACTTGGTTTCTGTCTGTCTTGTCCTTGTTTGGAAAATATGGAGGATAACCTATTTATACAAGTCTTTGAGCCTAACCCACATCTCTCGTGGGAAGTGGAGAAAGTGGAGTTATGGAGTTGCGTGTGTTAGTGTTAAACGATCAGTCATGCCCACTTCTCCCATCATCACTAACCGTCCATGACTTCCTGACATGTTCTTGTGATGTCGCGTTATGCGCTGCACGCTGTAAACCGCCAGACCAATACCCAGTTTGTATCCCCCAGTTTGTGACATGATTGATGTCTCGAGTGTGTGAATCGTGGGACCCACAGAAAGCAGCATGTGATGCTGGATTAAATAACTAAGTTATTTAGGAAGTCGATATTTATGAAATATAGTGTGCATTCTATGCAGGTAATGCATTGAATATATTTAGCATGTATGAAGCATCGTTGTTGGGAATCTTAAAATAGCATCATGTCCAGCCTACTTCATGTGATGGTTTGGAGGCTGCTCAAGCAAGTCTTCTCTTGGCCAACCATATGGTGTGGTAGAGTGGCAGATGATAATCATCGCGACACCTCATTGACCAGTTAACTCCTGACCAGGGTTGTATAACCAAGCAGGTGAAGTTGAACGGACAAGATGATCTTTGAGACACTCATCTGCGACCGTTAGTGGAATTAGAGTTTATGAAGAGGTGTGCAAGCATCACTCTTCAACTTGGTCGAATCCAAGCTTGGGATACGATTTTGGTCAGGCCGATCGTGCATGCATGTATACGGAATGACGGTGTAGGCTCCCATACCCCATTGTCTCATGAAAGTGTGATCTAGGCCACTCAATTTTTCCGGTGAAGTTGAGTGGTCGAGATTGATTTGCGACAGAAATCAGGTGCCGCCAAAGCCGCGCGTCATGCCTACTTCGAGCACGCATTTCTAGACAACCAAGCTTGGTCGGTCTTGGCCGATTAGTATGGTATACATACGATGAACTGGTGTGCACGTCCATACCTTAATACCCCATATAAACATGATTCAATCCACTCAATTTGTCTGGAAAAGTTGAGTGGTCGAGATTAGTTTGCAATTGGGAGGTATGACCATGCATAGTTTGGGTGTGCGAATCGAGGAAACTAGACATGATATGCCTTGGACGATCGGGCGTGGAGATAGATGGGCCCACAGTGATCATGTTGATACGCACCGGACCTGCTTAGTCTAATCCGGGACCCTTCATTCGTGAAGGAGAAAATGGACGCTCGTAATGTTCAAACTATAATTAGGGTTTCACCGGCTATGCGTCATGCCTTGTTTGGGCGCACGAACTGGCACAACTAACTATAGTTGGTCCTGACCGATTGGTTATGCATGTAGGTGGGACCACGGTGTTTGTGTTGACATGTTCTGGGCCCTTTGAATCTACATCTACACCCTCCATCTATGCCTGCGAAGATGGATGGTTGAGACTATTTTGCGACACATGTAATGTGCCGCAAACCCTAATTTAGGGTTTCACGTCCACGCTGCTTCAGCCGGACGTATTAGAAAGCTGTGCTAATATTTTGGGGAGGTCGACCATGCGGGGCCCGCATTGGGTCGGTGGTGAATAATCCAATACCTGCTTGAGGGTTATGGATTTGATCTGAGCCATCCAATCATACTGGTAAAGTTGGATGGTCGTGATCGTTTCTGAGACTGAAATGGACAGTCCGGATGCTCAATCGGGCTAGTATAACACACCGAGAGATGATTCTCTTTGTCAGAGAATGGTGTAGCCTGTAAGGGTATTCCGTGCATGCCTCACTATTGATACTTGTATATTCATGTTACTCTGCTGAGAGTAACAATCAGTCATCATGCCATACCAACAATGAGAGTTCCGCTGAGAACAACACAAGAAATACAAGGCGTTTTATGCATTAATTAAGAATGCCAAAATTCACAGAATACTTGGGGATTGTTGCTACATGCTCTATTATAGGTGAATTAACAAAGCAGAGAAGTACTCATCGCTTATCAAATAGCCTTATCCTTTGCTGGATGGCGGCACAAAAATTAGTTTTACAACTTTATCCCTGAACTAAAATACACCATCAACATTAAGTCCCCTGCCTAGCACCTGATGGTTACACTATTGTGGGGTAAGCATGAGATAGTGACAAATACATGGGAGAAGACGAGATGAATGGAGCTTACCCGGAAGTTCCTTGATCGACCGCTATCAATTGCACAAGTGAACATGCCGGTGCAAGCATGAAATCCTGAGTGGGACCGGTTTCCTTCCTTGGGTGTTCGAACCAAATAGGGAATCCTTTTTCCATCATTGTATGTAAAGCGTAGATTTTAGGTTATAGCTTGAAAAAAACCTTGGCTTGAATTTCATAGACACGATTCCCATGAGTAAAGAAAAATTGTGTTGTGTTACTGCGAATGAATGCGGGTCCCACCATGTACGCCTAATCGAACAGCGTCAGCCTTGTGACCTCGACAAACACCGGCTTCATGACTTCGACCGGCCTTGCTTGCTGACGTGATATCAGTCTTTCATACGTGACCCAATACCTCGTTTGGTGACGTGGCCTAATACCGGCCTTGTGTACTTTAACGTGAATGCGTATCCTGCTCGGTCGAGAGCCTGCTCTGCTCAAACATAGGGTTGTTGTGCCTTCGACCAAACGGATGATGTGCCTGATTCGATCGCATTGCTATGCCTTCTTTACTCGAACATGGGCCCTCCATGTACTCATATTCTTCCATAGCCGAACCTTGACATAATCAAGCCCCCATGATAGAATTTGGCCTGTTTTTCGACCGGATACATTTTTTCCATTGCACGGCAATTTCCCTCAATTATCCGATAAACATCCAGTGATTGTTATCCCACATTTGCAGCCTTTGCAGACGGTAAGTGAAGACTCTTCTTTTCTCCGGGATCTTGTTAACTCGTGAAATATAAAGAAGACGCTTAGTCTTCTCTCACCGCATAATTGTCTCTCTCTCTGTCACAGGTATTGCTCTGCGTCCATAACTTGATCTATTTGGTGATGATGATTTTTTTCTTTTGTTAGCATAATCATAACCTCTTTTTGCAAAATGGACGCGGTTGTCAAGGACTGTTCTGGTATCTCTCTCGAAAGAAGCTTCTAAGTGAATAAACCTGAGACTGATGGTGTGTTCAAGGAGGTGATGGCTAAAATTGGTGTTCCACTTCTCGAGGCTGATCGCGCTATACAGGGCATGCCAATTCTGTACCTGCGTGTCGCTCGAGAACGCGTTCGAGATCTTCTTGCTTTAATCGACATGGAGGGAAAATAGAGGCTTGAGGAAGCGTCGCAACCACCGGTAAGCGCAAGAGCTGAGAGATTTGCTGCACGGCTGAAGAGGTGAAGAGTTGAACATGAACGACCTCCATGAGAAGATTTGAGTGATTATCCAATCCGCGATGGTGTGATCATTCTTGATTCTGATACGGACGAGCCTGATCTCCCAAAAGTTGTCAGCACGATCTCTAATGTTACAACGGCTCTTGAGGAAGATATGGAAATTTCCCCTACTGAGGACGTTGCTACTGAAATACCCGAAGTAGAATCTGAGGCAGACGCGGAGGAATAAGAAGTGGCGACTCATGATGACGTTGAGGCAGACTTCAATAGTGGAGAAGATACAATCAATCTCCTTGATGACTAAATCTTCCTGTTGTTACTTTTTTCTTCTTTTCTGAGTATTTTCACGTAATTTTATGAATGCTTCTCTCCTTGCACTTAGTGGCGGCTGAGTTCAAGGTTTTTTGCTTGCTTGTTTGAACAAGTTTCTTATTTTTGTGATAAATCCTTTATTAAGACTGCATCTGAGATTTCTCAGGCACAGTGATGTGCCTTCATATGATTGCATGTGATTCTTGTGAGAAGAGAAGTAATGCCATAACAAAATACCATAGACCTGTCTGCGCTCTCCCGACGTAAACTTGTCTGTGATCTCCTGGTGTAAGATGGGACATACTATTCAATGTGCTTTCTTTTTTCTTTGGGATACATTCTATTCCTCCAACGTTTCCCGAAAGGTGTGAAGTGTTTTCCTTTTAGGTTTAGGGTTCTCTGGTTTAATCCGGTGGGTAATGATGGTGACTCAGGTTGAACCTAGGTTTTTGTGTCATGCCCAGGGGTAAAAATTTCTAAAAGGAAATAATACTTTGATTAATTGAGAAATTGGAACCCTAATAATCATGAATACAAGTATCACAATCATTTCGAAGAAATTACAAAATAGTACGGAAAGGGAAATTGTTGGAGGAACCACCACAGAATGCTGGAGAGGAATGGTAGCACAACATTTCTAGGTGCGGTAGGTGATAGACGCATTTATGTGTCTATTTTGATCTCAATTATATGTATTGTTAGTGCTCAATTTTATACTTATTTAGTTATTTTATGTCTTTGTAGGTGTTTTTGAAGAAATAAGCTTTTGCGGCGAATTTGGCTCGAAAAGTGGTGTTTGGCCTCTCTCGAGAAAATACTAAAGGCACCCGGAGAAAGTTATAAAGGCACCCAAGTTTTGGTTATTTCCACCCCAGTTGCTAAGGGGTACTCAATTACTAAGGGGCACCCATTTACTATTTACACCCAGGGCACTCCATCACCTTCCCAGGATTTTGGCGGGAAGAACTACATTCAAAATTCTATCACGCATGTGTATGAAATTGAGCGAGATTTTCTCGTAGATTTTCATGAGACAAGTTTAGTTTGGGCCTGTTATGATATAACAGAGTTAGCGAGTCCAAATTCGAAAGAAAAAAAAAATATTTCCACGGTAGCTCGGAACCACATGGAGTTAATATTCTCGGGTTTTTGGTGGTTTAATTTAAGGAAGTTGTGTAACTGCAGAATATCCATCCGTAGTTACACCCAAATCTTATTTCGTGTTCTAAACACATTTCTTCAAGAACTTCATAACACTTTCTAGATCTAACTTTTGGATACCAAAATAATAATTTGAATTGCTAAAATCATAAAAGAGACTCAAGATTTTTACGTGGTTCGATCCATGAAGGGATCTACATCCACGAATTTCACTAGAATATTTGGTGTTTACATAAGTAATTGATTTACAAGGTGAAACTCCATTAAAGAGTTTTGGAGCTCTCCTAGATCTAGTTTTTGGAGAAGAAGAAGAATATAAGGTAGAATAAAATTTGATCTCTCCCTCTCCTCAAGATTCCAACCCCTCTTACAATGGACCAAGTCCTTTATTTATAGGGAAAACTACATAATGGCTGACAGCTCATTTTACTTCGCTGACAGCTCATTTTACTTCGCTGACAGCTATCCTATTTCTTTTGCAACAATCCATACTTCGCTCATTGTACCTCGGAGACCCTACTATTTCTTGCACAACAAGCCACACCTCGCGCCGTTTACTTCGTATGCTCTCCCTTTTCTTGCACAACAATCCACACTTCGTAGAGTTACTTCGGGATGTTACTCCATGGAGTTACTAGTGCAAGTCTTCTTTACCTCGCCAGATCTTACTTCGGAGCGTCGAGTGTGGTTTTTGGTACCTACATTTTGCCCTATTTTTCTTGAGTGTTGCTTGAAGGGCGATTCTTAAGAAAAATCCATCTTCGTGTAGTTCTTTGGAGCGAGACGTGTGATGCTTGAGTAGATGACTTTGATCTTTGTTGACGAAGGAACGAGCGAAAGAATAATAACTTGAAAAAGTATATACTTGCCTCTTATTCTTTTGCTAGGTTCCGAAGTCTTGTTGTTGTGTAGAGGTATCATTCCCGAAGTATAAGAAGTACGAAGTATGAAGTGGTCTTCAAGAAGTATAAGAAGTACTTAATCCTCGAAAATATAAGAAGCATCAATCCTCAATTTGTTGTTGTTGACGAAGTATGGAGTGGGCGAGATATCTTCATTATTGAATGTACCGAGTTTCTTCTTTCCGAGTTTTGGCCTTGAAAGTTGGTTTTAATGACTTTCTTCCAAGTTTCCTTTTCTTCATCCTTGTGCGAAGTCCATTGTAAGTACTAGTTTGAGATTCACCGATGATAACATTGTGTTGATGTTTCCCTTGACGAGTTGATGGTATCACTTCTTGTTCTTGCCTTGCCTCATTGTAGCTTTTCACATGATATTGTTTTATTTGTAGCTTAACGTCCTTATAATTTGATTCATATCAAATCCAAACATTATGAAAAAAATTCCTCGAAGTGTATAATGTGCATTTTCCCATATATGTGTGTGCCCCCTTTTGCTTTGGTAGATGAAGGAACTAAATCTATCTGAAGTAAAAGTAATATGCTTCATCTTTCTTGCCCTTGGCCTTGTTTGGCTTGATATCTTACTATTGATGAATTGATGAAATACCCTCCTTGGTTCATTTTTATGCGAAGTATTCTTAGAAGTATATAATCCAAAATATGAGAAGTATCCTTAATTAACAATCTTCAAGAAGTATTCGTGGCGATAAGTATTGTCTTTAAGAAGTATGAATAGTAAGAATTCCTGAAGTATGAATAGTAAGTATTTCCGAAGTATGAATAGTAAGTATTTCCGAAGTGCTATTGCATGATGTATGTTCGATGAATGTATGTATGTTATGAGTGAATACTATATGTATGAAATGGTATGATTTTTCTATATGTATGCATATTATATACTTGCCTTGATTTTTTATTGTTTGTGCCTCTGATTCTCCTTTGCATTCCTTCTCGTTTCCTTTTAGGGCTTGTTCCTGCATTATCAATATTCAATGTATATCATGATCAAGTTAATATAAATATTATCATATGCAATATTTCTATTGCAAGTACTTCTTATGCAACGTAAGAAGTAATTCTTAGAATTGTGTGACTCGGGTGGTCAAGCTTGGCAATGTGCTTGCCTCTTTGCTTTTCTTTGTAGTATATACCTGCTTCTTTGCAAGTATACCTGCCTCTTTTCAAGTATATACTTGCCCTTTTGTTTTGCCTCAGGTCTGATTTTTTTTTTTTTTTTTTGCCTCACATCTCTATCATCAGTTCGGGGTCTTATTTTGCCTCCTAGTTAAGGTCTTATTATGCCCCACCCCATTGGTCAGGGCTTTTCGACGAAGTCTCAGACACTCTTTACTCTTGCGAAGTAAAGACCCATCAACCTCGCCTTATCTCGCTCATTGAGGTCTTATTATGCAACAATATCACATGCCTACCTACTCCCGTGAGTACCAGCCCCGTAACATTGCCGACTTTTGTGGTCACTCAGCTCCCTAAAGGAGGGTGCCGTCCCTTCCCCTCTGAATACCCCCGTGCTTTTGGGCTTAGGCATCAGTTATTTCGTGACCTCGTTCCCTTTCGCCGATGTGGCTCCTGGTTACGAAGTTACACCCTAGTTGGGGTGGTTTTGGGACCGAGTGGAAGAACTATACCAGGCCATCTTCTTCTCCACTGGCTTTTTCTTACACCCCTTACCGAAGGTTACCCAATTGGGGCCCTCGGCGGATGGGTCTTACGATTGCCCCTAGCTGGTGGTTGTTAGCCACATCTGAGATTATCTCGTGACGCGCGTGTAGGTCTTACATTTGCCCCTTGCACTTTGTGCGAACTAGGTTGCACGCCACGAGGTCTCAGCCTCCCTAAGTAGAGGTTTTATATAGGACTTACGATCGCCTATTTTGAGGGTCGTAAGCAGACCTCATAAATGAAGTCTTACTTGTGGCCCTCGTTTTCTTTCTTTCTTTGCTTTCTTTGTAAGTTTGGGTCTTATCATTGCCCCTTTTCTTTGATCATTTTAGCTTGTAGCTTTCTTTTCTTCATCTTTGCATGTCATTCATGCTTGTTGCTTTGTATTGCTGTTGTACTTTGCTACTGTAGCTTATATCGCTATGATGAAAATTCGCTGCTGGCATGTAGAACGGTATCGTTGTTGCGAAGTTGAGTTGTTGTTGTTTCTGTCTTACATTCATGAATGTGAGACCACTGAAGCTGCGTAGAGCTTTATCATTACACTCACTGAAGAGGAAGGCTTTAGCATACCGAGTTCCATTTTTTTTCCACTAGCTCCATTGGGTTATTGCAAACGGGACATGAATGTTGTGAACGGACGAAGTAGGTGTTGAGAGTGGACTAGGTGTGTCCAGTGCAGGGAATTGATGGGAAGGGTGTGTTGGATAGATTTTCTAGTCAGAGAAATGGTATGCAACTTGCAGGTTTTAGGCGCTAACGAGATGGGCTTAGATGGGTTTGATGAACTGACGATGTAGTCTTGACTTCCGAGTTGTGACTTTGGTTGGATCTTAGGACTGGTTTGTTCTTCGTCATCAGGTTCCCAATTTAGTGTGTTCTTCATGCTTCGTTGATTCTGTTCCGCTGGGTTGTTGATGAGGTGACGTATTGGATGTGTTACTTTGCAGGCACAAAGTCGATCTTTGCTGGGTTCTCTTAATGGAGTGAGCTTGTACTATATATATATTTCTTCTTCTTCTTGACAAGAAGTGAGTACGGCTCATGAATTAAGATGAAGAGATTCGTCACCATCTGCTGATGATGCTTGAAGTACTCATGTTGGAATGAATTCGCAGATTCTATCACCTTCGCTAGATTTGACACAGTGTATGTCTCTGTCTCATTTTATGATATTACTCCTTATTCTTAGTTGAGTTTGATTATATCTTACTCCTTCTTGCAATTTATATTTTTCTTTGCTATTGGATTCTCGCTATTTGTTGAGACTTTTTGAAGATGTTCTCTTTTGATCAATGCCATCTTATGTATTCTTTCTTTGTCTCCGGGAGTTCTTCATCGAATCTTGATGATCATTATTGATGTTTATATGAATCCCTGAGAATTTCAGTTATAGATTAGTGGCTGCTCCAAAAGGGTCTTAGAATCAATATTGATTAATCGTTATTTAATGTAATAACTTGAATCAGAGATAAAGGATGAAAATACTCCCTTTTGATTGTGTTTTTCGTGGCTATTGAGTTGGTTGGCAGACGAGGTGGGCTGCAAGTTAGCTGAACTTCGCTGACTTGGTAGCTGTTCCGAATTGGATAAGTCCCAAAATAATGTACTCTGGTTGGTTAGGCGAAGTGCACTGTCTGATATCTTGCCCGGACTATCATGGTTTTACCGAAGTTGAGCTCGTTCCTTTTGTTGGTGATATCGTCTTCGTCGTTTTTGGTTCGTCCCTTGGACTTGTTCTTGACCCGTGAGTTCCTCGTGCTTGCATGGTTGTAAATGGGTACTTTTACTCGCAACTGGGTGCTCTTTCTTCGTCACTAACTGACGCTTTGCTTTTGGTTAATTTGCAATCCTTGCGTCATGCACTGTTGGTTAAATCTCCACTATAGTTACGTATTCACCCCGTGTTGATAAATGGATGAACTGCCGAAGTTATTATATATTTAGATTTGGCTGGCGATGTTGCAAGTTGACAAGTCGAATGTGTCTTGATGAACTAAAATCGTGGGACTAGAAGGCTTGTGATAATGTATGGATTTATGACTAATACGAATCCATAGTAACATTAAGGACATATACATTGAAGTCAATCTGGTTCCCCCAGCTTGCATTGGTTATGATTTATCTTCGAGCTCTTCATTGGCTGGTGACATGGCTGTTCTGATGAGGTTATGGGTTCTTGCCTTGAATTCCCCTTTCTGAGTTTACTTGTATCTCTTGGTTACTCTGCTGAGTTGCTCGCTGGTTATACTTCGTTAGTATTCAGGTTGTCTTGTCTTCTCCGAAGTATAATGCTTCGTGTAGTAATTTCTCTTTACGAAGTAATTTCTGCCAAATATTTTGCTATCGTCATCTTGTTCTTCTTCTTCGCTAATGACTGGTATCTTCTTTCAAATTATTTTGATTACTGCATATATTCTCTTCGCCGGGAGTTACGAGTCGATTTGTTTCGTTGGTTACTTACGTAACTGTGTTGCTTCTGGTTACACCACTATGTTCATTGTTTCTTCTCTGAACCGAGATGGTTGGTTCGTTGGGGTTGTTGACGAAGTAAACCTTTCCTGTACCTTTTGTTCCTTAACTTAGCTTTGATAAATTTTGGCGAAGTATGCTTCGCAGGAATCCTCCTCCTTTGCTTTGAGACTCCCATTTTTCTTTGGTTGGTGACGAAGTCGATCCCGCTGGCATCTCTTCCTCTCTTTGAATATCTATGACCGGTATTCTTGCTGATAGAGATGCTATGCAACCGATTAACATGCCCAAGTGTTTTAACCAAAGCTGACCAAAGCAGTGTGTCCCTTGGTGGAGTAGCGCATTGGAGAGCTAGATATGAACTGGTTACATCTTTACCGGAATGATTGTCGACGAGATGGTACTTCGTTGTCTTCTTTTGCTCGCTGGTTCTGCTCGAGTTACTGGCAGGCTTCTCCGGAGCTTAGTAACGAAGTAGTTATCTCTACTGAATTTTCTTCCTTTACATATGTGATCTTAATTTTTCTGGGTGTCTCCTCTTTGCTCGTTGATAGTTGGAATTGGGTCTCTTGTTGATAGAATAGCCTTGGGATTGTGATGCTGTTTTCAAATGTTGCCATTGGAAGTGATGAACTCCTGCCATTTCCGAGAAAAGAAGATGCTGCTCGAGAATATCAATGGAAGTGGTGCTCGAGTTGCTGCTGATGATCACGGGAAGATGGAGGAAGCAGAGATGATGGAGCTCGAGATAACACAAGGGGTGCTGTCGAGAAGCAATGAAGGAATCGTTTGTTGCATGGAGATGGATAACGTGAGATGGACAGTTTCAGGGAGATGATAGTACAATGAATGGCGAGCTTGGCAGAAGCTCGAGTTAATATAGAACACGAAACTGTTGGCTGAGATGAATGGGAATGAGATGCTGTCAGTTTTGCCATTGATACTCGGTGATGGCTGGCAGTATTTAAGAGAGTTTAGTGATGAATTTTTTCCAGGGATTGACGATGGAGGAAGAAGTATAGAGCTGCAGATAATGGCAGCGATGAAGAATGACGTTGTTCGTGAGTTGATGGCATTGTAATGCATGCTGGCAGTGACAAGGAAGAAGTGTTGAGTTGAGTTGAGTTTAGGTTGAGTACTGGTGTTGTAGATGAAGTGTTATTTCAATTTTCTCTTGGTTAGTTCTCCATAGAGTTAAAGTTTGCTTTTCCGAAGTAATCTAGATGATAGATTCTCCGTTCTCTTTGAAAATTGTTCGTTGGTTTTGCTCGAACTACTGGCAGCTTTCCCCGAAGTTTGGGGAATTATGTTGAGTATATGAAGAAGTAATCTTCTTTCCGTTCACGAAATGTCTTCCACGAGGTAACTTCGGTGACGTTGCTTCTTTTGTCTTCGCTAGAACGGTTGGCTGTCAAGGTGAGTTGCTGGAGTTAACTGAGTACCTTCTTTTCAAACTAACTCGATTACTGCATACTTCAACTTCGCGGAGAGTAACGAGTTAGTTTGCCTTGTTGGCTGCTTACGGAAATGTGTTGCTTCGGCTTGCATCATTGTGCTGATTGTTTCTAGTCTGGAACTAGATGGATGGTCCTGGCGTGAGGCCCTAGACTGTCCCTAATCTTAACTGAATTTATTGATTCATTGAAATTAACCCTATATCAAGCTAATGTACTTCATTTTCCTTTTTTCTTGTTATGGGGCCTGGTGACGAAGTTGATTTCTGCCAAACACTTCGCTAGTGATCCGAGCAATTTGGTTCGCTGGAGTCTAGATGGTTGACCTGCCCGAAGTGATCACTTGACGAGAAGGTGTCTGGCGCCCTTTTCTTTTTGCTCGTGTTATTTCTCTTCCTGTAGAGGTTAACCTCGTAAATAAATTAGTTGTTCGCTGAAGTTGATAACGAAGTAAAACTTCAGTATGGTTTCATTTTCTTAGTTGCTTCCTTGCCTTGATCCGGTTTTAGCCGATCTTTTGTATCGTTATTGTTGATATAATGGAGTTTCGCGTGTTTACGATGAATTCGACCTAACTTCCTAGCTATGATGATGATTGCGGTTCTTGGTGATGATTCAATCTTGAATTAATTTTCCTTGAACCGTGTTACTTCGCTGGCAATAATAGCAGCTTGCCTTCGCTAGAACTGTTGAGGAAGCAATTTCGTCATTATTTCTCTGCTGCACTTTCGCTGAAATTGTGCAATATTGATTCTACGAGTTCTCTTTGCCAATATCTATCATTCTCCTCCCATGAAGCAATAATTGCAACAAGTTGCTCTTCGTCTCTTTCCTTCTTTTCTTCTACAATTATTATTCCCGCTTCCTATTGACACTGATGGTGGTTTTGTTGCATTTTGTTATTGACGAAGCCGGTTCGTGCTTCGTTGCTAGTGCTTCTTCGTTAACTGCATTCTTTGGTATTTGTTACTGTATTCAGCTTCGTTGTTGCTGTGACGTGATAAATCCAAGAGATATCGTCTTCATTCAGCTTTGTCTCTTCTTCTGTAAAGCTTTTTGGTAACGTCATCGTCCCTATAGCTGGACTCTTAAATGTTCGTCATTGGAAGATAATAGAAGTTCGTGTTCCGAGATACTTTCAATCCTTCTTCGCTGCAATCATCAAATCAATTCGATTAGGTGTACATGTAACTTAGCACACGGGAAAATCCCCAAATCAACTGAAATTTTTTGATACTCCATATTTTTTAAATCACTCATATGGGTTGTAAAACGGAATCTGGTAACCTCAAATCTGCAGTCAAATCCTGTTTTGAAACATGTTTTCTCCAAAGAACATTCAATTTAAAGGGCTTTTGAAACTTTCAGATCTCAAGTTTTTTTTTTTTTAAAAGACAAATAACAGACAAGAGAAGGAATAAGACTTATCATGTTTAGATTTGTTATTTGGTGATGATTTTCCTCTTATTTTTGCCTTGAAGATACGCACAACAACGCTTCTTTCTCTATTTTCAACTCCTGGTTTTGTTGATGTTCATCTCCTGGAATTGTTTTCTTTGGACAAGTGTTCCATATTTGCCCCTAACATTTGTGAACTCAGTAGATCTATTACTAACAATAAGGTAGCTTTACTAAATCTTCAAGGTAGGACAAATCCTTTACTCTCCCTGTTTCTAGCGCCAAAATGTAACTGCAGAAAATCCATCCGTAGTTACACCCAAATCTTATTTCGTGTTCTAACACATTTCTTCAAGAACTTCATAACACTTTCTAGATCTAACTTTTGGATACCAAAATAATAATTTGAATTGCTAAAATCATAAAAGAGACTCAAGATTTTTACGTGGTTCGATCCATGAAGGGATCTACATCCACGAATTTCACTAGAATATTTGGTGTTTACATAAGTAATTGATTTACAAGGTGAAACTCCATTAAAGAGTTTTGGAGCTCTCCTAGATCTAGTTTTTGGAGAAGAAGAAGAAGATAAGGTAGAATAAAATCTGATCTCTCCCTCTCCTCAAGATTCCAACCCCTCTTACAATGGACCAAGTCCTTTATTTATAGGGAAAACTACATAATGGCTGACAGCTCATTTTACTTCGCTGACAGCTCATTTTACTTCGCCGACAGCTATCCTATTTCTTGTGCAACAATCCATACTTCGCTCATTGTACCTCGGAGACCCTACTATTTCTTGCCCAACAAGCCACACCTCGCGCCGTTTACTTCGTATGCTCTCCCTTTTCTTGCACAACAATACACACTTCGTAGAGTTAGTTCGGGATGTTACTCCGTGGAGTTACTAGTGCAAGTCTTCTTTACCTCGCCAGATCTTACTTCGGAGCGTCGAGTGTGGTTTTTGGTACCTACAAGTTGTGTGAAAGAAGGGAAGATATCTTCTCAGAAGGATTTGATCGTATCTTAGGAAGGATTTTGGAAGCTACAGAAGACACGTGAACATAAATAAAAGGAAGTCTTGACGAGTCTCGGAAACACAGGGGTGGAGAAAAGCTACGGGATTTTTATGGGTTTGATTAAGGAAGTTACGTGGAAAGATAGGAAGAATATCTTCGTTGTTAGATTCTCGGATATCAAATAACATAAGTGTGAGATTGAAAAGGGAAAGAGAGCTGTGTAGAGAATTTAATAAGGAAAGAATATAGGCCGTGACTTCCGGTGAAAGAGAGGAGGATTTATAGAGATTTGTTGGACCCTGTTACGTATAAAAATGGTTGTTTAGAGTCACAACAGGGTTGTCGAGTCTTTGGGGATAGTTTGGGATGCTGCAGAGTCAAGAAGAAGAAGAGCAGAGAATCATCTCTGCTGCTGCAGAAGAAAAGAGGACGAAGAACATTGAACAGACAAGGACAGTCGCAGAGACAGTCTTATTCAAACAACAAAAGAGAAGTATCGTTTTTCAATATATCACATATATCAGAAGCTTGTCATCTTTTCTCTGTAACAGTTCAACACCCATTGTAACATTCTGTTTGTAACGCCTTTCTAGCGTTGCAAACTGTCTGCTTTATTAGTTTTCTCTTGTTTTTCACACTTTTGAGCTATAAACACCTATTTTGCGAACGTGAATAATATGAGGAGCTAAACCCCAACACTGGGACGACGGAGGAAGTCATGTTTCACAATTTCTTGGTAACTATAATGATTCTTCATGACTTTTTGCATTGATTTATTTGATTTATGATTTTTATTAATTAGTTTGTGATTTTTTCTGATGATGTATGCTTAGACTTAGAGCTTTTGATGCATCATGCTTATGATTTACAACTAATCTTTTACAAAATCTACCTTCGGCAAAGAAATAGAGTCCATAAAAGATCTAGAATTGTTATGAATCAATATACGAACCAATTGAATGTGATTAATGGTGGAATCCTGAGTCTCAGTACCTCTCGATATTTGTGACAAACTTGTATATATATATATATATTTATTATTAAATCTGAAATCAAATCTTTACAAGTCTTTGAACGAACTTTTACTACCACTTTACAACAACAATTAAAATCACATCAGTAGGGTTTAATCCATCGCGAGTGGATCGTCACGCCCTCAAGCTTGTCAGCGTTGATGATCTTGCAATAGCCGCCTAGGATGACGTCTGCTACTGTAATACCTGGTATTTTTAGTTATGGTTTCGGTTCGGGTTATACCCAAATTACCTATAATGAGGTTTAGGTTGTTTCCTTTGCCTTAGCCTAGATAGTCTGTTTGAACTAGAAAGGCTACAAGTTAGGGTAGACATAGAATAGTTAATAACATTTTGATTAATTGAAAAATGAAAGACAAATAAAATGAAATAAGGAAATAATAAATATAATTTATTATTATTAGTAGGAGTAGTATTAATATGGGAGTTTTTAGTGTATGGTGGAAAAAAGAGAGAGAGAGAGAGAAATAGGGGTTACAAACATAAATTAGAGAGGAAGCATAAGAGGAAGAGGAAGTTTGAGATTTTGGAGAAGAAGGATTAAGAAAATCACTAAAGGATTGATGAAATTTAGGTAGAATGTGAAACCCTTTCTCTATTGGTGTTTATTTCGTATGCTATTGTATTGTTAAGTTTCTGAAATTTAATTGATTAAATATGTATCTTTTATTGATGATCAGGATTGTCCTATTGATTTACAACATGATTAGGTATCTCTTGTTAAAATTTGAGAATTTTCCTACGCAAATTCACCGTTGAATGTTCCTTGTAATTTGGATTGTGATTTCCAAAATTCTGGACAGTTTCGTTTTGATGTGGTTTTGATGTTCTTAGGAAGTCTTAATGATGTCAAAACGATATTAGATCTTGACAAAAGTTGTATATAAATGTCTTATCTTTCATTGTGCTTTGGATTTGCTTAATTTGAGACTAATATGAATTTGTGGTGAATATTTTGGTAAAATGATATTATCTGCCTAGATTTTATAATGTGTTAGTAAAATCAATATCTTTTGATTGAGCCGTTAGTTTCATGTAAAATTTGGATATGTTATTGATATTGGTGTCAGGAATGTTTACTAAAATTTTGATGTAGATCGGATAAAGTCATCATTGCAAAACCTATAACGTAAAATTCTACAGTTAGTGTGTTTGCTTAAATGGTTGAAAGAATTACATTGTTAGTTGGGTTGTGAACTTATGACTTGTTGATGAAGTAGTTTTCTGTCCTATTTTAGGGCATAATTGTCACCCAGTTAGTTTGACTATTATTTTTGGTTGTAATTTTTATATGAAAGAGTATCTTTTAATCTTTAAAACTAGCCAATAATCAACTGATTCCGATAAGTAATGAAGTCTGGGTGAATTTTTGAGTATAGACTTCAAAAACTATAATCTCTAAAGAGCTTTGTCACTGTCCTGTTTATTTGAGAATTTTCAGATCCGATTTATACCTGATCTCTTCTGATTATGATTTTTATTTAAAAGCGGAGTCTCTCAGCTTTCTAACAAGACCAAGTTTGCTAAATTTCATTGTGTAATGATTTTTATACGAATTTTTGAATGTACACTGTCGAAACTGCAATTTCTTAGAAACGTGATCTCTGTTCTGTTTTTGTGAAACACTTTGAGATAGATATAAACTCATTGATTTTACATATAATTTTTATATGAAATCTTAGGTTTTGTTCTTTAAAATGAGCCAAGAACCAATGCATTTGGTTGAGTAATGAATCTTGTGTGAATTTTTAAGTTGGAACTCCCAAAATTGTAGTTTCTCTGTGACGTTTTTACTGTCGGACTTCTCGATGAGATTTCTACTTGTTTTCTGAATTTATTGTTTTTACCTATAATTTTTATATTAGAGGTTATCTTCTTTTCTTTAAAAAGAGCCGAAAATCAATAGATTCCGATAAATAATGAAACTTGCGTGAATTTCCTAGCAAAGACTACCAAAACTGCTAGTTTTCTGTGGACAGTTTACTGTCAGAATTTTCAAACGTGGTTTGGACATGTTCTTGAACTGTTTGTTTTTGATAATAACTTTATATGATACCTTATTTATTCTTCTTTAAAATGAGATAAGAATCACTCATTTTCGTCGTGTAATGAAGTCTACACAAATTTTTGAAAAGAAAAAGTTTATCTGATTATCTTTTGATTAGTATATTAAAAAGAAAAAGAAAAAGAAAAAGAAAAAGAAAAAGTTTTATGTAATGATAATGTTTTATGTAATGATTATGTTTTGTGTAATGATAAATTATTAGTGGTAAGGTAAACGAATCCAAAGCAACAAAAGCGAAACTCAAAGTGAGTAAACTAAATAAGAGTTAGAGTGAGAGTTAGTAAAGAGGGAGAGATAAATTCAGAGTGAGAGCCAAAGAGTCCTTCTAGTAAAAAAACATAGAAAAAAAGAAAAGAGGGCGGTACCATTTTCCTTTCCTCCGAGAACTATAAATGGTGTTT
Source organism: Papaver bracteatum (assembly GCA_023529315.1). Classification (NCBI taxonomy): domain Eukaryota; kingdom Viridiplantae; phylum Streptophyta; class Magnoliopsida; order Ranunculales; family Papaveraceae; genus Papaver; species Papaver bracteatum. The sequence goes on from JAJJWX010001985.1 coordinate 184,516, forward strand.
TTATTTTATCGGTGTCATTCCCAACATCGTTTCGGTATGGAATTGAGGTAGGCGCAACACAATCTAAAACTCTTCTTATTTATGGTTTTGTTAATTAAATTCATATTTACAAGTTTTTATGGATGATAATCGATGTTGTGAGCATGATTATGAATGTTGGGCTGCGGTCCATAGATTTTGATTCTTAAAGATTATTTATGACAGGATACGAGATATCCTTGGAAACGGTTTTTGTTTCCTAAACCCACGTGGGGCTCCCTGGGGCGAGCGGATTGATTGAATTTATTGTTGTATTATATTTTTTGATGGGATACGAGATATCCTTGGGAACGGTTTTGTTTCCTAAACCCACGTGGGGCTCCCTGGGGCGAGCAGATTGATTGAATTTATTATTTTTTATGGATGTGGTGTTTCCATATGTTGGATCCCTGGGGAGAGCGGATTGATTGAATTTATTATTGTTTATGGATGTGGTGTTTCCATATGTTGGCTCCCTGGGGCGAGCAGATTGATTGAATTTAATTATTGTTTATGGATGTGGTATTTCCATGTGTTGGCTCCCTGGGGCGAGCAATTGATTAATTTGGTTCTCTTTTCTTCATTTAATATGGAGGAGCAATATTTTAAATGGGTCGAACAAGTGTCTTGGGTAAGTTTAACCTTAATGATTTGATCATCTTAAAATTGTTGATTATGTATTTGGTGCATGAACTACGGTCGTGCTTGATCCTTTTGGGTACGTAGGCAGCCGCTTAGCGGTCCAACACGTAGAGTCATAAAAATTTAGGTTAAATCAACAGTTAGATCTTCCGAAATGAATTTCTAAGTTTTCCGCTGCGACAGAAATGGTAACGTGAACATAAACTAAATAAGCCTCAATAAATTATTTAATGAGCTTGGGCTTAGTAGCCGGGCCTTGGCTATGGTATCCAAGTGGCGCCTCGGGTTTTGAAAACCGGGGCGTCATAGCTACCAAATATGGTTCATCTTCCTTTGTTGCCGACAAATCAGATTGGTCAGCTATTTTCACCGCCACGTTCCCAACTTGAAACGTGGTCCTCTTTGCTACCATGTATCCAATTTGAAACAGATTCAAACTTGGTATAATATCTTGTTTTTGGGACACGTTGTCTCTGACTATTTCCAAGCTCTTGGAATTTTTTTTGAAAGGGCCGGTACCCCATTCACATCTCTTAGTGGCGGTTAGGTTACAAAGTATCCCTGGCTTCTTTTGTTTTAACCTGTTATCAATGCATTCATTAGAAATTAAAATTCCATCAAGAATTTGTTTCTTTTTGATGAAAGCTCCTTAAGCATTATATATCAGGCTAGGCATCACTACTTTCATTCTTTCAACAAGAACCTTTGAAATAATCTTATATAAAATACTAATAAGACTTAAAGATCTAAAGTCTTTAGTAGTTGCTGAATCCTCCTTCTTAGGAATAAGTTTGATAAAAGACATGTTAAGTCTCCAATCCAATTTTCCTTTGCTATAAAACTCATTTATAGCCTTCATAACATCAACCTTCAAAAAAACCCAACAAGTTCTAAAAAACTTAATATTAAATCCATCAGGGCGAGGTGCTTTATTTTTACCACACTTCTTCATAGCCAAAACCGCTTCTTCTTCATCAAAAATTCTTTCCATCCAAGCCTTCTGAGTTGCATCCAAAGTTTTGAATTGCATAACATCCTTAATGGCTTCCTGGTTGAAGACATCAACTCCATCTATCTCCAATTTAGTGATACAATTTCCGATTCTCTTAGCATTAGCAATTCTATTGAAGTAATGGGTGTTCTTGTCACCTTCTTTAAAGTGGAAATTGTATAAATACCCCTCATTTTCATGGATTTCACAAATACCCTTATCCATCAATAATTATACCCTCATCTTCTAAAATGTAATCCATTTAATTTTGAATCATATAAATACCCTTTCAATATTAATAAAAATTTAGATGAAAATCATTTCATTTATAATCTCACATGATGGAAGTGGTGGTGGTGGTGGTGATGCCGGCGATGGAGGTGGTGGTGCCACCAGATTTGGGATCAACTTTTTTTGTTGATACCAGATTTGGATAAACTTTTGTTGTTGATACCAGATTTTGGTGTCAACTTGGGTTGTTAACACGTAATCTTGACCTAACTAATTTCCGAGTTTTCAATTTTTGTAAAAACTTGGGTTGTTGACACCAGATAGGATATCAACTTTTGATACGAAAATACGGATCAACTTCGGTTGTTGATACAAAAATCTGGACCTAACTTATTTCTAAATTTTCAATTTTTTTATCAACTTGGCAGCAACGGTGGTGGATTTGGAGGAGATGGTGGTGGTGACGATGAGTTGTGGTGGAGTTGTGATGGTGGAATGTTGGTGATGGTTATAAAGTGGTGGTGATGGTTGTGGAATTGGAGGTGGTGGTGGAGTGATTGAGAAAGAAAATTATTGCTTTTTAAAAAAATAAAATAATTTATGTGTAATAGATTACTAAAATAGTTTATTTTTAAGAGGATAAGCTTTGTATATAAGAATAGGGGTATATTTATGAGCAATCCTCGTTGAAATCCTAAGGTTTCTGGTTTCCTTCACAGAAAGACAAGGTTTTAGTCATGATAAGTTGACGGACAGAGTCGAATGGGTGGTAGAGAATCGGTTTCAAATGACGTTCTAACCCCTTTGGTAAACCTAACCAAACCTCCCATGGGTCAAGTAAATAAGCCATACCGGTTGATAAAACTCTTTTGCTCTGCTACTCATTTTTGTGCTCACTGATTCATGCTATGAATCACCATTTGAGGAGATTATTACAGTTCATATATCGATTTCATTGAGGCTGATGCTATCAACATTAAGGTATGGTAAAGATACATTACACTAAATTATTTCTTATAATGTTCAATCTTTTTTCTCATAATCTCTTTTTCTCTATCTTCATTTCTACAAGTTGTTTCATTATGTAAAGAGATGGGTTTCTTGTAATAGTGATTTGCTGAGATAATCTGAATTTATCAAAGTATATTCATTTGAATCTAAGATTCAATTTTGTGTTTTATGTTGAATGTATAAGTGCACATGAAGTGTTCGATAATTTGTTGGAAAGAAAGAATTTTAGTTGGATTTAATCGAGTAATTTATTGAAGTGATTCATTGCATGAACCATTAATGTGAAAATTGTGTGGAACTTCATCTAGGACCTGATGCAGTTAAGAATGTTTGTGAGGTTTTTAAGGCTTACCTGACTAGTTTTATACTACACTTGTTAGTGTTGTAGGTTTTTTTTAATGGTGTGCTGAATTTCAAAATTTTAAGCATTCTTAAAATGCAATTGAATCTGATCTTGCTCCTCCATGACAACGCTAGCGATGTAATAGATACACTATTTAGCAAGTCTGCAGAGGAAGTGAAGACAACATGGGACATATCTATCTGAAGCTATCTTTACCACTCAGTCGGGGTCATCACTCCAAAAATGCGACTCCTCACACTACAAAAGAAGGTAATCTATTGTTCCAAAGGGACTCATTTTTGGAACTCATACTTTCGCATAACTCTGACCACTACAATTTTCCTATAGTCCGATCAATGATATTTGATATCTAAAATAGTGTTACTAATCTTTGTGTTGTCTGACAAAATTAGTCCCACTGATACTTGATAAGTCAGAGTCAGAATAAAATAGTTCTACTGATTTTTGGTAAGTCGGAGTAAAAACAATTGACAATTCATGTATACAGGATTAGTAGATCATGTGATAAAAACATCTATGTTTTGGTAGAAGTGACAAATTATTCCATTTCAACGTTGTTGTACCAAGAAATGTAGAACTTCAACAAGTACATTTACCCATTAATTTTAACTGTATTTTTGTATAATGTTGTTTCCGTTTATTGAAATAAGGAAAGCAAATGCTACCAAATTTTCCAAAATGACCAATTTGATCAAGTGACATTCTTCTGCTCTGAACAAATTTACAGAATAAACCGAGTGGGTAAATTATAGTAGCTTTTGGTAAATAGCGAGTTACTCTTAGCTATTTGATTATGTCTAGTGGGTTACTATAATTTGTGCACAACTTCTCTTGCAACTTTTAGTATCGATGTAATGACTGTTCATTTTGTAATATTTTTTCAGCAACTTCCAATAGTTCCTGAGTATGGAGAAATTTCTCGAACAAGACAAGTATTTGTTCTTTGTTTCTACTGTATTAGTCTATTGAAACCGAAAAATATCCTATTGAATATGCTCTCAAAAACAACCAGCGTAGGACCAGTGCCTAGCAAAAAAAGGCGCCAAGGGGAGGCGAAGGATGCTATAATGCATTTTCAATGTACAATAGAGATTGAAGGATTAATATTGTAAATGTTTCTTAAATGATTAATATGAAGGATACTTCAATGTGCTGCTTATTTTAATCAATTGTTTCCTGTCATATTTATTTCAACAACCGTTGTTTGTTCGAATTCCGCAAGTCTCAAGTACTTGTTTTCCTTGTATTTAGCAGGACCTATGGGCATTGTTTGCCGCTCTTGTATATCAAGTTGAAAAGCCTGATTACCCCATTCCATATATATTTCATCTGTTCCATATATATTTCCTCCCATTGTTCATAGCTTGTCCCACAGACAGAAGTCAAACCGTGGATCTGGATACACCATCTATCATACACTTCGACTTACTTGTTTATGTCTGCGAAGATATATAAGAATTCATTTTATACATATTAGCAAGTATATAAAACAAGTATAGCTAAGCACTGACCATTTTCATATCCTTTTGCAGGATACAGAGATCAAAACTGAGTTAGTTTTGAGAATGGACACTGAATATATTTACTTAGAGACAATGAGCTGTTGAATGGAGTTGGTCTGTTTTGTATATGATTTACATTATAGCCTTTTCCTAATTTCCATTGGCATGTTTTGAGCATGGTGATTATATTTGTTGAAATTTTGAAGTGTCTCCTTTTTTTTTGCAGTCTCAATACTTTCCATCTTGCTGGTCAGGGTGAAATGAATGTTACTCTGGGTGTCCTTCGGTTGCAAGAAATTCTAATGAGGGATTATGAGAAAATACAGACTCTTGTTATGATATGCCCTTCTCGGAAGGGAAGACGAGGTAAGTAGACACTTTATCAATCATTGCTTGCCTACCAATAGGTTTAGGTTTCGAACTTAGAATCTGTAGTCTGTTTCTTATATCACTTAATCATTATCCGGAGAGACTGTACATTTCATTTTGTGCACTCTTAACAGTATACGGACTTCGTTCTAGGATTTCTAAACAACAGGTCATAACTGTTTTTAAGCTGAAGATCAAGGTCTTCTGACGTGAACATTTCTCACCCTATATGAATATTACACTTGAAAATTGTATGCAGACCTTAGATGTTTTATTTGTAAGGGAGTTGGAATACTGCATAGAAAAAAATCATTTGATCATGGTATCCAAAGTCAGTGGAATTACAAATATGGGGAGGGAATTTGAAGTTGTTATTTAGGAAGATAAGGATGATTGTGGTAAGCAATCACATAATACAAGGGAAGAAACTTATGACAATGAAGGAGCTTCCAATAATGTCGGAGCAGAAGATTTTGGTGTTGATACAAAAAAAACAAAAGAATAAGCTACAGATAAGATGGATTATCGCGAAGATGGTATGAAAACAGAGACTTCAGTCGTTACGAATGTAGATACTGAAGGCTCGGAAAGTGAAAGTGATCATGTTAGCAAGAATGTTTAGTTGGAATAGTAATAAATTAGTAAGAGTATTTTAGTTGGATTGGTAACAAATTAGTAAGACTACTTTAGTTCGACTGATGACCGATAACATGTTCCTGTAAATTTTTCTTCTGTAAATTGTAGTACACTTTTACTTGACTTTTGCAAAGATAATGTTCATTTTTTTTATGGGAATTATTGTTACTGAATTAATGAATTTCTTCTTTAGAAGCTTGCAACTGAATTTTGGTTTTGTACCGCGATGTTATATCTCTTAAGTGTGTTGTTTAAATCTAATGATGACGGGAATCATGGAGATTTTTGATGCCTAAATGTGTGGGCGCACAAAATATTGTAATATCTTTGCAGACATGCATATATAACTGATCTTGCTCGTCCCAAACCAAAACCTTTTTGAGGTGCTATTTTGTGAAACTCTACACAACGCCATATCAATACTTAACTAACTACAAAATGTTCAAGTGGAGTTCGGTTTAATACTTAACTCGCTACAAAAACTATTTGCATTATATGGTTAAATTATACCGATGTTTTGAACGAAGCCTAGTTGGAATGGTTTTTCTTACATATCCCGTGTTACCAACTAATTTAGACTGACTACATCGAATATACCTAAGTTACCCATTTTAAAATATACGACCACCTGGATCACGTACCCATTTTAATTTATACAACCAGAGATCAGAAGACCCAACTTATTTTATGTGACAATCAGGATCATACCCAGTTAATTATATATGATCATCATGCTAGATACCCAATTTATTAGAATCCTAACTCTATGTGATGAAATGAATTAACAGCTAAAGTTCAGCGTCGTAGAAATAAATATTGAACTTCAGAGGATCTACCCTAATGTCAAAACACAAAATACGATTCAAGTCTTGATTACAGACTTTCTGACTTTCGTGAATCGACTAAAACGGAGTACCCATTACTTACCAATGCACGTGGATGGATCAAAATTAACTAGGTGTGTTAACATTGTCCATCAGTTACTTGTTCAAATGAACTCCCGAAACATTGTCCAGTGTCTTCGTCTATTACCCAAAATCTGCAGCAATAATTCCATTTACTTAGACACCTCCTCACTGATACTTCAGTTAAAAAATACCTTGCAAACCCTGTTAAGCTTTTCATTTACTAGTTGTGAAGATTATAAAATCTCCTCACACATAAACCCAATTTAGTTAGACAAAAATCTCCAGGGTAAACATTCTTATGTTGAAGAGAAATGTTTAATCTTCCATATGTAATACCCATATTCAAGAATCTATCATGATCATGGCCTACTCTATTCACACTGGGGTGAAAAACAACAACCCTCATACATTGGGATATTTTGACAGAATCTCAGTGGTAATTAAAGGTAAGAGACTTCAACAAAGATGCAACGAACTCCATTTGGGTGTCTTTGTCGATTCTTGAGAAGGAAGGAACATGAACAAAGAAGGATTTGTGACCTTTCTGTTCAGAAAAGCGGAGAATGTGATACTAGACATAGTTACAAACAAAACGATCAGCATCGTCGTACATGACCACATCAAAACACTTCTTCTTTAACTGCTTACCAATCCCCTCGACCGAACATCAAGACTTTTTGAAACAGGTACATTAGCTAACTTCACCGGATAAATAAAAAAATTACTAAAATCTGTAACCTTTATCATGCAAGTATCCATTTGAAATCTGTAATCTCTTTATGTTGTCTTTTAAAGAGTAACTACATGTAATTTGTAATCCAACTATCCTATTATCATCGTATTTAAAGAGTAACTATGGTTGGATCTTCATAACCATGGTTGAGGGATAAGTTTGGAATAAAAATACAAAACTTAAAAATCATGGACGGATAACCGATTTTGTCCGTCAATGAAGGTTGACTCAAAAACTGTTTGTTTTCCAGGAAAAACCCAAATGTTTGAATTTCCATGGCGATTGCTCTATATTTATAACATGATAGGGTATTTTTGAAGGGTTCAAAAAGTAAGGGTATTTAATTAATATACCCTTTAAACCCTCTAACTTTAACTCTTTGAAAAGTCATTCTAGCTCTAGTAACCTTCACCATATTTAAATTCTTTAACAAATCAGCTCTCTCATCTCTTTGCAAGTCTGATAAAGCAGCACTTTCCTCAGCCAAATTAAAAACTTTTATCTTATTAGTCTGCTCCTCTTCTTGTTTCTTGACATGACCAAAAGTATTCCTGCTCCTGGATTTTAAGAAAAACTTCAAATTTTGTAGCTTCCTAAATAATACATATCCAGGAGTGCCAGTGTAATCCATAACAATCCACCAAAATTCAACCAGATTTACAAAATCAGGATGATTCAACCAATGATTCTCAATTTTGAAGCTAGAACCAACTTTAATAGTCGAATATAATTAAAAAAAAATGGGATTATGGTCAGAGATTGTTCTTAACAAAGCTGTTTGAGTGGTATTACTAAATTTAGAATCAAATGCAGTGCAAACCAAAACTCTGTCTAATCTGCAAAGCAAAGTATCATCATGTTTATTACTCCAAGTAAAAGATCCTCCATTCAATGGCAAATCAATTAACTCCTGATCAGCTATGAAGTTTGTTGGAAATATATTATTTAAAACAAAATTTTATTTCCATTTATCATTTTCGTCATAATTATCTTCATTAAATAAATTTATTATGTTATTAATACTTTGATCGTTTTATTTAGGGGAAGTTAATTGGGTTAATTTTATGGTAATTAAGTGTCATTAATAATAGAAACTCTTGAATACAAAATCAGAATTTTGGTTGGAAAATAAAGAGAGTTTTTCTTGAATGTTTTTGGAGTTTTCAAAGAACAATAAGAATTTTTGAGAGAAAGAAAACTAATGTATGATTATCACTTGTTTTCTACAAATTTGATTATGAGAAAGAATAGAAGTGTACAAGTATCATATATTCTCAAGTGCAAGAGTGATTGTGAAAGAGAATTTACTCGGCTGTTTTATCCTGGGGACGACGCGACATGGAAGAACTTCTTGCACAATCTTGGGCAAAGCCGCGAAACATCTTAAAGAGAGCGACCTGGTTGTGACTTAGCCATAACTTTTTTGTTTGTTTGGTTTTATGATTGTTTTGCAGGCTATTTTCTACAATTGTTTCAACAATGTCATTTAAAAACTACATATTCCTTGTGTATGCACCAATCTTGTTTTTTTCTGCATCACTTCTTACTGAGTTGAAATCACCCATCAAACACCATGCCTCGGTAGACCAATTCCTTATTTCAGCCAAATCCTTCAAGAAAATCTCCCTTAAATTATTATGGAGAGTAAGCATTAGTTACTATAAATTTGAAGCCAGAACTTCTGAGTCTAAAATACAAGATATAAAATTGTATCCCAATCTCTTATCAATAAGTTCCATAACTGCATTATCCCAAATGGAAAGTAAGCCTCCACTGTTACTAACAGTACCTTGAGAAGGAATAACCACAAAACCAAAGTCGTCATCATGCCATAATTGTCTCACAAAGAAAGAAGAAATATTCACCAGCTTTGTTTTCCGAATGACACACATTAGGCATTTATGAGCAGCAATCAAGTTTCTAACAACTATCTGTTTATCATGAGCATTTATACCTCTTATGTTCCAGTTAATTATTTTAGACTCCATTATTAACCAAAGCCTTCCTGGAACACACTTCTGCCTCATCATTCAGTTCAAATGAATTAACTGAATTATTTGAGTCACAACTGTCTTGGACTTTCTTACCTTCTTCAATGGCTCTATATCTATCCCTGTATTTAAATATGATTTATGATATAACCTTATTGGATTCCTTCTCATCAATAGTCTTAATACCTCCCAGCCTGCAACATAACTCAAATACCAACTTTGAAGTTGAGAAAATCACTTCATTTGAGTCAATGTTCTTGTTTTTAATGTCACCCAGCTTGATGACAATCTTATCCTCCACCACTGAAAAAAAGTTATCAGTAAGAGTATCAAAAACTTTATCAGGAGAATTAAGCACCAATACCTCCTCAGTAGAATCATCATGCAAAACCATTTGAAGGTCGTTAGGATTCCCTGAGGATATAAACCTTCTGGTAGCATTCAAATACACTGAGTTGATTTCCTCCATAATCGTAGTAGGAATGTCACCTTCACCTCTACTTGCATCATGAAGAAGAAAAATTGGACTATCTGTCTCAATTAGTATACCAGTGTGCATGGGAACTACTCCTTCTCTTCCATGTTCCACTTGTACCCAACATCATTCAGGCGCCAATAGACTATTGATTACCTCCAGTATAGATGAATGAATATCTCCAACCTCCTCATTCATAGACTTTTGATTCTCAATAGTCAAGTCTTTTACTTTGTTTTGATTACTGGGAACTGCCCCTTCACTTCCATGTAAATCATCAACAGATTTAAAGACCATAGTCTCTAAAGATTGATTATTATCCCCCCTGTATTAACAACCACATCATGAGACTTCAAGCTAGCAAACTCAACCTCCTGAGCCTTACTACTTGATGGGGATTCTTCATGAGTTAATTTTGGCTGGTGTATAGATTTTGATTTGTATAACCATTTTCATGTATTGATTTTATAACTATTGAAAACTGATTCTGATTCATTTACCTGAACCGATTTAACCCCTGAAATAGCGGGAGTAGAAAGATTTGAATTCGAAAAATATTGTTTTTTGTCAAACTCATTAATCAGTCTGTTATACTCCTGTAAAGTAGCCTTATTCTTAAGATCGAATTTGAAATCCCATTCGATCGAAACAACACACTTTTGATCTCCTTCTTTAACCATGAGAATCGCCGGAATCATCGAGAAATCTCCTTTGACAGAGATTCGAAAAAATTTGAATTTGCTGATTGAAGTGTGCTAGTGTCCACCTCAATCAATCCACCCAATGATCCATCTACGAATCTGAATAGTATAGAACTCCAATTTCGTTGAGGAATGTCGCGAATCTTAAGCCACTTCCCTAATATTGACATTGCCTGGATAGGAATAATACTGTCTTTTGAATTAACAATAATATTTTTTGGCTTTTTCCTCAAGTTATCTTCACGAAATTGCATAATATATGAACTATATACTCATCCACCAAAATTCTCTTCGGTATCCATAAATCAAGCCAATAATCATAAGGGATTATTATCTTGGCTGATTGTTCATCTATGATTTCCAAATCAATGAATGCTTCCCATTGCATCTGTCTTCTAACCTCCCTTGCAATTATTTGCCATCTAACAAAGCCTTCTACTCAAATTAATCCTGCACCAGATCTTTTGGTAATGTTTCTCAGAAGAATATAATCCATAAAGTTTTGTCTGATGGTAAAGTTTTTCTTAGCTTTCTTATTAGATTATTCTCCTTCATCATCTTATGAAGTTCTTTGCAAAGCACTGCCCAGTAATAGAAGCTATCACCACATGGAACACACAAAGCATAAGATTTTGATGCGTCTCCTCTCCTCTCCTCACCCTTGAAATCCTTAGATATCTTCCACCTCCATTGATTTTTTCTTCACACAGATAAGAACCTTCCCCCTCTCGTCAAGAACATTTCTTCTTCTCACACCTTTGGTCTCTCACCTCTTCCAAAACCTCTACCATCCAACCAGCGATATCTACTGATAAGTGAATCCAACATCTTAAACCCATTCTCCTCTTCTCTTCAAATCTGATTCCTTCTTTGTTTCCTAGTGTTTCCATTGACAAGGAAAAAATCTTCCTGTCAAGATACAGAGTGAGCGGATTTTTCGCTCATTATCTCTCCATTTTTCGCTCCTTATTTGTTTCCAAGTGTATAAAAGAAGTTAAGATTGCATACAGTTAAAGAAGGGATTGATGCAGCAGGGGTCGATCCGTAGATTCCACCCATAACCACACCAAATTAAACAATGGAAATTAACAGAGTTTCTAAATCAAACTAATGTTAAAAACATTACTTCAATTCTATAAATCAAACACTAAATTGGAAACCCCCTATTTTCACCCCCAAATATATGAAACACTAGGTTTTAATTTGTGGAATCAGGGAAAACAAATATATTAGTAACATTTTTCTTATGTTAATGAGTATTGTTTCTAGTGGTGGCTTCTGCTTTTCTCACATTAACTTTGTTGTATTTTTTCTTGGAATAAATTATTTTTCTTATAAAAAACGAAGAAGAAGAATAATTGAATAGGGAAGAATAATGGGAGAAGGAGCAATTCAGTCTTATTCAAAAGGGGTTTATTCACGTGTGTTTTCTAACCCATGCTAATCTTAGCCATCCAATTTTGTAAAGATATGTAAATGTGAGACAGTTAATCCAGATTTCAACTCGTGTCGATATAAAATACAACGTGCAAAGCCTTCGTTGCTTCCACTATAGGGTAAAACAATAATCTGTAATTTAATTTTTCATCTCGGTCAACGAGATATTGACCCACAATTACAATGAAATTGACCAAATTAACTTATTTGGATGGAAAAGAGGAAACATTCCTATATTTGTAAAAAGGCAGTGACTAAATACAACCCTAACTTGGGTTAATTACAACCCTTACTAAATGCAACCCCCTAATTAATGTAATTAGCTAAATGCAACCTTGAGTACTTTCTACAGATTTTGCAACCCGATTATGAATTCCTATTAACCCACCGATTAAATCTTTTTTTTTTATTATAATTAACCTTCAAATCTTTATTGATCTCGTAGCTTTTCTTCCATCACGGAAAGGTAAGAATTTGGTTAATTAAAAATGCTACTTGAATAAGGAAAGTGGGAGACCAGCAGATCTTGTTTTAAACAAGTCATGGACTCAAACTAAGGTTTGATCTTTTATGGTACGTTCCGTTTGAATTAGTTTTGAGTATACAGTGCAGCTCTTCATCTCCACTTATCAACGAAGTTGATTATATTTGTTTTGGGGATGAGTAGGTGAGAACACCGGATGGTGACGAACCTAAGAAATCCATTACCAATTAAATTTTCTAAAATTGAATCACTCATGGAATAACTATAAACCAGGGTTTGAAAATAAGTTGATTTAGGAAGGAGTAAATTTTACTGGTAGTTTTGATTTTTTTATTTTTTTTGTGGGTTGTATTTAGTGATTTTAAATAAAAGCTTTAAAATTTTTGAAAAGTAGAATTGCGGTTGTATTTAACCCAAATGAGGGTTGTATTTAGTCACTGCCTTGTAAAAATGAAAAGAACGAAGTTATTTGTTTATCGGATATATAACATTAAGAGTACATCCGTTTATAAAGATGGCCAAATTGGGGGATATATAGAATAATTGGGGGTATTTTATTATAGCCGCCGTTATGGTTTTTCAATGTTGGAAATACATCGACCATGCCGACAACATCAAAAAACTATGCCGGCAAATATCCTCCAATTTGGTGTTTAAAAAACCATTTTTTATTTTATTTGGATCTCGATTAAAACTTAGGTCATATATAACATCACATAAAGCGCTGCTAGATCAAATATGATCCGACAAGAGAAAATTTGAGCAAAATTTCCCCCTTTTTCTCCTTCCGGTATGGGGACGCAAGTTTTGCAATTTCTTCCCGTCAAGTGGGCGAACTTTTTAAACGCCACAAAGTCTCAACTCTGAAGTCAAAAAGTCAGCTTCATCAACTGTTCCGAACCGCGTGCTCCCTCAATCCAACTCCTAATTTCCACGGAAGTGATAGACTCACCGCAGGCTGGTCCCGCGGTGTGTCCCGCAACACAAAAAAGGGCAGAACCCTAAGGGTTCGGCGGGTTGGTGGAGGGGGGTTTTAGTGTGGGTCCCGCCTCAGTGTGAGAAGCGGGACAGACCGCGGGACCCCAACCCGCGGTCAGTTAATCATTCTCGCAATTTCCATCACCTCCTCGGTTAAAAAACCCGAAAACGAAGAAGTAGAATAACCAACCTACTCGGGTCCCACGTTGTTCACCTAACCGTTGAAAAGTAATGAAAACTGAAGTCATTATTTACATGGAAAATATAGACCTTCCGTTTTGACATAATATACGAAAGCTTGACTTTGACAGTAAACAACAACTCACAGGAACTTCTTAGAACAAGGCGTAACAAAGAAACACACGACATCTACTTTCTAATTTCTTCACCATCCTCTTTATTAATAAACCCTAATAACAACTTCTCAATCTCCATTTCAAGTAATTTTTTTTTTGTTTAATCAGAATCCAAATCTAAATCTATCATGGCTTCTGCTTCTACTAAATCTTCTGTTATTACTTTAATAATAGTGTTTTTCTTAGTTTATTCTCCGACAGTAAGTTACTGTGATGGATTCCAAACATTTGGTTATGAGATTCATCATAGATTTTCTGATCCAGTTAAAGGTATGATGGGTGTTGATGATTTGCCGACAGTAGGTAGTCTTGAATATTATGAAGCTTTGGTTCATCGTGATAAAGTTTTCCGTGGTCGTGGTCTTGCTGAAAAGGGTGGTGATGATGATGATGTTAATAAGCAGTTGGCTACTTTCTCTGGTGGAAACGAGACTTTTCGACTGGCTTCACTTGGATTGTAAGTGGATTTTTTTCGTGAATTAGATTAACCGATTTAGTTAGGTTTTTTCTGAGTGAAATTGATGATTGTTTGTACTGAATTTGGGGTTTATTTCTTGTGGTTTCAGACTTTCAGTTTACACTATGCAAATGTTTCATTGGGAACACCAAGTTTGTCGTTCTTGGTTGCGCTTGATACTGGAAGCGACTTGTTTTGGGTGCCATGTGATTGTAGTAATAACTGCGTTCGGAGCCTTATGACAAGATCTGGAGCTGTATGTTAATGTATTTTCAGTCTTTTGATTTTTAATTCGTTTGAATTTAGTGGTATAAATGATTTGTGTCCAGAGTTATAATTAATTTTCCGGTAAAGAAAGGTAGACTCAGTTACGGCGAACAATTAGAAAGGGTTACCTAAACCTAGGTATGTCACTAACTAGGAAATTGGCTAGGAGGATCATTAGGGTCTACTTTCTCACTGAAATGAATTAGCAAATGCACCATGTGTCTCATACATGGTCTTTAAACGGGCTATAGTTGGTTCTTTGGTTCATGATAATTTTGATAAATCAAGGGGTTTATTTGACATTTCTTTGCGAATATATTTACTCTTCAGTTGTCTTTCAATTCCATATAGATCAACTTTTTTTTCGTTCAATAGCTAATGTACCTGTAAGTAGATATTGTGTATTTTGGGCTTGCAGAATCCCCGATTTGGTTATCGTATTAGTGCTGAGTTAAGAATTAGGACGACTGAAATGAAACTTTTTGTAGAAAACGAGTTTCAAAGTCTGAAACATATTTATGTTCGGCACAAGTAGGTTGATTAACATTTGACAGAACGATTAGCAATCTTCATCACCGAAGCGTTAGTTGGCTGATTCTCCACACAATTTGGTTACCTCTTGGGTGTACATGGAGCTTCTAATTACTCAAAGCTTATGTTTTAACTGCATTTCTTTCTTGTAGTCAACAGTTTAATGCATTTCTATTGAGTATATGTTGCTCGTTTCTAGCATCTGTGTAATGATCTATGCGCAATATAATGGTTATGGAGATTTAGGTTAGTTTGTCCCTGCCCAAGAATACTCACTATCTAGATATCTTTAGAGGGCAGTCTTCATTGCGACATTTATACGCAATTTATGATTTTAACTACCCAGTGCTCTATTATCAACTGTATATATGTTGTGTTTTGTTTAGTATACCTAATTATAAACATTAACAGTGATGCCTTTCCTTTAATTTTTGTTACTTTTTGTTATCTCTGTTTCTTAAGACTGTGCTAATTATTCTGACAGGAAATAAATCTCAGCATTTACAGTAGCGACTCATCATCAACGAGTAAAGATGTTTCCTGCAACAGTAGCTTATGTGAGCTCCAAAGAGGATGTTCTGAGCCATCTAGCCAATGTCCATATAAAGTTCTATATCTTTCTAATAATACTGCATCTTCCGGAATTTTGGTAGAGGATGTCTTGCATTTGACGACGGACAATCATAAGCCAAAATCTTTTGATGCTAGGATAACATTTGGGTAGGTTTTCGTCACTATTTGAATAAAAGTTTCTGTTAAAACTTCCTGGATTAGGCTTGTTGAGTCATCCGTACCTTTCGGCCTGAAATGTTTACTTTTTGTCATGGTTTGCAATATCTTAGACTGGTTCTTTCATTCTTGTCTTAAAAGAGTGGTTTTGTAGCTGTTTTTTAAGCTCATAGAAGTGGTTGTGACCTGACAGTTGTGCTTCTATTATGTAGCTGTGGTCAGGTTCAGACTGGCTCATTTTTGGATGGTGCAGCTCCGAATGGGTTATTTGGGCTTGGAATGGATAAGACATCCGTTCCTAGCATTTTGTCAAGCAAAGGCCTAGTAGCAGATTCTTTTTCCATGTGTTTTGGACCTGATGGGGTTGGAAGAATAAGCTTTGGGGACAAAGGCAGCATAGACCAAGAAGAAACTCCATTCAATATTCTCAAGCAGCAACAGTGAGTGATCTTCATTTTTGTTATCTCTTTTTTTTTATATACAACCAATGAGAAATTCCTTACTTACCTTATGTTTTCTTTCTTATAACTTATTCTCCAGCCCGACGTATAATGTTACTGTGACTCAATTAAGTGTGGAAAACAATCTAAGTGACCTGGATTTTAGTGCAATTTTTGACTCCGGCACCTCATTTACGTACTTAAATGATCCAGCATACACGGCTATATGTGAGAGTGTAAGTAGTCCAAATAATGAACTTGCTTTTATTTTACACTGGAATCATACGTCGAGTTTAACATAAGGTTGTGCTATTTCTGCAGTTTGACTCGCAAGCTATACATAAACGACGTTCTCCTGATCCCAGGATTCCTTTTGAATACTGTTACGATGTTAGGTTAGTTCTTCCAAACTCACCTTGTGTTTCTTCTTTCTTTTTACCCCACTCAGCTGGTGCCTAACTGTGTACATGTTGACATTGTGTATAACTCGGATTTTCTCTTTTTAAATTATGCAGTTCAAATGAGTTGTTAGTACCAAACGTGACTTTAATCATGGAAGGTGGAAGCAAGTTCAATGTTTATGAGCCAATAATTGTAATCTCTAATGGGGTAAGACTTCAAGACCATGTTATATTTGCATACGTTTAAGCTGTCTGTTATAGTTATGACAGTACCTAATCCATTCGTATGATTTGCAGGCCTCATATGCTTATTGCCTGGGCGTCGTCAAGAGTCCAACTGTGAATATCATTGGACGTAAGTATCTAATTCCAAGCCATATAGATTTTATATCTGCAGTTCCTTTTAGTATATGTCTGACTCAAGAAAATTAGACATAGTTGTTTACTACATTGATGTTTTGACTTATATTACTCTAGTCTAGGGGTGTCCCTTAGTTGAGATGGTTAGTTGCTTGGAGTTGAACTCATGGCCTAGGCTAAAAATTGGCCTAAAACTTAACTTGCTAGTGTAAAGCTTTAAAAAGAAAGACATATAGAGGAAGAAGTTCAAGCCCAGTCTCCATATAGTCTTAGTGGTTCGGAGGCTCCTGCATTTATAAAACTGTATGCTTTCCTCAATCCAAATTGTTTTTTTATCTTATTGCAGAAAACTTCATGACTGGTCAGCGTTTTGTTTTTGACCGGGAGAAAATGGTGTTAGGCTGGAAGGCGTCAAACTGTGAGTATAATATTGAAAGCAGATTTGTTGTTTTTATATAAGCGTGTTAGACTAAAGCTTACCATGCTAGGATATTTCTTGATAGGTGATGAAATTGTTGATCCAAGTACTCAACCAAGAAATCCTCGAAATTCTAAAGAGTCACCCCCAGCAACAGCCGTTCAACCACGTTTCACACCTGGAACTCCTAGGATTGGTTTGAATTCTGGGGCACCACAATTTTCAGTTAGCAAGCCACAAAATTTATACCTCCTCGCCACCTCGCTTTTGATGCTATTACTTCCCATTTTACCGATTGTTTGATTATTCCTTGTGTACACATAGGAGTAGAAAGAGTAAAATTCCTACGCTATTTATTATAATTTTATTGTAAACAGAGAAAATAGAGAAGGAGAGACACAAAGTAGAGACGAAGAAGGGGAGAAAATCTTATTAGATATGTATATTAGACTAACATTAGAGCCTCTATTTATAGAGCTAGACACAAGGGCATCCCAGTAATAAACGGGATTTTCCCTAGATATTCTTAACATAATTACATGTTTATAACACTCCCCCTGATGACATTGTGTCTAAGCTAATTACAAACGGACCAGGAAAACTCAAAAGAGAAAAACCTGAAATTGCATAAGCATGTAAAGACTCGAAAATTTGTTGGACACACAAATGTTGCTTCGTTAAAACCTTGATAAGGAAAACCCATTGGGACAAAACCTTGACGAAGGAAAAAGAGTACAACTCGATAAAGTCCAGTGAATGCACCTTAATTTGATGATGGCGCTCCCCCTGATGAGTACTTCAATAAATTATTGGCTTGCAAATCTTTGAGTCGAGACTTCCCAATTTCGGTGAACGAATTTCTTGAATGGTGGAGATAACAATGCTTTCGTGAGAAATTTCCAAGTTGATGAAGTCTTCTTTTGTGTTAGTCTTCTAATGGTAGTGTTCTCGAGTCTTCACGCTTCTTTAAATACATTGAGGACTTGCTTCTTGGATTGCTAGCTTCTCGAAGATGATTTGCGGAAGTAGTGGATGTAATTTCTTCAACAAAGTGCCAATATTTAGTTACAGTTGCATAGGTGAACAAAAGTTGTGATCATACCATATATGGATTAGAATAATATCCAAATTCATACGAGATTGTGGTCTAACAAAATGACCTAGTTAATGGTGGGAATCCACCAAATAACCAAAATTTGATATAACTCCCCCTTGGATGACCACCACGTTGAACTAAATTGGCTTACTAAAACCTTGCCAGTAAAACCCAATGGGAAGAAAATATGGACCAAGGAAAAAGAGCACAAATATCAACATAAAAAATAAATAATAATTAAACGTCAACAAGATGTTGCCTCGTTAAAACCTAGTTAGGAAAACCACATGGGACAAAACCTGAATGAAGGAAAAAGAGTACAATTGTTGACAAAAATATGGATGCTAACCCAACAATATGAGTTTTACAGTAGAGAAGCATCAAAAAAATAACTCTAGTCTATCTCAAAGACGAGCTTAAGCTAGCATAATTCTAACTGCAGATTTAAGAAAGAAAAATAATAGAATTTATCTTTGCCAAAGCGTGGATTTTAGTGTTTTTAAGGACTCCTAAAGAGACCTATAACGTTGAAATCATCAACTAATTAATCCGGATTTTTGGTTGTGTACCAAATTTCTAAAAACACATAAAGGATTGTTAAAATTGACAAAATCGAGTCAGGTGGCTGTCTGAATATAATTTGAATCCTACAAGAATTACAAATACGAATATGGTCTCTGGATACATACGAGTCATTCAAAGACTACCACGCCAAATGCATCATATAAAGAGAACAATTATTAAACCAATCCTAGGGTTTGAGAAAAAATAAAACCCTCAAATCGTTTTTACAACGAAAATATTTCTCATATGAAGACGCAATATCACTACACCTACCTGTAATTAATAGGCTTGGCATGTTTAAGGTGTTATGTTTGGATCCAAAATTGCATCAAACGAGAAATTAATCCAATCTAATTTGGATTGTATGCCAACCAATCACATTTGTCGATATTCCTATACATAGGGGTTCACAACCACCATCATTTATTATAGTAGCTACTTTAAATGAATATTCGACCATATTTAGCTTTTCACGATCCCACAAAATTTTCAAGTGTATGCATATCATGAAATAAAAAAAATAAAAATCAATCAACTGGTACCAGCGCCCGGGGGCATTATAATCTCATCATTATCAAGTGAGAAGATATTAAATTTGAGAACGTGAATCATAAATTGGTAGACTCAATTGGAGAATTACCAGTAGCCTCTTATAGAACGCTACTTATCTGCTAGATGTGACTGGATTTCCTCTTATAGAGGCAAAAGCTTATATAAAAGCAAATGAGACATTTTACGCCTAATCAATAGCAGCCTTTTTCAATTTGATCATGATGGGAGAGAAACTGATATAACATTGAAGTTAATTAACACCAACTTTTGCTGGTAGTGTATAATCTCCCCCTGATTATGGCGAATATGTTTTCATCTCATAAAATTGAAAAACAAGTTTCGTAAAGTATTATCCGATTAATTCGAGACATATACTTACTACAAAATATGTCTTTCGATATAAAAAAATGTAGTCTTAATAGACACACATATTTAACATCAACCATGGATTACGTTTGGAACCCAAAATTAATTGATACAAAAACATATAAAATATGCAAACTCTCCAAAATAAAATAAAATAAGGATAAAATTATGGACACTTATATATGTTAGCAAAAGAAATTTATAGAAAGATCAATTAAGTCACTCAAGGACTAAATATATATAGGCTAACAATTCGGGTGCGCACCCTTTGATCTTTATGTCCAATTCCAACTACAGGTGGAATTATTTTAAAATTTTAGAGATTTACCATGAGAAAAATAATGCTCAATATCCCTTAAGAATATAACAATTCCTCTAGGTGTTTGCAATTGTGAATATCATAATAACGATACTTTATATATCCCTGTAGGACCGATAGGGAAAAACCAAATCAACTGGCTTATATTATTTTTGTGAATCCATGGTTTTCCCGTAAGAAATGGAAATCAATGGTTTATTAGTAGAAAAATAAAACCATAATCGGTAATGGTTTGTAAACGATTGTCGTCAAATTTCTTAGAATGCCAAGTTTAACATCTCCTTCCTCATAATTGATGGAGAAAACCAATACCCTTTGGTATATACGATACACCAAAATTGCATCGACAAAAAGAAGAAAAAAAATCGACTTAGTCATCGCACAGGGAAAATCCACTTCGTGGTTGATAGATGGTTTCTTTAAAAATAAATAAATAGAAACCAATCAGAAAAATCACATGATCTTCATCAAATAGACGAAGATACCAAACTTAATTGGACGGAGGTTTTTCAACCATGCATGTGAATTATTACCATGAAGGTAATCAAATTGCGATAATACCAAATTTTTTTTGGTGATTACAGTTTCATTAGGGGAATAGCAATTGTAAACCAACTTTAATGAATTTTTTTTTCTTTCTCACTGAATAATAGAGAAAAAATACCAGTTTTTGGGGATTACAGTTTCACGATAATAATAGAAACGGTAGACCATCTTTCAATGGATTTTTTTTTTCTTTCTCTATGAAAAAGAGATAAGAGAAGAAAGGAAAATCAATTACAAAGTTGATCACACATACATAATCGTATATGATAATATCAATTATGTACCCTATAATAGAATTATTACTTTACATATATATAAAAGCATAATATATAAAATAATTAATCTAATCAAATAAAGTAAAGTTAAATATATAATGGTATGTGGGAAATTAAGTTTCCACTTATAACAAGTTGAGCATTTGTACACGCCGTCATCATCAATGATTCACGTGATGCTGGAACAAAAACATGGAAACAAAAAGAACTGTTAAGCATTGGAAAAACCATGTACATTGTACATCAAAAATCGTGACTAGTAATACAAACATAAAATAAATTAAAAAAGTCATAAGAGCAAAGCTTGTTTATATGGCTGAGCGTTTCTTTGTTTTCTTTCTTCGTTTGTTAAAGACGATCAATCTTCTGATAAAACATGCTCGCCCATTCTCGCCCAGTGTAGAGCGTGCTGATTACGTATTGTAAACAGAGAAAATAGAGAAGGAGAGACACAAAGTAGAGACGAAGAAGGGGAGAAAATCTTATTAGATGTGTATATTAGACTAACATTAGAGCCTCTATTTATAGAGCTAGACACAAGGGCATCCCAGTAATAAACGGGATTTTCCCTAGATATTCTTAACATAATTACACGTTTATAACAAATTTTTTATTTTTTATTTTTCTTATAGTTTTCTTATTACCAAGGAGGTTTCTGGCCACCCCTTCTTATTTATTTTTTGAGGCCAGGTAAATTATATCGGCTTATCCTCACATAAATCCTCACGTTTGGGTCATCCCACCGATACATCCAAGTTTCAATTTAACTTTTAAAGACGGACGACCGAGTCTGTCCGTTCCCATTCGTTAAGTTTAGATATTTTTTTTCCAGTTTAACCCTTAAGCCTAGTTAGTTAGCAACCATAGTTCGGGAACAAACCCTCTCTTTGGTCTTCCCACTGTCTCTTTTTCTCCCTGACACAATCTCAAGAACCTTAAGTAGATATTTTCATTCACATAAATCTTTTCTTTCTCTTTTTCTAAGAAGAAGGAATCCGACTCAGAGAAGCTTCGGATTCATTGTAGAAGGAAATGAAGAAGTGGGAGTAGGAATTGAGATTTTGATTTTGGTTTTGTTGATTTGATTTGGAATAAAAATGGTTTAGGGGAGAAGACTGATAGAGAGAGAGAGAGAGATTATAAGAAGGTGGAGAGATGGAAATTGAGTTTTATTGATTGTTAGGGATTTTGTGGAATTTGGTTTTCGTTTTGTGAAATTGGGATTTTGACGAATGGATTTGTGGATTTTGGTTCAGGGGATTGTTTATGTAAATTTCTTATTAATTTGGTTTGTATGGCTGTTGCTTTTGAGAAGAATTGAAGTCGAGAGATGGAGATGTTGATTAGGTCTTGCTGTGGAGGAGAATGGGTATACACCTGAGTATATTTATGGGAATTACTTTGAAAGACCTAAGGTTTCGGGTTCTTCGGCGGCAGCAGAGATTCTTAGAGGATTGAAGAAGAAGAAAGAGGAAGTGGAGGTGGAAGAAGAGGAGGAGGAGGAGGAAGAGGAGGAGGAAGAGGAGGTGGGGAATTTTGGGCTTAGATAATTGATTGATGGTGGAGATTCGAGTACGAGTTGTACAATTCTTCATCGGAATGGTATGAATGCCGCTTCGCCGAGGTAATAATTTTCATTTCCTTGTACTGTTATCATTTTTGGGATTTCAATGTGGATGTGAATTGAATTCTGATGGTAGATATTGTGTAATGGGTGTTTGCAATTGATGAATATGTTTGATTGTTCAGGAGATTTAAGATTTGCAAAATGAATGTTTCGGGTTTACTTTCTCAGTCATTAGACTTATATTTCTGTTACATGTTCATTTGGTATCAACACATGGTGAAACGTTATTGTTGTGCAGTTGAGTTCACTCACTGTTATGGTATCCTGTGGTTATGGAAGGGGAAATCTTGTAATTGAAACTTGGGTAGGTTTTATGAGTTCACAACAATTTGTGTAGTTGACTGATTAGGCGTCACTCTAATTGGTTGTTTATTTTTCTGTCTGGAAACGTACCTATATTATCATTTGAGTGAAGGTTGGTAAACTTGCATTTACATTAGATATAGGTCAGTACTCAATTATAGATTCAATGACAGTAAGATTGTACAGAGAGATGCCATAACATATTGGCTATTGGAGAAGAAATTACTTCTAAACTCTGTATATCATAAGTAGGATAAATTGCACTAGCTAGCCCCTTGTCCATTTATGTGACTCCCTAGACCTAAAATTTAAGGTTTGCGTGATAAATGGTGAAAGGACTATGCTTCTAATGTGTTGTTAATTTTTGAGTGCAACCAACGAAACCGTTCCCCTTTTCCCAACAAATTTGAAGGAGGTAACTCATATTATAATTAGAGATGTTGCAGCTGACTTGGAAATTCGTCACTACAGAAATTTAAGAAGTAATCAAAAGCTTATTACTAACAGGCATTTCAAGGAATGTTGGACATTTAAAAAGAATGTGCTTCCACTTAGCTTGGTAGGAAATTGCACGTCAATTATGTTGTAGTTGTATACTGGAAGGTGCTCGTTGCCAGTTGTACTTTTAAGTTAGCTAATGAGTGTTAAAGTTTGAGTTGCGGGTTGTTGTTTTTCCATTTTGAAGTAGTTTATTATTCATGTTTATTCATCACGGATTGAGATACTGTTGTTTGGTTTATCGTTAATTGTGCTTCATTTGGTTCTATATCAGGATGTTTTCATGGTTTTTAGACTTTCGTGGGTTTCTAGTTTCGGTCATTACCAAATCAGAAGAAGTATCCCTTGCCGTCAGTGGTCGGAGCCTTGGACAATGTATTTATGGCAAGATCAAAGGGTCATTGCTGTTTCTTTAGGAATCAGAGAAAAGATTACTCGAAGAATTTGTGAACCTGATTTTTTCCCTTGTTTCCCAGGTGGTAAAAGATCACACCGTAGTGCAATATGTCTGGTAGAACTTGCAGCCAATGAGAGGGAAGTCAACACTTGAATTTTCATTTGATGAGGGTCTGCTGCCACTGCCATTGATTCGTAATGGTGTACATGGTTTGATGAGTATGTAGAATGACCACCTTGGATTCCCCAAGTCCCTCATATTTCCGGTAGTCGGCCCAAAGTGGATTATGCAGGGTTTTTTTTTTTGTGCAGTAAATTAATTAGGTACCTCTTTAAAGAGGTCGCATAATATTAATTGGGTACCTCGTTGAAGAGGTCGTATATTATTAATTGGGTACTTGTTTTACACTGTCGCATAATATAAATTGGGTACCTTGTTTACACTGTCGCATAATATTAATTGGGGATCGAGCTGTGGTTGAGTTAACCCTTTGGAGGGCTAAATTATATTTTACGTACGATTCGGTATCAACCAGCTTTGAAGGATTTAACTCAATCCGTCAACATTGGCTGACTGATACGTTGTCCGTCCATAAGGTTTGACTCAAACCTTTGGATTTCGGTGAGGATTTCTCAATTATATCAGGTTGTAAATATTACACCCATGTATTGTTAATAGAAAAGATGAGGAAAATGATCAATATATGATTGTTTATATTTGCCTAGTGTTAGAAAATCCTCTTGTTTACTGGACTTTTTCTTCTTTACATAGGAAGAATGTGCTCCTTCAGAGTTTACCATTGAGTTTTTCTACATGTAGTGTAAAACAGAAGTGTAATTGGTCGACCCTCGGTAGACAAGAACTTGATTATATTTTGCTCAATATTACAGAATGACTGTATGGGGACACGGGCACCCCTCACTATAAGAGGAATTTCCTGTTGAAGAAGACACGCCAACTAATCACTTGGGTGATTCCTATGGTTTTTAGCCATTTCCCATCTCTAGCACAAGTGACTAGTGATCTGTTCCTATTCACTTCTCTGTAGTCCAGGTTTCAGGTTTGCTGTAAGTCAAAATTGTAGGTCGGTAAAAACCCATAGAATTCCCTATGGCCATCCACAGTGGTGTGGTTTTATAGCCAATTCGCCACAGTTTACTCAAAATGGGGCGTGCTAAGCCTATAACTTGGCTCATATGGTAATTCTAAATTGCAAATATAGCATGCAACTTCAGCTTATGCTAAAAGAGTATCTAGTGCGAGACTGAATCTGAGATAGTTAGGCCGACCGAGCGAAGCGAGGGAGGACTCTATATATGGTGATTTTTGTCCATATGAAGCGTGACATTTTTTTCAATTTGACAAAAAAAATTGGATTTGGTGTAACCAAAAAGGACGTATGCGTATTTTTTTTTAAAGAAGGGGAACTAGATATAAAAATCAAATTTTATTATAATTCCTTATTCTTTAAGGGTATAATTGACAATCAAACTTTAATATAATATATATCTAAAAATCCGTGCCTTGTAATTTTACAAATTTTATCTCGTTGGAAAGCTAATAAAAAAACCTATCCAACGAGCACAAACAACAATATCAAATTTAGAGTTTTTACGAAAAAATTGGAGGGATTTATCATTTTAGGCACAATTTTAAAAATAAATGTATATCTTTTATGCACAAAGGATACATAATACTTTATGTAACCATATTTTGGTTTATTCATCAACTAATTTTCCTTTGCAACTAATAAAACGATGTACTCTTCCCGTTTCAAGAAAGTGATACTTTCACTTTAGGCACAAATTTTCTTTTACGGTCCAATTACAGCAGTGTTTCTTTTTTTCTTCGGTCAGCCCTCCCCACCATGGCAACAGTCATCTAGTTTAGCAATATAAGCTCATCCTCAGGTTATCATGGGCATGGGATTCTATTTGAGACTGCTCCCGGTTGCATTTCTTTATGTTTTTCAGTATGAGTGATCCCATGCTAAAGCTAAAGCCAATGCTGTAGATACCATTTGACTATGGCCTTTAGCGTTTACCACTGTGGATGGTCTAGGGGACCATTGTGTTCAAATCTTGTCACAAACAATCATCAGAAAGATTCAAGAACATCATAATAAGCACTTCAAACAATTGAAATTTCTCGTCCACAACAATTATTTAATGATCAAAACAAATTAAGAGGCCTCCACTATAAGAAGCTCTCCAGGCACTAATTACTCCATATTTTCTTATTCAACTCTTATTCAACTCAAAAAAAACTCTTTTAATCGCAGACAAACGTTTCTGAATCCTCGAAGCCTTTGTTGATCCATTGACCTGCTTTGTTAGTGGCAATAACCATTCTGACGATCCGCATTCATCTACGTAATAGTTCTATTCTAAACTTTGTTGTTGGAAGATTCACCATTAGTTTTAGTAACTTCCTCTGGAGCATCTACGGATCCACCCCATCGTTTGATCCTAGAATCTGCTAACGAAGCCTCATTGCTCCAATTTGTTTTCAGGGTGATGATTAGAAGTATTAAAGTTTGCAAACCCACTCCACTAATCATTCCAGTCCATATTCCGTGCAAATGCAATAGAGAGTAAAACATGATTATAACTGCAAGAGCTAGTTGGTTTAAAATCTAATATCAGCTAATTTAATTTAGTCAACTGAAAGTTACCTCGACTCCAAAATTGAAATGTTTTCCAAGTAAAAATCCAAGAGGAAGACCAACAATGTAATAACATGCAAGGTTAACATAAGCTACCAGCCACTGCCAACCAGCTCCAACAGCAACACCTGCAACCACAATTACATGTAAGAGTTGACATTTTTAAAGAGGGTTTTGGCCGAAGAGTTATAAGTTATGTACCTGTTAAGACTAGTTGTACACTGTTGAGTAACAAGGTGAATGCAAAGAGTACGGCAAGATGAGAGACAGCCTTAGCTACTTCAGGGCTGGTTGTAAATGGGAGAGGGAATACATTTCTCAGAGCCAAAACTAAGCAAAAGAAGAATATCCCAATGAGTAATGCTGACATTACTAATAGAATGCATATTATCCTGTTTACCTTATTTAGATTAAAGAGAATTATCTCCGACTTAACTCTTGTATTCTCTAGAGATATTATGGCTTTGATATATTATTGTTTCCTAGAGAACATATTTCTCTAAGGGAAATTATCCCCATTCCAACATGGTATCAGCCACCAAACGATTCTTCTTCTAAAAACCTTAAACAATGGCAGGAGAAAAGAAATCTCTTCACCCGGCTTTTGCCATCACAAACATCAAAAACCTAATCCCTGTTGTCCTTGATATCAAACAAGATGAATATTCATCTTGGGTTTTTCTCTTTGAGCTCCATCTCCAAGCACACAGATTGCTTTTTCTCATTGACGAATCAACCAAACCTGCGGATATTGATGCC
This sequence comes from Papaver bracteatum, assembly GCA_023529315.1. Classification (NCBI taxonomy): domain Eukaryota; kingdom Viridiplantae; phylum Streptophyta; class Magnoliopsida; order Ranunculales; family Papaveraceae; genus Papaver; species Papaver bracteatum. The sequence goes on from JAJJWX010001985.1 coordinate 211,913, forward strand.
GTCACCGAAAAACAACTAGATGCTCTATGTCATCAATGGATGTTCGCCACCATGACCAAGGATTTGATGCTCACTGTTCTCAAGAAAGGAAAAACCGCAAAGGAGATTTGGGATCACCTTAAAACTCTTTTTCAAGACAACAAAGGTAGCCGTGCTGCACATCTCGAAAGTAAGTTTGTCAATCTTAAATTTTCTGATTGTGCTAGTGTTGATGATTATTGTGACAAACTAAAATCATTGTCCGATCGCTTGAGTGATCTTGATTTTCCAATGAACGACAAACGGCTTGTTATCCAATTGGTTAACGGTCTTCCGGAGGAATACAACACCGTTGCCTCGTTTATACAGCAGTCCATGCCTACATTTGATGCTGCAAGATCGCAGCTTCGCACCGAAGAGATACGACGATCACAGCACTCCATCACAGCAGCTCCAACTTCCCTCGCTGCTGCCTCTTCATCCACGAACAGAACCAGCTCCCGTTATCACAACAACTCCAGAAAACGTGGTCCAAAAGCCCAATCTGGTGAGAAACGTCATGGACCAAGACCGGGTGTATCTCCTACAGCAAGCCCACCTCTTCTGCCAACTCCAACAGGCCCACGTCCGTCCATACCAGGCTACCCACCTTACTGGCCACCTTTTTGGGCCGTACGACCCTGCCCCTATCCCACTCAGGCCTGGAAGCGATTTGAACATCAACGCAGGCCACCCAACACCAACTTCCGCAACAACAACCAACGTGGTCGTTCCCCTGGCAGTGGTCGTGGACAAGCATACATTGCTCCTACAACTGAAACATTACAACTAGCGGACATTGCTGAGGCGTATAGCTCCATGCATCTCCAACAACCTGATGATGCCTTCTACATGGACACCGGTGCCACTTCGCATCTTACCGCTGATTCAGGTACTTTACACAACGTTTTCAATTCTAGAAATGTACGATCCATCTTAGTTGGCAATGGCAATAGCATTCCAGTTACGGCTAGTGGTACCAAGCTTATAACCCTTCCTTCTCGCACCCTTCAACTCAAAAATACTCTCGTTGTTCCCGATATCATTAAAAACTTAATTTCCGTTCGTAAGTTCACTACTGATAATCGTGTTTCTGTTGAGTTTGATCCTTCTGGCTTTTCTGTGAAGGATCTGAGTTCGAGGAAGATTATTCTTCGATGTGATAGTTCTGGGGAGCTCTACCATATCACCAACTCTGCCGTGCCACCTACAAAATCGTCCCAGTCTTCTCCTATTTCTCTTGCTGTTTTTTCGCCAGATATTTGGCATAGCCGCCTTGGCCACCCTGGCAAGGCCATTTTAGATGTCTTACGCAAAAACAATTCTATTCATTGTAATAATAATAATTCTTCTCGACTTTGTCATTCATGTCAAGTTAATAAACATGTTCGATTGCCATTTTATGAATCTAATTCCATTACTTTTGCACCTTTTGATATCATACACAGCGATTTATGGACCTCCCCATTACATATCGATACCGGTTTTCGCTATTATCTTATATTGCTTGATGATTTTACCAACTATCTATGGGTCTACCCTTTAAAATTCAAGTCCCAAGTTTATAGAAAATTTTTGGAATTTCGTTCTTTCGTTCAAACTCAATTTGAACGTAAAATAAAATGTTTTCAATGTGACATGGGCCGTGAATTTGACAACTCTTCCTTCCATACCTTTGCTCACGATAATGGTCTTGTTTTTCGTTTCTCTTGTCCCCAAACTTCATCCCAAAATGGCAAGGCCGAACGCATGATACGCCGTGTCAACGATATTACCCGTACTCTAATGTCTCACGCTTCCGTTCCCCCAAAATATTGGGTATACTCTCTTCATATGGAAGTTTATCTACATAATATTCTCCCCACCAAAGTCCTTAATTTTCACTCACCAGTGTCTATTCTTTATCAACGACAACCAATGTATGACCATCTCCGTACTTTTGGTTGCCTTTGCTATCCAAATCTCTCATCCACAACTCCTCACAAACTTGCCCCTCGTTCCACCAAGTGTGTTTTTCTTGGTTTTCCTCCCAACCACCGTGGATACCGCTGCCTTGATCTTTCCACGAACAAGGTTGTTATATCTCATCATGTAACTTTTGATGAAAATGTCTTCCCCTTCATAACTCCCCCTACAAATACTCCTTCTAATGTCGAGTCTCCTCCTTATCTCATTCATCCATCGTATAATCTCTCATACCCATCTTATCAGACTTCACCTGCTGTCACCCAACCCACTGTCACTCCCCCTGCTATGTCCCAACCCACTTTCACTCTCCCAGGCATGTACACACCTCCTCACCTTCGGTCTGCTCCACCTTCTGACACTGCAGCTCAGAGTCTCCAACAACCTGATGAGTCCCACCTTCCCTCCACATCAGTCCAACCAAGTTCTCCACGACGCTCTACCTTCTCTTCTCTGCGTCAGTCTCACCTGCCCTCCACGTCAGTCCAAACCAAATCCCCACGTCAGTCCAACTTTCTTCCTATGCGACTGTCCACCTCCCACTCTCAGCGTCAATCCATCCCCTCTCTGCGTCAGTCCATCTCCAGTCCTGTTCAAACTCCACCCACCTCTCCAGGACTAACGCATGTCCCTAACTGCCCCTCTCACTCTCAACGTCAATCCATCCCCTCTCTGCGTCAGTCCATCTCCAATCATGTTCAAACTCCACCCACCTCTCCAGTACAGAATCCACCCACTTCAGTATATCCAACCTCACCACCTGCCCCTCCACCCACTACAGACTCCCCACCCTCAACTTCCTCTCCACCCTCACCACCTGCTCCTTCACGACCTGTGACTCGAGCTTCCCGTGGTATTCACAAACCAATCCACCGGCTCAATCTTCATGTCCAAACTTTACCACATATCTCCCCAATTCCTCGCTCTCACTTGTATGCTCTTAGGGATATAAATTGGAATGCCGCCATGAAAGATGAGTACAATGCTATGTTGAAAACTAATACGTGGGAACTTGTACCACGACCACGTGATGCTCATGTTATTCGTTCCATGTGGCTATTTCGTCACAAATATAATGTCGATGGTTCCTTGAAGAGATACAAGGCTCGTCTTGTTGCTAATGGTAAATCTCAGCAGGTTGGGGTTGATTGTTTTGAAACGTTTAGTCCGGTTGTCAAACCTGTTACTATTCGTACTGTTCTTACTATTGCTACTTAGCATTCTTATCCAATTCATCAGCTAGATGTTAAGAATGCTTTTCTCCATGGTGAGCTGACCGAGACAGTTTATATGCATCAGCCTCCGGGATTTGTTGATTCTTCTCATCCCGATTACGTATGTCGACTACGTAGATCCCTATATGGTCTCAAGCAGGCTCCTCGGGCGTGGTTTCAGATTTTTTCCAAGTTTATTACTAATTGTGGTTTTCGTGGAAGTGTGTGTGATCCATCACTATTTGTTTATCAATTTGGCTCAGATATGTCATATTTACTACTATATGTAGATGATATTGTTTTGACTGCTTCTAACAATACTCTTCTACACCGCTTCATTGATTTAATGAAACGAGAATTTGCCATGTCTGACCTTGGACCACTACATCATTTTCTGGGTATTACTGTCACTCGGTCATCTTCGGGATTATTTTTGTCTCAATAATTATATGCTCAGGATATCATTGCTCGTGCCTCCATGACACAATGTAACCCAGTGGCTACTCCGGTCGACACCAACTCCAAGCTCAGTGCTACATTTGGTCCTACAATTAAGGATCTCACTCTATATTGAAGCATGGCTGGAGCATTACAGTACCTCACCTTCACCCGACCAGATATTTCATATCAGTTCAACAGGTATGTTTATTCATGCACGACCCACGAGAGCCTCACATGCAGGCCCTTAAGCGAATCATTCGCTATCTTCAGGGCACAATTCATCACGGTCTATTTATCTTGGTCTCTGCTACTTCTGGATTAACGGCATACTCTGATCTTGATCAAGCGGGGATGTCCCGTTCTCGTCGATCGACTTCGGGTTACTGCGTCTTTCTTGGTGACAACTTCATCTCATGGTCATCCAAACGTCAGGCGACAGTTTCTCGATCCAGTGATGAAGCTGAATACCGGGGGGTAGCAAATGCTGTTGCTAAAACTACATGGATTCGCAACCTCCTTCTAGAGCTTCATCTTCCTCTACGACGTGCTACTATTGTATACTGTGATAATGTGAGCGCGATTTATATGTCTGGAGACCCTGTTCAACATCAGCGCACCAAGCATGTGGAAATTGATATACACTTTGTACGTGAACGCGTTCGTATTGGTGACATTCAAGTTCTTCACGTCCCCTCTGAAAACCAATATGCTGACATCTTCACCAACGGTCTACCTCGTCAACTATTTGTTCGTTTTCGGTCTAGTCTTAGTGTTTGCTCCTCTCCCGCTCAGACTAAGGGGGTGTAATAGAATGCATATTATCCTGTTTACCTTATTTAGATTAAGGAGAATTATCTCCGACTTAACTCTTGTATTCTCTAGAGATATTATGGCTTTGATATATTATTGTTCCTAGAGAACAGATTTCTCTAAGGGAAATTATCCCCATTCCAACAATTACAACGATCAATATGGCGAATTTCGCTGCTTTTGGTCTTCCTGCTCCAAGTTCGTTTGAGACCCTCACACTTTATGTAACCAAAAAATAAGTAACATAAGAAAGATCTCATCAGTCAACAGCCAACCCTCATAACTTCTAACAATTGACCATTACATGTATCAAATGTAGGCTCGTTACCTGATAGCAGCATTGAACCCTATGAAAATCATAATCTCCCATCCGTTGAGGTTTGTACTGTCATTGTTGAGCAATAAACCATGTCAGGAAGGAAATTTATGGACCACTCTTAGATATCCAATGGGAAATTTTGATGAGATTTCGCAAAAATAATTACCAGATGGATATGGCAGCTACTGCAATTTGAGGGTTCTTTAATTGTACAGCTAGCACAACGAGGAGCATGTAATACCAGAATTCAAGACTGCATCACCAAATTTGAAGCTTAATAAGCACGTTATCTACTAAAATATGCATGCACCTGTAGAAGTGAATGAATAAGTGATCCAGACTATTTGCTTTGGCGAACTTTTGCATTTCGCCAAAGCCTCATCCGGAGCGTCAGTCAAATAGGTTGAGGGAGAAGAGATAGAATTGGCATACCACATCATGATGGCTGACGCAATAGATAGCCTTGCAAATGCACTCAAATCACGGAATGCACTCATAGTGAAACCAGTCCAAGCACCAGGACAATAACCCAAATAAATGTAAGCAAATTGACCCAAAACCACAAGCCACCAAGATGTATTCAGATTTCAGAGCAATAGCTGCGCCAGGCAACCCAATTTCTAACTTCACTAAAAGTAACCACAACAAGATAACATGGAAAACAACTGCTACTGCAGATATCCAGGCCATGGCCATAATTTTGCTTTGTGATTGTAAGAATTTCTGTATCGGAAAATTAAAACCGTACGCAAACAATTGAGGAATCATGTATAGCGAAAACCTCCCAGCTAAGGCTGCAATTTCATCATTTTGTCCAAAGAATTTCAAGATTGGCTCTGCCCAAATGTAGATTGGTAACAAACATATAAACATTGCGTTGAGTATGACCCATGAACGTTGCATATACACTCCTAACATATGTAATTGTCCTGCTCCAAATGCTTGCCCACATAAGGTTTCTAATGCACTCCCCATTCCTAACTGCAACATCCAAAATTTTGATTATACAATGTAAGATAAATGGCATTCCAACAGATTGTAAGTAATCAGAAACGTACCATAATTCCGAAAGCTAGTCCAGCAATGACCATGTTCTCAGTCGAAACAGCATCGAGTTCGAGTGTAGTAAGTTGTCCAGCAAACACTTGTGTTAATCCTCCAAGTGAGTATTGTGCGACCGCAGTAAAGATACAAGGTGCAGATAAGCTCCATATCTTTCTGTTTTCGATCTTAGCTTCTTTACAGAAATGACCAAAATTCTTGATTTCGTCTATATCTGGTTCTTCCCCATGTAACAGTGGAGTGTTTATATCCTCGCTGCCCATAGTGTTTTTCTTTCTTGTTTTCTTTTGCTTAAGATCCTTTGATATCTGATTTGATATTTTGTTGTTTGTAAATTAGAGTTCTTATATACTGTTGCTAAGGTTCTAAAGACGAGAAGCTCGTGGGGTAAATGGATCTACATCTTTGGAAATTTTAAGATGAAACTTAGAGCAGACTTCTCGGGGGTTGATGGCGGAAACAATTGCATTTATTAATTATTATAGTATTGATATTATATTTTCATTATCTTGGTACATGTCCAAGTCCAATTTTACAAGTCAGTTTTCTATTTGGGCCATGTGGGCAATGTAGGTCCGTCGAAAGACACCTAAGAGTCTAAGAGTCCTAGGGGTGAGCATGGGCCGATATTATCTAGGAATTACAAGTTAATCCATTTTAGAGGACCTGTTTAGTGTGTAGTCCACCCACCAATTAGTTTTACTCGCTGGTCCAAAAACATGTTTTAGGACCAAGAAATTTATCCCCAGGCCCGGAGCACGTGTGAGTCATTTAAGGTACATTTTATAAATTCCCAAACTGCCCAAAATTCCTCTTTCACCAATTTTTAATTTCTGGATCTAAGCTTTGGAGGAGATTTCTATTTTTTTTCTCTGGAATGAATCTATGTGATGGAGAAAAGAAGAGGAGAAGCAAGTGATAATGAAGAAGAAGAAGATCCAATTAGTATTATCTAGTCGACTAAAGTGATGATTACCGGTCTTCCTGTTTCTGGTTCGTTGGATTTCATTTTAGTTTTTTGTTAATTTGATCTATTTTTGGTTTTAATTTCTTAATATTTTTTAGTTTTATTTCTTAGTTATCCAATGGATTTTACAATCGAAAATGAATGTAAAGATGTTGATGAGGATATGATACTTGCTTGTAAGACTAATTCGATAATTTCAATTTCAATTTTGGTTTTTTATTTTTAATATTTGTAACACTATATATGTTCATGGATATGATGCCAGTTCGTCATTTTCATCTGTTTGTGAGGGTGTGCGAGACATCACAATGATTCATGTTGTTGTTGTTTAGGGAATGACTTAGTTCTTTATTAATTCTATTTCTGATGATTAAGTAGGAAATCCAACTCCTAATGGTGGATAGATGGAGAATTAAAATAATGATGTGTATTTTGTCCCAAAGCAAACTTTAGAATCAATTGATTGTTCTTAAGACGGATGAGATTATCACTGACAACGTTGATGAATGTTATCAAAGAAGTTAGCAACGAAGGAAATGTTACGCAGGTAGTACATTTCATTCAGTACCTTACCATAGTTTGTGAAATTTTACAAAAAATGAATAGTATCGGTTTTAATAACTTCTAATGCATGTGTTTCCGTAGGTTTCTCATGAATGCATTTAATTACAAATGCGCTAGAAAATGGTTAATGGAGCGGATGAAAGTTTTCTTTGAAATCCGAGTGCAAAACATTATGTGAAGTTAATTCTAGATGAAATAAGGCTACCACAGAAGTCATGAGGAAATAAAGAAAAGTTATAGTATGGGGAAGTTCACCGGTGGTTGGAACTAAATTAGCCTACATATGAGGTTGATTTGGTGGTGGTACATAGAAATACGTACTGGGTTCTTACTCGATACATATCGATGTGTATTGTATTTTCACTTGGTACATGTCGATATGTACTGGTTTGCACTCGGGTACATGTAAGTATGTATTCACTTCTTGTTCTTTTTTTTGTTTGAAATTTATTGGATTCCATTTTTCTATTTCTAGTAAATTAGTTCTTAACAGATACATCCTTGTCTTGGCTTTTTTCTCAGTATGTTTTGAGTAGGTACGAAACTAAGAAGACATTCCTAAACATTATAAGACCTCCTAAAGAGTTAAGAATACATTTGGTTCTTGAGAGAGTTGTTCCGAGTTCTCCAGTAAATGAATGTATTATTCGCCTAGAGTCAAGCAGTGGGAGAAGGATTTCTCTATCCATGCAGGTATTGTTTCAATCATTTGATTTTGAAATATGCAGCTAAAGGAGTTCCCCTTGACCATTTTCTTTGTGGTTTTTGTTTATGTTAATGATGTCTAATTTTGTTTCAGCAAAAGCTGATTTTTGAAACTGATTTAGGCTGTAAGTACAAGAACGGAGCTTGACCCGGGTGATTATGTTAGAAGGTTATGAACCTGTGATTTATTAACACTTTTGAACATCTTAAAGTGACCAAATTGTTGCTATTTCCGCTTTTAGGTTACAGTAGGTGAGCAAACCAGCTTCTCATATTTAGCGCTCATTACATTTTGTGGTTGGTAGGATATGCACGTTTTTGAATCGTGTACTGGCATCCGAGACGTTAGTTAACTAATGTTCACCATCTTTATCTTGTATATGAATTATTAGTTCAAAATCTCATTATTTTTTTATATTTTTTTTTGCCACAGGCTTGATGAGTTCTGAGGAAGATACTGTTCTGCTACCCATCTGAGTCAGGCCTCAACCAGGAAGGAGAAGAAGAATTGCATCAAAGTGCTTGAGATAAGAGTAAAAACCATCTTAGATTTGAAATTGCGGTCTGAAAAATCTCAAATTCAATAAAGAAACAACAACTGTAGCTATGGCCGTTGGAGATACAACAAACAAGTCATTGAGGTTAGAGAATTTGCAGGCATCAAGGATGGGAGACACATGAAGAATTATCTCATCAATTGAAGAGTCTGATACTCAGTACATAATAATATGAACTAAGCATAGGGTGCGGATACAAGACATATGGTGCGGATATATCGAGTACATGAATGTAGAGATACAGGTACAAGACATAGGGTGACAGGGGGTGGTTACAGTTCTGTACCTTGTAAAAGTAGTCCTCCTTTTGAGCACAACAAAGTTTATGCACTGATTTTGAGATTTAATTCAATATTTTTTGTACTAATAATGAATGCAATGTATATTTTTGGGAAAACGCATTTCCGAAAAAAAATCAATATTTATGACTCGATAAAATGAATTTGCAGCTACAATCGACAAAGCAACTAGACAATGAGTAAATTATATACTATTTTCACATTTTGTAATATGAGTGCTTATTATTTTTTCTCGGTATGGCTAGCTTGATGTGAACTGGAACCAAACAATGAAGGGATTGACAATTGCTACCATTAAAATTTTCTTTATTAAAACACCATCAGAGATCCTAAAAAGGATTTCAACTATCCAAGACTACATCCCTTCAGATTGTAATATGTATCTTCTTAACTAGTTGTTCGTGTGCACCATTGCGCCAATGTCATTAAATGCCTTGTCACTCTTAGTTAGACAGAGATTTTGCTTCGGCTTCCGGTTCAGCAATTGTAGCAAGCATCCCAACCATTTGCAATAGCTACAAGCCTACAACTTTTTTTTTTTTTTGACTTTCAGCTCTTTAAGCTCCTCATCAGCAAACCTAGCCAACACCACCCAAAATACTGCAAATTTTAATGGAATCCAGAATATCGCAGATTCTTCTCTATTAATAGTCCCTGCAATGTCATTTGAGTTTATTATGATTCTAGCGAGGCTATAAGTGATATAGAAAGGTTAAAACGCTAACATTGTGTTAAAACATTTGGAACTCAGATGATATAAATAATCTCCATAGCTGTAAAACATATTATTGAGCATAGCCATGTACTTATTTGTTTTTGTCTACAGTGGATGTATATTCAAACATAAAATAGCTTTATTGTATATATCAATATGTACCACATGTACAATATGGACTGTATAAATACATACTACATGTCATTCTTGTTGGTATTCAAGCATAGACTAGGCTAGGAATTTTTCCCTAAGTACATATCAATATGTACTGTAGGATTTACAGTACATAATAACATGTACTTCATCTACAAGTCACTTTTCTCTTAAGTAAATACCAATATGTATTGTAAGAATGTCGTGACGCATAAACCAGACGGTTTATACGATGCATCTACAACACTTTTTCCCTAAGTGCATATCTATATGTATTGTAAGATTATATTCATTTTCAAATATTCATCAGTCAATATCAGTTCTTCACTCTTAATTGCTTTCACAAGAGTGTCAAGGCCCTTAAAACCAGATCTGTACAATCTCCTATATATGTAATTTGTATTCATCGGTTGATATGTATTTTCAATAATACATAAGTACTCTAATATATGCAATAGTACATATTGATGTGTACTGATGCCAAGCACAAAGTAGGTTTTCACCTAGCATGTATTGATATGTACTGATAAATCACACACACAAAATAAATCCAAGTATCCATAGTTTATATCAATATGTACCGTCAAACAGTACATACATAATCTAGTATCCAACAATACATATTGATATGTACTGATGCTTATTCAAGCATAAATTATGTTTTCACCTGGCACATATCGGTATGTACCGATGGATACATACATCAGTAATCCATGTATACAACATTTCATATCATTATTCAATCATGAATTAAGTTTTTACCAGATCAATTTGTAAAATTAGAAGTGAGATTGTCGCTTGTACATATTCTTATGCAGTGCATGAATGAATCACTTTTTCCAATATACATATAGATAGATATATAACGTAGGATCATATTCAAGCATAAACTACTGTTTATACAGTACATAATGATATGTACTGCATCAATGAATCAGTCTTTCTCTAATACTATTGATATGTGTTGTAGGATTATAAAGTAGAGGTTCATAAATTACATGTTGATATGTACTGCTTCAACGAACCACTCTTTCCTTAAGCACATATTGATATGTATTCTATAATCATACCACAAAATAAAAAATCCTAAAATGATATCCAAAACAGATCATCTTTTACACATATTGGCATCAAAAATAAGAAATTTGGTATAAAAAATCAGCAAAAATAGAAGTCGTACCTTTTCCTTGAAATTCTTCTTCTTTTTTGTTGGTTGAGTATCCATTAGATTTTTGTAGAAATCAGTTTCAGGTCAACGGTTTTTGATGCATTTAGGCTTATTTTTTAGTCTCGATTTTAATTTTCTGTTTTGATTCCGATTTTTGTTGATGATTTCCCTATTTTTGATTAATGGAATGATTTATCGACAATAAGAAAAGGGATCTGGTGGTTACTGAAATGGAGTTAGGGTTAATGTTGCTGATAATGATCGATTTTTATAGATGATTAAGCATGGATTTTAGAGATGGTTACTGAAATGGAGTTAGGGTTTGTTGAAGAAGATTGAATAATGAAGTTTTTATCTGAAAAGTCGGATGGAAAAATAAAGAAGAAGAATGAGATATAGTCCACATGTGATTGGTGAGGATAGTGAAGTAATTTTAACTTTTTTGGACCTCCGGTTATTTATTTTTGCTGCTGGACTACAGATTAAGCTGGGTCGGGTTTTTTGGACCAACCATCAAATTTCTCATATATTATAGATTTCAAATTTGGTATCTGCATCCAATCCAACATCCAACGGATTTACATCCAATGGATGCACGGATGAACGGATTGGATGGGATAATCCAACGGATTTTATTTATAATAAATTCTCATGGAACATATACATCATATCTGTATGTATAATGGCAAGCACTATGGTGCCCCTTTTCCCTACCCTATCCCTCATATGTAGGGAAAAACCCAAAAACGCAACCACTATGGTTTTCCATATCCCTACATGTGTAGGGATATTCCTAACTTTATCTACAAGGAGGATCACATATAATCCTCCTTGTAGGGAAGGGAAATCACACGGATACTCAGTTGCCGTATGATTTCACGCTTTACGGATACTCAGTAGCCATATGGAAGTTGATATAACTAGCGTTGTATACGACAACTGAGTAGCCGTTTCCGTAAATATATTTGTTTGACCTTTTTTCTTTTACACATCTCTCACACCCGATCCTAGCCATCCATCATTAATAACGGCTCTATCTTCTCCACCGTCGGATCCCAACGGTCATTTTTTCAAAATCCTCTATAAATACCACTCTAATTCTCTACTCAAATCACCCCAAATCAATTGATTTCTTATTCTTTCTTCTTATTACATCAATTGATTTCTTATTTATCTTCTTCTTACTATACTTATTTGATTTTTATATTTATATTCTACTACACAAGTTCTTATATTTTAGTTTGATTCAAAATGGTTAATCATTTTTGCAACGGGAAGAGATTGATCTTACTACTGCATTTATTTATGTGAGTGTGAATGATATTCTGGGTTCGGGACAAAAAACCGCTATGTTTTGGATACGTATTCACCATTTTTGTCGAACGCAACGACAATCCTAATGGAAGAGATTGGGGAGCTTTAAAAACCAAGATGAAAGCAATAAAAAAACATGTCAGAGATTTCGTGTCCATTCTTAACGCTATATATCAGCAAGCCAAAAGTGGTGCGAGCCACGAAGATTTGGTGAGTTCTATTAATTTGTTAAGTTTTTCCATATAGTTGGTGATAATAGTAATAGTCTAAATTTTCTTACATAATTTTTCAGACAAAAGAAGGTCGGGAGCAATTTCAGGAACAAACAGGACAACCATTCAAGTATGATGCATGTTATGAAATGTTTAGAGAAAAGGTCTTTGGATTTAATTATGAACTCACTGTGGGACAAAACAGTGAGTTGTTTAATAATCATTGTAACTTTGTATCAATCGAAGATGGTACTAAAGTTCTTCCTAATGGAGAGACTCGTTGGATTACAAGTATAATGCACATCCTATAGGAACAAAAAAAAGCCAAAAATGTAAGCTAGACAGAAGAAGGATCGCGAGCAAGGTATATTTAGAGAAGGTGATGAGGGAACATCTTCGGTTAAGATGGAAGAAGATAGGATCTATCAACAAAGTGCTAGTATTTTAGAGTATCTTAAGGAAACACGATCAAGGAAGGAAGAAATGAGAGAGCAACAAGAATCCCAATACCAAACAATTTAGGAGTGTACTCAACAACTGAATTATTAAATGGCAGAACAACTCAATTTCCAAAAGGTTCAACAACAGACTAATCAAAAGCATCAATAACAAATGAATTTATATCAAGATAATACAATAATGTCTATGAACCTTAGTCAGTTTGCCCCCAACGGAATTTTTTTTTATCTACTCAAGCAAAAGGAGGTTCTGAAGAGGATGGATATAATCAGCATTGAAGATTCAGAAGATGATGATGTAATCCATCTCTAATTGTTTTATCTTTTATTGAGTTTAGTTTTTTAATTTCTAGTATAAGTTTAATTTAAAAGTGTTTTCCTAAATTTCTAGTTAGTATTGTTGTTCAATTAATTTTAAAAATGTTGTTTAAATTAATTTAGTTGTTGTTGGCTTAATGAAAAGTTTGAATTTCGAGTAACCAAACAATTTTCATATTCAAATTAATAACTTCATTATCACCTCTATTTGTGTTCTGGTTTAATGTAATACTAGCAGTTTTATAATTAATAATTTTTATAAATTAAACTAATTTTCATTAATAACTTAAAAATTAAATAAAACAGATCATTCGATTAAAAGCATGTAATGCTCTTCCCTCGTTTCTTAACATGGCGGACGATAGGTCGAAACACATTACATGTTATTATTTTTCCTGGTGTGAGATTCAACGATCAAAGCTGCTTCAAAATGATAAAACGACTCTCCACTCCAAGATTTATATGCATCTTGTGCAGCGAACCTGTCCCCTCTATACCTATCGAGAAACTCATTGTACTTGATACATAATTTCTTAACATGAGTCGTCCTTGAAAAAATGTGGGATGGTTCATAACTATAGCGTGGTTTCTTTCCCGTCTGCTTAATGAAAGGACCCCAACCAATATCAAGCCAAAATATAATATGATATTTAGGATCTTTGGGTTCTTTGACAATGTAAAAATTTATAACCCATTCCGTCTCTTCTTCAACATCCTTTAACCTTTCCCTCAGTTGGAATTGTTCTTGGCATCGTTTCTTTGCCTTGAGTTTTTCTTCGTATTTTGTCGCAGCCGATGATGAATCTTTGGTTTGTTTTGTGGATTTTCGTTTTCTTAACACTTCATCCATCACATTAGTGTATTTGGTAGGTGATGAAGACTTAGTTGCGTTCTTAGTAGCTTGATCTCTTCTTTTGTATATCTCTTTTTACATTGCAGCAATTGATTGAGTATTTCGCTTGCATCTTCTATGAATCTCTTCGACTGAGTTGGTAGTTGATGATTGATTTGCCATTGAATAAATGTTTAACTTTGATTTTAACCTCAAATATTGATGATGCAAAGAACAATGGGTTATCTTCTTATATATGATTTCTTTCACAATGGCTATATTTCTTATAATTTGTGCCTCGCGGCTCTATTTATTAGAACTCGTTCCCAATGACTCTATTTCTTAGAAATCGTTCCCAACGACTCTATTTATTAAAACTCGTGGCCAACGGATCTATTTATTAGAACTCGTGCCCAACTGCAAAATATTTCTTTCTATAAATACATAACATTTTTTCTAACCAGCAATAAACTCAAATCATTCTCAAATATAAACCTCAATCATGTATCTAACAGTTCGAGTAGAAATGGAAAAAAAATAGTATGTTTGGAAGCAAAAGAGGTTTGTCCTTGTTGTTTCATGGATAATCATAGTATGCTTCAATGCCCATGGATATATACAAAATGTCCACAACGAGGTTGCACCGGCACTAGGAGGGTTAAAGAGTCGATACCGGAGAAGATAAGGTATTTGGAATGTGAGTATGCTAAATGTCCGGGAAAAGCACAATGTTTGGAGGATGCAATAAAAGATGCAAGAAAACAAGAAAAAGTTGAGGTACTCTGCAAGAAATTCAAACTAAAAGGAAAGGTGGAGTTTAAACGCACCAAAGGGATTCCTTGTGAAACCGAGGGTTGTAATTTCTTTATGGAAATGCACCGGTCAAGTGGAAAGAAAACATATGGAATATGTTACTGGAAATATGAAAAAGCGAGGGTCTAACAACCTCACCCAATATTTATATTAGTAATCTGTATGGAATAACTCTAATATACTTTTAAGATAATTAACTAGACAATCAGACTCAATCTTAATAAAAAAGTATATCAAGGAGTTAATATCTCTATCTCTCTATTTGATCTATACTCAAGCAAATAGAAATCTGCGAGTCTTTGTCAAATACAGAGAGATATAAACTTAGATGGTATCAAAAACCAATATCCAAGGATCAATCAATTTCCAATCAACAACCAAAGGTTGGATTTCACAATTGATCGATACAACGCACATCCTGTGATATTTCAATTATATAACAAAATATAATGCGGAATAGAAATAACACAGACACCAGAAATTTTGTTAACGAGGAAACTGCAAATGCAGAAAAACCCCGAGATCTAGTCCAGATTGAACACCACACTGTATTAAGCCGCTACAGACACTATCCTACTTCAAACTAACTTCGGTCTGGACTATAGTTGAACCCTAATCAATATCACACTAATTCAAAGTACAATTGTGCTTCCTACGTCTCTGATCCTAGTAGGATACTACACACTTGATTCCCTTAGCTGATCTCACCCACAACCAAGAGTCGCTACGACCCAAAGTCGAAGACTTGAATAAAAAAATCTGCATCACACAAAAAAGTCTACGATAATAGATAAATATGTCTCCCACAGATAAACCTACGAGTTTTGTTCCGTCTTTTAATAAAATCAAGGTGAACAGGAACCAATCAATAACCCGGACTTATATTCCGGATAAACAAATTAGAATTACTGATCACCTCGCAATAATATAAATCGTATGGTAGCTAAACTAGGTGTTGCGGAATCACAAACGATGAGACGAAGATGTTTGTGATTTTTTTTTATCTTGCCCTATCAGAGATATAATTTCAAGACAATTATTCAATTGAACTCGTATAATAGAAAATGGCAAGGTCAGATCGCTCAACTACAAGAGAATTAGTTTCGTCTGGCTTCATAATCCTAATGAAGTCTTTAAGTCGTTAATCGACAGGGTCTCGAGAAGAAACCTACGATTAAAGGACAATAGACTCTAGCAAACCAACTAGTATCACATAAGAGGTTTGGGGATTAGTTTTTTTTCTAGTTTCTAGACATCTCCTTATATAGTTTTCAAATCATGGTTTACAATCCGAGTTACCTTGGTAACAAAGCATTCAATATTCACCGATAGATGAAAAACCTAATTTATCCAAGCTAATATCTTTCAATAGTTAGATCGAAACTTAGCGTGTCACACACACAAATGAAATTTATTTCATTTAGGTTTGAGTAACCGTACCTAAAGGTTTACATTCGTTGGTTCACAAATGGTTGACCAATGGTTAGCCATATGAGTATTTTCATATCAACCGTATTCATCTTCTCATAACTAGTTCAAATGACTCATAAGAACTAGTTCAAGAGTTTCTCTTGAAAGGAAATATTATGTACTACATAAGACACAATTGAAGCAAAATCAGTTTGATTCACTTGAATTAATTCATGAACAGTATATCCACGGTTTGCAAAGATTTCATTCCTTATTGTTTTATTGTTTAAGTTCATGAACAACCGATTTGAGAAATAACCAGCTTGGGTACGCGTACGGGTATGCATACCTTAGCTACCGGAATTGGGTTTGAAAACCCAGTAGAAATTCTCGGATGAAAATTTCCGTGAGTATGCGTATGGGTACGCGTACCTAAGGTGACTGGTTTGTAAGTTTGTAAACTCCAAACTCAGCAGAAATTAATGGACGTGAACTTCCGCCAGCACGCGTACCCAACCTGTCTCCTTTACCAATACCGCATATGCACACACTTGGTTTCCAGTACATGGACTTATACACTAATGTGCGAACACACTATATATTCTTATATCCATAGGTGGTTACGTAATCTCAACTCTACATTTCAATCATTGAAACATTCTTCTATAATGTTAATAGTCATTAGACATAAAGAATCGACTACCTTCATCAAAGCCATTTTCAAGATTGAAACATCACCATGACTTTCGTCATGGGTAAAAGATGAAAGGTGGTTAAAACGAAAGCTTACCAACACATATTTTGAGAAAAGATAGGCGAGTAAACTCGGCTCGAAATAAAAATGTGTATGTATGAAAACTATCATACTTATATGACTGTTGTCTCAAGAGTAGGAGATATATAGACTTTTGAGTGCTAGATAAGTTCAACTCTCCACATAATTTTTTGGTCGGATGAAGTTTCACTGGTTCCTTGAGAAGTTCTTCGTCTTCGTAGGATAATCGCCATGGAGTCTGGAGCTCAACTATACTTAACTATCCTAGACCGGGACTTAGTCATAAGTAAACTAGAAATCAAGACGTATAGTTTTGATCACTAATATTGACAAACATGCTTGAGATAGCAAAGCATGCGAGTTCGACCGAGCAATGCTCTAACAAAATGCCTTGTCTGTGAAACGGTGGCATGGGCTGAATAAGAACAAGAGATTGAATAATAGTTATGTTTTAGTTTAATCAAGATCTTGAATATCAATTGATGTAATGTACTATTTTTTAATAATTAATATGTGTTGTTATTCTTAAAATTAATAATAGTAATTTTCATATTCAATTGATAAGAACAACAACATATGATATAACATGCTTTTACAATAATTAATAATAGTTATTTTCATATTCATATGATTAACGATTACACTAAGCACGTGAAATAATCTTTTAAACCAATAGGTGACCCTTTTGGACGAGTTATATCTCGTGAGGTTTTACAGAGAGATATACCCACAAAACCTATCATTATTTAAATTCTTTACTCTTCATCTGATGATTCAGAGGATGAATCTACAAAGGGGGACGAGTTATACTATGAGAAAGTGTTTTTCAAAATCACATAGCAGTTAAAAAATCTAAAAGGTTTCCCCATATTTTTTCATAACTCCCCAAATTCAATTGCTCCTACAACAAAAGAAAACAATATCAATTTATAATTAAATTATTATTCAACAATTCAGTACACATACAAAAAAAAACTAAAAAGAAAGGTAACCGGTAAGTTTCTTACGATTTCCGAAGGTTCTGGAGCCCTCCATATATATAAGGATATTTATGTCGATACATATACTTTCACATCTGAAGTGATAATGTATAACCTTGTTTTCAGATACTTAACCGTTCGTTCATTCGGATTCCCGTTATGTATAGTCAACCTTTGTAGCAACTGCTCCAAAAGGTTTGTGTTATTTAGTTGTTCATCTTCTTCTTCATTCTCTAGATGAACATATACCCATAAACTAACAATCAATTCGTCTTCCGTCGGAATATAACCCACCATAATTAAGAAACAAAAGTGTTTTAAATAATGTGTTCATTGGTAAACAATATATGATCTATTTATACATGGTCAGGATACATATCCATACACTGTACAAAGAGATTTCACGGATAAGTATACATATCCATTTATTGTACAAACAAATTTCACGGATATGTATGCATATCCATATACTGTACAAAGAGATTTCACGGATATGTATGCATATCCATATACTGTACAAAGAGATTTCACGGATATGCATGCATATCCATATACTGTACAAAGAGATTTCACGGATATGCATGCATATCCATATACTATACAAAGAGATATAAATGATTTCACGGATTATCCTAATTGTAAACCATATGCCATCAAATATAAACGTATTCATTTACATACATAATTGAATCCCAAAAATAATTTAAAGTTTGTAATACATATGCATGTAACATTCGAAATATTATACACAACAGTGAAATACATCATATGCCTCAAAATCATCATCATCATACATACCCGCATCATGGTACGCATCATCATCATCATCCTCATCCTCATCGTTATCTCCATCATGTTCGTATTCGTCTCCCACATGTCCGTCTCCATAAACATGTTCAACTGCATGTTCAAAGTCATCTGGGATTTGATCATTGTAATTTCCATAATAATCAAATGCTCCATCCTCATTTTGACCAGGAACAACTTATTCTTCTAAGTTTGTATCATCATAATATCCTTCTGATGATGGAAGTACCACGTATTCCATATCTGAACCCTCCAAACTAGAAAAGTCCGCTATTTGGCCTCCTCTACCAGGACGCGCAGTAATGTGCTTGACAAGATCCATTCTTAGTTATAGGTGCATTTCCAGGTTTTTCAGAGATGACATAAATACACGATCATTATTGGTAGGTTCCGGAATCGGAACATGAACAACTCTGCCCCAATCCGGATCCTGATGTTCATGCTCGATAATCATGTTGTGTAAAATAAGATAACATTTCATAATAAGGTTCAAGTTAGATTGTTTCCATTACTTACATGGTGATCCGACAATTTTGAATTTACCTCAAAGCACTCCAAAAGCACGCTTGACATCCTTTCTTTTAGCCATTTGATACTTGTTGAATCTCACATAGTCGGGAATGTCCAATGCCTGACTAAAAGCTTGTACATTTGTAGTCAACTTTGGATAGATACCATCGGCTAAAAAATAACCCATATTTCACTGGTGACCATTTATGACATAATTGCATAGAGGTGTTATACCCTTTATCATATTATAAAAAAGGGGTGAGTGTGCCAACATATTCAAATCGTTGTTTGATTCAGGCATTCCAAAAAAAGCATACCAAAACCACAAATCGTATGATGCCACCGCCTCTAATACCGAACTAATATGTTTCTCTTTACCACGTTAAGTTCCTTGCCAAGCTACCGGAAAATTCTTCCATGGCCATTGCATACAATCAACACTACCAAGAATTTCAGGAAAACCTCGTTCCGCATTCTCAACTAGCAACCTATGAACATCTTCAGAAGTGGGTTCACACAAATATCTATCTCCAAAATTCATGCAAATGGTGTGGAAAAATCTTTTTAGATACTTGTATATTGTAGTTGCACCCATACGGGTGTAATCATCAACACTATCAGCTGTCGTACTTTTGCATAAAAATTTCATCACGACAACTAATTTCATATGCGGAGAATGCCCCATAGTACCGGTTGCATCTGGACATTGTTGCCATTCTGAATCAACTTCAAGCGATTTTCCTAACAATTTCTCGAATAAGTCTTCCATCAAACCTAGACGTTGTTTGAATTGTCTTGAGGTATAACCATTTCTAGGAGTAAAATAATCATTCATCATTTTGGCATCATGCCGCACTCAATCACGCGTTATTACACTATGTGTATGTACCTCCCTAGGTACCGGTTGTCTAATAACACGCAATCGTTCATCCAAACTTAGTTGTGTAAACATAATCAAAGCTTTCTCTTCTTCATCACTAGAGGTATCCAAATAAATTCCATATTTAACTCTCACATAAGCACGTATTAGACTCATTATGTACCTTTGCAAACAACAACCACAACATCAATTTGTGTATACCAGACATAAATACAAGTCAATCAATGTTATACATCAATATACTAGTTTACAAACATTTCATTCAACATGAATCAAGACACACAACAATTAATCATTGATTTTTTTACTAAATATATGTTTTAATTATATTATTGATTGAATTGAATACTACATACCTAACCAACCTAATATCAACAATTTCATCAAAATCAAATTAATTTGAAACCCTAAAATTAGAATCACTCACCTTAGATGATTTTTTGGATGAAATTACAAATTGAAGAATGGATTTGTTTCACCTTGGAGTAACGATCAAACCCTTTTAATTTAAGCCAATGAATCGAAATGAATCAATATGAAAATTGAAAGGAGATAAAAGGGGTTTGAATGAGTTTTGAGATGATGAAAAACTAGAGAAGAAGAAGAAGTGGGAAATCCGAGCCAGCTTTTGATGACTCATATCTATAACACAGCTACTCAGTAGCCGTTTGGCACTATTCATACGATTGTTGAGTAGTCGTATCATGTAGGGAAGGGAAAACTGGGCACCATAGTGAGGTTTCCTTCCTTGTGCTATCCCTTCCATTTATTGGAGGGATAGGGAAGGGATGCCCTCTCCCATAGTGCTTGGCCTAAGTGCCATGAGGATATGAGAGGCCGAAACCACTCCAAAAATGAAAAAAGTAAAGCACTTTCTGAAATAGAAACCAACTCTGAAAATGTTTCTAGCAAAATTTCCAGAGAACTATAGTCAATAAGTGTAGAGTATATACATCTATTTTTACTCAAACAATAAAGCTCAAGGAGTGTTGTGTCAGTGTTTTCTAAAATTAGATGTGTCTTCGCACTATACTAAATAGTGGCGGTGGGATCATTGTTTAATTAATTAGAACGTAACATACACAGACTATGACTCATCATATAAATGCCTAGAATTTTCCATAGACTACTAACGTAATAGAAAAATTACATTACCCATATGTTAACAAACTATTGAAATTTAGATAGATATTCATCACCTCTAAATATAACGGGCGTGGACGTCCAACGGATTTTCGTGGTTGCATCCGGATCCGTAATCCGCTGGATTTCAAAAACCTCATCCACATCCAATCCACTAGTGAACGATTTGGGCACTCATCCATAAAAATATGGTTGGGCTCGGTTAGATCCACGAATTTCGGGACAAATACTCACCCTACCTAAAACCTTGGACTTATCCCTTGGGGTAACTCTTATCATCTTCGTAATTAGATTCAAGCTTAGACACATCATAATGTTTATCTGATTTCACATTCAATCAACAAAGCGGTTAATGATTTGGCGTAAAAGGTTGGAGTTGTTGGATTCAACACTTAAAAGGAAAAATTTGACGACTTTGAAAAGATGCACCCGATTACTCCAAGACTGCTAATGGGGGTACCATTTTTCTTGGGGGTGTACCCACCCAAAGGCAATTATTTTTTTGTTATATATGCATATTGGTATACCCCCAAGAAAAATGGTATCCCCATTAGCAACCTTGAATTACTGGATACAAATAGCAAAAGCGTTAGAACTTAAGTTATAAAATAAATCTAATGGATTAGGTTTGACGTGCCAAGTGAGGTAAATTTGTTTTGCGCCAAACTATTTGGCATATTCAAGTTGATTCAACATCGCGCCTTGAACCACAACCTGAATCAGACCCTTTGGTCACGATTTTTGTTGTGAAAGTTGCACCTAAGATAGTCAATATCGGTTGTATCGGCCGATATTAACGGTTTTTATCGTGTATCAGGAAAAAGCACACGATAAAAATCGTTACGATATCTAAAATACCGGCGACAAAAGAGTTGAACGAAAAAAACGCTCATATTGGCCGGTACAAACCGGTATATCGAGTTCATCGATACACTGATATTATCGGCAATGGTAATTTGGTAGAATAAACTATTTAGATCTGAAAATTGTAATTAGAATCCTTGTTCCTAATCATCTTCTTGTTCTTTAACCTTGAAAACTTAATCCGATTCAGTAAAGAAGTACTACCTCCATTTAAAAAAAAGAGATACTATCACTATTTTAATTTGACATATTTTTAAGTTAAAATAGAAAAGTGATAGTATTTACTTTTTTTAAAACGGATGGAGTAATTTGCAGCAACTAGCTGATATAAATGTGGGTTGAAAGTAGCTGAAACGATGGTCAAAATTAAGGGAAAATTATTGTGAAAAGACGAGGGTGCTCAAATACACCACAATATTTTATTTATCCACCTATAAGTCCTCTTATCGAAAGTGATCGTCTATGGACAGAGTCGAGACAATGCAACGAATCAGTATTCATACTTTGTATGATTGTCTAGGGATACAAGATCGAGACAATACGACTACCAAAGTGTGATACTTAATGATAGGTTCAGACTTCACCAAACTCTATAGGGTCACCAACAAGTATGTGCGGAGTCAACGTTCGTGTATTTTACTTTTAATTATAATAACAATTATAATTACGAAAATAAAAAAGTAAAAAACACAGCAAGATTTTATTAACAAGGAAAACTTCAAGTGCAGAAAAACCCCGGGACCTAGTACAGAATTGAATACTCTCAGAATTAAGCCGCTATATAAAATTTGCACCAACTTCGTATAGTTGATACCAGGCAACTACCCTTAGTTCACTTAGTTCCCTCAGTATCACTGCGCTTCCAACTTCGATGAGTGCACACACTGGAAAAATTCCTTTGGATCCTATTCCAAACAGTAAAAGAACAACAAATCTGTTTTTCGACTCTTTCAAGATAAAGATATCGCAAGTCATACATGAAGGCTATTCCTTTTAATCTAATAAACTCATTTGCCTGGTTAGATCAATCTATCTAATAACTACCAAAGTAGTCAAGTTTAGATTCGCAATCAATCGATATATATTCCAACAAGAAACTATCAAGTGATGCCGATCTCACGCAACTATCAATCGAATAGATCTGATTCTAGTTGGATCCCATCCGATCAAGGTTTGTGCAACCCAAATATAAGAGAACCAAATAAGAAATCTTCTTTGTCTTCAAATTTTCTTTAATCTTCAATAAACACCTGCACAACACCACTTAAATCTCTTGTGATCAATCACACACATGACAGAGTTTGTTAACAATGAATTGTCATAAGATGTCTTTAGATCTACAAAAAATTCTAAAGATCTCATTGATACTTCGATCTAGTTTGAGTGAATCTTATATCAGAAGAGAAGATTCTCAAGAATAAACAAACTAGGTGCAATAAAAGTTTCAACAACCGTTAGTCAATCAAATTAATCGAAAACTAATAATACCGTAATTATCTAATATCCCACCAACGGTACTCGTAGAGCTTCTTGATCCACAGAAGTCTTTAAAAGAGCGGTCGTAAGAGATTTGACCTAATTAGGATACTTTCCTCTATGAATAGACGGCTCCACTAGAAACAACAACAATGAAGTTTTCCTTGCTCTTAGGATAATTTGATAGAAATGAAAAATTAGGTATTTATAGACCAAGGATGTTCAGACACCAAGGAATTTCCAAAACCGAAAATATTCTCAAGATATGCAATGAATAACAAAATTCGGGTTTCCTAATTGCTAGTAATTAAAGCATATAAAACCAAAAACCTTAATTAAAAGATTCTTAATTTATTTCGGCACAGGATCTCCTTGAGTACTAAGGAATATCTTTGAACAATAAATGATAAGAGTTATTGTACGTGTTCAAATTATGTTGACATCTTTTCACTGTAAATCCTTATTCATATTTACATGGATTTACATTATTGGAATCGTCTATACCATACTTCCAAACAAGTTTAGAATTGGTTCACTTGTATTCAAGATCACTATGTGATTGATCAAATATCAAATCACATACATAGGTTCAATCGGTTCTACTAATCACTATTTTCGGTTATTGTAAGTGTTCAAATTATGTTGACATCTTTTCACTGTAAATCCTTATTCATATTTACATGTATTTACATTATTGGAATATGCTATACCATACTTCCAAACAAGTTTAGAATTGGTTCACTTGTATTCAAGATCACTATGTGATTGATCAAATATCAAATCACATACATGGGTTCAATAGGTTCTACTAATCACTAGTTTCGGTTATACCTTAATATGGATATACTTGTGATCGGTCACACAAGTTACCAGTACCGGTTACATCAGTTACCAGGATCGGTTACATCAGTTACCAGGACCGGTTACCATATTCTCATGGTATTGCTTGTGATCTGTCACACCAGTTACCAGGATCGGTTACACCAATTACCAGGACCGGTTACCAATTACAAGGATCGATTACACAACACTCTGTGATCGGTCACACCAATTACACATATCGATCATACCATCTCATGGTGATTACTTAGGATCAGTTACACTAATTAATATAAACTAGTCATACCAAATCATAAGTCAGGCATTGTGACTAGTTATACCAAGATACATAAGAAAATTACGATCTGTTCTACCATCTCAAACATATTGGTAATCCAAAGATTTGCAATGAATAGCCGTACCAATAATCCTAACGATTTCCCTTTCGATTCATAACACAAGTTCATGAATGTACTTCCTTCAAACAAATGTAAAACGTTGTTTCATATGATGAAATATTCACCATAACCCATTCACATAATCATAACAATATATACAAGATTATGTCGATGTCATATCTACGAAGTTCAAAAGATAAGCATTATACTTCGTAGTATAATTTCCTAATACTATGATCATACAAATATGACCATGTCATATCACTAGATATTATAGAATATGTACAATATATACAGCTTCGCAGTTATGTTTTCAATATAGCATGACTTGAAAGATACGTTAGGAATGAAACAGTTCAAGTCAATATTACTAACCTCAATAGGAAGGATGATGTTGTCGTTGTAGTTCGCTTCTTCTTCACATTATTCGAGTCTTCGGAGTAATACTTGTATGTATCAACATTTCTAGACTTTCTAGTCTAACCTAAACGAAGTTGACTCTAGAATATATAATCAAGCGACTTTAGATGAGTTTTGACACACTAAAATGTGACAAAAAACTTGGCATACCAATGCTTGGTGGGTTCAACCGAGCTATGCACTAACATACTGGGAATAAACAATGTAATTGGATTGAGTTTGCACTGTCAAGCTGTTGATCTTGATTATTAATGCATCATATGGCACCAATTTTTTTTAGATTGAAACACTTATAAATATTTAAAATTTTAGTCTTAATGATGCGTCACCGGTAAAAACCGATAAAATATTTTATGCAGGTGTATCGGTGTTGACACCCTAATTTCGCACCTTCCACAGGAAAAAATATCAGTTTTATATTTCGAAGCCGGAAACAAGAGAAATTCTATGTGGAACAATTAAGGATTTCCATATCCTTTAAATAAAGCCCACAAAGACTACTCAACCAACCATTTCACTACCCAATCAAGCCCACAAGCACTACCCAACCACCAAATACTACTCAATTATCCATTGCATTACCCATGAACCCATTTCCATAACCCATGAGGAATAATCTTTCTCCCTACCGATAATTCATTCCAACAAATGAAAAGAATTCTCCCCTACATCATTATTTCCATTCCGCATCCCCATTATATCCAATAAAATAAACCCTTTTTATCTCTTTCACATGCACCCATTTCAATTCCATTACCCAAAAAAGCAAAAAAAATCTTTCTCAAATCCCATTAAAGCCCCATTTTAACAAAATAATAAAACTTCTCTCATCCCACTATCCCAAAAGTAAATTTTAATCCCATCAAAATACACCCTATACACCCCCTCTACTCATTCCTCTCAATTTCCACCCGTACAAATATATAAAAAAAAACCACTTTACACCCAAAAAAAGAAAAAAAAAAAAGAAAAAAAAAGAGGAAAAGTAAATCAATCCCAATATCTCCCCCCACCCACCACCATCACCACCACTATTCTTTTCATCATTTCCTCCATACCGCTTTTATACCTACTTCCTACCTTTCTACTACTATGGCACCTAGTTAGTAAGTTCGCGAATAATACTCGTATAATTCGTGAATCCATCCGTATCGACCAAATCCGTACGTATCAACCATATAACTGGAACTCCGACTTAGATTCGCGAATTTCCTTCTTAAAACGAATTATACACGTATTTATGAATTACCGAATCATACGCCCCGTATAATACTTTACCACATCATCACTAAATATTCATTATTTATTATATTTTTGACTTTCAAAATTTTACATACACTAATCTGATTCCAATACCATCAACGTTCATTTTATTTGCTGATTGTGATGAACATATCATATGTATAGTTCATGTCAAGTATTAAACTATAGTATTTTAGGAGAAATTATATTAAAAATGATTTTCTAACAGGTTAATATATGTCGAATTTCGTACTCCGAATCCATATCTCTAAAATGAATTATACACGCACGTATGCCGTTCCGTATTACTGCCGAATCACGAATCGTTGACCGGATTTTTGACCGAATTTAACTTTTACGAATCCCTATAATACTCGTACGTATCCCGTTCCGAACGTATCCCATATCACGAATTGCTAACTAAGCTATGGCATGCCTTACCTCACTTGGAAACAACTAATATCCCATAAAAATATGATTCTATAACAAAGGATCTACCAATTACACCAAAGAAATTATTCTTATTCTCCCCATGCAAATACAATCAAAAAAATCTTGATTTACACCATAATACCCAAACTAAGAAGAATTATTATCTCCCAAATAGAAAATATTTCTTCTCACATGTTCCAAATCTCCATGTATTTTGTCATTCAATCAAAGAGAAATCAAATTTCCTTCATACATAATATTTCTTATTGTCTTATGTATTTATAGTTCATTTTGAGAAAAACCCAAAATAATAATAATAATATTAAATCAAGTATTGTCTTTAAGTTTTTAAAAGATTAACATTAAATTGATGGTACTTTAACTACTTTTAGCATACTTAACCAAAAACAAAAAAAAAAGAGTATAAGAATCTTTGAAGCAAATACTCCGTCTATGGAATATTGATCAAATTTATTCTCGTGGATAAATCAAAATTGTGAGCATAGAGTGGATATCCCCTCTCACATTCTGATTGTCCATGTCAATCCCTATATAATTTATTTGTAATGATATATTTTGTAGTATAATTTAACTAATTCATATCGTGGGAAGATCTAAATATGAGAATAGAGCGGCTTCCTCTCTCATATCACGACCCCGCACATGAATAATATGAAAATAACTTATCTAATTACCGGTTAAGTTGCAGGTGATCAGTCATTACCCCAAAATTTCAAAATCTCTTCAATCGGTAATCCGTGACATCTTCCAAATTTCTGTCATCATCCAAGGATGTATGGTTTAAATCTAAATTATTCACATCAATAAATTAAAACTTTAGATTTGGCCTAAATATTCTCAACATGCTAGGAATTGATCTAGGTTCCCGATACCGTTGAATAATTATGAGTTGTTCTTCCGTCTATAGACATTAGTCCAAGAGTCACAAGTGTGTGTATATAATGTTTTAAAGAAAAGTTATAAATATTATTCTCATTTAATCATGAAGTATAGGCCAATCATATGATTGGGCGATTGATGGGTGCCTAACACCTTCCCATCTCGTACTAGAATCTCCTTACCCTGAATTCTCTGATAGCATACCATGAACATGTAAGTCATAACTAGATTTTGTTTTCTCGAATTCAAACTAGTTAAAAAGGGTCATGATTCCCCTTAGTCAGGTGGCGACTTCAATACATCTCTTTTTCCTTGCAGAGTTAGCTCCCTTACTAACGAACTAGTAAGAAATTACCTCTGTCCAAACTTGTGAGATAAATATCCCCAAACAGATGAGCACATAGACTTCACCCCCCATAATAATTAGGGATCGAAAAAGTCCGTCTCTCGGCCCATGCTAGGCCTCGATTTCTACAATGGTGACTTCACTGGGGAATAAATAAGAGATTCGACTTGAAAAATAATTAATGGGAAATTTTATAATCTTTCTTTATTGTGTACTAATGTTCACTTATATAAGATCTTGTGATTGAAGGTACTCATCCAAGCGTCAGCAACCATAACAAAAAAGGGAACTTACGCTCGAAGCTGGTATCGGAACGAAGCAGGAAGGTTGACCAAAATGTCTGACTCACAATCTGGACAAGACAATTCTGAAA
Organism: Papaver bracteatum; assembly: GCA_023529315.1. Taxonomy (NCBI): domain Eukaryota; kingdom Viridiplantae; phylum Streptophyta; class Magnoliopsida; order Ranunculales; family Papaveraceae; genus Papaver; species Papaver bracteatum. Next base: position 240,592 of record JAJJWX010001985.1, read on the forward strand.
CATTAACTGTTTCAAGAATAGAAAAAATCGTCGAAGAATAGTTGGTGAAGTTCTTCAAGAAGATGGGATATGAAAACCAAGAAAGGGAAAATAACATGGAGGGCTCTAATTCTCATCAACAATCAAATGGTCTAGGATCTGGTGATGGTCCGCATGATGAGAACAACAAAGACGGAGAACCTAATAATCCTCATAATCATGATGAGAACACACCAACCAAAGAACGATTGGAATTCGAATGTTTCAAAGAACAAGTGATAAAGAGATTGTTAATCATTGAAGACAACACCGACATCGAGAGAAAAGTGTGGTACACTCCGTCAAAAGGAAAACTCCCCGAAGGTTTCAAATTTTCTAAAGTGGCGAAATATGATGGTCTCGGTCCTCTAGTGTCTCATATCAACATGTACCTCAATTATCTAAAGCCCCAAGGGTTAACATATGACTGGTTTTTAAAATTATTCCACCAGAGCATTACTGGACTAGCTCTTGATTGGTATCAACATGTGGAAAAATATAAAATTTCCACATGGCCAACCATGATTGAATCATTTGTTGAACATTTTACCAAAAATATAGATAATACAATCGCCTTACGCCAGCTCGAGTCCCTCCAACAAGGGGCTCATGAATGGTTCATCGACTGGATGAGTCGATGGGACAAGAAAGTGTTCGAAATTTTCGAACGTGCATTTGAAGAAACCCAATTAAGAATGCTAATGAAAAATATTTCCATGTCTTATAGGGTGCTCCTCAGTATGTCCGCACCTAAGAATCTTGTTGCTCTTCGAAAAAAAAATGAGCTAGCATCGAGGATGCCATGAGAGATGATGCGTATTCCAGATTCCTCATGGGGAAAACCTCAACAAAAAAGAAGGAGAATAATTATGTTAACCCAACCATTACAATTCCTACTTACATCAAGACAGCAAGGAAAGCACCAATAACCGATACATTTCTCCAAGACAAACGACAACAATATGTCGAGAAAAGGTGGAGCAGAAATCGGGTATTCTCTAAACTAGATGGAGAAATCAGTGATTTCCTTCCCATTTTAGTCTAAGAGAAATTAATCCAACTTCGGGATCCTAAACCCTTACCTAACCCCTAACCTCAGGGTTACGACGAGTCATTGATGTGCAGCTACCATCAGAGCGCGGGGCACGATACCAATTCATGTTTCATCCTGAAACATCTTATCCAAGATTTACTGGATGATGGCAAGATAGTCATCGAGGGAGCGTCAAATCAACCTAATATCCAGCAAAATCCGCTTCCAGCATATCAGGGAAATCAAGGAATCAACTTCATTGAAGATGATAACGCTGAAACACGCCAACCATCTCTAATATCGGACCGTACGACAAAGGGGCAGGTCCAAACAAACGAAGCCTCCAGGGTCATTGCTGAGAAAAAGAAGGAATCGGCAAAAAGCACGCCAGACGCCAATATCCGCACGATGAATAAAAAATCATTGTTCACCATTGCAGGTAGCGGGAAAGTCATATACTCAGAACGACTGCCGGAAAAATACGAGGATCAACAACATCAAACAAGGGGGAGGAAGACAGTTCAAGCCTCCTAACTTGTGGAATAAAAACCCAGGTGTCATGTCCAGGGGAAAACTAATTCAGATCAGGCCAAGCAATCAACAAGAAGCAATAAAGGAAGATAACTTGCTCATTGAGCAATTACGAAGAACAAAGGAGGATATCTCAATTTGGGGATTCTGCGACCCTTTAAAGCATTACGCCAGCCATGTTTTGAGCAAACGTTTATTGCTCCATGGATTACTCGTGAGAAATCCGATCGGATAGGGATAGAGTGGGACCGCCAATGTGTGTGTTGGCACCTCCTCCATCTTTCATGGTGCGATTTAAGCCATCCAATCAGGCTAGTGAAGTTGGACGGTCACGATCGTTTCGAGACTATCTTAAGCAGTCTTGCTCACTCGAGCATCTTCTAAAAGCTGCATGGCCACCTACTTTAGGGTTAGCATTTTGGCATGCTGGGAAGTGAAGCACGATGTTCGACCGGCTAGGGAAAAAATGGGCCCGTTGGTGGTCATTATGGTGATAGCCTGCTCCTGCTAGGGTTCGTCTAGGCTGGTTAAATCATGCGGTCAACTTGCGTGGACGTGATCCTTTCTGAGACTAACACGGACAGTCCAGATTTCCCTTAGTGAAAAAGAGGGGGTCTAACAACCTCACCCAATTTAGCAATCTGTATGGACAACTCCGAGTTGTTTTCTAGAGAATCAACAAGACTCAATCAATAGAAAATACTCAAGAAGTTATTATCTCAATTTCTCGATTTGATTTACTCAAGCAAATATAATTCTTGAGCCTAATCAAAGAGAGATAACTTGGATGGTACCAAAGACCAATATCCAAGTGTCAATCAATTTAAATCAACAACCAATAAGGTCAGATATTCTAATCGATTGAACAACGCATAACCTGTATTATTTCAATTATATAACCAAATATAATGCGGAATAGAAATAACACAGACACCAGAATTTTGTTAACGAGGAAACCGCAAATGCAGAAAAACCCCGGGACCTAGTCCAGATTAAACATACACTGTATTAAGCCGCTACAGACACTAGGCTACTCCAAATTAACTTCGGTCTGGACTGTAGTTGAACCCCAACTAATCTCACACTGATTCAAGGTACAGTTATGCTTCCACGCCTCTGATCCCATCAGGATATTGCGTACTTGATTCCCTTAGCTGATCTTACCCACAACCAATAGTTATTACGACCCAAAGTCGAAGACTTAAGCAAACAAATCTGTCTCACACAGAAAAGTTTACAGGTAATAGATAAATTTGTCTCCCACGAATAAACCTATGAGTTTTGTTCCGTCTTTTGATAAATCAAGGTGAACATGAACCAATCGATAAAACCAGACTTATATTTCCGAAGAACATCTCAGTTTCATCAATCACCTCACAATAAACTTAATCGATGCAGAGAAGAAGATTATTGAGGAATCACAAACAATGAGACAAAGATATTTGTGACTACTTTTATCTTGCCTATCGGAGATAGAAATCTCAAGCCAATTATTAGAATTGTACTCATATGATAGTGTAGGACCAGAATATCGCCACAATTATATTCACGAGAGATTAATCACACTTCTGCGAGCGTCACCGAAAACTCTTCAACAACATTTCACGAGTGTCACAAAATAATTCAGAGAATGACGTAATCAACAACGACATCATAAAACATGAGAAAAATATGAAGATTTTGTAGTTAAAAAGAATGTTCGCGAGTACAAGGCGGGAACTCGTGAGAGCAAGGCAGGAAATGAAGATTTTATGGTTATAGAAGAGTCTCGCGAGAACGATAGCAGATATCGCGAGAACGATAACATATTTCACGAACACGATAACAGATCTCGCGAGCACGATAGCAGAGCCAGCAAGGAGCATAGCAAAAATCCTAAAAAATGGGAAAGATAGGTTGAACGTGAGTTGTCACCCACTATGAAGATACCTATATAAAGAGAAGAGTAGGAGAGAGAAAGGAGAGGAATAATTTTAGAGGAGAGAGATATTTTGTAGAGATATTTTAGGAAAGAGAATGTATTTTTCTTTATCATCTTCTTCCCCAAAATTAGACTTAGAACTCCATTAATGGAGATTATCAATGTAAATCAAATGTAAATTTAAACAATCATAGTGAAGAATCATGGATGTAGATCAAATTGATCGAACCATGTAAAAATCCGTGTGTCTATTTACAATTTTTAGAATTTTAATTATACTTTAAATATCAAATTAGTTTAGATCAAGAGATTATTATCAAGATATTACAAGGGGTGTGTTGTGGGAAAACCTGCAACTACAGATAGAAATAGAAAGATCAGATCACACAACTACAAGATAAGTAGTATCGGTCTGGCTTCATAATCCCAATAAAGTCTTTTGGTCGTTAACCCGAATTTAGAGAGAAAACTCAAGGGTTAATGGAGATCGACTCTAGCTTAGAGAAAACTAGTATCACACATGAAAAGTGTGTGGGGATTAGTTTTTCCAATGGCTAGAGTTCTTCTTATATAATCTTTCAAATTAGGGTTTGCAATCAATGTTAGCTTAGTAACAAAGCATTCAATATTCACCATTAGATGAAAACCTAATTAGATACAAGCTAATATCTCTTAACCGTTAGATCGAAAACTTAGCTTGTCATACACACATGTACTTGAAGTTTTGAGTTCGTGTAACCGTACCCAAATGTGTACAATGGTTGGTTCAATATTAGTCAACCAAATGATAACTTTCATATCAACCATATTCTTGTTTACCATAACCATTCCAAATGACTCAAATGAACTAGTTAGAGAGTTTTTCAATTGCTATGAGATCTCAATTACTACAAGAGACACAATTGAATCAAAAATGATACGATTCACTTGAACCATTAATCATGAACTATAAATCCACGGTTTGTAAAAGCATTCCTTAGTAATTTAAGATAAGTTCACGAACAACGTTTTCAGACATAACCTCTTGATTTCGCGGACTCAAGCTAACCGATCGAAGTTAATAAACTCCAGCAGAATTTCTCGGGATGAGAATTTCCGTCAGTTCACGGACTGGTTTCGCGGACTGCACCTGAGCTTCAACTTCAGCAGATATTCTCGGGTTCGAGAACTTACGCCAGTTCGTGGACTGGGTTCGCTGATTGAGTTCGCATACTGAGTTGCTTCTCACGTTCCAGTTCCACTTGATCAACAAAGTTCACAAACTTCAAGTATTAAGGACTTATACATATATGTGTTTCCATAACAATGTTTATATCCCACAATAGTTATATAGCCTAAACTCTCATTTCAATCATTAAAACAATCTCAAAGGACGTCATATAGTTGTTTTCACGAACTAGTTTTCGTCAGAGCGATTTCCAAAGTGATTAAAACATAACATGACTTTCGTCACTAGGCAAAGATGAACTTGGCTAAAGCGAAAGCTTTACCAACACACATTTCTATAAATAGATAAGCGAGATATACTTAGCCTGAATTGTCACATGTGCATATTCTTAGTCTATATAGTAAAATGATTTTTGTCTCAAGATATGATATAGAGTAGATAGACTTTTGAGTGATAGATAAGTTAAAGTCTCCATATACCTTTTAGTCGATGAAGATCCACTGGTTCTTTGAGTAGTCCTTCATCTTGTATGATGATCGCCATGGAGTTCTTGAGCTCAACTACACTTTCTATCCTAGTCCGAGACCTTAGTTATAGTAGACTAGAAATCAAGGCTATATAGTTTTGATTACTAAGACTGACAAACATGCTTGAGATAGCAACGCATGCGAGTTTGACCGAGCAGTGCTCTAACAGTCTTCCCCTTTGTCAATTTTAGTGGAAAAACTATTAATACATATGGAATACAAAAAATATATAAATAACTTTGTAGCTCCTATTCCACATGCCTAATCTTCAACAATACTCGAAATCTTCGTCACTTCCAAGTAGTCCAATGATCCCAAAGGTTGTAAGTTTAGCATCACCGTTGTTGAAAATCCGTAGCTATAACAATGAGAAAAGCATTGGTTCTCAATCATTGTTATATAGTGTTATAGTATTATTACACGGCCTCAAAGTCCAATTGTATCACAACTTCAACAACAATACTATGGTGACACTTCACTCCCCCTTAGGCAATACTCCATCTCACATGGAAACCACTCCCCCTTACATAATGATCCGAAAACCATATGTATTTATAGTGTGAACTACAAATTAATTCCCCCCCTTTTTGTCAATAAAATTGGCAAAGGTACAAGAACGGGATCCTAATGAAATTTCAATAAGAGGCATTTCATGACCAAAGGTAAATGTTCTATTATCTTTTTTAGATGCATACATAAAGACGAGGCTAATTGCATTCATCAAGGAGTTTATAAAGATACAAGATAACCCCTAAAAATTCCACAGCCGCACTCCCCACAAAGATTTGGAAATTAAGCGTAAGTTCAAAAGAACTCTCCCCCATAAGATGTCATTCCCAAGGGAACAACAAGAGCGACCTTAATTTCTAGAGAAAACAAGGATTTCTTTAGACTCAACAAATTGTATACAAGTATGAATTTGGAATCCAAAATATTCAATCATATTAACCAAAGCGAACCATGATTAATTTGACTAAATATGCTCAACACAAGTAAACTTATGGAGACTTAATTCATCGATTATGTTATTCACAAGAAAACCCATAAATATTCTAACCGGATTACACAATTAAACTAATCACAAAGTAATCAATTCAATTGTCCACACTCAACATGAGAAAAATATATGGAGTGCTAACTAAATAATCACACAAGATAAATGATTTAGTTCATTTGGGCTCAACATAAGAGATTATGGAAGACCGAATAAGATTATCATAGAAAATGATAACCTTAACCGTACATGTACTCAACATGAGAGAACTCATGGAATACAAACTTAATAACCGCACAAGTTGATTAATTTAGTTCTGAATGATCAACATATAGCATCTCATAGAACAACCAACCATGCCAATAACAATCGACTTAATTGTATCGTGCTCAACATGAGATACACAATGGAGCCTTCACTGTAATACATAATAATATGGAACAATTAAGCTCTATACCGTGGATAACAAGGATCTATTCTATTTTTCCATCACAAAGTGACATAATAGACTTTATCCTTGAATCACAAAAGATTTTAACCTATCTTACATCAATAAATGACAATATAGGCTTAAATTTTGTGTTTTGCCAAAAGTCCATTCATTCCTTTATCAAAATTTGCATACCAATACGTGAACGACTTTACTCTTGACAAAATATGGGATAATCAAGTTCACAGACGAGCATACAAATCCCATCAAAATATTGCAATATATAAAATCTAAAAGATTAATACTGCAACCATCATCTTCCAAAAAACTTTAGAATTTAAACCAATAGATCTAAAAACAAGAAGATCAAATCATTGGATATAGATATGTGTAATCACAATCATTGATGTTCCAAAACACTAGTTATTCTTCTAAATAAAATAGAAAACATAGAAGATTTACTAGACAAGCTAAACTTGATTTGCAACTAAAGATTGAACAACAATAAATTCATCAGATGCTTTCTTCAGTTCATTCTTCAGAAACTCAAGATTCCTTGTTGCTATTCCGAGTTGTTCACGAACGACTTCAAAATCACGAAGAAGATTTCCTACCAATTGTGAAGACATCTGAACTGGTAAGTTATTTTGATGATCAATAGCCTGATGACAGATTATGAGAACAAGGTCTTCATGAGACTCAATAGCCTTCTTCTCCATAATCACCTCTTTGTTGTTTCTCTCCATTATGCCAAGAATCCAGATGAATCTTTTTATCCTTATAGAATAAAGTGTCAAATAATGACATATATACAAGGGGGTTTATATAAAACCCTAGGCACAAGGATGTCCGTGCGGTTCTTGTGAATGTGCACCAGTGGTCATAAATGACCAAAATAAGGAGGAACAAACAAGAAGAGAAGGAAGAGTTCAACACAGATTTTTTCATCCAAAAACATCCTAAAACAAATTCAAAATAAAATTTGAAACACATACACATTTGAAAGTTTTTTCAAGACACTTCCTTGAGAACATAGAGCATCCTTCTTATTCCGAAGAAGAATGCTACAAGGGTGGTCATGGTGTACTAGGATGAGCATTTTGCTCATCATTGCTGACTTTTACTTTATAGGAATGTGAATACAAATCACTCAACAATAACGAAGAACTTTTACTATAAAGGGAGCTAGGAGTACCTGAGTTAGAAACTTTCCATGTTTTGGAGATGCCCCGTTTGAGTCTGCTTATACTTGTCTTCAGTTCTGAGACTCGATTATTTATGTGAAGAAAATCTGGAATAAAAGTCTTGGATTCACATCTTTTTACAGAAAGGAACATGGAACTAGAACTCTTTTTCTTTCTCCTGTACCTTTTTATCTTTTTAGAGTTATTTGTTACCAATTTGTTGTTCTTCCTTCTACCTTGATTCATATTTTGTATTCCAAAGTCATGGAAACGAGACGACTTGTCAAGGTAGTTTTATTGATTGTTGAATGTGCCTTTTACTACAACAATATGAGAAACAAGTTCAATTATTTCCTTAGACACATAAGAACGTTGTGAAGTTTTTTATTTCTTAGTCAAAGACGACATTTTCGCTCAGGATGTCCTTTATTTTCGCAGTAATAGAAGTTGAAGGAATTATTCTTAACCGTTCTCTTGTGAGTAAGTTTGGAAGACGTTCCTTCCTTAAGAACATTGCAGGCGGCAAATGTTTTCCCACATGAAGAATTATCGACTGCTTTGACGAAATTGATCTTACTAGTTTTTGGAGCGTCTATTCCTTTATAGCCCAGACCACGTGTATCACGATGTTCTTTACATGCTCCTATTATAGAAGTCAATTTCGTTGAGCTAGTGTTGAATCTTCTCAGACTCTCTTCTAGTGATTTTACCTTATCAAGGGAAGCTGCAAGATCAGTCTCCAATGACTTTTCTTTAGTAAGAAGTCTGAGTTCTTTTTCATTAAAACATTTCTATTGAGAGTCATATCTTGCTTCAGTATATGCAAGTCTTTCTTTCAACACATAGAGATTTCGGAGAAGATTGTCACATTCAGACCTTTTTGTACGAACATCTTCTTCACGATCTTTAACGATAGATTTTAGGAGATTGTACCCACCATCATATCCTTTAAAGAGTTTTCTCAATTTTCTGTTTTCTTGACAAAGAGGAGCCATATACTTGCTCAGGCAGGCTGTTGACCTTTTTATCTTTAGCTCATGATCAAACATCTTGATATATTGTGAGACTTCCTCGTCAATACTCGGTACTTCTTCTGAATCACTGTCATCTGAAAGGTCATCCAATTTCTCATCAAGAGTTTTTCCCAATCAAATGTAGATTAAGTCATAGGATAGTTGACAAAGTTTTTCTCAGAAGATTCAAGTCTTTGAGCTTCACCTGAGTGCCTTTGTACTGGCGTTACTTTATCAGAGATACTACTCTTATACATAGATTCAGATCGCTACAAACACATACTTGTGAGGTCTTTAACGTATTTGCATGCTCTGATACCAAATGAAAAAGCGGGGGTCTAACAACCTCACCCAATATTTCGATTAGCAATCTGTATGGACAACTCCGAGTTGTTTTCTAGAGAATCAACAAGACTCAATCAATAGAAAATACTCAAGGAGTTATTATCTCAATCTCTCGATTTGATTTACTCGAGTAAATATAATTCGCGAGCCTAATCAAAGAGAGATGTAGTTGCAGGAATTCCCACACTACACCCTACTCAAGAATTTATCAATATTTGTGACACAATTTGAAGATTAAAGACCTTTTTATTGATATGATCTTGAAAGAATTACAGTAATCAAAAATAAAATTCTCTTAATAAGATTTTATCTCTCCTAAAAACTTTCTTAGCACTCAAAAATTCATCTCTCTTTATGGAACTATTCATTTCCTTTATATAGGTATTTACATAATGGATTACAGCTCATGACAGCTCATTTACAGTTAAGATTCCCTTTAATTTCGGATCTGAGTTCTTGCGATAAATCGCAGTTAGCACCGCCTTAATCATTCGCATGTTTTATTGATATTTCGCAGAAATGTCACACTTTTCTCATGTTTCTGTCATTTTCATCTGATATGTCATTCCTTACGTCACTTTGAGATGTGTCGTAGAATATCATTGATGTATCGCAGAACTGCTGTTTATTTCACAGGAATATTGTTGTGACAATATTATGATCCTACATATTGCCTCTTCTCATATCTTTTCTGCGAAGAAGATAAAGATCATGAGAATTTAAGTTTATCGATTTGCCGCAACTCCTTATTTTTCACCCGACAAAGTTTCCTGTTTTTCGCTTTACCGTTGTCACGTGTACCCATATTTTATCTATAAATAGATGTCCCACTCGAGGAAAGGTTTTCTTTCACCTTCTCTCTTTTCTTCAACTTCTTTCTTTTTCGTCTGCAACTTTTTCTTCCTTAATATCCTTCCTGCTGCTGCTCTAATGGAGACTCAAAGGTATGTTCTTATCTTGAACCTGATTTTGTTCATGTTTCATCATCTCTATCGCCTGATTTTCTTTATAATCCCCATATTTTATATTATCCTTTTCAGTAACACTACTTCTCATACTAAGATTACTGTCAAAAACCCTAACCCTAAGGGTCCTCAGAAAAAGCGTGTTGGAAAGGCGAAGCGATATGAGAATGATAAGGTAGTAAGAAACACCTATTTCTTTGAAATAACAATATTGTTGCCTTTGTTTCTTATCTACATTATTATTCGCAGGGTGAAGAAAATATTTCTAGACCTATTAAGCGTTCTCGTAAAGTTAAAGCTCTTTCATATGAAGTGGATATTCTTGATTTTTTTCCTGCAGACCCTGTTCCGCCGCAAGATAAATCTTCTCCTTCTCCTCGCGTAGACTCTAATATTAACACCAATACTACTTCCTCATCAATTCCAAGTGAAATTATTGATGCTAATATTCCCATCAATATTTTAAAAGTTGCGATGGATGAATCTTTGATGACTGGAACTAAGGTGAATGAATCAGCAGAAAATAAAACTGCGATTAATGAAACTGTGGTGAATGAAACTACGGTAAATGAAACTGCGGTTAATGGAGATGCGGTGAATGAAGCCGTGGTGAATGAAGTTGCGATGAGTGATGTTGCGGTGAATGAGACTGTAACTGCGACTAATCAAGTTCCTTCTTCCATTCCTACTACCGCGAATGATTCTAATCTTCAAGTTACTGTCGCCAAAACCTCTTCTTCTACTTCTCTTCCTTCTTCCCAAGAAATAGCAACAGGGGTTGAAGCTGCTTTTCAAATATTATCTGAAGTTTTGAACGATGCTATGAAATCTTCTACAGATCCTGCGAGACAGGATATTTATATGATTCTAAGTAAGCATCTTGGATCCTGCGGTTCTTCATCTAAGCTAGCTGCTTTAGAAAGTGAAATTGAAACCTTGAAGAAGAATCTTCAAGCAAAAACTTTAGAATGTGAACTTCTCGATCATAAGCACATGATGCAATTGAATTGATGCGAAAATCTTCGCAGCAGAAATGATGATCTGAAAGGTATAACTTTCTTGCCTCTGTTTTTTCCTCAGTAATTCTTTGTTTTCTATGTACTTAATTTTTCTTTATTTATTTGTTGACGCATATTTAGCTTCAAAACATAATCAATTACTGAAGATACTTGAGTGGGAAACAATCGCTGATGAGGCCCGCATTGGGAAAGAGTCTTGGAAGAATCAATTTGATAAATTGAATATTCTTCACACATATTCAATTGACGAGATAAATAATCTTAAGAATGAGAATAATCATCTAATTTGTGAACGAGATCGCCTAAGTAATGAAGCCACTCAACTTTTATATTCGCTAAATCAGACTAATTTGAAGGTGGAATCTTTATTAGATGAAAACAAAACCCTATCTCAAGAGAAACGTAGCTTTGTGAATAAAACAATGGTTTATTCGCAGCAATTGAGTAATCTTCAAAAGTTATGTGACAACCAAAAGCAATCTCTTCGTGTATTGAAAGATGAGCTTAAAAAGATAACCGAATCATCTTCCGCTGCACAAGAGAAACTTATAAAAGGTAGATTAGCTCTAAGCGTAAAAGTCAACAGTCTCAAAGATGACTATGCTCTACTGAATAAATCTCATTCCTCCTTAAAAGAAGAAAACGCTTATCTTCTTTCTAAAGAGAAAAGTATAAAATCTCGTTTGAAAGGTAAAGTTGGTGATACTTTCGATGATACCATGAATCAATGGAAGAGTTGCTTCCTTAACATAATTCAAACTTTATCCTCGCAAAAGGAAGGTAGTCATTTTGACTTCCTCGTCTATTAATTATTTCATTGTATCTTCCCATATTATTTCTTGCGAGAATTCCATCTAATATGCAATTTTTCTTCTGCAGAATCTGAGAAGCATCTTCAAGCTTCAATCTCTGATCTGTCTATGAGGTTGGCCAAACTTCGCAGAAAGAATACCGCGCTTTCTAACTCTCGCAACAGAGCATTAAGAAGATTTTACTATCTTGAGTACTTCAAAGATATAGAGATCAAAAACCGGGAAAAGAATTGCCTCCGTAAGGCTCATTTAGGCGCTGAGGTTCTCGTAAACAATGTTCTATTCTCTCATTATTTACCTTCTATGAAGATCAAACCCTTGGAGATAGATAATAACGAAGTTCCTCGTCTCATAGATGAAGATCTAAATTATTCAAGTAATGAAGAAGATTTTTCTAAGGATGAACAAAACCCACCTAAAGAAATATAAGAAGAAGAAAACCCTCTCAATGAAGCAGAAGAACAAAATCCTTCTCAAGAGGCAATCACTAATGATGGAGAAGAGGAAGAAAATCCTCATAAAGAAGCAGAAGAAAAGAATCCTCCTCAAAAACCAATCGCTGGTGATGGAGAAACCCAAACTGAAAAATATGTTGCTGGTGAAGATAATAATAACGGACAAGAATGATAAAATTAAGGAAGAATACTCTTTGAAGTTTTAACCTTTTTTTTTTTTATTCAAGATATTTCTGTGAAATATCTTGTTCTTTTCCTTTCCCTGCGAATGATTGTAATTTCTGAATCTTTCTTTTTCCTGCTTCTTTTGCGAAACATTTCAGTTTTTGTAACTCCATCATCTTCTTCTAATTATATATTTTTATTAATCTGAATCTAATCTTCGCAAATTCTTGTAACTTGATTATCTTCTTTTTACTATCCTGATTCTTCTCAAGGAAGATAATGAAATATTGTTTTATAATATCCCCATATTTGCCCCTCATAATCTTCCTTTTGAAGTATGTAAATATATTACCATTGTAAGAAATCCCATATATGCTTGCCTCTTGTTATCAATCTGCAATATGATAAATGAATTATTGCGAATAATGCTGCGAAAAATCTGTTATATGCTTCGCAGATATAATCTCTCTTGTGGTCTTATTTCGCCTTCCTAGTTAAAGGTCTTATTATGCAATTTTTATGCGACAAGATCGCAGGACATTCTTACTTTTTCATGTAATAATCCATTGATCTTGTCTTATCATTTATTTTGATATCTGCGATAATATAATAAGTCTAAGCCATCTTGTGAGATTAATCTCTCTTTGCTTTTTAAGACTTATGACATTGGCGTCTTTGCGATGAAATCGCAGAACGTTTTTTCGATTTATATCCTCTTTATCATTGATTTCATTTATCTCATCTTTTGTTCTTATCACAAAAACCCATTGATCTCATCTTAACATTTCTCTTTAGGATTTTTGGCCTGTCATGCAGCAATATGACGGGCCTAAATATTCTTGCGAATATAAAGTCCCATGACATTGATGTCTGTGTCACGCGACAATATGATGAGTCTAAATATTATTTCTAAAATAAAGTCCCATGACATTGCCATCTTTTTTGATACACAGCTCCCTAATGGAGGGTATCGCCCTTATCTCTCCCCCTGGTTGCCCCTTCAAGGAGACATACTTCTGCCATACAAGACTAGATCCTCCCATCCGGTTCTATAAACAACCAGTTGTTTTCGTAGCCTCTTATCCTTTATGCCTATATGGCTTATAGTTACGAGACTACACCCTAGTGGGGTTTTCTTCGGGCCAAACACATCGTAAGTCAAGACTTGCCATGGATGGCCAGGGTAGGTTCATCCGTCCCGTGCACCCACAGCTCAACCGTGTACCTCGGCGCCTTGATCATACTTTGCATTCCTTAGGAGAAACTCTCGGGCGCCCAACCAGGGTATAACCTTATATAGTTGGGAATCCAAGTTATCTCTCCCGGATGGATTTTCTATAATCCCAAATCTCCATGACTAGGTTCCAGCAGCAGTATAGCCTTTCCCATAGTCATGCAAAGAGATACCCCCCTTATAGCATACTTTAAGGACATTGCCTCTTACGGAATAGAATCCGCGAACTAAGGTGTACGCCATAAAGGATCGTCCCATTCTCATATGTTTTTAGGCGATTTGCGCCCGTCTTATGCATTTGCATTTAAAATTCTTAATTATCTCGCAAATTATTGCGAAAAATTGCTTTGTATTTTGAAAATTTTGTTCTTGCGAATCATCTCTTTTATTCTCTCGTGATTGCTTGCGTATAATCCAATCATCTTAGTCTTTCAAACCTTTATTGATAATATTTTCTTAGATATTGTCTATTCCATGGTCTTCCAAGTCTTTGACCCATGTCTCTTCCTTCTGGATCCATTAACTTATATGCTCCAGTTCTAATTATTTCTTTGATAATATATGGCCCGTCCCATTTTTTCGCTAATTTTCCTCCATTTTCTCGCTGATACTCTGGTGTTTCTCGCAGAACTAAATCTCCAACTTGGAATTCACGCTTCTTTACTCGCTTATTATATTCGCGGGCTAATCTGCGATGGTAGTTCTCCATATGTTGTAATGCTTTTTCTCTCCTCTCTTCTACCTCATCAAGTTTGTCTAGAATCATACTAGCACTAAGATTCTTTTCCCAAGCTTCTCTTTTTGTTGTAGGAATATCAACTTCTGTTGGTAATACCGCCTCAACTCCATATGTTAAACAAAAAGGTGATACCCCAGTTGCTTCTCTTCGTGTTGTATTATAAGCCCAAACTGCATTATGAACTTGTTGACACCATGTTCTATGATGTATCTGCGATTCTTTTGTTAGTTGCTTCAGCTTGACCATTAGACTGTGGGTATAAAGGAGTTGATTTTCCGCACTTTATCTTGAATGCATTAAGTAACATCTCTATATTTTGTCCTTCAAATTGTTTTCCATTATCTGACACCAAGCTGCAAGAGAATTCGAATCTGCAAATGATGTTTTCAAATATAAATGTGAAAATGTCCTTATCACGAACATGTTGTACTGCTTTAACTTCTGCCCATTTTGTGAAATAATCTGTTGCGACAATTAAATATGTTTTTTGCCCTGTTCCTGGTACAAATGGTCCCACAATATCTAAACCCCACTTTCCAAACGGCCAATCATTTTTTGAGGATGTTAATGTTTCTCCGGGTGCATGTATTCTTTTTGCAAATCGCTGACATTCCTCGCAACTTCTTGATAATTTTTTTGCATCTTCATGCATATATGTCCAATAATAACCTTGCATTTTAGTTCTGTATGCTAAAGATCTCCCGCCGCTGTGATTACCAGCATCCCCACTATGTAACATTTTTAGTATTTGTTTTCCTTCTTCTTGTGTCAAACATCTGAGGGAAGGCCCATTTAAAGATTTTCGATATAATATCCCATCTCTTAACTCATAATTTGTTGCTCTACTTTTTAATTTATGTGCTTCTAATCTGTTTCTTGGTACCTCTCCCCTTGCTAGATATGCGTGAATTTCCGCACGCCAATCTACGATAATTCGACTTGATTTTTCGCCATTATTTTCTACTACCATTGTCTCGGCTTCCTCTTCCTTATTAATTGAAGGTGCTATGAGTGTTTGTATTTTTATATTTCTCGCAGTTGGGTCTACCATCATACTTGATATAAATGAAAAAGCATCTGCAAGCCTATTATCTCTTCTTGAAATATGCCTCCACTTGAGTTTTGGAATTTTCGCAGATAATTCTTCAACAAGTTTCTTATATTTTTTCAAAGATATATCATTAGTTGCGTATTCTCCTTCGATTTGGTGAATAATCAATTGCGAATCACTGGTAATTCTTGCATTCTCCACCTTCATCTCTATTGCAAATATTAGAGCATGCACTACAACCTCATATTCTGTTTCATTATTAGTAGATTCAAATTCTAATCGGAATGCAAATGCCATTTTTGCACCTTCTGGTGAAATAAAAACGACTCCCACTCCATTTCCTTCTCCGTTGGATGATCCATCTACTAATATCTCCCACCTATTAGGTTATGTTAAAAGATCTCTTGGATCCCTATATTCTTCTTCTATATCCATCATGTCTTCTACAGCTTCATCCTCCTCCAAAGGAAATTCTGCGAGAAAATATGCGACAATTTGAGATTTTGGCGAGGATAAAATTGCGTACTGGATATCAAAATGACCCACTTGTGCGTTCCATCTTTCAACTCTGCCTGATCTTTTTGAATTTTTCATTACTGATTCAATTGGTACTTTTGTTAGTAATTTGATTTTATGTGCTTGGAAATATATGCGAAGTTTAGATTCCGCATAAACTAATGCCAGAATTAGCTTTTCAATCTTTGAATAGTTTTTATCTGCAGCATTGAATGTTTTGCTGATGTAGTAAATTGGTTTTTCAACTCCTGCGTCATTTTGCAAAAGTACTGCGCTTAAAGCATGTTGAGTTGTCGCAAGATACATCAGCAATTCTTCTCCTGGTTCAGCCTTCTGTAAAATGGATATATTCATCAAATATTCCTTAATTCCTTGAAAAGCTTTCTCACATTCATCTGTCCATTTAAATTTTGTTCCCTTCTTTAGTATGTTGAAGAAATGCTTGCATTTATCTGATGACCGCGAAATGAATCTTCCTAATGAGGCTAAAAGTCCATTCAATTTTTGCACATCTTTTATTGTTGATGGAGTTGGCATATCTCGAACTGCTTGCACCTTTTCAGGATCAACTTGTATTCCTTCCTTTGATACAATATATCCCAAGAATTTCCCAGATGATACTTCGAAAGTACATTTCTCAGGATTTACTTTGATATTAAAAAGCCGCATCTGATCAAAAATTTCTCTTAAATATTGCACATGATTTTTAGCTTCTTTGATTTTTACCAACATATCATCCACATATACCTCTAAAGTTTTATGTATCCATTTTGCGAACACCTTTTCCACCATTCTTTGGTAAGTTGCTCCTGCATTTCGCAACCCAAAAGGCATCTTTGTGTAGCAATATAATCCTCTGGGATTAAATAATGTAGTATGTTCCTGATTTTCTTCCGCAAGTGGGATTTGATTATAGCCCTTGTATCTATCTAACGAAGATATTCGATCATTTCCTGCGGCAGATTCCACCAGCTGCAGAATATCTGGCAAGGGAAAATTATCTTTGGGACATGCTTTATTTAGATCAGTAAAATCGATGCAAATTCTTATCCCCTTATTTTTCTTGGGAACTACTACCATATTGGCGATCCATTCTGGATATTTTGCTTTCCTTATAATTCCTGCATCAAGCATCTTCTGCAATTCTTCTTCTATCTTGGCATGATAAGTGGTCACAATCTTTCTTATTCTTTGTTTGAATGGTCTCACATTTTTATTAATCTCCAGTCTATGGCACCCAACAGATGGATCTATTCCAGGCATTTCATCCATATTCCAGGCAAAAATATCTCTGTATTCTCGCAAAAGGTTCACAGTTTGTTCTTCTTCCTCCACACCCATCTTAGTTCCAATTTTCAGCATTTTTTGGTCTTCTTCACTTCCAACATTTACTTCTTTTGTTGGTTCTGCTGCAGTATAACTGGCTTCATGTTCTACCATTGGTGTTGGTGTTTTTATTACCTCCGCTGGTTCATCACCTTCTTGCGATACATCGCCAAATATTCCTTTTCCTTCTCCTGATCTTATCATGTAAATCTTGAATTCTTCTTTTTTTCTTTCTTCTTTCCTCATTTTTCTGCGCTGTTTTCGCAATTGAATTTGATTTTCACAATTCCTTACTTCATTCTGGAAACATAAAGCTGCATAATATGCATCTCCTCTAATCTCTCCAATTCCGCTAGGCATAGGAAATTTTATGCACTGATGTAGAGTTGATGACACAGCCTTGATTGCATGTATCCATGGTATTCCCAACAGCATATTATATGGTGACTTCACATCCACCACGCACAAATTTATCTGCGTCTCTATTTCCCCTAGCGGAATTCGCACTATAATTTCACCTTTAGGTTTTGTTAGAGATTTTCCAAATCCATGGATATGATATGTTGGACTAAGCATTTCTTCATCTTTGTATCCTATTTTCTTGAATGTGTGGTAAAACATTATATCCACAGAACTTCCTGCGTCCACCAGAGTCCTATTCACAACCCATTCTTCTGCAGATCTTACTAATTTCTCTTTTCTTGTTGGTACAACAGACACTGTGATCACCAATGGAGATGTATGACTTAAATTCTCTTTCGGAATTTCTGCTGCCGTGAATGTGATCTTCTATTTTTCCCAATCTTTTAGCGGTGATGCCTCATCTACCGTCATGATTTTCTTTCCTTCAAAATCTCGCTTGTGTATCCTTCCTTTAATATCTTCATGGAACTTATCTATCATCATCTTTGTTATTACATCACACTCCAATTTCTTTTGATTATCTTTGATTTCAACCATCTTTTCTTCCACCAATTTTCTTAATATTCTTCTAACTCTTGAATTATTTCTTTCCTTTACCTAACTTTTGCTATGATTTTCCACTATTCCTCCCTGTTTCTGGGCGCCAAAATGTAGTTGCAGGAATTCCCACACTACACCCTACTCAAGAATTTATCAATATTTGTGACACAATTTGAAGATTAAAGACCTTTTTATTGATATGATCTTGAAAGAATTACAGTAATCAAAAATAAAATTCTCTTAATAAGATTTTATCTCTCCTAAAAACTTTCTTAGCACTCAAAAATTCATCTCTCTCTCTGGAACTATTCATTTCCTTTATATAGGTATTTACATAATAGATTACAGCTCATGATAGCTCATTTACAGTTAAGATTCCCTTTAATTTCGGATCTGAGTTCTTGCGATAAATCGCAGTTAGCACCGCCTTAATCATTCGCAGGTTTTATTGATATTTCGCAGAAATGTCACACTTTTCTCATGTTTCTGTCATTTTCATCTGATATGTCATTCCTTACGTCACTTTGAGATGTGTCGCAGAATATCATTGATGTATCGCAGAACTGCTGTTTATTTCGCAGGAATATTGTTGTGACAATATTCTGATCCTACAAGAGATAACTTGGATGGTACCAAAGACCAATATACAAGTGTCAATCGATTTAAATCAACAACCAATAAGGTCGGATATTCTAATCGTTTGAACAACGCAAAACCTGTATTATTTCAATTATATAACAAAATATAATGCGGAATAGAAATAACAAAGACACCAGAATTTTGTTAACGAGGAAACTGCAAATGCAGAAAAACCCCGGGACCTAGTATAGATTAAACATACACTGTATTAAGCCGCTACAGACACTAGCCTACTCCAAATTAACTTCGGTCTGGACTTTAGTTGAACCCCAACCAATATCACAATGATCCAAGGTACAATTATGCTCATATGCCTCTGATCCCCGAAGGATACTGGGCACTTAATTCCCTTATCTGATCTCACCCACAACCGAGAGTTGCTACGACCCAAAGTCAAAGACTTAAGCAAACAAATCTGTCTCACACAGAAAAGTCTACAGGTAATAGATAAATTCGTCTCCCACGAATAAACCTATGAGTTTTGTTCCGTCTTTTGATAAATCAAGGTGAACATGAACCAATCGATAAAACCAGACTTATATTCCCAAAGAACATCTCAGTTTCATCAATCACCTCACAATAAACTTAATCGATGCAACGAAGAAGATTATTGAGGAATCAAAAACAATGAGACGAAGATGTTTGTGACTACTTTTATCTTGCCTGTCGGAGATAAAAATCTCAAGCCAATTAATAGAATTGTACTCGTACAATATAAATAGAAATATCAGATCACACAACTACAAGATAAGTAGTATCGGTTTGGCTTCACAATCCTAATGAATTCTTTAAGTCGTTATCCCGTATTTAGATAGAAAACTCAAGGGTTAATGGAGATCGACTCTAGCTTAGAGAATACTAGTATCACACAAAAAAAGTGTGTGGGGATTAGTTTTTCCAATGGCTAGAGTTCTCCTTATATAGTATTTCAAATCAGGGTTTGCAATTGTAGATGGTGGATTTTCTACAAAGGCTAAAATCATAAACCCATAATTATATGAACTTTTGATCCAACAATCAGATGTGAGTATCGAGACACATGTCTCTCATCGAATCTCTGACTGAGAATTCTGTCTCTCAGAGTACATGCAGATATGTAGTCTCTAGTCTAGATAACGGCATATCTGTATTGAGACATGAGTCTCTCATCGAATCTCAGACTGAGAATAATTTCTCTCAGAGTACATGCAGATATGTAGTCTTTCGGCTGGACAACGACATATATGTATTGAGACACGGGTCTCTCATCGAATACTCTGACTGAGAATACTTTCTCTCAGTGTACATGTAGATATGTAGTCTCATGGCTAGGAAGCATCGTATCTCGTGTATACTGAACACTTCAGTAATTATTTCTATATAGTATCATAAGATGGAAGGCTCCTAGACAGCTTGATCTGCTAGTATAGAGCGATAACATCTACGGGATACAAACAACGAGTTTACCCTGCCTATATAAAGGATATGAAGCTCCAACAAGCTCATATCGGGATAATTAATGCTCCTAGACAGGTTTTTCTGCTAGTATAGAGCCATAAGTTAATTATTCTTAAATTCTTGGATTCATCCACTCAATTTCCGAAAATATTCAAATATTTTCGCAGATATTTCATTCTTTGCAAACCATGGTTCTTCCAGCGAGAATTCCATGGGTTAGTAATAAATATTTAATACACGGGCGTCTGAGCTACCTCCGAGTAAGCCCCGATTTAAATGGTGCAAGTGTATTCAACGATGATGCACTAACAATCACCGTACGAATAAGTATTTCAAAATACGACGAGACGATGAACCTATGCAAAATAGAAAGGAAAATAATAAATAATTAAAAAATTGACCAAGGCGCTGGGATCATGGGCCCACTGACTGGCCGGACGTTCATGGTCAATCCCACGCCAGTTTCATTTTTTTATCATATTTTTTGTTATTTTCCTTGAGTTCATGAAAATCCTTTCACTTGAACAGATATCCGTCGCTTTGAGGAAACTCCTCAGTTTCATGGTGTTTCCTTCACACCAAGGAAATAATATAAAATTAAGGAAATATGGTAGAGCCGTGATCATTGGCCAACCATCCATGTCTTGATCCCAACCGACCCCACACCTCATGGTTCATCATTATTTTATTATTATTTCCATAATTTCATGAAAACTCCTTAATCTCATGATATTTCCTTGATCCCATGAAAAATAATATAAAATTAGGGAAACCCGTGTGACCAGGACCTTGCCGATTGGTCAGGCCCTAGCTGGCCTCACACGTCCCATTTTATTATTATTATATTTTTCATGTTTCCATAATCCCATGAAATTCCTTGATTTCATGATATTTCCATCAAATTATGAAAATCCCTTCAAATCATGAAATAATACATAAAATAAGGGAAAACTCACGGGACCAGACCCTAGCCGGCCAACCATGCTCAAGCCGGTCCACACACCCTTATTATATTATTATTAATATTTTGTTTCCTTCATCTCATGGAAACTCCTTGATTTCAACAAAACTCCTTGGTTTTAACAAACTCCTTGGTTTTATGATTGTTTATGGGTGAAAACTATTCCTGCTAATTTTGGTAATTTGGGGTGTGGATGAGGAATGAATCTAAACCTAAAACAAATACACTGCGCGGTGAGTGCTTATAGATTCGAGAGATCAATATGTGCAAGTCCGGACTAAACCAAGAAATTGCCGTTCCAGACTTGTTTCGGTCACAAAGTGAAGGATATGGGGTTGATCTTAGGGAGGGAAGCGAAGAAGGTGTTGAGAATGTGAAGGTGTTGTCTATTCAGGACTTGTATCAGAAAGCTAAAATGGCTTGCAGGATGTAAGCTATCAGTTCCGGTGTTTGAATACGGTTGTATCAACACTTGCTTCTGTTTTCTGGACTTGTGTTGTCTTTGAAAATAGGGCGGAGAACCTATTTATAAAAGTCCTTTAGCCTAACCTTCGTATCTCGTGGGAAGTGGAGAAAGTGGAGTGATGGAGTAGTGGAGTAGTGTGTTGGTGTCACACGACCAGGCTTGCCCACTTCTCCCATCATCACTAACCGTCCATGACTTCATGACACGTTCTTGTGATGGCGCGTTGTGCGCCGCACGCTGTAAACCGCCAGACCAATACCCCAGTATGTATCCCCCCCAGTTTGTGACATGATTGATGTCTCGAGTGTTTTGGAAAACATGTAGCATGTTTTTGTGGTTTGGAAAGTCAGGCTCGGGAAGCTTGCTAGCTTGGTGACCTTCGACGGTTGAGATTTTTCATCTTGAGAGGAGGGGCAACCATTGATCGATGCACTAGAAACCCTAATTAGCACCCCTTACTAGAATCGTTGTAGAATTCTAGTACGGACTCATATTTTGATGGTCGGCCCCTCCATTCCATACGGAAAAGAATTTCTTATCTCCCAATGAGGGAATATTTAGGTTTTAAGCTCGTTCTGGAGGATAAAACAGCCCGAAAGCAAAACCCAAGAAGGAAATTGATACTTGTGAAGTATCGTGTGTATACTATGAAGGTACTGCATTTAGTATATCCAGCATGGTTTGGAAGTTGCGCATGCAAACCTTTCCTTTACCGACCACATGGTGTGGTAGAGTGGTGGATGGTGATCACCATGACTCCGCGCTGACTAATTAACTCCTGACTAGGGATATATAACCGAGCTGGTGAGTTGGACGGATGATATGATCTTTAAGACACTCATCTGCGACACTTGGTGGAATTAGGGTTTCGAAGGAGGTGCGCAAACACTGCTCTTCACCCTGACCGAAACCAGACTTAGGGAACTATCTTGGACTGGCCGATCATACCTGCGTGTATATGGCGTGACGGTTTAGGTGCTTATACCTACCGTCCCACAAAAACGTGATCTGGGCCACTCAATTCGTCCGACGAAGTTGAGTGGTCGAGATCGAATTTAAACAGAAGATTAGTGCCGCAAAAGCCGTATCCCATACCAAATTCGGGCGGGCGTTCCAAAATGACCAAGCTTGGTCGGTCTTGGTCTACTGTTCCAACGTGTAGGTGGTAGGCTATTGTTCATGCCTATGTATTACCGTCCCATGAAAACGCGATCTAAGCCACCCAATTCGTCCGGAGAAATCGAGTGGTTGAGATTGATTTGCAGCTTGGGAGGTGCGACCACGCATGTCGGAGCGGACGATTTAGGGATAGCCAGGCATGTCATGCCTTGTCCGATTAGGTGAGGGGATAGACGGGTCCACGGTTGTCATGTTGACATGACCGGACCTGCTTTGATCTAATCTCGGACCCTCCATTCGTTCCGGAGAAGATGGACGCTCGTGATTCAAAACCCTAATTTTGGGTTTCAGAGCCGTGTGTCATGCTCCATTCAGGCGTATGATTTGGAATAACCAACCATGGTTGGTCCTGACCGATTGGTCAGGTATGTAGGCGAGCCTGCAGTGATTATATTGACATACTCCGTGCCCTTTGAATCTACATCCGTACCCTCCATCTATACCTGCGAAGATGGATAGTTGAGGCTGTTTTGCGACACATGTAATGTGCCGCAAACCCTAATTTAGGGTTTTCCATCCATACTGATATGGTTTGGACGTTTTGGCAAGCTAGGACAAGGGAGGCCGACCATGCGGGTTCCGCGTCGGTTCGGAAGGTATTCCATACCTGCTTGGGGGTGATGGAATCGATTTGGGCCATCCAATCAGGCTGGTGGAGTTGGATGGTCGTGATCATACCCATACTGATACGGTCAGTATGGATGCTCAATCGGGATAGTATAACACACCGAGAGGGGCTCAATCGGGCTAGTATAACACACCGAGAGTTCAGCCTGTACGGGTATTTCGTACATGGTTTCATTATAATGCTTGGAGGTTCGTGTTGCTCCGCTAAGAGCAACACTCAGTCGTCATGCCACACTGATAATGAGTACATGAAATACAAGGTTGTTGCATATTAATTAATAATGCTGGAAATTCACAGGGTATATGGGATTGTTGCTACATGATCCAACCTGGATGAATTTCGTGTATTTTGTTCACAGAATGGGATTGTTGCCACATGCTCCATTCTTGGTGAATTGATAAAGTGAAGGAGTATCGATCACTTTTTAATAGACTTATCTCTTACAAGATGTTGGCGCATATTTTTTAGGTTTTACAATCTTAAACTTAAACGAAAATCCACCATCAACAATGATATTTCCCTAAAGTCATTAAAACATAATAAAATTAGAAAAATACCATGGGACCGGCCCCTTGAATTCTTCCTAAGTTTTAATCTAGGGTTGTTTTCACCTCCAGAACGAGCTCAAAACCTAAATATTCCCTCACTAGGAGATAGGAAATTCTTTTTCATACAGAATGGAGGGGCGGATCATCAAAATCCGAGTCTGTATGAGAATTCTACATCGATTCTACTAAAGGGAGCTAATTAGGGTTTCAACCAATCTGGGGATTGCTCAAACGATCAATATTTGATCCCGTGACCACCAAGGTCCGGTTTCATGACCCCTTGGTCGGTCCCTCACCTCTTCATAATCAATTAGGTTTTATCACCTAAGGTTCAGACGAGTATTTTCGAATAAATGATTAAACCAACATTTAATCATTCTTTCATCAACCAATCACCAACTCTTCAAGAGGCCTTGGTATTTGCTCACACGAGCATACGTGATCTACATGATCAACCCACAGTCCCATGAAGCCGGTCCCTCCTCCATTCCATGGTTAATTTTCAAATAAACCATTAATTGATCAAATTAGGGTTTATGAGTCCAATGATCATAATTCCAGATTCAAACACTAATAATTTTATGACGATCTAAAATCATGCCCACGTTTAATTCATGAGTTTCGGAACATTTTACAAAATCATGTTCAACTCAGTAAATACATGGACTCATCGTCCAATGAAATCATGAAGTCAACAACTGACTAAACTAACCACGAGAAGTCAATCATGTCGCTTGGGGGGATATCAACTAGGGTTTTGGTCTGGAGGTCTACGACACGTGTGTTCAAACACATGGTGGAATGTGAGCAAGTTGTGCAATCAGTTGAAGGAGTTAACAAAGTAGTGTATGGAAAATCAACCAAGTCTCTGCACGATGAGCAATTGGTTTCAAACACGATTTCCACTTCCCCACTCTTTGATTCCACAAACTGTCACACTTCATGGGATCATGGTGTCTACAATTCTAGCAATATATAAATAAGTCTTTGAATCATGATTGAAAACGGAATAAGAACAACGAAAAACAAGAATCTCATGTCTCACTGACAACATGAGATCAACAACTCATCAATTGAGCAATTACTCTTAACTGAGCAATTTCAATCATTCAGAACTTATCTTATTCAGAATTCACAACATACCTACAATATTTGATTACCATTGATTCCACACATTTCTCAGCTTCCCTCCTACAAATCGACCCATCCTCTTTTGTGACCGAATTTACTCTGTAACGGCCATTGTTTTGGTTTAGGTCGGAGTACTACAGATTGATCTCTCGAATTCAAAGCACCCCCTTTACAGCGGTGCATCTGTGTGAGCTTGATCGCTGTCGTAGGCGTAAAAAATAAATTACACTTTCTTACTACTCAAAATATATAATATAGCAAGGGCAAGAAAGGATCGTTCCCACAGAGAGGTCTTGGGTTGTCAATATGTTATGCTTTCTTATATGTAACAAGGGGGGATTTTCTGATTTTTAAGTAAATAAACTAAAATAAAAGCAAACAAAGAAATAAACAAACATGCAAATCAAGGATGTGAAATATTGGGCAAAGGTTTCATCTTCAATTGTAAACAAGTTTTTGAAAGTATGAATAGAATTCATATTTACTCTCGCTATCATCAAAAGCCCTAGAATACCTTATTGCAAGAATACTCCATAAATTTCCTAAATTTATCAACACACACATTAAAGCTGCGTATGTGAATTCTACCTAAAGAATAACCTAACGCCTTGCGCTAATTAAGTTCAATTCCTAGGAGCATTAAGTTTTAGAAATAGGCTAATTAATGCAACTATCATACATTGCGCATGACAATTCAGACAAAGTTCAAAGTCTATATATGATTACAAGAGTGTATCACTACAAACCGTAATCATATCATGCTACTCGTATTCAAGGTTATCGCTTGATGAAAACCCTAAAATAGCTATAGATATGGATGTATGTTCAATCAATTATATACTCAACCAAACAAACATTCAATCATATTGCAATACATCAATCATGCAATTATTATAATCAGTAGAAATCAAACGATAATATTGAGAGAAAACTAATTCATAAAATCAATAACTTGGTTTCCAAAATCCAACTACATCTTTAACCAATAAAAATAAATCAACTACTTAGTTACTTGTGTTTTTGGAAATCATCATAGAAAGCAAAGAAGAACTATCATGTGAAACCCTAGAACAAAAGTAGAAGCTCTCCCTAATGGAGATATATCTAGGTTTGAAGAAAGAGTTTTCTATTTATATGCCTCTCCAATTCCAAAAGGATACTCTCTTCTCAAAACCCGTCTCCAAGTGGTCCACTAAGCCCATGTGTGGAAAATACCCGTGTGAAAATTCTGTCAAAAAAGGAGCCACTGGAAAACTGGGTTTTTTGCCGGAAATTTACCGGAATCCGGTCATTGGCCGCCGGAATTTGTCACTGGAAAATTGTCTCAAGCCACTAAGCCATCGGAAACTGTCACCAGCAAGTGCATACTCCCACCAGCTCAACTCCACTTCTCTGCAGTTCAAACATTCATAAAAACCATCTAACCCAACTTCTCATTTCTTGCGAAAATGTACCCAAAAGCGTACCATGTAGTTCATATATCCGGCCGCCAACTCTTGTATCCAACACATACCCCCTTCGCGATTCATTGAAATATTGAAATTTATACTTTAACTTCTGAAATACGGCACCGAAACTAGTACCTCCAGCTGACCATTCTCCCTCACTTTTCGCACAATTTCTGCAGCATTGGTTTCAGGCCAATGTCACTGCCATAGTTCCCAGTTCTTATAGCTCCAGTCCTTGCAGTTTCAAAGCCACTAAAGTACCTTCACTGCCTTGCATCCGATGAGCTAATCACCATCTGTTATCCACAATTCAAGCCATACAACCCGTTCCTTATAACCTAACTGCAACTCTCTCTTGCTGCTTCATCTGCAATCCAAAACAAAATTGCATCCTCACCACTTCCTCATACCAAATCACCCGCTCAACCTGACAGCATCATCACCAAAACCCTCTCTACATTCCATAGAATTCAATTCCAACATCTTCACTAGCTTCATGTCCGCATACCTGCACCATACATCTAAACCTATAGGCAACTGCACTTTTCACAACTCCTCAACTCTTTATCTTGGCATCTCGCTGCCCAACTACAGTACTGGAAGCAACTCATGTACATCAACACTCAAACCTCAAACCCATTTCAGTCAACATCAGTCACCAAATCTATCACCTGCTGCTCTTGCTCAATCTCAAGCCATCATACAAGATCATTAAAACCATGCCATTTGAATTATCTTGTAACTCCTTAGCCAAATTCTTTACTGATTCTCGCCTATGGTGTCGTGTTTATCTTGACTTATAAAATAAGTTCCATCTCTAGCATCTGTTCGATAATTAGGAAGAACTATAAGCACTTGACTGCATCTCACCCCAACTAGTTCACAACAAAACCTTGAAATGAATAACAAGCTCAATTACCAGTCCGTATTGTTCTTAACCTCTTATACACTTCCGAGTCACAATGAACAAAAATTATAGTTCAGCAACTTCAGTTCTAGTCTCTTCTTTCTCAGCTTGAAAATCGATTCAAACTCTTCTCACATCTTGTGTTGCCTCATCCTAACTTGGATTAGCTTTGAATCATGTAGTAACCTTAATCTACTCATGAACATATAGCTAACTGTAGTCAAAGGACTCTGTTCAGTGAGCAACAAGATTTGCAAGGAAACTGGTCAGTCACTCACGCATTTAGTCGAGCATTTAGTGTGCATTTTGCTGATAACTCAGAGGTAAACATTCTGATGTCGTACGAGCTCTCTTTCTACCTGCAATTTTAAATTGGAGACACACCCATGTTGTGTAATCAATCTGATACCCAAAAAACATTCATCAAATAGACAAACCCAACTCAATCTTCTATCATTCATCACAAAGAACTAATGACAACAACTACTCCTTCTTTACTGATTCCTGAGGTTCAAAACTCAACCCAAATATCTCTCAAATTCGTTGTAACCTTACATGTATCATAGACCCAGGTTTCTTTTTTCATACTGTATTTGAACGGAAGTAGGTCCTAACTGATAAACTGAACCCAAAATATCTTACAACTTGTATTACTTGCTCCGTGGTTATCTTGGTTTTGAAATATGTTCTAACTGATCCTAGTACTAATCAGACTTGAGATCGCCGGTGTGAACCCTTGGTGCAGCTTGTTTCAGCGACCAGAACTTGGTCTTGAACTGTGAAGGATAAAACTTTGTATTGTTGAACTCGACCTAGCTTTTAGTTATCTTATATATAAAGGAGGAAGTTCCCCTCAATGATTTGTAGTCTGTCTGTAATGAATCAATCAGCTGGTTTCCCCTTATCATTTGGTCGGCTCCATACACTCGCTTGTGAATTTACCTTCTCGCTCCATTTAGATCAAATTGAATGGTTCCTCCTTCTTTTGCTCACAATGACTCCAAAGTACCTAAAACACTCGAATCTAAACATAAGATACATAATTCACACGAAAACTCGCAAAGAAAGCATAAATACTAGATATAAAATTAGGTGTTTTAGACACCTATCAGAGGTTGAATATTTCTCTTGGTTCAAGGAGTCTCCTTTACACGGTCGTCTCCTCAATTCCTTAAAATCCAGCAAATTGTTTTTCCCCATCTAGATATTGGCGACCACAGTGGGAGATCATTCTCTCGGTTACAATCTCAATTCTTACAAAGATGGTCGGTCTTAGGTCTGCTAATCCGGGTTCAAAACCCGATCCTAATATCGCAAGCTCTAGTGGTACCGCTAACGCCACTCCTCCAAGCACTGATGCTCTAGTTATCACCCCTGAAAGTGACGGCACTGGCGCCATCAACAATCCACTCTTCGGTTGATCTCCTAAAGAAACCAGAGGAAATCATCCTACCATAGTTGATCTCATGAAGGTTTAGACTAACGTAGCTGCAGCACAGAAAGAGTTGTATGCTTATCTCAAAACTATCACAGACAAGCTTGCATCTGAACGAACTCAGCCTCAATGCGAGAAAGTAAAAGCTAAAGAAACATCTCCAACTGCTGATCCTGAAATACCTCTAATCCATGTTGTACATGATGAAGAATTTCGCAAAGCTTCAGATGACTCTCCAGCAATTGAACCTGCAAGTTTAATCACTTGTGAATACCTGGAGCACTTTTTGAGGATCGAGGAAAAGACAAGGCATCATCTTTCCATCTTCACCAACCTTCATATCTTGCTGCCATACAGAGGATTCCTCTTCCAAAAGGTTATACCGCTCCAACATTTATTCTTTATGATGGAACATACAATACTCAAAAACATATTTCTCGGTTTTTGGATTTATTGGGCGAACACGAGCACAACATGTCGTCCGTATGAAGGAATTTCAAAGTCTCTGACAGGCAGAGCATACACATGGTACAACAACATCGCACCGAGAAGTATCACCGATTGGGGAGAGATGATTAATGCTTCCTACAGAAAATACTTCTTCGTGTAAGAGCAAATCACTCTCTCTATCTAGAAAGGATGTTTCAAAGGAGAAGCAAACATCCTGATGATTATGTGAAGTGGTACACTGTTCAATCCTTGGACTACCATGACCTAAACGTCACATAGCAACAAGTTGTAGACTTGTGCATCAATTGAATAAACCCGGTTTACAGAGCCTCGCTGGAAAATCTCTGGTTCCACACTTTCTCAGAACTTCATGAAGCATCCAAACGATCAACAACTAATACACCTACTTTACTGAGCAAAGTTTACAAGGTCGAGGAACCTCAGAGCAGCCGATGCCTGATCAACAAATAATACAATGTCCAACCTTCCATGAACGTTGTTGCTCAAGGAGGAAAAAGTAAAGCTTCTGATCAAACATGCGACATCCAGCACCTCATCCTACAAAAGCATCACGGAAGGATAACTAATCTTGCACAAACCTCGACCCGACGACGAACGGGAAATGATCAGACTGACTTAAACTTCTATCATCTCATGAAGAGTGATCGAGTTACTGGAAGTTTGGGTTCAAGATGGTGCGATCAAATTGTCGTTCATCGGGAGAGAGCCAAAATAAGAAGAAATGGAGAATCCCAAGAGTACACAAGAATCCTCTCCAATCAGAACCTTACACTCTCTGAATTCAAAGAAGCAGTTTAATCGTTGCACGAGCATATCTGTAGAATTTCTCTATCTGTCGAAGGCACAAATGAGAGACATGTTCACAGCACTGAACCACATCGTGTCAAGATATCCATTTAAGAAATACTTTTTGAGCTTTCATCCATATACCAAGATATGAACGACAGGGGACTGCTTACCACAGTCAATCTCAGAAGAAATGAATTTGGAAGAACGTTGATCGATGCTGGCACCTCCATCAACATCATTTCACTGAAAACCCTCAGATCCGCAGGCATCACTCGACAGGAATCTACTCATGCTCCAATCTTAATCAGAGACCTTGAAGGAGCGCTCGGAAATACTCATGGATACATCACTCTCAAAGTGAACATAAGTCCAACCTGGACAGAAACCAAGTTTCGCATAATCAGGAAGATCCAGGATATGACGTGT
The DNA here is from genome assembly GCA_023529315.1 of Papaver bracteatum. NCBI lineage: Eukaryota > Viridiplantae > Streptophyta > Magnoliopsida > Ranunculales > Papaveraceae > Papaver > Papaver bracteatum. The sequence goes on from JAJJWX010001985.1 coordinate 271,466, forward strand.
CCTTCAGACGAGCATGGATCCATGCTAAAAATATAGGCACTTACATAGCGGTTACACATCTCTCCAACGAAGAAAGTTCTGATCCAGAAGATTTGACAGATATTCCATCATCAAAGTACTTGGAGGAATTTCAAATTTTGACAAGGTTGAAGAAAGAACCTGTAAAATATGCATAGACATTCATTAAGGGGTTCCGCACTCAGGAAACTCTCATTCCATGTCTATGTCATTTATTTCCTCACATGCTATCCTAACATGAGGACTCAATTCTTCTAACAACTCTACAAGACGTTATGAATGGTAGATTCACCGCATTAGTATTTTACCAAGGGGTTACATTTGACGTTTATCCGAATCAAGCACTGAAACATTCATTACTATGATGATGTCCAAACATAACAAAGAACATTTTGGGAATTTCTCCCGCAAGTCCATGTGTTCCACAAAATCGTCCACACAAGTGTCGAATCCAACTATCGCAACGAAGGGGATTCTTAATCAACAGAAGAAACTCCAGGGCCAAGATAATCAAACCTCTAAGGCATTTGATGCTTAAAAAGTATACGCCTCAACGCTCTAGCATCCGAGAAGCCATCAAATTGTACTCCCAATCAAATAGTACAACTTCAGCACAAATATCTCGACGATGACACATTGATTCAATACAAGCACGATCAAAGTGTTACTAAACTACAATCGATAAGTCTTCATTATCCCATAATAAGACTTCTGAAGCAGATGCAACATCATTCGTACATGGATGGCACTAACTCCCTTAGCATACACTGGGAATCTGAGGTGATTCCATGAAACTTCATCAACGAGATTTCTGTACATCACAAGCCCCTGCATGATTGAGGAACTTTCTCTCTTCACCAATCATATCCAATATGAAAACTACTGATGCTACCTACCGCAACAACATCGACTCACTGACAAAGCCAGTTCATGCTAAAGTTATGCTTTCAAGAGCATTCAGGTTGAACTATTAGTACACCTTCATCTTAGGGACGCTAAAATCATCAACTAGTTCGTGAATATAAAAGGCTCACTGGATGAAATAGCAAGGATTATATCCATAATCATGGTTCTAGCCTTTTCGGTCTTTAGAGCAACTTCAGCCATGGTATCAACATCAACAATAATTTCTAGTGGAACACCATCCATGATCTCAGCGTCGACAAGGATCTCTGGAGCGTGATCATTCATAGTCTCAACACCAACGACGGTCTCGGGAGCAACATCCTCAGGGATTCATCAACTAATCATTCTCTGAAGTGTTACACATGAAGCGGATTCCTCTAAGAACCAATGATTCATATCAAGATGTGTAGACCTGATAACATTCTCACATGAAAGTCTTCCCAAAGATGGCACGACTGGTGGGCATAATCCAAAGTATTCTACAAGATGTTCTCATCACCTCTACAAATGAGATACAACACACTTCAAGTCATGGGTTTGCAAAAACGTACCAATGGGTGAGGAACGGGACAATGCTTCCTCAACTAAAGATGTTCATCTATGTATTTTCTACAACATACCAAAAGGGCACATCAATCGGACATACGAGCTGAAAGATATGACATTTAATGTCAGGTCTATGAAATCTGAAAAATTTGTACGGGATTACAAATTACAAATATGCATGCTTCGTTAGCTGCTCCCTGTAACTCCAAATTGAGTGATTCTTTTCTCATGTGATATCCCAGTCTCTTAGCTTCAAAATTTTGGGTCAAACATCGAATTCCGGCGTCGTATGAGGTTCCTACAGCTTCCAGAGCATACAACATGCAAGCAGCAATTTTTGGACGGGATTCATCACTTCCATAGTCGATCGGTGTCCACCAAGTCTTTCCACTAAGTACTTCATCAAGGTACCTCTAACTTTGACCACCTAGGTCTTAACATCAATTTTTATACCTGGGTCCTCTATCCAAGTCTTGCAAGAAGAAGAGAAAACGAAAAGGAGAGATTTAACAAAATACTGGGGACTGACGGTCCACTGATCCTGACGATCAGTTTCACAGTCCAAAGACCCATGGCACAGACTCTCATGTGCTAATAGTTCATCATAAAAGTAATGCTACCACTGGGACATGAAACCATGATCGTTACATCATCCCCTCTTTAAAGCAACCTCAGCTATGGTCCTGTGACCAGGGTTTCAGAAGTGATGTTTTTAATACTGACGGAAGATGGCACTGCAAGCACCACCATGCTCATGTATCAATCAAGGGTTCCTGATCTCAAATGAATCAATGAAATCAAAATCCTTCACCAACCGTTCAAGACACAAGCGAATGGTCCAAAGACACAACAAGAGTGTTTTACAACAAGCTCATCTGAGATGATGTTTCACTATCGTTCACAAAGAGGCGCGCTGGGAGTAATTAGTGAAGAATATAGGGATGGGTCATATATCATTCTCTTCATATAGATGTATTCTACAACATATCCAAAATTCACATCAATTGGAGAAGCAAGCTAAGAGTTGTGGCCAAAACATTGGACCACATGCCAGCTGAAAATTTTCTAAAGGTCTCCTGGAAGTTTACTGTTTAATCGATTTCGACCCCTAAACGTTCTCAAAACTTAAAATTCTTCTTTGTAAAATATTGGAAATTTTTTGGGCATAAGGGTACGTAGGCAGACCGCGAAAATCCGATTTCAGACAAAGATTCTACAACGTTTCTATTAAAGGCTGAAGTCTGAAATTTTCTGGCTCGACAATGCCGGAATCTCCATTGATAACGCCGCTATCTCCATTTGGTTCGGGATGTATGGAATTCTCCATATTCCCATGCCCCAAAGAAGAGTGTGCTTCATCAACATGCTTCTTATCTATAATTATTTTTTCCTAGACTCATCAATAATAATAATTATTATTTCATTCAAGGAGATGCCACGATCGCCTGCACGAAAGAGATGCTTACATCGACTTCTTCATCAGTGTTGGATTGTTTGACCGAGAACAAGTTGAAGGACGTCAATCGATGGAGAAAAAGTCTAAACGAAGTAACAAACCTTGGTATCATGATCCTAATTGCACGGGAAGGGAAAAGTCATGACACAAGGAGCACTAACAACTCACCAAAGAAACGGCTGGGGACTGCACGTCATTTGCTAACATCCTTTAGTCCTTGGGATCTACATTTATCCGGGATTTCACTATACAATCATCATGTGGTAAAGCTAATGAAATAAGCAGAAGCACAACTCAGTATGAAGGGTCTCTCACCATCACTCAGAGATCCCAAGAGTACCATTTCTTAATGTCTCATCCGTAGAGATGTCATCTCTGGAAACACCATCTCTAGAAGTATCATCCTTGGAGTCAGTCATTCTTGCAAAGTGGCTATTTCATCACATCATCCATACAAAGCGCAGGATTCGACAAAACAATGAATCATGCAATTCGGATGCTCACATCAACGTCTACAAAAATGGTAACTCTCAACTCTTACCTATTTACGGTTTCACGAACTTAGTGATAATAACGTAAAACTTCGAAAATCTTGCTCGCTCCTTCAAACTTGCAAAGACGAGCAACACCCATTACTTAAAAGTCTGACACCTGACTTTTCACGAAATTATGAATAATTCACATAACCGTTAATGTGAACATTCACTGATTTTCTACCGTGTGTGCATACACTATGAAATCACGAAATTCATGAAAACATCATTGTTTGCTTTTAACAATTGTTTAAAATCAAAACTTGATTTTGCAAATTCTTTCATAAAATCGTGAACAACCCATGTAACTCTTTACTGTATGAACGGTTTTTCAAAATTTGGACAGACGCCCATTCTACAATTGTGAAAACTCAGATATAGACATTATTTCACTATGTATAATTGTCTACTTTCAACAGTTGTTCAAAATCAAAACATTGATTTTACAAAATACGTATATTTAACGTGAAACTCACATAAATTTAAAAATATATCTATATATTTTGCTCCCTCGCACGAGCATCTGTCTTTGAAGTGAGAGAATATTTTCAAATTTTGTGAACGCTCACATATCGAAAATAAAAAAATTCATGAAAGCTCATAGACAAAATTTTTATTAACATATGCACGTCTTTTCAAAAAAAAAAAAACTTTTCTCTCGTACAAGCATTTACCTTTGGAACGAGTGTTTATTCCATTTTGTGAAATCTCACAAAGATAAAATTTTGGTTTTTGTGAAAGCTCATAGACAAAATTTTATACTATTAGACTCGGGTATATTTTGTTTGTTCCTTAAACTAACGAACAAACGAGCGTCTATTCCTAAAATAAGGATTTCTTTTTTGGGCCTGGCCCGCGAATCCTAAACGACCAAGGTACCGTCATCAAGATCAGCGGTTCAACACCAATATATTTTCATTAGACGATGCTCCATCATGCCACTGGGATCTTCATTCAAGTCATGGTTTTCTCGAACTATCAAAATCCGGTAATGTCTTAACTTACGACTTAGTTCAATTACTTATATTGTTTATGACCAGAAAATTAACATTCAATGCTGACTGAGGAACACGTCTTTCCTTACTATGCAAGGGACTTAATGTAGATGGTGGATTTTCGACAAAGCCTAAAATCGTAAACCCATAATTATATGAACTTCTGATCCAGCAATCAGATGCGAGTACCGAGACACATGTCTCTCATCGAATCTTTGACTGAGAATACTGTCTCTCAGAGTACATGTAGTTATGTAGTCTCTCGACTAGATAATGGAATATCTGTATTGAGACACGGGTCTCTCATCGAATATCTGACTGAGAATACTTTCTCTAAGAGTACATGCAGGTATGTAGTCTCTCGGCTGGACAACGACATATCTGTATTGAGACACATGTCTCTCATCGAATCCTCTGACTGAGAATACTTTCTCTCAGAGTACATGTAGATATGTAGTCTCATGGCTAGGCAACATTATATCTCGTGAATACTGAACACTTCAGTAATTATTTCTATATAGTATCACAAGATGGACAGTTCCTAGATAGCTTGCTCTGCTAGTATAGAGCTGTAACATCTTCAAGATACAAACAACGAGTTTACCCTGTCTATATAAAGGATATGAAGCTCCAGCAAGCTCATATCAGGATAATTAATGCTCCTAGACAGCTTGCTCTGCTAGTATAGATACATAAGTTAATTATTCCTAAATTCTTGGATTCATCCACTGAATTTCCGAAAATATTCAAATATTTTCGCAGTATTTCATTACTGCAAACCATGGTTCTTCCCAGCAGAATTCCATGGGTTAGTAATAAATATTCAACACACAGGCGTCTGAGCTACCTCCGAGTAAGCCCCGATTTAAATGGTGCAAGTGTATTCAACGACGATGCACTAACAATCACCGTACGAATAAGTATTTCAAAATACGACGAGACGATGAACCTATGCAAAATAGAAAGGAAAATAATAAATAATTAAAAAATTGACCAAGGCGCTGGGATCATGGGACCACTGATTTGCTTGGGCGTTCATGGTCAATCCCACGCCAGTTTCATTTTTTTATCATATTTTTTGTTATTTTCCTTGAGTTCATGAAAATCCTTTCACTTGAACAGATATCCGTCGCTTTGAGGAAACTCTTCAGTTTCATGGTGTTTCCTTCACACCAAGGAAATAATATAAAATTAAGGAAATATGGTAGAGCCGTGATCATTGGCCAACCAGCCATGTCTTGATCCCAACCGACCCCACACCTCATGGTTCATCATTATTTTATTATTATTTCCATAATTTCATGAAAACTCCTTAATCTCATGATATTTCCTTGATCCCATGAAAAATAATATAAAATTAGGGAAACCCGTGTGACCAGGACCTTGCCGATTGGTCAGGCCCTAGCTGGCCTCACACGTCCCATTTTATTATTATTATATTTTTCATGTTTCCATAATCCCATGAAATTCCTTGATTTCATGATATTTCCATCAAATTATGAAAATCCCTTCAAATCATGAAATAATACATAAAATAAGGGAAAACTCACGGGACCAGACCCTAGCCGGCCAACCATGCTCAAGCCGGTCCACACACCCTTATTTTATTATTATTAATATTTTGTTTCCTTCATCTCATGGAAACTCCTTGATTTCAACAAAACTCCTTGGTTTTAACAAACTCCTTGGTTTTATGATTGTTTATGGGTGAAAACTATTCCTGCTAATTTTGGTAATTTGGGGTGTGGATGAGGAATGAATCTAAACCTAAAACAAATACACTGCGCGGTGAGTGCTTATAGATTCGAGAGATCAATCTGTGCAAAATAGAAAGGAAAATCATAAATAATTAAAAGTTGACCAACGCGCTGGGAGCATGGGACCACTGACTGGCCGGACGTGCCGTGGTCAATCCCACGCTAGTTTCATATTTTTATCATATTTTTTGTTATTTTCCTTGAGTTCATGAAAATCCTTTCACTTGAACAAATATCCTTCGTTTTGAGGAAACTCCTCAGTTTCATGGTGTTTCCTTCACACCAAGGAAATAAAATAAAATTAAGGAAATATGGTAGAGCCGTGATCATTAGCCAACCGGCCATGTATTGATCCCAATTGGCCCCACACCTCATGGTTCCTCATTATTTTATTATTATTTCCCTAATTTCATGAAAACTCCTTAATCTCATGATATTTCCTTGATCCCATGAAAAATAATATAAAATTAGGGAAACCCATGTGACCGTGCCCTAGCCGGTCGGTCAAGCCCTAGCTGGCCCTACACATCCCATTTTATTATTATTATATTTTTCATGTTTCCATAATCCCATGAAATTCCTTGATTTCATGATATTTCCTTCAAATTATGAAAATCCCTTCAAATCATGAAATAATACATAAAATAAGGGAAAACTCATGGGACCGGACCCTAGCCGGCCAACCATGCTCAAGCCGGTCCACACGCCTTTATTTTATTATTATTAATATTTTGTTTCCTTCATCTCATGGAACCTCCTTGATTTCAACAAAACTCCTTGGTTTTAACAAACTCCTTGGTTTTATGATATTTCCCAAGTCATGAAAATATAATAAAAATAGGAAAAATACCATGGGACCGGCCCCTTGAATTCTTCCTAGGTTTTACTCTAGGGCTCTTTTCACCTCCCGAACGAGCTTAAAACCTAAATATTCCCTCGTAGGGAGATAGGAAATTCTTTTCCGTACAGAATGGAGGGGCGGACCATCAAAATCCCAGTCCGTATGAGAAATCCCAGTCCGTATGAGAATTCTACATCGATTCTACTAAAGGACGCTAATTAGGGTTTCAACCAATCTGGGGATTGCTCAAACGATCAGTGTTTGATCCCGTGACCACCCAGGGTTGGTTTCATGACCCCTTGGTCGGTCCCTCACCTCTTCATAATCAACTAGGTTTTATCACCTAAGGTTCAGACGAGTATTTTCGAATAAATGATTAAACCAACATTTAATCATTCTTTCATCAACCAATTACCAACTCTTCAAGAGGCCTTGGTATTTGATCACACGAGCATACGTGATCTACATGATCGACCCAAGGTCCCATGAAGCCGGTCCCTCCTTGATTCCATGGTTAATTTTCAAATAAACCATCAATTGATCAAATTAGGGTTTCTAGGTCCAAGGATCATAATTCTAGATTCAAACACTAATAATTTTATGACGATCTCATGATCAGTATTCTTATTAATTATAATCAGTTCAACTACCAGTATTTTAATTAATATTTTATGTTGGTCACGATACCAATAATTCATCAGATGAGCAATACTTGCTCAAATCAAGGAATATTGGTTCAACTATCAATATTCAACAAATCAGAGAAATACTTTCTCGCCTCAACTATCAAGTGAGAATCATGACCACGTTCAATTCATGAGCTTCAGAATATTTTACAAAATCATGTTCAACTCAGTAAATACATGGACTCATCGTCCCATGAAATTATGAAGTCAACAACTGACTAAACTAACCACGAGAAGTTAATCGTGTCACTTGGGGGGATATCAACTAGGATTTTGGTCTGGCAGTCTACAGAATGTGTGTTCAAGCACATGATGGAATGTGAGCAAGTTGTGCAATCAGTTGAAGGAGTTAACAAAGTAGTGGATGGAAAATCAACCAAGTCTCTGCACGATGAGCAACTGGTTTCAAACAAGATTTCCACTTCCCCACTCTTTGATTCCACAAACTGTCACATTTCATGGGATCATGGTGTCTACAATTCTAGCAATATATAAATAAGTCTCTGAATCATGATTGAAAACATAATAAGATCAACGAAAAACAAGAATCTCACGTCTCACTGACAACACGAGATCAACAACTCATCAATTGAGCAATTACTCTCAACTGAGCAATTTCAATCATTCAGAACTTATTATATTCATAATTCACAACACATCTAAAATCTTTGATTACCATTGATTCCACACATTTCTCATCTTCCCTCCTACAGATCGACCCATCCTCTCTTGTGACCGAATTTACTCTGGAACGACCATTGTCTTGGTTTAGGCCGGAGTACTCCAGATTGATCTCTCGAATTCAAAGCACCCCCTTTGCAGCAGTGTATCTATGTGAGGTTGAACATTACGCACGGTTCAAGGAGTCTCCCCCGCACGGTCATCTCCTTAATTCCTTAAAAACCAGCAAAATGTTTTCCCCATCCAAAACAATCAATGTTAGCTTAGTAACAAAGCATTCAATATTCACAGTTAGATGAAAACCTGATTAAATACAAGCTAATATCTCTCAACCGTTAGATCGAAAACTTAGCTTGTCATACACACATGTACTTGACGTTTTGAGTTCATGTAATCGTACCCAAACGTGTACAATGGCTGGTTCAATATTAGTCAACCAAATGGTTATCCAAATGATAACTTTCATATAAACCGTATTCTTCTTTACCATAACCAGTCCAAATGACTCAAATGAACTATTTAGAGAGTTGTTCAATTGTTATGAGATTTCAAGTACTACAAGAGACACAATTGAATCAAAAACGATGTGATTCACTCGAATCATTAATCATGAACTATAAAGCCACGGTTTGCAAAAGTATTCCTTAGTAATTTAAGATAAGTTCACGAACAACGTATTCAGACATAACCTCTTGAGTTCGCGGACTCAAGCTAACCGATTGAAGTTAATAAACTCCAGCAGAATTTCTCGGGATGAGAAGTTCCGTCAGTTCGCGGACTGCACCTGAGCTTTAACTTCAGCAGATATTCTCGGGTTCGAGAACTTATGCCAGTTCGTGGACTGGGTTTGCGGACTGAGTTGCTGCTCACATTCCGATTCCACTTGATCAACAAAGTTCGCAAACTACGGTTCAAGTGTTAAGAACTTATACATATATTTGTTTCCATAACAATGTTTATATACCATAATGGTTATATAGTATAAACTCTCATTTCAATCATTGAAACATTCTCAGAGGACGTCATATAGTTGTTTTCACGAACTAGTTTTCGTCAGAGCGATTTCCAAAGTGATTGAAACATAACATGACTTTCGTCACTAGGCAAAGATGAACTTGGCTAAATTGAAATCTTTACCAACACACATTTTGAGAAATAGATAAGCGAGATATACTCAGCTCGAAATGTCACATGTGCATATTCTTAGTCTATATAGTAAAACGACTGTTGTCTCAAGATAGGAGATAGAGTAGATAGACTTTTGAGTGATAGATAAGTTCAAGTCTCCACATACCTTTTAGTCGATGAAGATCCACTGGTTCCTTGAGTAGTCCTTCATCTTATATGATGATCTCCATGGAGTTCTTGAGCTCAACTACACTTTATATCCTAGTCCAAGACCTTAGCTATAGTAAACTAGAAATCAAGACTATATAGTATTAATCACTAAGATTGACAAACATGCTTGAGATAGCAACACATGTGAGTTTGACCGAGCAGTGCTCTAACACTTAGGGAATTAAATATGCTCAATCGGTATAATATAACACACCGAGAGATATAGCATGTACGGGTATTTCGTGCATGCCTCATTACTGACACTTGGATATTCATGTTACTCTATTGAGAGTAACAATCAGTCATCATGTCGCACTAATAATGAGGGTCATGTTGAGAACATCACATGAAATACAAGCAGAGTAACAATTAGTCATCATGCCGCACCAATAATGAGAGTCATGTTGAGAATATCACATGAAATACAAGGCAATTCATGCATTAATCAATAATGCTTAAAATTCACAGGGTATTTGGGATTGTTACTACATGCTCCATCCTGGATGAATTTTGTGTATTTAATTCACAGAACATTTGGGATAGTTGCTACATGCACCATTCTGGGTGAACTTTGTATATTTATCGAATTACTTCAAATAAATAAATAAAGCGAGAGGTTTTCTGCGCTCATCGCTTATCAAATGGCTTTATCCTTTGCAGGATGTCAGCATATTAAAATTGGTTTTACAATTTTAGCCCTGAACTAAAATATACCATCACCATTAAGTCCCCTGCCTAGCATATAATGGTTGCATTATTGTGGGGTAGGCATGAGATGGTGACAAACAAGGATGAAAAATCGAAAGGGAAAGGCATGAGAAGATTACCAGGAAAATTCGATTGACCTTTGGGAAGTGGCATGTGTAATCTACAATTTTTGTGCTAGCGCGTTTCTGTCTTGGCCACGAAGTACTGGTGTCATGTAGTGTAGGTGCAGCGAGCCTTGAATACAAAGACGAGTGCTGAGGTGGTGGAGCCTTCAATACTATATTTTATTGAAGCAGTATGCATTACAACACAATAATGGGTGTTGAGGAATCTCAACACAAAGAGGATAGATGTTGAGGTAGTTTTCCTGGTAACACAGTGGTGAGTGTTGAGGAATCTTAACACTAAGAGGAGAGATGTGTTGAGGCAGTTTGCCTGGAAAGACAATGGTGGTGTTAGGGAATTTGCACGTCTCAACATCAAGAGGAGAAAATGTGTTGAGGTAGCATGCCTGACTGTTAGATCACTGCTCGGTCAAACTCGCATTAGTTGCTATCTCAAGCAAATTTTTCAATCTTAGTGATCAAAAATATATAGTCTTGATTTCTAGTCTACTATAGTAAGGTCTCGGACTAGGATATAAAGTGTAGTTGAGCTCAAGAACTCCATGGCAATCATTATACAAGATGAAGGACTACTCAAGGAAATAATGGATCTACATCGACTAAAAGGTATGTGGAGACTTGAACTTATCTATGACTCAAAAGTCTATCCACTCTATCTCTTATCTTGAGACAAAAGTCGTTTTTCTACATAGACTAAGAATATGCACATGTCACATTTCGAGCTGAGTATATATCGCTTATCTATTTCTCGAAATGTGTATTGGTAAAGCTTTCACTTTAGCCAAGTTCATCTTTCCATAGTGACTAAAGTCATGTTATGTTTCAATCACTTTGGAAATCGCAATAACGAAAACTAGTTCGTGAAAACAACTATATGACGTCCTCTGTGAATGTTTCAATGATTGAAATGAGAGTTTAGACTATATAACCATTGTGGGATATAATTGTTTTTGTGGCAATACATATATATATAAGTCCTTAACACTTGAACCGAAGTTTACGAAATTTGTTGATCAAATGGAACTAGAATGTGAGCAGCAACTTAGTTCGTGAACCCAGTCCGCGAACTGGCATAAGTTCTCGAACCCGAGAATATCTGCTGAAGTTGAAGCTCAGGTGCAGTCCGCGAACTGACGGAACTTCTCATCCCAAGAAATTCTGCTGGAGTTTATTAACTTCAACCGGTTAGCTTGAGTCCGCTCACTCAAGAGGTTATGTATGAAAACGTTGTTCATGAACTTATCTTACACTACTAAGGAATGCTTTTGCAAACCGTGGATTTATAGTTCATGATTAATGATTCGAGTAAATCATATCGTTTTTGATTCAATTATGTCTCTTGTAGTACTTGAGATCTCATAGCAATTGAACAACTCTCTAACTAGTTCATTTGAGTCATTTGGACTAGTTATGGTAAAGAAGAATATGGTTGATATGATTTGGATAACCATTTGGTTGACTAATATTGAACCAACCATTGTACATGTTTGGGTACGGTTACACGAACTCAAAACATCAAGTACATGTGTGTATGACAAGCTAAGTTTTCGATCAAACGATTGAGAGATATTAGCTTGTATATAATCAGGTTTTCATCTAACGGTGAATATTGAATGCTTTGTTACTAAGATAACATTGATTGCAAATCCTGATTTGAAAGACTATATAAGGAGAACTCTATCCATTAGAAAAACTAATCCCCATACATTTTTCTTGTGTGATACTAGTTTTCTCTAAGCTAGAGTCAATCTCCATTAACCCTTGAGTTTTCTCTCTAAATTAGGGTTAACGACTTAAAGACTTCATTGGGATTGTGAAACCAGACCGATACTACTTATATTGTAGTTGTGTGATCTGATCTTGCTATTTCTATCATACAAGTATAATTGTAATAATTGGCTTGAGATTTGTATCTCCGATAGGCAAGATAAAAGTAGTCACAAACATCTTCGTCTCATTGTTTGTGATTCCTCAATAATCTTCTTCGCTGCGTCGATTAAGTTTATTGTGAGGTGATTGATGAAACTGAGTTGTTCTTCTAGAATATAAGTCTGGTTTTATCGATTGGTTCCTGTTCACCTTGATTTAGCAAAAGATGGAACAAAACTCATAGGTTTATTCGTGGGAGACGAATTTATCTATTACATGTAGAATTTTTTGTATGAGACATATTTGTTTGCTAAAGTCTTCGACTTTGGGTCGTAGCAACTCTTGGTAGTGGGTGAGATCAGCTAAGGGAATCAAGTGTGCAGTATCCTGCTCGCATCAGAGGCGTATGAGCATAACTGTACCTTGGATCAGTGTGAGATTGGTTTGGGTTCAACTACAGTCCAGACCAAAGTTAATTTGGAGTAGGCTAGTGTCTGTAGCGGCTTAATACAGTGTATATTTAATCTGGATTATGTCCCAGGGTTTTTCTGTATTTGCGGTTCCCTCATTAACAAAATTCTGGTGTCTGTGTTATTTTATTCCGCATTATATTTTGTTGTATAATTGAAATAATATAGGTTGTGCGTTGTTCAATCGATTAGAATATCCGACCTTGTTGGTTGTTGATTTAAATCGATTGACACTTGGATATTGGTCTTTGGTACCATACAAGTTATCTCTCTTTGATTAGGCTCTTGAATTATATTTGCTTGAGTAAATCAAATCGAGAGATTGAGATAATAACTCCTTGAGATATATTCTATTGATTGAGTCTTGTTGATTCTCTAGAAAACAACTCGGAGTTGTCCATACAGATTGTTAATCGAAATATTGGGTGAGGTTGTTAGACCCCGCATTTTCAATTGGTATCAGAGCAGGCAAACATGTTCAAGACCTTACAAGTCTGTGTTTGTAGCGATCTGACTTTATGGACAGTAGTGTTATCTCAATAAATGCACTACCAGATCCAGGGATTTCAGAATTCTCTTCCATGACTGATTTAATAAAATTTGTAGAAGAAATTCTATCTAAACCTCCACCAGGTTTAAAATCCCTTGAAGTGTTTTCAAGGATTGAAAAGAAGCTTGAGAGCTTATCTCTTTATGTTGAGTTATATCTCTAGAAAGAGCAAGAATCTCTTGACATGCTAAATCAAGTTATGATGAATAATATTCATGTTGAGGTTGATATTGATTTACTAATCAGTGAGAGCAATGCTCTTCCTCCGCGTAATCCAATTAGTTGTGATAAACTAAACGAATTACAAGAGGAGTTTAAATCTCAGTCATCTGAGTGTATCACCTCAAAGCATGAATTGATTCGTTGCTCAATTCCTTATATTTCCTATCAAGATAGTAGTATTATCTTCTTTTATGAGGAATATAGGACATCTCTGTTTAAAAGAGTTTCCCTTCGCAGTACTAAAAACTATCTGCAGAAACTGTTTTTTATAAGTTGGAAAATAAGAAATCAGAAACACAAATCTTTGTGGGTTCTCTTGAAGTTCTTTGATAGACTTATAAAAAAAGTTCCTTGGGTGTTTCTCAACACTACAAGATTTAAGAGTTGTTGGAAAGAAACTCTTTCTTGGTGCCATGGTGAGCAAGACATTGTTCACCTCAACACAACTTATTTGTGTTGAAAGTGCATCCTCACCAAGAAATGCCCTGCTATGTATACGTGAGGGAAGAACAACAACTGGGGCGCACAGATTATATTTCGTAAAGCTGTAGAATTCAATTGGACTTTTCAAAAAAGGTATGTCTATAAAATTGAGAAAATTTTATGTTTTTATTACTTGTTTGAGTACTTATAATGATCCATGTACCTTGATTATCGTTCATTTCTACCTAATTTGATCTGTGTTTAAGGTTCTTATATGTGTAGGTTTGAAAATAATAGTTTGGGATGTTTGGACTTCATGGTAGACATACCAAGTATGCATAACATATTTTAAAATCAAAATCCAGGGGTTTAAGTTCGCAAACCCAGTTTGCAAACTGATCAAAGATACGAAAATTCGTGTGCAAACTCGTAAGTTCGCGGACTTGCCTGTAGACGTCGATATTCGGAAAAATTGTTTTGGCCGTAACGTCTTCGTCCGAACTCGGATTGACCTCATTCTTTTTTCACTCTCTTCCTATTTGAATTATATTCAAAATGGAGATGGGAAACCTTGAATTTGGATGAGTTAATATTGGTATTTGTCCTGTCTCTTGTTTTTGAGTATATTGCTCCATTTCGTTGCACTTGTTCCACTTCTCTTGAACTTGGGCACTTGGATTCTTGGAGTACTATTCTTCTAAGCTAATTTGTAGCTCTTTTAAGAGTGTTGTTGGTGAATCTCAAAGAAGGAAGTTCAAGAATGGAAAGTAGGCAGTGCTATGGAATTCTTGAATGTTCACAATCATCCTTTGTGAACTATGGTGCATGGTCGTTATTGACTTTGTATGTTCTTCTTTGTTGATAAAATCTTTTTATACGCCTTTGGTAGCTTTTCTAGGTATAAATCTGGGCGAAAAATATTGATTCTACCCTCTAAGGACAAATCATCTTATATGTGCATTACAAATTTGTCTTGTTGCCTAGTAAATCTTCTATTTATCTTGTTTTTCTTAGAAGAATAACTAGTGTTTTGGAATAGCCATTATTGTGATTACACATAGCTATATCCAATGTTTTTCATCTTCTTGTTTTTAGATTTTATGGTTTAAAAATTCTAAGTTTATTTGGAAGATGATGGTTGCAGTACTAATCTTTTTGATTTTATATATTGCAATATTTTGATGGGATTTGTATGTTCGTTCGTGAACTTGATTATCCAATATTTTTGTCAAAAGTAAAGTCGATCACGTATTGGTATGCAAATATTGATAAAGGAATGAATGGACTTTTGGCAAAACACAAAAGTTAAGCCTATATTGTCAATTATTAATGTAAGATAGGTTAAAATCTTTTGTGATTCAAGGATAAAGTCTATTATGTCACTTTGTGATGGAAAAATATAATAGATCCTTGTTTTTGTTATCCATGGTATAGAGCTTAATTGTTCCATATTATTATGTATAGCCGGAAGGTTCCATTGTGTATCTCATGTTGAGCACGATACAACTAAGTTGATTGTTATTGGCATGGTTGGTTGTTCCATGAGATGCTATATGTTGAGCATTAAGAACTAAGTTAATCAACTTGTGTGGTTATTTAGTTTATATTCCATGAGTTCTCTCATGTTGAGTACATGTACGGTTAAGGTTGTCATTTTCTATGATAATCTTAGTCGGGGTTCCATAATCTCTTATGTTGAGCCCAAATGAACTAAATAAATCATCTTGTGTGATTATTTAGTTAGCACTCCATATATTTTTCTCATGTCGAGTGTGGACAATTGAATTGATTACTTTGTGATTAGTTTAATTGTGTAATCCGGTTAGAGTATTTATGGGTTTTCTTGTGAATAATATAATCGATGAATTAAGTCTCCATAAGTTTACTTGTGTTGAGCATATTTAGTCAAATTAATTATGGTTCGCTTTGGTTAATATGATTGAATATTTTGGATTCCAAATTCATAATTGTATGCAATCTTTTGAGTCTAAAGAAATCCTTCTTTTCTCTTGAAATTAAGGTCGTCTTGTTGTTCCCTTGGGAATGACATCCTATGGGGGAGAGTTCTTTTGAACTTGCGCTTAATTTCCAAATCTTTGTGGGGAGTGCGGCTGTGGAATTTTTAGGGGTTATCTTGTATATTTATAAACTCCTTGATGAATGCATTTAGCCTCGGATTTATGATTGCATCTAAACAAGATGATAGAATATTTACCTTTGGTCATGAAATGTCTCTTACGGAAATTTCATTAGGATCCCGTTCTTGTACCTTTGCCAATTTTATTGACAAAAAGGGGGAGAATTAATTGTTGTTCACACCACAAATACATATGGTCTTCGGATCATTGTGTAAGGGAGAGTGGTTTCCATGTGAGATGGAGTATTGACTAAGGGGGAGTGAAGTATCACCATAGTATTGTTATTGAAGTTGTGATGCAATTGGACTTTTACACTGTGTAATAATACTATGACGTTGTATAACAATGATTGAGAACCAATTCTTTTCTCATTGTTATAGATACGGATTTTCAACAACGATGATGCTAAACTTACAACCTTTGGGATCATTGGACTACTTGGAAGTGATGAAGATTTCGAGTATTGTTGAAGATTAGGCATGTAGAATAGGAGATACAAAGTTTATTTATATAATTTTTGTATTCCATATTTATTAATAGTTTTGCCACTAAAATTGACAAAAAGGGAGATTGTTAGAGTACTGCTCCGTCAAACTCGCATGCGTTGCTATCTCAAGCATGTTTGTCAATCTTAGTGATCAAAACTATATAGTCTTGATTTCTAGTCTACTATAGATAATGTCTCGGACTAGGATAAAAAGTTTAGTTGAGCTCAAGAACTCCATGGCGATCATCGTACAAGACGAAGGAATACTCAAGGAACCAGTGGATCTTCATCGACTAAAAGGTATGTGGAGACTTGAACTTATCTATCACTCAAAATTATATCTTCTTTATCTTTTATCTTGAGACAAAAGTCATTTTTCTATATAGACTAAGAATATGCACATGTGACATTTCGAGATGAGTATATCTCGCTTATCTATTTCTCGAAATGTGTGTTGGTAAATCTTTCGCTTTAGCCAAGTTCATCTTTGCCTAGTGACGAAAGTCATGTTATGTTTCAATCACTTTGGAAATCGCTCTGAAGAAAACTAGTTCGTGAAAACAACTATATGACGTCCTCTTAGAATGTTTCAATGATTGAAATGAGAGTTTTGACTATATAACCATTGTGGGATATAAACATTTTTGTAGCAACACATATATGTATAAGTCCTTAATACTTGAACCGAAGTTTGCGAACTTTGTTGATCAAGTGGAACCGGTCCGTGATCAGCAACTCAGTCTGTGAACCCAGTCCGCGAACTGGCGTAAGTTCTCGAACCCCGAGAATATATGCTGAAGTTGAAGATCAGGTGCAGTCCGCGAACCCAGAACGCGAACTGACTTAAATTATCATCTCGAGAAATTCTACTGGAGTTTATTAACTTCAACCGGTTAGCTTGAGTCCACGAACTTAGTCCGCGAACTCAAGAGGTTATGTCTGAAAACGTTGTTCATGAAATTATATTAAATTACTAAGGAATACTTTTGCAAACCGTGGATTTATAGTTCTGGATTAATGATTTGAGTGAATCACATTGTTTTTAATTTAATTGTGTCTCTTGTAGTACTTGAGATATCATAGCAATTGAACAAATTTCTAACTAGTTCATTTGAGTCATTTGGACTAGTTATGGTAAAGAAGAATATGGTTGATATGAAAGTTATTATTTGGCTAACCATTTGGTTGACTAATATTGAACCAACCATTGTACACGTTTGGGTACGGTTACACGAAATCAAAACATCAAGTACATATGTGTATGACAAGATAAGTTTTCGATCTAACGGTTGAGAGATATTAGCTTGTATTTAATCAGGTTTTCATCTAACGGTGAATATTAAATGCTTTGTTACTAAGCTAACATTGATTGCAAACCCTGATTTGAAAGACTATATAAGGAGAACTCTAGATATTGGAAAAACTAATCCCCACACACTTTTATTGTGTGATACTAGTTTTCTCTAAGCTAGAATTGATCTTCATTATCCCTTGAGTTTTATCTCTAAATTCGGGTTAACGACTTAAAGACTTCATTGGGATTGTGAAGCCAGGCCGATACTAATTATCTTGTAGTTGTGTGATCTGATCTTGCTATTTCTATCGTTCAAGTACAATTGTAATAATTGGCTTGAGATTTCTATCTCCGATAGGAAGGATAAAAGTAGTCACAAACATCTTCGTCTCATTGTTTGTGATTCCTCAGTAATCTTATTCGATGCGTTGATTAAGTTTATTGTGACATGATTGATGAAACTGAGCTGTTCTTCGGGAATATAAGTCTGGTTTTATCGATTCGTTCCTGTTCACCTTGATTTATCAAAAGACGGAAAAAAAACTCATAGGTTTATTCGTGGGAGACGAATTTATCTATTACCTGTAGACTTTTTTGTGTGAGACAGATTTGTTTGCTAAAGTCTTTGACTTTGGGTCGTAGAAACTCTTGGTTGTAGGTGAGATCAGCTAAGGGAATCAAGTGCGCAATATCTTTCTAAGATCATAGGCATAGAAGCATAACTATACATTGGATCAGTGTGAGATTGGTTGGGGTTCAACTACAGTCCAGACCGAAGTTAATTTGGAGTAGGTTAGTGTTTGTAGCGGCTTAATACAGTGTATGTTTAATCTGGACTAGGTCCCGGGGTTTTTCTGCATTTACGGTTTCCTCGTTAACAAAATTCTGGTGTCTGTGTTATTTCTATTCCGCATTATATTTTATTATATAATTAAAATAATACAGGTTGTGCGTTGTTCAATCGATTAGAATATCCGCACGGAATTTGTACATCTCAATGCCAAGAGGAGGGTGTGTTGAGGCTACATGCCGGACAATACAATAGTGGTGTTGAGGAATTTGCACGTCTCAAAACCAAGAGGAAAACTTGTTAAGACAGTATGCCTAGCAACACAATAGTGGTGTTGAGGAATTTTCACGTCTCAACACCAAGAGGAAAACGTGTTGAGGTAGCATGCCTGACAACACTGTGTTTAGGAAGTATGCCTGGAAACACAATAGTGGTGTTGAGTAATTTTCATGTCTCAATACCAAGAGGAAAATGTGTTGAGGAAGTATGCCTGACAACACAGTGTTGAGGCCATATGCCTGGCAACACAATAGTGGTGTTGAGTAATTTTCATGTCTCAACACCAAGAGGAAAACGTGTTGAGGTAGTATTCCTGAAAACATAGAGTTGAGGAATTTTCACGTCTCAACACCAGCAGAAAAACGTGTTGAGGTAGTATGCCTGACAACACAGTGTTGAGCCAGTATGCCTGGCAATAGTATAGTGGTGTTGAGGAATTTTCACGTCTCAACACCAAGAGGAAAACATGTTGAGGCAGTATTCCTGACAACACAATGTCGAGGAATTTTTGAAAAAGCGGGGGTCTAACAACCTCACCCAATATTTCGATTAGCAATCTGTAAGGACAACTCCGAGTTGTTTTCTAGAGAATTAACTAGACTCAATCAATAGAAAATATCTCAAGGAGTTATTATCTCAATCTCTCAATTTTATTTACTCAAGCAAATATGATTCGTGAGTCTAATCAATGAGAGATAACTTGGATGGTACCAAAGACCAATATCCAAGTGTCAATCGATTTAAATCAACAACCAATAGGTCAGATATTCTAATCGATTGAACAACGCACAACCTGTATTATTTCAATTATATAATAATATAATACGGAAAAGAAATAACACAGACACCAAAATTATGTTAACGAGGAAACCGCAAATGCAGAAAAACCCCGGGACCTAGTCCATATTAAACATACACTGTATTAAGCCACTACAGACACTATCCTACTCCAAATTAACTTCGGTCTGGACTGTAGTTAAACCCCAATCAACCTCACACTGATCCAAGGTACAGTTATGCTCCTACGCCTCTGATCCCAGCAGGATAATGTGCACTTGATTCCCTTAGCTAATCTCACCTACAACCAAGAGTTGCTACGACCCAAAGTCGAAGACTTTAGCAAACAAATCTGTCTCATACAGAAAAGTCTACAAGATAGATAAATTCGTCTCCCACGAATAAACCTATGAGTTTTGTTCTATCTTTTGATAAATCAAGGTGAACATGAACCAATCAATAAAACCAAACTTATATTCCCAATGAACAGCTCAGTTTTATCAACCACCTCACAATAGTCTTAATCGACGCAGTGAATTTTTTTTTGTGGAATCACAAACGATGAGACGAAGATGTTTGTGATTACTTTTAAATCTTGCCTATCGTAGATAGAAATCCCAAGACAATTATTATAATTGTACTCGTACAATAGAAACAACATGATCATATCACACAACTACAAGAAAATTAGTATCAGTCTGGCTTCACAATCCCAATAAAGTCTTTAAGTCGTTAACCTGGTTTTAGAATAAGAAAACTAAAGGTTAAAGGAGAATCGACTCTAGCTTAGCAAACTAGTATTACAAAGAATGTATGGGGATTAGGTTTCCCAGTTGCTAGAGTTCTCCCTTATATAGTCTTTCAAATCAGGGTTTGCAATCAATGCTAGCTTAGTAACAAACCATTCAATATTCACCGTTAGATGAATACCTAATTAGATACAAGCTAATATCTCTCAACTGTTAGATCGAAAACTTAGCTTGCCATACACACATGTACTTGACGATTTTGGGTTTGTGTAATCGTACCCAAACGTGTACAATAGTTGGTTCAAGATTAGTCAACCAAATGGTTAGCCAAATGATAACTTTCATATCAACCATATTCTTCTTCACCATAACTAGTCCAAATGACTCAAATGAACTAGTTAGAGAGTTGTTCAATTGCTATGAGATCTTATGTACTACACAAGACACAATTGAAGCAAAAATGATGTGATTCACTCGAATCGATTCATGAACTATAAAGCTACGGGTTGTAATAGCATTCCTTAGATAATTTAAATAAGTTCACGAACATCATTTTTAGACATAACCACTCAAGTTCGCAGACTGGGTTCGCAGACTTAAGTAACCGGTTGGATTTCAGAAATTCTCGGGTTCGAAAACTTCCGTCAGTTCGCGGACTGAAACCAAGCTTTAACTCCAACATAAATTCTCGGGTTCGAGAACTACGCTCGTTCGCGGACTGGGTTGACTGCTCAAGTTCCGGTTTTCACTTGATCAACAAAGTTCGAAAACTTCGGTTCAAGTGCATAAGGACTTATACATATATGTGTTACCATAAAAATGTTTATATCCCCAGTGGTTATATTATCTAAACTCTCATTTAAATCATTGAAACATTCTCAGAGGACGTCATATAGTTGTTATTCACGAACTAGTTTTCGTCATAGCAATTTCCAAAGTGATTGAAACATAACATGACTTTCGTCACTAGGAAAAGATGAACTTGGATAAAGCTAAAGCTTTACCAACACATATTTCGAGAAATAGATAAGCGAGATATACTCAGCTCGAAATGTCACATGTGTATATTCTTAGTCTGTACAGTAAAACGACTTTTGTCTCAAGATAGGAGATAGAGTAGATAGAATTTTGAGTGATAGATAAGTTCAAGTCTCCACATACCTTTTAGTCGATGAAGATCCACTGGTTCCTTGAGTAGTCCTTCATCTTGTATGATGATTTCCATGGAGTTCTTGAGATCAACTACATTTTCTATCCTAGTCCGAGACCTTAGATATAGTAGACTAGAAATCAAGACTTTATAGTTTTGATCACTAACATTGACAAACATGTTTGATATAGCAACGTATACGAGTTAGACCGAGCAGTGATCTAACAATTTTCACGTCTTAACACCAAGAGGAAAACGTAGTAAGCCTGACAACACAGTATTGAGGCAGTATGCCTTGCAACACAATAGTGGTATTGAGGAATTTTCACGTCTCAACACCAAGAGGAAAACGTGTTGAGGAAGTATGCCTGACAACACAGTGTTGAGGAATTTTCACGTCTCAACACCAAGAGGAAAACATGATGAGGCAGTATTCCTAACAACACAATGTTGAGGAAGTATGCCGGGCAACACAATAGTGGTGTTGAGGAATTTTCACTTCTCAACACCAAGAGGAAAACGTGTTGAGGCAGTATGCCTGGCAACACAATAGTGGTGTTGAGGATTTTTCACGTCTCAACACCAAGAAGAAAACGTATTGAGGCAGTATGCCTGGCAACACAATAGTGGTGTTGACGAATTTTCACGTCTCAACACCAAGAAGAAAACGTGTTGAGGCAGTATGCCTGGAAACACAATAATGGTGTTGACAAATTTTCACATCTCAATACCAAAAGGAAAACATGTTGAGGAAGTATTCCTGACAACACATTGTTGAGGCATTATGCCTGACAACACATTGTTGAGGAAGTATGCCTGGCAACACAATAGTGGTGTTGAGAAATTTTCACGTCTCAACACCAAGAGGAAAATTTGTTTAGGCAGTATGCCTGACAACACAGTGTTAATGCAGTATGCCTGACAACACAGTGTTAATGCAGTATGCATGGCAACACAATAGTGGTGTTGAGGAATTTTCACATCTCAACACCAAGAGGAAAATATGTTGATGCAGTATGCCTGACAACACAGTGTTGAGGCAGTATGGCTGGCAACACTATAGTGGTGTTGAGGAATTTTCACGTCTCAACACTAAGAGGTTTAAATTAACTTGATATGCCTAATAGATATAAAATATTTAGTTTAAGGATAGTTACTTAGCTCTGTCTCCGCTAGGCATGTCCTTCGCACATGATTGGTCTTTGATTGTATCATGCTCTCCCGTGAGTAAGCAGCGTGACAAAAGTCCCATGTGTGATTATCCTGAGTTTATTTTCTCATGGAAGATGTGTTCCCATTGCATTCGCTGGTAAGCGGTGACTCCGTTTAAGTTTCTAAAACTGAGGGAGGCTTCAGTCCCCAAGTGTAGCTTTCTTTGGTTGTACCACCTTGAATCCATGCCTTTGTAATTTGATACAAGCTTATTGTACTCTCCTGAATACGATGCTTTAAACATCACATGGACAACATATTCTTTGTAGTGGTTGTTGCTATGGTGAAGTTCTGGCTAGTATCACCAAAATGAGCAACATCGGTTCTTGGCAGCAACTTGGATGACTGCGATCACGATCCTAGACAGGAAGTAGTGTGGCGACAACGGATCTGGATCTGGTGATTGAAGGTGTAATGCCTGAGGGAACCCTTCCTACGCTGCTGATGTTGATCATGCTGACAGGTGGTACATCGATGTTACTAGAAGGACAGTTGACATCAAGGGCGTTTTCATCGCCAGGGTTTGTTGTTGACCTGAACCTGAGCTATACGACCCGTACATGTTGGTTTGGTTTCCTTCAAAGTCTGTTATCATGGTAGACTATCACATGATCTTGCTTAGGCGAACCTTTGCCATCCTGAGTGTCTTGAGAGTAATCAAATTCGAAGACGCTCATGTGTCAATGAGGGCCCTCTTAAACTCTAAATCCTTGATGCATGCAGTAACGTGTGGGGTCCGGTTGTGACATTATTCCGACATCATGTCTTCTTTGGTAAACATAACATTATTTATAGACATCTCTGACGCTTTTGAGGCTTCTGGTTGCAAAGAAGTTAAATGCACGTCGAGGGCTATCTGGTTGATTGCAGCGAACGTCTCCACTCGCTGAATCTTCGAGAGGTGTAAGAGTTCGCATAAAATTTCCACTAGAGAAGCCGCTTCCTGATCCATCGGCCTCTGGTTCATAGTGAAACTATTGACTTTAGGAAGGTCGTTGCGAGGATCAGTCCCAGTGTAGAAATCTCTGTGACAGGAAAACCGCTCATATCTGATGTCATTTTGATGAGGAGATCGATCATGTCGTTTGTTGTTTCCTTGATCGGGTCCATGTTCTTCGTATGAATCTCCTGCACCCGTGTTAACTCGATCAACGTTGGGATTCTTCCGGTTATTACATCAGATACACCGTTGGGAAGAGGGGTATCTTCATTGGAGGAGCTTCGACCAGAATTTGAAATTGTTGGGGGAATCCTAAGACCAACCATTTTGAAATCGGCCAAATAGGATTGGGTATTGAAGAAATTGACTTCACAACCATGAGATTAATCTCCCACTGTAGTCGCCAATTGTTTATGGGTGAAAACTATTTTTGCTAGTTTTGGTAATTTTGGGTGTGTGGATGAGAAATGAATCTAAACCCTAAACAAATGCACTGCACAAGAGTGCTTTTGATTAGAGAGATCAATCTATACGATTCTGGCCTAAACCAAGAAATGGTCGTTCCAGAGTTGCTTCGCTCACAAAATGAAGGAGATGGGGTTGATCTTAGGAAGGGAAGTGAATAAGGTGATGAGATTGTGAAGGTGTTGGCTGTTTATGACTTGTATCAGAATATTGAACAGGCTTGCAATAATGTAAGCAATCAACTCTGGTATTTTCTGGATACGAATGACAACACTTGGTTTTCTGTGCCTGTCTGCGTTGTTTGGAAAATAGACAAGGGACCTATTTATAAAAGTCATAGAGCACAAACACTCATATCAAGGAGTAGTGGGTCGTGTGGGTGATAGCACGATCACGTCTTAGCCCGCTTCTCCCATCATCGCTAACCGTCCATGATTTCCTGACACATTCTTGTGATGGCGCGTTGCACGCTGTAAACCTCCAGACCAATACCCTAGTTAGTATCCCACAGTTTGTGACATGTTTGATGTCTCAAGTACGGATCATGGGACCCACAGGAAGTAGCATACGGTGTTAGGTTAAATAACTGAGTTATTTAGGAAATCGATACTCAAGAAATATCGTGTATATTTTGTGCTTGTAATGCATCGAATATATTCAATATACATAAAGCATCGCTGTTTTAAAGCTTAACGGAGTAATTCACGGATTAAGCGTCTTAAAACAGATGCATGTCTAGCCATCTTCGAATGATCGTTTGTAGGCTGCACAAGCAATCCCTCCCTTGGCCGATCACTCTATGTGGTAGAGTGACGGATGGTAATCACCACAACACTTTATTGGCCACTTAACTCCTAGTATCGGCTGTACAACCAAGATGATAGAGTTGGACGAGCGAGATGATCTTTGACGATCATCTGCGACCGTTGATGGAGTTTTAGGGTTTTGAAGAGGTGTGCAAGCATCACTCTTCATCTTGACCGAAACCAAGCACGGGAGACGTTTTTATTGGGACCGATTGGTCCTGCATGGAGGCGGTCCGTCAGTGTACACATCCATGCTGGCTCGTCTCGCGAAGGTACGATCTAAGCCATTCAATTTGACCGGCAAAAAGGAGTGGCCGAGATCGTCTTTCGATAGGAATCATGTGACGCAAAAGATTCTTAAAGGGGCACGGCATGCCACCTTTAAGGCACACGAATCGAGGTGTCCGACCATGCTTGGCCTAGGACGATCGGTCATGCGTGTAGATGTCCCACGGTGATCATGTTGACATGCTCGGGACCTTTTAAGTCTATATCTACACCTTCCATACAAGCTTGCGAAGATGGACGCTCGTGATCGATTAACGACATATGTATCATGCCGCAAACCCTAATTAGGGTTTTGGATCAGTCGTGCGTATGCAACTTCAACCAATCATTTTTGCAAGCTATGCTCCTCCCTTGAGAAGGCCGATCGTGTGGGGCCCACATTGGGCCGGCGGTGATCATGTGTGTACTTGTTCCACGGTCTAAGGTGTGATCTAAGCCATCCAACCATGCTTGCAAAGTTGGATGGTTGTGATCAATTTTAAGACATTAATGTAATTCTGCGACCCTTTAAATCATCACGCCAGCCATGTTTTGGGCAAACGTTTATTTCTCCATGGCTTGATCGTGATAAAGCAGATCATACAGGGATAGAGTAGGCCCGCCAATGTGCGTGTTGGCGCCTGATCCATATTTCATGGTGCGATCTAAGCCGTCCAATCATGCTAGTGAAGTTGGACGGTCATGATCGTTTTGAAACTATCTTAAGCTGTAGTTGCAGAATAACCTACAACTACACCCTCAGTAGAATTAGTAAAAACTCAAGAAGTTCTTGATGATGAATAACAATTTTCTTATTAATGTTCTCAATTGATTACAAAGAAGTATCTAAATGGAACTAGAATAGTTACAACTTTCTCTATTCTCTTTCCTAAGATATTTTCTAACACTCACTAAAAGAACCTCTCGAATTTTACATTTGAACTCCTATTTATAGTAAAACTTATAAAATTGTATATGAGTTGCGAAGTATCGCAACTCATACTCCCAACATTATTCCATCCTCACAAAACTTCATATTTCTCCGCGCTACTTCTATCATCGTATCATTTTATAATTCTTTTCTCCTTTATTTATTACGATACTCGTGAAATATTATCCTGCGATATTCAGTACCTACATCTTGCCTCTTCTCATGTCAATTCTACGAAGAAGAAATGATCGTGAGAACATAACCGTTACTTAGTCTTTTAAAATTTTGACACGTCTTATGTAACCGTTCTTTTCTAGTTATTCCCTTATATAACTCCTTTATATTCTCTTCCTTTTCTTCTTCTTATTTCCGCAATTATATCTTCTACTCATACTCTCTATTACTGTTTTCTCTGCAATTTTTTCTTCTACTATATCTTCATGAGTTCTCCAAGGTAATTTCCTTCTATCTCTGCGTATTTCATTTGTTCTCCTCTTTTATTTATGTATAATTTGTTATCTGATTTTGGTTTATTTCAGCAAAATAACTCCTCAGATGAAATCTCAACTAAAGAATCCAAGCCTTAATCCACGAAGAAGAAAATCTGAGAATCAAAAGGTAGTTAAAATACTTTGCCCTCTTTCCTGAACAATATATTGTTGCCTCAGTTTTTAATCTACATTTTGATTCGCAGGTTGGCGAAAAACCAAACCCTAGTAAGAGATCTCGAATAACTAAACCCACACCATTAATTTCGATTGATGATTTCCTTCATGAAGTTGATAAGGAATTTTCCTCTCCTCCTCGTGAAAATGATTCTTCACACACTCCTGCCTCTACTCCATTACCTACCTTTCAATCTCCCATCAGTGTCAATTTATCAACACTTCTTCAAGATCAACCCTCACAGAATATTTCTTCAACTTCTTCTCTTGAAAAACAACCCTCGCAAAATATTTCTTCAACTTTTTCTTTTGAAAAATCTGTCTTGTCCCCAAATCCTTTGAGTGCTATTTCTCCATACAATTTGCAGCTTGATCTTATTCCTTCAAATTCTTCTCCTCTTCCTCAGGAAATTCGAGATGGAATTTATTCAACTTTTCGAATGTTATCTGAGGTTTTGACCAATACTGCGAAGTCTACTAATGTTCGTTCGCAATATGAATTTTGCGAAGTTCTAAATAATTTCGTCAATCCAGACATTTCTTCTTCACGTCAATCCTTGGAAAAAGAAATTGAATTGCTTCGCCAATCTTTGAAATCTTCTCAAGCAGAATGCGAGGATCTCCGTAAAGAAAATCATCATCTTCAGAATAATTCTCTCGACTGTGCAATTCTTCGCAAAAGAAATGATGAATTGAAAGGTATGATTACTATCTTTATATTTTCCCTTTTATTTACTTATATTCTTCATATGCTTGAAACATCCATTAAAACCCATTCCCATTTATAGAATCCATCCAGAAATGTAGAAGATTGGTACTTCACCATGAATCAGATGCAACAGAATATCGAACCAAGCATGAAAGCCTCTCAAACCAATTCTCCCATTTATCTAATCTTTACTCGTGTTCTCTTGACAACTCTGACGCTCTTTTTCAAGAGAATACTCAACTAATATATGATCGAAATTTTTTGAATGATGACATATATCAACTTTTTTCTTCCTTAACTAAAGCTAATTTGAGAATAGAAACCTTATTAGAAGAGAACAAAACCTTATCAGAAGAGAAATGTTCGTTTTTGAATACAATGATTGTTTCTTCGCAAGAATTAAAGACTCTTCAGAATAAATGTTGCGATCAAGAAAATCTTATTTCTTTGTTAAAAGGTGAACTTGAGGAATTAAAGAAGTCTTCAGATGCTGAAAGAAATTCTTTTGTTATTGAGAAGAATTCCCTTATTAATAAGAATATAGTCTTGAGTGCTAAGAAGAATCAACTTGAAGAAGATTATTCGTCATTAAAAAGTCTTAATGCTAAACTTGCGAAGGATAAGAATTTTCTCCTTTCTAAAGATCAAAAGCTTCAATCTCGACTTAAAGGATTAGTTGGTGATGGTTTTGATAATGCGATGAATCAGATGAAGAACTGTTGTCTATCTATAACTCAATCTCTTACTTCGCAAAGAGAAGGTAGTCATTAAAATTTGACTGCCTCTGGTAGATCTTTAAATTTCGTTATACTCGCAAATTTTATTCTTTGAATTTTTTTTTATTTGCAGAATCTGAGAACATCCTTCGTAATACGAAAGCTGGATTAGAAGCCTCCTATTCCGAGCTTCGCAAGAAAAATTCTTTGCTTTCTACCCGCTTAATCAACTCTCGTGACCGTGCTACTCGGAGATTCAACTATCTTGCTTATTCCAAAGATATCGAAGATACCAATCATCAAAAAGCTATACTTCGTGAAAGTCATCTGAAAGCTCAAGTCTTTACGAATAACATTCTCTTATCAAGAGCCTTGCCTCCTGTGAAAATTACTCCTCTGAAGATATCTGACGATGAAGTTGTTCGTGAGCCTGATAGTGATTTCGATTATGAGAGTGATGATGAAGATCTTGATGATGAGAAAGAATCTATTCCTCAAGGAGATGTTCCTGTTGCATATTCTTCCAAGGATGATATCTTGCAAAAGTCGAAAGCTGCTAATGACCCTACTGATCTTGAAGATCCAGCACAGAATGTTGATGAAGCATGATAACATTCTTTTTTCAATTTATCATTGACTCTCCTGTCCTCCTTTCTTTTGAATTCCTTCCCTTAATTACTGTTGGTTTTCTTTTTGCGAACAATTCTATTTTTTAAGAAGTACATCTGATATTTTGCGAAGATGATTTATCCTTTCTTTCTGATATTTTGCGAAGATGATTTATCCTTTCTTTCTGATATTTTGCGAAGATAATTTAACCTTTCTTTAATTAAATTTTCCCCATTTGATCATATGAAGAGAAATAATATATAACTCACAGATAAAGCTTAGTATCTCCTTTTCCCCCTATTATTTCTCTTTAAATGATTAAACATTGTTTGAAGTATTAGAATATCTTCCTCAATTTATCTTACGAAGTTTCAACTTGTTACGATTGTAAATAAGAAATCCTCCCTTTTAAGTATAAAATATATGAAATATCCTTAATAAGTATACTACATATACAATACTTTTGAAGAAGTATTAGAAGTACCAAATCCGTCAAATGAAGAGATATAAGAAGTATTAGAAGTACTTGATCCGCCAAATGAAGAGATATAAGAAGTATTAGAAGTACTCAATTCACCAACTGAAGAAATATAAGAAGTATTCAATCTGTGAATAATTACGTAACATATAACGAAGTATAATGATTATTTAACCTTCACCAAATGAAATATCCGTTAAAGAAGTATAATGAATATGAGATATTCTTGAAGAATTATAAGAAGTATTCAATCTTTTGGAGAAATATTCAATATATGGAGAAGTATAAGAAGTATGTAATTCTCGTAACATTTTACGAGTATGAACTTATCTGTATTTGATTGCTATCAAAATCGTATCTTTTGTTAAGTCTTCGTGACAATTCTTTAATGATGTTATCTTCTTTGATAGGACTTCTTGTAAAAATTCTTCAATGGTATTGACGAAGCTGTCTTCTCTTCAAATATTCATAATGTATATTCTTGTATAATTTCTTCAATGGTATTGAAGAAGTTGTCTTATTTTCAGATCTTTATAATGTATATTCTTGTATAATTTCTTCAATGATATTGATGCAATGAATTTCATTAATTTCTGTGGTCTTATCATGCCTTCCTAAGTAAAGGTTTTATTTTGCCACCTCTTTTGTAGTAAATTTTTGTATTTGCGATAATATGACAAGTCTGAACATTCTTGCGAATATACAACCTCGTGACATTATCGTCTTGCGATGAAATCGCATGACGTTCTTACACTTTCATGCAAAAACCCATTGATCTCATCTTAACTTCTTTGTATAGTATTTTAGCCTCTTCAGGAAGTGTTGCGACAATATGACAGGCCTAAATATTCTTGCGAACATAAAGCCCCATGACATTGCCGTCTTGCGATGAAATCGCAGGACGTCTCTACACTTTCATGTAGTGACCCATTGATCTCATCTTAACTTCTTTATTATGTTCTGCGAGTTCTTTATTCTTTTCTTTCTTTTTCTCTTTTTTTTTTCTTAGAAGGCTCTCAGAACTTCATTTGTTACACAAATATGACAAGCCTTTATGTTTTCGCAAACAAGAAGCCTCGTGACATTTGCGTCTTATAGCACGTATCAGCTCCCTAATGGAGGGTGCTGCCCTTTATCTTCCCCCTGATTGCCCCTTCAAGGAAGCGTACATCGACCATACAAGGTTAGCTCTTCCCATCCGGTTCTGCCAACAACCAGCTTTTGATCGCAACCTCTTATCCTTTTTGCCTATAGGGCTTATAGTTACGAGGTTGCACCCTATGGGGTATCTTTGGGCCAAGTGCATCATTTGCCAAGACTTGTCAAAAATGGCAGATGTGGTTCAACCTAACCCGGCACTCTTGACTCAACCGTGTACCTCGGCGCCTTGATCGTTTTCTGCACTTCTTGGGAAAGACAGTATGCCTTAGTCGCCCAACCTAAATCCTCTTACACCGCATTTTATATTGCGTAATATCGCTAGATTAGGTGAGAATCCAAGGTGTCTAACCCGGATAGGTACCCAATTATTGGGTTGTACCCCTAAATTTTTACCATGTACTAAGGGCCCTTGGTGGTGTTCCGGTTACCCTTAGCCACGTTATAGGTACCCCCTTAAATGACGTACTTTAGGACTTTTCCTCTTACGAAATATAGCTTCGCGAACTAGGTGTACGCATACAAAGGTTTGCCTGTATAAAATTTTCTGTGGCTCTCTTTCTTTTTTGGAGGCTGATCACAGATTGCGGTCTTTTATTCGCAAATTAATGAAAATTTAATCGCAATATAAATTTTGAAACTCGTAACTTTTCCCAATTTCCTGCGAGCAAACAATATTCGTAAAAAATTTCATGAGTTTTATGGATAATACCTTTTCAAATATAGTCTGTTCCAAGGTCTACCAAGCCTCAAACCCATGTCTCTCCCTTCTGGATCCATCAGCCGATAAGCTCCGCTTCCTACAACTTCTTTAATAACATATGGTCCATCCCATTTTGGTGCTAATTTTCCTCCATTTTATTTTTGATATCGAGGTGTTTCTCGCATGACCAAATCACCTGGTTTATATTCACGTTCAATGACTCTCTTGTTGTATTCTCGACCTAATCGTTCCTGATAAATCTTCATATGGTGCAACACCTTTTCTCTTTTTTCTTCCAAATCATCCAATTCTCTTAATATTACTCCCGCACTTAAATTTCTTTCCCAAGCTTCTTTCTTTGTTGTCGGAATTACAACCTCTCTGGGTAATACTGCTTCTACTCCATATGTTAGACAATAAGGAGACATTCCAGTTGCTTCTCTTCTAGTTGTATTGTATGCCCAGACTGCGCTAGGTACTTGCTCGCACCACCCTTTGAGATGTCCTTCTAATTTCTTTTTGATTGTATCTGCGATTGTTTTATTTGTTGCTTCTGCTTGTCCATTAGCTTGTGGATATAACGGGGTTGACTTCCCACATTTTATTCTAAAAGCACTGAGTAACATCTCTATATTCTGTCCCTCAAATTGTTTTCCATTATCAGATACTAGTTGTGCTGGAATCCCGTACCTGCAAATGAGGTTCTCAAATATGAATGTAAAAACATCTTTATCACGAATATGTTTGTCTTGCTTTTACTTCTGCGAGCTTCGTGAAATAATCTGTTGCAACTATCAAGTATCGCCTTTGTCCAGATCCAGGTATAAATGGTCCAACAATATCCAAACCCCATTTTCCAAAAGGCCAGCAGCTTGTTGAAGAAGTTAACATGGCTCCTGGTGCATGAATTCTTTTACCATGTCGTTGACATTCCTTGCATATTCGTACGAAAATTTTTGCGTCTGTATGCATATAAGGCCAGTAATATCCTTGTATCTTTGCTCTATATGCTAGATATCTTCCCCCACTATGATTTCCAGCTTCTCCTCCATGTAACATCTTCAATATTTTTTCTCCTTCTTCGCGAGTTAAGCACCTGAGAGGTGGTCCATTGAAAGACTTTCTATATAAAATTCCTTCTCGCAACTCATAGTTTGTTGCACGACTCTTTAATTTATGTGCTTCTAGTCTTTTCCTGGATATTTCTCCTGTTGCGAGATATGCATGAATTTCTTTTCTCCAATCTGCGATGTTGTTTGATAACTCTCTTTCTACTTCCATCGCAACGGCTTCCTCAATTTATTTTTCTTTGTCCACTGATGGGTGTTGAATTGTCTGTATTTGGGTATTTCTTGTATTTGGATTTGTCATCATGCTTGGAATAAATGCAAAATCATCTGCGAGACGGTTATATTTTCTAGATATATGTCTCCATTTTAATTTTGGTATCTTCGCAGATAATTCTTCAACGAGTTTCTTGTATTTCTTCAAAGAAGATTCATTTGTGGTATATTCCCCTTTAATTTGACAAATCACTAACTGCGAATCACTTGTTATCCTTATACTTTCGAGCTTTTTTTTTATTGCGATCTTTAATGCATGCACTACAGCTTCGTACTCTGTTTTATTGTTCGTGGATGCAAATTCTAGTCTGAATGAGAATGATGTTCTTTCTCCTTCTAGTGAAATAAACACGACTCCAATTCCATTTCCCTCACTATTGGATGATCCGTCCACTAGAATTTCCCATCTATCTGGTTATGTTAACAAGTCTTTTGGATTTCCAAATTCTTCTTCAACATCCATCATTTCCTCTACTGCTTCATCTTCTTCCAAAGGAAATTCTGCCAAAAAATCTGCGACAACTTGTGATTTTTGCGATGATAATACTTCGTATTTTATCTTGTAATGGTTTACTTGTGCATTCCACCTTTCTATTCTTCCTGACCTTTTTGTGTTCTTCATGGTTGATTCAATTGGGACTTTGGTTACCACTTTTATCACATGTGCTTGAAAGTATATTCGTAACTTGAATGATGCATAAACCAGGGCTAAGATTAACTTCTCCATTTTAGAATAATTCTTCTATGCTGCATTAAAGGTTTTACTAATATAGTAAATAGGCCTCTCTACTCATGCATCTGCTCGCAACACAACTGCACTTAGAGCATATGGAGTTGTTGCGAGGTATACCAATAATTCTTCTCCTATCTCTGGTTTCTGTAGTATAGATGTATCTGCGAGGTATTCTTTGATTCCTTGAAAAGATTTTTCACATTCATCAGTCCACTTGAATTTTGCTCCCTTTTTAAGTATGTTGAAAAAATGCTTGCACTTATCTGACATTCACGAAATAAATCTTCCAAGTGAAGCCAAGAGTCCATTTAGCTTTTGTACTTCTTTTACTGTTGTAGGTGTTGGCATGTCACGAACTTCTTGGACCTTTTCTGGATCAACTTGTATTCCCTCCTTCGATACTATGTATCACAAGAACTTTCCAGATGAAACCCCAATTATACATTTCTCAGGATTTAATTTGATGTTGAACTTTCTCATTTGCTCAAATATTTCCTTCAAATCTTGCACATGGTCTTTAGCTTCCTTGCTTTTTATCAAAATATCATCTACATATACCTCCAAAGTTTTATGTATCCACTTCGCGAACACTTTCTCAACCATATGTTGATATGTAGCACCCGCATTCCGCAAACCAAATGGCATCTTCACATAACAATACAAACCCCTTGGAGAAAAAAAGGAAGTATGTTCTTGATCTTCTTCTGCGAGTGATATTTGATTATACCCTTTATATCCATCAAGTGAAGTGACTCTATCATGAGCTGCAGCTGATTCCACCATTTGTGGTATATCTGGTAATGGAAAACTGTCTTTGGGACATGCCTTGTTTAGATCAGTGAAATCTATGCAAATTCTTATTCCTTTATTCTTTTTCGGAACAATGACCATATTCGCAATCCATTCTGGATATTTTGCTTCCCTTATGATCCCTACATCCAACATCTTTTGTAATTCCTCTTCTATCTGTACATGATAATTTTGTGATATCTTCCTTATTCTTTGTTTGAATGGTCTTACATTTTTATCTATGTTCAATCTATGACACGCCACTGATGGATCAATTCCTGGTATCTCATCTACACTTCCTGCGAAGATATCTTTATATTCTCGTAAAAGATCAATAGTTCTTTTTTCTTCTTCTTCATCCATCTTTGTTCCAATTCGCAAGAATAAAGGCTCCTCTTTACTTCCAATATTTATTTCTTTAGTTGGTTCAGCTGCAACATAGCTTGGACTTTGCTCCCCCATAGGTGTTGGTTCTTTGATTATTTTTGCTGGTTCCCCTTCTTTTTCTGGAGTTTCATCTGGTATACCTCTCCCTTCCTTTGCTCTTATTGTATACACTCAAAATTCTTCTTCCTTTTTTGTTTCTTTCGCAAGTTTCCTACGAAGCTGTTTCTTTCTTGCTCTTCTTCCGCATTGCGTTACTTCAATTTGATAACAAAATTTTGCACTATCAAGATCTCCTTTTATTTCTTGTATTCCATTTGGTGTAGGAAATTTGATTCTCTGATGTAATGTTGAAGCAACAGCTTTGATCGCATGAATCCACGGCCTTCCTATCAGCATGTTATATGGATATTCCATATCTATCACACACAAGATTACATGTGTTTCGACTTCTCCCAGTAATATTCGCAGCGTGATTTCCCCTTTAGATTTTGTTGTAGATTTTCCTAATCCATGAATAAGACATTTTGAATTTGTGATTTCTTCATCTTTAATTCCCATCCCCTTAAGTGCATGATAGAATATGATATTAACAGAACTCCCTGTATCAACCAGAATTCGGTTTAATTTCCATTTTTCTACAGCTTTCTTATCTTCTAGCATGATCGGCATTGTGATCACCAATGGTGAAGTGTGGTTCAAGTCTTCATTTGGAATTTCTGCTACTGAAAATGTGATTTTCTGCTTTTCCCATTCTTCTAAAGTTGTTATCTTTTCTTCCTCCATGATCTTTCTTCCTCTACAATCACGCTTATATATTTTTCCCTTCACATTACTATGAAATTCATCAATCATTGTCTTTGTGATCACATTACATTCTTCTTTTTTACAATCTCCATCTACTAACTTCATTTGATCTTCAAATTTTCCACTATTCCCTCAAATTTTGGCTACCACAATTCTCAAGTCCCTGTTTCTAGCGCCAATTATGTAGTTGCAGAATAACCTACAACTACACCCTCAGTAGAATTAGTAAAAACTCAAGAAGTTCTTGATGATGAATAACAATTTTCTTATTAATGTTCTCAATTGATTACAAAGAAGTATCTAAATGGAACTAGAATAGTTACAACTTTCTCTATTCTCTTTCCTAAGATATTTTCTAACACTCACTAAAAGAACCTCTCGAATTTTACATTTGAACTCCTATTTATAGTAAAACTTATACATCTGTATATGAGTTGCGAAGTATCGCAACTCATACTCGCAACATTATTCCATCCTCGCAAAACTTCATATTTCTCCGCGCTACTTCTATCATCGTATCATTTTATAATTATTTTCTCCTTTATTTATTACGATACTCGTGAACTATTATCCTGCGATATTAAGTACCTACATAAGCAGTCTTGCTCACTCGATCATCTTCCAAAAGCTGCACGGCCACCTACTTTAGGGTTGGCGTTTTGGCATGCTGGCAAGTGAAGAATGATGTTCGACCATCTAGGGCAAAATGGGCCCACTGGTGGTCATTATGGTGATAGCCTGTTCCTGCTAGGGTTCGTCTAGGATGGTTAAATCACGCGGCCAACTTACGTGGACGTGATCTTTTCTGAGACTGACACGGACAATCCAGATTTCCCTTAGGGTATTAGATATGCTCAATCAGGCTAATATAGCACACCGGGAGATATAGCTTGTACGGGTATTTCGTGCATGCCTCATTACTGACACTTGGATATTCATGTTACTCTGCTGAGAGTAACAATCAGTCATCATGCCGCACCAATAATGAGATTCCTGTTGAGAACAACACATGAAATATAAGGCAATTCATGCATTAATTAATAATGCTAGAAATTCACATGGTATTTGGGATTGTTGCTACATGCTCCATCCTGAATGAATTTTTTGTATTTAATTCACAAAACATTTGGGATTGTTGCTACATGCACCATTCTGGGTGAACTTTGTATATTTATCGAATTACTTCAAATAAATAAATAAAGTGAGAGGTTTTCTGAGCTCATCACGTATCAAATGGCTTTATCCTTTGCAGGAGTTGATTGTGGTTTTTAGCTTAGGGTTAAAATCGTAAAACACTAAACCCTAGCAGATAGTAATGTCACAACATGTAAAGAAACAAGCATTTACTAGGCACATTTACCGAAACCTTTAATGTGTCTCTAAAATAATTACCGGGGTATATTTTTCAAATTAGGGTTACGACGAGCCAAACCCTAATTCCCACGTGTTCCAATGGAAAATCATGCCAGCAACACCAACCGCACCAAAGCATGCCAACCATGCTAGCCGCACCGACCGCGCTAATGGAAAATCATGCCAGCCACACCGACCGGGCCAATGCATGCCAACCATGCTAGATGCACCTCTGTGCCAATGGAAAATCATGCCAGCCACACCGATCATGCCAAAGCATGCCAACCATGCTATCCGCACCTCTGTGCCAATGGAAAATCATGCCAGCCACACCGACCGCGCCAAAGCATGCCAGCCATGCTAGCCGTACCTCCGTGCCAATGGAAAATCATGCTAGCCACACCGACCGTGCCATGCCAAACACGTCTCACCATGGCACCTCATGCAGCGCCACCATGTTGGCCTTCCCCACGCGGCTACCAAAGTGAAGGCGTGCAACAATCAACGGTTACCCTTCAATCCCAGGATAAAATCCTTTCCGTCTAAGGTCCCCTCATGACATTTGTCCCAAAACCCTAGCTTGGTCACGCACCTAGCCCAAGTTATCCACGCCGACCGCGCCATGCCAAACGCGTCTCGCCTTGGCCCCTCATACCGTGCCACCATGCTGGCCTTCGCCACGCGTCTACCAAAGTGAAGGTATGCAACAATCAACGGTTTCCCTTCAATCATAGGAACAAATCATGGCCGTCTAAGGTCCCCTCACAACCTTTGGCCCAAAACCCTAGCTTGGTCACGCACATATCCTAAGGTAGTCACACCATGCGCCCATGGCTACTCCTTGGACACACATTCCAAGCCAAAACCGCACCTAGCCCAAGCTAGTCACGCCATGCGCCCATGGCTACCCCTTGGCCCCACATGCTAAGCCAAAACCGCACCTATCCAAAGCTAGTCATGCCATACGCCCATGGAGAACCCTTGGCCCCACATGCCAAGCCAAACCAAACCTAGCCAAGCTAGTCGCGCCATGCCAAATGCACTTTTCCTTGTCCCTAGCCATGCTAGTCACGTCATACCAAGCCAAGCGCTCTCGCCTTGGATCTAGCTATGCCATACACCCATGGCGAACCCTTGGACCCACATGCCAAGCCAAACCAAACCTAGACAAGCTAGCCGCACCATGCCAAACGCACTTTTCCTTGGCCCTAGCCATGCTATTCACGTCATACCAAGCCAAGTGCCCTCGCCTTGGCCCTAGCCGTGCCATACGCCCATGGCAAACCCTTGGCCCCTCATTCCAAGTCTAAACACACCTTAGCCGTGCCACCCTATTGGCCCTCACTACGCGGCTACCAAAACGAAGGCATGCAACGATCAATGGTTTCCCCTCCTCTCAAGATGCAAAATCTTGACCGTCGAATATTACCAGGCTAGAAATTACCCAGAGATCAACTTGCCAAGCCACAACAACGTGTTACATGTTTTCCAAAAACTTTCGAGACATAAACACAAACTAAGGGATCCTCTTTGGGTATTGGTTTGGCGGTTTATAGCATGCGGCGTACACTACCCCCTTCATAAGGAAGTGTCATAAGGGTGAGGCGCCTAGTAAATACGGGAAGTTATGTGGTAAACATTCGTGGGACATAAAGTCGTGCGTTAACAACTTTATGGAACATCAATTCCATAACGTTAACAGTTTCATGCGTTAACCACTTTATGGAACATCAAGTTCATGCATACGGTTACCACCTCCTCCCATTTACTTCCCCACTCCTTAATGAGACCAGGGTACGGTTTCTACTTCGACTTGTATAAATAGGTCATACATATTTCCATTTGAACAACAAGTTCATACGGGAGATACAACACTCAGAAATACTTACTTGCTAGATCCCCTTGTGAGCTCTCTCAATTTTATGATAACAAGTCGTAGTAACCCAACTACTCCTCCAGAATCAACTATTCTGGTCTCACCACTCTCCTTGCTTCCCTCCCCAAAACCAACCAATTCTCCTCCACTTTGTGACCGAAGCAAGTCCGGAACGACCATTTCTTGGCTTAGGATGGATTTTTACAGATTGATCTCTCGAACTTAAAGTACTTTCTTACAATACATTATTTAGGGTTTAAATTGTTTCTCACCCGTACACACTCGAAATTACCAAAATCAACAGAAACTATTTTCACCTATAAACAGCAGGATGTCAGCATATTAAAATTGGTTTTAAAATTTTAGCCCTGAACTAAAATCTACCATCAACAAGAATATATAACCATTGGAGGATATAAGCATTATTGTGGAAACACATATATGTATAAGTCTTTATTCCTTGACCGAAGTTTGCGAACTTTGTTGATCAAGAGAACCGGAGAAGTGCGTGATCTAAGTCCACGAACTGGCGAAAGTTCTCGACCCGAGAATTTCTGCTGGAGTTTGTGAACTCCATATGGGAACTTAAGTCCGCGAACCCAGTCCTCAAACTTGAGTAGGTTATGTCTAAAAATGATGTTTGTGAACTTGTCTTTATAAACTAAGGAATGCAATTGCAAATCGTGGATATATAGTTAATGAACCGATTCGAGTGAATCAAATCATTTTTTCTTCAATTGTGTCTTATGTAGTACATGAGATTTTCTTGCAATGGAACAACTCTCTAACTAGTTCATTTGAGTTATTTGAACTACTTGTGGTGAAGAAGAATATGGTTGATATGAAAGTTATCATGTGGCTAACCATTTGGTTAACTATTGTTGAACCAACTAATGTAAAAGTTTGGGTACGGTTACACAAACCTAGAAATGTTCCTTTCATGTGTGTATGACAAGCTATGTTTTCGATCTAACGGTTGATAAATATTAGCTTGAATCTAATTAGGTTTTCATATAACGGTGAATATTGAATGTTTTGTTACTAAGCTAAAATTGATTACAAACCCTGGTTTGAAAGACTATATAAGGGAGAACTCTAGCAACTGGGAAACCTAATCCCCATACATTTTGTGTGATACTAGTTGTGTTAAGATATAGTCTATTCTACTTTAACCTTTGGTTTCTTCTTCTAAACCAGGTAAATGACTTAAAGACTTCATTGAGATTGTGAAGCCAGACCAATACTACTTTTCTTGTAGTTGTGTGATCTGATATTTCTGTTTCTATCGTACGAGTACAATTGTAATAATTGGATTGAGATTTCTATCTCTGATAGAAAAGATAAAAAGTAATCACAACCATCTTCGTCTCATCATTTGTGATTCCACAATATCTTTTTTCGCTGCGTCGATTAAGACTATTATGAGGTGATTGATAATATTGAGATGTTCTTCAAGAATATAAGCATGGTTTATCAATTGGTTCCTGTTCACCTTGATTTATCAAAAGACGAAATAAAACTCGTAGGTATATTCATGGGAGACGGATTTATCTATTACCGTAGAATTTTCTATGCGATACAAATTTGTTTATTAAAGTATTCGACTTTGGGTTGTAGCAACTCTTAGTTGTAGGTGAGATCAGCTAAGGGAATCAAGTACGTAGTATCCTGCTGGGATCAGAGACATAGGATCATAATTGTACCTTGGATAAGTGTGAGATTGATTAGGGTTCAACTACAGTCCATACCGAAGTTAGTTTGGTGTAGGCTAGTGGCTGTAGCGGCTTAATAAAGTGTATGTTTAATCTGAACTAGGTCCCGGGGTTTTTCTGCATTTGCGGTTTCCTCGTTAACAAAATTGTGGTGTCTGTGTTATTTCTTTTCCACATTATATTTGTTATATAATTTAAATAATACAGGTTGTGCGTTGTTCAATCAATTAGAATATCCGACATTTTTAGTTGTTGATTTAAATTGATTGACACTTGGATATTGGTCTTTGGTACCATCCAAGTTTATCTATCTTGTATTTAAATTGAGACTCGCAGTTTGCTTGAGTAAAATTTAAATCGAGAGATGGAGATATAAACTCTTTGATATACTTTTCTATTGATTGAGCCTAACTGTCTAGTTGATTCTCTAGAAAGTATATTGGAGTTTGTCCATACAGATTGCTAATCGAAATATTGGGTGAGGTTGTTAGACCCCCGCTTTTTCAGCTGCAGCTCCCTGTTTTCTGATTCTGAGCAAGGTTTTGCACCTGCTAATCCATGGCAGATTAATTACCTAGTTTTCCTAGGTTTAATTTCGACAAGCAAGGTATGATATACTGTGCGAGGCGCAAAACCCTAACTACCGCAAGTTAATCAAGGAAATCGATTGAATTCTATGTGTTGACACAGAGTTCTTTTAAGTTCATTGCCAGATAGCATCATGCTTTTTATGATTGAATACCTTATGCAAAGACATTATCCTTGATATTTGTAAATTCATGCTACTCTGCTGCGAGTGAAAACAAATCGTCATGCCATATCAACATTAAGGGTTTAGCCGGAGAACATAACATAGAATCCATTCAAAGGAAATTATATTAAGTGAATATAGGAGAGGCGCCAAAATTTACAGAATACCTGGGATGGTTGCTACATGCGGAAGTCTTGGTAAATTTCATGAAAAAATATTGAGTTACTCGATAAATGTTCCAGTGGTGAGGTTGACACTCATGGATCCATTTTATTACAGAATGACGTCACATAAGATGTGGGGTAAGCATGAGATGGTGACAAACAAGGATGAAATCGAAATGTTATGTCATGAAAAGATTGTCAAGAAGATTTGGCTAACCTTTATCGGGAGGCATGAAGATTCAGTGATCCTTGCATTGGAGGCTTTGCGTAACTCTAACTTGTCCATAAGGTGTTGGTGTCAGCGCTACAGCTTTGGTTATTAATCGACAGAGGTGGCTCTACAACTTGGTCCACGGAATAGACACTAGATGGCTAGGAAAGATAGGTGGCGCTATTGGCTTTGAATGATGGTGCTTTCTTGGATACATCCATGGAATGGTGGAACTGGCTTCAGTCAGTGGAATGGTGAAAATATGGCACTGGAACTTTGGCTACCAAATGGTGATGGTGGTGTTGGAACTTTGGCTACCAAATGGTGATGGTGGCGCTGATGGCTTTAGTTTGTGGAAACTGGCTTCAATCAGCGGAATGGTGGAAATTGGCTTCAGTCGTGGAAACTGGCTTCAGTCCGCGGAATGGTGGAAATTGGCTCAGTCCGCGGGATGGTAGAAATATGGCGCTGGAACTTTGGCTACCAAACGGTGATGAAGGTGCTGGAACTTTGGCTACCAAATGGTGATGGTGGCGATGATGGCTTCAGTTCGTGGAATGGTGGAAATGGCACCTAGAAGGCTTGCTGGATGGATCACGGAATGCTGGAGCATTGACGCTAACTTAAACATAGAGTGCTAGAGCCATGGAGAGTTGGCTTGACCCGGAGTGCTGGAGCCATGGAGAGTTGTCTTGAGTCGGAGTGCTGAAGCCATGGAGCGTTGTAGGTTGAGCGACTGGTGTTCCTCGTGCTGGTGCGCTGCTGGTTCGGTCATGAAACAGAGATATTGACACACTACTTGTTCGGCTATGGATCATGAGTGTGGTGCACCTAGTCATATATTCCCGTTCATGGAGAAATAAAGAATCCTTATTCTGTTCAAACTCTAGAAAATGCGTTCGTATGAAAACGGGTATCGACCCTCTTCTATTTTTGTTGTTCGTCCGACTCCATGCTTTCATCTGCAGCATCTGGCTTCTCTTCGTCATTTGTTAGCGGTGGTAGAACGAGCATTAATGGAAACAAAAAAATCTCCAATAGTTATAATCAACAGCAAGGCAAGCCAGGAG
Organism: Papaver bracteatum; assembly: GCA_023529315.1. Lineage (NCBI taxonomy): Eukaryota > Viridiplantae > Streptophyta > Magnoliopsida > Ranunculales > Papaveraceae > Papaver > Papaver bracteatum. The sequence goes on from JAJJWX010001985.1 coordinate 314,106, forward strand.
AACTCAAGGTATATTCTCTCGTATGTATCCACCCAACAGTATCATCGATCTTCTCCAGAATGTGTAATATGGTGCTGACTTCAGAGGAACGAGTATCTAACCTCTCCTGTGAATTTCAAAACTTACCAAACTCCATTGTGCTCTTGGGATGGATGTATGAAATAATGTCATGTCTAATCTTGGAGATTGTGGTTGCATTGTTGGTTCGTCCTTGACTTTTAGGTTATTTGGTACCTAGACTTTATGATTTCGATGATGATATGATGTTGACGCTTGTATGGTCAACATCTTCCGGAATCTCTAGGTAAAGTAGACGAGCTGAGAGGAATTATGTTGCCGACGTGCTGCCAACAAGTCTCCAAGGACTTCATTCCAGGCTACATCCTTCGAAACATCTTTTGAATATTAGACTATTGTATCGAATAGAATACGATGAGCAGTCCCCAGTTACAATTATGTATGGTAACAGATCCGATGGCATGGCCGGATATGTGAATATCCCGGCTTTCTTTTGGAGTATTTGATGCAGTGCACGACTTCATGTTGAGAAATTCCTGCGGCTGGTAAAGTTTTATTGCATTTGCCGGTAAGGTGGTTGATGGATCTATGAAGGAGATAATCTTTTGGATTCATCATTTATTGATCAGTGGGCGGGAGTCTCACCTGATAGATCTGCATTTCACCCAACTTATGGCAGCCCATGCACCCCTTCCATAGGAAATTAGAAATCTAGAAACACCGAATTTGGCTTTGTTAGCGATGTGCGTTTTCATGCATACCTTGGATAGCTGGTGTTGAGTTCTGAGTAGGTGATTCAGCAAACATGGTGTAGTTGGTATGCGTGGCTTGTTGAGGCTCGACTTTCCTCTTCGATTTTTCACTAACAACAACGCATAGGAATGGCTGAGCCAAATACTGATTGTTGGTCAGGCTCCTTCCAGACAAGGAGGTGGTGATATCATTGCACTACATCTTTTAAGAGTGGTGACCTTGTTACGGTCATGACTTCTTGGTTTGTTGTCCTTTCTGAGTTGAAAGGTTCTCGACAATGAATGGATTCCGTGTGTTGAGCCTCAGTCCCCAAGTGTGGTTTTCATGGTTCTATCTTGTATGATCGGTGAGTTTACCATGATAAAGATATTATCTTGCATCCGTACTGGTGACTCTATTACTTCTTCCATGTGAAACAAAAATATGGAGAAGTACGGATTACCTTTGTAGTGATTGTTGCTATAGTAAAGCTCTGGATGGTGTCAACAAACGAACAACAATAGTTCTTGGCAACAACTGTGATCAGAAGAGACTGCATTTCGTGGGAACAAAAACAAGCTGCCAGGTGCTTGGATGGATACGGTCACGATCATTGACATGGAGGAGTGGTGACTACGGGTACAGATCTTAGAGAGGAAGAGATATAGCTACTGGATATGGAAAGGAAGGAGCAGCAGCTACGAGCAAGAATCTTGGATGACCACAAACATGATTATTGATGGGCTTTAATAACTCACGTATGTGAGTTATTTATTTATTTTTATTTATTTTGTAGTGAAGCGGCGACTTCGGGAGAGAACGTCGAAGCGGCTCCTGAAGCGAAATATTAAAGCGGTTCCTGAAGAAAAATGTTGAAGCGGCTTCTGGAGCGAACGTTGAAGTGGGGCGGCTTCTGGAGCAAAACGTTGAAGCGGAGCGGCTTCCGGAGCGAACTCTAGTGAGGGTGCCATTAACCATTGACTTTCGAAAAACGATTTGATAAGATATGGAAGATGGGAAAACGACATAAAAATAGTCACCTTTCAGATGAGTAGGGGTTAGGAGTTCCCAGCTACGTTTACCATCCATGTGAACAGAGTCCCCAGAAAGTATTGATGCACAACTCCATCAATTGATGTTATATTACATCTGGATCATGGAAATCTAACGCCTGGATTCTGAATCCCTTGACATATTCATTCGGATGTTCATTGTTTCGCTCCTTCTGAGTTGTGGCCATGTCCGTCTGAGTTTTGGCAAGAAATTATTGTCTCTTCATTAAATCTACAAGAGGTTGGATTTCTCTGGATCCTTTAGTCTCTCATTCTGATGGGGAGTGGAAGCAGCTCTGGTGACAACTGGGGGCGTCATAGTTGAAGAAACATTGGGAGAGGCGACAAAGGCTCTGGGTCTGGTGATCGTAGGTGTAACGCCTGAGGGAACATTTCCTGCGCGCTGGTGTTGATCATGCTGATTGGTGTTACATTGATGTCACTGGAAGGAACGTTGATATAAGGGTTTGTTTCTAGCCCGTCTTTAGATCTACATCTTGAAATTGGAATTGTAAAAATGAAATTGAGAATTGAAAACTGATATTACAACCGAGAGATTAATCTCCCACTGTGGTCGCCAATTTTTTGTGAGTGAAAAATATTTCTGCTGATTTTGGTAATTTTGGGTGTGTGGATGAGAAACAAATCTAAACCCTAAACAATGCACGGCACGGGAGTACTTTTGATTCGAGATATCAATCTGTACAATCCTGGCCTAAACCAAGAAATCGCCATTCCAGGCTTGCTTCGGTCACAAAGCGAAGGAGAAGCGTTGGTCTTAGGGAGGGAAGCAGAGAGAGTGTTGAGACCAGAATCGTTGATTCTGAAGGTGTGGTTTTTTACTACTTGTATCAGAAAATAAAACTGGCTAGCATAATGGAAAGCTATCAGGTGATTTCTGGATACTGTGTTGTTCTCTGACCAAAACTTGTTGTTTAGTGAAAATAGGTGAAGCCTATTTATACAAGTCATATTGAAACGTACCCTGGTCTCGTGGGAAGTGGAAACGATTGAGTAGTGGAGCAACAGAGTAACGTGTAACTGTTAGACGTTATTCTTCCATGATGAGGTAAGTGAAATCGTGTAACCGTCAGTCATTTCGCTTCCATGATGAAGGTAATGAATTGTTTACACCGTTACTTTTCACCACCACTAATTGTCTTACTTCATTCCACTTTCTTGTAACGGGCGTATTGCACGCCGCACGCTGTAAACCTCCAGACCAATGCCCTGATGAGTATCCCCCAGTTTGTGACATATTTGATATCTCGAGTGTTTTCGTGGAAAACGTGTAGCAGGTTTCTTTGTGTGGAAATTCAAAGTCAAGAGACATTGCCATAGGAAAATAACATGTGATGCTATTAGGCTTGCCTTGGTAGGCCGCCTAAAACTTGCCACAAGTCCGTCAGTTTGGTGGCGAACTTGAAGGGCTGAGATTACATCTCATGAGGAAGGGTAGCCATTGATTATGTCCACATCTTTGTTGTGTAGAAAAGTGGTGCCATTAACATAGTGGTTCCTGGCGTAGCCGTAGCGTAGCGGGTTTCCCGGGGCTTGTCGTAAGCCGTTAGTTCGGTGGCGAACTTGGATAGTTGAGATTGGATCTCATGAGGGAGGGTAGTCGTTGATTATGGCTACCTTGTGTTGGCGCTTGATAATGGAGAAGGGGAATTTTGGTGTACGCCAGTGGTAATGTAGTATGGCTGGCATGGATCGTGCATGTCGGTGGCATGGTGGTGCAAGTGGCTCCTGGCGTAGCCATGGCCACTAGATTTAGGCGGCTGGTCGCCTAAAATTTTCCACAAGTCTGTCAGTTCGGTGATGAACTTGGATGGTTGAGATTGCATCTCATGAGGAAGGATGACCATTGATTATGGCCATGTCTCGTTGTCTAGCAAAGTGGCGCCTTTGTCATAGTGGCGCCTGTCGTAGACATGGAATAACGGCATGCCAGTGGCGCAACCCCGTGGCGTTGTAGCTTGGCCAGAACTTAGGATTTGGCTCCGTGGACAAAATTAGGGCCTGACGGCGTGGCCAAAGCTAGAATTTGGCGCCGTGGCCAAAGTTAGGGCTTGGCGGCATGGCCAAGGTTAGAATTTGGTGTTGTGGCCAAAGTTAGGTCTTGGCGGCATGGCCAAAGTTAAAATTCGGTGCCATGGAAAAATTTAGGGCTTGTCGGCGTGGCCAAGGTTAGCATTTGGCGTCGTAGCCAAAGTTAGGGCTTGGCGGCGTGGCGAAGGCTAGGGTTTGGCGTCGTGGCCAAAGTTAGGGCTTGACGGCGTGACCAAGGCTAGAGTTTGGCGCCATGGAAAAATTAGGGCTTGGCGGCGTGGCCAAGGCTAAGGTTTGGTGTCGTGGCCAAATTGGGGCTTGGCGGCATGGCCATGGCTTGGATTTGGCGCCGTGGTAAAATTAGGGCTTTGCGGCGTGGCCAAGGCTAGTATTTAACGCCGTGGTAATACTTAGGGCTTGGCGGCGTGGCCAAGGTGATAGGTGTTGTAAAACACCTAATTTTATATATAGTATTTATACTTTCTTTGCTATTTATTTTGTAAAATATGTATCTTATGTTTAGTTTTGAGTTTTTAGGTGCAATGGAGCACTTGGGGGCAAAAGAAGGAAAAAGCTTTCATTTGGAGCGTAAAAGGGCAAAGAGGTCAATTCACATGCGAGTTTTACTGGGCGCGAAGCGGAGCCGAGCCGATAATATGAGACTGCCACGACAGCTTGGTCTAGAGAAGCAAGGGAGCCAAACAACCATGACGGCCCTTATCTAATGCGTGATACCTAGAATCACCTTGGGTGTGTACCCCTTATCTGGCTCACTAGGGTGGTTGTATCCACTATTCTCCTACAACACCCTAAAATTCAGAGCAACTCAATCATTGTTTCCCTAACACAGAGAGAGGTTGTAGTTCTACCAGAAACAGATGGGGTTTGATTCCTTGGTGAAATCTATGAAGAACCAGAAGAATTTGGAGGATGCTGATGCAAAATTAAGAAATGAACTGATGGCGAAATTAGGGTTCAGTGTTGAATTTAGATTGGCAAAGATTAAATGGGGGTTCTGAAATAAAGGAGTTGCTGCTGGTAATTTAGGGAAAGAAGTAAATCGAAACTTTGGCTGGAATTCGAGGAGGAAAAGGTGTTGTTCTGATGTTGATTTAATGGTTCTGTCAAGACTTAAGAACAAGAAATTTAGGGTTTTGAAGTTCTTGATGGTGTTTCTGGGACATAGAAGAAGATGGTAATGAAAATGGGTTTGTGAAAGATGTTGGTGATGGGTGAGCTCAGGGGACTGGCCTTGTAACTGAATAGAGTATTTGGGAAGCAGCTGAAATGGGTTCTCCGATGACTAGGAGGTGGAGCTAAGCTGTAACCTGACAGAGAATGGGGATATGAACTGCAGGTGGTTGATAAGGTTTGCAGCTGAGCTGGTGGAAGTTATGTGTTGGTTTTGAAGCTACGACAGCTGAGAAGAATGGTGAATATGGTTGTCGCAAGGAGTTGTTTAGTGGTGGTCTAGAAGCTGAGTTGCAAGTGGAATGAGTTGAAGGAATAGGAGCTAAAGGTACTTACAATTGGAGTTGAGGCAAGTGGAAGTGATGGGAATGATATTGTGAGCTGGTGGTCAAGGTAGTGATTCTTTTTGATAGTCACAGAGACCATGATGTTGCAGCAATGTTGGTGAAAGTGTAGGTGTAATTGAGGTGTTGGCTATGATGGTGATGAACTGAGTACAACTGAGCTGCAGAACAACAAATGGGTCTGTTGGAGGAGCAGAGATTATAGCTTGTGATGGTGTTTGAGGCTCAGTGGAGATTAACATTGCAGCTGAGAGCTGTGGTTCAGGGGAGCAGGTGTTGGTTCTGGTGGAGATGCTTCATAGCAAGTAACTCAGTTGAGTTGCAGCTGTTGCAAATAAGCTGCAGATGGCTGTGAAAGTACAGAATGGATGCAAATTTGCTGGGATGTTAAGAGGAATGGTTAGGTTGCAGGTGGACTATCAGGTAGCAGATACAGCTGAGTGGGTATATGATGCTGCACTGGAATGAAAACATTACAGGGGAAGTACATTGCTGTGGCAGGGAAGACTCAATGGAATGGAATGGGTCAAGCTTGGTGAGCTTGGCAGTGGTGATGAACAAGTGCAATGCAGTGGCAAGTGGATGCTGAGAAGCTACAGCAAGGTTCGGAGAGTGAATTGCGCTGACTGTGTGGGTTTCAGTGTCTGCGAATCTTGGACGATAATGATCATGGCCTGGAAGAGGTGCTACTTCCATTGAGAAATGCAGTTGTGGTGTGCAACTGAGGAGAAGCAAAGTGGTTGCTGGTATGAGTCTGGTTATGTTGGTTGCTAAAGCTACAGATGATGCAATTGGTTGCAGCCGCAGGATCAACTGGAATGAGTAGTTTGTGAATTGCAGTTGGCATTACATGTCAGTTGCAGGTACTGGTGGAGTTTTTTAGTGAATGGTTGAAGCTCAGCTGAGATGCATCTCTTGTCAGGTGACTTACACAGGTGGCTTGGAGATAGCTGCATTCGCAGAAATAGTGCGAAAACAGAGTGAAAATGGCGCGCCGGTGAGCATAGTTCCGGTAGCCGGATTTCGGAAGTTAAAGCATGGATTGCAATATTTCAGTGAATCGCGAAGGGGGTATGTGTTGGATACAAGAGTTTGCAGCCGTATATATGAGCTACGGGTCACGCTTTTGGGTGCGTTTTCGCAAGAAAAAGGAATTGGTTTAGGTGGTATTTTGTGAATGTTTGAATTGCATAAAAATAGAGTTGAGATTCTGGGAGTGTGCACTTGCCTGGTGACGTCTTCCAATGCTTCAAGTGATCGGAGAAAGTTTTCTGGTGACCGGATTCCGGCCATATTCCGGCCGGTGCACCATTTTTCCGGAGAGCATATTTTTGGGACATAATTTCAAATGGGTTTCTCACACTTGGTTCATGGGCTTGGTGGACTTCTAGGTATTGGACCGTGGGCTTTGAAGACCTAATTTGGAAAGTTGAAAAGCTATAAAATGAAGAGTTTCTATTCTTTTTAGGATATATCACATATCACAATCTTTCTACTGGGTTTTTGGAGGAAAGCAGCGACTAGGGTTTGCTTCCATTTATTTTTCATGTTCTTCAATTTATTTTTGATAATAATTATGTTGAATCTAAAAACCATGAGTAGCTAAATTCTTAATATTGGTTATGGGATAATAAGTGGATTTCACAAATAAAATCTGATTCAATGCATTAGTTTTGTCTCAAGTTTATTGTTTATGTTTCATTGTTGATATTGATTTATGATTTGATTGTTTATTTGGTTGAGTCCGGAATCAATCCGATTTGCATTCATATCTAGAGCTATATTAGGGTTTTCAATACGAAAACGTTGTTCATCCCTGATTCTAAGTAGCATAAATGTGGGTAGTGCTTGTAGAGATATATCCTACTTGTCACATATGAATCATAACTTGGGTTAAATTGATTTAGTGCTTTTACACATTTCAATTGCCTTGATTAGTCTTATTCCATATAGCTTATTGCTTCTAGGGAGTTAAATCTAATTTTCTTTTACACTTTAGGTTGCTTTCTAGGAAGAATTCAAATATACATCTTTTAATGTGGTTGTGATGAAATCATGGAATTAGCGGGATATTCTTGCGAACAAGGTATTCTAGGACTTTTAGTAAATGAGGACAACGTATTCTAGGACTTTTAGTAAATGAGGACAACGTTTTCATCCCGCCTAGATTATTTCTTCATAGTCATTAAAATTTACAATGCAAATGATTAACCACTCCCCCACACTTAAACTTTACATTGTCCTCAATGTAAATTGAGTCATCCAAAGTAAGTCAAGGTGGGAAATTACGCATGACAAACGACAAGAAATCAGAAAAATAAAATCAATATAATACAAGACAAAGCTAAAAACAAAACAAGAAAATGAAAATAAGACAAGAGATACTCATCTTATGGGTTGCCTCCCATTTAGCGCTTGGTTTAAAGTCGTCAGCCCGACGTTCTCCTTGTTTGATCACTTCCCATATACCAATAATCTAAAAAGTTGGGAATCCTTCCATGTAACCTGTTTTGGAAACAGTAGCTTCACACAAGCATTAGTACAATAAAACATAAGTGAAGCTATATATCCGTAAAAGTCTCCCCTACACTTATTCCTGTCCACACTTGGAAGTGGATAAAGAACATAGGTATCGGGAACTTCTACAACTTCTTGTCCGCAAATCTGCATACTGTGAGAAACAAATGTCTCCAATGGAGGATATCGAGAAACAAAGTCATTCAACAATATTTCTGAAGCACATACATTTAATCCCACAAAAGGTAAAGGAGAAGAATCAATAAGCAAAGGATTAGTCAAACCTTGCGGAAACTCTTGTATTGCGGAATCATCTTCGTCCTTATAAAACTCAAGTGAACTTACCTCTTGTATATCGTGGTCCTCTATAAAACCTTGCAACAAATCTTCATTCGTCTTTGCCTCAACTAAAGCCTCGACATCAACATCATCATTATAATATTTTATAGGTTCAATTGGGTCTTCCACAATATTACTCAATTCGGTTTCATTCTCAATCAATACTTCAACACCCTCGTACGTTGCACTATCTAAAATCATGTTTTTGTTACTCCAAGACTCCACCTTTTGAATAGGCGAACGATCATTGTTATGATCCGGAGTTGGAATAACTTCATTCTTGTTACAAGGATTTTCAAAGGGTTCAAAATCATCATCGTAACCCATAGAATAACGTCTATCACGCTCCTTTCTTAAAGCTCTTTTAGCTTCAATAACTTCTTCATCGGATGCTAGGCCGTCATCGATCAATTGATAGAACCTTCTTTCAAGTTCTCTCAAACTAGTTTGCCTTGCACCAAGGAGATCACGAATAGGTTTAGATACACCATCACAAGCCTTAGTTGGTGTGAAACTCTCAACTGTCCGCTCATGACTAGAGGATGACGAATCAAGGCGTTTCTCCATATTGTGTGTATCTTGTTCAACTTGTTGTGTCAGCTCCTTTATCTTATCACAAATATCTGCAACACTAGGAGAAATATGATTAGAAGCATGGCTATCCTCCCCTCCTACTGATTGTTCACTTACATACCTACCATAAGAAGGTTGGTATGTACGAGAATAACCAAAAGGATACGCGGAGTATTGACCACAACCAAAAGAATGGTTTTGGCTATACCCCCCGTATGGTTGGTAGTTGCCTTGAGATTTAGATTGAAAACCAAATAAATTATTGTGTGCATGTTCTTGTCCACCATACATAGGGAACAAATACTTGATTAGGTACTCTTGACGTGTAGATGCCAATTATCAAGTACCTGAAAAAGAAAAATTCTCATAACATCAAATCATAAATAAGAGACAAGAAACATAAACAAAAACAAAAGTAAAAAGAAACTAAAAACTTAATAACAAGCCGTTTGCCTCCCCGGCAACGGCGCCAAAATCTGATCGGTTGTCAGCCGACAGAAATAATTTCACTTTCTTGCTTCACTAAAATAAAGTAGTATGAAATAAGAAAGAGTTCTATGCAAATTTTCAATTTCTTAGTAACCAAGGGGGGGGGGGGGGGGTTTGAGTTATCAAAGCTATAAAAATGAATTGAAAGCAAAGTAATAATAAAAGTAATCAATAAGGAGAAAGTATTGGTGACGGGATAGTTTCATTCACAAATAATATTTTCATCAATGACTAGAATTGATATTTAATCTCTCATTTACTAAAAGTCCTAGAATACCTTGTTCGCAAGAATATCCCGCTAATTCCCTGATTTCATCACAACCACATTAAAATATGCATATGTTAATTCTTCCTAGAAAGCAACCTAAAGTGTAAAACAAAATTAGATTTAACTCCCTAGAAGCAATAAGCTATATGGAATAAGACTAATCAAGGAAATCGAAATGTGTAAAAGCACTAGATCAATTTAACCCAAGTTATAATTCATATGTGACTAGTAGGATATATCTCTACAAGCACTACCCACATTTATGCTACTTAGAATCAGGGATGAACAACGTTTTCGTATTGAAAACCCTAATATAGCTCTAGATATGAATGCAAATCGGATTGATTCCGGACTCAACCAAATAAACAATCAAATCATATATCAATATCAACAATGAAACATAAACAATAAACTTGAGACAAAACTAATGCATTGAATCCGATTTTATTTGTGAAATCCACTTATTATCCCATAACCAATATTAAGAATTTAGCTACTCATGGTTTTTGAACTCAACATAATTATTATTAAAAATAAAATGAAGAACATAAAAATAAATGGAAGCAAACCCTAGTCGATGTTCTCCTCCAAAAACCCCGTAGAAAGATTGTGATATCATCCCCCCTAAAAGAATAGAAACTCTTCCTTTTATAGCTTTTCCAACTTTCCAAAATTAGGTCTTCAAAGCCCAAAGTCCAATAGCAAGAAGTCCACCAAGCCCATGAACCAAGTGTGAGAAACCCATTTGAAAATATGTCCCAAAAATATGCTCGTCGTAAAAATGTGTTTTTGGCCGGAATATGGCCGGAATCCGGTCACCGTCACCGGAATCCGTCCACCGGAAAACTTTCTCAAGTCGCTTAGCCATCGGAAACTATCACCAGGCCAACTGTATACTTCCAGTACCTCAACTCTCCTTCTCTTTAGTTCATACATTCACAAAAACCAACTTATCCAACTTCTTATCTTGCGAAAACGCACCCAAAAGCGTGACTCGTAGCTCATATATGCCGCGGCCAACTCTTGCATCCAACACATACCCCCTTCGCGATTCACTGAAATATTGTAATTCATGCTTCAAACTCCAAAATCCGGCAACCGAAACTATGCTCACTGGTTCGCCATTTCTGCTCCGTTTTCGCACTATTTATGCGAATGCAGCTAACCCTTGCCTGCATAGTTTATAACAGTACCACTTCCTAAAGCAACACAATCACACTGTAACTTCATTTGATACCTGCAACCTGCATTCTATTGCAACATTTCCAGTACCCATGGTAGTTTCAGTACCACCTGCAATTCATCAGTCACCACTAGCATAACCAACAGCTCCACCTGAATCACCAGTACCAACACCAGCTGCCATTACCAGAGCAGCACTAGGACCCAGTTGTAGCTTTTGCATCCACCTGCAACTTCACTTCACCAGATCCAAGCCATTTCATCTCTATTCCATAAGCACCTGTAGTTGCAGAATAATCTACAACTACACCCTCAATAGAATTAGTAAAAACTCAAGAAGTTCTTGATGGTGAATGATAATTTTCTTATTAATTCTCTTAGTTGATTACATAGAATTATCAAAATGGAACTAGAATAGTTACCACTTTTTCTATTCTCTTTCCTAAGATAATTTCTTACACTCCTTAAAAGAACCTCTCGAATTTTACATTTGAACCCCTATTTATAGTAAAACTTATGCAGCTATATATGAATTGCGAAGTATCGCAATTCATCCTCGCAAAATTATTTCATCCTCGCAAAACTTCATATTTCCCCGCACTACTTCTATCATCGTATCATTTATAACTAATTCCTTCTTTATTTATTACAATACTCGTGAACTATTATCTTGCGATATTCAGTACCTACATCTTGCCTCTTCTCATGTCAATTCTACGAAGAAGAAATGTCATGAGAATCTCTATTCTCGTAAATTTAGTGTAGTTATTACCACCCATCAAGTTCGCAACACGTCTTTTTACTTTTCCCTTACCTTTTTGACACGTTTCTTCTTAACCGTTCTTTTCAACCGTTCACGCTTACTCGTATTAATGAGTTTCTATCTTCATCAAACTCTCTCTATTTATAAATATTATCCTTTGTTTTTTCTTTTTATTCTCTTATCTTGTTCATCTTCTTCACCACTTCTGCCTCTGCAATCTCTTTTATCCTTTTTCCTTTCTATTTTCCATCTTATATTCAATGGCACCAAAGAAGAAAACTATTGAAATGCGGGTGCTACATATCAACGAATGGTCGAAAAGGTGTTCGCAAAGTGGATACATAAAACCTTAGAGGTGTATGTAGATGATATGTTGATAAAAAGTAAAGAGGCCAAAGATCATGTGCAAGATTTGAAGGAAATATTTGAACAAATGAGAAAATTCAACATCAAATTGAATCCTAGAAAATGTGTAATTGGAGTTGCGTCAGGAAATTTTTTGGGATACATAGTATCAAAGGAGGGAATACAAGTCGATCCAGAAAAAGTACAAGCAATTTGTGACATGCCAACACCTTCAACGGTAAAAGAAGTGCAAAATCTAAATGGACTCTTGGCTTCACCTGGAAGATTTATTTCGCGAATGTCAGATAAGTGCAAACATTTCTTCAACATACTTAAGAAGGGAGCAAAATTCAAGTGGACTGATGAATGTGAAAAAGCTTTTCAAGGAATCAAAGAATACCTCGCAAATACATCGATACTACAGAAACCAGAGAGAGACGAAGAATTATTGGTATACCTCGCAACAACTCCATATGCTTTAAGTGCATTTCTATTGCGAACAGATGCAGGAATAGAAAGGCCCATTTACTACATCAGTAAAACTTTTAACACAACAGAGAGAAATTATTCTAAAATGGAGAAGTTAATCTTATCCCAGGTTTATGCATCATTTAAGTTGCGAATATACTTTCAAGCGCATGTGATAAAAGTGGTAACCAAAGTCCCAATTGAGTCAGTTATGAAGAACACAAAAAGATCAGGAAGAATAGAAAGGTGGAATGCACAAATAAATCATTACAAGATAAAGTACGAAGTGTTATCATCGCAAAAGTCACAAGTTGTCGCAGATTTCTTGGCAGAATTTCCTTCGGAAGAAGATGAGGCAGTAGAAGAAATGATGGATACTGAAGAAGAATTTGGTAATCCAAAAGACCTATTAACAGAACCAAATAGATGGGAAATTTTAGTAGACGGATCATCCAACAGTGAGGGAAATGGAGTAGGAGTTGTGTTGATTTCACCAGAAGGAGAAAGAATAGAATTCTCATTCAGACTAGAATTTTCATCCACGAACAATGAAACGGAGTACGAAGATGTAGTGCATGCATTGAAGATCTCAATAGAAAAGAAGCTTGAAAATATAAGAATAACAAGTGATTCTCAGCTGGTAATTTGTCAAATTAAAGGGGAATATACCACAAATGAGATTTCTTTGAAGAAATACAAGAAACTCGTTGATGAATTATCTGCGAGGATACCAAAGTTAAAATGGAGGCATATAACAAGGAAATACAATCGACTCGCAGATGCTTTTGCATTCATTCCAAGTATGATGACAAACCCTAATATAAGAAATATCAAAGTTCAGACAATTCAACATCCATCAGTGAATAAAGAAGAAGAAATTGAGGAAGCAGTTGCGATGGAAGTAGAAAGGGAACTACCAGACGACATCGTAGAAGATCTCGCAGATTGGAGAAAGGAATTCATGCATATCTCGCAAAAGGAGAAATGCCCAGGAACAGACTAGAAGCACATAAATTAAAGAGTCGTGCAACAAATTATGAGTTACGAGAAGGAATTTTATACAGAAAATCTTTCAGTGGACCACCTCTCAGATGTTTAACTCGTGAAGAAGGAGAAAAAATATTGAAGATGTTACATGGAGGAGAAGCTGGTAATCATAGTGGGGGAAGATCTCTAGCTTATAGAGCAAAAATACAAGGATATTACTGGACTTATATGCACACAGACGCAAAATTGTTAGTGAGACGATGCAAAGAATGTCAACGACATGGGAAAATAACTCATGCACCAGGGGCACCATTAACCTCTTCAACAAGTTGCTGGCCTTTCGGGAAATGGGGATTGGACATTGTTGGCCCATTTTTACCTGGATCTGGGCAGAGAAGATACTTAATAGTCGCAACAGATTATTTCACGAAGCTCGCATAAGTAAAAGCAGTACAACATATTCGCGATAAGGATGTTTTTACATTCATATTTGAGAATATCATTTGTAGGTATGGAGTTCCAGCACAATTAGTATCCGACAATGGGAAACAATTTGAAGGGCAGAATATAGAGATGTTACTCGGTGATTTTAGGATAAAATGTGGGAAATCAACTCCATTATATCCACAAGCTAATGGGCAGGCAGAGGCAACAAATAAAACAATCGCAGATACAATCAAAAAGAAATTAGAAGGACATCTCAGCGGGTGGTGCGAGCAAGTGCCTAGTACAATCTGGGCATATAATATAACTAGAAGGGAGGCAACTGGAATGTATCCTTATTGTTTAACATATAGAGTAGAAGCAGTATTGCCAACGGAGGTTGTAATTCCGACAACAAAGAAAGAAGATTGGGAAAGAAATTTAAGTGCAGGGGTGATATTAAGTGAACTGGATGATTTGGAATAAAAAAGGGAAAAGGTGTTGTGACATATGAAAATTTATCAAGAAAGATTAGCTCGAGAGTATAACAAGAGATTTATTGAACGTGAGTATCAACCATGTGATTTGGTCATGCGAGAAACACCTCCCTACTATAAAGAAAATGGAGGAAAACTAGCACCAAAATGGGATGGACCATATGTCATTAAAGAGGTTGTGAGAAGTGGAGCTTATCGGCTGATGGATCCAGAAGGGAAAGACATGGGTTTAAGACTTGGTCGACCCTGGAATAGATTGTATTTAAAAAGGTATTATCCATAAAACTCATGATAATTTTGCGAATATCGTTTGCTCGCACAAAAACTACCAAAATTACAAATTTTAAAATTCTTGTTGCGATTAGATTTCATTAAAAAAAGACGCAAAAATTTATTTGCGATCAGCTTTCATAAAAGAAAGCCGCAAACTGTGATCAGCTTTCATAAAAAGAAAGAAAGCCGCAGAAATTTTACACAGGCAAACCTTTATGACGTACAACCTAGTTCGCGGAGCAACATTTCGTAAGAGGCAAAGTACTAAAGTACGTCATTTAAGGGGGTACTTATAAGTATGGCTCAGGGGAAATAGAACAACACCACGGAACCTGAATACATGGAAATTACGGGGTACATAACCCAAAAACGGGGTACCTATCCGGGTAAGACACCTTGGATTTTCAACCTAATCTTGCGATGTAACATGATTTAGGTTGGGCGACTAAGGCATACTGTCTTTCCCAAGAAGTGCATAAAATGATCAAGGCGTCGAGGTACACGGTTGAGTCAAGAGTGCCGGATGGGTATGAAGCACATCTGCCATTCTTGAAAAGTCTAGGCAAATAATGCACTTGGCCCAAAGATACCCCATAGGGTGCAACCTCGTAACTATAAGCCCTATATATATGCAAAAAGGATAAGAGGTTGCGAACAAAAGCTGGTTGTTTCTAGAACCGTATGGGAAGAGCTAACCTTGTATGGTCGATGTACGCTTCCTTGAAGGGGCAACCAAGGGTAAGATAAAGGGCATCACCCTCCATTAGGGAGCTGATAAGTGCTATAAGACGCAAATGTCACGAGGATTTTTATTCGCAAGAACATAAAGGCTTGTCATATTTGTGCAACAATTGTATTTCTGCGAGTAAAAAAAATAAAATAAAATATATATATACTCGTAGAATTAAATACAAAGAAGTTAATATGAGATCAATGGGTTATTACATGAAAGTGTGATAACGTCCTGCGATTTCATCGTAAGACGATAATGTAACAAGGTTGTATATTCGCAGGTATATTCAGACTTGTCATATTATCGCAAACACAAAAATATGGTTAAGATAAAGTCAAGGGGTTGAGGCATGCGAATGCACCAACGTCCTGCGACTTTATCGCAAAAGAGGTGGCAAAGTAAGACCTTTACTTAGGAAGGCATGATAAGACCACAGAAAATAATGAAGTCAATTCCGTCAATATCATTCGAGATTCTTTATATTCTCAACAAGAATATATATCAAGAATTCTTACCAAAAGAGGCAATTTTTTTCGCAATCAAGAATGGATATTTCATACTCATTAAAATTTTCGAGGATTGAATACTTCTCATATTTCTTCAAGGATTGAATACTTCTTATACTTCTTCAAGGATGTTTCATAATTCTTATACTTCTTCAAGGATGTTTCATAATTCTACAAGGAGGTTTCATACTTCTTATACTTCAAGGGGGAGATTTATTATTTACTTCGCAATAACCTGAAACTTTTCAACTTAAACTGAGGCAGATATTCTAATACTTACAACAACAATTGATCACCTGAAGAGCAATAATAAGGGGAAATGGAATACTAAGTTAAGTCTTCAAGATATGTTATTTCTCTTCATATGATCAATTTATTCAAGTTATGCAAATCAAGAAAGTATTCAATTAGAGAAAGGTAAAATCATTATCGCAAAATATAAAATATACTTCTTAAGGAACATAAACAGTAAGCAGAATTGTTTGTAAAAAGAGGACCAGCAGTAATCAAGAGAAAGAGTTCAAAAGAAAGAAAAACAAGATTATTAACGATAACTTGGGAAAGAAGTTCATCATGCTTAATGCTCATCATCAACACTTTGTGCTGGATCTTTAAGATGAGTAGGATCATCAGCAATGTTCAATTCTTGCGAAACATTACCCTCTGTAGAGCCTTCAACAGGAGCTTCTCCTTGAGGGATAAATTCTTTTTCACCATCAAGTCCTTCATCATCACTTTCGTAATCAAAGTCACTATCAGGATCACAAGCAACTTCATCATCAGATATTTCCAGAGGTTCAACTTTCACTGGAAACAAGGATCTTGATAAGAGAATGTTGTTTACGAAGACTTGAGCTTTCAGATGACTTTCACGAAGTAGAGCCTTGTGGTGGTTAGTATCTTCAATATCTTTGGCATAAGAAAGATGGTTGAATATCTGATTGGCACGATCACGAGAATTGATCAAACGAGTAGAAAGCAAAGCATTCTTCTTGCGAAGCTCAGAACAGGTGGTCTCCAATCCAGCTTTAGCATTGCGAAGATTGTTCTCAGATTCTGCGAGTGAAACAAAACTCAAAGAATCAATTCTGCGAATATAACAAAGTTTAAAGGTATATCAAAGACAGTCAAATTTTAATGACTACATTCTCTTTGTGAAGTAAGAAATTGAGCTAAAGATAGACAACAATTCTTCATTTGACCTATAGCTTTATCAAAACCATCACCAACTAATTCTTCAAGTCTGGATTGAAGCTTTTGATCTTTGGAAAGAAGAAATTTATTATCCTTCGCAAGTTTTGTATTTAGGTTTTCTACTTGGGAATAATCTTCTTTAAGTTTATTCCTCTTAGTGTTCAAGATTATATTCTTATTAAGAAGGGATTTCTTCTCGGCATGAAAAGAACTTCTCTCTGCATCTGAAGACTTCTTTAATTCCTCAAGTTCACCTTTTAACAAATAAAGGAGATTTTCTTGATCGCAAAATTTACTCTGAAGAATATTCAATTGTTGCGAAGAAATGGCCATTGTATTCAAATACGAACATCTTTCTTCTGATAAGGTTTCATTCTCTTCTAATAGGGTTTCTATTCTTAAATCGGCTTTAGTTAAAGAAGAAGTGAGCGGAGATATTTCATCATTCAAAATTTTTTGATCGTAAATTAGTTGGGTATTCTCTTGGAAAAGGGCATCTAAATTATCAAGAGCACATGAATGAAGACTAGATAAGTGGAAAAATTGGTTCAAAAGACTTTCATGCTTGGCTTGAAATTCTTCTGCGTCTGATTCATGATGAAGTACCAACATTCTACATTTCTGGATTGATTCTATAAAGGGGAATGGGTTTTAATGGGTGTTTCAAACATGCGAGAAATAGAAACAGACAAAAGGATAAAAAATAAAGATAATAGCAATACCTTTTAATGCATCATTCCTCTTACGAAGGATCGCACAATCTAGAGAATCATTTTGAAGCTGATGATTCTCTTTACAAAGATTCTCACACTCTGCTTTCAAAGACTCATGAGTTTGGCGAAGCAATTCAACTTCTTTTTCCAGGGCTTGATGTGAAATAGAAACATCAGGATTGATGAAGTTGTTGAGCATTTCGAAAAATTCAGACTGCGAGCGAACATTTGAAGACCTTGCAGTGTTACTCAAAACATCAGATAACATCTGAAAAGCTGAATAAATTCCATATCGAACTTCTTCAAGAAGGGGAGAAGAATTCGAAGGAATAAAATCAAGTTGTAAATTGCTTGGAGCAACATCACTCAAAGAATTAGGAGCTAAAATGGGTTTTTCAAGAGAAGGGGTTGATAGGGTAGCTTGCGAAGGTTGATCTTGAAGAAAAGTTGATAAATTGACAGGGGTGGGAGTCTGAAAACTGGGTAATTGAGTAGAGGCAGGAGTTTGCGAAGAAGTGCTTTCACGAGGAGGACAGGAAAATTCTTTATCAATCACAGGAAGGAAATCACTGATTGAAATTGGTGGCTTGGTTTTGATAATACGAGATCTCTTGGTAGAGTTGGATTCTTCACCGACCTACGAATCAAAATGTAGATTAAAAACTGAGGCAAAAATATATTGTTTCATAAGGAAGATATAGTATTTTAACTACCTTTTGATTCTCGGATTTTATTCTTCGAGAGCTAGGGTTTGAGCTTTTAGTTGAAGGTTTCACCTGAGAAGCAGTTTTGCTGAAAGAAATCAAAATCAAACAATGAACTAAACAGAAATAAAAGAAATAAACAAGTGAAAGATGCGAGAGATAAAAGAAAATTACCTCGGAGAACTCATGATGGGATTAACAGGAAGAGAAGGAGATAACCGAAGAAGTGATGTGAGAAGAAGATGAAGTTGCAGAAGTAAAAAGATAAGGTAAAAAAGATAAGGAATGGAATAAAAGGAGTATATATAAGGGAATAGTTAGGAAAAGACGGTTATAAAAGACGTGTTTAAATTCTGATAAAAAAAAAGAAAAGAATAAGTAACGATTATATTCTCACGATCATTACTTCTTCGCAGAAATGACATGAGAAGAGGCAAGATGTAGGCACCGAATATCGTAAGATGTTGGGTTACGAATGTAGTAATAAATACAAGAGAAAAGTGTCACAAGATAATACGATAATAGAAGAAACACGGGAGAAGTGTGAAGGGTTTGCGAATATAGAATAAATTTACGATCAGAGGATGCGATGCTTCGCAGGTTATATACAGTTGTACAGATTTCACTATAAATAGTAGTTCAAATGCTAGATCGAGGGATTCTTTAGAGGAGTGTTAGAAAAAGTCTTAAGAGAGAGAACAGAGAAAGTTGTAACTGTTCTAAGTTCCATTAACATATTTCTTTGTAATCAGTTGAGAATATTAATCAGTAAATTGTCATTTTTTATCAAGAACTTCTTAAAGTTTTATGAATTCTATTGAGGGTGTAGTTGTAGGATTTCCTGCAACTACAAATTTTCTAATTAAAATTTGGGATCCATTAGTTCACTAATGGAAGAAAGTCTCCCTTCAATGCCTGGTGATACAAGAATGCAGTTGCCCTGTCTAGATTCGCGACGCCTGACAATTCCTACTACGTAACAAGTATCACCCGAACACATCCGAATTACTAACCTCACTATTCCCAGTGCTGGATTAACTAAGTATTAATTTTAATTACTCTTTAACTTTTATCTTAACTTGTGTAATTCTGATAAATTCACTTCACAAAATATATAAATCATTTTAAGTAATTTATTCATCAAAATTTATTTATTTCATTTTTATTTACCATATTATTATTATTTACTTATTTTAATGAAATCGAATTTTAATTTCAAGAGGAACTATATTATTACAACCAAATAATTTTTAAATTCATGTAATATTAAAGGGTAACTGAATGTTATAACTATTATCCAAATGTTATTATATAATGTTTTATGTATTTGTTTATTTCATCATGTGATTTGATATAAATAAATAACCGCTAACAATTTTTCATAGTTGTCCAACTGCTGATCCTAGAAGCTTTGATGATGATGTGTTTCCTCAAGATATAGGCAGGCCAACTGTAAGGGTTAAACTTCTAGGAGGGCCAGTGAGTCTTGATTTGAACTTTATCAGTAATATGGCGGTGGCTAGAGTTCATAAGACTATCCAGCTAATGTCTTCCATCAAAAACCTCAGGGACCCTCAGAGCGAGATGTTATTACCTCGAAATTGCACCGGTGTGTCCAGACTATACTTTTCTATGCGTACTACCAACCCTGCAGCTTTACAAGAAGGCACTGAATTATTTGATGATTACTTGTTTCAGTACTTGAGACTCTTGGTCACATGAGATGGTGCAGGGTTTGGACCGCTGCAGCGCCGTATCGCTACTCTTCCTCTTAAGGAAGGTGGTCTTAGAATTTACACTATGGCAGACACTAGTAGCTATTGATACCTATCTTCTAAGAGTCAGATGGTTTCGGTTCAAAAGGTGATTCTTGGCAACTTATTCTCTTCAGACAAAAGTTCTACTTATCAGTCGGCTCTACAGAACTTCATCCAGGTTTGTGGTTTACCTTCTAATTATTGTGTTGATGATTCTGCCACCCCTTCCATGCACTCCCTGGCAGTCACCTATTTCGACGCAGTTAAGAAGAAAATCCCAAACCAATTTTCTATGTCTGCAAGAGATTCCACTTTGTGGCAGTGTAACCGTGTTAAGCACGCTCAAGATTATCTGTTGGCTGTACCCATTAGTGGTCTGAACCAATGCCTTGGTCCAAGGAAGTTTCGTGCAGTTGTTTGTTACCGATTGGGTATCCCTTTTTTCGCTGAAGGAGGCATGTGTTCCAGTTGTAACAGACCCATGGATATTTTTGGGGATCATGCTCTTCATTGTGCTAAAGATGTTGGGATCAAATATCGCCATGACCAAGTACGTGACGTAGTTGTTGGAATTTGTCACAAAGCTGATGTGCATGTGCATAAAGAAGCAGACCTTGGGCTTCTGTCTGCTGATAATAAAGACTTACGCCCTGTGGACATCCTTGTTCTTAATTGGGAGAATAATCAAGATGTTTGTATGGATGTTACGGGTGTCTCTCCTTTCACTGGCGAAGGTATTCGTAATTTTGTCCCAGGTCAGGCTATTTCTAATGCTGTTATGCGCAAAAGGAACAAGTACTTGGATCAATGTACTTCACATGGCTATGGGTTAGGTGTCCTAGATTTTACCACTCTGGGTGAACTAGGTGATAATACTTTATGTTTTTTTAAGAGATTGAAGAATTGTATTGTTAGTAACGATGTCAGTAGGGGTGTTGGGAAATTTCTTTTTTATAGGCTAGGTGTCGCTATTCAGAAGGAGGTTGGTGCTCAGCTTGTTGCTAGGCTACCAACTAAAGTTATGTATGACTCAATTTGAGTACATTTAGTCTAATATTATTTGATTTTTTTTTTAAATAGTTGTTTGGTATTAATTTTTTTTATTTATTATTATAACATTTATTTCTTATTTCTTTGGCCGATAAAAGTTACTCGTAGTTAATCAAAATGCCAAGTTTAGAATAATTATTAATACTAGATTTGATTTGGTCTAGCTTTATTTTCTTGAGTTTATATGATTGCTAAATAATCGTTAAGTTGTATTATTAATAATGTTACATTTTTCTATTACTATCCAAATGATATTTACAATAACTCTAACTTACAGTACTTAATATTATATAATATTATTATTTGCTGATCTTATAAAAAAATTATTATCTTGATTATATTATCATTTTCATTATTCTTAAGTTAATAGTCCAGATGGCACACAAAGCTTTAATCTTCTAAATATAACTCTATATTCACGTAAAGATTTATATAATAGATTTTATTTATTCATATTGAATCGGTAGTATAGTACATCTTGTTTCATATTGTCGTTAGTAATTTAATATGATTTAAATTTTGAGTCTGCATAAAATTTTAATATGTCTTAATAGTCTTTAGATTTTGATATTAATAATAAGTATCTTATTTATAGGCAAATTTATTTTACTTTAACTCTAATTTTGTACTAAGCATTTGAGTACTATAAATATCACTTCAGGTGCATAATTTAATGATTTAGTGAATCATTATTGGACTAAAGATACTTTGGTTATAAGATCATTAACAAGTTTAATTTTTATTTTATGCCTTATATGACCCCACGTTCTTAATCCTACCTAATATAAGTCTTATATTATCTATTTGGTTTGAATGCAAAACACATAATTCTAATTTGTTACTAGTTAACTTTGCAAAACTTAATCGTAGATAAGCACT
The DNA here is from genome assembly GCA_023529315.1 of Papaver bracteatum. Lineage (NCBI taxonomy): Eukaryota > Viridiplantae > Streptophyta > Magnoliopsida > Ranunculales > Papaveraceae > Papaver > Papaver bracteatum. The sequence continues at coordinate 336,155 of JAJJWX010001985.1, forward strand.
AATAATTTTCCATTGATATTTAATCCTAATCATTATATTATCGCCATATATTTGTTAATGAGATTTTAATTTAATTTATTCTCAATAATATACAAATTTAAATTCTAACAGTTTAAGTTTTTCATACTAATTTTTCTTTTCAAAAGATGATTAAATCTATTACGAAGGAAGGTCCTATTAATATACAAATTCATTTTGTTTTAATTCTAATATTACACTAAGTATCTGGATACTATTATTACTACTTCATTTTAAAATATTTAGTGGATCATTTGTTAGCCTAAGGATAATTTCGGTATAACATCTAATAAGTATTATATTAACTATCTAGTTTAGACGCAAAGCATATATCTCTAATTTGTAATTTAATTTACAAAACTTAATCGTAAATAAGAGTTATTAATTTTTCAATAACTATTTAATCATAATTATTTTTATTACTATCATTATATAATCTTATTGAAATTTTAGTTAAATTAAGTTCAATATGATACTAATTGTTGAATACTAACATCACTTTATTAAAATTATTATTACTATTACTATCATCTATAATTAATATAGTAATAATATTTTTATTATTAACATTAATGGCCAACCTATTATTTTAACTATTCTTACAAATATTATTGAGTCGCAAAATATTATTAACGTTTATGTAATTATAAATTGTTTACTCTACGTATAAATTAAGGTGTTCACTAAGTTTCTATGTGATTTACAAGATCTATCAATAATACTAATCTCACTATTTCTATAGTGTTAGATTGTTTACGTGTTCATACTTTTTAGATTAATTATTCCAAATCCTTATTAGCTAAATCTATTGGTGTACCCTACAATTTTTACTTCATTACATAAACAAACAACCAAACAAACAAATCAATCAATCAAACAATTATTTTAATTATTGATAGCTTTTAGTGATTAAGATTTTTATCTCACAACCCAACCCAGTTCTAAATTAATCTAGTTCACTAACTGGCACTGGATATTTTTATCTTTTCCCATGTAAGATCTAGTAGTGAGCTCTGATACCAATATTGTAGCGGCCCCTAAGATAACAGCTGACTAATCCAAGAGATTAACTAAATAAGAGGCACTAAAAACTAAAACATTTACTTAAACAATCAATTAAGAAATATACTACAAAACTTAACCCGAAACTAGCCCCGCTCAGAAATATATACATAAAAGAACTCCTCTCAAACGATACATATACAATAGTCATATAGTTTACAAGTACATCAAGTAATATAACAAACATAGTAAAAGTTAATCAAATAACGAAATCAACCCTTGAAGATTTCGCTGTGCAACTCTGATATGTCTCTGAAACTGAAAGTGGGAATGAGTGAGCACATCATCCCTAAAAGGGGTGCCCAGTAGGAATAACATTTAACTTTTAAGTAATCATATGCAAGATTTGGAAAACAATATATGTTTTCCGAAACATTAAACAGCGACCAAGTCACTGAAATAAACAAACATGTATATGGACAAACTCCTTCTTCAAACAATGTATAATATTCGTGCTAACCACACTCAATATTTATTGATATCACCAAGACCATGATGATCCACTCTAAGCATAAAAGCTGAATTCATGTAGATATAAATATGAAGGAGCGTATCCTATATACCATACGTGGAAATTCTCATTTCCCATAACAATTCATATTGACAACAAACATTACAGGTTATTTCCAAATCGTGGAAAGATTTTTTTTTTATACGAAGAGTAGTTTTATTGATTATCTTGAAAGGAAGTTCTGATCTTGGGATAAAAAATCATACCGTTCATGCCCAAAGTCATCATACTGAAACAAATCTGTAGCTGAAACTCTAACTTTTTTTAGAGACAGTGTGAGCTACTTTATTATTATCTCTACTAATATAAGAAAAAAAGCAGGAATTGAAATAAGTACTTAAGTGCTTAATCTCTCTAATTAAGTTTCTGTTTTCCCATTGTGCCATCCATGGGTCTTCATTGACATCCTTTATTACTACTTGTGCATCATCTTCAATTTGTATATCCTCCAAGTTTATTTCTTTGGCCCATAAAAGTGCATCCCTAACTGCAAGACATTATCCTTGCTATGGGTTCAAGACTCCATGTTTGAAACTCCCTCTGATCCCGTCACAGTTGCCTGCATGATCACGTAAAACCACACCAGTACCATTTTGGTTAGTATCATGATCAAAATATATCAACATTAAATTTAGCAATGCCTTGAGAAGGGGGCAACCAATTAGACTTATTCTTAGTACTGTACGGACCACATAATAAATTTTCATGTAGGTGGGAGTTTAAATGATATTGTATTCTATGAGCTGAAGAGATAGGGTTTAGTTTTACTCCCTGAAATATCTTCTCGCACCTGTCCTTCCATATGATCCAAATACCTATCATACAAGTGAATAACATACGCTCATTCATTCCTGTACTATTTCCATTGAACCGGCTTAGGACCAATTCTGAAACGCTGTTGCAGTTAGCTCTCATAGAATCTATATCTATACTGATTGTTATCCATACCGATCTGGCATGTCTTCAGTCGAAAATCAGATGTTCTATTGTCTCTTCTTCTCTTTCACAGATTCCACAATGCGTTTCCATCTCAGGATTGCAAGCAGCAAGTTTGTATCTAGTTGGATGGCATTCATGTATGCACTTTCATGAGAAAAACTTGATTCTATGGGCAACACTGCAACTCCACATAGCCTTCCAAACTTGTGGCTGAATAAAAACTCCATTCACCTGACTATCATTAGAATCCCTGGTGAGATAGTTATAAGCACTTTTGACTGAGAATTTTCCATCTTTATCTAGAGTCCAAAGCATAATATCTTCTTTGGAAGTGTCTATAAAAATCTCTTGAATCTTCCAAGAAGTATTGGCATCAAACAAGGTATCCAGGAGAGGAACATTCCAAGTATTCATATCTGGATTTATTAATTCATCAACACTCTCATAAAAACTGTGCAAATCATTCACAGGGACTGGGGGATGGTTTAACCTTGGTACCCACTTGTCTTTCCATATTTTTGTTCTTCTTCCATTATTAATCTCCATAAAATAATTATCTTTGATAACTTGAAGACCTTTTGAAATACCAATCCACATGTAAGAGCAATTTGTAGCCTTAATTATTTGATGAAGTAAATTACCATATCTGAAATACTTAGACCCTAGAATTTTTGTCCAAAGTTGATATTCTTCAGTACAAACTCTCCAAGCAAGTTTTGTCAGTAATGCAAGATTAAGTTTTTCCATATCCATGAATGCAAGACCTCCATGATCCTTAGGTCTGCACAGTTTAGAGTAAGAAATAAGATTACATCCTCTATTAGATGAATGCCCCCATAAAAACTTCCTTTGTATGGTGGTTAAATTCTTCATTAGCTTATTAGGTAACTTGAAAGAACCTATTTGATATACAGTTACAGAGTTGAGAGTATGCTTGATCATTGTAGATCTTCCAGGTTGAGAGAGTGTAGTAGTTGACCAAGTTGATAATCTGTTATTAAAGTTGTCCTCAATAGCTTTAAAAGCTTCTTGATTGGAATGTCCAAGTATGAGTGGAGAGCCTAAGTACCTTTCTTTTGAGCTCATAGACTTTACTCCTAAAACTTGAGTGAGGCTTGCTACAACTTCTGGTTTAGTCTTTTTGCTGAAATGCACTGCAGATTTCTCAAAATTTATAATGCAATTTAAATAACTCATGGAATGCACGAATAGACAATGCATGAGTTTGTTAAGCATAAACTTTTGTAAAAACAACAATAACGGTTACAAAAGAGTAAAATGTATTCCCACCTCTTTTGATGACAGGCCACGCCTACCTCGAGATCCACGATCCACTAGTTCATCCTTTGAATCGATCGTTGTTAATATAGACTAATTGTTAATGACACAAGTACTCTAAGAGATTATCCAAAGGGCTCATACAAGTCTAATTAATGGTTCTAAGCCCATTAACTAAGTCTTATGAACATCTACAACTTTGTAGAAGAACTAAAGTCTAATTCGGACCACAAGAGGTCCAAAACATCTAATTAAGAAAACTGCCCTAAGCCCAAGTCCACCAAAGTCAACTAACAGTCACTAATGGTCAAAGGGGTCAACTAAAGCCCACCAAAGTCAACTAATGGTCGAATTAACGGTCAAAGGGGTCAACTAACAGTCCACGTCCGTCCAAGGTCAAGTCCAGGGTCAACTAGTCAAATCGGTCAAGGTTCATTGAGTCAACTCTGGTTAAGGTCTGGTCTAGTCTTGGCTCACTGAGCCGATTCTGAGTCGAGCCGATTCACCTCAAACAGATACAATGAGTCAACTAAGCTGACTGGGCTGACTAACAGCCTAATTTAATTATAACTACAAGAACATAACCAACCTGATTCTATTTATTTGATCATTACATAAATAATTCATTCTAACAGAATTTCACAATTCAATACAACAGAAATCTAAGTTTACCTGTAAAAGCAGTAACAAGCTTTCACAACAATCCCCAACTACAACTCCAACTCTAAACATCATCAACAATAACATTCATCAACCACCAACATTACAACATCCTTTTGTAGTTAACCACAAACTCAGCCTTCATCCAGCCTACCAACTCTTCCGCAAATCAGAGTAACTTCAGCTAAAACATAACTAAACTGTAACTTCATTACTTCGACACCGTTATCTCAAATAAACTCATTTACCCCAATTCCATTTAACATCATTCAACTGCAATCACTACCAATCACCAAAACTAATACAACTATACTCATCTCAACCTATTCCATTGCCTCTTATCTTCTCAGATATACAATGCAAAATAATCTCAACTTTGTCTCATTACACATGCACAATCAAACTCCATCTAGCCCTGCACATCCAAATCCAACAACTGCGGCTAAAGAATGAATTGCATAACCAACTTCTTACAACATCACCATCCCATTACATCTCCAACTCAGTTTAACATCAAACTGCATCAACACTACAATCTTAATTCAATTTCAGTTTTACTCTTTTTCTTCCCTTCTAGCTACAGTTGTACAGTTCAACAACACCAACAACTCAACTTCATTCCTTGGTTCTCAATTCTAACTACAATACTAGTTAATCTGAACCTCCATTCAATAACCACCAATACAGACAACTATTTACACATATCATGAATCTCAACAGCAAGACCAATATCAACTCAGTAAGTGCACCATCTTCTCAAACACAATTCCAATTCTTCCACCAGTTCAATCCACAACACCTACCAAAACATGTACAAAATACACTACCATTCCAAGCCACCAATTCAAGTAAACTCAACTCTGTACCTCCACCCAATAAAACCAGTTTAGCAACATCTCAACTTATTATCCATTATCATTTCTCATTTAATAATAACTCATAACTTAATAACAAACTTGAACTAATTAACAGAAGAACAATTACCTCAAAGTAAATTCCAAATTGAAACAGATGATTCCCATCTTCCTAATCTTCAACCTTGATTCCATCATACTCCCTAACCATCAATTTCAAGTTGTTCCTCAACCTCATAACCCAATTGAGACTAAACCCACTTCCAATCATCGATCTATAACATCAGTATCACTTTATAAATCTTATCAGAGTTCTTTTCATGAAACCTAAACTTTAGTTCTTCAAACCTTCACTAAATCTTGTAATTCATCCACTAGTTTCTCACCCATATCTTCAACATGCAAAACCCATCCTGAAATTATTGATTTCATCTTCAATTTCGCTTAATCCCCAAATCCATCTTAAAAACCCTAACTTTCTGTTTTCTCTACAATTATCATCTCTTCTTCTTCTCATGATCAACGAATAAAAAAACCACCAACATCAGTCATCACCTCGACTTTATATTAATATTAGCGACTTCGCAACCTCATAATCCTCTCACAGAAGAACCGTAGAAGAAAAACAGATAAAAGAGAGAAAACAAGAAGAAATAAGAAGAAAGAGAAAGAATAAGAGAAAATGGCTTTTTCTTAAACATGAATTTGAGATAAGACCAAAGAGATTTGCTATACACCCACTCAGCTGGATAAGGGCCTCCCCAGTCGGTCCAATGGAAAAATGACTATTTTTTCTTTTAAGGAAAACTAATGATATCTTCTCCATCTGGTATCCGAATGACACGTTCGAGTAATCTATTTCGCATAACTTTTCGAGATCTATTAAACGGTATTAATTTAGTATATAAATCATTGTTAGATTAATTCCTACTAATTAACGTCCGTGTTAAACTAATTGAGTTAATATTGGCTAATTCATCACTTGAATGGTCTAATATCATTGACAAGCTCGAGGGTCCTTACATACTCTATCTCCTATCTTGAGACAAAAGTCGTTTTACTATATAGACAAAATATATACACATGTTACATTTCGAGTTGAGTATATCTCGCTTATCTATTTCTCGAAATATGTGTTAGTAAAGCTTTCGCTTTAGCCAATTTCATCTTTGCCTAGTGATGAAAGTCATGTTATGTTTCAATCACCTTGGAAATTGCTCTGACGAAAACAAGTTCGTGAATAACAACTATATGACGTCCTCTGAGAATGTTTCAATGATTGAAATGAGAGTTTAGACAATATAACCACTGGGATATAAACATTATTGTGGTAACACAAATATTTATAAGTCCTTATGCACTTGAACCGAAGTTTACGAACTTTGTTGATCAAGTGAAAACCGAAACTTGAGCAGTCAACCTAGTCCGCGAACTCAGTCCGCGAAGGAGCGTAGTTCTCGAACCCAAATTTTTTTGCTGGAGTTGAAGCTTGGTTTCAGTCCGCGAATCCAGTCCGCGAACTGACGGAAGTTCTCGAACCCGAGAATTTTTGCTGGAGTTTGTGAACTCCAAACGGTTACTTAAGTCCGCGAACCCAGTTCGCGAACTTGAGTGGTTATGTCTAAAAACGATGTTTGTGAACTTATCTAAATTATCTAAGGAATGCTATTGCAAACCGTGGCTTTATAGTTCATGAATCGATTGGAGTGAATCACATCGTTTTTGCTTCAATTGTGTCTTGTGTAGTACATAAGATCTCATAGCAATTGAACAACTCTCTAACTAGTTCATTTGAGTCATTTGGACTAGTTATAGTGAAGAAGAATATAGTTGATATGAAAATTATCATTTGGCTAACCATTTGGTTGACTAATCTTGAACCAACTATTGTACACGTTTGGGTACGGTTACACAAACCCAAAATCGTCAAGTACATATGTGTATGGCAAGCTAAGTTTTCGATCTAACAGTTGAGAGATATTAGCTTGTATCTAATCAGGTTTTCATCTAACGGTGAATATTGAATGCTTTGTTACTAAACTAACATTGATTGCAAACCATGATTTTAAAGACTATATAAGGGAGAACTCTAGCAACTGGGAAACCTAATACCCACACATTCTGTGTGATACTAGTTTTCTAAGCTAGAGTCGATTCTCCTTTAACCTTTGGGTTTCTTCTTCTAAAACCAGGTTAACGACTTAAGGACTTCATTGGGATTGTGAAGCAAGACCGATACTACTTTTCTTGTAGTTGTGTGATCTGATCTTGAAGTTTCTATCGTACGAGTACAATTGTAATAATTGGATTGAGATTTCTATCTCCGATAGGTAAGATATAAAAGTAATCACAAACATCTTCGTCTCATCGTTTGTGATTCCACAATATCTTTTTTCGCTGTGTCGATTAAGACTATTGTGAGGTGATTGATAAAACTGAGTTGTTCTTCAGAAATATAAGTTTGGTTTTATTGATTGGTTCCTGTTCACCTTGATTTATCAAAAGACAGAACAAAACTCATAGGTTTATTCGTGGGAGACGGATTTATCTATCTTGTAGACTTTTCTGTGTGAGTTAGATTTATTTACTAAAGTCTTCGACTTTGGGTCGTATCAACTCTTAGTTGTGGGTGAGATAATCTAAGGGAATCAAGTGCGCAGTATCTTGCTTAGATCAGAGACGTAGGAGGATAAACTGTACATTGGATCAGTGTGAGATTGGTTGGGGTTCAACTACAGTCCAGACCGAAGTTAATTTGGAGTAGGATAGTGTCTGTAGTGGCTTAATACAGTGTATGTTTAATTTGGACTAGGTCCCGGGGTTTTTCTGCATTTGAGGTTTTCTCGTTAACAAAATTCTGGTATCTGTGTTATTTCTTTTCCGCATATAGGTTGTACATTATTCAATCAATTAGAATATCCTACCATATTGGTTGTTGATTTAAATTGATTGACACTTGGATATTGGTCTTTGGTACCATCCTAGTTATCTCTCTCTGATTAAGACTCACAAATTGTATTTGCTTGAGTAAATCAAATCGAGAGATTGAGATAATAACTCCTTGAGATATTTTCTATTTTATTGAGTCTAGTTGATTCTCTAGAAAGTAACTCGGAGTTGTCCATACAGATTTTTAATCGAAATATTGGGTGTGGTTTTTAGACCCACGCTTTTTCACTAGTACTGTTACATCTCCGCCTCCTCCACCTCCACCATCTTCTAAACCTGAGTTCAGCGGAAGTAAGAAGCGGAAGAGGACATCTTGGGTATGGGGGAATTTTGAGATGAGTTTTGATATTGATGGTATTGAATGGGCGAAGTGTAACTATTGTGAAGGTTGTAGGTATAAGGTTGGTGGTAAAAAATATGGGACATGGATTTTGAATTATCATTTACCTAGACGTGACAAGTATAAAAAGACACTAGATTCTGGGCGGTCTGGACAACACTATCTTGATCTGCCTAGCAATCTGGGTGATGAGAAGCACATGGTTAGGGTTACGTTTTGTCAAGAAGCATGTAAAAGAGCATTGATTAAGTTTATTGTCATAGATGAACAGTATTTTCGCATGGTTGAAGGAGAATGGTTTAGAGCATTTTGTAGATATCGTGAGCCGAGGTCCAAACTTCCATCTTGGATGACAGTCTATCGTGATATCTGCAAATTATTTGTGAGTGAAAAATCCAATTTGGTAAACTATTTCAAGGTAAACATGGTTAGGGCTGTCTCACAAGTGATACTTGGACATCCATTTAGAACTACAACTACATGGTAGTTATTGCTCACTTTATTGATATCCACTGGAAAATGCACAAAAGGATCATATGTTTTTGTTTAATCACTAGTCATGAAGGTGAACATATTGGAAAAACCTTAGAAAAGTGTTTGATGGAGTGGGGGCTTGAGAGAGTGTTCACCACCAGTCTCGATAATGTATCTGCCAATCAAAAGCCAATTGAATATGTCAATGAGAGAGTTGTAAGTTGGGGATCCTCAATTGTTGGAGGTAAACATTTACATGTCAGATGTGCTTCCCACGTATTAGCTCTAGTTATTAAGGATAGGTTGAAAAAGTATCATACTTCAGTGGTCAGAATCAGGTCAGTGGTTAAATATGGCATGGCCTCTCCTGCTAGAATAAAGAAGTTCTTAGAAGATGTATATATTGAAAGAATAGAATATAAAAAAGGATTAGTGTTAGATGTGAAAACAAGATGGAACTCAATTTACTTGATGTTGCATTCTGCAGAAAAATATGAGAAGGCCTTTGTAAGGCTAGCACGGTCAGATAAAGCATTTCATGAGAGATTTATCTTCGATATCCCCGATAATGGGTGAAAATATTGATGATATTGATAGTACAGATGTTCCTGATGAACCAGAATCTAGTTCATCTGATTCTGATGACCCCGAAGAACCCTTAGATGCTAGGAGAAAAGCCAAGAAGAAAAAGCCTCGCGTGTATTCTCCTGAAAAGTATGATTGGGCTAATGCTCGAGTCCTAGTTTAGTTTCTACAGGTATTTTACATTTCAATATGGCAACAAAGTAACACTTGAATTCAAATTACGTATTATGCATAGGGAATTTGCAAATGTGGCTTAAGAATCTGTAACTATTGATTTTTTTTAGAATATGAACTTGGTTCAGTGCTTGGTGGTGTTTGTTTATATCTCATTTCGAGCAGAGAAACATATTGTACTTTGTATGTCTATGGTGTAATGTAGCTTAACAAGTAGCATAGTTGGAACAAGTCTAATTCCCAACTGTGAAAGAAAAACAAATTAATTAGGAAACTGTTGCATGTATGTTTTTGTTGCAAAGTGTGTGGGGTGAATGAATATTTTAACTACGAAGAAGATATTGCAATGTAAGAGGATGAATTCTAGATGCTGAAAAATTCTTCTTTTTCTTCTCTAGAGTCAGCTGCACTGATTTTGACATCGAAATAAAATGGTCATTTTGTTTGCAAGTGTTTAGTTTTGGACTCCACTACTCAAATTTAAGGTGTAAAACTTGCTTTTTTGGCCATGTTTATATGTGAACTGGTTTCTGTATTATGTGTCATGCAGTTGATTGCTAACCAATGAATCCTTTTTACGTATTACTGTTCTGCATTAAACTGAAAACTTGCTAGGTGGAGGATTTGTTTCCCCGTAGGAAAACACATTATATGCATATTGAAGATTATCTGGCTATTCCTTAGACTTTAGATGATAGCTTAAATGTTCTCAGATAACATGATACTTAGGTAACAATTTATGATGTTTGTACACGTATTTTACGAAGCTACTGTTGAGTTCTCTGGTTCTACCTATGTCACCTCACATACATTCTTGGAGGAAATTAGTGACATTGGTGGAGATTTAAATGATTGGAAAAAAGCACACGACAACCTCTTCTTAAGCCATATGGGCGATAAAATGTTGCTTAAATACAACAAATATTGGGGTGAGTATAAAAAGATGAACACTTTATTATTTATTGATGTGCTCCTAGATCCAAGAGTAAAATAACATGGATTGCAATTAATTTTAGAAGACTTGATTATGCACGATAATCCTTTTCAGAAACAAAGATTGGTAAAAAGTTGGTTAGATAAAGTGAAAGAGGACTTTAATGACTTGTTGATAGCTTATAAGGCAGAATACTTTGGTGTAGCAAGTGTAGTAGCCTCATCAGAGTCTGTAGGTGAAACTGGTGGTAGTCCTAGTCAAGAGAGTTCTAGCTCTACGTTACATAGAAAGAAAAAACACAAGGCGAGAAGAACGTAAAAACCAGCTGTCTAGAATTGAGGATTTTGACAAATCAGAGGTGGAAAGATATTTATCGGAGCCGGTTTACTCACCTAGCAAAGATAATAAAGAAGGTTCAAAATTTAATATATTGACCTGGTGGAAAATTAATGCTGCTAGGTTTGACATTCTTTCACTCATAGCAAGAGACATACTTAATAGGATTTTTTGTTTGTTGTTGCAATAAATAGGTTGTCGTTCACTTGGACTTTGTTGAGATTAAATTTAAAGGTTTAATGGAAATAATAAATAAAAGCGAGAGTCACTGGGTCTAGGATTTCACCGAGTTCATATCATAAGGTTCAATTATTTATTCTTCAGCAGTTTTAGCTCAACAAATAAAATAACACCAACTCTTATTATGCCAAGGTAGAATTTCAAAATATTAGTTATAAATCCTAAGCATGGGACATCAAACATTTAAGCAAGCATGACCCATATAATAAAATAATAAATAATTAATTCAAATCATAAATCAATTTAAAATAAGTTCAAAAGTCATAAAAAGAATAAAATAAATTTACCCATGTATGAAATTCGGATTCATCCGTTGACCCAGTGTAGGGGTTTAACTCCTCATGTTGTAGACACGCTCAAAATAATTTTTGATATCTCAAAAGTGCTTACAAGAGGTGAAAATACAATAGAACAGAGAATTGCAATAGAAATGAACGTTTCAAATCAACATTTATAGGGAACGATAAAAATAAAGTGATGCAAACACTATTTGTCTGTCGCCTAAAATACTATTACAAAGATGGTAATTACGAAATTTATTCACGACTGCCTTAAAGCGTCTGTTCTTGGTGTTCTTCGTGTTCTTCAGCAGCAGAACTGTTTTCTCTGCAACTTTATTTTTCTTGATTCTCTCATCTCTGTTCTAGCCCCTATCACTCCATATCTCTCTCAGCTTCCTCACCATCATATTTATACACCACATGAACTCAAATCAGGCGAGTTAATTCCCATTATCTTCTTTCCCTTTTCAATGCAAATCTCGGAGATTTTTATTCTATATTCCTTATCCGCTGCACGTAAACATGCTGTCAAGAAAATATTTTAATCAATGCCAAGTAAACTCTCAGGATATTATCTCTTAAAAATCTTTGAATTAACTTCGAAATATTCAGTTCTTTCTTTGACATTGTAGTTACAGAAAACCCTACAACTACACCCTCAGTAGAATTCATAAATCTTTAAGAAGTTCTTGATGAAAAATGACAATTTACTGATTAATATTCTCAATTGACTACAAAGGAATGTGTTAATGGAACTTAGAACAGTTACAACTTTCTCTGTTCTCTCTCTTAAGACTTTTTCTAACACTCATCTAAAGACTCCACCAATCTAGCATTTGGACTACTATTTATAATGAAATCTGTACAACTGTATATAACCTGCGAAGCATCGCAACCTCTGATCGTAAATTTATTCTATATTCGCAAACCCTTCACACTTCTCCCGTGTTTCTTATATCATCGCATTATCTTGTGACACTTTTCTCTTGTATTTGTTGCTATGTTCGTGACCCAACATCTTGCGATATTCGGTACCTACATCTTGCCTCTTCTCATGTCATTTCTGCGAAGAAGTAATGATCGTGAGAATATAACCGTTACTTATTCTCTTTTATCAGAATTCGAACACGTCTTTTATAACCGTCTTTTCCTAACTATTTCCTTATATATACTCCTTTTATTCCCGTCCTTATATTTTTTACCTTCTCTTTTTATTTCTGCAACTTCATCTTCTTCTCACATCACTTCTTCGGTTATCGCCTTCTCTTCCTGTTAATCCCATCATGAGTTCTCCGAGGTAATTTTCTTTTATCTCTCGCATCTTTCACTTGTTTATCTCTTTTATTTCTGTTTAATTCATTGTTTGATTTTGATTTCTTTCAGCAGAACTGCTTCTCAAATGAAACCTTCAACTAAAAGCTCAAACCCTAGATCTCGAAGAAGAAATTCCGAGAATCAAAAGGTAATTAAAATACTCTGTCTTCCTTCTGAAACAATATATTATTGCCTCAGTTTTTAAGCTACATTTTGATTCGTAGGTCGGTGAAGAATCCAACTCTACCAAGAGATCTCGTATTATCAAAACCAAGCCACCAATTTCAATCAGTGATTTCCTTCCTGTGATTGATAAAGAATTTTCCTGTCCTCCTCGTGAAAGCACTTCTTCGCAAACTCCTGACTCTACTCCATTACCCAGTTTTCAGTCTCCCATCCCTGTCAATTTATCAACACTTCTTCAAGATCAACCTTCGCAAGCTACCTTTTCAACCCCTTCTCTTGAAAAACCAATTTTAGCTCCTAATCCTTTGAGTGCTGTTGCTCCAAGAAATTTACAACTTGCTCTTATTCCTTCGAATTATTATCCCCTTCCCCAAGAAGTTTGAGATGGAATTTACTCAACTTTCCAGATGTTATCTGATGTTTTAAGTAATACTGCGAAGTCTTCAAATATTCGCTCGCAGTCTGAATTTTGCGAACTGATCAATAACTTCATCAATCCTGATGTTTCTATTTCACATCAAGCCTTGGAAAAAGAAGTTGAATTGCTTCGCCAAACTCAGGATTCTTTGAAAGCGGAGTGTGAGAATCTTCGTAAAGAGAATCATCATCTTCAAAATGATTCTCTAGACTGTGAAATCCTTCGTAAGATGAATGATGCATTAAAAGGTATTGCTATTATCTTTATATTTTTTCTTTTTGTTTGTTTCTATTTCTCGCATGTTTGAAACACCCATTAAAACCCATTCCCCTTTATAGAATCAATCCAGAATTGTAGAATGTTGGTACTTCATCATGAATCAGACGCAGAAGAATTTCGAGCCAAGCATGAAAGTCCTTTGAACCAATTTTCCCACTTATCTAGTCTTCATTCATGCGCTCTTGATAATTTTGATGCCCTTTTCCAAGAGAATACCCAACTAATTTATGATCAAAATTTTTGGAACGATGAAATATCTCAGATCACTTCTTCTTTAACTAAAGACGATTTAAGAATAAAAACCTTATTAGAAGAGAATGAAACCTTATCAGAAGAAAGATGTTCGTTTTTGAATACAATGGCCGTTTCTTCACAACAATTGAATATTCTTCAGATTAAATGTTGCGATCAAGAGAATCTCCTTTATTTGTTAATAGGTGAACTTGAGGAATCAAAGAAGTCTTCAGATGCAGAGAGAAGTTCTTTTGCTGCCGAGAAGAAATCCCTTCTTAATAAGAATATAATATTGAACACTAAGAGTAATAAACTTAAAGAAGATTATTCCCAAGTAGAAAACCTTAATACAAAACTTGCGAAGGAAAATAAATTTCTTCTTTCCAAAGATCAAAAGCTTCAATCCAGAATTAAAGGATTAGTTGGTGATGGTTTTGATAAAGCTATGGATCAGATGAAGAATTATTGTCTATCTTTAGCTCAATTTCTTACTTCACAAAGAGAAGGTAGTCATTAAAATTTGACTGCCTTTGATATACCTTTAGATTTTGTTATATTCACAGGATTGATTCTTTGAATTTTGTTTCACTCGCAGAATCTGAGAACAATCTTCGCAATGCTAAAGCTGGATTGGAGACCACCTGTTCTGAGCTTCGCAAGAAAAACGCTTTGGTTTCTACTCGTTTGATCAATTCTTGTGACCGTGCTAATTGGAGATTCGACCATCTTGCTTATGTCAAAGATATTGAAGATACTAACCATCAGAAGGCTCTACTTCGTGAAAGTCATCTGAAAGCTCAAGTCTTCGTAAACAACATTCTCTTATCAAGATCCTTGTCTCCAGTGAAAGTTGAACCTCTGGAAATATCTGATGATGAAATTGCTCGTGATCCGGATAGTGACTTTGATTACGAGAGTGATGATGAAGGACTTGATGGTGAAAAAGAATCTATCCCTCAAGGATAAGGTGAAAAAGAATCTATCCCTCAAGGAGAAGCTCATGTTGAAGGTTCAACAGAGGGTAATGTTTCGCAAGAATTGAACACTGCCGATGATCCTACTCATCTTAAAGATCCAGCATAAAGTGTTGATGAGGAGAATTAAGCATGATGAACTTCTTTCCCAAGTTATCGTTAATCCTCTTGTTTTTTTTTATTTTGAACTCTTTCTCTTAGTTACTGTTAGTCCTATTTTTACAAACAATTCTGCTTATTGTTTATGTTCCTTAAGAAGTATATTTTATATTTTGCGATAATGATTTGACCTTTCTCTAATTGAATACTTTCTTGATTTGCATAACTTGAATAAATTGATCATATGAAGAGAAATAACATATCTTGAAGACTTAACTTAGTATTCCCTTTCCCCTTATTATTGCTCTTCAGGTGATCAATTGTTGTTGTAGTTATCAGAATATCTGCCTCAGTTTAAGTTGCAAAGTTTCAGGTTGTTGGGAAGTAAATAAGAAATCTCCCCCTTGAAGTATAAGAAGTATGAAACCTCCTTATAGAATTATGAAACATCTTTGAAGAAGTATAAGAATTATGAAACACCCTTGAAGAAGTATAAGAAGTGGTCAATCCTTGAAGAAATATGAGAAGCATTAAATCCTTGAAGAAATATGAGAAGTATTCAATCCTTGAAAAATTTAATGAGTATGAAATATTCATTCTTGATTGCGAATAAAATTGCCTCTTTTGGTAGGAATTCTTGATATATATTCTTGTTGATAATATAAAAAATCTCCAATAATATTGACGAAATTGACTTCATTAGTTTCTGTGGTCTTATCATGCCTTCCTAGGTAAAGGTCTTACTTTGCCACCTATTTTCCGATAAAGTCGCAGGACGTTGGTGCATTCGCATGCCTCAACCCCTTGACTTTATCTTAACAATATTTTTGTGTTTGCGATAATATGACAAGTCTGAATATACTTGCAAATGTACAGCCTTGTGACATTATCGTCTTGCGATGAAATCGCAGGACGTTATCACACTTTCATGTAATAACCCGTTGATTTCATCTTATCTTCTTTGTATTTAATTCTGCGAGTATATATATATATATTTTATTTTTTATTTTTTACTCGCAGAAATATGATTGTTGCACTAATATGACAAGCCTTTATGTTCTTGCGAACAAAAATCCTCATGACATTTGCGTCTTATAGCACATATCAGCTCCCTAATGGAGGGTGCTTCCCTTTATCTTCCCCTTGGTTGCCCCTTCAAGGAAGCGTACATCGACCATACAAGGTTATCTCTTCCCATCCGGTTCTAGAAACAACCAGTTTGTGTTCGCAACCTCTTATCCTTTTTGCCTAAAGGGCTTATAGTTACGAGGTTGCACCCTATGGGGTATCTTTGGGCCAAGTGCATCATTTTCCAAGACTTGTCAATAATGGAAGATGTGCTTCAAACCCATCCGGCACTCTTGACTCAACCATGTACCTCGACGCCTTGATCGTTTTCTGCACTTCTTGGGAAAGACAGTATGCCTTAGTCGCCCAACCTAAATCATGTTACATCGCAAGATTAGGTTGAGAATCCAAGGTGTCTTACCCGGATAGGTACCCCTCTTTTGGGTTATGTACCCCGTAATATCCATGCACTCAGGTTCCGTGGTGGTGTTCCGTTTCCCCTGAGCCATGCTTATAGGTACCCCCTTAAATGACGTACTTTAGGACTTTGCCTCTTGCGAAATGTTGCTTCGCGAACTAGGGTGTACGTCACAAAGGTTTGCCTGTGTAAATTTTCTGCGGCTCTCTTTATTTTTTGAAAGCTGATCACAGTTTGCGGCTTTCTTTTATAAAATCTGATCGCAAATAAATTTTTGCGTCTTTCTTTAATGAAAGCTAATCGCAATAAGAATTTTAAAATTTGTAATTTTTGTAAATTTTGGGCGAGCAAACGATATTCACAAAATTATCATGAGCTTTATGGATAATACCTTTTTAAATACAATCTATTCCAGGGTCGATCAAGTCTTAAACCCATGTCCTTCCCTTCTGGATCCATCAGCCGATAAGCTCCACTTCCCACAACCTCTTTAATGACATATGGTCCATCCCATTTTGGTGCTAGTTTTCCTCCATTTTCTTTCTGGTAAGGAGGTGTTTCTCGCATGACCAAATCACCTAGTTGATATTCACGTTCAATAACTCTTTTGTTATACTCTCGAGATAATCTTTCCTGATAAATTTTCATATGTCACAACACCTTTTCCCTTTTTTCTTCCAAATCATCCAGTTCACCTAATATCACCCCTGCACTTAAATTTCTTTCCCAGGCTTCTTTCTTTGTTGTTGGAATTACAACCTCTGTTGGAAATACTGCTTCTACTCCATATATTAAACAGTAAGGAGACATTCCAGTTGCCTCCCTTATAGTTGTATTGTATGCCCAGACTGCACTAGGCACTTGCTCGCACCATCCTCTGAGATATCCTTCTAATTTCTTTTTATTGTATTTGCGATTGTATTATTAGTTGCCTCTGCCTGTCCATTAGTTTGTGGATATAATGGAGTTGATTTCCCACATTTTATCCTAAGAGAACTGAGTAACATCTCTATATTCTGCCCTTCGAATTGTTTCCCATTGTCGGATACTAACTGTGCTGGAAATCCGTACCTACAAATGATATTCTCAAATATGAATGTAAAAACATCCTTATCGCGAATATGTTGTACTGCTTTTACTTCTGCGAGATTCGTGAAATAATCTGTTGCGACTATTAAGTATCTTCTCTGCCCAGATCCAGGTAAAAATGGGCCAACAATGTCCAATCCCCATTTCCCGAAAGGCCAGCAGCTTGTTGAAGAGGTTAATGGTGCCCCTGGTGCATGAGTTCTTTTCCCATGTCGTTGACAATCTTTGCATTGTCTCACCAACAATTTTGCGTCTGTGTGCATATAAGGCCAGTAATATCCTTGTATTTTTGCTCTATAAGCTAGATATCTTCCCCCACTATGATTACCAGCTTCTCCTCCATGTAACATCTTCAATATTTTTTCTCCTTCTTCGCGAGTTAAACATCTGAGAGATGGTCCGCTGAAAGATTTTCTGTATAAAATTCCTTCTCGTAACTCATAATTTGTTGCACGACTCTTTAATTTATGTGCTTCTAGTCTATTCCTGGGTATTTCTCCTTTTGCGAGATATGCATGAATGTCATTTCTCCAATCTGCGAGATCTTCCGCAATGTCGTCTGGTAGTTACCTTTCTACTTCCATCGCAACTGCTTCCCCAATTTCATCTTCTTTAATCACTGATGGATGTTGAATTGTGTGAATTTTGATATTTCTTGAATTAGGGTTTGTCATCATACTTGGAATGAATGCAAAAGCATCTGCGAGTCGATTGTATTTCCTTGTTATATGCCTCCATTTTAACTTTGGTATCTTCGCAGATAATTCATCAACGAGTTTCTTGTATTTCTTCAAAGAAGACTCATTTGTGGTATATTCCCCTTTAATTTGACAAATTACCAGCTGAGAATCACTTGTTATTCTTATATTTTCAAGATTCTTTTCTATTGCGATCTTCAATGCATGCACTACAGCTTCGTACTCCGTTTCATTGTTCATGGATGCAAATTCTAGTCTGAATGAGAATGCTATCCTTTATCCTTCTAGTGAAATCAACACAACTCCTACTCCATTCCCCTCACTATTGGATGATCCATCTACTAAAATTTCCCATCTATTTGGCTCTGTTAATAGGTCTTTTGGATTCCCAAATTCTTCTTCAGTATCCATCATTTCTTCTACTGCCTCATCTTCTTCCAAAGGAAATTCTGCAAAGAAATCTGCGACAAATTGTGACTTTTGCGATGATAACAATTAGTACTTTATCTTGTAATGGTTTATTTGTGCATTCCACCTTTCTATTCTTCCTGATCTTTTTGTGTTCTTCATGACTGACTCAATTGGGACTTTGGTTACCACTTTTATCACATGCGCTTGAAAGTATATTCGCAACTTAAATGATGCATAAACCAGGGCTAAGATTAACTTCTCCATTTTAGAATAATTTCTCTCTGTCTTGTTAAAAGTTTTACTGATGTAATAAATGGGCATTTCTATTCCTGCATCTGTTCACAATAGAACTGCACTTAAAGCGTATTGAGTTATTGCGAGGTATACCAATAATTCTTCATCTTTCTCTGGTTTATGTAATATGGATGTATTCGTGAGATATTCTTTGATTCCTTGAAAAGATTTTTCACATTCATCAGTCCACTTGAATTTTGCTCCCTTCTTAAGTATGTTGAAGAAATGTTTGCACTTATCTGACATTCGCGAAATAAATCTTCCAAGTGAAGCCAAGAGTCCATTAAGCTTTTGCACTTGTTTTACCATTGCAGGTGTTGGCATGTCACAGACTGCTTGTACTTTTTATGGATCGACTTGTATTCCCTACTTTGATACTATGTATCCCAAAAAACTTCCTGACGCAACTCCAATTACACATTTTTCAGGATTCAATTTGATGTTGAATTTTCTCATTTGTTCAAATATTTCCTTCAAATCTTGCACATGATCTTTGGCCTCTTTACTTTTTATCAACATGTCATTTACGTACACATCTAAGGTTTTATGTATCCACTTAGCGAACACCTTTTCGACCATTCGTTGATATGTAGCACCCGCATTTCGCATACCAAATGGCATCTTCACATAACAATATAAACCTCTTGGAGCAAAAAAGGCAGTATGTTCTTGGTCTTCTTCTACAAGTGATATTTGATTGTACCCTTTGTATCCATCAAGTGAAGTGACTCTATCATGTCCTGCAGCTGATTCCACCATTTGTGGTATGTCTGGCAATGGAAAACTGTCTTTGGGACAGGCTTTGTTTAGATCAGTGAAATCTATACAAATTCTTATCCCTTTATTCTTCTTTGGAACAATGACCATATTCGCAATCCATTCTGGGTATTTTGCTTCTCTTATGATTCCTGCATCCAGCATCTTTTGTAATTCTTCTTCTATTTGTGCATGATAATTTTGCGAGATCTTTCTTATTCTTTGTTTGAATGGTCTTACGCTTTTATCTATGTTCAATCTATGACATGCCACTGATGGATCAATTCCTGGTATTTCATCTACACTTCCTGCGAATATATCTTTGTATTCTCGTAAGATATCAATAATTCTTTTCTCTTCTTCTTCATCCATCTTAGTTCCAATTCGCAAGATTAAAGGCTCCTCTTCAATTCCAATATTTATTTCTTTGGTTGGTTCTGCTGCAACGTAACTAGGACTTTGCTCTCCCATAGGTGTTGGTTCTTTGATTACTTTCATTGGTTCTCCTTCTTTTTCTGGGATCTCACTTGGTATTCCTTTTCCCTCTCTTGCTCTTATTGTATACACTCTGAACTCCTCTTCCTTTTTCGCTTCTTTCGCAAGTTTTTTACAAAATTGTTTCTTTCTTCCTCTCACTCCACACTGTTTTACTTCAATCTGATAACAAAATTTTGCATTATCAAGATCCCCTTTTATTTCTTGTATTCCGCTTGGTGTAGGAAACTTAATTGATTGATGTAATGTCGAAACAATAGCTTTAATCGCATGAATCCATGGTCTTCCCATCATCATATTATATGGAGATTCCATATCTACCACACATAAAACTATGTGTATTTCGATTTCTCCCAGCGGTACTCGTAACATTATTTCCCCTTTGGATTTTGTTGTAGATTTTCCCAATCCATGGATAAGACATTCTGAATTTGTGATTTCTTCATCTTCAATCCCCATCCCCTTAAGTGCATGATAGAATATAATATCAACAGAATACCCTGTATCAATCAAAACTCGGTTTAATTTCCATTTTTCTATAGATTTTGTAGATTTCTCTTCTTCTCGCATGATTGGAATTGTGACTATTAATGGTGAAGTGTGGTTCAAGTCTTTATTTGGAATTTCTTCTACTGAAAATGTGATTTTCTGCTTTTCCCATTCTTTCAAAGTTGTTATTTTCTCCACTTCCATGATCTTTCTTCCTCTACAATCTCGTTTGTGTATCTTTCCCTTCATGTGGTTATGAAATTCATCAATCATTATTTTTGTGATCATATTACATTCTTCTCTTTTGAAATCTTCATCTACTGACTCCATTTGATCTTCAAATTTCCAAAACTCCTTCAAATTTCTGCTATAACAATCTTCAGTTCCCCTCCTTCTAGCGCCAATTATGTAGTTGCAGAAAACCCTACAACTACACCCTCAATAGAATTCATAAATATTTAAGAAGTTCTTGATGAAAAATGACAATTTACTGATGAATATTCTCAATTGACTACAAAGGAATGTGTTAATGGGACTTAGAACAGTTATAACTTTCTCTGTTCTCTCTCTTAAGACTTTTTCTAACAATCATCTAAAGACTCCCCCAATCTAGCATTTGGACTACTATTTATAATAAAATCTGTACAACTGTATATAACCTGCGAAAAATCGCAACCTATGATCGTAAATTTATTCTATATTCACAAACCCTTCACACTTCTCCCGTGTTTCTTATATCATTGCATTATCTTGCGACACTTTTCTCTTGTATTTGTTGTTATGTTCGTGACCCAACATCTTGCGATATTCGGTACCTACAGACATAAAGTTTTGATATTCTGTTGATTCCCTTTACTTGTTCACGCATCTATTGTACGCTGATCCACTCCAACACGCTGGCAACCCAATTTGTATTGATTCAAACTCTTTATAGCGCACGCCAGATAGAGTTAACTCTCGAGTATTTTTCTCCATGAATATTCTCTCCCTGTTTTGGATCAAATACCAAAGATAACAAAGTTTTGCTTCTTCAAAACACGTAAAAGACGTGGGTACAAAGTGAGCACAAATATTTGTTTGAATCCCACGAAAATCTTCAATAAAATCTTCCACAAAAACTCAACAGAATCTACGAAATATCTTCATCCTCTATATCTTCTAACCGGTGATAATTTCCTTCCTTTCTCGAATCAACTGCAATTACCACCCCTGTTTACTCAAAACAAGATGATATCTATCCATCTCCTCAAATCAATCCCCACAACATCTCCTCAAATCAATCCCAAATATATTCGCATAAACATATTAGTTTTTTCCCGCCAAAACCTGTTGTTATTGGTGATGAAGAAGGGTGCCCCATAACAATTTGAAGGGTGCCCATAGCGGGGGGTGTATATAAAAAATTAGGGAGCCCCTTAGCCAGTGGAGTGCCCCAAAGTAATAGGTTACCCCTTATCCAAAATTGTGAGTCCGAATAACAATTTTATTTCTAGTGCCAAAATTAACTTTTCGAGCCGAATTTTCAAAAATGTTTATTGCCCAAAAACACCTACAAACAAGTTTATTAGTGATAAAATGAGTCCCAGCTAATGTATTTATGGGTGAAAATGCGTCGCATTTTCGTGCTTATCAATACTTGCGATTCCCATCTCTTCAGTTGCAAGTGAATCCGCTTTCAATACTGGTAAGCGAATTCTTGGTCGCTTCAGAATTTCTTTGCGGCCTCTAACTGTGGAAGCATTAATGTTACTGCAAAACTGGTTGCAGACACCAATTGACATGGATCCTTCTACATTTGGAGCTAAGGAGAATGAGGATGATGTCGTAGAGTCAGGTATAAAACTTGCTACACTACATCTTCAACAACTTTCCCTGGTCATTAATTTTATGTACTATACTTCTGCTACCTACCTCAGTGCATTATTGCAAAAATAACTTTAGAACTTGTTTCGATAAATAAAAGCATGATCCATTTCTTAATCTTCTTTAAAATGTTCACTATAAAGCATTATTGTTACTCCGATCATTAGGACAAATTGACATTTTTTGATTCCATGTTTGGTATGTTATAATCTTTGATTTTTTTTGCTTTTGGTTTTGATGATAAAGTTACTGACGTGTGTTATCTGCATTAACTATGAAATTGAAAAATTAGAAGGATGTTTGTTTGTTTCTGATCACCATCGTTGAATCTAGAAACTAAGCTAGCAGGACACTTCAGAAATTGAGTTTAGGGGTCACAAGTAGTAAAGGAGAGCAACTAGCTTATGTTTGCTGATATTGAAAAAAATGTGACTCCTTTTTTAATCTGTAAGGATCTGGCTTCTATTGATAATTTATGTAATGCATCAGACTAGTTAGGCACTCCTGTTTGCTTCTACTCAAATAGATCCTTTGGTGATTTCCATGTACTTTGGTGTTTGGCTATGTCAATTAGATAGGCATGTAATGTACTCATCTGGTTGCGGATCCAGACTCTCTTGTAGAGACATGACTTGGAACCAAAAATGTCTCGAAAATGGGTCGGGTTTTGTAAATACGTTTAGTCACTTTAGTGGTACAAAAATTATCTTCTTTCTTTTCTTGAATTGCAATTGAAGTCATGTAACCAAATAGCAGATACATATAGTTATGGGATGCTTTTGTTTTTTGAGAACGTTAACCAAATAGCAGATACATTTATTTTATTTTCTTGACTTCTATAGCCATGAATATTTTTATACAGTAATCTTTGTATATACAGTAATCATGATTTTGCATTATTGATGGCTATGGGAAGCATTTTTTGTATTATGAATATTCATGGCTATGGGAAGCATTTTTTGTATATACATGGAAAATAGCAAAAAACAAAAAAAACGATTATACCCGCCACCCACCCTACCCGACCCTACATTTGGTGGGTTGGGTAGGATCTTACCCGTTTAATGGTGGGTATGGCGGCGGGTAATTTTTTCTTACCAACCTTTAAGTGGGTAAGGTGGAGAAATAGGCCATATCCTACCCACCCTACTCGTTATGCAGCCCTAACCATCCCTGTTGTGTCAGAGGATCCTGAAAACGCACAGCTTCGTTTCCCTTTAGTGGTGAGTTCCGTCAAGGCTTGAGCAGACCCTGCCACTCACACCCTTGTCCACGGCTTTTGGGTTCCGACCGTTTTCGATGCTACTTATAGAGACATCGTCAAGCGCGAGGGTGTCCATATGGAGAAGGAAGGTCTTCTGGATGTTCGCATTTTGTGTTATATGACTAAAAATCTTTTGGATATCGCTGACCAGCTTACGCGCGTGGGGGATGATCCTGTTGACGCAACGAAGATATGTGGTTGGGAAACTGATTTCCATTTTGCGCTCAATATTAAGTTCCCAATAGTGTGGTTGGAGGAGTTGCTGACGAAGGTGAAAAGCCATAATGACCCTCGCAGTCGGCTTATGAGTCAGATTTCTCAGTTAGAGGGGGAGATAAAGGAGACCATAGTGACAACTGCCAACAAGAAGGAGGTGTTGAATCTGTTGGTTGCTGATGTTGGAGTAGCTAATGATGAGGTGCTACAGGCCGAGACCAAAGAAGCGATAGTTCGCACTGAGCTTGAGAAGAAGATATATGAGTTGGATAGACTCTAATTTTATTAAAGCGCTTCTTCCCTATGTTAGCTTTCCTTGTATATTCCTTTATCAAACTTGTTATTTGTTGTTTGTTCGTTTTTTTTTTGTGGGATATCTTTATGGTGCTTGATTAATTATTAATCTGTTATTAGTTTTCTCGTTATTCCTGGTTTTCATGTAGTTTCATCTATTTATAATTATCCTCTCTTGCTGTTAGGTTAGTAAAAGTATGACCGCCTCCCCCTCCCCCCCCTTTTTTAGGAGTGGTGGGTTGGGCGGATGGTGACAGAACACGCCTACCCCTCCCCTCCTTTTTTTTTATCAGAGGGGTGGTGGGATATGTGGGCGTTGATAAACGCGCCTACTCCCCATTTATTTTTTATCAAAAGGGTGGTGGGATGGGAGGGCGTTGATAAAACGCGCATACTCCCCTTTTGTTTTTTATCAGACGGGTAGTGGGATGGGTGGGCGTTGATAGAACGCGCCTAATCTCCCTTTGTTTTTTATCAGAAGGGTAGTGGGATGGGCGGGTGTTGATATAACGCGCCTACTCCCCTTTTGTTTTTTATCAGAAGGGTAGTGGGATGGGTGGGCATTGATAAAACGCGCATACTCCCCCTTTGTTTTTGTTTTTTTTATCAAAAGGGTGTGGTGATATGGGCAGGTGTTGATAAAATGCGCCTACTCCCCCTTTGTTTTTTATCAGAATGGTATGGGCGAGCGTTTATAGAACGGGCATACTCCCCCTTTGTTTGGTATTTGAAGGGTGTGGTGGTATGGGCAGGGGTTGATATAACGCGCTCACTCCCCCTTTTCGTGACCTTTTCGTTGGTCCGTCAGCCAATCGGGAGCCTTTGACATTTCCATGGCCTTTTGTATATTTTTCATCCGACCGGATTCCTTTGACATCCCCATGGCCTTTTGTAGATTTGTCAGCTTGTCTAGGCTCCTTTGGCATTCCTATACCCTTTTGTAAATTTTTCAGGCTTTTGGGGGACTTTGGCATTCCCATGGACTTTTGTAGATTTGTCTGATGTTTAGGCGCTTTTGGCGTTCCTATAGCCTTTTGTAAATTTGTCAGTTATTTAGGCACCTTTGTCGTTCCTATAGCTTTTTGTAAATTTGTCAGTCGATCGGGCGCCTTTGGAATTCCCAAGACCTTTCGTAGATTTGTCAGATGTTTAGGCGCCTTTGGCGTTCATATAATCTTTTGTAAATTTTTCATCCTTTTGGGCGCCTTTGGAATCCCCATGGCCGTTTGTAGATTTGTTTGCTATTTAGGCGCCTTTGGCATTCCTATAGACTTTTGTAAAATTTTCAGTCAATTGGGCGCCTTTGGCATTCCCAATACCTTTTGTAGATTTGTCAGTTGTTTAGGCGCCTTTGGAGTTCCTATAGCCTTTTTTAAAATTTTCAGTCGATCGGGCGCCTTAGGCATTCCTATGACCTTTTGTAGATTTGTGAGATGTTTAGGTTCGTTTGGCGTTCCTATAGCCTTTTGTAAACTTGTCAGTTGATCGGGCGCCTTTGGCATTCCCAAGACCTTTTGTAGATTTGTCAGTTTTTTAGGCGCCTTTGGCATTCCTATAGCCTTTTGTAAATTTATCAGTCGATCGGGCGCCTTTGGCATTCCAAGGACCTTTTGTAGATTTGTCAGCTGTTTAGGCGCCTTTGCCTTTCCTATAGCCTTTTGTAAATTTGTCAGTCAATCGGGCGCCTTTGGTATTCCCAAGACCTTTCGTAGATTTGTCAGCTATTTAGGCGCCTTTGGAGTTCCTATAGCCTTTTGTAAATTTGTCAATTGATTGGGCGGCTTTGGCATTCTCAAGACCTTTTGTAAATTTGTCAGTCGATCAGGCGCCTTTGGAATTCCTGTGAACTTTCGTAGATTTGTCAGCTATTTGGGCGCCTTTGGCGTACCCGTAGACTTTTGTAAATTTGTCAGCTGATCAGGCGCCTTTGGCATTGATGTGACCTTTTATAGGTTCGTCAGATGTTCGGGGGCCTTTGGTGTACCCATAGCTTTCTGTCAATTTGTCAGTCAATCAGGAGCCTTTGGCATTCCTGTGACCTTTTGTAGATTCGTCACCTGTTCGGGCGCCTTTGGCGTAACCGTAGCCTTTTGTAAATTTGTCAGCTGATCATGCACCTTTATCATTCCCGTGACCTTTTTTAGATTCATCAGCTGTTCGAGCGCCTTTGGCATAATGTATCATTTTGTAAATTTGTCAGTCAATCAGGCGTCTTTGGAATTCCTATAACCTTTCATCATATTGCACTTGAATTCCAAAAATAATTTTATTCTTACCATGAAAGCAGGGGGGGATGTTTACAATTTGCAATTCACCTTGTATACCCTAATCCTTCATCTTCTTTTGCTTTAATGGCATGGGAAGGGGTCACGCTCGATTGCCTGCCTATCTTCCTCGAGTTCTCTAGAGGCGCGCTTTCGTTCGAATATGCTCCTTATAGAAAAATATTCTTCTGTTGGGTGTCCCAGCCTCTGATGATAGTGGAAGTACTTGGTCGCATTTTGGTCCATCTTGTTTACATCCACCACTGTTGGAAGTAATTGGATTTATCTTCTCATGACCCACTAATTCAGTATTTCGATTGCGCTTTCCCTGCTGCAAGGTAGGGGTGGTGGTGGGTTTGAATCTCGTCTAGCCCATCCGCTTCTTCCCTGGCTCCTACTATTTTGAGATTGGTTTCTCTTCTTGCTGCTAGTAGTGGGTCTTACGTTGCGTGGTGCTCCAGATACGGTATTAACTATATAACATCAGGCAAATTCCATAGGTGTTTCTTCTATGCAGTCGGCAATCCTCTCGGCTGCTTCTTCCAGCTCAAGGAAAGTCTGGAATCTGAAATTGATCAGACTTCCCTTGAAAGCCGGAGTCATTCCTCGTACACAAATTTCAACGAGCGCATCCTCATTGATGTCTTCATGAAAATATAGTGCCAAACGCCGAAATAGTAGGATGTACTTTCCTATTTCTTCTCCCATCCATTGTCCGCTCTTTCTCAAGTCTATCGTCGTGATCTTACTCTTAGAAGAATAAAATTTCATGAGAAAAAGTGTGGACATAGCTGACCAGGAGTCCACGATTTCAGATTTTAAATTATCATATCAAGAGAACGCCGTTCCTGTGAGTGATTTGGGGAAATCTTCCAGGCACAATCTTCCATCGGAGGATTTTTCATTCATTGCTGACAAGAATTGGCTGAGGTGCTCTCACGCGTTCCCTTGTCCATCATATGTCTTGAACTTCATAGAAGTGTAATCCTTAAGGTACTGGTATCCTTGGATGCTTGTCGGGTATGAGATGCTAACGCGACAATGATTGTCTTATTTTACCACATGATAATTATGTTCTAAGTATTTCGTCATTTCTTCCTGGGACATCAACATTGTCCTGTCGCTTTAGCGCTTCTCGCCTTTCGTCATTTCTTTGGGAATGTTCTGCCCTGGTTGTGCTATCCAGTCTTCAAGCTCCTATCTTTTTCGTGAGAACTCGTCTAGTTTATTTTTCATATCTTGCAGAGCTGGTGACGCGTTCTTTGGTGGTTGGGTTATCCGCGCGTTCTTCTCTTGTGTTGTAATCGTCTCTCCATGTTTCGCCGCTTGTTTGATAGTGTCCTGGGCTAGCGTTTCTTCTTCACTGTCGTCGTCCTCCATTGTCACCTCGTCGAGGTTGATTGGTTCTCTATCGTTCCTGAGCTAGCGCCTCCTAAGTGTGTCATGGTGAGCTAAGAACGAGCCTCCGGGTGTGGTCGTCAAATATTGAAGGGTGAATTTAGTTCTGGTCCTACCCGTCCTAGCTACACCAAATGACATCACTTTTCCAGGAATAGTAAGAGAGAAAGTTGGCTTTCCATTGTACCTTGTCCTTCCTTATATAGACTTTACCAAAAGTCCCTCTTTTTATGTCATCATGATACATGTCCTAATCCTCCTTAATTACTTTTAATGTCATTGCTTAATATAACCTCCTCCTTGCTTGTTAATCCCTCCTTTGTCCTTTCTTCCTCAAGGGTATTTCTTTGTTGGACTTGGGCCTAGTCCCCATATATCATACTAAGTTTACCCATGGCCCATTAAAGGGTTTCATTTTTCATGTATTAACACAGGTCATTCTGTTTCTTAGAGGAAATTCATGGGAACAACCACCTCTATATCTAGCATCGTACTTATACAAGGATCGAATTGTGTATATGGTCATGTCGCTTGTTCCTTCTGTGACAGAGTTGATTCTTTCTGAATATATATATCTTCAGTATGAGCATGATAAGAAGCCAATATACCTTTATATATACTCAACTGGTACAACCAAGGTCAGTGGTGATTCTTGAATACTTAACATTAGAGTTTTCTGTATTGTAGTAGAGTTCAAGTATGCATTTTGTGCAAAGAAATGATAATTATAGAATATTGAAAAGCTTTTTCATATCTGTGTGAACCAAATTAACCATAATTTATGTACTTGTATGCTCATTATTTGAAATAACTTCCTATAATTAAAACTCAATGAGGCTTCGAAGCATCACAATCCAAGCTCTCTAAACCTTCTTTTGTCATTTTAAAATCGTGTATCATATTATGAACTACCAGAATAAGATTTTTTCTAAACTACTCTTTTACAAGTTAGTAGTGTACATATGGTGTTTTTTATTTGAAATCATTACATTCCTGAGAAAAATATTAGTCTAGATTCACTGGATCCCTTCATTTACTTATCCTACATATTTCTTCAGCAAGTGTTAGATACTATGTGATATCATTTTTTATTCAATATCATTTAGTGAGCCCTAAGAAATGCTCAGTTAATATTCTAGATCAGTTATTTATGTTATTTTCTTCATTTTAATCCAGAGGAGAGAAGTATGATATGAGAAGTTATGATAGTAGTACACATTCTTGGAAAACTGGAAACCCTTAATAGTCTATTTGATGAGGAAACTGTTACTGAAATTTTGAGAATTAGAATTCCCTTTACAGGTGGTGACATTCTTAGGTGGTCTCCTGCCCAAAATGGGAGTTTTTCTGTTAAGACTGCTTACTGAGTAATTCTAGATGAAGCCTTAGTTGACTGCCCCTATAAGAATAATATGGCCATAAACTGGAAATTGTTCTGGAAAGTGAAGCTTCCCCCTAGAATTCACCATTTTATATGAAAATGTTTGCACAAGTGTCTCTCTACTAAGGATAAATTAGCTAGAATTACTAGGCACAAAAGTACATCTTGTTGCTTATGTGATGATGAAACTGAATCCTTCCAGCATCTTTTTATTGATTTCCCTGTTGCTGCCAATATTTGGAACACTGTTAATCCTAAACTCTATCATTCAATCTGTAATTATAATCTACATGACTGGTTTTGTAACATTTTGAATGCAGGAAGCAATGGTGTTCAGGTGGACTTTAATAATTTTGAATATACTTGTTTTATTACTTGGTATATTTGGAAAGCAAGATGTGCAAGAAACTTTGACAATATTCAAGTTAATGTATCTCATATAGATGGAAATATTGTTAATCATCTGGATGAATTGCACAATTTTGTAGCTAATGGTAATAGGCTAAACAATAACACTAGCTCAAGCAATAATACTTGGACACCTCCTTTGAATAGGTTTGAAAAGATAAACTTTGATGCATCCTTTATTGACAGTTCGCTTCCATCTGGTATTGGACTAATCCTCAGAAATTCTGCAGGGACTTGTAATGGAGTGCGATGTACCTCGGTTAAAGAAATAGATGCAGAACAAGCTGAAGCACTAGGAGCTTCGGAAGCAGTTTTATGGGCGAAAGAAAGAGGATTCACAAGGATTCAACTTGAAGGAGATTGCCAGAATGTTATAAGAGCTATCCAAGGAAATCCAACTTCAATAAAGTGGACAAAAAACAATATAATTAGAGATGTCTTATTTATTTTATCAGATTTTGAACAATGGAATTGTGTTTATGTCAAGAGAGATGCAAATATCTTAGTTGATTCTTTGGATAAGTTTGCAAAATCTCAAGAAGCCGTGATAAATTGGTTGTCTGAATGGCCTACTTGGATCAATACTTTGATCTTAAGTGACCAAAACAGTATATTTCCACTTAATTTTATCAATAAAAAAATTTCCTATTAAAAAAAAAAACGATGGTATGAGGTCAGTGACATCTTGGCTTCTGTTCTTTTTTAATCATTCACTTTTTCTTAGCTCTTGATAACTGAACTCGAGAAATTTTTATACATATATGGAGCAAAAAAATATTTTCCCACTAAACTCTTTACTTGTAACTCCTGTTGAGAAGTTTTATGTGAAATTACTTAGATTAACTGCTTGTCCAGGATATGCCCAATCTTGTGTTTTTTTTTTTTTTGTTTTTTTTTTGTTGTACACTTTTTATGTGTCGACGATTCAAGTTGTATGTGTACAAACTTCTGCACCTTGTTTCGTGTCATGAATATATGGCATGTTTTGTGTATATGGATGTTAGATTTTCTGGATTTTGTACATGTGAACAAAACTTTTAGAGCATTGCTTGGTCGAACTCGCAAGTGTTGCTATCTCAAGCTTGTATGTCAAGTTTAGTTGATCAAAACTATATACTTGATTTCTAGTCTACTTATAGCTATGTCTCGCATTATGATAGAATGTGTAGTTGAGCTTTAGACTTCACGGTGTTCACCAATTAAAGACGAAGATCTACTGAGGAGCTTGGAGGAACTTCATCAACAAAGGTATGTGGAGACTAAGACTTATCTATCACACAGAAGTATATTCTATTCTATCTTCCAATGAGACTAAGTCGTATAGCTATATAGACTTTTATATTATACACAGATATTTTGAGCCGAGTTTATCTTGCTTATCTATTTCTCGAAATATGTTTTGAAAGCTTTTTTATTTAACTATGTTGATCATATTCTTGACGATTTTAATTGGAAACAATCTATTTGTTGGAAACTAAATATTAAGTCAAAAGATGATCATGTGAAAATTAATTTGAACATCTTACATGATTTGTGTGAGACAGTCATTTGATGCTAACTTGGGAAGTTTCGTATTGATCATTTGATCATTTGAAAATTACTTGAAGCTAATATAAAAGTACAATCGTTTTTTCCCCTAGGGATTAGTCAATCCCGAGTTAACTAGGTACAGTATAGTCCAAAAGTTATTTAAAATATGGAAAATACACTAATGACCCTTATGATTTACAATTTAGTCCAAATATTTACAGTTTAGTCCAAAGTGACCCGTGATAATGTCCACAATTTTAAATAATATAAAAATATTTAAAAACGATTTATTTTTCGAACCCTGGTCCAAAATTCTTGAACTTTATATAATCGGAAAGCTCTTTCCGAGACCTGCAAAAAAAGTACCCATATGACTATATAATTTTTATTTAAAAAAAAAAAAATTTCTTTATCATATATAATGTGTGCAAAAAAAAAAAGTACACATGTACAAAATTTACATTAGTTTATGGAGTCATTTTTTCACATGCACCACTTTATACATACCTACAAAAGAATGTGCATGAAATTTATCATTCATACTCACATTCAGACCTACATTTTCATAAGATTTACACGGGTGCACCAATATGTACCCCCTGCAAAACATGCCTAAAATCGATCCTTCATAACCACACACAAACCTATTTTTTCATGAAAAATACACTGGTGCACCAATGTGTACACCCCTGCAAAACATGCATAAAACCTATCATTTATAACCACACACAAGCCTAATTTTTTATGGGAATTCCACTGGTGCACCAATGTGTACACCCCTGCAAAACATGCATAAAAACGATCTCTCATAACCACACGCAAACCTATTTTTTCATGGAGATTACATAGGTGTACCAATACGTACACCACTTCAAAACATGCGTAAATCCGATCATTTACAATTTACACACAAACCTATTTTTTCATGAGAATTGCACAGGTGAACCAACATGTACACCGCAGTAAATCATGGGAAGTAGGTTTTCATGGAAAACCTACTTTTTTATATAGGATTTACACAGTTACATCCCTGCAAAACATGCATCAAACTGATCATTCATTAACCACACACGAATCTTGAAAAAGTGGCTCCAATATAATTCCAAGAGAATCAACTAGACAGTTAGACTCAATCAATGGAAATATATCCAAGAGTTGTATCTCTGGTTCACAATGTAATCAACAAATCAAACAGATAGAAATCCATGAGCCTGATTATTATGTGAAACAACTTGAACGGTACCAAAGACCAATGTTCAAGTGTCAATCAATTTATATCAACAACCAAAGGTTGGATTATCTAATTGATTGAACAACACACAACCTGTGATATTAAAATTATATAAATAAATATAACGCGGAAAATAAATAACACAGATACCAGAAATTTTATTAACGAGGAAACCGCAAATGTAAAAAACCCCGGGACCTAGTCCAAATTTGAACACCACACTGTATTAAGCCTCTACAGACACTAGCCTACTCCTAGTTAACTTCAGACTGGAATGTAGTTGAGCCCTAACCAATCTCACACTGATCAAGGTACAGTTGTGCTCCTTACGACTCTGAATCCCAGCAGGACTCTACACACTTGATTCCCTTAGCTGATCTCACCCAAAACTAAGAGTTTCTACGACCCAAAGTCGAAGACTTGATAAAACAATCTGTCTCACATAGAAAATCTATTGAATAGATAAATCTGTCTCCCAAAGAAATACCTAAGGGTTTTGTTTCGTCTTTCGATAAATCAAGGTGAATAGGAACCAACTGATACACCAGACTTATATTCCCAAAGAACAACCTAGTAATATCAATCATCTCACAATAATCTTAATCGTATGGTAGTGAAACAAGATATTGTGGAATCACAAACGATGAGACGAATATGATAAAGAAAATACATTTGTATGGTAGTGAACAACCTAGTAATATCAATGTGATCTACATCCACGGTTCTTCACTATGATAATTTGTAGCTACATCAATTTACATTTACAATCTCCATTAATGGAGTTCTTGGAAGAATTCTAGATCTAGTTTTGGGGAAAAAGATGATAAAGAAAATACATTTTCTCTCTCTAAAAATCTCTCTCTGCAAAATATCTTTCTCTCTCTTCCTAAAATTATCTCCCCTTTCTCTCTCCCGCTCTCTTCTTTATATAAGTAATTACATAGTGGATGACAGCTCATGACAGCTCATTTACAGCTAAGATTTCCCTTAATTTCGGATCTGAGTTCTGCGGTAATATCTTTCGCAAGCTTTCTTCATTTCTCTCAAGTTTCTGTTACATTTCCCTCAAGTCTCTCCATGTCTCGCAGGATTCTTCCTTCTTGCTACATTTCTTGCGAACTATCACCTTATTCTTGCGAGTAATGATAAAATCTTCACATATTTTGTCATTTTTTATAATTATTTGTGACACTTGCCATGTGTGGCAGAAATCCTTGCAAGAGCGTTGTTGTTGCGAGATTCTTCTCCTACATTTTGCCTCTTTTTTCTTGAATATTGCTTGAAGAGCAATCTTTAAGAAAAAACTCGTTGTTGTAGTAGTCTCTGATTTTTGTTGACGAAGGAACTAGCGAAAGAATACCAAACTTAAAAAGTATATACTTGCCTCTATTCTTTTGCGAAGTTCTGAAGCTTTGAGAAATAATTAGAAGTATCATCTTTTGAAGTACACGAAGTATGAAGAATGAAGTATGCGAAGTATCCTTGAAGAAGTATAAAAAGTACTCAATCCTCGAAATATATGAAGTATCCGCTCTTGAATGAAAAATATTGCCTCTATTCATGCGAAATTATTTCTTCATTTTTGGTGAGAATTCTTGCCCATTTTGGAAATGATTCTGGCCGAGAAGATAAAGAACATAAAATATTTTCTTGGTAATCCATAATTGCCTCTGTTCTTTATCTATGAAGGAGAATCCTTGAGAAAATGTTGAATGATTAAATTGCGTCTCTATTCTTATCTTGCCTCTGCCTCAAGTGGTAATCACTTTAAGAAATTAATCACATTCTGCGAAATAATCACAATTCCTGCGAAATTCTAGATGAATCTACGAGTTTATGAATGAGTCTGCGTGATTATGAATAACTTTGCTAATTTCTGAACATTTTTGCGAATTTCTGAGTTTTTCTGCAATTTTTTGAACATTTATGCGAAGTTCTGAATAGTGCCACAAATAGTACTGCGAATTATGAATAGTTCTGCATATAGTGTCGCAAATAGTGCTGCAAATAGTGTTGCGAATTATGAATAGTCCTGCGAATTATGAATGGTCTTGCGAAATTTCACGGTATTACTCTGTAAAATTTTGTAAAATACTTGTGCGAATATAATATTTATGTAATGATTATGTTATGAAATGTGTATGCGATGCTTATGCCATGAAATGCTTATGCAATGCTTTTATGATGAGAGTATGATGCTTGTATGATGAGAATGCTTATCTATTGTAATGTATAGCTAATGTTTGGGTTACTTATCTCATTTTGACGCGGTAAAATTGATGTAGCTTTAAATTGCCTCCATTCTCCATTTCTTTGACTTTTTCTCTAGTGTGAGCATTTCTCTTTATTCTCGCAAGTTTATTCTCTTGTGCCTCATTTTTCTGGCTCATTGTATCTCATTGTTATTTTCTCCACCGTTTATTCCTGCAATATAATCATCTTCGCAAGTTTACTTGCGTTCTCTCTAGTGGTCTTATTTTCTCTTTTGGATCTTCTTTTTGTAAAACTTGTGTACTTCTCACTTTCTTTCTTGCGACTATTTTCTGCGACAAATTGTAATTTCCATTCTATGCATTCCCATACTTGCCTCTTGTTATTGATCTGCAATATGATAAATGAAATAAGACTAATATAAAGTCGTTAGCAATCTGTTATACGCTTGTAGGTATAACCTCTCTTGTGGTCTTATTTTGACTTCCTAGTTAAATGTCTTATTATGCCACTTGTCTGCGACAAGATCGCATGACATTCTTACATTTTCATGTAATAATCCATTGATCTTGTCTTATCATTTATTTTGATCTCTGCGACAATATGATAAGTCTAAGCCATCTTGTGAGATTAATCTTTCTCCTTGCTCTTTAAGACTTATGACATTGCCGTCTTTGCGATGAAATCGCAGGAAGTCTTTGCGATTTATATCCTCTTAACATTGATCTCATCTCCTCTTATCATTGATCTCATCTTAACATTAGTCTTATCGCAAAAACCCATCGATCTCATCTTAATATTTCTCTTAAGGCTTTTGGGCCTGTTACGCGACAATATGACGGGCCTAAATATTCTTGCGAATATAAAGTCCCATGACATTGCCGTCTGTGTCACGCGACAATATGACGGGCCTATATATTCTTGCGAATATAAAGTCCCATGACATTGCCGTCTTTTTTGATACACAGCTCCCTAATGGAGGGTATCTCCCTTATCTCTCCCCCTGGTTGCCCCTTCAAGGAGACGTACTTCTGCCATACAAGACTAGCTCCTCCCATCCGGTTCTATAAACAACCAGTTGTTTTCGTAGCCTCTTATCATTTATGCCCATATGGCTTATAGTTACGAGACTACACCCTAGAGGGGTTTTCTTCGGGCCGAACACATCGTAAGCCAAGACTTGCCATGGATGGCCAGGGTAGGTTCATCCGTCCCGGGCACCCACAGCTCAACCGTGTACCTCAGCGCCTTGATCATACTTTGCATTCCTTAGGAGAAACTCTCGGGCGCCCAACCAGGGTATAACCTTATAAAGCTGGGAATCCAAGTTATCTCTCCTGGATGGACTTTATATAATCCCAAATCTCCATGACTAGGTTCCAGCAGCAGTATAGCCTTTCCCATAGTCATGCAAAGAGATACCCCCATTATGACGCACTTTAAGGACATTGCCTCTTACGGAATAGAATCCGCGAACTAGGGTGTATGCCATAAAGGTTCGTCCCATTCTTATGTGTTTTTAGGCGATTTGCGCCCGTCTTATGCATTTGCATTTCTCTCTTGCGAAATTTTATTCGCATTTCTTCATTCATTCTTTCTTTCATTTCTTCTTTCATTCTCATAATATCATTTTTGAAGTAAATTCTCTGTAAAATATTTTGAAATCTTAGAAATCTTCTTTGAAATCTTGCGATTATATCGCGTCTTTAAATAAAAAATGTTTTATAGAAATATATAAATTATTATTTTTTTTTAATTTTTTTTTTGTAACTTTGAAATCTTTGAAATTTTTTGAGATCTTTAAATTTTTGCGATGAATTCTTTTTTTGAATCTTGCGATTGTATCGCAATCTAAAAAATCTTTGAAATGTTTTGAAATCTTAGAAATTTTAGAAATCTTGCGATTATATATCGCTTTTGAAATATAAAATCAAAAATCTTTCTCGCAAAAATCATAGATAAAATATTCAAGGAAATGATACTTATCTTTTGCGGCTTGCTGTTATCTCTTGGGAAGTATATGATTTGCTTGAAAATTGAGAAGAAATGAGAAATGAAGTCTTGCAAAATTAACTCTTGATCTTGCCTCAAAAAGACGCATCCACAATTGCTTCATTCAATTTATTTGTCAAGTGCACTAAATCTTGTATAATGTTGGGCCATACCAACATTTATAACCATAAAATTTTCTGGAAATGAAAGTTTACGGTGATTTGAAATGAATTTTTCAATGAATTTTTCCGAATCCTAAAGTTGAAAATGAAAGTCAGAGAGAGAGGGAGAGTTCCCAATCAATATATAAATTATTAAATTTTTTTTGTAAATATGTTTGCTTGAAAATTGAGAAGAAATGAGAAATGAAGTCTTGCAAAATTAACTCTTGATCTGCCTCTTGTATAATGTTGGGCCATACCAACATTTAGAATCTCCCATTTTCTTCTTGCGAGATAACGAAAGATCTTGCGAAGTAATGAAATACCAAATTCCTGCCTATAACCATTCTTGGCGAATTCTTCTTATGTGAAATAAAAGCATCCTGCAAAAATTGGATTTCACTTGCTCGCTACTCAATTGCCTGCGTGAAATAGCTTGGCTTACTTTTAATGGGCTTAAGTGAATTGGTCTTGCTGGTTACTTCAGGCGGGTATTTGAAAAGAAGATATCTGCGAAGTAATCTGCAAAGTAAACTGAAGCCTTGGTTTTTAGGAAATATTGGTTCATGCTGCAAATGTCTGCATGGTGAACTTCTGCGAAGGAAATGCTTAGGATGTAAACATTTGCGAGAAAAAACAAAAAATTCTACGTGATTATGAAGACTCGAACCCGTGGCCTATATCTTGTTTTCTACAACTCAAACCACCTTTGCGAACCGTTGTTTGTGTTAAGGTAGTAAGCTTTGCAAAATATATCCTAATGTAATCGCTCTTTACACAAACTTTGTCTTTTTCTGCTCTTCTTCTTCTCCTGTGTGCGTCTTTCTTTTCCTTCACCTTCTGAATTACGATATCCTGCGAGTTAACACCTGCGTGATATCATTAGATTCAAGGAAAGCAAGTTATCTTATTCCTCTCTGTTGTGAGTTAACTTCGCTAGACTTAATGGTTCGCTAGTTAACTTTCCCAAAATTCCGTGTTATAAGAATTAATGGGTGGTGAGAATTTGTCTTCTTTCTTTAATTTTCTTATTAATCCAGTCTTCAATCAATATCCCAGTACCAATTCCCGCAGCAATACGTGCCCCATAGAAAGGAAGGATAACCGATAAAGGTCTTCGAGGGAGAAAATAATACTCAGGAACTTGTATGGTATAGCAGCAGAACTAGCGTCAGTCACATCACCACATATATTCTTCCAATCAGCCCCTTTCAACAAATCTTTGTTCTCCTCTATCCCCATAACAAGTACTATAGTCTAGTATCCCACTCTCAAGAACTGATCAAAGTTACACATGAGCAAATATCAGAAGCAAACGCTTAACAACCCCTCTTTCTTCAAATTTATTGTCAGTTCACCCAAGGACGGACCATAGAAAGTAGAAACTCCATTTCATTTTGAGTTGTGGGCTGAAAATATGAAGCATGTCTAATGGATCGCAAGATGTAAAATTTTGCTGCGAAGCATCGCTGCCCCTGTGAGTACTCATCATTTTATAGATCCATTGGTTCTCAATTATAAACTCCTGCGTAACTGTTCTTCTTTGTACCGGGTTTCTTCGTTGTTCATAAATTGTCACAGCTCCCTCTCCGCCATGTCTAATGGATTGATATCTTCATTGTCTTCTTTGCTCCTTTCTAAGAAATTCTGCTTCTTTAGTTACCTGATGAGGCGAAAACCAACACCGCAGAATCTCTTTTGTTCGCCAGGTAATGACCGTACTTCTTTTTCTTTGCTGCCCTCATTTTGATTATTTCGCAAGTAGTTATTTTCATTATTAATTTTGATGTTGCTATATGGCGTTGAACTGCACGTGATATTCTTTTTTACATTATAATGATGGTTCGTTCATCACTAACAAGTCTATCCTGCGAATTTTTGTCCTCGCAAGTATCAAAACAATGATCAGATGGGCAAATTAGAAAAGCTTTAAGCTAATGCGTAAATGAAATGTGAAAATCATAGCTGAAAAATCTTCGACTCATTTTTAAATTGCAATAATCTATATTTTCGAAACTCATTAAACAGGTTTATCATCAAAGACTCGCTGGTGATGTATTTGCAATTGCAATTGATTTCAGACTAATATGTTTGTGAAAAATCTAATTTCTGTAGGAAAAGAGGATTGTTTTTAAAGAATTCTTTTTCAAAAATTTTATTTAACATTCCAAGATATAAACGTACGAACAGAGTATAAAAGAAATAGGGTAAAGATTTGTCCTGATTTGTTGATGAAGACTTTGGTTGGTTTCTCTTTTCTACTTTTTCTTCATCTCCATTTCTTCCTTTAAAGTTCATAGATTCCCGTAGGACATCAACATCAGTAGCAAACTTCTCTCCTGAAAACTAACATACTTAATGCGATTTAGATCTGCTACTGTTTGTCAGCCTCTCTTTCCCTTCATCTACTGTTTGTATTACTCCGTTATCCCTGAATTTTACAGATCCAACTTCTCAATAATTAATTTCTTTGAATCTTCTTCTATCCAACGATTAGCAGTCCCTGTTTCTAGCGCCAAAATGTAATTGCAGGAAAACCTACAACACACCCCTTATCATATCTTGATAACAATTTCTAGATCTAAATATAAAAATGGTGATAAAAATACTTAAATTATAAATGAACACCAAGATTTTTTACGTGGTTCGATCAATGTGATCTACATCCACGGTTCTTCACTATGATAATTTTTAGCTACATCAATTTACATTTACAATCTCCATTAATGGAGTTCTTGGAAGAATTCTAGATCTAGTTTTGGGGAAGAAGATGATAAAGAAAATACATTTTCTATCTCTAAAAATCTCTCTCTGCAAAATATATTTCTCTCTCTTCCTAAAATTATCTCCCCCTTTATCTCTCCTACTCTCTTCTTTATATAGGTAATTACATAGTGGATGACATCTCATGACAGCTCATTTACAGCTAAGCTTTCCCTTAATTTCGGATCTGAGTTCTGCGGTAATATCTTTCGCAAGCTTTCTTCATTTCTCTCAAGTTTCTGTTACATTTCCCTCAAGTCTCTCCATGTCTCGCAGGATTCTTCCTTCTTGCTACATTTCTTGCGAACTATCACCTTATTCTTGCGAGTAATGATAAAATCTTCACATATTTCGTCATTTCTTATAATTATTTGCGACACTTGCCATGTGTGGCAGAAATCCTTGCAAGAGCGTTGTTGTTGCGAGATTCTGCTCCTACATATCTTCCATCAAAATGATAGCTTCCCAGATTTTCTCTACACTAGCATTCAAAGGCGGCATCTTAATCTCCTCCCATATTGTTCTCATATTTCCCTGATTTCTGAAATTAAGTAAAAAGAGGAAAAAGAGAATTTCGCCTTTGTATTTCTCTAAATGATCTTGAACTTGATCTAGTAGTACTTCTTGATCTTCTACTTTGTAATCTCAAATTCTTCATTATCAACTCATGATTTTGTCTTGTTAAATTTGCACGTTCTTCCGCCTCTAACCTTCTTTCTTCTTGTGTTCTTTGTCTTAATTCCTCTGCTATTTCATCTTCATCTTGATGAATCAACCCTTCTACTACCTCCTGATTTCTTCCTTCTCTTCTTCCACCTCTTAATTGTCGATTTTCTTCTCCTTCCATCGAATCCGATCTCCATGTATGCACACTCACCCTATCATAATCCACACCTCCATTTTGTATTGGTGTTGGTTGATTTGGCTGTTGAATTGGATTTTCCCCTTCATTCATTATTTTATTTCTTCTAGTTCTCATCCTTGAAGATTCTCCTAATTCACTTTTTTCTCCACCTGCAAGTATTTTACTCCTTCTTACAGTTGTTGGTGGTTTTGATGTATTTCTTCTTCTTCTTCCGACCATTTATTCAATTCCTCCCAATCTTCAAATTATAATTATAGATTTTGTAGCTGGATTCTCCCTATTTCGGGCGCCAAAATGTAGTAGCAGGAATTCCAACACTACACCCCTATTAAGATTTTACAGAAATCTATGAAGGACTAGTTGGAGATTTAAGGAATTAAACAACACTTTATTATTTAGATCTCAGAAATGTTTACAGAAAATATTCAAACTCAGAAATACAACTTTCTTTCTATAGTTTCTCTCTCCTCAAGACTTTCTCTACTCTAAAAAATACATCATCCTCTTCTGGACCTATTCGAACCCCTTATATAGGAAATTACCTAATGGAGGACATCTAAGTTTTCCCCTTCTTTCGGATTTGTATTTCGATCTTCTCGCAATAATGATTATGCTCATTCTCGCAAGAATTGTAACCATCGTGGTGTAAACTTGCTCTTTTCACATTCTCTTCAATCGTCAACCTTTCTGTCATTCTTTTGGTGTTTTTGTGACACTCGCCAAATGTGGTTGTAGCGCTCACGGGATTACTTGAAGAAGCATTGTTAATATCTCAAGAATGTTACTATGGCGATATTCTGGTCCTACATTACACACAAACGAAATGCATGTTTTAGGTTTGTGTAACTGTACCCAAACTTGTACATCTGTTGGTTCAACAGTAGTTAACCAAAAGGTTAGCCATATGAGCACTTTCATATCAACCTTATTATTTTTCGCCATATAACTAGTTCAAATGACTCAAATGAACTAGTTAGAGAGTTGTTCGATTGAAAGGAAATCTTATAGAAGTATACAAGACACAATCGAAGCAAAAATGATTTGATTCACTCGAATCGATTCATGAACTTTATAGCCACGGTTTTCAAATTGCATTCCTTAGTTAATATAAATATAAGTTCACAAAAAATCGTCTTTAGATATAACCAACTCAAGTATCCAGACTTAGTTCGTGGACTGGGCTCACAGCTCTTGTTACGGTTTTCCTGATCAAAAAAGTATGCATACTTTGGTTCAAGGAATAAGGACTTATTCATATATGTGTTACCATATAATGCTTATATCCAACAATGGTTATATAATCTAAACTCTCATTTCAATCATTGAAACATTCTTAGAGGACGTTATTATATAGTTGTTATTCACAAACTATTTTTTGTCAAAGAAATTTTCAAAGTGATTGAAACATAACATGACTTGTGTCACTAGGTAAAGATAAACTTGGCCAAAGCGAAAGCTTACCAACACATATTTCGAGAAATAGATAGGCGAGATAAACTCGGCTCGAAATAGCAAATGTGTATAATCAAAGTCTATATAGTAAAATGAGTTTTGTCTCAAGATAGGAGATAGAGAAAACATACGTTTGAGTGATCGATAAGTTCAAGTCTCCACATACCTTTTAGTCGATGAAGTTCCACCAGTTCATTGAGTAGTTCTTCGTCTTATATGATGATCGCCATGGAGTTCTTGATCTAAACTACACTTTCTAACCTAGTCCGACACATTAGCTATAATAAACTAGAAATAAAGACTTATAGTTTTGATCACTAACATTGACAAACATGCTTGAGATAGCAAAGAGAGTTTGACCGAGTAGTGCTCTAACAGGAAGGCTGGTTGGTTTTACTCCCACTACTTCTCTACTGCCACTAAATGTCTGCCTTTCTTGACACTTTCTCGTAATGGATGTTTTGTACACCGCACACTGTAAACCACCAGACCAATACCCTGATGAACATCCCCTAGTTTATGATATGTTTGATGTCTCGAGTTTTTTATAGAAAATTTGTAGCAAGTTGTTGAGTGGGTCTTGCTTGCAAGACCTAATTATTTTGACCGATAATGCGTAAGCTAGGTGGCGGGCGGTCATATGTTACAATTCAAGTTGTGAGACTTGCCACAAGAAATATCTTGTAATGATTTTAGGTTAAATAATTAAGTTATTTGTGAAATCGATATTTATAAAATATCATTTGTAATCGATGCATATAAAGCATTACTTTAAAGAAATAAGCTCAAAATAATCGATGCATATGAAGCATCGTTGTATAAGGCCTGTCTTGGTTGGTCGCTGAACTTAATGTCTTAAAAGAAGCACGACCAGCCATCTTCAGGAAGCTGCCAGGAGCTATCTGTGTATATTAAAGATGAGATGGTTGG
This sequence comes from Papaver bracteatum, assembly GCA_023529315.1. Lineage (NCBI taxonomy): Eukaryota > Viridiplantae > Streptophyta > Magnoliopsida > Ranunculales > Papaveraceae > Papaver > Papaver bracteatum. Next base: position 379,235 of record JAJJWX010001985.1, read on the forward strand.
TCTATATAGGAGAATGATGGCTGGTAGCCATTTTTACATCCTATTGGTTGGCCCAAATTAAATCTAAACCTGTTAAATTTTCTAGCCAAGTTGGATGTCTGAGAGGATTTGAGGCAGTTATTGGTTGCCGCTAATTTGTATATGACTCTTATAAGTAGCATGGCCAACTAACTTCGGGAAGCCTCCATGAGCCGTATGGGTAGGCTGAAGATTATCTGATCGGTTCTCATGGAAGAGGGGATGTTGGGGATCACGACGGTATCTTATTGGTTCCTCGAAATCATATATAGGTCGGTCAATTCGGATGTCAAATTTGGATGGCCGAGATCGCTTTGCGGAAGTTATGCAGTGTCGTAGGTCAAATTCGAGGCTTTTAAAGCCGTGTGGCCGGCACACTTTGGATAATTGGTTTGCAGCATTGCTGGAATATTTGAAGGAATGCGATTGTTCAGAGCCACCGGTGAGCATGGTTGCGCCTTGCTGGTCGCTTAAAATCAGATCTAGACCGGTCTATTCGGCTAGATAAGTCGGACGACCATGGTTGATTTGAAACTGCCATATGCGGTCTTAATTCGATTAGACTATTTTCTATCCGCGCGTCTAGCCTTCTTTGGCTAGCGATCCTTGGCGCTCCCTACATGCTAGGAGGGTTTCGATTGGTTGGAATAGACATGGGCCCGTCGGTGAATACCATGGAGCTCGTTTAGTCACGTCAGGAGGCCGATAAGCTTGATAAATTGGCTGGCCAAGTCGTGCGACCGTGATCGTTTTAAGACTGACATGGAAAGTCTAGAGTCAATTCCCTAAGGAATTAAATATGTCTACCAGCCAACTTCCACCTTTAATTAAAAGTGTAGGCTACGCATTTAGAGTGATTTGATTGGTTGGTAGGAAAGAGGGGACGATAGGCAGCAATATGGGCATGGCCGACCGATGGTACATCGATGCAAGCTAGGGCGAACCGGCCGGAGAAATGGCGCATCCAAACCCCTTTTGCTGCTGCGTTTATTTGCCGCAATTCCTTTTTATTTCTTGTTTTTTCAACTTTTGGTAGGATTTTTCTCCTATTAGTCCATGGTGGATTAATTTCCTAGTTTTCCTAGGTTTCGTCTCGACCAATATGGATTGAGATATTGCGCAAGCCGCAAAAACCTAATTTTTGTAAATTAATAAAATTAGGTTAGAAAAATTGAATTTTGCGAGCTGACACAAAATTAATTAATTTTGGTGAATTTTGCGCGTTGGTACAGAATCACTAATTTTATCTTGGAGAGCAAGGCACCTCGTGCGCCTTTGGTTGAGTACCTTCATGCATATCTCAATTTAGACACTTCGGGAAATTAATGTCACTCAGCTAGGAATGAACATTAATCGTCATATCATGTCAAGATTGAGAGTTCAACTAAGAACACAACATATAATAGATACTCAATAGGCTTCGACATTAGTGAATAATGCAGGCAGGATCTTAAATACTCATTAGGCTATATACTAGTGAACAATTCATCTAAGAGCTTGAGTTTCAATACAATATGAAGAGAGGCATAGGAACTCATCAAATTTTTATATATTTTCTTAAAATTCCTCGCGGAATATAGATTTATGAAGGTCTACAACTTCTGATGCCAGGTGTTGATGGTGGATTTTAGTTCGGGGCTAAAATTGTAAAACTAGTATTTTTATGTGTTGCCACCTTGCAAAGGGAAAAACCGTTTAAATAGTGATGAGTGCATAAAACCTCTTCACTTCACTTATTTGAAGCAATTCAATAAATACGCAAAATTCACCCAGAATGGTGCGTGCAACAACAATCCCAAATATTCTGTGAATTTTACTAGCATAAATAATTAATGCATGACTTGCCTAGTATTTTCCATGCTGTGTTCTCAGTCAAACTCTCATTATTGACATGACATGACGACTGAGTGTTCACTCTCAGCAGAGTAGCATGAATCTACGTGCTAATATTGAGACATGCATGAAGTACTCACACATGCTACATCACTCTCTGACAGAGAGAGTCTCGCATCGATGCATTTTGGTTAGCCTGATCGAGCATACTTAATTTACTTAAAGGAAATCTAGACTATCCATATCAGTCTCAGAAACGATCGCGGCCACACAAGTTGGCCGCACAATTTAACAAGCCTAGCCAAACCCTGGCAAGAATAGGTGATTGTCATGATGACCATCGGCGGGCCCACTTTTTCACTAGCCGGTCGGGCATCACATGAACATTTCCTAGCACTGTCAAACTCCAACCCTAAGTAGGGTGGACATGCTGATTTGTGGAGAATCGATCGACCATAGATCGCTTAAGGCAGTCTTAAAACGATCATGACCGTACAACTTCGCTAGAATGGTTGGATGGATTAGATCATTCCATGAATGATTAGGAAAGCGCTAACACACATGTTGGAGGGACCACGCTCTCCATAACCGATTTTTTTCTCACGGCGAGGCCATGGAGCAGTAAGCATTTTTGCTCAAACCATGACGGGCGTGATGCTTCTAAGGGTCGAGGAATTCCACTAGTGTCTTAAATTGATCACAACCATCCAACTTAGTCAGCCTATTTGGATGGCTTAGATCGAACTGTGGACCACCAGGAAGGTGCACATATGTTCACCATCAGCCCAACATGGGCCCCACACGGTCAGACCTCCCAAAGGGGAAGCGTGGATTGCCAAACCGTTTGGCCAAATTCAAGCATACATGACTCTTTAAAAACCCTAATTAGGGTTTGCGGCGATACATATCTGTCGTAGTTAGATCTTGTCCATCCATCTTCGACGGTATAAACAGAGGGTGTAGATATAGACTCAAGAGGTCCCAAGGATATTGACGTGATCATCGTTGGCCCACCTGTGTGTGACCGACCGGCCCAAGCAAACCATGGCCAAGCGCCTCGAAACGCACGCCCGAAGGTGGCATGTCACGCGGCTTCCAAATCCTTTGCGGCAATGGATTTCTGTTGCAAGTCGATCACCACCACTTATCTTTACATCGGTAGGCTGTCTACACGCATACCCGGTCGGTCCCACCAAAAATAACGCCCATGCTTGAATTCAGTCAAGCCAAAGAGTGATGCTTGCACACCTCTTAAAAACCCAAAAATTCCATCAACGGTCGTGGATATATGCCGTAAACCATCTTGTCCGTCCAACTTTGCCAGCTTGGTCGGACAACCTAGTGTTGATGGTGGATTTTCATTTAAGGCTAAAATTTTAAAAGCTAAAATTATGCGCTAACATCTTTCAAAAGATAAAGCCATTAATAAGTGATGAATACTTCTTCACTTTACTAATTCACCTAGAATAGATCATGTGGCAACAATCCAAGTATTCTGTGAATTAAATACACGAAATTCATCTAGGTTGGAGCATGTGGCAACAATCCCATATACCCTGTGAATTTTTAGCATTATTGACCATCCATGTATTTCCTGTACTCATTATAGGTGCGGCATGACAACTGGGTGTTGTTCTCAGCAGAGCAACATGAACCTTCAAGCATTAATAATGATGCATGTAAGAAATACCCATACAGTTTGCAACTCTCGGTGTGTTATACTAGCCTGATTGAACATACATCTCTCGGTGTGTTATACTAGCCCGATTGAGCATATTTGAATATGGAATGTCCATATCAGTCTCAGAAACGATCACGACCATCCAACTTCACCAAGCATGGTTGGATGGCTTAGATCAAATCCATGACCCCAAGAAGGTAATAAAATATTCACTACCGACCCAATGCGTGCCCCGCATGGTCGGCCTCCCAAAAAGGGTGGGATAGCTTTCCAAACCGTCCGATCTAAAGTTGTATGGACGAAAACCCTAAATTAGGGTTTGCGGCACATTACATGTGTCGCAAAACAGTCTCAACCATCCATCTTCGCAGGCATAGATGGAGGGTGTAGATGTAGATTCAAAGGACCCAGAGCATGTCAACACGCTCACTGTAAGCCCGCCTACACACATGACCGATCAGTCAGGACCGACCAGGGATGGTCGTTCCAGATCGTGTGCCTAAAGTGGGCATGCTGCATGGATGGCAAAACCTTAATTAAGGTTTGCATTGATCGCAAACGTCCATTTCTCCTGATAGAATTGAGGGTTTAAGAGTCGAATAAGTAGGTCCAGTAAGCATAAACATGATCACTGGGGACCCATCTATCTCCACACCCGATCGGACAAGGCATACCATGCCTGGTCGTTCCAATTCACACGCCCAAACTAGAGTGGTCACACTTCCCAATCACAAACTGATCTCGACCACTCAACTTCGCCGAACGAATTGAGTGGATTAGATCACGTTCCTATGAGAAAGTAAGGTATAGGCATGTACAACAGCCTACCACCTACACGCATAACCAATCGGCAGGGACCGACCAAGCTTGGTTGTCCCGAAAAGCGCGCCTGCAGAAGGCATGACGTGCGGCATTTGCGGCACCAAACTTCTGTCGTAAATAAATCCTGACCGCTCCTTTTTTCCAGAAAAATTGAGCTGTCTAGATCACACTTTCACGGGACAATGAGGTATGGGCATGTATATCGGCATGCCATATACACGCTTTCCCGATCGGCCATGCCAAAATCGTGTTCCAAGCTTGGATTCGACCAAGATGAAAAGTGGTGCTTGCGCACCTCTTCTAAAATCCTAATTCCACTAACGGTCGCAGATGAGTGTCTCAAAGATCATCTCGTCCGTCCAACTTCACCGGCTTGGTTATACAGCCCTGGTCAGGAGTTAATTGGTCAGTGAGGTGTCATGGTGATCACCACCCGTCACTCTACCACACCATGTGGTCGGCCAAGGGAGGACTTGCTTGCGCAACCTTCAAACCATCACATGAAGTTGGCTAGACATGAGGCTATTTTGAGATTCTCAAACAATGATGCTTCATACATGCTGAATATATTCGATGCAGTACCTGCATAGAATACACACGATACTTCACAAGTATCGACTTCCTAAATAACTTAGTTATTTAATCTAGCATTAACGGCTAATTTCTGTGGGTCCAATGATCCACACACTCGAGACATCAATCATGTCACAAACTGGGGTATTGGTCTTGATGTTTACAGCGTGCAGCGCACAACGCGCCATCACAAGAACGTGTCAGGAAGTCATGGACGTTTAGTAATGATGAGAGAAGTGGGCAAGACTGGTCATGTGATACTAACACACGACTCCACTACTCCATCACTCCACTTCCCACGAGATACGAGGGCTAGTCTTAAAGACTTTTATAAATAGGTTCTTCTTCCTATTTACCCAAAAAAGGAACAAGGCAAGACAAGACAACAGAGGCAAGTGTTGATACAATCGTATTCAAACACCGGAACTGATAGCTTACATCCTGTAAGACAGTTTAGCTTTCTGATACAAGTCATACATAGCCAAAACCTTCAAAATCTCAACACCTTCTTCGCTTCCCTCCCTAAGAACCCCATCTCCTTCACTTTGTGACCAAAACAAATCTGGAACGGACATTTCTTAGTTTAGGACAGATTTGCACAGGTTGATTTCTCGAATCTACAAGCACTCCCATGCGGTGCATTTGTTTAAGGTTTAGAGTTATTTCTCATCCACACACCCCAAATTACCAAAACCGGAAGAAATAGTTTTCACCCGTAAATAATTGGCGACCACAATGGGAGGTTAATCTCTCGGTTGTAAAGTCAATTTTTCGAAATCCGATTCAATTTTATCAATTTCAAAAATGGTAGATCTTAGAACCAATTCAATGAGCGATTCATTTCAAGATGGTGGAAATCAGGTCTCGATCAGCAATCAATTCTGATGGAGCTAGTGTGGATAACACTCTCGGTGTCGATGTACCTGTCAGTAGAGCTACCATGGTCAATACATTTCGTGGATCCGTCCATTCTATCACCAACGCTATCGGAGAAGGAGATATTACAGTAGGTGTAATGCCTACCATCACCATATCCAGAGCAGCCGCAAATCCCGACATTTACTTCAGTGTAACGCCTCCGGTGGTCACCAGAGCAACAACTTTCACTCCTTCATCAGGACGATGAGCCGGAGGGATGAGAGGAGGACCACCGCCCATTACCATTGCAGATTTTATGGAGAAACATAAAGTTCTTGCTAAAACTCAAACGGATATGGCCGAAACTCAGAAAGATGTACTCACTTTCCTCAAAACTTTAACTGAATGATTAACACAAGATTCACAACAACTCGGGGGAAGCGTTTCCATCCTGGCCCACATGGATGAAGAAACTCGCGTCGCTCCTGAACTCCCAAGAGAAAGGGACCAGCCATCCAAATTCATCACATGTGAGGACCTGGAACAACTTCTCCAAAACCGAGGCAAAGGAGACCGAATAGATGTACACCAGCATCAGCCTTCGTACCCTCAAGATGTGCAACGAATTCCTCTTCCAATAGGTTACACCTCTCCCCAGTTCTCCCCCTACGATGGTACTAGTAATGCTCATGAACACGTCTCTCGATTCTTGGAATCCTTGGGAGAGTTTGAATACAATCATGTTCTATGCCTAAAAGAATTCTCAAAGTCACTTATGGAAAGGGCGTACACCTGGTACAACAATATAGCACCTAACAACATATCCAATTGGAGCGAGATGGTCAGTGCTTTCTACAGAAAGTATTTCTTCGTGTCTGAACAAATCACCTTTTTAGATATGGGAAGAATTCTTCAGCAGAACAACGAGCATCCTAACGACTTCGTTAATAGGTTCAGAACCAAAGCACTAGATTGTCACAACCCTAACGTCACCGAACGACAATTGGTGAAGTTGTGCATTAATGGGATGATACCCATATACCGCGCTTTATTAGAGAATCAGGGCTTTCAAACATTCTCCGAACTCCATGAAGCTGCCAAACATTCAGCCACAACTGCACCAACATTGCTAGAGAGAACCAGAGTTGTTCGAAGTGAAAATTCACGTGAAAGTCGAGGAAACATGCATCTCACGAACAAGCAATACAACACTAGTCCTTCTGTGAGTATGGTGGGCGGAGGAGAAAAAAGGAAATCTTCAGCAACTGAACAACAAACCAAGCGAGCATCCCCAGCACACATGACTTTGTCTCGGAAGTGAACGGACAAAACTCCTGCATAAGACACTGAAAATGCAGGCTTTCCTTTTCCCATGAGTGAAGTAATAGATTTCTTGGAAGCATGGATTCAATACGATGCCATCAAGCTGCCTCCTATCAGACGTCCACCAACTGAAAAAGATATGGTATATCCCAAGTACTGTCGCTACCATAGTTTCATTCACCATCCAACAAAAGACTTCAATAGGCTGAAACAAATCTTCAGAGAAAAGATAGAGATGAGAGAACTCCATCTTGGAAACGAAGGTGTTCATATAAATCCTCTTCTTGTCATGAACTGCATGAGTTCCGGGGATTCTATTCGTAAGACTGTACAATCTATGATGGAACATTTATGCGAGATCTTGTACTTCTCCAAAGCACAACGTCAGGACATATTTGTAGCCTCAACCGCGTTGTCTCAGGCATGCGCTTGTATCTGGAAGAGGAAGCGGTCTCGAAACCTCAGTTCTTGCTGAAAGATGCAAGCAAAGGAAACTGGGGACTTTTAACCGTTGCTCGTTTGAGGGATGTCGAGTTCAATAACACATTGATCGATACGGCCTCTGAATTCAACATCATCACCCTCCAGTCCTTGAAAGCATCAAATATTTCAAAACAGGAGGCTACTCGCAACCCAACTGTGATTAAGACTCCAGAAGGAGAACTTAGAGATGCATATGGATACATCGATCTTGAAGTAATATTGGGTGATGCCTCGACACAAGCAAAGTTATACATATTCAGAGAATATCCGAACTATGACATGATCCTAGGGCGCTCTTGGATACACGATGACAAGGCAACACTAAGAGTCTGTCCTCTACCGGCTCCAATACCCGAAAGGATCTCCAACATGCCACCTGGACCTGATGACTGCATATTTCCGCACCACTTGCAACTTGCCAATGTGGCACAACTTCCTGGAGATATCCCGTTAGCATAAATTAAAAGGTTCCGAGCTCAGGTAAGTCTCATCATACAACCTTTTTTACAATCAACTACTCCTTACTCTGATAAGTCCTGGGGACTGGCTCCAACCAACAAACCAACCCTGGATAAGAGATGTGAATGGGAGGTTGGTCCTTTCAAACAGTTTATCAAGAGCCTAGAAACTATCTCAATCAAAGACAACGAGTTCGACAAGTCCAAGGTCCAGACATCTACACGTCCAAACCTGTTTAGAATTGGATATCTGGTGACGAAGACAACCGCATTCAAGGATGGAAGCATTACGGTAAAAGTGGCTACCCCACCTAACTCACCCACCGAAAAGGAGGATGAACCATACCTGGTAGCATATGTCATCCAAGGTGGCTACTGCAATTTCATCATCGTTGACAAGATAGAAGGTGTAACAATTCACTTGCGATGGCTCAAGCCCTACCGTACTTAAGATGATGTTCTACCACTTTCCAGCGTCCTCCACACTTTAAAATGATGTGCTACTTCCTCCAGCGTGTTTCCTTTTACAATTTAAGTCATATTTGTAATTCCTCCAGAAAATGATTGCAATACTTTCATTCATAGTTAAGGTTTCAATTTTAAATTTTCAATTTAATTGAAGTATTATTTCCATCCGAGAACCTCTTTACCCCTAAGAACACAAAGTACTGAGTCAGCCTAAATCAACCCACTAGATCAAGGAAGGAAACCCTAAGCAAACAACTCACGGGAAGAGGGAAATAGAATGTGTGCATAAAAGGAAGATGATTTGAGCCATTTACCCTAGCAAGACCAAGGAGATGTCACGTAAGGAGCACATACAGATGTAATCTTAACGAAGGGTTATCACATAAACCTTTATTCAAAGTAAGCAAACAGAAGAAAAAGATCTTGAACTCAGCTGCCACTGAGTACAAGAAAGATGTTCAAGAATTACGGGAATACACTTGAAAATAGAAAAAGAAGCAAAGAGGTTTAGCCGTCAAGAAGATCGGGCGCGCCTGCACCACTGCTAGGTCCTGCTTCCTGCTACCGCTTCTCCCTTCAGATCTGCTTCATCTTCCGATTCAGATGTTTCCGCATCAACACTCTCCGTCCTAACATCATCGGCAAAAGCAGCTTCCAAGTCTTCCTCAAAGGCCACAACAACATTAGGGGTTGCTCTGAATGCTTTCAAACACTCAGGTCCGTCTGTGTTAGATTCAAGGATTATCACACCATCCTAAATTGGATAATCATGCTTATCTTCATCCAAAGGTCGTTCGCACTGCAAATATCTCTTCCCTTGCGCTTACTGGTGCTCGCAATGCTTCCTTAGGCCTCCACCGCTCTTCTATGTCAATCACAGCTGAAAGGGCACAGATACGTCCCCTGGAAATACGCAGGTGCAGAATGGACATCCCCTATATAGCACGACCGACTTCGCGAAGTGGGAGGTCAATTTTAGCCATTACCTCTTCGTGCGCATTAGTTTCGGGTTTGTCCACTACGAAACTTTTTTATGGAGAAGTTACAGAATGATCATCGCCCACCGCTTCATCATAAGCTTCAAATAAGAATAAGTTATGAGCACACAAAAATGTATGTATCATCATCGGTCAATCAGAAGATTAGATAAATACAAAGCAATACCTAAGATATAGAAGGAACGACTATGTGATGAGAATAATCCTTAGAATTTTTCTTTATAATCTAGAAAGTCAACAGAATCCCAGGGGAAAAGGAGTCTTTACTTTCCACCTATAAAGGCTATCGATTCGGGATAGAGATCAACAATGCTTATCGGATATATCTGAGGAAAGTTATCGTGTAACGAAGAGGAGTACACCTAGTCCAAGAAACGGGCCAAGCTCTGTCCAGATATGTACGGAGGAAACCAAAGCGACTCGCCAGATCAAGTCCTGCTTTCTTCACGATCCTAATCAGGACTGGCCAGTTCCGGGACAATGCCTGAAGATGTCAACCTATGCGGTAAATGTATATTCACTTTAGCTTGGTCATTTCTGTATACAAACTTGTCACCATCTTATGACTACCCCACAATAACGTAACCATTATGCGCTAGGAAGGGGACTTAATGTTGATGGTGGATTTTCATTTAAGGATAAAATTGTAAAAGCCAAAATTATGCATTAACATCTTGCAAAAGATAAAGCCATTAATAAGTGATGAATACTTCTTCAATTTACTAATTCACCTAGAATGGAGCATGTTGCAACAATCCCACCATTATGTGAATTAAATACACGAAATTCATCCATGTTGGAGCATGTGGAAACAATCCCATATACCCTGTGAATTTACATCATTATTAATTAAATAATGACCAGCCCTGTATTTCCTGTACTCATTATCGGTGCGGCATGATGACTGAGTGTTGTTCTCAGTAGAGCAACAAGAACTTCCAAGTATTAATAATGAAGCATGTATGAAATACCCATACAAGCTGAAACTCTCGGTGTGTTATACTAGCACGATTGAGCATACATCTCTCGGTGTGTTATACTAGCCCGATTGAGCATATTTGAATCTGGACTGTCCATATCAGTCTCAGAAACGATCACGACCATCCAACTTCACCAAGCATGGTTGGATGGCTTAGATAAAATCCATGACCCCAAGTAGGTATTGGAATATTCACTACCGACCCAACGCGGTCCCCGCATGGTCGTCCTCCCCAAAAGGGTGGCATAGGTTGCCAAACCGTCCGAGCCAAAGCAGTATGGACGAAAAACCCTAAATTAGGGTTTGCGGCACATTACATGTGTCGCAAAACATTCTCAACCATCCATCTTCGCAGGCATGGATGGAGGGTGTAGATGTAGATTTAAAGGGCCCAAAGCATGTCAACACGCTCAATGTAAGCCCGCATACACACATGACCGATTGGTCAGGACCAAACATGGCTGGTCGTTCCATATTGTGCGCCCAAAGTGGGCACGCTACACGGCCGGAAAAACCCTAATTAGGGTTTGTATTTATCGCAAATGTTCATTTTCTCCTGATCGAATGGAGTGTTTAGGAGTCGACTGAGCAGGTCCAGTGATCATCAACATGATCACTGTGGACCCATCTATCTCCACACCCGATCGGCCAAGGCATACCATGCCTGGTCGTTCTAATTCGCATGCCCAAACTAGCGTGGTCACACTTCCCAATCGCAAACTGATCTCGACCACTAAACTTCGACGGACGAATTGAGTGGCTTAGATCATGTTCCTATAGGAAAGTAAGGTATAAATATTTTCACCAGCTTGCCACCTACAGGCCGAACCAATCGACCGGGATCGACCAAGCTTGGTCGTCCCGAAACACACGCTTGAAGAAGGAATGATGCGCGAAATATGCGGCACTAAACTTATGTCGTAATCAATCCTGACCGCTCCTTTTTGACGGAAACCTAAGCGGTCCATATCACAGTTTCACGGGATAATGAGGTATGTGCATGTATACCGGCATGCGTCTACACGCATGCCCGATCAGCCATGCCAAAATCGTGTCCCAATCTTGGATTCGACCAAGCTGAAAAGTGGTGCTAGCGCACCTCTTCTAAAACCCTAATTGCACTAACGGTCGCAGATGAGTGTCTCAAAGATCATCTTGTCCGTCCAACTTCACCGGCTTGGTTATACAGCCCTGGTCAGGAGTTAATTGGTTAGTGAGGCGTCATGGTTATCACCACCCGTCACTCTATCATACCATGTGGTCGGCCAAAGGAGGACTTGCTTGCGCAACCTCCAAACCATCACATGAAGTAGGCTGGACATGAGGCTATTTTGAGACGCTCAAATAGCGATGATTCATACATGCTGAATATACTCGATGCAGTACATGCATATAATACACAAGATACTTCACAAGTACGACTTCCTAAATAACTTAGTTATTTAATCTAGCATTACATGCTACTTTTTGTGGGTCCCACAATCCACTAACTCGAGACATCAATCATGTCACAAACTGGGGGATACATACTGGGGTATTGGTCTGGCGGTTTACAGCATGCAACGCACAACACGCCATCACAAGAACGTGTCAGGAAGTCATGGACGGTTAGTGATGAAAGGAGAAGTGGGCAAGACTGATCGTGTGACACTAACACACGACTCCACTACTCCATCACTCCAGTTTCTCCACTTCCCATGAGATACGAGGGTTAAGCTTAAAGACTTATATAAATAGGTTCTCCTCCCTATTTTCCAAAAAAAGGAACAAGGCAAGACAAGACAACAGAGGCAAGTGTTGATACAATCGTATTCAAAAACCGGAACTGATAGCTTACATCCTGCAATCCAGTTCAAGTTTCTAATACAAGTCATACGTAGCCAACACCTTTACAATCTCAACACCTTATTTGCTTCCCTCCCTAAGATCAACCCCATCTCCTTCACTTTGTGACCGAAACAAGTTTGGAACGGCCATTTCTTGGTTTAGGCAGGATTTGCACAGATTAATTTCTCGAATCTACAAGCACTCCTGTGCAGTGCATTTGTTTAAATTTTAGGCTCATTTCTCATCCACACACCCCAAATTACCAAAACTAGCAGAAATAGTTTTCACCCATAAACACCTAGGTTAAAAGTTAGACGATCAATGAAGCACCTCGGTGATCACCGTCCTCCACTCTTCCACAGAGAGTGATCGACCAAGGGATTTCTCGCCCATGAGGCCTCCAAACGATCACTCGAAGATGGTTGGACGTGATGCTATTTCAAGACGCTTAATCCGCAACTTATTCGGTTAAGCTTTAAAACAACGATGCTTCATACATATTGGTTGTTTTTGATGCATTACATGCATCGAGTATACACGATATTTCATGAATATCATTTTCTTAAATAACTTAGTTATTTAACTTAGCACCGTATGCTATTTTCGGCGGTGGGTCCCATGATCTTCTCATTCGATACATCAAGCATGTCACAAACTGGGGGATACTTACTGGGGTATTGGTATGGAAATTTACAGTGTGCAGCATGCAACACGCCATTACAAGAATGTGTCAGGAAAAGGTGGATGGTTAAAGGTGATGAGGGAAGTGGGTAAAGGTGTGGTCATGTAAAAATCAACACTCATACACGACCCCACTACTCCATCACTTCACCTTCTCCACTTCCTATGGGATAAGGGTTGCACTCAATGACTTGTATAAATAGGTCCTTCACCTATTTCCAACCAACACGGAGAAAACCAAGTGTTGTCACAGTATCCAGAAAGCACCCAGAACTTATTGCTTACATTGTGCAAGCCAGTTCAATATTATGATACAAGTCATAAACAGCCAACACCTTCACAATCTAAACACCTTCTTCGCTTCCCTCCCTAAGATCAACCCCATCTCCTTCACTTTGTGACCGAAGCAAGTCTGGAACGACCATTTCTTGGTTTAGGCCAGAATTATATAGATTGATCTCTCGAATCAAAAGAACTCCCGTGCAGTGCATTTGTTTAGGGTTTAGATTCGTTTCTCATCTACACACACCCCAAATTACCAAAAATAGTAGAAACAGTTTTCACCCATAAACAACTGGAGACCATAGTGGGAGATTAATCTCTCGGTTGCAATATCAATTTCCAATTTCCTAATTTCATTTTTCAATCCCGATTTCAAGATAGTAGAACTTATGTCATGATCATTACTCAATTCCGATGGAACTAACGCTGAGCTTCCATGCAGAATGTGATCAATACATCTCGTGGAGCCGCATCCTCTACCACCAACACCAGTGGAGCATGAGAGATTCCAGTAGGCGTGACACATCCTATTATCAGATCCAGAGAATCCACAAACCTCGACATATCTTCAAGTATAACGCCTCCAGTTGTCACTAGAGTAACTGTAAATCCCCCGTCAGGATGAGGGGATGGAGGGATAAGAGGAGTACAACCCCATATTACCATGGTGGATTTGATGGAAAGGCAGGAAGTTCTTCCTAAGGATCAAACGGATATGGCTGCAACTCAGAAACAGGTACTCACTATTCTCACAAATTTAACCGAGTGATTGCCGCAAGAGGCACGACATCCCCTGGAGATAACAAGGAACGCGTTCAGTACACCCGGAGCAGGTGATTCAATGGCACGGGCCTACATGGATGAAGAATCCCGTGTCGCTCCTGAATGTTCGAGGGAAAGGGACCAGCCATCCAACTTCGTTATGCGTGAGGACCTGGAGCACTTCCTCCAAAACCCGGGCAAAGGAAATCCAATGGACATGCACCAGCATCAACCTCCATACCCTTAAGAAGTGCAACGTGATTCCCCTTCCGAGAGGATATACCTCCCCTCAATTCCCCCTTTATGATGGTACTGGTAATGCTCGTGAACGCATCTCCCGATTTTTAGAATCCTTAAGAGAGCACGAATATAATCATGTTCTCCGCCTGAAAGGGTTCTCAAGGTCACTTATTAGAATGGCATACACCTGGTACAATAACATCGCACCTAACAACATATCCAATTGGATTGAGATGGTCATTGACTTCTATAGAAAGTATTTCTTCATGTCTGAATATATCACCTTTGCAGACTTAGGAAGAATGTTTCAACGAAACAACGAGCATCCAAACGAATTCGTTAAGAGATTCAAGATTCAAACGTTGGATTGTCATCATCCGAATGTCACCGAATGCCAGTTGGTGGAGTCATGCATTAACGGAATGGTGCCCATATACCGTGCTTTGTTAGAGAATATGGGTTTTCAAACATTTTCTGAGCTCCATGAAGCCGCTAAGCGTTCATCCACGATGGCCCCAACATTGTTGGAAAGAACCAGAGTTGTTCTAAATGAAGATGCACGTGAGAGTTGATGAGTGCCAAATATTGCATATTCATACACCTTTTCATTGGCACTTAACTCATCTTTCGCGCTTCAAAGTCATATATTATCCCAAATTCTGCATTTTTACCATTTTCAAGAATAAATATTTGTATTAATTAATTTTGTGTTTTTAAGTACTAAATAAAGCTTGGAAGAATTGAGAAGACAAAAGAGAAGAAAGTTGGAAGCGTTGCAACCCGCTCGCGCATCAGTGGCAACCTGTTTACAAATTCATGGGATTAAACAACCCATGATCCAAAACCCAAGACCCAAATCCATTTCCACCTCACCCCCATTGGATTCTTTCCAAAACATCCACCTCACCCCCATTGGATTCTTTCCAAAACATCCACCTCACCCCCATTGTATTCCATTTCATCCTTCAATTAAAGAAAACATGTTTTGTTTAATTGTTGAGTGGTTGCTACAGTAAATTTCGAATCCAAGTGTTGAGAGAGTTTTTGTGTATAAATAGAGAGGGTTGTTGTGTTGAAAACTCATCCAAGAATAGCTTGTTCATGTTAGTTTATCAAATTTAAATTTTGTTGTAATGTTCTTCATGTTCTAATTTCATTTACTAGGGTTTAGATGAAGCCCTAATCTCATTGGTATGTATTCATATCTTGTATCTTGTTCTTGAAAGTTTAGAATTGTTTAAAGATATAATTTAATCCAAGTTTTTCAACATCTTTCTCTCACAATGTATGCCATGTATCCATTGTAGTTAGAATATCTCTATGTTGATTATGCTACAACTCATGCTTAACCAAATATTGATCTTTAGATTAGTTGTGCTTAATTAGACAATTAATGCTTTGGAGAAATACTTTAGTTGTGATTAAATTATCCATTGGAGAAACACCTTAGTTATACGGTAGACTTGAATTTACTATAAGGACAAGAATAATATTACAAGTTGAATGCATATCATAGGTTATTGGTGGATTTGAATACCCTAGTATCCATATTATATCATTGTTTACATATCTTGTTATTTGCATCTTTTACTTTTATTATTTCAGTCACTTGAAAATCATATCGTCGTATCGACAAAATCAAACCCCTTTTGGTTACTCTCTGAATCAGGATTTAGAATCAACTTCTACACTCTCCAAGTCTATGTGGTTCGACCTGTGCTTGCCCTGTGTTGCTTGTCGACACTGTGCACTTGCAGTTTATACATAGAAGTAGGTATCTTTCCGAGCCTACCAAGTTTTTGGCGCCGTTGCCGGGGACTCGGTAGTGATGTAGTTCATTTTTCACTGTAGCATAATCATTGTAGCAGCCCAACTATTCACAGTCAATTTTACACTTATTTTTGTTATTTTTTTTTTAATTTTTGCTTTTGCTTTAAAACTTCGAAACCCTAACTACCTCTTTTGAGCTCAACAGGTGCCGGAGTAGCTGTTGTAAAGACGAAGGAAAGGAAGCGAAAGAAGTTTTTTTTTTTTTTTTTTAGATTGTATTAGGATTCCTCTACTCTT
The DNA here is from genome assembly GCA_023529315.1 of Papaver bracteatum. NCBI lineage: Eukaryota > Viridiplantae > Streptophyta > Magnoliopsida > Ranunculales > Papaveraceae > Papaver > Papaver bracteatum. Next base: position 395,588 of record JAJJWX010001985.1, read on the forward strand.
GTAATTTTATTTTTCTTTTGCACTTTATTTTGGACTTTGGACTTGGACATTCTATTTTTATTTTTATTTTTAAACCCTACGGAAGGGTATTATTAAATATCAACTGTTTGCAGAGAAGGACGGTGATTACAATATCACCTCGGCCCCTCGGGTTCGTTCATGACATAGGAGTCGTGGCCCGAGTCGACAACAACGGTTCATCCCCCGTATGGAACGGGAGGTAAGTTTGTCGAAACACTCGCGAATCCCTTGTTAGCGAGTTACTGTATTCCTTCGTTTGCATATATGTTGAGGAATTGAATACGGCTGCTTTATTTTCCTAGTAAAGGGAAAGGACTGGCCATACAAGATAAGGGTTCGGATTTCATCACCGTTCTCTTCTTGCCCGCCTTAGGAAAACGATACATACGCGAACCTAAGCTTTAAAATTTGAAATAGAACAAGACATATAAGGTAACGAGCTTAGTAGGAAAGTCGTTTGAAAAATATTGGTTACTCTTTAAGCATACTTCGAAGTTCATGACGGTTTCTGTGAGTTGAATGCGTGATCGCTGCCGCCTTGTATTGCGGTGAGGCCTTGGGTATCAAAGCTCCAGCAGCTTCCTCGCCTCTATTCAATTCACTTAAACTCAGATTGACTCCAGAGGGGTTTTCTCAGATTGTAACGAATTCCCTTTCGAAGGATTAGAAGATGGTCTAGAAAACAATCTAAGTGGAACCATCATGCTTTTTGTTTGCTAGAAATCAGTAGGTTTTCTGTGGTAGAGTCAGCCTTGTTTGCGGTTGCATAGAACTTCCCTTCCGTTTATGATTTTTCTTCTTTTATTTTGTTTTTCTAATGTATGCCCGAGGTAATTAGAGAACGGGCTTGAAAAAAAAAATAAAAAAAAATAAAACCAATAATGAAAAAAAAATATATTGGTCTTTTTTCAGTATGTACATCCCAATCTCTGCAACAAGCCTAGTGCTAGTTAGAGAACATGTCAGGATTCTGGTCTGCAGGTGGGGATGGAAACAAATCCATCAGAGAGCTTGCTTACGGGCATGCTTCACATTATGAAACTCCAACATACCATGATGTCGTAGTTATAGGGATTATTATGGACATTTTCACGATCCCCGAGCATCAATACATGAACCCTAGTAACCACTCACACATGTATCATCCACCACATGGTGAAAATGAACACCTTTACAGTGCCCAACTCTCACAATCATCACTTTTGGACCAGTTATAAGCTGGAACTGCAGCTTTAGAAATGCAAATGCATGAATCTTTCGCATATAATTCATCTAGGAAATCTGAAATCTATGCTTGTACCTTATGTGGAGGCTTAGGCCATCCTGCTGAGAATTGCTATATTTTGAATGATTTTAGGCAATCTAGAGAATATCATGAAAATCCAAAATATGAAATGCCAACAGACTACAAAGTTGATAGTCATTGGGACCATAATCAACCTTTCGAAGGTTGCGATCAGTATTTTATAGACCCTAATGACCCTGCACTTATGTATCATCCACCACAGTGGGAAGTTGAACAATTTTGTACTTCTCAATCTGTGGAGGAAAATCTCATCGAACAAAATAATGCTAGGAGTGTATTGCATGATAAACCATATAGCATTGATTATGAATTTCCTACTGTTGATGACTCTCCTTTCATTGAACAACATAATGAAATTTTAGAATTTAATCAAAACCTTGTGCAATATCAAACGTTAACTGACCAAAGGTTTGCGAGTTTAGAACTCAAAATGAGTCAAATCCTTGATGCACTAAATGAGGATAGGGAGGAATTTCAGGGTGAAATGAATGTTAGTCCTAATGAATTTCATTCTGAAAATAGTGTGTTTAGTCCTACTCAGGCTGCTAATGTTGAAAATGAGCCTAATCTAGAGGTAAATGACTGGAATAGAGACACTAGGGTTTTGAATTATGTTAGAAGAACATGTTTTTGCTGAAAATATTGTCGAACCTTTGGGTTCAGAGACATTAGGCTTCTCTGCCTCGACCTTAATGAATGATGTTTCTTCTAGTATTCCATATACATGTGATACTGATCTCGAGCCTGTGGAATTGTCCTGTGAACAAGAGCATGACACATTTCTTGTGTCTGACTTAGAAAATGTTGAATCTCCTGTCGACACTAATGATCTTATGCATGAAAATATAATTGACGTGTCTGATTCTATACCTAGGTCACAACATGATGTCTCTTTGGATTTGTCTATGCATGAGAATAAAACTTTGGATGATCATGAAACTGATTTGGGTCTTGATGAATTGTTCTATGAATGTGAGCATGATGTAGCACTTGTAGATGACTTAGGAGATGTTAATGTAACTAATGATAATGGTACTCTTGATCTCATCCATATGAGAAACTTAGACGTGCCTACTCTCCTGATTAAGTCACCAACTGATGGTCTTGCAGTGGACATAAGAATTGTTCCTTTGAAGTGTGTTGAATCGATGTGGTTGACAATTCCAAACCTAGGGTTGGAGTTATGTGCATCTCAAATTCTTTTGGACTTTTTGTCCACTAAATCTCCTGTTAATGAGAAGTCATATCTGGAATGCATTGATGTTTCTCTTCCCATCCCAAACAAAGACCATTTTGAGCTAGACCTTCTACGTGATGAACCCCTACAATTGTTAGATTTCGTGCCCAAAAGTATTACTATTGAAAAATCTAGGTTTAGGGGTATCTCATTTTGTTTTACGTTCTCACTTGCATTTCTATCATATCATAATTATGTGAGATTGTTAAAATTTCTGCACTTCATGTTTTGGGTTGATCCTCAACTCTTTAGATTGCTAGTGTATGGTGAATCTTTGTATATAATCCAGTAGATATTGTTAAATCTTGTTTCATGAACCTGTTAAGTTGTATTTTGTGCTAACCAAATTTTTGTCTTATCACTCTTATTGTTTGCTTTCAAAGCATTCATCCTTCTATGGTTAGCACCAACCTTTTTGCATTTGGTAATCTCTTTCCTTTGAATCTGTTTTGTTCTCATGGTTTGTTGTTATTTCTGTCATCTTTTGAAACATTGAGGACAATGTTAGATTTAGGTTTGGGGGAGTATTTGCATATGGCGTTTTGTAGTCTTTTTCATCTTTTATGACCAGCTGTGGAGCGGGTCTTTTGTAGGATCCTTTGTAGTCTTTTGCATTTTTTGAGTCTTTTGTTGTTATCTTTTATGACCAGCTGTGTAGCGGGTCTTTTGTAGGATCCTTTGTAATCTTTTGCATTTTTTGAGTCTTTTGTTGTTATCTTTTATGACAAGCTGTGTAGCGGGTCTTTTATAGGATCTTTTGTAGTCTTTTGCATTTTTTTTGTTGTCTTCTATGACCAGCTGTGGAGCGGGTCTTTTGTAGTATGTTATCTGATGACCAGCTGTGTAGCGGGTCACTAAAAAAAATGATGATCAGCTATGTAGCGGGTCTTAAAAAAAAAAAAAAAAAAAAATTGGTTACAAATTTTCATGGTTCTACGAAATTCCGAAGTTCATCATCTACAGTTGAAGACCGAAGACAAAGACATTTCTATGGATGCTCTGATTTTGGAGAAGGTTTTGTGGGTACATATTTTGTAGGCCCTCACGAGACTACAACTCGTCCACTAGGGACACCTAGGGGTTTAAAGGCTTAATGCATACGCTAAATGCATTCGAGAGACCAGCGACAGTGGTATAGTTAGGATTTCTGGATTTCTGTTTCACTTGAGGAAAAGTAAAATTCAGGTTTGGGGGTATTTGATGAGTGCCAAATATTTCATATTCATACACCTTTTCATTGGCACTTAACTCATCTTTCGCGCTTCAAAGTCATATATTATCCCAAATTCTGCATTTTTACCATTTTCAAGAATAAATATTTGTATTAATTAATTTTGTGTTTTTAAGTACTAAATAAAGCTTGGAAGAATTGAGAAGACAAAAGAGAAGAAAGTTGGAAGCGTTGCAACCCGCTCACGCATCAGTGGCAACCTGTTTACAAATTCATGGGATTAAACAACCCATGATCCAAAACCCAAGACCCAAATCCATTTCCACCTCACCCCCCATTGGATTCTTTCCAAAACATCCACCTCACCCCCATTGTATTCCATTTCATCCTTCAATTAAAGAAAACATGTTTTGTTTAATTGTTGAGTGGTTGCTACAATAAATTTCGAATCCAAGTGTTGAGAGAGTTTTTGTGTATAAATAGAGAGGGTTGTTGTGTTGAAAACTCATCCAAGAATAGCTTGTTCATGTTAGTTTATCAAATTTAAATTTTGTTGTAATGTTCTTCATGTTCTAATTTCATTTACTAGGGTTTAGATGAAGCCCTAATCTCATTGGTATGTATTCATATCTTGTATCTTGTTCTTGAAAGTTTAGAATTGTTTAAAGATATAATTTAATCCAAGTTTTTCAACATATTTCTCTCACAATGTATGCCATGTATCCATTGTAGTTAGAATATCTCTATGTTGATTATGCTACAACTCATGCTTAACCAAATATTGATCTTTAGATTAGTTGTGCTTAATTAGACAATTAATGCTTTGGAGAAATACTTTAGTTGTGATTAAATTATCCATTGGAGAAACACCTTAGTTATACGGTAGACTTGAATTTACTATAAGGACAAGAATAATATTACAAGTTGAATGCATATCATAGGTTATTGGTGGATTTGAATACCCTAGTATCCATATTATATCATTGTTTACATATCTTGTTATTTGCATCTTTTACTTTTATTATTTCAGTCACTTGAAAATCATATCGTCGTATCGACAAAATCAAACCCCTTTTGGTTACTCTCTGAATCAGGATTTAGAATCAACTTCTACACTCTCCAAGTCTCTGTGGTTCGACCTGTGCTTGCCCTGTGTTGCTTGTCGACACTGTGCACTTGCAGTTTATACATAGAAGTAGGTATCTTTCCGAGCCTACCAAGAGTCGAGGAAGCAGGCGTATCATTAACAAGAAATATGATACCGGTCCTTTTGTGAGTGTGGTGGGAGAAGGAGGAAAAAGGAAAGCTCCGGCAGTAGAGCAAAAACCCAAACTCATATCACCAGCGCAGACAACTCCGTCCCGAAAGAGCACGGATAAAACTCTAGTGGAAGAAGCCGGAGATGCGGTCCCAGACTTCCAATTTTACATGAATGAAGTCATAGAGCTCTTGGAAGCATGGATTCAATACAACTCGGTCAAGCTACCTCCTATCAAACGTCCGCCGATTGAGGAAGAAATAGAAAATCACAGGTATTGTAGTTACCATAGGTTCGTTCATCACCCAACTAGTGATTGCAACAAATTTAAGCGCATTTTCACAGAAATGGTGGAAGCAGGAGAGATCCAATTAGGAAACGAAGGTGTTCATAGAGATCCTCTTCCTATTAGGAGTTGCATGATTTATGGGGATTCTGTTTACAAGACTGTACAATGTATGATGGAGCATTTATGTGAAATCTTATATTTTTCAAAGGAGAAATGTCAAGATATATTTGCATCCCTCAATCGCATTGTGTCAGGTGTAGGTACTGAATATCGCAAGATAATAGTTCACGAGTATCAGGAGAAAAGAGTTATAAAATGATACGATGAAAGAAGAAGCGCGGAGAAATATGAAGTTTTGCGAGGATGAAATAATTTTGCGAGTATAAGTTGCGATACTTCGTAACTCATGTACAGCTGTATAAGTTTTACTATAAATAGGAGTTCAAATGTAAAATTCGAGAGGTTCTTGGAGTGAGTGTTAGAAAATATTTTAGGAAAGAGAATAGGGAAAGTTGTAACTATTCTAATTCCATTTAGAGATTTCTTTGTGATCATTTGAGAACATTAATAAGAAAATTTTTATTCATCATCAAGAACTTCTTGAGTTTTTACTAATTCTATTGAGGGTGTAGTTGTAGGTTATTCTGCAACTACATAATTGGCGCTAGAAACAGGGATTGAAAGAATTCATGTACCAGAAAAATGACAAGAAGAAGAAACACATCAGAACCATTAACTAAAGTAAGAATAAGTGTAAGATTAGCAGGGGGAGAAGCAAATATAATAGGAGAACCTAGTATAAGAAGGAGTAATCGAAGAAATCAAGCTCAACAAGTAGAAGATCATGATCAAGTAAGTATACACACTTGGAGAACTAATACACCAGAAGAAGCATATAGAGAACCACAAATCATAGAAAATGGAAGGTTGATGGGAGGAACGATTCTTGAAAGAGAGAGGGAGATGCTAGAAACATTGAGACAAGGAATCCAAAAAGAACGAATGATCGAAGCTGAAGAACGTGCCAAACTGACAAGACAAAATCAAGAATTGAGAATGGAAAATGAGATGTTACAAAGGAGGAAATCTCAAAGTATTGCAAGATCAAATGTTAGAATAGAAAGAGAAGGACAAAATTCACCGATAATCAATAATGAAAATGATATGCAAGAACAAACGCAGAATCAAGGTGATAGAAATCAAGAAAATCGTTTCATTTTAATACCAAACCGCGAACAAAATATGGAGAATTTACGAACAAGACCAAATCATAAAGAAAACAATCAGAATCGAGAGGAAGAACAACAACTTATGGAAGAAACTGAGAGACAACAAACAACACATCAAAATAATCACGAGAATGGAGTAAGAAGACATGAAGAAGTTCGTAACAAACAAAATGTTGAATATGAAAGAATTAAGAGAAGAATTGTAAATCAACAAACAGAAGTGGAAAGGAATGAACCAAATTCTCGAATCAGAGTACAAGTAAATCAAGAAGAAATAAATCACAGAAGAAGGAGAAATGAAGAAGAAGAAATTCCTGATATTCGCATGAGAAGAATGAGAAGAATAGAAAGGGAAGAACAAGAATTCCAAGATGCTTTACAACTGAACAATTATGATAATTTGGAAAGAAGATATTTGCAGAATTATGCGAATGAAAACATTAATGAAGAATATGATAGAATGCGAAGGATCGCAGGGGAGGAAGCGCAAGAACGTGGAAGAAGAGAAGCTGCATTAAAAAGACCAATGGATGAGAATTCTGAGGCAAATGAACGAATCTTTCGAGAATTAGCAGAAATGAGAGGGATGATAAACAATAGAAGAGGAGGAGATAGGAGGCAATTAGATGAAGCAATAGAAGAAGCTGCGAGGACTCCATTTGCTAGATAAGTACAGATGGGAGGAATTCCACCAAAATGTAACTTGCCCACACTTACCAGTATTTTTGATGGGACTTCATGTGCTATTCAGCACATTAAAGCATACATAAGATGCATGTTACAATGGGAGAATCATGATGCTGTGTTATGCAAGTACTTCGCATCAAGTTTAACAGGGGAAGCTCTAAAGTGGTTCGAAGGACTCTCTAAGAACATTATTACGTCATTTAATCATTTGCAAGCAGTTTTTCTTGGAGCATATATCACAAATCACTCTTCACGGCTTGGTATTGAAGATGTATTTGGTTTAAAACAAAGAGTGGGTGAAAGTTTGAAGCATTTGGTAAGATGATGGAAGACTATGTTCAGTGATATGGCAGGGCGTGTAGATGAGAGATACTTAATTATGTCCTTCATAAATGCGATGTTCGCAACTGAACAATTATATGTTCAAATCTTCAGAAGAAAGAATTCCATAATGATGACAGAATTACGAGAATTGCAAGAAGAATATATTACACTAGAAGAAAAGCAAAACAATATGGAGTCATATCCAGTAACAAACACTAACAATCAAGAGGGAGGAGCAAATTTACTTCCCAAAATAATCAATGTAGTAGCAGGTACTTCGCAAACATCCTCACAAACTTCTTCGCAAATTTCAGAAGAGAAGAAAATCAATGATAGCCATCCAAAGATGGTAGCAATGGGCAGTAGAGATCAAGAAGAATATGATAGAGAGAAGAATTTCTATAATCGGATAGGAAATAACCAAATTCCAAGATTAGATCAACAACAAGAAAATTATGGTGGACAAAGGCAAAATTATTTTGGATAAGGAAACCAGAGACAAAATTATAACAACTGTCAAGGAGGTCAAAGAATGGTAAGGGAAGAGATAAAATTGCCACCTTTGAATACAAGTATAGAAAAGATATGGCAAGCAATTATCCTGGTAGAGAATGTACCAACTCCATGGAATATGGGAAAGGAACCACCAATGGGTCCAAGAAGTCATGAATTTTGTTCATATCATCATTTTCATGGACAGTCTACAAATAATTGCCATAATATCAAGAGGATAATTTTGCGAATGATTGATCAAGGAAAACTAAATCAATTTTTACTTAAGGCACACTGTCGCAACAATTACCACAGGCTCCAGCCATAACTCGCAGGGAGAACACAACAAAAGAAAAGGGAGAAGAAATCCTACATATAGAAGTAGGGTCAAAAGCAAGGAATGTTTTCTGTAATTCCATTGTTCATTCATATAAAACCATAGAGGATTTTCATGATAATGTGTTAAGTAGGGTATATGCAAGGGATAGTGAAGGAAAAGAAGTAATGAACATCGCAAAGATTTCACGACTTGAAGATTGGCAGAAACGTGAAATTTATTTTGAAGCCACTGAAATTCTAGAAGGTTGTGAAGTACATGATAATCCATTGGTGGTAATACTGGCAATCTACATGAATATGGAGGAGAACGAAGATGATATGGAGGAAGAGTCAATTGGTCTTAATAGGATTTTGATTGATACGGGAAGTTCTGTCAATATCCTCTTCTATTCTGCTTACAAAACTATGGGGGGAAAGATGCAGATTTAATACCTTCTACTTACAGAATTTATGGTTTTAATGGAACTTCCAACAAGCCCAAAGGAGAAGTGAGCATGTGAATTCCATTAAGTGGAATGCGAACTGAAATTCTGTTTTGTGTTGTTGATGTTGAATCACCATATAATGCTTTGATAGGAAGGCCATGGCTTCACGTAATTCTAGGCGTAGCTTCTACTCTACATCAGTGCATAAAATTCCCTCATATGAAGGGTATTGGAATTATCAAGGGTGATTGGGCTGAGGGAAAGAAATGTTACGATACAGAAGTAGAAGTTTGCGAAGGAAAAATTGCTGAGAAGGAAAATTGGAGAAAAAGAGCAAAGGTTGTGAAAAGAAGTGAAAATTTAATGGCAGAAGATTAAGGAAAAAGAGAATAAAGTTACGATGATAATAATACAAGAAATTTATGATGATAATAAGGGATTGTGATTTGCGAGGAAAAAAGAAGGTTATCAGTATGTTTGCTCGTGAAAATGAGGTATGTGGCAAAACAAAATTTTTATTTCATGATAAAACTTTACGAATATTGTTTGCTCGCAGGAAATTGGGAAAAAGTTATGAATTTTCAAAATTTATATTCCAATTAAAATTTCATTAATTTGCGAATAAAAGACCGCAATCTGTGATCAGCCTCCAAAAAAGAAAGAGAGTCGCAGAAAATTTTATACAGGCAAACCTTTGTGGCGTACACCCTAGTTCGCGAAGCTATAATTCGTAAGAGGCAAAGTCCTAAAGTAAGTCATTTAAGGGGGTACCTATAACGTGGCTAATGGTAACCGGAACACCACCAAGGGCCCTTAGTACATGGTAAAAATTTTGGGGTACAACCCAATAATGGGGTACCTATCTGGGTTAGACACCTTGGATTCTCACCTAATCTAACGACATTACGCAATATAAAATGCGGTGTAAGAAGATTTAGGCTGGGCGACTAAGGCATACTGTCTTTCCCAAGAAGTGCAGAAAACGATCAAGGCGCCGAGGTACACGGTTGAGTCAAGAGTGTCGGGTGAGGTTGAACCACATCTGCCATTTTTGACAAGTCTTGGCAAATGATGCACTTGTCCCAAAGATACCCCATAGGGTGCAACCTCGTAACTATAAGCCCTATAGGCAAAAAGGATAAGAGGTTGCGATCAAAAGCTGGTTGTTGGAAGAACCGGATGGGAAGAGCTAACCTTGTATGGTCGATGTACGCTTCCTTGAAGGGGCAATCAAGGGGAAGATAAAGGGAAGCACCCTCCATTAGGGAGCTGATAAGTGCTATAAGACGCAAATGTCACGAGGATTCTTGTTTGCGAAAACATAAAGGCTTGTCATATTTGTGCAACAAATGAAGTTCTGCGAGCCTTCTAAAAAAAAAAAAAAAAAAAAAAAAGAAAGAAAGAAAAGAATAAAGAACTCGCAGAACATAATAAATATAAGATGAGATCAATGGGTCGCTACATGAAAGTGTAGAGACGTCCTGCGATTTCATCGCAAGACGGCAATGTCATGGGGCTTCATGTTCGCAAGAATATTTAGGCCTGTCATATTGTCGCAACAATTCCTGAAGAGGCTAAAATACTATACAAATAAGTTAAGATGAGATCAATGGGTTTTTGCATGAAAGTGTAAGAACGTCCTGCGATTTCATCGCACGACGATAATGTCACGAGGTTGTATGTTCGCAAGAATGTTCAGACTTGTCATATTATCGCAAATAATCAATACAAAAGAGGTGGCAAAATAAGACCTTTACTTAGGAAGGCATGATAAGACCACAGAAATTAATGAAATTTATTACATCAATATCATTGAAGAAATTTTACAAGAATATACATCAAGATATTTTGAAGAGAAGATAGCTCTGGCAATATCATTGAAGAATTTTACGAGAAGTCCTAGAAAAAAAAAAAAAAAAAAGGACAACATTATTGAAGATTTTAATGAAGACTTAGCAAAAGATGCGATTTTGATAACAATCAAATACAGATAAGTTTATATTCGTAAAAGTCTACGAGAATTACATACTTCTTATACTTTTCCATATATTGAATATTTCACAAAAAGATTGAATACTTCTTATAATTCTTCAAGAATATCTCATATTTATTATACTTCTTTAATGGATATTTCATTTGGTGAAAGTTAAATAATCATTATACTTCGATCGAATACTTCTTATATTTCTTCATTTGATGAATTGAATACTTCTAATACTTTTTATATCTCTTCATCTGGGGGATCGAGTACTTCTAATACGACAAAGGGAATTGTGTATTTCTAATAATTCATTTGGTAGATTGAATACTTCTAATACTTCTTATATCTCTTCATTTGATGGATTTGGTACTTCTAATGCTTCTACAAAGGTTGAAACTTCGCAAGATAAACTGAGGCAGATATTTTAATACTTCAAACAATGTTTAATCATTTAAAGAGAAATAATAAGGGGAAAAGGATATACTAAGCTTTATCTGTGAGTTATATATTATTTCTCTTCACATGATCAAAAAGGGCAAATTTAGTCAAAGTAAGGTTAAATTATCTTCGCAAAATATCAAAAAGAAATGATAGATCATCTTCGTAAAATATCAAATGTACTTCTCAAAAAATAGAATTGTTCGCAAAAAAGGAAACCAACGGTAATAAAGGGAAGGAATTCAGAAGAAAGAAAGAAAGGAGAGCCAATGATAAATTGAACAAGGAATATTATCATGCTTCATCAACACTCTGTGTTGGATCTTTAAGATCAGAGGAGTCATTAGAAGCCTTCGACTTTTGCGAGATATCATCCTTGGAAGAATATGCAGCGGGGACATCTCCTTGAGGAATAGATTCTTCCTCATCATCAAGATCTTCATCGTCACTCTCATGATCGAAATCACTATCAGGCTCACGAGCAACTTCATCGTCAGATATCTTCAGAGGAGTAATCTTTACAGGAGGCAAGCCTCTTGATAAGAGAATGTTATTCGCAAAAACTTGAGCTTTCAGGTGACTTTCACGAAGTATAGCCTTTTGATGATTGGTATCTTCGATATACTTGGAATAAGCAAGATAGTTGAATCTCCGAGTAGCACGATCACGAGAGTTGATTAAGCGGGTAGAAAGCAAGGCATTCTTCTTACGAAGCTCAGAACAGGAGGCTTCTAATCCAGCTTTTGCATTACGAAGGTGATTCTCAGATTCTTCAAATAAAACAAAGTTCAAAGAATAAAATTTGCGAATATAATGAAATTTAAAGACGTACCAGAGGCAGTCAAATTTTAATGACTACCTTCTCTTTGCGAAGTAAGAGATTGAGTTAAAGATAGACAACAGTTCTTCATATGATTCATCGCATTATCAAAACCATCACCAACTAATCCTTTAAGTCGAGATTGAAGCTTTTGATCTTTAGAAAGGAGAAAATTTTTATCCTTCGCAAGTTTGGCATTAAGACTTTTTAATGATGAGTAATCTTCTTCAAGTTGATTCTTCTTAGCACACAAGACTATATTCTTATTAATAAGGGAATTCTTCTCAACAACAAAAGAATTTCTTTCAAAGATCTCGAAGACTTCTTTAATTCCTCAAGTTCACCTTTCAACAAAGAAAGAAGATTTTCTTGATCGCAACATTTATTCTGAAGTGTCTTTAATTCTTGCGAAGAAACAATCATTGTATTCAAAAACGAACATTTCTCTTCTGATAAGGTTTTGTTCTCTTCTAATAAGGTTTCTATTCTCAAATTAGCTTTGGTTAAGGAAGAAAAAAGTTGAGATATGTCATCATTCAAAAATTTTCGATCATATATTAATTGAGTATTCTCTTGAAAAAGAGCATCAGAGTTGTCAAGAGCACACGAGTAAAGATCAGATAAATGGGAGAATTGGTTTGAGAGGCTTTCATGCTTGGTTCGATATTCTGTTGCATCTGATTCATGGTGAAGTACCAATCTTCTACATTTCTGGATGGATTCTATAAAGGGGAATGGGCTTTAATGGATGTTTCAAGCATAGGAAGAATATAAATAGATAAAAGAGAAAATATGAGGATAGTAATCATACCTTTCAGTTCATCATTTCTTTTGCGAAGAATCGCACAGTCCAGAGAATTATTCTGAAGATGATGATTTTCTTTACGAAGATCCTTGCATTCTGCTTGAGAAGCTTTCAAAGAATGGCGAAGTAATTCAATTTCTTTTTCCAAGGATTGACATGAAGAAGAAATGTCTGGATTGACGAAATTATTCAGAACTTCGCAAAATTCATATTGCGAACGAACATTAGTAGATTTCGTAGTATTGGTCAAAACCTCAGATAACATCCGGAAAGTTGAATAAATTCCATCTCGAATTTCTTGAGGAAGAGGAGAAGAATTTGAAGGAATAAGAGCAAGCTGCAAATTGTCTGGAGAAATAGTACTCAAAGGATTTGGGGATAAGACAGGTTTTTCTAAAGAAGAAGTTGAAGGAATATTTTGCGAGGATTGTTTTTCAATTGAAGAAGTTGAAGAAATATTTTGAGAAGGTTGGTCTTGAAGAAGTGTTGATAAATTGACATTGATAGGAGATTGAAAAGCAGGTAATGAAGTAGAGGCAGGAGTATTTGAAGAAGCATTTTCACGAGGAAGAGAGGAAAATTCCTTATCAACTTCAGGAAGGAAATCATCAATCGGAATTAATGGTGTGGGTTTAGTTATTCGAGATCTCTTGCTTGGATTTGGTTTTTCGTCAACCTGCGAATCAAAATGTAGATTAAAAACTGAGGCAACAATATATTGTTCAGGAAAGAAGACAGAGTATTTTAACTACCTTTTGATTCTCAGATTTTCTTCTTCGTGGATTAAGGCTTGGATTCTTTAATTGAGATTTCATCTGAGAAGTTATTTTGCTGAAATTAACCAAAATCAGATAAAAAATCATACAGAAATTAAAGAGGAGAACAAATGAAATACGCAAAGATAGAGGGAAATTACCTTGGAGAACTCATGAAGATACAGTAGAAGAAAAAATTGCAGAGAAAATAGTGATAGAGAGTATGAGTAGAAGATAGAATTGCGGAAATAAGAAGAAAAAAAGGATAGTAATCATACCTTTCAATTCATCATTTCTTTTGCGAAGAATCGCACAGTCGAGAGAATTATTCTAAAGATGATGATTTTGTTTACGGAGATCCTCGCATTCTGCTTGAGAAGATTTCAAAGATTGGCGAAGCAATTCAATTTATTTTTCCAAAGATTGACGTGAAGAAGAAATTTCTGGATTGACGAAATTATTTAGAACTTCGCAAAACTCATATTGCGAACGAACATTAGTAGACTTCGCAGTATTGGTCAAAATCTCAGATAACATTCGGAAAGTTGAATAAATTCCATCTCGAATTTCCTGAGGAAGAGGAGAAGAATTTTAAGGAATAAGAGCAAGCTGCAAATTGTCCGGAGAAATAACACTCAAAGGATTTGGGGACAAGACAGGTTTTTCAAAAGAAGAAGTTGAAGAAATATTTTGCGAGGGTTGTTTTTCAAGAGAAGAAGTTGAAGAAATATTCTGTGAGGGTTGATCTTGAAGAAGTGTTGATAAATTGACACTGATGGGAGATTGAAAGATAGGTAATGGAGTAGAGGCAGGAGTGTGTGAAGAAGCATTTTCACGAGGAGGAGAGGAAAATTCCTTATCAACTTCAGGAAGGAAATCATCAATCGGAATTAATGGTGTGGGTTTAGTTATTCGAGATCTCTTACTAGGGTTTGGTTTTCTCCAACTGCGAATCAAAATGTAGATTAAAACGAGGCAACAATATATTGTTCGGGAAAGAAGGCAAAGTATTTTAACTACCTTTTGATTCTCGATTTTCTTCTTCGTGGATTAAGGCTTGGATTCTTTAGTTGAGATTTCATCGAGGAGTTATTTTCTTGAAATAAACCAAAATCAGATAACAAATTATACAGAAATTAAAGAGAAAGAACAAATGAAATGCGCGGAGATAGAAGGAAATTACCTTGGAGAACTCATGAAGATATAGCAGAAGAAAAAATTGCAGAAAAAACAGTAATAGAGAGTATGAGTAGAAGATAGAATTGCGGAAATAAGAAGAAAAAAAGGAAGAGAATATAAAGAAGTTATATAAGGGAAGAATATGAAGATAGTAATCATACCTTTCAATTCATCATTTCTTTTGCGAAGAATCGCACAGTCGAGAGAATTATTCTGAAGATGATGATTTTCTTTACGGAGATCCTCGCATTCTGCTTGAGAAGATTTCAAAGATTGGCGAAGCAATTCAATTTATTTTTCCAAAGATTGACATGAAGAAGAAATTTCTGGATTGACGAAATTATTTAGAACTTCGCAAAACTCATATTGCGAACGAACATTAGTAGACTTCGCAGTATTGGTCAAAATCTCAGATAACATTCGGAAAGTTGAATAAATTCCATCTCGAATTTCCTGAGGAAGAGGAGAAGAATTTGAAGGAATAAGAGCAAGCTGCAAATTATCCGGAGAAATAACACTCAAAGGATTTGGGGACAAGACAGGTTTTTCAAAAGAAGAAGTTGAAGAAATATTTTGCGAGGGTTGTTTTTCAAGAGAAGAAGTTGAAGAAATATTCTGTGAGGGTTGATCTTGAAGAAGAAGAAATTCTTCTTCTTCAAGATCAACCCTCACAGAATATTTCTTCAACTTCTTCTCTTGAAAAACAACCCTCGCAAAATATTTCTTCAACTTCTTCTTATGAAAAACCTGTCTTGTCTCCAAATCCTTTGAGTGCTATTTCTCCCGATAATTTGCAGCTTGCTCTTATTCCTTCAAATTCTTCTCCTCTTCCTCAGGAAATTCGAGATGGAATTTATTCAACTTTCCGAATGTTATCTGATGTTTTGACCAATCTTTGCGAAGTCTACTAATGTTCGTTCGCAATATGAGTTTTTCGAAGTTCTGAATAATTTCGTCAATCCAGACATTTCTTCTTCACGTCAATCCTTAGAAAAAGAAATTGAATTGCTTCGTCAATCTTTGAAATCTTCTCAAGCAGATTGCGAGGATCTCCGTAAAGAAAATCATCATCTTCAGAATAATTCTCTCGACTGTGCGATACTTCGCAAAAGAAATGATGAATTGAAAGTTATGATTACTATCTTCATATTTTCCCTTTTACTTACTTATATTCTTCATATGTTTGAAACATCCATTAAAACCCATTCCCCTTTATAGAATCCATCCAGAAATGTAGAAGATTGGTACTTCACCATGAATCAGATGCAACAGAATATCGAACCAAGCATGAAAGCCTCTCAAACCAATTCTCCCATTTATCTAATCTTTACTCGTGTGCTCTTGACAACTCTGATGCTCTTTTTCAAGAGAATACTCAACTAATATATGATCGAAAATTTTTGAATGATGATATATCTCAACTTTTTTCTTCCTTAACTAAAGCTAATTTCAGAATAGAAACCTTATTAGAAGAGAACAAAACCTTATCAGAAGAGAAATGTTCGTTTTTGAATACAATGATTGTTTCTTCGCAAGAATTAAAAACTCTTCAGAATAAATGTTGCGATCAAGAAAATCTTCTTTCTCTGTTGAAAGGTGAACTTGAGGAATTAAAGAAGTCTTCAGATGCCGAAAGAAATTCTTTTGTTATTGAGAAGAATTCCCTTATTAATAAGAACATAGTCTTGAGTGCTAAGAAGAATCAACTTGAAGAAGGTTATTCGTCATTAAAAAGTCTTAATGCCAAACTTGCGAAAGATAAGAATTTTCTCCTTTCTAAAGATCAAAATCTTCAATCTCGACTTAAAGGATTAGTTGGTGATGGTTTTGATAATGCGATGAATCAGATGAAGAACTGTTGTCTATCTTTAACTCAATCTATTACTTCGCAAAGAGAAGGTAGTCATTAAAATTTGACTGCCTCGGTATATCTTTAAATTTCATTATACTCGCAAATTTTATTCTTTGAACTTTGTTTTATTTGCAGAATCTGAGAACAACCTTCGTAATGCGAAAGATGGATTAGAAGCCTCATGT
Source organism: Papaver bracteatum (assembly GCA_023529315.1). Classification (NCBI taxonomy): domain Eukaryota; kingdom Viridiplantae; phylum Streptophyta; class Magnoliopsida; order Ranunculales; family Papaveraceae; genus Papaver; species Papaver bracteatum. Next base: position 412,381 of record JAJJWX010001985.1, read on the forward strand.
TACGAGCTTCGTAAGAAGAATGCTTTGCTTTCTACCCGCTTAATCAACTCTCGTGACCGTGCTACTCAGAGATTCAATTATCTTGCTTATTCCAAAGATATCGAAGATACCAATCATCAAAAAGCTATACTTCGTGAAAGTCATCTGAAAGCTCAAGTCTTTACGAATAACATTCTCTTATCAAGAGGCTTGCCTCCTGTGAAAATTACTCCTCTGAAGATATATGACGATGAAGTTTCTCGTGAGCCTGATAGTGATTTCGATTATGAGAGTGATGATGAAGATCTTGATGATGAGAAAGAATCTATTCCTCAAGCAGATATCCCTGTTGCATATTCTTCCAAGGATGATATCTCGCAAAAGTCGAAGGCTGCTAATGACCCTACTGATCTTAAAGATCCAGCACAGAGTGTTGATGAATCATGATAACATTCCTTTTTCAATTTATCATTGACTCTCCTGTCTTTCTTTCTTTTGAATTCCTTTCCTTAGTTCTTGTTGGTTTTCTTTTTTGCGAACAATTCTATTTTTTGAGAAGTACATCTGATATTTTGCGAAGATGATTTATCCTTTCTTTCTGATATTTTGCGAAGATAATTTAACCTTTCTTTGATTAAATTTCCCCCATTTGATCATATGAAGAGAAATAATATATAACTCACAGATAAAGCTTAGTATATCATTTTCCCCCTATTATTTCTCTTTAAATGATTAAACATTGTTTGAAGTATTAAAATATCTGCCTTAGTTTATCTTACGAAGTTTCAACTTGTTACGATTGTAGATAAGAAATCGTCCCTTTTAAATATAAAAAGTAAAATATATGAAACATCCTTAATAAGTATACTACATATACAATACCTTTGTAGAAGTATTAGAAGTACCAAATCCATCAAATGAAGAGATATAAGAAGTATTAGAAGTATTCAATTCACCAAATGAATTATTAGAGGTACTCAATTCCCTTTTACGTATTAGAAGTACTCGATCCACCAAATGAAGAGATATAAGAAGTATTAGAAGTACTCAATTCATCAAATGAAGAAATATAAGAAGTATTAGAAGTACTCAATTTACCAACTGAAGAAATATAAGAAGTATTCGATCTGTGAATAATTATGTAACATATGACGAAGTATAATGATTATTTAACTTTCACCAAATGAAATATCCATTAAAGAAGTATAATAAATATGAGATATTCTTGAAGAATTATAAGAAGTATTCAACTTTTTGGAGAAATATTCAATATATGGAGAAGTATAAGAAGTATGTAATTCTCGTAAAATTTTACGAATATGAACTTATTTGTATTTGAGTGCTATCAAAATCGCATCTTTTGTTAAGTCTTCATTAAAATTCTTCACTGATGTTGTCTTCCTTGATAGGACTTCTTGTAAAAATTATTCAATGATATTGACAGAGCTGTCTTCTCTTCAAAATTTCTTGATGTGTATTCTTGTAAAATTTCTTCAATGATATTGACGAAGTTATCTTCTTTTCAGATCTTCATAATGTATATTCTTGTATAATTTCTGCAATGAATTTCATTAATTTCTGTGGTCTTATCATGCCTTCCTAAGTAAAGGTCTTATTTTGCCACCTCTTTTGTAGTAAATTTTTGTATTTGCGATAATATGACAAGTCTGAATATTCTTGCGAACTTACAACCTCGTGACATTATCGTCTTGCGATGAAATCACAGGACGTTCTTACACTTTTATGCAAAAACCCATTGATCTCATCTTAACCTCTTTGTATAGTATTTTAGACTCTTCAGGAATTGTTGCGACAATATGACAGACCTAAATATTCTTGCGAACATAAAGCCCCATGACATTGCCGTCTTGCGATGAAATCGCAGGACGTCTCTACACTTTCATGTAGTGACTCATTGATCTCATCTTAACTTCTTTATTATGTTCTGCGAGTTCTTTATTCTTTTCTTTCTTTCTTTTTTCTCTTTTTTTTTTTTTTTTTTAGAAGGCTCGCAGAACTTCATTTGTTGCACAAATATGACAAGCCTTTATGTTTTCGCAAACAAGAAGCCTCGTGACATTTGCGTCTTATATCACTTATCAGCTCCCTAATGGAGGGTGCTGCCCTTTATCTTCCCCCTGATTGCCCCTTCAAGGAAGCGTACATCGACCATACAAGGTTAGCTCTTCCCATCCGGTTCGCCAACAACCTTGCTTTTGATCGCAACCTCTTATCCTTTTTTCCTATAGGGCTTATAGTTACGAGGTTGCACCCTATGGGGTATATTTGGGCCAAGTGCATCATTTGCCAAGACTTGTCAAAAATGGAAGATGTGGTTCAACCTCACCCGGCACTCTTGACTCAACCGTGTACCTCGGCGCCTTGATCGTTTTCTGCACTTCTTGGGAAAGACAGTATGCCTTAGTCGCTCAGCCTAAATCTTCTTACACCGCATTTTATATTGCGTAATGTCGCTAGATTATGTGAGAATCCAAGGTGTCTAACCCGGATAGGTATCCCATTATTGGGTTGTACCCCAAAATTTTTACCATGTACTAAGGGCCCTTGGTGGTGTTCCGGTTACCCTTAGCCACGTTATAGGTACCCCCTTAAATGACGTACTTTAGGACTTTGCCTCTTACGAAATATAGCTTCGCAAACTACTGTGTACGCCACAAAGGTTTGCATGTATAAAATTTTCTGCGGCTCTCTTTCTTTTTTGGAGGCTGATCACAGATTGCGGTCTTTTATTCGCAAATTAATGAAATTTTAATCGGAATATAAATTCTGAAATTCGTAACTTTTCCCAATTTCCTTCGAGCAAACAATATTCGTAAAAATTTTCATGAGTTTTATGGGTAATACCTTTTCAAATATAGTCTGTTCCAAGGTCTACCAAGCCTCAAACCCATGTCTCTCCCTTCTGGATCCATCAGCCGATAAGCTCCGCTTCCTACAACTTCTTTGATAACATACGGTCCATCCCATTTTGGTGCTAATTTTCCTCCATTTTCTTTTTGATATTTAGGTGTTTCTCGCATGACCAAATCACCTGGTTTATATTCACGTTCAATGACTCTCTTGTTGTATTCTCGAGCTAATCGTTCTTGATAAATCTTCATATGGTGCAACACCTTTTCTCTTTTTTCTTCCAAATCATCCAATTCACTTTAATATTACTCCCGCACTTAAATTTCTTTCCCAAGCTTCTTTCTTTGTTGTCGGAATTACAACCTCTGTGGGTAATACTGCTTCTACTCCATATGTTAGACAATAAGGAGACATTCCAGTTGCTTCTCTTCTAGTTGTATTGTATGCCCAAACTGCGCTAGGTACTTGCTCGCACCACCCTTTGAGATGTCCTTCTAATTTCTTTTTGATTGTATCTGCGATTGTTTTATTTGTTGCTTCTGCTTGTCCATTAGCTTGTGGATATAACGGGGTTGACTTCCCATATTTTATTCTAAAAGCACTGAGTAACATCTCTATATTCTGCCCCTCAAATTGTTTTCCATTATCAGATACTAGTTTTGCTGGAACTCCGTACCTGCAAATGAGGTTCTCAAATATAAACGTAAAAACATCTTTATCACGAATATCTTTGTCTTGCTTTTACTTCGCGAGAGCTTCGTGAAATAATCTGTTGGAACTATAAAGTATCGTCTTTGTCCAGATCCAGGTATAAATGGTCCAACAATATCCAACCCCCATTTACCAAAAGGCCAGCAGCTTGTTGAAGAAGTTAATGTGGCCCCTGGTGCATGAATTATTTTACCATGTCGTTGGCATTCCTTGCATCTTCGTACGAACAATTTTGAGTCTGTATGCATATAAGGCCAGTAATATCCTTGTATCTTTGCTCTATATGCTAGAGATCTTCCCCCACTATGATTTCCAGCTTCTCCTCCATGTAACATCTTCAATATCTTTTCTCCTTCTTCGCGAGTTAAGCACCTGAGAGGTGGTCCATTGAAAGATTTTCTATATAAAATTCCTTCTCGCAACTCATAGTTTGTTGCACGACTCTTTAATTTATGTGCTTCTAGTCTATTCCTGGATATTTCTCCTGTTGCGAGGTATGCATGAATTTCTTTTCTCCAATCTGCGATGTTGTTTGATAACTCTCTTTCTACTTCCATCGCAATAGCTTCCTCAATTTCTTTCTCTTTGTCCACTGATGGGTGTTGAATTGTCTGTATTTGGATATTTCTTGTATTTGGATTTGTCATCATGCTTGGAATAAATGCAAAAGCATCTGCGAGACGGTTATATTTTCTTGATATATGTCTCCATTTTAATTTTGGTATCTTCGCAGATAATTCTTCAACAAGTTTCTTGTATTTCTTCAAAGAAGATTCATTTGTGGTATATTCCCCTTTAATTTGGCAAATCACTAATTGCGAATCACTTGTTATCCTTATACTTTCAAGCTTCTTTTCTATTGCGATCTTTAATGCATGCACTACAGCTTCGTACTTTGTTTCATTGTTCGTGGATGCAAATTCTAGTCTGAATGAGAATGCTGTTCTTTCTCCTTCTGGTGAAATCAACACGACTCCAATTCCATTTCCCTCACTATTGGATGATCCATCCACTAGAATTTCCCATCTATCAGGCTCTGTTAACAAGTCTTTTGGATTTCCAAATTCTACTTCAACATCCATCATTTCCTCTACTGCTTCATCTTCTTCCAAAGGAAATTCTGCCAAAAAATCTGCGACGACTTGTGATTTTTGCGATGACAACACTTCGTATTTTATCTTGTAATGGTTTACTTGTGCATTCCACCTTTCTATTCTTCCTGACCTTTTTGTATTCTTCATGACTGATTCAATTGGGACTTTGGTTACCACTTTTATTATATGTGCTTGAAAGTATATTCGTAACTTGAATGATGCATAAACCAGGGATAAGATTAACTTCTCCATTTTAGAATAATTCTTCTCTGCTGCGTTAAAGGTTTTACTAATGTAGTAAATGGGCCTTTCTACTCCTGCGTCTGCTCGCAACAGAACTGCACTTAGAGCATATGGAGTTGTTGCGAGGTATACCAATAATTCTTCGTTTTTCTCTGGTTTCTGTAGTATAGATGTATTTGCGAGGTATTCTATGATTCCTTGAAAAGCTTTTTCACATTCATCAGTCCATTTGAATTTTGCTCCCTTCTTAAGTATGTTGAAAAAATGCTTGCACTTATCTGACATTCGCGAAATAAATCTTCCAAGTGAAGCCAAGAGTCCATTTAGGTTTTGTACTTCTTTTACTGTTGCAGGTGTTGGCATGTCACGAACTGCTTGGACCTTTTCTGGATCAACTTGTATTCCCTCCTTTGATACTATGTATCCCAAGAACTTTCCAGATGAAACCCCAATAATACATTTCTCAGGATTTAATTTGATGTTGAACTTTCTCATTTGCTCAAATATTTCCTTCAAATCTTGCACATGGTCTTTAGCTTCCTTGCTTTTTACCAACATATCATCTACATATACCTCCAAAGTTTTATGTATCCACTTCGCGAACACTTTTTCAACCATACGTTGATATGTAGCACCCGCATTCCGCAAACCAAATGGCATCTTCACATAACAATACAAACCCCTTGGAGAAAATAAGGCAGTATGTTCTTGATCTTCTTCTGCGAGTGATATTTGATTATACCCTTTATATCCATCAAGTGAAGTGACTCTATCATGACCTGCAGCTGATTCCACCATTTGTGGTATATCTGGTAATGGAAAACTGTCTTTGGGACATGCCTTGTTTAGATCAGTGAAATCTATGCAAATTCTTATTCCTTTATTCTTTTTCGGAACAATGACCATATTCGCAATCCATTCTGGATATTTTGCTTCCCTTATGATCCCTGCATCCAACATATTTTGTAATTCTTCTTCTAACTGTACATGATAATTTTGTGATATCTTCCTTATTCTTTGTTTGAATGGTCTTACATTTTTATCTATGTTCAATCTATGACACGCCACTGATGGATCAATTCCTGGTATCTCATCTACACTTCCTGCGAAGATATCTTTATATTCTCGCAAAAGATCAGTAGTCCTTTTTTCTTCTTCTTCATCCATCTTAGTTCCAATTCGTAAGAATAAATGCTCCTCTTTACTTCCAATATTTATTTCTTTAGTTGGTTCAGATGCAACATAGCTTGGACTTTGCTCCCCCATAGGTGTTGGCTCTTTGATTATTTTTGCTAGTTCCCCTTCTTTTTCTGGAATTTCATTTGGTATACCTCTCCCTTCCTTTGCTCTTATTGTATACACTCGGAATTCTTCTTCTTTTCTTGTTTCCTTCGCAAGTTTCCTACGAAGTTGTTTCTTTCTTGCTCTTCCTCCACATTGTGTTACTTCAATTTGATAACAAAATTTTGCACTATCAAGATCTCCTTTAACTTCTTGTATTCCATTTGGTGTAGGAAATTTGATTTTCTGATGTAATTTTGAAGCAACAGCTTTGATCGTATGAATCCACGGCCTTCCTATCAGCATGTTATATGGAGATTCCATATCTATCACACACAAGATTACATGTGTTTCAATTTCTCCTAGTAATATTCGCAGCACGATTTCTCCTTTAGATTTTGTTGTAGATTTTCCTAATCCATGAATAAGACACTTTGAATTTATGATTTCTTCATCTTTAATTCCCATCCCCTTAAGTGTATGATAGAATATAATATTAACAGAACTCCCTGTATCAACCAAAATTCGGTTTAATTTCCATTTTTCTTCAGCTTTCTTATCTTCTAGCATGATTGGCAATGTGATCACCAATGGTGAAGTGTGGTTCAAGTCTTCATTTGGAATTTCAGCTACTGAAAATGTGATTTTCTGCTTTTCCCATTCTTCTAAAGTTGTTATCTTTTCGTCCTCCATGATCTTTCTTCCTCTACAATCTCGCTTGTATATTTTTCCCTTCATATTACTATGAAATTCATCAATCATTGTCTCTGTGATCATATTACATTCATCTTTATTGCAATCTCCATCTACTGACTTCATTTGATCTTCAAATTTTCCACAATTCCCTCAAATTTAGGCTACCACAATTCTCAAGTCCCTGTTTCTAGCGCCAATTATGTAGTTGCAGAATAACCTACAACTACACCCTCAGTAGAATTAGTAAAAACTCAAGAAGTTCTTGATGATGAATAACAATTTTCTTATTAATGTTCTCAATTGATTACAAAGAAGTATCTAAATGGAAATAGAATAGTTACAACTTTCTCTATTCTCTTTCCTAAGATATTTTCTAACACTCACTAAAAGAACCTCTCGAATTTTACCTTTGAACTCCTATTTATAGTAAAACTTATACAGCTCTATATGAGTTGCGAAGTATCGCAACTCATACTCGCAACATTATTCCATCCTCGCAAAACTTCATATTTCTCCGCGCTACTTCTATCATCGTATCATTTTATAATTCTTTTCTCCTTTATTTATTACGATACTCGTGAACTATTATCCTGCGATATTCAGTACCTACAAAGAGAATATAAAGGAGTTATATAAGGGAATAACTAGAAAAGAACGGTTACAAAAGACGTGTCAAAGTTTTAAAAGACTAAGTAACGGTTATGTTCTCACGATCATTTCTTCTTCATAGAATTAACATGAGAAGAGGCAAGATGTAGGTACTGAATATCGCAAGATAATAGTTCACGAGTATCGTAATAAATAAAGGAGAAAAGAGATATAAAATGATACGATGATAGAAGTAACGCAGAGAAATATGAAGTTTTGCGAGGATGGAGTAATTTTGCGAGTATGAGTTGCGATACTTCGCAATTCATATACAGCTGTATAAGTTTTACTATAAATAGGAGTTCAAATGTAAAATTCAGGAGGTTCTTTTAGTGAGTGTTAGAAAATATCTTAGGAAAGAGAATAGAGAAAGTTGTAACTATTCTAATTCCATTTAGATACTTCTTTGTAATCAATTGAGAACATTAATAAGAAAATTGTTATTCATCATCAAGAACTTCTTTAGTTTTTACTAATTCTATTGAGGGTGTAGTTGTAGGTTATTCTGCAACTACAACGCTCAAACAGCGATGCTTCATACATGCTGAGTATAATCGATGCCGTACCTGCATAAAATACACACGATACTTCACAAGTATCGACTTCCTAAATAACGCAGTTGTAGTTGCAGGAATTCCCACAACACACCCCTTATAATATCTTGATAATAATCTCTTGATCTAAACTAATTTGATATTAAAAGTATGATTAAAACTCTAAAAATTGTAAATAGACACATGGATTTTTACATGGTTCGATCAATTTGATCTACATCCATGATTCTTCACTATGATTGTTTAAATTTACATTTGATTTTACATTGATAATCTCCATTAATGGAGTTCTCAATCTAGTTTTGGGGAAGAAGATGATAAAGAAAAATACATTTTCTCTCTCTAAAAATCTCTCTGCAAAATATTTCTCTCTCTCCAAAAATTGTCCCTCCCCTTTCTATCTCCTACTCTTCTCTTTATATAGGTATCTTCATAGTGGGTGACAACTCACGTTCAACCTATCTTTCCCATTTTTTAGGATTTTTGCTATGCTCCTTGCTGGCTCTGCTATCGTGCTCGCGAGATCTGTTATCGTGCTTGCGAGATCTGTTATCGTGCTCGCGAGATCTGTTATCGTGCTCGCGAAATATGTTACCGTTCTCGAGAGATCTACTATTGTTCTCGCGAGACTCTTCTATAACCATAAAATCTTCATTTCCTGCCTTGCTCTCGCGAGTTCCCCGCCTTGTGCTCGCGAATATTCTTTTTAACTACAAAATCTTCACATTTTTCTCATGTTTTATGCTGTCGTTGTTTATTACGTCATTATCTGAATTATTTTGTGACGCTCCTGAAATGTTGTTAAAGAGTTTTCGTTTACCCTCGCAGAAGTGTCGTTAATCTCTCGTGAATATAATTGTGGCGATATTCTGGTCCTACATCTTGCCTCTTTTTTCTTGAATATTGCTTTAAAAGTAATCTTTAAGAAAAAAATTTGTTGTCGTAGTAGTCTTTGATCTTTGTTGATGAAGGAACGAGCGAAAGAATACTAGACTTAAAAAGTACGTACTTGCATCTATTCTTTTGTGAAGTTCCATATCTTTGCTAAGTAAATAAGAAGTATTAACTCTTGAAGTATTCGATGTATGAAGTATCCTTGAATAAATATAAGAAGTACATAATCCTTAATATATAAGAAGTATCCGTCCTTGAATGAAAGTTATAAGTATTTCCTGAAATTATTACTTCATTTCTGGTGAAAATTCTTGTCCATTTTGGATATGATTCTTGCCGAGTAGATAAAGAACATAAAATATTTTCTTGGTAATCCTTAGTTTCCTCTGTTCTTTATCTATGAAGGAAGAATCCCTGAGAAAATGTTAAATGAAAGAGTTGCCTCTGCCTCATTCGATAAAATAATCATATTCTGCGAAATAATCATTTCTCCTGCGAAATTCTTGAATAGTCTGCGATATGATGAATTAGTTTGCAAATTTATGAATGTTTCTGCGAATTTCTGAATTTTTCTGCGAAATTATGAATAGTGCCGCGATGAATAGTGCCGCGATGAATAGTTCTGCGAGATTGTAGATAATCCCCTTGAGAAATTCTGAACAATACTTCTGTGAAATTCTGAATAGTATTTCTGAGAGATTCTAAATAGTACTTGATAATCACAATGGGGACAGATCTTTGGCATATAAAACAAAAATGCAAGGCTACTATTGGCCATATATGCATGAAGATGAAAAGAAACTTTCAAGACGTTGCGAAGATTGTCATCGATATGGAAAAAAGATACATGCACCAGGAGCACCATTATCATCTTCAACAAGTGTATGTCCTTTTGGGAAATGGGGGTTAGATATTGTGGGACCATTTGTGCCTGGTTCTGGACAAAGAAGATATTTAATTGTCGCAACAGATTATTTCACAAAATGGGGAGAAGTAAAGGCAGTACAACATATCCGCGATAAAGATATTTTCACATTCATATTTGAGATTATAATCTGCAGATTTGGAATTCCAGCACCATTGGTGTCTGATAATGGAAAGCAATCTGAAGGGTGGAATATAGAATTGCTACTCAATGCATTTAAGATAAAATGTGGAAAATCTACCCCTTTATACCCACAAGAAAATGGTCAGGCTGAGGCAACTAATAAGACAATCGCAGACATCTTAAAAAATAAGTTATAAGGATATCACAGAGCATGGTGCGAGCAAGTGCATAATGCAATATGGGCTTACAATACAACTAGACGAGAAGCTACTGGAATGTCACCTTTTTGTTTGACATACGGGGTTGAAGCTGTATTACCAATAGAAGTTGCTATTCCTACAACAAAAAGAGAGGCATGGGAGAAGAATCTAAGTGCTGGCATGATTTTACATAAGTTAGATGAATTAGAAGAAAAGAGAGAAAATACTCTACATTATATGGAAAATTACCAGCGGAGATTAGCTCGCGAGTACAACAAACGTGTTAAGAAACGTGAATTGTAGCTTGGCGATCTAGTACTCCGAGAAACACCAAGTTATCAGCGAGAAAATGGTGGAAAGTTGGCGAGAAAATGGGATGGACCATACATCATTAAAGAGATAGTTGGAACTGGGGCATACAAGCTAATGGATCCTAAAGGGAGAGATGTTGGTCAAAGACTTGGTAGACCATGGAATAGATTATATCTCAAAAGATATTATCAATAACAACTTCTGCGAGATTAGAGACGCTGGTATGCAGTATGATGACACAAATAATAAATTTTTCTTACTCTTCCACGATTGAAAAGTTCTTCCAATAACAAAATAACGAGCATATCGCTAGAATGGCGAATAAAAATTTCGCAGAACTTAACAGAATGGGACGAACCTTTATGGCGTGCACCCTAGTTCACGAATAAAATTTCGCAAGAGGCAAATGTAAGACCTAATAGCGCGTCATATAAGGGGGTATCTCTTGACATGACTCAGGGATAAGGTTATACCACTGTTGGAACCTGAGTTATGCAGATGTTGGGGTTAACGAAAACCTATCCAGGATAGAGATCTTGGATTTACAACTATATAGGGTTATACCCTGGTTGGACGACTGAGAATATCTTCTAAGAGGTGCATAGTCTAACCAAGGCTCCGAGGTACACGGTTGATCCAAGAGTGCCCGGGACGGACGAACCTACCCTGGCAATTCTTGATAATTCTTGGCTATGATGCACCTGGCCTGAAGAAAACCCCACTTAGGGTGCAGTCTTGTAACTATAAGACATATAGGCATAAAGGACAAGAGGAAGCGAAAACAACTGGTTGTTGGAAAATATGGATGCGAGGAGCTAGTCTTGTATGGCCGATGTGCCCTCCTTGAAGGGGCAACCAGGGGGGAGATAAGGGCGGCACCCTCCATTAGGGAGATGATAAGTGTCTTAAGACGGCAATGTCATGGGGCTTTGTGATCGCAAGAACATTTAGGCCTGTCATATTGTCGCGTGACGAAAATTATACAGAGGCAACAAGCCTAAAGAGAAAATGTTAAGATGAGATCAATGGGTTTTTACATGAAAGTGTAAAAACGTCCTGCGATTTCATCGCAAGACGACAATGTCATAAGGAATAGTTCTCGCAAGGGAGCTTAAACTTATCACATTGTTGCAAAGATGTTGAAAAACTTTGGCAAAATAAGACCTTTAACTAGGAAGGAAAAATAAGACCAACAAAATAATTTCAAATATTAACTATTTCATTTAAGAATGCAGGAAATTTGTTCATCGCAAAAAAAAGGTTACTTCAGAATTTTTCAGAATCATTATTCAGAATCACAGAGTAGGATATCGCAGAAGTGTTAATCATATCGCAAATATATTCTTAATTTTGCAAGAAAGATAATGAAGGGAAAATAAGGGAGTGGATGAATAAAATCTCATTATCTTCCTTGAGAATATTCAAAGTAACAAAAGAAGAAGCTGAATTCTAAAAGTTGCAAAAAGTTACATCGCTCGCAAGAAAGAAGAAGGAAAAGAAAACAAAAGAAAAACTCAAACTTCAGCGATAGTCTCGTCAGATTCATCATTCTTGCCAGTTTTGTCAGCTTCATCAATAGTCTTCTCATTGCGAGTTTCTTCTTCTCTTACTTCTCTGGGAGAATCTTTTTCTTCTTCATCATTTTCTTGGGCAGTATCTTCTTCAACGTATGCATATTCTAACTCCTCATCTATGGGAAGAGGAATTTCATCATCATCAACTTCTAGAGGGGGGACAGATACAATAGGTAGAGATTGAGAAATAAGAATCTTGTTTACAAGAACTTCAGCACTAAGGTGAACCTGACGAAGAAAACCTCTATCACGATTTCTAATCTCTATATTCTTGAAGTATTCGAGATAATCAAGTCTTCTATCTGCATGGTCACGATCTTATACAAGATCAAAAGTAAGAACCTTGTTTTCCTTGCGAACCTTATCCAACTTATCAGACAGATCAACAATAGTAGAATGAAGACTTCTTTCAGATTCTGTGAGAAGATAAGAAAGTTATCAGATAAAGATCTCGCAAGAAAGTATAGTAGAGAAGTTAAATAGAAAAATTAATGCTTGAGATAGTTAGAATGACTACCTTCCTTTTGAGAGGTTAAATTTTGAATTAGTGACAAACAACAGTTCTCCCATCGATTCATGGCATCGTCAAATTTATCCCCAATTATACCCTTCAGACGAGATTTTATATTTTCTTCTTTGGTGAGGAGATACGAATTTTCCTTCGCGAGTAAAGTATAAGATTTTTATAATTTGGAACATTGTTCTTGAAGCTTGCTGGCCTTTAAACTAAGAGTTATTCTGCCCTTGATAAGTTTATCCATCTCAGTAGCAGAGGATTCACTTACTTTCTTGAGCTCATCTTTAAGAGAACGAAGAGATTGCTCTTGGCTATCACATAATCTTTGAAGATTACTCAACTTTTGCGAGGAAATCATCATCAAGCTTGAAAATTTATGTTTTTCTTGAGACAAGGTTTTATTTTCGTCTGATAAAGATTCCATCGCCAAATTAGTCTTCGTCAACAAATAAGAGAGACTAGTAACTTCGCTACTTAATAAATTTTGGTTTAGTAATAATTGATTATTCTCATTAGTGATATTATCTATTTGATCAATCGAATATGTATAGATATTATCTAATCTATTAAACTGGTCCACCCAAGAATCTTTTTCAACACGAGTTTCTTCCGCGATGGATTCGAATTTAAGTCTCTCAATAAATCGGTTCTGGTTCGAAACTAAATATACAAGCCAAGAATTTAAGAAATAAATTTAAGTATAAAGAAGAAGAAAAAGAAAATTTACTAGAGCAGAAAAAGACAGAGGCAGGAAAATAATACCTTTCAGCTCACTATTTCGTCTGCGAAGATTCTCGTAATCAAGGGAAGAGTTGCAAAGCTTTTGGGGAAGAACTTCACATTCAGAAGTCTTGGTTTGAAGGTTTCTTTTAAGAGTCTCAATTTCACTCTCTAAGGATGCCCGCGAAGCCTTTTGATTACAATTAAAGCACTTACCCAGAACCTCGCAAGCAGTCTGCTTGATAGGGTCAGTAGAGGAATTCTTAGCGTCATCCAAAACATCAGACAAATTTTTGAAAGCAACATCAACTCCAATGGATGTTTCTTTAGATATATGGGGAGAGGTTGCAATGATGGTGAGTTGGATATTTTAATCACTTGCGATGGTTGCATTATTAGGAGGTGGAGTATCTGGGAAGGTAACAGTTGGAAGTGATATAGGACTGGAGGGTGTTTCATTAACAGCTGCTTTGGGAGTTTTACTTATCAGGAGATTAGTAGAAACAGGGTTATTGGCAGCGATATTCTCGCAGAAAGGAGGATTTAATGGCGAGGGAGTAGAAGTTGCTTTCGCTGATGTTAATTCAGGAATGATGATATCAGCCACAAGAGTCTTAAATTGGCGAGGTTTTTTGTGAAGCCTAGGGAACTTCTCGTCATTCTGCGAATAATAACTTAGATAAGAAACAGAGGCAACAATATTGTTATTAGAGAATAGAATGTGTTTCTTACTACCTTATCACTCACAGAACTCCTCTTCTTCTTTTCAGCTAACTTTTTGCGAGAGTTAGGGTTTTGAGTTACAGATTGGGTGTTAGGGATGGTTCCACTGAAGAGAAAACGTAATAAGAATTATAAAGAATCAAACAAAGAAGATTGGAAAACATAAATAAAAATTTATTCAAACAGACGGCGTAATTGAAATACATACCTTGATGCCTCCATTATTACAGTAGCAGGAGAATATGAAGAAGAAGAAGAGTTGCAGATAGAAAACGAAATAAACAGATGAAGAAGATAGAGAAGTAAAAGAAGAAAATTATTTTTGTAACTTAACTTCACCTTTTATAGGCAGAAGGAGAATGACCTGTTGGGTGGAGACGTGTCGGTAAAAAAAAGAATCACAACACGTGTTGGCGGTTAAGCTAAATCAACGGAATCTTGTCGAGAAGAAAACATGGAAAGAAGAGAAGCTGCGATCGCTATGAAAAATTGGAAATTCTCATATCTTCTCCACTTTGCGAAGAAGACATGAGAAGAGGCAAGATGTAGGACCAGAATATCGCCACAACAATATTGTTGCGATAACAACAACACTTCTGCGAGAATATCGCGAGTTCATCAACAACACTTGACGAGTAACACAAAAGAATGACGTAAAGGCTGACGATTGAAGAAACATGAGAAAAACATGTTTGTCTCGCGATAGTTACAAAGATCGCGAGACTAAACATTGTAATTACCGCGATAAGATCGCAGATTAGATCCGAAATAAGAGGAAAACTTAGCTGTCATCCACTATGTAATTTCCTATATAAAGGGTCCCAGTAGATACAGAGGAGGATGATGTATTTTTAGAGTTGAGAAAGTCTTGAGGAGAGAGAAACTCTAAAAATAAAGTTGTATTTCCGAGTTCTTAAATTTCTTGTAAAACATTCCTTAAAAGTGAAATAATAAAAGTGTTTTTGTTCGTCTTCAATTATGACTTGATTTCTATAGATTCTTATCAAGGGTGTAGTGTAGGATTTCCTGCAACTACATACCCTTTATACCCATCTAATGAAGATATTCTCGCCTTTCCCGCTGCTGATTCAACCATTTGAGGAATATCTGGTAATGGAAAACTATCTTTAGGACAAGCTTTGTTTAAGTCAGTAAAGTCTATGAAAATTCTTATCCCCTTATTTTTCTTTGGAACCACCACCATATTTGCAATCCATTCCGAGTATTTTACTTGCCTTATAATTCCTGCATCAAGAATTTTCTTCAAATCTTCTTCTATTTGGGAATGGTATGTTGTTGTGATTTTTCTTATCCTTTGTTTAAATGGTCTTACATATTTGTTTATTTCTAGTTTATGACATGCTACTGATGGTGTAGTTGCAGAATAACCTACAACTACACCCTCAATAGAATTAGTAAAAACTCAAGAAGTTCTTGATGATGAATAACAATTTTCTTATTAATGTTCTCAATTGATTACAAAGAAGTATCTAAATGGAAGTAGAATAGTTATAACTTTCTCTATTCTCTTTCCTAAGATATTTTCTAACACTCACTAAAAGAACCTCCCGAATTTTACATTTGAACTCCTATTTATAGTAAAACTTATACAGCTGTATATGAATTGCGATACTTCGCAATTCATACTCGCAAAATTACTTCATCCTCGCAAAACTTCATATTTCTCCGTGCTACTTCTATCATCGTATCATTTTATATCTCTTTTCTCCTTTATTTATTACGATACTCGTGAACTATTATCTTGCGATATTCAGTACCTACAGATGGATCTATTCCTGGCATCTCATCCATGTTCCATGCGAAGATGTCTTTATACTCTCGCAAGAGATTTACGGTTCGCTCTTCTTCATATGCATCCATTTTAGTTCCAATTTTCAGCATCTTAGGTTTTTCTTCACTCCCAATATTTATTTCCTTTATTGGTTTTGCTGCGGTGTAGCTGGCCTCAGGTTCTCCCATTGGTGTTGGTGTTTTCATAGCTCTCGCAGGTTTATCTCCTTCTTGTGAGATTTCACTGGGTATTCCTTTTCCTTGTTTTGCTCTTATCATGTAAACTTTAAATTCTTCTTCTTTCTTTGTCTCTTTCGCCAATTTTCTGCGATCTTTTCGTAGCTTTGCACGCCCTTCATAATTCTTCACTTCAATTTGATAACATAGTTTCGCAAGATCAGTATCTCCCCTAATTTCTCCAATTCCACTGGGCATAGGAAATTTGATGCATTGATGTAACGTTGATGCTACATCCTTGATTGCGTGTATCCATGGTCTCCCCAATAGCATGTTATATGGTGACTCTATATCTACCACAGATAACGTTACTTGTGTTTCAATCTCTCCTAGCGGAATTCGTACCACTATCTCGCCTTTAGGTTTTGTTAAAGATTTTCCAAATCCATGAATATGATATGTTGAACAAGACATCTCTTCATCCTTGTATCCCATTTTTTAAACACATGATAAAATATTATATCTACAAAACTTCATGCATCCACCAAAGTTCTATTCACAGCCCATTCTTCCGCAGATTTTGTTAAATTTTCCTTATTCATTCGTATAATGGATACCGTGATTACCAAAGGTGACGTATGATTCAAATTTCCTCTTGATATTTCTGCTGCTATGAATGTGATTTTATGCTTTTCCCAATCCTTCAGAGGTGATACTTTCTCCACCGTCATAAGTTTTTTTCCTTCAAAATATCGTTTATGAATCCTTCCTTTGATATTTTCATGGAATTGGTTGATCATTGTTTTTGTTATCGTATTACACTCCGACTTCCTGTAATTATTCTTGGCTTTAATCATTTTTCCTTCAACAATTTCACCAACCTATACAATCATCTTCTTAACTTGAATATTGATCTTTTATCTTGCTTTTTCTACGATTTTCAACCTTCAATCCCTGTTTCTAGCGCCATTATGTAGTTGCAGGAATTCCTACACTACACCCCTCACAAGAATTCACCATAATCAACACATATTTGAAGATTAAGAACAACACTTTTATTGATTAATTCTCAGAAATATTACAAGAAATGGAAGAAATCAAGAATATAACCGCTCACAAGAAATTTCTCTCTCCTCAAAACTTTCTCAACACTCCAAAATTGATCTCTCCTTCCTGAATCTATTTGCTCTCTTTATATAGGGTAAGTACATAATGGATGACAGCTAAGTTGTCCTTTAATTTCGGATCTGACTCGCGATATTCTCGCAGCAGTTGTAATGTTAATTCTCGAAAATGCTGTAATCTTCGCAGGATCGTCATGCTTTTCCCGTGTTTCTGCTACCATCATTCGTTACGTCATTTTTTGAGACATTCTTTGGGTCAGTATGCGACGCTCGCAAAGTGTTGTTGAGAAGATCGCAGAAACATTGTTTATAAATTTCGCAATAGTATTGCTGTGGCGATATTCTGATCATATAGCTGTCAACACCTCCTGACTTGGCACCAGCATTATCCCCAGAAGACATATCAACAGGAGTTCTTTTCTTCATTCTATAATAAAAGACATGAGTCAGTACTTGTATAAAAATGCGTGAGATGTGTAGTCACACACGACAGAACACGCATTCACGTTAGAGTACACAAGGCTGGTATTGGGTCCAAACACCAGTATTGATCAAGTCACAAGTCCGGTATTGCTCAAGTTTCAAGTCTGGTGTTGTTCAAGTTACAAGTCTGGTATTGCTCAAGTTTCAAGTCTGGTGTTGATCAAGTCACAAGTACGGTATTGATCAAGTCACAAGTCCGGTGTTGATCAAGTCACAAGTTCGGTGTTGATCAAGTCAGAAGTCTGGTATTGATCAAGTTTCAAGTCTGGTATTGATCAAAGTCACAAGGCTGGTATTCTAATAAAACAGGCGCATGCACCAGGGCCAGTTTCCAGTCAAAACACAGGGTCGACGTTCAATCTGGCACGCGGGGGGTTCCACTTGATCCCAGCCCCAGATTGTTCGAAGTAGACACAGTCGTCCCCAATCAAAGCTCTCTCTCCAAAAGAAGGTGTTTCATCTCCAACACTTCAACGCTCTATGCAGGACCCACATTTACATTTGAGCACACAAGGTTTATTTTTTTACAAGCATGCTCACATCGGGTCCCACGTTCGAGCGAAGCAAACAGAAAGTCCGGTGTTTGGTAAAACCATCAAGTCTGGTGTTTAGTCAAGCAAGCTGGGTCGGTGTTTGGTCGAAGTAGCAAGATGACACTCGAGCAGGCACATCAAACCCACGTTCGATCAAGCAGGCGTAGTAGCCCCATGAACGAAACAAGAACATCAATCCCATGTTCGATCAAGCACGCGAAGTAGCCCCACGAACGAAACAGGTGTAACAGTCCATCGAAGCATGCAAGACCGACATCATGCTAGGGGAACGCTCTCCTGGACGTCTCTTGAACGTGACATGCTCGAAGGATAGGACGACCCGTCTCTCCTGGTAACATCTAAATTTGTCTCATAAGTTTTATCTTTAACTATCACCATCTCATGCCTACCCCACAATAGTATAACCATTATGTGCTAGGCAGGGGACTTAATGTTGATGGTGGATTTTCATTTAAGGATAAAATTGTAAAACCAAAAAATTATGCACTAACATCTTGTAAAAGATAAATCCATTAATAAGTGATGAATACTTCTTCACTTTACTAATTCACCTAGAATGAAGCATGTGGCAACAATCCCAGTATGTGAATTAAATACAGTATTATTAATTAATGCATAATCATCCTTGTATTTCTTGTACTCATTATAAATGCGGCATGACGACTGAGTGTTGTTCTCAGCAGAGCAACACGAACCTCCAAGCATTATAATGAAAGCATGTAAGAAATACCCATACATGCTGCAACTCTCGGTGTGCTATACTAGCCCGATTGAGCATCTGGACTGACTATGTCAGTCTCAGAAACGATCACGACCATCTAACTTCACCAGCATGAATTGTATAGTTCAGATCAAATCCATGACCCAAATCAGGTATTGGAATATTCACTACCGAATCAACGTGGGCCCCGCATGGTAGGTCTCCCCAAAAGATTGGCATAGCTTGCCAAAAACGTCCAAACCAGAGCAGTATGGATGAAAAACCCTAAATTAGGGTTTGCGGCACATTACATGTGTCGAAAAACAGTCTCAACCATCCATCTTCACAGGTATAGATGGAGGGTGTAGATGTAGATTCAAAGGGCCCAGATCATGTCAACACAATCTCCATGGGCCCTCCTACATACCTGACCGATCGGTCAGGACCAACCATGGTTGGTCATCCCAATTCGTTCGCCCGAACGGAGCATGACGCACAGCCTTGAAACCCAAAATTAGGGTTTTGAACATCACGAGCGTCCATTTTCTCCGGCACGAATGAAGGGTCCGAGATTAGATTAAGCAGGTTCGGTCATACCAACATGACCATCATGGACCCATCTATCCCCTCACCTGATCAGCCAAGGCATACCATGCCTGGTTATCCAAAATCGCACGCCCAAACTAGCGTGGTCACACTTCCCGAATTGTAAACTAATCTCGACCACTCAACTTCGTCGGACAATTTGAGTGGCTTAGATCATGTTTCATGGGATAGTCAGGTATAGGCGTTAGCACCAGCCTACCACCTACACGCCAGGCCAATCGTCCAATATCGACCAAGATTGGTCGTCTTGGAATGCGTGCCTGAAGTTGGCACGATGTGCGACTTTTGCGGTACCAGTTTTCTATCGCAAATTGATCTCTACCACTCAACTTCGCCAGACATATTTAGTGGCCCAGATCATACTTTCGTGAAACAATGGGGTATATGCACCTACACCGTCATGCCATCTACACGCATGTACGATCGGCCATCCAAAAACAGTATCCCAAGCTTGGATTCGATCAGGCTGAAGAGTGGTGCTTGCGCACCTCCTCCAAAACCCTAATTTCACCAAGTGTCGTAGGTGAGTGTCGCAAAGATCATCTCATCCTTCCAACTTCTCCAGCTTGGTTATACAGCCCTGGTCGGGAGTTAATTGGTCAGTGCGGTGTCATGGTGATCACCATTCGTCACTCTACCACACCATGTGGTCGGTCAAGGGAAGACTTGCTTCCGCAACCTCCAAACCATCACATGAAGTAGGCTAGAAATGAGGCTATTTTGAGACGCTCAAACAGCGATGCTTCATACATGCTGAGTATACTTGATGCAGTACCTGCATAGAATACACACGATACTTCACAAGTATCGACTTCCTGAATAACACAGTTATTTAATCTAGCATTACATGCTACTTTCTATCGGTCCCATAATCCACACGTTCGAGACATCAATCATGTCACAAACTAGGGGATACATACGGGGGTATTGGTCTGGTGGTTTACAGCA
This sequence comes from Papaver bracteatum, assembly GCA_023529315.1. Taxonomy (NCBI): domain Eukaryota; kingdom Viridiplantae; phylum Streptophyta; class Magnoliopsida; order Ranunculales; family Papaveraceae; genus Papaver; species Papaver bracteatum. The sequence continues at coordinate 432,829 of JAJJWX010001985.1, forward strand.
TGCAGCGCACAATGTGCCATCACAAGAACGTGTCAGGAAGTCATGGACGGTTAGTGATGATGGGAGAAGTGGGCAAGACTGGTCATGTGACACTAACACACTACTCCACTACTCCATCACTCCACTTTCTCCACTTTCCACGAGATACGAGGGTTAGGCTAAAAGACTTGTATAAATAGGTTCTCCATCCTATTTTTCAAACATGACAAGACAACAGAGGCAAGTGTTGATACAATCGTATTCAAACACCGGAACTGATAGATTATATCCTGCAAGCCTGTAGTTGCAGAATAACCTACAACTACACCCTCAATAGAATTAGTAAAAACTCAAGAAGTTCTTGATGATGAATAACAATTTTCTTATTAATGTTCTCAATTGATTACAAAGAAATATCTAAATGGAAGTAGAATAGTTACAACTTTCTCTATCCTCTTTCCTAAGATATTTTCTAACACTCACTAAAAGAACCCCCCGAATTTTACATTTGAACTCCTATTTATAGTAAAACTTATACAGTTGTATATGAATTGCGAAGTATCGCAATTCATACTCGCAAAACTTCATATTTCTCCGCGCTACTTCTATCATCGTATTATTTTATAACTCTTTTTTCCTTTATTTATTACGATATTCGTGAACTATTATCTTGAGATATTTAGTACTTACATCTTGCCTCTTCTCATGTCAATTCTACGAAGAAGAAATGTCATGAGAATCCCTATTCTCGTAAATTTAGTGTAGTTATTACCACCCATCAAGTTCGCAACACGTCTTTTTACTTTTCCCTTATCTTTCTGACACGTTTCTTCGTAACCGTTCACGCTTACTCGTATTAATGAGTTTTTATTTTCATCAAACTCTCTTATAAATATTATCCTTTGTTTTTTCTTTTTATTCTCTTCATCTTCTTCATCACTTCTGCCTCTGCAATCTCTTCTATCTTTTTTCCTTTCTATTTTCCCTCTTATATTCAATGGCACCAAAGAAGAAAACTATTGAACAAATTAATGCGGAACTTGCTGATAGAGATCTTATTCTCTCTGAGATTGAAGGTTATGATAATAAATCTTCTCTCTGTGTGAAGCTCTTTACCAACTATGTTTGGGATGATCAGAGAATTTTAATCTCACGAGGTCAAATCCTCGCAGGTCTTCCTCTTCCTCTTTATGATGTTAACTTTCCTTTATTCTACAAAATTATTTCCCACCCCAATTTTTCTTGTGCCATTTACCAATTGACTGGTGATTATATTCGCCTCTTAGTTGAATTCGCAAATAGTGCCGCTTTTGGGAAATCTTTGTATTCAGTTGATCTTAGAAAACCTGGATTTGAAAATATAGAAATTGTTGCTGCGAATTATACAGTTGAGGGTTTCTTCAAAAATTACACATTAATTCCTGCGAGGAAAGAAGATAATCGTTGGGGTGTTCGTCTTCATCGTAAAGCTAATATCGCAGCAGATGATCTTCTCATGCACGATATTGTTTATGCTTCAGGAAATAATAAGACACCTCGTCGTTCTAATGATGAAGATTGGTATAAGTACCCTTTAATATTATCAGGTTCTTATATTACTGGGATAGTAGAACTTCCTGCGAACCTTCGTAATCGCTATTATCAACCTTGGGTTTTTAGAAATGTATGTACTTCCATCTCCTTATCTTTTTGTTACCCTTTAATTTCAAATGAGGTAAGAAACACTCTTGTATTTTTCTAAACAATATATTGTTGCCTCTGTTTCTTATCCTTATTTGAATTTACAGGTTCCACTTCTTCCTGAGATTGCTGCGAGTGAAAATAAGAGTTCTACTTATTCTAAAAGGCTTAATGCAAGACAACAAACTCTTCGTTCTGCGAAGGTTACCCAAGTTTCTGGTAGTCAAGATGATGCTCTTCGCAAAGGAAAAAGAAAACTTCAAGATGTTGTTTACGAGAGGAGAAAGAAGAAACTCTCAACCAAGTCTCATTCCAATGTAATTTCTTCTAATGAGAATATTTAGGAAGATCTTGGTGATGAAGATGATAAATTTTCTGAGAAGGACTTTAGTTCTGATTCCGATACTCTTTCTGATAAAGGAGATAATGATAATGATGTTGATGAAGGTGGAAATGAAGATTACAGTATCCCAGAAACTTTTGCCTCAGCAATGGTTAGCATCTCTGAGGCTTTCCTTCATTCTTCTCGTGGATTAGGAAATTCTCCTACAGCGAATGCTCACAAACTTATTGCGAAGGCTTGTAAAGTTCCTACTGTAATTGATAATAACTCCCTCAAAGGAATTTCAAGATTCGTCTCTCCTGCTTCATTATATGCTTTAGGTAGCATGGTAAGTTTCTTCTCTATTCCTTGTTTATTTCCCTTATTTTGTTGATTTCTAACCCCTTTTTTCTTGTTTAGGTTGGAAGAGTTAGTTGTGCAAATTTGCTTCGATTGGGAAAGACGCCATTCTATTGCTGAGAAGAAAACTTTGAATCGTTGTAGGAAGTTAGAGGTTGAAAATTCAAATCTCCGTCAGAGAGTAGAAGATTTAAATATTGATAACGCAGAATTATTATCCCGTCACGAAGATAATTCACAATCTGCGAGCATCGCAATTGATAATTCTTCTCTTCTTGAGGAGAATAATCAATTAAAGCTTGAAAATTCTTCTCTTCGTAATGATAAGAAGCAACTAGAAGGTAATTTCTTTGCGATGGTAATTATTTTGGTTACTTTTCCTTTGTAATTTGCTAACCAATTCCTTAATTTCTCTCCTTGCTGCAGAAAATTATGCGAAGATGAATAATGATCTGGAAACTATGCTTGCTAATCGTAACAAGAAAATTTCTGACTTGAGATCTCAGCTTCTAATTTCCTAGCATAATCATAGTTTATATGTTAAGCGTTTTCGAGCTAAGTTGACTCGCAAGATTTGCGAAGATAATGAAATTCCTCTCAAGAAGTACCATACGCTCCTTTCTGAAGAAATTCCTGAAGATACTCCATATCTGGAAATCTCTGAAAGTGAAGTTGAAAATGATAGTGAAGTTGAAGAAGAAGATCATTTTGATGGGAATAGATCTCCTGAAAAATAAATTCACTCTTTTTTGTATATCTGTTCTGTAACTTCACTCTTTTTGTATGTCTGTTCTGTTTCTTTTCAATACAACACTTTCTTCTTGATTGCACTTTGAATCAATCCAACAATTTCTTTTTCAAAGCTTAATTTGAATTAATCTTTCTTTGATGTTTGTTTCCATTATTCGAATAACTTGATCATGTGGAGATAAATAATATATCTTAAAGACTTAGCTTAGTATTCCTTTTCCCCTTATTATTTCTCTTCAGATGATCAACTCTTGCTGGAAGTATTAGAATATCCTTCTCAATTTATCTTACGAAGTTTTGTCTGATTGTGATTATGAATAAAAAGTCCTCCCTTTGAAGTATAAGAAATATGATCCTTTTGCCTTTTGCGGAATGTTTCGAGGTAAATAATAAATCTCCCCTTGAAGTATAAGAAGTATGAAGTATACGAAATATGAAATATCCTTAAGAAGTATAAGAAGTATAAAATATCTTTGAAGAAGTATTAGCAGCATCCAATTCATGAAGAATTTCCCAATATATGAAGAAGTATAAGAATTGTATGAAGAAGTATAATAAGTACTTAACCTTCGCAAAATTAAATATCCATTGAAGAAGTATAATAAATATGATATACTCTTGAAGAAGTATAAATAGTATTGAATTTGTAGAAAAATGTTCAATATATGGAGAAGTATAAGAAGTATTTAACTCTCGTAACATTTTACGAGTATGAACTTATCTGTATTTGATTACTATCAAAATCGCATCTTTTGTTAAGTCTTCGTGAGAATTCTTCAATGATGTTATCTTCTTTGATAGGACTTTTTGTAAAAATTCTTTAATGGTATTGACGAAGCTGTCTTCTCTTCAAATCTTCATAATGTATATTCTTGTATAATTTCTTCAATAGTATTGACGAAGCTGCCTTCTCTTCAAATCTTCATAATATATATTCTTGTATAATTTCTTCAATGATATTGATGCAATGAATTTCATTAATTTCTGTGGTCTTATCATGCCTTCCTAAGTAAAGGTCTTATTTTTCCACCTCTTTTGTAGTGAATTTTTGTATTTGCGATAATATGACAAGTCTGAACATTCTTGCGAATATACAACCTCGTGACATTATCGTCTTGCGATGAAATCGCAGGATGTTCTTACACTTTCATGCAAAAACCCATTGATCTCATCTTAACTTCTTTATATAGTATTTTCGCCTCTTCAGGAATTGTTGCGACAATATGACAGGCCTAAATATTCTTGCGAACATAAAGCCCCATGACATTGCCGTCTTGCGATGAAATCGCAGGACGTCTCTACACTTTCATGTAGTGACCCATTGATCTCATCTTAACTTCTTTATTATGTTCTGCGAGTTCTTTATTCTTTTCTTTCTTTCTTTCTTTTTTTTTTTTTTTTTTTAGAAGGCTCGCAGAACTTCATTTGTTGCACAAATATGACAAGCCTTTATGTTTTCGCAAACAAGAAGCCTCGTGACATTTGCGTCTTATAGCACGTATCAACTCCCTAATGGAGGGTGATGCCCTTTATCTTCCCCCTGATTGCCCCTTCAAGGAAGCGTACATCGACCATACAAGGTTAGCTCTTCCCATCCGGTTCTGCCAACAACCAGCTTTTGATCGCAACCTCTTATCCTTTTTTCCTATAGGGCTTATAGTTACGAGGTTGCACCCTATGGGGTATCTTTGGACCAAGTGCATCATTTGCCAAGACTTGTCAAAAATGGCAGATGTGGTTCAACCTCACCCGGCACTCTTGACTCAACCGTGTACCTCGGAGCCTTGATCATTTTCTGCACTTCTTGGGAAAGACAGTATGCCTTAGTCGCCCAACCTAAATCCTCTAACACCGCATTTTATATTGCGTAATGTCGCTAGATTAGGTGAGAATCCAAGGTGTCTAACCCGGATAGGTACCCCATTATTGGGTTGTACCCCAAAATTTTTACCATGTACTAAGGGCCCTTGGTGGTGTTCCGGTTACCCTTAGCCACATTATAGGTACCCCCTTAAATGACGTACTTTAGGACTTTGCCTCTTACGAAATATAGCTTCGCGAACTAGGGTGTACGCCACAAAGGTTTGTCTGTATAAAATTTTCTGCGGCTCTCTTTCTTTTTTGGAGGCTGATCACATATTGTGGTCTTTTATTCGCAAATTAATAAAATTTTAATCGGAATATAAATTCTGAAAATTCATAACTTTTCCCAATTTCCTGCGAGCAAACAATATTCGTAAAATTTATCACGAAATAAAAATTTTGTTTTGCCACATACCTCATTTCCATGAGCAAACGTACTGATTACCTTCTTGTTTTATTATTTTCCTTCTTCTTTCTTCACAAATCACAATTCCTTATTATCATCGTAAATTTCTTGTATGATTATCATCGTAACTTTATTCTCTTTTTCCTTAATCCTCTGCCATTAAATTTTCACTTCTTTTCACAGCCTTTGCTCTTTTTATCCAATTTTCCTTCTCAGCAATTTTTCCTTCGCAAACTTCTACTTCCGTATCGTAACATTTCTTTCCCTCAGCCCAATCACCCTTGATAACTCCAATACCCTTCATATGAGGAAACTTTATGCACTGATGTAGAGTGGAAGCTACACCTAGAATTCCATGAAGCCATGGTCTTCCTATCAAAGCATTATATGGTGATTCGACATCAACAACGCAGAACAGAATTTCAGTTCGCATTCCACTTAATGGAATTCGCATGCTCACTTCTCCTTTGGGATTTTTGGCAGTTCCATTAAAACCATAAATTCTGTAAGTAGAAGGTATTAAATCTGCATCTTTTCCCCCCATAGTTTTGAAAGCAGAATAGAAGAGGATATTGACAGAACTTCCCGTATCAATCAAAATCCTATTAAGACCAATTGATTCTTCTTCCATATCATCTTCGTTTTCTTCCATATTCATGTAGATTGCTAATCTTACTACCAATGGATTATCATGTGCTTCACAACCTTCTGGAATTTCAGTGGCTTCAAAAGAAATTTCACGTTTCTGCCAATCTTCAAGTCGTGAAATTTTTGCGATGTTCATTACTTCCTTTCCTTCACCATCCCTCGCATATACCCTGCTTAACACATTATCATGAAAATCCTCTATGGTTTTATATGAATGAACAATGGAATTACAGAAAACATTCCTTGCTTTTGATCCCACTTCTATATGTAGGATTTCTTCTCCTTTTTCTTTTGTTGTGTTCTCCCTACGAGTTAAGACTGGAGCCTGTGGTAATTGTTGCGACTGTGTCTTCTTAAGTAAAAATTGATTTAGTTTTCCTTGATCAATCATTCGGAAGATTATCCTCTTGATATTATGCCAATTATTTGTAGAATGTCCATGAAAATGATGATATGAACAAAATTCATGACTTCTTGGACCCATTGGTGGTTCCTTTCCCATGTTCCATGGAGTTGGTATATTTTCTACCAGGATAATTGCTTGCCATATCTTTTCTACACTTGTATTCAAAGGTGGCAATTTTATCTCTTCCCTTACCATTCTTTGACCTCCTTGACCGTTGTTATAATTTTTTCTCTGGTTCCCTTGTCCAAAATAATTTTTCCTTTGTCCCCCATAATTTTCTTGTTGTTGATCTAGTCTTGGAATTTGGTTATTTCCTATTCGATTATAGAAATTCTTCTCTCTATCATACTCTTCTTGATCTCTACTGCCCATTGCTACCATCTTTGGCTGGCTATCATTGATTTTATTTTCTTCTGAAATTTGCGAAGAAGTTTGTGAGGATGTTTGCGAAGTACCTGCTACTACATTGATTATTTTGGGAAGTAAATTTGCTCCTCCCTCTTGATTGCTAGTGTTTGTTATTGGATATGACTCCATACTGTTTTGCTTTTCTTCTAATGTAATGTATTCTTCCTGCAATTCTCGTAACTCTGTCATCATTATGGAATTCTTTCTTCTGAATATTTGAACATATAATTGTTTAGTTGCGAACATCGCATTTATGAAGGACAGAATCAAGTATCTCTCATCCACGCGCCCTGCCATATCACTGCACATAGTCTTCCATCGTCTTACCAAATGCTTCAAACTTTCACCCACTCTTTATTTTAAACCAAATACATCTTCAATACCAAGCCGTGAAGAATGATTTGTGATATATGCTCCAAGGAAAGTTGCTTGCAAATGACTGAATGACGTAATAGTGTTTTTAGGGAGTCCTTCGAACCACTTTAAAGCTTCCCCTGTTAAACTTGATGCGAAATACTTACATAACATAGCATCATGATTCTCCCATTGTAACATGCATCTTATGTATGCTTTAATGTGCTGAATAGCACATGAAGTCCCATCAAAGATACTTGTAAGTGTGGGCAAATTTCATTTTGGTGGAATTCCTCCCAATTGTACTTCTCTAGCAAATGGAGTCCTCGCAACTTCTTCTATTGCTTCATCTAATTGCCTTCTATCTCCTCCTCTTCTATTGTTTATCATCCCTCTCATTTCTGCTAATTCTCGAAAGATTCGTGCATTTGCCTCAGAATTCTCATCCATTGGTCTTTTTAATGCATCTTCTCTTCTTCTACGTTCTTGCGCTTCCTCCCTTGCGATTCTTCGCATTCTATCATATTCTTCATTAATGTTTTCATTTGCATAATTTTGCAAATATCTTCTTTCTAAATTATCATAATTGTTCAGTTGCATAGCATCTTGGAATTCTTGTTCTTCCCTTTCTATTCTTTTCATTCTTCTCATGCGAATATCAGGAATTTCTTCTTCTTCATTTCTCCTTCTTCTGTGATTTATTTCTCCTTGATTTTCTTGTACTCTGATTCGAGAATTTGGTTCATTCCTCTCCACTTCCGTTTGTTGGTTTACAATTCTTCTCTTAATTCTTTCGTACTCAACATTTTGTTTGTTACGAGCCTCCTCATGTCTTCTTACTCCATTCTCGTGATTGTTTTGATGTATTGCTTGTTGTCTCTCATTTTCTTCCATAAGTTGTTGTTCTTCCTCTCGATTCTGATTGTTTTCTCTAGGATTTGGTCTTGTTCGCAAATTCCCCATGCTTTGTTCGTGGTTTTGTATTAAAATGAAACGATTCTTTTGATTTCTTTCACCTTGATTCTGCGTTTGTTCTTGCATATTATTTTCATTATTGATTATCGGTGAATTTTGTCCTTCTCTTTCTGTTCTAACATTTGATCTTACAACACTTTGAGATTTCCTTCTTTGTAGTATCTCATTTTCCATTCTCAATTATTGATTTTGTCTTGTTAAATTGGCACGTTCTTCAGCTTCGATCATTCGTTCTTTTTGGATTCCTTGTCTTAATGTTTCTAACATCTCCCTTTCTCTTTCAAGAATTGTTCCTCCCATCAACCTCCCATTTTCTCTGATTTGTGGTTCTCTATCTCCTTCTTCTGGTGTATTAGTTCTCCAAGTGTGTATACTCACTTGATCATGATCTATTATTTGTTGAGCTTGATTTCTTCGATTACTTCTTCTTCTACTAGGTTCTCCTGTTATATTTGCTTCTCCTCCTGCAAGTCTTACACTTCTTCTTACTTCAGTTAATGGTTCTGATGTGTTTCTTCTTCTTATCATTTTTCTGGTACATGAATTCTTTCTCTCCCCTCCTTCGAGCGCCAATTATGTAGTTGCAGAATAACCTACAACTACACCCTCAATAGAATTAGTAAAAACTCAAGAAGTTCTTGATGATGAATAACAATTTTCTTATTAATGTTCTCAATTGATTACAAAGAAATATCTAAATGGAAGTAGAATAGTTACAACTTTCTCTATCCTCTTTCCTAAGATATTTTCTAACACTCACTAAAAGAACCCCCTGAATTTTACATTTGAACTCCTATTTATAGTAAAACTTATACAGCTGTATATGAATTGCGAAGTATCGCAATTCATACTCGCAAAACTTCATATTTCTCCGCGCTACTTCTATCATCGTATTATTTTATAACTCTTTTCTCCTTTATTTATTACGATATTCGTGAACTATTATCTTGCGATATTCAGTACTTACAAAGCCAGTTCAGCTTTCTGATACAAGTCATACATAGCCAACACCTTCACATTATCAACACCTTCTTCGCTTCCCTCCCTAAGATCAACCCCATCTCCTACACTTTGTGACCGAAACAAGTCTGGAACGACCATTTCTTGGTTTAGGTCGGATTTGCACAGATTGATTTCTCGAATCTACAAGCACTCACCGCGCAATGCATTTGTTTATGGTTTAGATTCATTCCTCATCCACATACCCCAAATTACCAAAACCGGCAAGAATAGTTTTCACACATTATAGTTGCAGGAATTCCCACACTACACCCTATTCAAGAATTTGTCAATATTTATGACATAATTTGAAGATTAAAGACAATTTTTCATTAATATGATCTTAAGGAATTTTACAGAAATCAAGAACACAGAACACTTGATAAAGATTTTCTCTCTCCTAAAAAACCTTCCTAACCCTTAAAAATTTATCCCCCTCTCTGGAACTATTCATTTCCTTTATATAGGCGTTTACATAATGGATTACATCTCATGACAGCTCATTTACAGCTAAGATTCCCTTTAATTTCGGATCTAGGTTCCTGCGATAAATCGCAGGTGGCACCGCCTTAATATTTCGTAGGCTTTATCGATTCATCGCAAAAATGTCACGCTCTTCTCATGTTTCTGTCGTTTTCATCCGATATGTCATCCCTTATGTCACCTTGATGTATCGCAGAACTGTTGTTTATTATTGATGTATCGCAAAACTGTTGTTTATTATTGATGTATCGCAGAACTGTTGTTTATTTCGCAAGAATATTGTTGTGACAATATTCTGATCCTACATCTTTCCTCTTCTCATATCTTTTCTGCGAAGAAGATAAAGATCATGAGAATTTAAGTTTCTTAATTTGCCGCAACTCCTTACTTTTTACCCGACAAAATTCCCTACTTTACGCTTTTACTGCTGACACGCCTCAATCTTTACCGATTAACCCGGTTACCCATCCTTCATCTATAAATAAAGGTTCCACTCAAGAGTATTTCTTTCTTCTTTCATCTTCTCTTTTCTCTTCAACTTTTCCTTTATTTTTTGTCTGCAACTTTTTATTTCCTGGTATCCTTCATGTTGCTGTTCTAATGGAGACTCAAAGGTATTTTCTTATCTTGGATCTTATTTTGTTCATGTTATGATATCTTTATCGTCCAATTTTCTTCCATAATCCCCATATTTTATCATGTTTTTCAGTAATACCACTTCTCAGACTAGAATTACTATCAAAAACCCTAACCCTAAGGGTTCTCAGAAAAGGCATGTTGGGAAGACAAAAAGATCTGAGAATGATAAGGTAGTAAGAAACATCTATTTCTTTGAAATAACAATATTGTTGCCTCTGTTTCTTATCTGCATTATTATTCGCAGATCGAAGAGAATATTTCTAAACCTCTTAAGCGTTCTCGTCAAGTTAAAGCTCTTTCAGATGAAGTGGATATTCTTGAATTTTTACCTGCAGACCCTTTTCCGCCGCAAGATAAATCTTCTCCTTCTCCTCGTGTAAATTCTAATATTAACACCAACACTACTTCTTCATCAATTCCAAACGAAACTATTGATGCTAATATTTCCATCAATATTTCAAAAGTTACGATGAATGAACCTTTAATATCTGGAACTAAAGTGAATGAATCAGCAACCAATGATCCTGCGATTAATGAAACTGTGGTGAATGAAACCAAGGTAAATGAAACTGCGGTGAATGAAGCTACGGTAAATGAAACTGTGGTGAATGAAGTCGTGATGAGTGAAGTTGCAATGAAAGATGTTGCGACGAATGAGACTGTAATTGCGACTAACCAAGTTCCTTCTTCTACTCCTACTACCGTGAATGATTCTAATCTTCAAGTTATTGTCGCCAAAACCTCTTCCTCTACTTCTCTTCCTTCTTCTCAAGAAATAGCAAAAGGGGTTGAAGCTTCTTTTCAAATGTTATCTGAAGTTTTAAATGATGCTATGAAATCTTCTACTGACCCTGCGAGACAAGATATTTGTATGATTTTAAGTAAGCATCTTGGATCCTGCGGTTCTTCGTCTAAGCTAACTGCTTTAGAAAGTGAAATTGAAACCTTGAAGAAGAATCTTCAAGCAAAAACTTTAGAATGTGAACTTCACGATCATAAGCTTCGCAATTCTGAATTAGACTGCGAAATTCTTTGCAGCAGAAATGATGATCTGAAAGGTATAATTTTCTTTCCTCTATTTTTGCTTCAGTAATTCTTTATTTTCTATGTACTCAATTTTTCTTTATTTATTTGTTGTCGCATATTTAGCTTCAAAACATAACCAATTATTGAAGATACTTGAATGGGAAACAATCGCTTATGAGACCCGCATTGGGAAAAAGTCTTGGAAAAATCAATTTGATAGATTGAGTACTCTCCACGCATATTCAATTGACGAGATAAATAATCTTAAGAATGAGAATAATCAGCTAATTTGTGAACGAGATCACCTAAGTAATGAAGCCACTCAACTTTTATATTCGCTAAATCAGACTAATTTGAGTGGGGAATATTTATCGGACGAAAACAAAACTTTGTCCCAAGAGAAACGTAACTTTGTGGATACAACAAGGATTTATTCGCAGAAATTAGGCAATCTTCAAAAGTTGTGTAAGGAGCAAGAGCAATCCCTTCGTGCATTGAAAGATGAACTTAAAAAGATAACTGAATCATCTTCTGCTGAACAAGAGAAACTTATAAAGGGTAGGTTATCTCTAAGTGTAAAAGTCAACAATCTCAAAGATGATTGTACTCGATTGAAAGAAGAAAATGCTTATCTTCGCGATTGTGAAAAAAGTATAAAATCTCGTTTGAAAGGTAAGGTTGAGGATAATTTTGATGATGCTATGAATCGATGGAAGAGTTGCTTCTTTAACATAATTCATACTTTATATTCACAAAAGTAAGGTAGACATTTTGACTGCCTCATCTATTAATTACTTCATTGTATCTTCCCATCTTATTTTTCGCGAGAATTCCATCTAATATGCAATTTTTCTTTCGCAGAATCTGAGAAACATCTTCAAATTTGTATCTCTGATATGTCTATGAAGTTAGCCAAACTTCGCAAAAAGAATACCGCGCTTTCCAACTCTCACAACAGAGCATTGAGAAGGTTTGATTATCTTGAATATTTCAAAGATATAGAGATCAGAAACCGGGAAAAGAATTGCCTCCGCAAGGCTCATTTAGGCGCTGAAACTTTTATAAACAATGTTCTATTCTCTCATTCTTTACCTCCTATGAAGATCAAACCCTTGGAGATAAATAATAACGAAGTTCCCCATCCCATAGATGAAGATCTAAACTATTCAAGTAATGAAGAAGAAGATTTATCTGAGGATGAACAAAACCCACCTAAAGAAATAGAAGAAGAAGGGAACCCTCTCAATGATGGAGAATATCAAGAAAATCCTCATAAAGAATCATAAGAACATAATTCTCCTCACAAAACAATCACTGGTGATGGAGAACTCCAAACTGAAAAATGTGCCGCTGATGAAGATAATAATAGCGAGCAAGAATGATAAAATTAAGGAAGAATATTTTCTGAAGTTTTATATTCTTGCGAAATATCTTGTTCTTTTTCTTGTCCTACAAATGATTGTAATTTCTGAATCTCTTTTGCGAAACATTGCAGTTTTTGTAACCCCATCATCTTCTTCTGATTATATATTTTTATTAATCTGAATCCAATCTTCATAAATTCTTGTAACTTGATTATCTTCTTTTTTTTATTATTTTAATTCTTCTCAAGGAAGATAATGAAATATTCTTTTATAATCCCCATATTTTCCCCTCATAATCTTCCTTGTGAAGTATTGAATTTGTTACCCTTGTAAGAAAATCCCATACTTGTCTCTTGTTAAAAATCTGCAATATGATTGATGAATTATCCCAATCAACCCTGCGAAAAATCTGTTATATGCTTTGCAAATATAACCTCTCTTGTGGTCTTATTTTGCCTTCCTAGTTAAAGGTCTTATTATGCCACTTTTATGCGACAAGATCGCAGGACATTATTACTTTTACATGTAATAATCCATTGATCTTTCCTTATCATTTAATTTTAATCTTTGCAAAAATATGATAAATCTAAGCCACCTTGTGAGATTAATCTCTCTTTTCTTTTTTAAGACTTATGACATTTCCGTCTTTGCGATGAAATCGCAGGACGTCTTTGCGATTTATATCCTATTATTATTGATTTTATTTATTTCATCTTTTGATCTTATCGCAAAAACCCATTGATCTCATCTTAACTTTCCTTTTTAGGCTTTTTGGCCAGTTATGCGGCAATATGACGGGCCTAAATATTCTTGCGAATATAAAGTCCCATGACATTGCTGTCTGTGTCACGCGATAATATTACGGGCCTAAATATTCTTGCGAATATAAAGTCCCATGACATTGCCATCTTTTTTGATACACATCTCCCTAATGGAGGGTATCGCCCTTATCTCTCCCCCCGGTTGCCCCTTCAAGGATTATACATCGGCCATACAAGACTAGCACTTTCCCATCCGGTTCTGCCAACAACCAGTTGTTTTCGCATCCTTGTCCTTTATGCCTTATATGGCTTATAGTTACAAGACTGCACCCTAAGTGGGGTTTTCTTTGGGCCGAACACATCGTAAGCCAAGACTTGCCGTGTATGGCCAGGGTAGGTTCATCCATCCCGGGCACCCACAGCTCAACCGTGTACCTCAGCGCCTTGATCATACGTTGCATTCCTTAGGAGAAACTCTCGGGCACCCAACCAGGGTATAACCTTATATAGTTGGGAATCCAAGTTGTCTCTCCCGGATGGATTTTCTTTAATCCCAAATCTCCATGACTAGGTTCCAGCAGCGGTATAGCCTTTCCCATAGCCATGCAAAGAGATACCCCCCTTATGACGCACTTTAAGGACATTTCCTCTTACGGAATAGAATCCGCGAACTAAGGTGTACGCCATAAAAGTTCGTCCCATTCTTATATGTTTTTTAGGCAATTTTCGCCCATCTTATGCATTTGCATTAAAATTCTTAATTATTCCGCAAATTATTGCGAAAAATAGCTTTTATATTTAGCCAACTTTGTTCTTGCAAAACATCTCTTTTATTCTCTCGCAATTTCTTACGTGTAATCCATTCATTCTAGTCTTTCAAACCTTTATTGATAATATTTTCTTAGATATTGTCTATTCCATGGTCTTCCAAGTCTTTGACCCATGTCTCTTCCTTATGGATCCATTAATTTATAGGCTCCAGTTCCAACTACTTCTTTGATGATATATGGCCCGTCCCATTTTTTCGCTAATTTTCCTCCATTTTCTCGCTGATATTCTGGTGTTTCTCGCAGAACTAGATCTCCAACTTGGAACTCACGCTTCTTTACTCGTTTATTATATTCACGAGCTAATCTGCGATGGTAGTTTTCCATATGTTGTAATGCCTTTTCCCTCTTCTCTTCTACCTCATCAAGTTTGTCTAGAATCATACCAGCACTAAGATTCTTTTCCCAAGCTTCTCTTTTTGTTGTAGGAATAGCAACTTCTGTTGGTAATACTGCCTCAACCCCATATGTTAAACAAAAAGGAGATTCCCCAGTTGCTTCTCTTCGTGTTGTATTATAAGCCCAAACTGCATTATGAACTTGTTGACACCACGTTCTATGATGCCCTTCTAACTTCTTTTTGAGAATATCTGCGATTGTTTTGTTAGTTGCTTCATCTTGACCATTGGCTTGTGGGTATAAAGGAGTCGATTTTCCGCACTTTATCTTGAATGCATTAATTAACATCTCTATATTTTGTCCTTCAAATTGTTTTCCATTATCTGACTCCAACTGCGCTGGAATTCCGAATCTGCAAATGATATTTTCAAATATAAATGTGAAAATGTCCTTATCACGAATATGCTGTACTGCTTTAACTTCCGCCCACTTTTTGAAGTAATCTGTTGCGACAATTAAGTATCTCTTTTGCCCTGTTCCTGGTACAAATGGTCCCACAATATCTAAACCCCACTTTCCAAATAGCCAAACATTCTTTGAGGATGTTAATGTTTCACCTGGTGCATGTATTCTTTTTGCAAATCTCTGACATTCCTCGAAACTTCTTGATAAATTATTTGCATCTTCATGCATATATGGCCAATAATAACCTTGCATTTTAGTTCTGTATGCTAAAGATCTTCCACCGTTGTGATTACCAGCATCCCCATTATGTAACATTTTTAATATTTGCTTTCCTTCTTCTTGTGTCAAACATCTGAGGGAAGGCCCATTTAAAGATTTTCGATATAATACCCCATCTCTTAACTCATAATTTGTTGCTCTACTTTTTAATTTATGTGCTTCTAATCTGTTCCTTGGAATCTCCCCCCTTGCTAGATATGCGTGAATTTCTGCACGCCAATCTGCGATAATTCGACTTGATTCTTCGCCATTATTTCCTACTACCATTTCCTCAGCTTCCTCTTCTTCTTCTTTATTAATTGATGGTGCTATGAGTGTTTTTATTTTTATATTTCTCGTAGTCGGATCTACCATCATACTTGATATAAACGCAAAAGCATCTGTAAGCCTGTTATCTCTTCTTGAAATATGCCTCCATTTGAGTTTTGGAATTTTCGCAGATAATTCTTCAACAAGTTTCTTATATTTTTTCAAAGATATATTGTTAGTTACATATTCCCCTTCAATTTGCCGAATAATCAACTATGAATCACTGGTAATTCTTGCATTCTCCACCTTCATTTCTATTGCAAATCTTAGAGCATGTACTACAGCCTCATATTCTGTCTCATTATTGGTAGATTCAAATTCCAGTCGAAATGAAAATGCCATTTTTGAGCCTTCTGGAGAAATAAAAACGACTCCCACTCCATTTCCTTCTCCATTGGATGATCTATCTACTAATATCTCCCACCTATTTGGTTCTGTTAAAAGATCTCTATGATCCCCATATTCCTCTTCTATATCCATCATGTCTTCTACAGCTTCATCATCCTCCAAAGGAAATTCTGCGAGAAATTCTGCGACAATTTGAGATTTTGGCGAAGATAAAATTGCATACTGGATTTCAAAATGCCCCACTTGTGCGTTCCATCTTTCAACTCTGCCTGATCTTTTTGAATTTTTCATTACTGACTCGATTGGTACTTTTGTTAGTACTTTGATTTTATGCGCTTGGAAATATATGCGAAGTTTTGAAGCCGCATAAACTAATGCCAAAATTAGCTTTTCAATCTTCGAATAATTTTTCTCCGCAGCATTAAATGTTTTGCTAATGTAGTAAATAGGTTTTTCAACTCCTGCGTCATTTCGCAAAAGTACTGCGCTTAAAGCATGTGGAGTTGTCGCAAGATATATCAGCAATTCTTCTCCTGGTTCAGCCTTCTGTAAAATGGATATATTCATCAAATATTCCTTAATTCCTTGAAAATCTTTCTCACATTCATCTGTCCATTTAAATTTTGTTCCCTTCTTTAGTATGTTGAAGAAATGCTTGCATTTATCTGATGACCGCGAAATAAATCTTCCTAGTGAGGCTAAAAGTCCATTCAATTTTTGCACATCTTTTACTGTTGCTGGAGTTGGCATATCTTGAACTGCTTGTACCTTTTCAGGATCGACTTGTATTCCTTCTTTTGATACAATATATCCCAAGAATTTCCCAGATGATACTCCAAAAGTACATTTCTCAGGATTTACTTTAATATTAAAAATCCGCATCTGATCAAATATTTCTCTTAAATCCTGCACATGATTTTTAGATTCTTTGCTTTTTACCAATATATCATCCACATATACCTCTAAAGTTTTGTGTATCCATTTTGCGAACACTTTTTACACCATTCTTTGGTATGTTGCTCCTGCATTTCATAACCCAAAAGGCATCTTTGTGTAGCAATATAATCCTCTGGGAACAAAGAATGCAGTATGTTCTTGATCTTCTTCCGCCAGCGGGATTTGATTATAGCCCTTATATCCATATAACGAAGATATTCGATCATTTCCTGCGGAAGATTCCACCATCTGCGGGATATATGGCAAGGGAAAACTATCTTTGGGACATGCTTTATTTAAATCAGTAAAATCGATACAAATTCTTATCCCCTTGTTTTTCTTGGGAACTACTACCATATTGGCGATCCATTCTGGATATTTCGCTTGTCTTATAATTCCTGCATCAAGCATCTTCTGCAATTCTTCTTCTATCTTGGCATGATAAGTGGTTGCAATCTTTCTTATTCTTTGTTTGAATGGTCTCACATTTTTGTTAATCTCCAACCTATGGCACGCAACGGATGGATCTATTCCAGGCATTTCATCCATATTCTACGCAAAAATATCTCTGTATTCTCGCATATGGTTTACAGTTTGCTCTTCTTCCTCCACATCCATCTTAGTTCCAATCTTCAGCATTTTTGGGTCTTCTTCACTTCCAAAATTTACTTCTTTTGTTGGTTCCGTTGCAATATAACTGGCTTCATGTTCTCCTATTGGTGTTGATGTTTTTATTACCTCTGTTGGTTTATCACTTTCTTGCGATACATCGTTAAATATTCATTTTCCTTCTTCTGATCTTACCATGTAAATCTTGAATTCTTCTTCTTTCTTTTCTTCTTTCCTCATTTTTCTGCGCTGTTTTCGCAACTGAATTTGATTTTTACAATTCTTTACCTCATTCTGGAAACACAATGCTGCACAATCTATATCTCCTCTAATCTCGCCAATTCCGCTAGGCATAGGAAATTTTATGCACTGATGTAGAGTTGATGATACAGCCTTGATTGCATGTATCCATGGTCTTCCCAACAACATATTATATGGTGATTTCACGTCCACTACACATAAAGTTATATGCGTTTCTATTTCCCCCAGCGGAATTCTCACTATAATTTCACCTTTAGGTTTTGTTAGAGATTTTCCAAATCCATGAACATGATATGATTGACCAAGCATGTCTTCATCTTTGTATCCCATTTTCTTGAATGTGTGGTAAAACATTATATCCACAGAACTTCCTGCGTCCACTAGAATCCTATTCACAGCCCACTCTTATGTAGGTTTTATTGATTTCTCTTTTCTTGTTGGTACAACAGACACTGTGATCACCAATGGAGATGTATGACTTAAATTTTCTTTCGGACTTTCTGCTGCCGTGAATGTGATCTTCTGTTTTTCCCAATCTTTTAGCGGTGATACTTCCTCTTCCAACATGATTTTATTTCCTTCAAAATCTCGCTTGTGTATCCTTCCTCTAATATCTTCATGGAACTTATCTATCATCATCTTTGTTATTACATCACACTCCACTCTATTTTGATTATCTTTGACTTTAACCATATTTTCTTCCATCAATTTTCTTGATATTCTTCTAACTCTTGAATAATTTCTTTCTTTTACCTAATTTTTACTATGATTTTCAACTATTCATCCCTGTTTCTGGGCGCCAAAATGTAGTTGCAGGAATTCCCACACTACACCCTATTCAAGAATTTATCAATATTTATGACATAATTTGAAGATTAAAGACAATTTTTCATTAATATGATCTTAAGGAATTTTACAGAAATCAAGAACACAGAACACTTGATAAAGATTTTCTCTCTCCTAAAAAACCTTCCTAACCCTTAAAAATTTATCCCCCTCTCTGGAACTATTCATTCCCTTTATATATGCGTTTACATAATGGATTACAGCTCATTTACAGCTAAGATTCCCTTTAATTTCGGATCTAGGTTCCTGCGATAAATCGCAGGTGGCACCGCCTTAATATTTCGTAGGCTTTATCGATTCATCGCAAAAATGTCACGCTCTTCTCATGTTTCTGTCGTTTTCATCCGATATGTCATCCCTTATGTCACCTTGATGTATCGCAGAACTGTTGTTTATTATTGATGTATCGCAAAACTGTTGTTTATTATTGATGTATCGCAGAACTGTTGTTTATTTCGCAGGAATATTGTTGTGACAATATTCTGATCCTACACACATAAATATTATGCATCAGCATCGTTCTCCACTTCAACATCCTCAGTAGGAACGGCTTCCATATATTCCTCAAGAACCACCGTAACGTTGGAGATTGTACTGACAACCTTCGGATGCCCGGGTTCATCCGTATCAAAATCGAGGATTATCACACCATTGTGGATAGTATAATCACAATTATTTTCATTCAGAAGCCGTTTGTGTTCAACCCTCCGCCTTTTTATCCGTGCTGCGAATCTCTCAGCCACTGCGCTTACTGGTGGTTGCGACGCTTCATTATGCCTATATTTCTCCTCCATGTCAATTGAATCCAGAAGAGCCTGAATACGTTCTCGAGCAATATGCAGGTGCAGAATAGACATGTCATGTATAGAACTACCGGTCTCGCGAAGCGGAATATTTATTTTATCCATCACCTCCTCGAACGTATCAACCTCGGGCTTGTTGACTTCAAAACTTCTTTCCGGGTAGGTTACATAGTAGTCATCACCAGTAGCTCCCATGATGTACTACAAGAAGGAGCTATGATTGCATCAACGAAAAAAAAACATCATCAATCAATCAGGAGAATAATAAACATGGAGCAATACCTGGAATAGAGAACAAAACAATTCTGTGATTGGAGGAAAAGTCTCAGCATCTTCTTTATATTTCACAAGCTAACAGGATATCGGGAAGAAAAAGAGTCTCTACTTGCCATGTATAACTGCTACAGATGCGGGATAGCAATCAACATATGCTTTATCAAATCTTAATATTTGAGGGAGTTACCGTGCAATAAGAAGGAACGCATCTAGTCCAAGAAAAGGGCCATACTCTATCCTGGTAACATACACTGAAAACTTTTCCTGTGAATTTATTTTTACTGTCACCATCTAATGTCTACCCCGCAATAGTGCAACCATTACGTGCTAGGCAGGGGACTTAATGTTGATGGTGGATTTTAGTTCAGGGCTAAAATTGTAAAACCAGTATTTTTATACAACAGCAATCCCAAATATTCTGTGAATTTTACTAGCATTAATAATTAATGCATGATTTGCCTAGTATTTTCCGTGTATTGTTCTCAGCCGAATTCTCATTATTGACATGACATGACGACTGAGAGTTCACTCTCAGCAGAGTAGCATGAATCTTTGTGCCAATATTGTGACATGCACGAAGTACTCACACATGCTACATCACTCTCTGACAGAGAGAGTCTCGCATCGACGCATTTTGGTTAGCCCGACCGAGTATACTTAATTTCCTTAAAGGAAATCTAGACTATCCATATCAGTCTCCCAAACAATCGCGGCCACACAAGTTGGTCGCACAATTTAACAAGCCTAGCGAAACCCTAGCAAGAATAGGCGATTGTCATGATGACCATTGGCTGGCCCACTTATGGCCTAGCCGGCCGGGCATCATATGAACATATCTTAGCACTATCAAAGGCCAACCCTAAGTAGGGTGGCCGTGCTGCTTTTGTGGAGAATTGATCGAACATAGACAGTTTAATGCATTCTTAAAATGATCACGACCGTCCAACTTCGCTAGCCTGGTTGTATGGATTAGATCATTCCATGAATTATTAGGGAAGCGCTAACACACATGTTGGCGGGCCCACTCTCCCCATACCCGATCGGATTCTCAGGGCGATGCCATGGAGAAGTAAAAACGTTTGCTCAAACCATGGCAGGTGTGATGCTTCTAAGGGTCGCGGAATTCCACTAGTGTATTAAATTGATCACAACCATCCAACTTAGTCAGCCTATTTGGATGGCTTAGATTGAACTTAAGACCATCAGGAAAGTGCACATATGTTCACCATCCGCCCAATATGGGCCCCACACTATTGGACCTCTCAAAGGGGAAGTGTGTCTTGCCAAACCGTTTGTCCAAAGTCACGCATACGTGACTGTTTAAAAACCCTAATTAGGGTTTGCGTCGATGCATATCTGTCGTAGTTCGATCGTGTCCATCCATATTCGCCAGTCTAAACAGAGGGTGTAGATATAGACACAAGAGTTCCCAAGGATGTTTATGTGATCACTGTGGGACCACCTGTGTGTGTGACCGGCCGGCCCAGGAAAACCATGGCCGAGCGCCTCAAAACGCACGTCCTAAGGTGGCATGTCACGCGGCTTCCAAATCCTTTGCGACAATGGATTTCCGTCGCAAGTCGATCACGGCCACTCATATTTGCCATTCAATTTGAGTGGCCTAGATCACACCTTCATGAGACAAAGCAATATGAACATGTACACCAGCAGGCCGTCTACATGCATGCCCCGTCGGTCGCACCAAAAATAACGCCCATGCTTGAATTCGGTCAAGTCAAAGAGTGATGCTTGCGCACCTCTTAAAAACCCTAAAATTCCATCAACGGTCGTAGATATACATCGTAAACCATCTTGTCCGTCCAAATTTTCCAGCTTGGTTGGACATCCTAGGTTAAAAGCTAGATGATCAATGAAGTACCTCGGTGATCACCGTCCTCCACTCTTCCACAGGGAGTGATCGACCAAGGGATAGCTCGCCCATACGGCCTCCAAAAGATCACTCGAAGATGGTTGGACGTGATGTTATTTCAATACGCTTAATCCGCGACTAATTTGGTTAATATTTAAAACAACAATGCTTCATACGTATTGATTGTTTTTGATGCATTACATGGATCGAGTATATACGATATTTCATGAATATAAATTTCTTAAATAACTTAGTTATTTAACTTAGCACCGTATGTTATTTCCTATGGTGGGTCCCATGATCCGCTCATTCGAGACATCAAACATGTCACAAACTGGGGGATACTTACTGGGGTATTGGTCTTGAGATTTACATCATGCACCGTGCAACGCGCTATTACCAGAACGTGTCAGGAAAAGGTGGACGGTTAACAGTGATGAGGGAAGTGGGAAAAGGTGTGATCGTGTAACAATCAACACTCCTACATGACCCCACTACTCCATTACTTCACCTCCTCCACTTCCTATGGGATGAGGGTTGATCTCAATGACTTGTATAAATAGGTCCTTTACCTATTACCAACCAACACGGAGAAAACAAAGTGTTGTCACAGTATCCAGAAAACACCCATAACTGATAGCTTACATTGTGCAAGCCAGTTCAACATTCTGATACAAGTCATAAGCATCCAACACCTTCACAATCTCAAAACCTTCTTCTCTTCCCTCCCTAAGATCAACCCCATCTCCTTCACTTTGTGACCGAAGCAAGTCTGGAATGACCATTTCTTAGTTTAGGCCAGAATTGTGTGGATTGATCTCTCGAATCAAAAGCACTCCCGTGCAGTGCATTTTTTAGGGTTTAGATTTGTTTCTCATCCACACACACCCCACATTACCAAAAACCGTAGAAACAGTTTTCACCCATTAACACCGGGCCAGGTAGACATACTTTTACATTTTTCGCCCTAAACTAAAAACCACCATGTTATTCGGAGAGACTGATACAATGTTATTCTCGTTCGGTGAGATGGCGATGACTCCTGATGATGCTCATCAAATTCTAGGCCTCGAGTTTGAGGAGAAAGCAATTAGTGAGGGCTTCGATAATAATATTTATTAGGAGAAGATTTACAAATTAAGCAACACATTGTTCTGTTGGGATAAGATTGAGACGGAGTCTATACTTGTGAAGAAGGATGGTTATCTAAGCAAGAAGTTTAATCTGAAGCAGTTGAGGGACACATTATGTGACACAAAGAAAATCTTTGATAAGGAAGGAACGGCGAACTCGGTGCGGATCAATGCTACCGCGTCAGCTTATTTGTTATACGTTTTGGGAAAATGTATCTTCCCCGACAGTTCCGGAAGCTTGGTCGATGCCAGTTATATGCAACTATTGGATCCCTTAGATAAGATGCATGAGTATTCTTGGGGTACTGCGATGGTCGTCTTCTTGAACAATGAGTTGACAAAGGGTTCTAGGGAACTCACTGTGCAAGTTAACGGAAATATATGTCTCTTCTAGGTAATTTTATTGTCTAAATCATTTATATTTGCAAAATTCTCGTAAGATAAGATTCTTACTAAACTTTTTTTTTGCATAGGTTTGGATATATGATCACTTCCCTACTTTGGTGAAAGCCAACTCCTACATCATAGTGAATGATAATATTGTGGCTGATAAGCCAAGAGGGCAAAGATACAGTTTTAAGGGTGGTCAGGAAAAGGAAATGCCGCAACAACTTATCAAAATTCGAATCACCATCGACAAATTGACCGCGGAGGAGGTGATATTTGATCCGTATCGAGATGCTAGAAATCAAGGTTTAATCCAAATGAGAGATAAGGTTGCATTATAATATGGACCCTTATTGTTCTCCAATGGATATTCAATGTACGATCCACATCGGGTAATGCGACAATTGGGTTATGTCTAAGAAGAACCTCATTTCGATGAAGATAAGCCATTCTTTAATGTGTTAAGGGAGGACTGCAACAGGACCCTAGTGGCCGAGTTATAGTCTCGGGAGGGCTTACTAGAGATATACCCACAAAACCTTTACTCCAGACCCTAGCTATCTACACAGAACCTTGTAAGGCACTAAAGAATTTCCTTGGTTGGCATACTTATTGGTTACAAGAGGAAGTACCCTGATGCGAAATTCCAATTGATGTACACGAGTTTGCACTCAAGCATACTAAAATTCATATAAAGTGACAGAGCTCTACTCAGATAGTTTTTGGACATCATAAACCGGAGTCAACCAATCATATGGATAGATTAAGAAGATGGATGTAGAGAAAAACGTGGATGATGTTGACTAAGGTGAACCTATCCTAATGGACTGATATACTGGTATGGATTAATATCAACATACTGGCATATACAAGGGGACCAGTGGTCAATAATTCTAACTCTAGGTAAACTCAGCTGGCATATACAAGGGTTCCAGTGATCGACTTTATTGAATTTATTCCGGTTGGTCTAATGGTCTGGTCTCATTTTTTTTTTTTTTTTTTGTTATCTAAATCACTCTATTTCACCCTAGCAATGGTAAAATAAATAAATAAAAGAAGTAACCAGGATTCTTTCGATGTTTCCATCACGAGGATATGGCGAAACTACCATGTTTTCTTTTCTAACACCTGAGCTCTGTGCTTTTATGAATAGAGTCTTCTAGATGTTTCCATCTAATCAGATTGGTTCCTCAACTCCTACAACCAAAATGCTTACATCCACTTACATTAGCTAGTGCCATCCTAAATAAACATAAATTTCTAGGCTCCGGAGTTTACTAATGCAACTAACAAGTTTCTCCTATACCACCAAACTTAAATCTAACATTGTCCTCAATGTTCTAAAGATAAAATTAAAAGAATGAACAAGGAGAAATTGTTACCATTTGAAGCAAAAGTGATAAGGAAAGATATTACCGTGTCACATGAATATTGGGTTACCTCCCAAGAAGTGCTAAGTTTAAAGTCTTCAGCCAGACTAAGAAAGGATTAGTCACCTTATAGAATCATAAAGTAATATCCGGAATATCTGAGGGTCATTAAAACCAAATAAAGCTATCACAAGTAAAAGGAATTTGCAACATGTCAAGAAAATAAACAAATAAAGCATACCCTTGTCTAGTTTCCTGTTTAAGACAACTACATCTAGATGTGGTTCAGGTTCAGGCTCTATGAAAGGGTCTAGATAAAATATTTTCATGTGATAGAATTCCTCAAAGCTAAGATCCGGTTCAGGTATTAGTGTCTGGAAAAACTCAAGTAAAAATTTAGAAGCACATAATAATAACCTGAATAATTGAGGATCCTTAAAGTCAATCAGTTTTGACTTACACAATTGACCACGATGAAAGTGGCGGTCAATCTTAAGCAAATTTGTCAATTCGATTTTCCTAAAATAATTAGGTTTAGTCTCATAACTTAATAATTGGCACATCTGAAATTTATACGTTCCCACAATTGGTTGAAAAATATTTGGTGGGAAAACAAAATTAATCTGGGTATCATATCCTGGGTAAACCACATCAACCAGAGGATGGGTTTCAAACAACTGAAATTCCTTATGGACATCACTAGGTTCATGAAAACGTGCATGAAGATAATCCTGTAAAATGGTTGAGGCACATATGTCAAGTCTCAAGTGAGGGATCTCTGTAAGAGCTAAAAGTAAGGCACGTGGAGAATGGTAATCACCCCCAAACTTAGAATTTTGGGTGTCTCTAGATAGACTAGCTACAATTTCCCTAATTTCTAGATTATCAGAATCCTGAAAATGGTCAATTTCTTCTTGTAGGTTATGCTCAGGTGATGCATCCTCACTCACATTTAAAAGCTCTACGAGTTCATCTTCTTCGTCTAAGACTATAGTTTTTAAATCGCTAGACTCTAAAATTCTCAGAATAAACTCGTTCCTCAAAATATCATCGGCTTCGTAAAAAGGAAATTCTACATCGTCTAAAACAGTATCTCTAGTCAAATCCTCGTCCTTTTGAATAGGTGAATAATTGTTAAAATTATTAGCATTTGAACCAGAAATAACATTATTATTATTATAAAGCTCAATTGGAGTAGCAAATTTCTGATCACTATGCCTATTTATTTCAAATTCTTCATCAATACTATCCTTATCATAATCATCATTATAATAACATGAAAATGGTTGAACCTCATCTAAACAAGTAGTGTTACCAATTTTATCCTCGTCATTTTGATTATGCAAATAACTATCCTCATTTTCAAGGGTATTATTGGAAATTAAGATTATTTTGAGTTGTTCTGTTCTGGGCCTCTAACAAAAGATTCTGAGTTGACTCACATGACTTCCTGATTGAATCTAGGAAAGAAATTTCACTCGTTGCATTGCTTTAGTCCATAACTAAGTTATTCATCTCAGCTGAACTACGTGTCGACTCAAGTAACTTTTGTGTTGACTCAGCTAACTTACGTGCGGAATCTAGTAGATAGGAATTTTGCTCGTACGACTGGTGGGCGTACGGATAGTAATTGGGCTCATCATGGTATGATCCATAACCTTCAAAAGGCTAATGTTCCCAACCACTATTCAAACTACGGTCAAAGTAGTAACGTCCATTTTGAAAATCAGTCGAATATTCGTTGTATTGGCTATTGTAATACCAGTTCAACATTCTAACTGCAAGGGAATTCTACACAAGCACAAACAAGGATGACTTGACAAAAACAAACCTACTGATTTCTAGCAAACAAAAAGCATGTGGGCTCCACTTAGATTGTTTCTAGACCAGCTTATAATCCTTCGAAAGGGAATTCATTACAATTTAAGCAAACCCCTCTGGAATCAATTTGAGTCAAAGTAAGTTGAAAAGAGGTGAGGAAAGCTGCGTGGAGCTTTGATACCCAAGGCCTTACCGCATTACAAGGCAGTGCAATCACGCATTCAACTCACAGAAACCATTATGAACTTCGAAGTATGCTTAAAAAAGTAACCAATATTTTTCGAATGACTTTCCTATTAAGCTCGTTACCCTATCGGTCTCGTTCTATTCAGTATTTTAAGCTTAGGTTCGCATTTGGTATCATTTTCCTAAGGCGGGCAAGAAGAGAACGGTGATGAAATCCGAACCCTTAACTTGTATGGCCAGTCCTTGCCCTTTACTGGGAAATTAAATCAACCGTATTCAATACCTCAACATATATGCACACAAAATCATCAAGTAAACCCACTGACAGGGGATTCGCAGGTGTTTAGAATTCTTACCTCCCGTTCCAGACGGGGGATGAACCGTTGAATTCGACTCGGTTCACGACTCCTATGTCATGTACGAACCCGATGGGCCTAGACAGTATCGTAACTGTCATCCTTCCCTGTGCAATTTATATTTAAATTAACCCTTCCTTAGGGTTTTAAAAAGAATGTCCCAAAAATAAAGTCCAAAAAGTCCAAAAATAAAAAGATTACAAAAATAAAATAAAACCATATTTACAGTTTCTAAAAAGAAAAAAAAATGTCTAAATAAAATAAATATATACAAAATCTTCTTCACTCCTTGGACTCCTCTTTTCTTTCCTTCTTTGGCGATGCTTTCCTTTTATAACACTCTTTATTTCCTTGTAGCTTCGCTCCAAATATGAAAAGAATCAAAAAATACCAAAGGCGTAAAAGAGAACAAAAATAATAAAAATAAAACCTAAATAATAAATAAAAATAAACCTAGAACAAAACTAAATACAAGTCCGCGTCGACGGCGCCAAAAATTGATGTAATTTTAAATTGTTCTAGAAAGTGGTAGTAAAAGTTCGTTCAAAGACTTGTAGAGATTGATTTTAGACTTAATATATACACAAGTTTGTCACGTTATCGAGCGGTACTGGGACTTAGGATTTCACCACTAATCACATTCAATTTGTTCATATAATGACTCATAACGGTTCTAGCTCTTTTGTTGACTCTTTTCTTTGCCAAAAGTAGATTTTGTAAAATATTAATGGTAAATCATAAGCATGGTGCATCAAAATCTCTAAGCGTAGCATACACGATCAAACAAAATCACAATCAATTAATAAAAATCATAAATCAATTAAATCAAGTGCAAAAAGTCATAAAGAATCAAATATAGTTA
The DNA here is from genome assembly GCA_023529315.1 of Papaver bracteatum. Lineage (NCBI taxonomy): Eukaryota > Viridiplantae > Streptophyta > Magnoliopsida > Ranunculales > Papaveraceae > Papaver > Papaver bracteatum. The sequence continues at coordinate 460,535 of JAJJWX010001985.1, forward strand.
CCAAACAATTGCGAATAAGGCTTCCTCCGTTATCCCAGTGTTGGGGTTTAGCTCTTCATGGTGAAAACACGCTCAAAATAATAACTCATGGCTCAAAAGGTGTTTTTATTGAAGAAATATGAGAAACAGCTCAATCGTAACAGTTATAGGTGCTACAGACCGAGTGTTACAAAGGAAACAAAAAATATAAGACTGCTGGAGAACGACAGTTCTCTGTGTAGTTGATTCTGTGACAAATTTATGCGACTGACATAGGACGTCCAATGTTCTTCGTCTCCTTCTTCTTCAGCAGCAGCAGAGAACTCCTCTGCAACTATTCTTTCTTCGATTCTATGGCCTCTGACCGGAACCCTAACTCCTGATAACCTTCTACAACTCTCATACACCCTTTATATATCCAACATGTGCATAAAATCTCGACAAAATCTCTCGGTTATTTCCTTTTCCTCTCCCACAAGTCACGTGATTCTTTTTTTCCTTTTCTTCACTTCTCTCTGCGTTCCAGATTCGTTCATAACTCTTTTAAAGATAAAAAGAAATCTCTACAATCAAATATCCTCCCTGAGTCACCATGTACCTTCCGATCATAAAACAGAAAACCCGATATTCTGACATCCCTGTTTTGTCGAGATATGAATGGAAGTATCCTTGTATTTTCCGTTATAAGATAATTACCGACCCTGTTTTATCCAAACAGGGTAATCCCAGTCCATATCCATGAAATAATCCACCCAAAAATCCATCACACAGAGAGTTCGAGGAAGAGACCAATATTCAGAAACCTGTAACATTTCCCGCCAAAATCCAATTTTCAAATGATGAAGATGGGTGCCCCCTATCCAATCTGAGGGTGCCCATAGAAGTAAGGTGTAAATAGAAATTAGGGCACCCCTTATCAGTGGAGTACCCCTTAGTAATTGAGGTGCCCCCTTAGTAATTAGGTTACCCCTTATCTACTGCTGGGGTCCCTTTAGCATTTCTTCTGGGGTGTATGTATAACTTTTCTGGGGCGTCTCCAACATACTAGTGCGTCTTCTGGGTGCCTTTAGTAATGTTCTCCCAGGTCCACTTTTCGAGCCAATTTCTCCGCAAGAACTTATTTCTCCAAAAACACCTACAAATACATAAAATAGCAAAATAAGCACAAAATCGAGCACTGACAATATACATAATTGAGATAATATTAGACACATAAATGCGTATATCACCTGCCGATCGGGATTAGGCGGCATACTGTGGAAACAAAAACCTCGCCGGCGAATTCTAAATTCAAAATTTTCGCTAGTACAATTGAATTGATTGACTTGTACTTAGGCATTATAACGACCAAATTTGGGCACAATCTTATAAATACACTACTTCTCTCTACAAAACAACACACAACTATTTGCATATATGTAGTTGCAGGAAATCCTACAATACATCCCTCACAAGAATTCATGATAATCGACACATCTTTAAGATCAACAATTACACTTTTATTAATTGACTTATGAAGTTTACAAGAAATGAAATCAAGAATACAACCACTGTTCTAGACTTTCTCTCTCCTCAAAACTTTCTCACTACTCTAAAAAGATCTCTCCTCCCTTAAGCCTGTTTGGCTCTTTATATAGGGTGTTACATAGTGGAGGACAGCTAAGTTGTCCTTTATTTTAGGATCTGGTTAGCGATATTCTCGCAAGCATACAAATTTTATATTTGCAACATTCCTAAATATCACATGGTTCTCACATCTTTCTCGTGTTTATGCTGACGTTGTTTGTCACGTCACTTCTATAACCAATCTGTGATATTCGCAAGGATATTGTTGTTGACGATTTTGCAAAGGTATTATAGTTGCGACATTCTGATCCTACATTTTGCCTCTTCTCATGTCTTCTCTGCGAAGGGGAGAATGTCATGAGAAATTGTACTTCAAAATGCCTCAACTTTTTATCTTTCCATATTATTCTATACTGACACGATTCTGTACTATACGCAGAATTCATTACACGTATTTCTTCCTCCATCTATTTCTTGAAACGACGTTCTCAACTGATGCTCCTCAACCGTTCATGTCTACTCTTCGCATTAAATGTGTTTATCTTCTCAAAAAATCTTCTCTCTATATATATTCTTCTCACTCTTCTCTTCCCTTCTTTTTTACTTTTGTTCTTTTCTTTTCTGCAATTTTACTCCCCCGTTCTTCCGTAAATTCCTCTCCTGCTGCTGTAATATTTCTTGTTTTCTTCTTCTTTCGATCTTTAATTTCTTCTTCATTCCCATACCTAAAATGCCTCCAAGCGGTCGTAAATACGAAGCCACTTTTAAAGAAACTCAGAAGATTCTCAATGAGAAGGGTTTCACATTATCCACCATTCCCAATCAAGGAGCTAAATCCATTCTTTCCATTAAATTGTTTTTTGATCATTGTTGTGATGATACAAAAATCATAGTTTCACTTGGTCAGATTTTCGATGGCCTTCCCATTCCTCTCTATGATCCCAATCTTCCTTTGTTTTACGAAATTCTTGCTCATGCGAACTTCTTGCGAGCCATCTACCAATTAAGTGGGGACTGCATTCATTTAATTCTTGAATTCTCCAACCGTGGTGCTGGTAAATGATCTCTTTATCCAAAATAAGTTAGGGATCCTGAATTTAAGGAGTTAGAAATTCTCGCCGAAAAATATACAGTAAGTAGCTTCTTTGAGAATTATGAAATAATAAACATGACGAATGATAATATTCGCTATGGTGTTCGCTTGAAAAGAAAAGAAAATGTTGCGAACGATAATCTTATTATGCAGGACATAGATTGGCATTCTGGTAAAAATAATATCCCGCGTCATTCTAAATATAATAGATAGTACATCTTTCCATTGATTTTGAAGGGACCTTATATCCCTGGTTCTCATGTTTTACCTGAGAATCTCGCTGCTTATCAACCGTGGGTATTCAATTGGCCCGAAAAAGATACAGAGGTATGTCTTCAAGTCTGGCTCAACTCATAATGTTTCATATATTGTTACTCTCTTGTTTCTAACTTTTGTAAAAAATTTAGATTGAGAAGCTGAGAGCAAGCTACAACAGGACTGGGAAAGCTATAACTTTGTCAGCTCTTCGCTCAATCACGGATGAAGTAAGAAATACTTTATTTCATTATTTTTAACAATATTGTTGCCTCTGTTTCTTATCTTCATTCGTGTGTAAAGGTTGATGTTGTAGTTGTTGAAGAAGTGAGAACTAAGGTTGTGAAGACCAAAGGCAAAGGTAAAGGTGTTCTTCGTAAGGAGAAATCAGTTGCCTCCTCTTCAAAGAAAATAAAAGTTCGTTCTCCCTCTCCTTCGAATTCTCATTCTGATGAAATCTCTAATGATAATGATGATGATGTTGATAATTCTTTCGCACGGGGAAATCCTCCATCTGAATCTTCAATGGCACAATTGTCTAGCATCTTCTCTGACTCCTTGAAAGGGATTGGAGATGATCATCTTACCAACACATGCAAAGATCTTGCGAAAATCTGTGATGCCCATTTATTGTATGGTGATGATTCTCTTCGCGGAGTCTCTAGATCAGTGACCCCTAGCCTTCTGAACTCGCTTGGTATTTTGGTATGCCTTTATTTCTCTGTTTTTTCATAATTACGATTCAAAATTATATTCTATCTTGACAATTTTTACCTTCTTTCTCATAGTGGAAAGACTTCTTTCGCTGTTGCCTCGGATTTGAAAAAAATACGTGAGGTTCTTCAAACGAAGAATCTTCAGCTTCGAAAAAGGAACGAAGAACCGGAGGCTGAAGCTGTTGGTCTTCGCGAAAAGAATAAGCAATTGGATTCTGAAAACTCCACTCAGAAAAATAAAATTTATAGTCTTCAAGATGCAAATAACCAACTCTATGGTATGAGATTTTTCTTCTTCCCCTTCATTCTTATATCACATTGTTTTATCTTATTTGATCAATCATTTTTGCAAATGTTTATGGTCTTTCTGATGAAGCCACTCTTCTTCGCTCATTCCCCAATTCTATGGATAATGATACCCTTCTTGAACACCTTAATAGTTCTTTAAATAGTTTTTCAAATGACAAGATTAAATCTCTTTCCATAAATGAACTCAGATCCAAACTTCGCCTCTTAGAGATTGGCCATAGATATAGTTTGGGCTTAGAAAATAAATTTAAGCATTTTTATCGTAACTCAAAAGAGGAAATTAATATTTTAAGAACCAAGAACAGTAGCCTTATAGATGATAAAGACCGCATCTCTAGTCAAGGTGCTCAAACTTTGGCGAAATTCCATGAAACTCTTCTTGAGGTTAAAATTGAACGAGATGAAGCCAACCGCAAAAATGTTGTACTTAGCGAAAGAGAGAGTCAAATTCGCTCCCGTCTTCTCATAAATAATGATGATGAATTCGCTTGGGCTGTGAAAGTTTTAGATGATGCCAAAAATAATCTAGGTGTAAATGTTAGTCTCCAAACTGAGCACACGGCCTTGGTTAAGGATATGATTTCTGACAGAGAAGGTTGTTAAATGTACTTCCTTATTAATCATTTATCTTTTATAAATCTTTACCGAGTTATTGATTCATTGTTATATGTTCGCAGGAGCTGAGGAGAGATTTCACAAAAGAATTGAAGAGCTTGAGACTGAAAAGGAGCAGCTCGCAAAGGATCTTTCTTCTCGCAATGATAAATGTTCTAGGCTGAAAAATCAATTAAAGATCACTGTTGCGAACTTTAAGAACAATGTTATTCTTTTTCGCAAACAAACTATTAAGATGGTTTGTGATGATAATAACATTCTTCATTCTACATATCCTTGCCTCTTAGAAGAAATTCCAAAGAACGTTCCTAATTTGGACATCTCTGATAGTGAAGCTAGCGAGTATGAAGATGAAGAATAAGGATAATATGATGAAGATAATGAGGAATCAAGCAAGAAATAATTTTGATTCCTTCTTTAACTTTTTTGTAACATCTGTATATTTGTTATTTAACTCTCTTTTCTTGTAATCTATCGTTGTGAATTCCCTCAATTTCCAATATAAGTTCTGTTTCTTTTGCTTCTTCATGCATGTATTAGAAAAGCAACTCTTTTTTGCAATATGGTTGATCAATATAAAATTATTAATCTTTCATTTTATGCATAAATCTATCATATGGAGGCAAATAACATGTTCTCATTCTATTCATTCCCATACTTGCCTATGTTATTTGTGTCCAAATGAAAGATTAAGCAAGTTACTTTCTAATAGTAAGATTGGCACATTTATGCCTCAATTTCGTAGTCGTTTCTGTATAATCTCGTAATAATATATTGTAAGACTGCATTCTTTCTTGTTCTCTGATGTGGTCTTATTTTGCCTTCCTAAGTAAATGTCTTATTTTGCCACCTCTTATCATTGCGACAAAATCGCAGGACGTCTTTGCACTTTCATACAAAAACCCCTTGATCTTGCCTTAACTTTTTTCTCTTGTCATTTTTGTTGCGATAATATGACAGGCCTAAATATTCTTGCGAAAATAAAGCCCCATGACATTGTCGTCGTGCGACGAAATCGCAGGACGTCCTCACACTTTCATGGAGTGACCCATTGATCTCGCCTTATCTTTTTCTTTTGTATTATTGCCTCTTAAGGATTGTTGCACAAATATGACAAGCCTTGATACTCCCATGATTAAAAATCCTCATGATATTTGCGTCTTAAGACACTTATCAACTCCCTAATGGAGGGTGCCGCCCTTATTTTCCCCCTGGTTTCCCATTCAAGGAGACGTACCTCTACCATACAAGGTTGGCTCCTCCCATCCGGTCTTAACAACAACCAATTATTTTCGCAGCCTCTTATCCCTTTTGCCTATATGGCTTATGGTTACAAGACTGCACCCTAAGTGGGGTTTTCTTCGGGATGAATGCAACATAAGCCAAGACTTTCCAAGAATGGCCAGGTACTCTCCATACGCCCCATGCACTCTTGGCTCAACCGTGTACCTTGGTGCCTTGATCAAATTCTGCACTCCTTAGGAGAGACCTTCTCACCTTAGTCGCCCAACCTAAATCATATGCTTAAGCTGAGAATCCAAGGCGCCTCTCCTGGATGGGATTTATTGACCTCAAATCTCCATTACTCAGGTTATAGGGGCGGTGTAACCTTTTTTATGAGCCATACAACAGGTACCCCCTTCTATGATGCACTTTAGGTCTTATATTTGCCTCTTGCGAAATTTTGATTTCACGAACTAGGGTGTACACATAGTAGGTTCGCCCCTTTCTGATTTTTCTATTTTTTCTTTTGCATTTCAGCTCTGTTATAATTTCTCAATCTCATATTTGTCATTCAATAAAATATATTTTTTGTAGTGGTGTGCAATGGACGGACGGTTGCGGATTAGGGGTCATCCGCGTCCAAATCGTCAAAGTTGCGGATTTGGAAAATCAAACCGTGTCCGGCCCAAACACCCGCGGATTTCACATCCGCGGATCAGCGGGTAAACTATCAAATAGAATTTTAACACACAAGAATTTTAACAATAGAAGATAAACTATCAAATACAACAACAAGTCTGGTGCAAAGCCAATGAAACTTCTGCTGCCAAAAAAAAGTCCTCGGGTTTGAGTACTAGTTCATTCAATCCATAACAGACATGTCCAGAATTTCCTTCAAGATTTCTTCCGCATCTGTAAAATGAGGAGTTATAGACCAAGATCAACAAAATGAAAGGTGGTGATTTTTGACAAGACAGGAAACCAAAGAGGAGTTCAACCAAAAATTATATCCAAGTACTAGTGATGGGGGCACAACACACCAATATAAGAAGAGGATATACTGAAATTTCAGAGAGAACACAAACAGGTTCAAGCATAGTAAGTTTTATTAATGTAAAGACACAAGGAGAATAGCATGATGGAAGGCATCCAATTCAGAAATACTACGTGCAACATACAAGTAAGGATTATAAAATGTTACTGAGTGTAGTCAGTGGTGGAAGTTGATGTAGCTAATACTAAAGTAGATAGTGTGGTATAAGACAGTAACAAAAAAAATTCATAACTCAAAAATGCATCTGCATCTTTAGCTTGGCGACTGTAAAGTAAGGATTATAAAATGAATCTCCTTCAGAATGGTTCATCAAGCGTAAGCAACAGATTCTAGGGATTGTACAGTAACAACTAACAATTATTGAACAAGGCTAATAATGGTAACAAAAGCCCTCTGAGTACTTGAAGCCATCTACAAAAAAATTGAACACATTAGGTAAATGGACACAGCAAGGACAACACATTCTAACTCCAAACAAATATAAAACAACTACCATTCAAAACCAGAATAAACACAACAATGACTATACAAGTAACTAATCCAATTTATTCTAATTACTTTGGACTAACCAAAACAGCATAAACACAACGTGAGGTTTCCAATCAAATCCCTAATTGATTTCAGCAGGTTTCCAATCAATAAATATATCTCTCTCAAATCCCAAATTTCATATAAAATTGATGATAGAAAAAATAAATAGTAAACCCATTCTTGAATAAGACCAATTTTACTCATTCCATAATCAAAATGATAAAAACCAGTACATTTTACCTAAGAAATCAAATTGACCCATACAAATAAAAACCCTAACTTCGAATTGACAATATTAAGCAGAAAAGAGTACCTCTTACCTCTTCTTTCTTCCTTCTTCTTCTTCTTCTTCTTCTTCTTCTTCTCTTCCTCTTCTTCTTCTTCGTCTCCTATTCTGTCTCATCGCACCTTTTTTTCTTTGTTTCTTTCGTTTGAGTATAGGGTTTAAGAAGAATCTCCAAGATGAGTTACTTACCGAGAATGAGAGGAACTAACGAATTTGGAAAACGTAATGAAAATTCTAAGGTTTGAATTTGATCGATGGAATCATGGAAGAGAGACATGAGTTGGGTTTTGAATCATCGATGATGAAATTTGGTTTCTAAGTTCCTCTCGGGATAAAGAAGTTTATATATAAAACTAAACCTTCCAATATTATCCCTAGTAATTTTATTAAATTCCGTTACTACCCTACGCTGCGGGTGAATCCCAGGATTTGCAAAACCAATCGCAACCAAACCGCGAATCCTTTCGGATTGGAGAATTCATCTGTGTTCGTCCCATAGACTCTTACATTTTGGTTTTCACCCGTAATTTTGCGGACGGTTGCGGATAAAATCCGCGGTTCCGGACTCTATTCACACCCCTAATTTTTTGATTTTTTTTTGCAACAAATCAGTCATACATCGTTCTTTCTACTCTCAATTTTACTTTAAATTCACATTTTAAGTTTCTTAACTTTGCTGATTTCTGCCTATGTAATTTTTATATTTACCACTTCTTATTTTCAGCAAGCATTGACTTCGCAGGGTTTCTTCTTCTCTCTGTTCTATTGAATCTACCATTAGTCTTTCACTCCTTTGTCTTTCTTTGACGTTATATTTCCAATTCTCCTTCTTTGCACTTAGTTCTTTGCATGATTCTACGTCAATTTCATAACATTTCTTTCCTTCAATCCAATCTCCTTTTATGATGCCAACTCAACTAGGATGAGGGAACTTAATGCACTGATGAAATGTCGATGCTACGCCTAGAATCACATGCAACCAAGGTAGGAAAATTAAAGCGTTGTATGGTGACTCCACGTCGACAACATAGAACAAAACTTCAGAAGATATTCCTTTCAATGGAATTCGCATAGTGACCTCCCCTTTAGGCTTATTGGCAGTACCATTAAAGCCATAGATTTTATAGGTTGAAGGTACCAAATCTCCATATTTCCCTCCCATAGTTTTATAAGCATGATAGAATAGGATATCCATGGAGCTTACAGTATCAATTAAAACTTTGTTGATTGCCCATTAATCCTCATCTTCATCATCTTCATTATCACTAGGTTTTGGGTTAATCTCTAATCTCACCACTAGTGGGTTATCATGCATTTATCCACCCTCAGGTACTTCTTCTACGGTGAAGGAAATAGTCTGCTTTGCCATTCTTTCAGCAGCGATACCTTCACAATGTTCATTATTTCTCTATCATCAGCATCTCTTGTGAAGACCCTGCTCAGAATGTTATCGTGAAAGTCTTCAATCATTTTGTACGAATGTACAATAGAGCGACAAAACAGATTCTTTGCTTTCGCTTATACTTCTATTCAAATGTTTCTCTTTCTTTTGTTGTGTTTGGTCTGCGAGCGTCTGGTGGAGGTGGTAATGGTTGAGTTTGAGGTTGGCCTATTAGAAAATGATTTAATTTTCCTTGATCTATCATTCTGAGAATGATTCTCTTTATATTTCTGCAGTCATTTGTTGAATGTCCATGAAAATGGTGATAAGAACAAAATTCATGACTATTGTGGTTTGGAGGTGGTTCATTCCCCATATTCCATGGTGTTGGTATGTTTTCTATCAGGATTACAGCTTCCCATATTTTTTCCACACTAGCATTCATAGGTGGCATTTTGATTTCTTCCCATATCATCTTATGACTTCCCTGTCCTCTATGATAGTTTTGCTTTTGACCCCCATAAGTTTATAGTGGTTGATCAAGTCTTTGAATTTTTTTATTTCCTCCACGGTTATAAAATTTTATTTCTCTTTCGAACTCTTCTTGATCACGACTTCCCATATCTACCATCTTCTGTTGATTATCACCCATCATCTTCTCTTGTTGTACTTGCGAAGTGCTCGCCACTGTGTTTATCAATTTAGGAAATAAACTTGCATTCGCTGCTTTTGAACTTGTGTTCGCAATTGGGTATGATTCTATTTCATTTTTTTTTTCCTCAAGAGAAATATACTCCTCCTGAAACTCTCGCAGCTCAGTCATTGTGATCGTATTCTTGATTCTGAAAATTTGAATGTACAGCAAATTGGTTGCGAACATTGCGCTAATGAATAATAAAATATGATATCTCTCATCCACACGGCCAACCATTTCACTACACATTGTCTTCCACCTCATGATTAGATGCTTCAAACTTTCGCCAATTCTTTGCTTTAATCTAAATAGATCTTCAATGCCTGGTCGTGTGGAATTATTACTTATATACGCCCCTAAGAACATAGTCTGCAAATGGTTGAAAGACGTTATAGTATTCCTTGGCAAACCTTCGAACCACTTTAATGCATCTCCTGTTAAAATTGATGCGAAGTACTTGCACAACACATCATCATGGTTTTCCCATTGTAGCATATGTAGGACCAGAATATCTCCACATCGATATTCTTACGATATTAACAACACTTCTGCGAATATTACCACGAGCATTTCAACAACACTTGGCGAGTGTCACAAAAAAAATCAGAAAGATGAAATATTAGTTGACGATGGAAGAAACGTGAGAAGAACAAATTGGAACCGCGATGGTTACAAATCTCGCGAAAACAAACATTATAACTACTGTGATGAGATCGCAGAATAGATCCGAAAGAAGGGGAACACTATGTAATTTCCTATATAAAGGGTTCCAGTAGATCCAGAAAAGGATGATGTATTTTTTAGAGTTGAGAGAGTCTTGAGGAGAGAGAAACTCTAGAAAGAAAGTTGTATTTCTGAGTTCTAAGATTTCCTGTAACATTTCTGAAAATTAAATGATAAAGTGTCCTTCTTAATCTACAAATTAGACTTATAATTACAAATTCTTAGTATGGGTGTAGTGTAGGAATTCCTGAAACTACATTTTGGCGCCCGAAACAGGGAGAATCAAACTAAAAAATCTCAAATTACAACTTGAAAATTTGAGGAAATTGTTAGAATTGAAGAAATGGCTGGAAGAAGAAGAAGAAATACATCAGAACCACCAACTGTAAGGAGAAGTAAAAGACTTGCAGGTGGAGAAACAAATGGGTTAGGAGAATCTTCAAGGATAATAACAAGAAGAAACAGAACGAGGATTGAAGGAGAAAACCAAATTTCACCACCAAATCAACAAACACCAATACAAGGTAGAAATATGGATTATGATAGAGTGAGTGTGCATACTTGGAGATCGGAGGATTTGATGGAAGAAGCAGGAGATCGACAATTAAGAGATGAAAACAGAGAAGGAAGAGATCAAGGATTAATTCATCAAAGCGAAAATGAAGCAACAGATGATTTAAGACAAAGAGTACAGGAAGAAAGAAGGCTAGAGGCGGAAAAATGTGCAAATTTAACAAGACAAAATCACGAGTTAAGAATGGAGAATTTGAGGTTACAAAATAGGAGATCAAGAAGTACTACTAGATCAAGTTCAAGATCATTCATGGAAGAACCAATACGAAATTCCCTTATGAGAAATGCTAGAGAAAACGTACAAGAAGAAACGCAAAATCCAAATTGGGAACAACGTCAGGGATAAGAGAGGGTAATTGACAATCGTTATGATCCACACGGTGAAGCTTTGAATGGAAGACGAAATAATAGAAATCAACGAGATGAGAATAATCAGGATGGTGAAGAAAATCGAGAAGAAGGTAGAAGAATATTACATGGGAGAGAGAATGTCAAAAATTAAAGAATCATTGAGAATGAAATTGAGAGACATTATGCTGAACAAGCACGCTTAGCTTGCAAGAGAGAAAGGTTGAGAGCAGAGGTGGAAGAACAAGAATTCCAAGAGGCAGTATGACAAAATAATCATGATAATCGAGAAAGGAGACGTGCGCAAAATCATCATAATAATAACATTCAGGAGGAATATGACAGAATACAAAGGAGGATAGAAAGACAGCGAAGAGAAATGATGAGAAATGAAGAAACTCGTGGAGAAGAAATTGGAAGGCATAATAAAACACGAATTTTAGAAGGAGGAGAAGATTAAAATCGCAGAAGAAGGCAGAATGATAATGTAGATGAAGATTCACAAACTCTCGCAAGACAAGAAAGACATGAACGCAAGAGAAGGGAAGCTGCGTTAAAAAGGCCAATAGAACAAAATCCAGCTGCGAATGACCAAATTTTAAGGGAATTAGCAGAAATGAGGGGAATGATAAATAACAGAAGATAAGGGGGAAGAAGGAAACTTGATGAACCTATTGAGGAAGAAGCGAGAACTCCATTCACACAAGAAGTGCAACTAAGAGGAATTCCCCCAAAATGCAATGTACCAGCATTAAGTAATATTTTTGATGGGACTACCTGTGCTGTTCAACATGTCAAAGCTTATGTTAGGTGTATGTTATAGTGGGAGAATCATGATGCTGTATTATGCAAGTACTTTGCATCCAGTTTGACTGGCGAGGCGCTAAAATGGTTCGAGGGATTACCAAAAAATACTATCACTTCTTTTGATCATTTACAAGCTACATTTTTGGGTGCATACATAAGAAACAATTCTTCGCGATCGGGTATTGAAGATGTATTTGGGTTAAAGCAGAGGGTTGGCGAGAGTCTGAAACATCTAACTATAAGATGGAAGACAATGCAATGTTTGCAACCAATCTGCTCTACATACAAATTTTCAGAATCAAGAATACTATCACGATGACTGAACTAAGAGAATTACAGGAAGAATACATTGCTTTAGAGGAAAATAAAAATGAAATGGAATCATACCCAGTTATAAACACTAGCTCAGTAGCAGCAAATGGAAGTTTACTTCCTAAGATGATTAACAATGTGGCGAGCACCTCGCAAAATCAACCAGAAAAAGTGGTAGTTAATAACCAGCATAAGCTAGTAGCTATGGGAAGTCGCGATCAAGAAGAGTATGAAAGAGAAAAGAATTATTACAGTCGCGGAGGAAATAATAAAATCCAAAGGCTCGATCAACCCCAAGAGACTTATGGTGGACAAAGACAAAACAATTTTAGAGGACAGGGTAGTCGAAAAATAATATGGGAGGAGATTAAGATGCCACCTTTAAATGCTAGTGTATAAAAAATTTGGGAAGCTATCATTCTAATGGAAAACATACCATCACCATGGAACATGGGGAAAGAACCACATCCTAATAATCGTAATCAAGAATTCTGTCCTTATCACCATTTCCATGGCCATTCAATAAATGATTGCAGAAATGTAAAGAGAATAATTCTAAGAATGATCGATTAGGGAAAGTTAAATCATTTCCTAAGAGGGCATCAGCAATCGCAGCAATTACCACCACCACCAGATAATCACAGAGTCAATACTATAAAAGGAGCAGAAACTTTTGTCATAGAGGTTGGAGCTAAAGCGAAGAATTTGTTCTGCAATTCCATTGTACATTCTTCTAGAACTATCGAGGATTTTCACGATAATGTTCTAGGCAGAGTATTCGCGAGAGATACAGATGGAAAAGAAATAATGAACATAGCGAGAGTCTCGCTATTAGAAGAATGGAAGAAACAAACTCTTTTTTTTACAGCACAAGAAGTATCAGAACCTGACGAGTTTCATGATAATCCATTGGTAGTAAAGTTGGAAATAAACCCAAGACAAACAGAAGAAGAATATGAAGAATATGATAATGAAATAACAGATTCATGGGCTATTGATAGAGTCCTAATTGACACAGGAAGCTCTGTGGATATCTTATTCTATCATACCTATAAAACCATGGGTGGAAAAGATGAAGATTTAATACCATCAACATATAATATTTATGGTTTTAATAATGCCTTGATTGGACGGCCTTGGCTACATGGGATATTAGGTGTTGCATCCACCTTCCACCAGTGCATTAAATTTCCTCATACTAATGGAGTTGGAGTAATTAAAGGAGATTGGGGAGAAAGTAAGAAATGTTATGAGATTGATAAAGAATCTTGCGAGGAAATAGATGGGAAGAATAGCAATTGGAAGTGCAGAATTAAGCAGCGACAGAGATGTGACAGATTGATGATTGATTTAATAGAGAAGCAAGAAGAAACAGATGGCGAGCATATCGCCAATAAAAAGAAAATAACAAAACACAACAAAAGAGCAGAGGTAGAAAGGTAAAATGATGAGAAGAACCGTTTCAAGAAAATATTATATTTGGTTTAAAGGAAAGAGGAGGAACATGGCGATCGTATCGCGAGAAAAGAGAAAACAGCTGAAAGGAAGAACCAGAAAGTGGTAAGTAGAATGGTAAAAAGATGAATACATTATCTAGAGGAATTGTTTTCAAAGAGTATTCTGTTTGAATTAAAAAAAAAAAAAAGTTGTACAAGAAAAGAAAAGATCAAAAGAAAAGAAATTTTAACAGAGTTATGATGCTCGCAAGAAATTTTAAGAAACGCGAATAAAATTTCGCAGAGATTTAAAGAATGGGACAAACCTTTATGGCGTGCACCCTAGTTCGCAAATACAATTTCGTAAGAGGCAAATGTAAGACCTACAAGCACGTTATAAAGGGGGTATATCTTTACATGATTCAGCGATAAGGTTATACCGCTACTGGAACCTGAGTCATGCAGATGTTGGGGTTAAACAAAACCTATCCGAGAGAGAAATCTTGGATTTCCATCTTTATAAGGTTATACCCTGGTTGGACGACATAGGATCTCTCCTAAGAAGTGAAGAATATGACCAAGGCGCCGGGGTACACGGTTGAGCCAAGAATGCCCGGAGTGTACGAAACTCTCTTGCAATTCTTGGTAAGTCTTGGCTATGATGCACTTGGCCTGAAGAAAACCCCACCTAGGGTGCAGTCTTGTAACTATAAGCCATATAGGCATAAATGACAAGAGGCTGCGAAAACAACTGGTTGTTGGTAAATCTATATGGGAGAAGCTAGTCTTGTATGGCCGATGTGCCATCCTTGAAAGGGAAACCAGATGGAAGATAAGGGCGGCACCCTCCATTAGGGAGCTGATAAGTGTCTTAAGACGGCAATGTCATGGGGATTTATGATCGCAAGAACATATAGGCCTGTCATATTGTCGCGTGACATAAATTATACAGAGACAACAAGCCATAAGAGACATGATTAGATGAGATCAATGGGTTTTTACATGAAAGTGTAAAGACATCCTGCGATTTCATCGCAAGACGACAATGTCACGAGACTTTGATCTCGCGAGAGAACTTAGACTTGTCATATTGTCGCGTGACAAATATCCTGAAAAGGCTATAATACTAAGAGAAATGATAAGGCAAGATCAATGGGTCAATACATGCAAATGTAAAGACGTCCTGCGATTTTGTCGCAAAAAGAAAAATGTGGCAAAATAAGACCTTTAAATAGGAAGGCATGATGAGACCACAAGATCGAATAATTGCGATAATGTCGTAGAAATTATAAGATTTACGATACCTATGTAGAAGTTATAATAAAATTGCAAGATCAAATAGTTGCGATAGAATGGCAGCAATGTCATTGCAGATATGCAAAATATGCTTTAACTAATACTTAAGCTCTATTCAATTTTTCTCATATTGCAGATGAATAACAGAGGCAAGTATGGGAATGCATAGAATAATGATGTTATTATTCATCATCATAAGATAGAATTGTCTAGATCTTATTAAATGATGCATTTATAGACGGTTAAAAAGAGAGTAATTATATTGCAAAAAAGTGTTGTCTGCTAATTCATGCATATGGAAACAAAAGAAATTTATACATTAAGTTGAAGCAACTCCAACAAATTGGAGAAACTCGCAAGAATATTATCTTCTTCATTAAATACATAAAGAAGAAAGAGAAAAGTGTACAAATTTTACAAAGAAGACAAAAGGAAGAAATAGAGCTAGTTAGATCCATTGTTTTCTTCATCATACTTCTTTTCATCACTAGATTCTTCCCCTTCATCATCAACATTGTTATCTTCATCAAGCTTATCTTCCTCGTCGATTTCTTCTTTTCATCATCCTTATAGAGCTAGTTAGATCCATTGTTTTCTTCATCAGACTTCTTTTCATCACTAGATTCTTCCCCTTTATCATCAACATTGTTATCTTCATCAAGCTTATCTTCCTCGTCATATTTTTTCTTTTCATCATCCTTATCAGATTCTTCTTCATCACCAGAATTTTGTCCTTCACCATTGTCATCATCTTCATTATCGTCAGATTCTTCATCACTATCAGAGATAACAAGATTTGGAATTATTGATGGTACTTCCTTTGCAAGATCAGGATATATTGAATGAGAAATCCCATGATTCATCACAAACCAGTTTAGTGGAATTATTGCGAGTAATGATGAGAGATCTATTAAAATTTGCAGTGGTGATTCTAAATTGTTCCTTCAGTCTTGAATACTTCCCTTCGCGAGCAGCAAGAGTATTCGCGAGCTTATGCTTATCAGATTCAAGTTCTTCTATTCTTTCACGAAATCTTCTTTCAGCTCCTGCGAGGAATTGACAACAAATTAGAAATTTTGCAAATAAGGATAATAAAAATAGGAAATTAATAGAGTGGAACAGTTAGAAAACTTCTCTTTCTATAGCTTTGTTAACGCGGGAAGATTGCACTTTGTGTGAATGGAGTTTTTGTAGCTTCTTCTATAGCTTCGTCCAACTGTCTCCTGCCTCATTCTCTTCTATTATTTAGCATTCCTCTCATCTCTGCCAATTCTCTTAAGATTTGTTCATTTACACCAGGAGATAATTCCATTGGTCTTTTTAATTCGCTTCTCTTCTCCCTCGCATTCATGCCTGTTTTGATTTTATTCTTCATCATTTTCTTATTGTATTTCCCTGCGATCTCCTCTTTCATCTCTTTCATGAATTCGCACATGATTATACCTCTCATTCTCTGCGATTTTGTTCATTCCTCCTCAATTCACTTTGTCGCCTTTCATCTCTCCTTCGTATTCTATCATATTCTTCATTGATATTACCATTATTACGATTTTGTTCACGCCTTCTTTCTCGATTATCATGATTGTTTTGGTGTATGATCTCTCCTAAGAAGTGCGAGAATATGACCAAGGCGCCGGGGTACACGGTTGAGCCAAGAATGCCCGGAGTGTACGAAACTCTCTTGCAATTCTTGGTAAGTCTTGGCTATGATGCACTTGGCCTGAAGAAAACCCCACCTAGGGTGCAGTCTTGTAACTATAAGCCATATATGCATAAATGACAAGAGGCTGCGAAAAAAACTGGTTGTTGGTAAATCTAGATGGGAGAAGCTAGTCTTGTATGGCCGATGTGCCATCCTTGAAAGGGAAACCAGATGGAAGATAAGGGCAGCACCCTCCATTAGGGAGCTGATAAGTGTCTTAAGACGGCAATGTCATGGGGATTTATGATCGCAAGAACATATAGGCCTGTCATATTGTCGCGTCACATAAATTATACAGAGACAACAAGCCATAAGAGACATGATTAGATGATATCAATGGGTTTTCACATGAAAGTGTAAAGACATCCTGCGATTTCATCGGAAGACGACAATGTCACGAGACTTTGATCTCGCGAGAGAACTTAGACTTGTCATATTGTCGCGTGACAAATATCCTGAAGAGGCTATAATACTAAGAGAAATGATAAGGCAAGATCAATGGGTCAATACATGCAAATGTAAAGACGTCCTGCGATTTTGTCGCAAAAAGAAAAATGTGGCAAAATAAGACCTTTAAGTAGGAAGGCATGATGAGACCACAAGATCGAATAATTGCGATAATGTCGAGAAATTATAAGATTTACGATACCTATGTAGAAGTTATAATAAAATTGCAAGATCAAATAGTTATGATAGAATGGCAAAGACAATGTCATTGAGATATGCAAAATATGCTTTAACTAATACTTAAGCTCTATTCAATTTTTCTCATATTGCGATGAATAACGAGAGGCAAGTATGGGAATGCATAGAATAATGATGTTATTATTCATCATCATAAGATAGAATTGTCTAGATCTTATTAAATGATGCATTTATAGACGGTTAAAAGAGAGTAATTATATTGCAAAAAAGTGTTGTCTCGGCTAATTCATGCATATGGAAACAAAAGAAATTTATACATTAAGTTGAAGCAACTCCAACAAATTGGAGAAACTCGCAAGAATATTATCTTCTTCATTAAATACATAAAGAAGAAAGAGAAAAGTGTACAAATTTTACAAAGAAGACAAAAGGAAGAAATAGAGCTAGTTAGATCCATTGTTTTCTTCATCATACTTCTTTTCATCACTAGATTCTTCCCCTTCATCATCAACATTGTTATCTTCATCAAGCTTATCTTCCTCGTCAGATTTCTTCTTTTCATCATCCTTATAGAGCTAGTTAGATCCATTGTTTTGTTCATCAGACTTCTTTTCATCACTAGATTCTTCCCCTTTATCATCAACATTGTTATCTTCATCAAGCTTATCTTCCTCGTCATATTTTTTCTTTTCATCATCCTTATCAGATTCTTCTTTTTCTTCACCAGAATTTTGTCCTTCACCATTGTCATCATCTTCATTATCGCCGATTCTTCATCACTATCGAGAGATAACAAGATTTGGAATTATTGATGGTACTTCCTTTGCAAGATCGATATATTGAATGAGAAATCCCATGATTCATCACAAACCAGGTTTAGTGGAATTATTGCGAGTAATGATGAGAGATCTATTAAAATTTGCAGTGGTGATTCTAAATTGTTCCTTCAGTCTTGAATACTTCCCTTCATGGAAAGCAAGAGTATTCGCGAGCTTATGCTTATCGACTTCAAGTTCTTCTATTCTTTCACGAAATCTTCTTTCAGGCTCTGCGAGGAATTGACAACAAATTAGAAATTTTGCAAATAAGGATAATAAAAACAGAAATTAATAGAGTGGAACAGTTAGAAAAACTTCTCTTTCTATAGCTTTGTTAACGCGGGAAGATTGCACTTTGTGTGAATGGAGTTTTTGTAGCTTCTTCTATAGCTTCGTCCAACTGTCTCCTGCCTCCTTCTCTTCTATTATTTAGCATTCCTCTCATCTCTGCCAATTCTCTTAAGATTTGTTCATTTACACCAGGAGATAATTCCATTGGTCTTTTTAATTCTCTTCTCTTCTCCCCGCATTCATGCCTGTTTTGATTTTATTCTTCATCATTTTCTTCTTGTATTCCCTGCGATCTCCTCTTTCATCTCTTTCATGAATTCGCACATGATTATACCTCTCATTCTCTGCGATTTTGTTCATTCCTCCTCAATTCACTTTGTCGCCTTTCATCTCTCCTTCGTATTCTATCATATTCTTCATTGATATTACCATTATTACGATTTTGTTCACGCCTTCTTTCTCGATTATCATGATTGTTTTGGTGTATGAAATTTTAACAGAGTTATGATGCTCGCAAGAAATTTTAAGAAACGCGAATAAAATTTCGCAGAGATTTAAAGAATGGGACAAACCTTTATGGCGTGCACCCTAGTTCGCAAATACAATTTCGTAAGAGGCAAATGTAAGACCTACAAGCACATTATAAAGGGGGTATATCTTTACATGATTCAGCGATAAGTTTATACCGCTACTGGAACCTGAGTCATGCAGATGTTGGGGTTAAACAAAACCTATCCGAGAGAGAAATCTTGGATTTCCATCTTTATAAGGTTATACCCTGGTTGGACGACATAGGATCTCTCCTAAGAAGTGCAGAATATGACCAAGGCGCCGGGGTACACGGTTGAGCCAAGAATGCCCGGAGTGTACGAAACTCTCTTGCAATTCTTGGTAAGTCTTGGCTATGATGCACTTGGCCTGAAGAAAACCCCACCTAGGGTGCAGTCTTGTAACTATAAGCCATATAGGCATAAATGACAAGAGGTCGCAAAAACAACCGGTTGTTGGTAAATCTAGATGGGAGAAGCTAGTCTTGTATGGCCGATGTGCCATCCTTGAAAGGGAAACCAGATGGAAGATAAGGGCAGCACCCTCCATTAGGGAGCTGATAAGTGTCTTAAGACGGCAATGTCATGGGGATTTATGATCGCAAGAACATATAGGCCTGTCATATTGTCGCGTCACATAAATTATACAGAGACAACAAGCCATAAGAGACATGATTAGATGAGATCAATGGGTTTTCACATGAAAGTGTAAAGACATCCTGCGATTTCATCGGAAGACGACAATGTCACGAGACTTTGATCTCGCGAGAGAACTTAGACTTGTCATATTGTCGCGTGACAAATATCCCTGAAGAGGCTATAATACTAAGAGAAATGATAAGGCAAGATCAATGGGTCAATACATGCAAATGTAAAGACGTCCTGCGATTTTGTCGCAAAAAGAAAAATGTGGCAAAATAAGACCTTTAAATAGGAAGGCATGATGAGACCACAAGATCGAATAATTGCGATAATGTCGAGAAATTATAAGATTTACGATACCTATGTAGAAGTTATAATAAAATTGCAAGATCAAATAGTTGCGATAGAATGGCAGCAATGTCATTGCAGATATGCAAAATATGCTTTAACTAATACTTAAGCTCTATTCAATTTTTCTCATATTGCAGATGAATAACCATGAGGCAAGTATGGGAATGCATAGAATAATGATGTTATTATTCATCATCATAAGATAGAATTGTCTAGATCTTATTAAATGATGCATTTATAGACGGTTAAAAAAAGAGTAATTATATTGCAAAAAAAGTGTTGTCGCTAATTCATGCATATGGAAACAAAAGAAATTTATACATTAAGTTGAAGCAACTCCAACAAATTGAGAAACTCGCAAGAATATTATCTTCTTCATTAAATACATAAAGAAGAAAGAGAAAAGTGTACAAATTTTACAAAGAAGACAAAAGGAAGAAATAGAGCTAGTTAGATCCATTGTTTTCTTCATCATACTTCTTTTCATCACTAGATTCTTCCCCTTCATCATCAACATTGTTATCTTCATCAAGCTTATCTTCCTCGTCAGATTTCTTCTTTTCATCATCCTTATAGAGCTAGTTAGATCCATTGTTTTGTTCATCAGACTTCTTTTCATCACTAGATTCTTCCCCTTTATCATCAACATTGTTATCTTCATCAAGCTTATCTTCCTCGTCATATTTTTTCTTTTCATCATCCTTATCAGATTCTTCTTCATCACCAGAATTTTGTCCTTCACCATTGTCATCATCTTCATTATCGTCAGATTCTTCATCACTATCAGAGATAACAAGATTTGGAATTATTGATGGTACTTCCTTTGCAAGATCAGGATATATTGAATGAGAAATCCCATGATTCATCACAAACCAGTTTAGTGGAATTATTGCGAGTAATGATGAGAGATCTATTAAAATTTGCAGTGGTGATTATAAATTGTTCCTTCAGTCTTGAATACTTCCCTTCGCGAGCAGCAAGAGTATTCGCGAGCTTATGCTTATCAGCTTCAAGTTCTTCTATTCTTTCACGAAATCTTCTTTCAGCTCCTGCGAGGAATTGACAACAAATTAGAAATTTTGCAAATAAGGATAATAAAAACAGGAAATTAATAGAGTGGAACAGTTAGAAAACTTCTCTTTCTATAGCTTTGTTAACGCGGGAAGATTGCACTTTGTGTGAATGGAGTTTTTGTAGCTTCTTCTATAGCTTCGTCCAACTGTCTCCTGCCTCCTTCTCTTCTATTATTTAGCATTCCTCTCATCTCTGCCAATTCTCTTAAGATTTGTTCATTTACACCAGGAGATAATTCCATTGGTCTTTTTAATTCTGCTTCTCTTCTCCTGCATTCATGCCTGTTTTGATTTTATTCTTCATCATTTTCTTCTTGTATTTCCCTGCGATCTACTCTTTCATCTCTTTCATGAATTCGCACATGATTATACCTCTCATTCTCTGCGATTTTGTTCATTCCTCCTCAATTCACTTTGTCGCCTTTCATCTCTCCTTCGTATTCTATCATATTCTTCATTGATATTACCATTATTACGATTTTGTTCACGCCTTCTTTCTCGATTATCATGATTGTTTTGGTGTATGAAATTTTAACAGAGTTATGATGCTCGTAAGAAATTTTAAGAAACGCGAATAAAATTTCGCAGAGATTTAAAGAATGGGACAAACCTTTATGGCGTGCACCCTAGTTCGCAAATACAATTTCGTAAGAGGCAAATGTAAGACCTACAAGCACATTATAAAGGGGGTATATCTTTACATGATTCAGCGATAAGTTTATACCGCTACTGGAACCTGAGTCATGCAGATGTTGGGGTTAAACAAAACCTATCCGAGAGAGAAATCTTGGATTTCCATCTTTATAAGGTTATACCCTGGTTGGACGACATAGGATCTCTCCTAAGAAGTGCAGAATATGACCAAGGCGCCGGGGTACACGGTTGAGCCAAGAATGCCCGGAGTGTACGAAACTCTCTTGCAATTCTTGGTAAGTCTTGGCTATGATGCACTTGGCCTGAAGAAAACCCCACCTAGGGTGCAGTCTTGTAACTATAAGCCATATAGGCATAAATGACAAGAGGCTGCGAAAACAACTGGTTGTTGGTAAATCTAGATGGGAGAAGCTAGTCTTGTATGGCCGATGTGCCATCCTTGAAAGGGAAACCAGATGGAAGATAAGGGCAGCACCCTCCATTAGGGAGCTGATAAGTGTCTTAAGACGGCAATGTCATGGGGATTTATGATCGCAAGAACATATAGGCCTGTCATATTGTCGCGTCACATAAATTATACAGAGACAACAAGCCATAAGAGACATGATTAGATGAGATCAATGGGTTTTCACATGAAAGTGTAAAGACATCCTGCGATTTCATCGGAAGACGACAATGTCACGAGACTTTGATCTCGCGAGAGAACTTAGACTTGTCATATTGTCGCGTGACAAATATCCTGAAGAGGCTATAATACTAAGAGAAATGATAAGGCAAGATCAATGGGTCAATACATGCAAATGTAAAGACGTCCTGCGATTTTGTCGCAAAAAGAAAAATGTGGCAAAATAAGACCTTTAAATAGGAAGGCATGATGAGACCACAAGATCGAATAATTGCGATAATGTCGTAGAAATTATAAGATTTACGATACCTATGTAGAAGTTATAATAAAATTGCAAGATCAAATAGTTGCGATAGAATGGCAGCAATGTCATTGCAGATATGCAAAATATGCTTTAACTAATACTTAAGCTCTATTCAATTTTTCTCATATTGCAGATGAATAACAGAGGCAAGTATGGGAATGCATAGAATAATGATGTTATTATTCATCATCATAAGATAGAATTGTCTAGATCTTATTAAATGATGCATTTATAGACGGTTAAAAAGAGAGTAATTATATTGCAAAAAAGTGTTGTCTGCTAATTCATGCATATGGAAACAAAAGAAATTTATACATTAAGTTGAAGCAACTCCAACAAATTGGAGAAACTCGCAAGAATATTATCTTCTTCATTAAATACATAAAGAAGAAAGAGAAAAGTGTACAAATTTTACAAAGAAGACAAAAGGAAGAAATAGAGCTAGTTAGATCCATTGTTTTCTTCATCATACTTCTTTTCATCACTAGATTCTTCCCCTTCATCATCAACATTGTTATCTTCATCAAGCTTATCTTCCTCGTCAGATTTCTTCTTTTCATCATCCTTATAGAGCTAGTTAGATCCATTGTTTTGTTCATCAGACTTCTTTTCATCACTAGATTCTTCCCCTTTATCATCAACATTGTTATCTTCATCAAGCTTATCTTCCTCGTCATATTTTTTCTTTTCATCATCCTAATCAGATTCTTCTTCATCACCAGAATTTTGTCCTTCACCATTGTCATCATCTTCATTATCGTCAGATTCTTCATCACTATCAGAGATAACAAGATTTGGAATTATTGATGGTACTTCCTTTGCAAGATCAGGATATATTGAATGAGAAATCCCATGATTCATCACAAACCAGTTTAGTGGAATTATTGCGAGTAATGATGAGAGATCTATTAAAATTTGCAGTGGTGATTCTAAATTGTTCCTTCAGTCTTGAATACTTCCCTTCGCGAGCAGCAAGAGTATTCGCGAGCTTATGCTTATCAGCTTCAAGTTCTTCTATTCTTTCACGAAATCTTCTTTCAGCTCCTGTGAGGAATTGACAACAAATTAGAAATTTTGCAAATAAGGATAATAAAAACAGGAAATTAATAGAGTGGAACAGTTAGAAAACTTCTCTTTCTATAGCTTTGTTAACGCGGGAAGATTGCACTTTGTGTGAATGGAGTTTTTGTAGCTTCTTCTATAGCTTCGTCCAACTGTCTCCTGCCTCCTTCTCTTCTATTATTTAGCATTCCTCTCATCTCTGCCAATTCTCTTAAGATTTGTTCATTTACACCAGGAGATAATTCCATTGGTCTTTTTAATTCTGCTTCTCTTCTCCTGCATTCATGCCTGTTTTGATTTTATTCTTCATCATTTTCTTCTTGTATTTCCCTGCGATCTCCTCTTTCATCTCTTTCATGAATTCGCACATGATTATACCTCTCATTCTCTGCGATTTTGTTCATTCCTCCTCAATTCACTTTGTCGCCTTTCATCTCTCCTTCGTATTCTATCATATTCTTCATTGATATTACCATTATTACGATTTTGTTCACGCCTTCTTTCTCGATTATCATGATTGTTTTGGTGTATTACCTCTTAAAACTCTTGTTCTTCCACTTCTGCTCTCAGTCTTTCCCTTTCGCAAGCTAGATGTAGTTACGGATTATCTCACAACTACACCCTCATAAGAATCCATTAAAATGATTCCTAAACCTAATTAATTTGATATGGAACTAAGAATTAAGGTACTAAAATTATAAAGAGACACAAAGATTTTTACGTGGTTCGATCAATGTGATCTACATCCACGGTTCTTCACTAGTGATTGTATGTAATTACATGATTTTACAATTGAGACTCCATTAATGAATATTTGGAGCTCTAGAATTTTTGGGAAGAAGATGATAAAGAAAATAAATCCCTCTCTAAAATTTTCTCTCTCCTCCTAAAATCATCCCCTCTCTCAAAATGTGTCTCTTCCTTTCCTCTCATGCCTAAATGGCTATTTATATGATTTTACACATTGGATAACAACTAATATTTCCCTTAATTTCGGATCAAAGAATCATCATACGAACCTTCGCAAATTTACTTCACGAACTTCCTTTACTCGTAAAATGTTCTTCGTGATTTCTTTATCTTCGCAAAATATTCTATACTCGCAAAATGTATTTTCTCTCCACAATTTCGTAAGTTATCATTTGCTGTGATATTCCGCTCCTACATCTTGCCTCTTTTTTCTTGAATATTGCTTGAAGAGCGATCTTTAAGAAAAAATCCGTTGTTGTAGTAATCTTTGATCTTTGTTGATGAAGGAACGAGCGAAAGAATACTAGTCTTGAAAAGTATATACTTGCCTCTATTCTTTTGCGAAGTCCCGGAATGTTGCGAAGTAAATAAGAAGTATCAACCATTGAAGTATAAGAAGTATGAAGTATCTTGAAGAAGTATAAGAAGTACTTAATCCTCGAAATATATAAGAAGTATGAAGTATCCTTAAGAAGTACTTAATCCTCTAAATGTAAGAAATATTGCGAACCCATCATGCGAACTCTCACTCCCTGTTTCTAGCGCCAATTATGTAGTTGCAGAATAACCTACAACTACACCCTCATAAGAATCCATTAAAATGATTCCTAAATCTAATTAATTTGATATGAAACTAAGAATTAAAGTACTAAAATTATAAAAATGACACAAAGGTTTTTACGTGGCTCGATCAATGTGATCTACATCCACGGTTCTTCACTAGTGATTGTATGTAATTACATGATTTTACAATTGAGACTCCATTAATGGATATTTGGAGCTCTAGAATTTTGGGGAAGAAGATGATAAAGAAAATACATCTCTCTCTAAAAATTTCTCTCTCCTCCTAAAATTATCCCCTCTCTCAAATTGTGTCTCTTCCTTTCCTCTCATGCCTAAATGTCTATTTATATGATTTTACACATTGGATAACAACTAATCTTTCCCTTAATTTCGGATCAAAGAATCATCATACGAACCTTCGCAAATTTACTTCACGAACTTCCTTTACTCGTAAAACGTTCTTCGTGATTTCTTTATCTTCGCAAAATATTCTATACTCGCAAAATGTATTTTCTCTCCACAATTTCGTAAGTTATCATTTGCTGTGATATTCCGCTCCTACACTAGACGCGCTTGTTCAGCATAATGTCTCTCGATTTCATCTTCAATTACTTGTTGATTTCTTTGAATTTCTCTCCCATGTAATATTCTCCTTCCTTCTTCCCGATTTTCTTCGTCATCTTGATTATTTCGTTCCTGACGTTGCCTACTCCCCTGATTTCTGTTGTTTTGTCCATTTTGGAGAATTTTTCCACGTGGAATGTAACGATCTTAAGTTATTTCTATTCTTTCATGACGTTCTTCGTCTGGATTTTGTACTTCCTCTTGAGTATCTTCATTAGCATTTACTACAAATGAATTTCGTCTTATTTCTCCTCTAATTGATCTTGAGCTTGATCTTGTAGTGCTTCTTGACCA
Organism: Papaver bracteatum; assembly: GCA_023529315.1. Taxonomy (NCBI): domain Eukaryota; kingdom Viridiplantae; phylum Streptophyta; class Magnoliopsida; order Ranunculales; family Papaveraceae; genus Papaver; species Papaver bracteatum. The sequence continues at coordinate 486,899 of JAJJWX010001985.1, forward strand.
TCTATCCTGTAATCTCATGTTTTCCATCCTCAACTCATGATTTTTCCTTGTCAGATTTGCACGTTCTTCTGAATCTAGAATCCTTTATTCATGTATTCTTTGCCTCAATGCCTCTAACGCTTCAATCTCTTCATTTCCATGAATTATTCCTCCAACTACTTCTCGGTCTCTCTCTGCTCGTCTATCATCTCTTAATTGCTTCTCTACTTCCACTTCATCTGCTGAATATGATCGCCAAATATGTACACTCACTCTATCATAATTCATAGTTCTATTTTGTACTGGTGTACGTTGAATTAGTTGTTGAACTTGATTTTCTCCATTGTTTCTTGTGCTCATTCTTGAAGATTCCTAAATTTCATTTCTCCCTCTACCAGCAAGCCTCTTACTCCTTCTAATAGTTGTTGGCTGTTTTGATGCATTTCTTCTTCTGGCCATTTTTTCAATCTTAATGAGTTATTGAAAATTGTATAAAACTCTTCACCAATTACTCCAAATTCTTTCAAATCACAATATCAATCTTTACTCTAAAATAATCCTTCAAGTCCCTGTTTCTAGCGCCATTATGTAGTTGCAGGAAATCCTATAATATATCCCTCACAAGAATTCATGATAATCGACACATCTTTAAGATCAACAATTACACTTTTATTAATTGACTTATGAAGTTTACAAGAAATGAAATCAAGAATACAACCACTTTTCTAGACTTTTTCTCTCCTCAAAACTTTCTCACTACTCTAAAAATCTCTCTCCTCCCTTAAGCCTGTTCAGCTCTTTATATAGGGTATTACATAGTGGAGGACAGCTAAGATGACCTTTATTTTAGGATCTGTTTTGCGATATTCTCGCAAGCATACAAATGTTATATTCGCAACATTCCTAAACATCGCATGGTTCTCACATCTTTCTCATGTTTATGCTGACGTCGTTTGTCACGTCACTTCTGTAACCAATCTGCGATATTCGCAAGGATATTGTTGTTGATGATCTCGCAAGGGTATTATAGTTGCGATATTATGATCCTACAATATACTCTCCAAAGCTCATACCATCATGCACTCCATCGAACTCACCCAATAGCTCTCTACATACAACAATGGCTTCATTTGATTCAAATGAAAATTTGGCAATCACCAAAGCGTGGTACGCGGAAACTCGAGTTAGACATGAGTCCTCCGTAAGGGTAGATGTCGTAATCTTTTTGGCTAGGGTACACAACAAATTTAGGCAAGAGTTTGGGAATCCTAATGGACGAAGTGTTGAACAAGTGTACGATAGGCACCTAGTCATTGAAAATGTGATACTCGCTTTTTTATCTCCTCAACCATGGATTTTCAACACTACCAGCTTCAACTTGTCCATTGAACAATTTTTAAGTGTTTTTGTGGTTTATTTTACGTGATCCATGTTGTTTGATCTTCCTACTAAACACCACTAACAAATTAAGTTTGTGTTTTTTTTTGTAGCATGAAGCCGTGAAAGCGCGCTACTTGGAGGAAAAGGGGGAAGCATTCACATTCGATGCAAGCAATGAATTCATGGTCTCCAAAATCCCGGAGTATGGCCCGGACTTCATGCAAGCCGGAGATGAATGGGATTCCTCCAACGAAGATTGATGGTTTTAGTGTAGGTTTTGCTGGTAGATCTCTATGTAAACCCTCACGAGAATATAACTCGTCCACTAGGGTCGTCTAGGGGTTCAAAGGCTTGATGCACTGCTAAGTGCATTCATTTTTCCGTCGACAAGGAGTTGTATTTTATGTTTCAATAAATGTAGTAACCAAAATTGCATGAATAAAGTGAACTGCATCTATTAGAATTCAGTTTTTTTTTTTTTGGGATAACCAAAGTCGGCAAGGTTGTAAGATTACTACAGTGCCGACTAAATGCTAGCCGACAAGGTAAGAAAGTCAATAAATGTCGACTACAAAAGGCCGGCAAGGTAATAAATCAATACCATGCTGACTACCTACGCATTTATAACAGTCTCTTGTGTGTCAAAAAAATAATAAAGCCGGCATCTTCTTCTTCGTATACCTTGCCGTCCATTTTAAGTCGGCACTTTCTTCATTCGTCGACCTTGCCGGCCTCAAATGGTCGGCATGATCTTCATTAGTCGACCTTGCCGACTTTTCATACTTTCAGAACTGAAAGTGTTGATTTCTTCTTTGATTTTGAGTATGATTTCATACAACGTATTTGCAATCCCCTTTTTAGAAGTGTTTCGGTTGTGTGCTTCATTTTCGTTGCAAGAGATATTCTCAACAAAAAAAATCATCATAAATCATCCCACAAAAGTTCAATCAAAAACAAAATTTCATAACTTAAATTCATAAGTTTTAATCTATTCAATCAATTTAAACTTAATTAATTAATCTAATCAAAATTTTAGTGTTAATTAAACGAGGGCAATTTAGCCATTTTAAAAATATATGGTTAAGGGGTGACCTATTTTACTTCAAAATGACCCTATTTTGTCTCATTATATATACCCCAATCAAGCCATGCAAAATAATCACAACATAAAACAAAGACTTTATCAAGCCAATGGCTAGCTTCAGGGACGGAGCCAAACTCATGTTTAGGTGGGACAAATCTATAGATTGAAAGTGATGAACTAAAACCAGAGCCAAAAATTTTCCACCTTTCCTTAACTGTATGTTGGGTTGCTAACACGTTGAAACACTTGCAAGTTTGTAATTGAGCCGACCGACCGGAGGGCCCGAAGGGAGGGAGTCCCTTTTATGGCCACTTTTTTGTAAAATGTAGACTAACACAAATGTTCAATTTGATAAAAAAAAAAATGGAATTTGGTGGTAGTCTTTGGGACTTGAAAAACCTAAAATGTCCTTCATTTTAGTCTAATTATTGTAACTCCTTGTAGATCCTATTTTTTCAGGGGTATAATTAGCAACCAAAATTTAATATAACATATTTAAAAATTCGTGCCTTGGAATTTTGCAAATTTTATGTCATTGGAAAGGATTTTAAAAAATCTACACAACGAGTACAAACAATAATATAAAATTTAATGTTTTGACGAAAAATTTGATGATGACTGTAGGTACTGAATATCGCAAGATAATAGTTCACGAGTATCGTAATAAATAAAGGAGAAAAGAGTTATAAAATGATACGATGATGGAAGTAGCGCGGAGAAATATGAAGTTTTGCGAGGATGGAATAATTTTGCGAGTATGAGTTGCGATACTTCGCAATTCATATACAGCTATATAAGTTTTACTATAAATAGGAGTTCAAATGTAAAATTCGAGAGGTTCTTTTTAAGGAGTGTAAGAAATTATCTTAGGAAAGAGAATAGAAAAAGTTGTAACTATTCTAGTTCCATTTTGATAATTCTATGTAATCAACTAAGAGAATTAATAAGAAAGTTATCATTCACCATCAAGAACTTCTTGAGTTTTTACTAATTCTATTGAGGGTGTAGTTGTAGGTTATTCTGCAACTACATAATTGGCGCTAGAAACAGGGACTTGAGAATTGTGGTAGCCTAAATTTGAGGAAATTGTGGAAAATTTGAAGATCAAATGAAGTCAGTAGATGGAGATTGCAAAAAAGAAGAATGTAATATGATCACAAAGACAATGATTGATGAATTTCATAATAATATGAAGGGAAAAATATACAAGCGAGATTGTAGAGGAAGAAAGATCATGGAGGAAGAAAAGATAACAACTTTAGAAGAATGGGAAAAGCACAAAATCACATTTTCAGCAGCAGAGATTCCAAATGAAGACTTGAACCACACTTCACCATTGGTGATCACAATTCCGATCATGCTAGAAGATAAGAAAGCTGTAGAAAAATGGAAATTAAACCGAATTTTGGTTGATACAGGGAGTTCTGTTAATATCATATTCTATCATGCACTTAAGGGGATGGGAATTAAAGATGAAGAAATCACAAATTCAAAATGTCTTATTCATGGATTAGGAAAATCTACAACAAAATCTAAAGGGGAAATCACGCTGCGAATATTACTAGGAGAAATCGAAACACATGTAATCTTGTGTGTGATAGATATGGAATCTCCATATAACATGCTGATAGGAAGGCCGTGGATTCATGCGATCAAAGCTGTTGTTTCAACATTGCATTAAAGAATCAAATTTCCTACACCAAATGGAATACAAGAAATAAAAGGATATCTTGATAGTGCAAAATTTTGTTATCAAATTGAAGTAACGCAATGCGGAGGAAGAGCAAGAAAGAAACAGCTTCGTAGGAAACTTGCGAAGGAAACAAGAAAGGAAGAAGAATTCCGAGTGTATACAATAAGAGCAAAGGAAGGGAGAGGTATACCAAGTGAGATTCTAGAAAAAGAAGGGGAACCAGCAAAAATAATCAAAGAACCAACATCTATGGGGGAGCAAAGTCCAAGCTATGTTGCAGCTGAACCAACTAAAGAAATAAATATTGGAAGTAAAGAGGAGCCTTTATTCTTGCGAATTGGAACTAGGATGGATGAAGAAGAAGAAAAAAGAACTATTGATCTTTTACGAGAATATAAAGATATCTTCGCAGGAAGTGTTGATGAGATACCAGGAATTGATCCATCAGTGGCGTGTCATAGATTGAACATAGATAAAAATGTAAGACCATTCAAACAAAGAATAAGGAAGATATCACAAAATTATCATGAACAGATAGAAGAAGAATTACAAAAGATGTTGGATGTAGGGATCATAAGGGAAGCAAAATATCCAGAATGGATTGCGAATATGGTCATTGTTCCGAAAAAAGAATAAAGGAATAAGAATTTGCATAGATTTCACTGATCTAAACAAGGCATGTCCCAAAGACAGTTTTCCATTACTAGATATACCACAAATGGTGGAATCAGCTGCAGGTCATGATAGAGTCACTTCACTTGATGGATACAAAGGGTATAATCAAATATCACTCGCAGAAGAAGATCAAGAACATACTGCCTTTTTTGCTCCAAGGGGTTTGTATTGTTATGTGAAGATGACATTTGGTTTGCGGAATGCGGGTGCTACATATCAACGTATGGTTGAAAAAGTGTTCGCGAAATGGATACATAAAACTTTGGAGGTATATGTAGATGATATGTTGATAAAAAGAAAGGAAGCTAAAGATCATGTGCAAGATTTGAAGGAAATATTTGAGAAAATGAGAAAGTTCAACATCAAATTAAATCCTGAGAAATGTATAATTGGGGTTTCATCTGGAAAGTTCTTGGGATACATAGTATCAAAGGAGGGAATACAAGTTGATCCAGAAAAGGTCCAAGCAGTTCGTGACATGCCAACACCTGCAACGGTAAAAGAAGTACAAAATCTAAATGGACTCTTGGCTTCACATGGAAGATTTATTTCGCGAATGTCAGATAAGTGCAAGCATTTTTTCAACATACTTAAAAAGGGAGAAAAATTCAAGTGGACTGATGAATGTGAAAAAGCTTTTCAAGGAATCAAAGAATACCTCGCAAATACATCTATACTAAAGAAAACAGAGAGAGACGAAGAATTATTGGTATACCTCGCAACAACTCCATATGCTCTAAGTGCAGTTATGTTGCGAGCAGACGCAGGAGTAGAAAGGCCCATTTACTACATTAGTAAAACCTTAATGCAAAGAGAAGAATTATTCTAAAATGGAGAAGTTAATCTTAGCCCTGGTTTATGCATCATTCAAGTTACGAATATACTTTCAAGCACATGTGATAAAAGTGGTAACCAAAGTCCCAATTGAATCAATCATGAAGAACACAAAAAGGTCAGGAAGAATAGAAAGGTGGAATGCACAAGTAAACCATTACAAGATAAGATACGAAGTATTGTCATCATAAAAAATCACAAGTCGTCATGATTTTTTGCGAATTTCCTTTGGAAGAAGATGAAGCAGTAGAGGAAATGATGGATGTTGAAGAAGAATTTGGAAATCCAAAAGACTTGTTAACAGAACCGGATAGATGGGAAATTCTAGTGGATGGATCATCCAATAGTGAGGGAAATGGAATTGGAATCGTGTTGATTTCACCAGAAGGAGAAAGAACAGCATTCTCATTCAGACTAGAATTTGCATCCACGAACAATGAAACAGAGTCTGAAGTCAGTAGTGCATGCATTAAAGATCGCAATAGAAAAGAAGCTTGAAAGTATAAGGATAACAAGTGATTCGAAGTTAGTGATTTGTCAAATTAAATGGGAATATACCACAAATGAATCTTCTTTGAAGAAATACAAGAAAATCGTTGAGGAATTATCTGCGAAGATACCAAAATTAAAATGGAGACATATATATAGAAAATATAACCGTCTCGCAGATGCTTTTGCATTTATTCCAAGCATGATGACAAATCCAAATACAAGAAATATCCAAATACAGACAATTCAACACCCATCAGTGGACAAAGAGAAAGAAATTGAGGAAGCTGTTGCGATGGAAGTAGAAAGAGAGTTATCAAACAACATCACAGATTGGAGAAAAGAAATTCATGCATACCTCGCAACAGGAGAAATATCCAGGAACAGACTAGAAGCACATAAATTAAAGAGTCGTGCAACAAACTATGAGTTGCGAGAAGGAATTTTATATAGAAAATCTTTCAATGGACCACCTCTCAGGTGCTTAACTCGCGAAGAAGGAGAAAAGATATTGAAGATGTTACATGGAGGAGATCTGGAAATCATAGTGGGGGAAGATCTCTAGCATATAGAGCAAAGATACAAGGATATTACTGGCCTTATATGCATACAGACTCAAAATTGTTCGTACGAAGATGCAAGGAATGCCAACGACATGGTAAAATAATTCATGCACCAGGGGCCACATTAACTTCTTCAAAAAGCTGCTGGCCTTTTGGTAAATGGGGGTTGGATATTGTTGGACCATTTATACTTGGATCTGGACAAAGACGATACTTTATAGTTCCAACAGATTACTTCACGAAGCTCGCAGAAGTAAAAGCAGTACAACATATTCGTGATAAAGATATTTTTACATTCATATTTGAGAACCTCATTTGCAGGTACGGGGTTCTAGCACAACTAGTATCTGATAATGGAAAACAATTTGAGGGGCAGAACATAGAGATATTACTCAGTGCTTTTAGAATAAAATATGGGAAGTCAACCCCGTTATATCCACAAGCTAATGGACAAGCAGAAGCAACAAATAAAACAATTGCAGATACAATCAAAAAGAAATTAGAAGGACATCTCAAAGGGTGGTGCGAGCAAGTACCTAGCGCAGTTTGGGCATACAATACAACTAGAAGAGAAGCAACTGGAATGTCTCCTTATTGTCTAACATATGGAGTAGAAGCAGTATTACCCACAGAGGTTGTAATTCCGACAACAAAGAAAGAAGCTTGGGAAAGAAATTTAAGTGCGGGAGTAATATTAAAGTGAATTGGATGATTTGGAAGAAAAAAGAGAAAAGGTGTTGCACCATATGAAGATTTATCAGGAACGATTAGCTCGAGAATACAACAAGAGAGTCATTGAACGTGAATATAAACCAGGTGATTTGGTCATGCGAGAAACACCTCCATATCAAAAAGAAAATGGAGGAAAATTAGCACCAAAATGGGATGGACCATATGTTATTAAAGAAGTTGTAGGAAGCGGAGCTTATCGGCTGATGGATCCAGAAGGGAGAGACATGGGTTTGAGGCTTGGTAGACCTTGGAACAGATTATATTTGAAAAGGTATTATCCATAAAACTCATGAAAATTTTTACAAATATTTTTTGCTCGCAGGAAATTGGGAAAAGTTACAAGTTTCAAAATTTATATTGCGATTAAACTTTCATTAATTTGCGAATAAAAGACCGCAATCTGTGATCAGCCTCCAAAAATGTAGTTTCAGAATAACCTACAACTACACCCTCATAAGAATCCATTAAAATGATTCCTAAATCTAATTAATTTGATATGAAACTAAGAATTAAAGTACTAAAATTATAAAAATGACACAAAGATTTTTACGTGGTTCGATCAATGTGATCTACATCCACGGTTCTTCACTAGTGATTGTATGTAATTACATGATTTTACAATTGAGACTCCATTAATGGATATTTGGAGCTCTAGAATTTTGGGGAAGAAGATGATAAAGAAAATAAATCTCTCTCTAAAATTTTCTCTCTCCTCCTAAAATCATCCCCTCTCTCAAAATGTGTCTCTTCCTTTCCTCTCATGCCTAAATGGATATTTATATGATTTTACACATTGGATAACAACTAATCTTTCCCTTAATTTCGGATCAAAGAATCATCATACGAACCTTCGCAAATTTACTTCACGAACTTCCTTTACTCGTAAAACGTTCTTCGTGATTTCTTTATCTTCGCAAAATATTCTATACTCGCAAAATGTATTTTCTCTCCACAATTTCGTAAGTTATCATTTGCTATGATATTCCGCTCCTACATCTTGCCTCTTTTTTCTTGAATATTGCTTGAAGAGCGATCTTTAAGAAAAAATCCGTTGTTGTAGTAATCTTTGATCTTTGTTGATGAAGGAACGAGCGAAAGAATACTAGTCTTGAAAAGTATATACTTGCCTCTATTCTTTTGCGAAGTCCCGGAATGTTGCAAAGTAAATAAGAAGTATCAACCATTGAAGTATAAGAAGTATGAAGTATCCTTGAAGAAGTATAAGAAGTACTTAATCCTCGAAATATATAAGAAGTATGAAGTATCCTTAAGAAGTACTTAATCCTCTAAATGTAAGAAATATTGCGAACCCATCATGCGAACTCTCACTCCATGTTCTTTGCCTCATGCTATGCTGTAATGCAAATAAAAATTTAGATTAGTATTCAACATTTCTTTTATCAAAATTTCTTATTTTTAATTTATATGCTACTTAAAAATCTTTTTGTTTGTTTTGATTTCCTTTGTATTATCTATTTCATCTCTCTTGACAAATATTTTTTCATGGAAATGATCCTAATAGGTACCCCCTCTCATATGACGCACTGAGGTGCTTTGCCTTTTTTACGAGTATACGCCATAAAGGTTTGCCCGACTACTACTCTCCATGTCGAATATCATATCATTGGAAATAAAGTAAATTTTTCAAGAGAAATATATAAATTGATTTGTGCGAGATGTTTTTCTCGGTTTCTTTTGTAATTGTGAAATCTTGAGATCTTTGTAATTGTATCATCTTTGTAATTGTGTGATTGAATCGCTTTTTGTAAATCAAATCAAAAATCTTTTATTTTTCGTAAACAAATAAAATGTTTAAGGAAATAGGTACTTAGCTTTTATGTGAGTCGTTGTTGTCTCTTGCGAAGTATGTGATTTTCTTGCGAAGCTAGCATCGTCTTGCATGTTCTCATAGCATACCAATTATTCTAGCCCACTCTTGCGAAATAGAATTCTACTGTTTTGCGAACTTTTGCGAAGTAAACGAACATTTGCGAAGTATTGGTGCTGCGAATGTTCGCAACATAAACATTTGCGAAGTGTAAAAGAGTAGTAGTGTTGGTCTTGCGAATATTCACAAAGTAAATATTTGCGAAGATATTTCTTTATTGCTGCGAACGTTCGTAAAATCCCACGATGATAAATCTCTTTACAATCACCCACTTTGATTTGTCTGGTGGTGACAACTTCATTTGGTGATCCAACTTCACAATCACCCACTTCTTCTTGACTTTGTAGTCTTCGAAGCGCCAGCCGGTTCTGAATTTCCAACTTTCAAATTAGAGTTTTGCTATAACACGGAACTTGTATTTAAATCAGACATGAAACCAATTGCAGCCGCAATTTTTGAATTCTTTCCATCGTAATGACCATTCAAATTCTTATCCATCACGGAACATGTATTTTTTTCAGAAACGGGATCAGTTTTGTCTTCATTAGACAAAGAGGTAGCACCCTTTCAAACGTCAATTGCCTCTTTTTCAGCAATAGCATTTTTTCACCTAGCGTCTTTGTATATGAGAACTGATCTCTTCATGTATAGTGTTTTGTCTTCATTTGCGAACCATAATATATACCATTTGCGAACCATAAATATATGCGAACTGATGCTGCGAACTTGGATTTTGAATGCTACGAAGTTGCACTGAATCTACTTCACAGATTTATTTTGACAACAGATCTGAATTAACCAATCCGAGCTTCTCGTTTTCCACTAGCTGACTTATACTAATCATTGATTTTAGTATAAATTACCTCTAGATTGAACCATAACTTCGCATAACCTCATTTTTTTTCGAATTCTTAAACTATCTGAGACGCGGACTTAGTTGATTGAATCATAATATCTCCCTGAAGATGATATTAAACCTTCAAATCCGTTTTCTACTCCATTATTGGATCTACTTTTGGAAGACGCCATTACCATTTCAGATTGAATTTTCTAGAAAGTGAAATTTGGGGAGAAAATAGTAGAGAGAGAAGAGGACCAATTATTAAACGAAATTGTTGATCCAACAAGTTACAGGAAGGATAAATCCATTTAATCTTTCCATGTTTCTAGCGCCAATTATGTAGTTGCGGATTATCTCACAACTACACCCTCATAAGAATCCATTAAAATGATTCTTAAACATAATTAATTTGATATGGAACTAAAAAGAGACACAAAGATTTTTACGTGGTTCGATCAATGTGATCTACATCCACGGTGCTTCACTAGTGATTGTATGTAATTACATGATTTTACAATTGAGACTCCATTAATGAATATTTGGAGCTCTAGAATTTTGGGAAAGAAGATGATAAAGAAAATAAATCCCTCTCTAAAATTTTCTCTCTCCTCCTAAAATCATCCCCTCTCTCAAAATGTGTCTCTTCCTTTCCTCTCATGCCTAAATGGCTATTTATATGATTTTACACATTGGATAAAAACTAATCTTTCCCTTAATTTCGGATAAAAGAATCATCATACGAACCTTCGCAAATTTACTTCACGAACTTCCTTTACTCGTAAAACGTTCTTCGTGATTTCTTTATCTTCGCAAAATATTCTATACTCGCAAAATGTATTTTCTCTCCACAATTTCGTAAGTTATCATTTGCTGTGATATTCCGCTCCTACAAAAAAAGATAGAGAGCCGCAGAAAATTTTATACAGGAAAACCTTTGTGGCGTACACCCTAGTTCGCGAAGCTATATTTCGTAAGAGGCAAAGTCCTAAAGTACGTCATTTAAGGGGGTACCTATAAACGTGGCTAAGGGTAACTGGAACACCACCAAGGTCCCTTAGTACATGGTAAAAATTTAGGGGTACAACCCAATAATGGGGTACCTATCCGGGTTAGACACCTTGGATTCTCACCTAATATAGCGACATTACGCAATATAAAATGCGGTGTAAGAGGATTTAGGTTGGGCGACTAAGGCATACTGTCTTTCCCAAGAAGTGCAGAAAACGATCAAGGCGCCGAGGTACACGGTTGAGTCAAGAGTGTCGGGTGAGGTTGAACCACATCTGCCATTTTTGACAAGTCTTGGCAAATGATGCACTTGGCCCAAAGATACCCCATAGGGTGCAACCTCGTAACTATAAGACCTATAGGCAAAAAGGATAAGAGGTTGCGATCAAAAGCTGGTTGTTGGAAGAACCGGATGGGAAAATCTAACCTTGTATGGTCGATGTACGCTTCCTTGAAGGGGCAACCAGGGGGAAGATAAAGGGAAGCACCCTCCATTAGGGAGATGATACGTGCTATAAGACGCAAATGTCACGAGGCTTCTTGTTTGCGAAAACATAAAGTCTTGTCATATTTGTGCAACAAATGAAATTCTGCGAGCATTCTAAAAAAAAAAAAAAAAGAGAAGGAAAACATACAAAAAGAACTCGTAGAATGAAACAAAGAAGTTAAGATGAGATCAATGGGTTATTACATGAAAGTGTAAAAACGTCCTGCGATTTCATCGCAAGATGATAATGTCACGAGGTTGTATGTTCGCAAGAATGTTCAGACTTGTCATATTATCGCAAATACAAAAATTTACTACAAAAGAGGTGGCAAAATAAGACCTTTACTTAGGAAGGCATGATAAGACCACATAAATTAATGAAATTCATTGCATCAACATCATTGAAGAAATTATACAAGAATATACATTATGAAGATCTGAAAAGAAGACAACTTCGTCAATATCATTGAAGAAATTTTACAAGAATATACATCAAGAAGTTTTGAAGAGAAGACATCTCTGTCAATATCATTGAAGAATTTTTACAAGAAGTCCTATCAAAGAAGACAACATCATTGAAGAATTTTAACGAAGACTTAACAAAAGATGCGATTTTGATAGCAATCAAATACAGATAAGTTCATATTCGTAAAAGTTTACGAGAATTACATACTTCTTATACTTCTCCATATATTGAATATTTCTCCAAAAGTTGAATACTTCTTATAATTCTTCAAGAATATCTCATATTTATTATACTTCTTCAACGGATATTTCATTTGGTGAAGGTTAAATAATCATTATACTTCGTCATATGTTACGTAATTATTCACAGATTGAATACTTCTTATATTTCTTCATTTGGTGAATTGAGTACTTCTAATACTTCTTATATCTCTTCATCTGGTGGATCGAGTACTTCTAATACTTCTTATATCTCTTCATTTGACGGATTTAGTACTTCTAATACTTATTCAAAGGTATTGTATATGTATTATACTTATTAAGGATATTTCATATATTTTATTTCTTATACTTAAAAGGGAGGATTTCTTATTTACAATCGTAACAAATTGAAACTTCGTAAGATAAATTGAGGCAGATATTCTAATACTTCAAACAATGTTTAATCATTTAAAGAGAAATAATAGGGGGAAAAGGAGATACTAAGATTTATCTGTGAGTTATATATTATTTCTCTTCATATGATCAAATGGGGCAAATTTAATTAAAGAAAGGTTAAATTATCTTCGCAAAATATCAGATATACTTCTTAAGAAAGGATAAATCATCTTCGCAAAATATCAGATGTACTTCTTAAAAAACAGAATTGTTCGCAAAAGAAAACCAACAGTAACTAAGGGAAGGAATTCAAAAGAAAGGAGGACAGGAGAGTCAATGATAAATTGAAAAAAGAATGTTATCATGCTTCATCAACACTCTGTGCTGGATCTTTAAGATGAGTAGGGTCATTAGCAGCCTTCGACTTTTGCGAGATATCATCCTTTGAAGAATATGCAACAGGAAAATCTCCTTGAGGAATAGATTCTTTCTCGTCATCAAGATCTTCATCATCACTCTCATAATCGAAATCACTATCAGGCTCACGAGCAACTTCATCGTCAGATATTTTCAGAGGAGTAATTTTCACAGGAGGCAAGGCTCTTGATAAGAGAATGTTATTCGTAAAGACTTGAGCTTTCAGATGACTTTCACGAAGTATAGCTTTTTGATGGTTGGTATCTTCGATATCTTTGGAATAAGCAAGATAGTTGAATCTCCGAGTAGCACGGTCACGAGAGTTTATTAAGCGGGTAGAAAGCAAAGCATTTTTCTTACGAAGGTCGGAACAGGAGGCTTCTAATCCAGCTTTCGCATTACGAAGGTTGTTCTCAGATTCTGCAAATAAAACAAAATTCAAAGGATAAAATTTGCGAGTATAACGAAATTTAAAAGATATACCAGAGGCAGTCAAATTTTAATGACTACCTTCTCTTTGCGAAGTAAGAGATTGATCTAAATATAGACAACAGTTCTTCATCTGATTCATCGCATTATCAAAACCATCACCAACTAATCCTTTAAGTCGAGATTGAAGCTTTTGATCTTTAGAAAGAAGAAAATTTTTATCCTTCGCAAGTTTGGCATTAAGACTTTTTAATGACGAATAATCTTCTTCAAGTTGATTCTTCTTAGTACTCAAGACTATATTCTTATTAATAAGGGAATTCTTCTCAATAACAAAAGAATTTCTTTCAGCATCTGAAGACTTCTTTAATTCCTCAAGTTCACCTTTCAACAGAGAAAGAAGATTTCTTTCAGCATCTGAAGAGTTTTTAATTCTTGCGAAGAAACAATCATTGTATTCAAAAATGAACATTTCTCTTCTGATAAGGTTTTGTTCTCTTCTAATAAGTTTTCTATTCTCAAATTAGCTTTAGTTAAGGAAGAAAAAAGTTGAGATATATCATCATTCAAAAAATTTCGATCATATATTAGTTGAGTATTCTCTTGAAAAAGAGCGTCAAAATTTTCAAGAGCACACGAGTAAAGATTAGATAAATGGGAGAATTGGTTTGAGAGGCTTTCATGCTTGGTTCGATATTCTGTTGCATCTGATTCATGGTGAAGTACCAATCTTCTACATTTCTGGATGGATTATATAAAGGGGAATGGGTTTTAATGGATGTTTCAAGCATACGAAGAATATAAGTAAATAAAAGGGAAAATATGAAGCTAGTAATCATACCTTTCAATTCATCATTTCTTTTGCGAAGAATCGCACAATCGAGAGAATTATTTTGAAGATGATAATTTTCTTTATGGAGATCCTCGCATTCTTCTTGAGAAGATTTCAAAGATTGGCGAAGCAATTCAATTTCTTTTTCCAAGGATTGACGTAAAGAAGAAATTTCTGGATTGACGAAATTATTTAGAACTTCGCAAAACTCATATTGCGAACGAACATTAGTAGACTTCGCAGTATTGGTCAAAACCTCAGATAACATTCAGAAAGTTGAATAAATTCCATCTCGAATTTCCTGAGGAAGAGGAGAAGAATTTGAAGGAATAAGAGCAAGCTGCAAATTGTCTGGAGAAATAGCACTCAAAGGATTTGGGGACAAGATAGGTTTTTCAAGAGAAGAAGTTGAAGAAATATTTTGCGAGGGTTGTTTTTCAAGAGAAGAAGTTGAAGAAATATTTTGTGAGGGTTGATCTTGAAGAAGTGTTGATAAATTGACACTGATGGGAGATTGAAAGGTAGGTAATGGATTAGAGGCAGGAGTGTGTGAAGAAGCATTTTCACGAGGAGGAGAGGAAAATTCCTTATCAACTTCAGGAAGGAAATCATCAATTGGAATTAATGGTGTGGGTTTAGTTATTCGAGATCTCTTACCAGGGTTTGGTTTTTCGCCAACTTGCGAATCAAAATGTAGATTAAAAACTGAGGCAACAATATATTGTTCAGGAAAGAAGGAAAAGTATTTTAACTACCTTTTGATTCTCAGATTTTCTTCTTCGTGGATTAGGGATTGAATTTTTTAGTTGAGGTTTCATCTGAGGAGTTATTTTGCTGAAATAAACCAAAATCAGATAACAAATTATACAGAAATTAAAGAGGAGAACAAATGAAATGCGCGGAGATAGAAGGAAATTACCTTGGAGAACTCATGAAGATATAATAGAAGAAAAAATTGCAGAGAAAACAGTAATAGAGAGTATGAGCAGAAGATAAAATTGCAGAAGTAAGAAGAAGAAAAGGAAGAGAATATAAAGGAGTTATATAAGGGAATAACTAGAAAAAAACGGTTACAAAAGACGTGTCCAAATTCTAAAAGACTAAGTAATGGTTATGTTCTCACGATCATTTCTTCTTCGTAGAATTGACATGAGAAGAGGCAAGATGTAGGTACTGAATATCGCAAGATAATAGTTCACGAGTATCGTAATAAATAAAGGAGAAAAGAGTTATAAAATGATACGATGATGGAAGTAGCGCGGAGAAATATGAAGTTTTGCGAGGATGGAATAATTTTGCGAGTATGAGTTGCGATACTTCGCAATTCATATACAGCTATATAAGTTTTACTATAAATAGGAGTTCAAATGTAAAATTTGAGAGGTTCTTTTTAAGGAGTGTAAGAAATTATCTTAGGAAAGAGAATAGAAAAAGTTGTAACTATTCTAGTTCCATTTTGATAATTCTATGTAATCAACTAAGAGAATTAAAAAGAAAGTTATCATTCACCATCAAGAACTTCTTGAGTTTTTACTAATTCTATTGAGGGTGTAGTTGTAGGTTATTCTGCAACTACAATGACTTTTAAAATTTGAGGCAAACCACCACAATGAATACATAACACATGGGGTAAATTGATGCAAACCACCACAAAAGATGCATAAAAAATGGGGAAAATTTATGTAAACTACCATAAATTGAATGCATATCAATTTTAACCTTATAACACCATCACGCATAATGGTGTTTCGTTTTTCTTCGGTCGGTCCTCCCACTGTGAAAGTGGTGATCTAGTATACAAATTCGTAGGCATGCTAGGATGGTTTAATAGACGGTTTCAAAGTTATCTAACCATTTTGAATTAGTTTGCTATTTTCAGACTACAGTTGTAGGACCAGAATATCGCCACAACTATGAATCTGTGGTATTTACAACACTTCTGCGAGAATATCGTGAGTTCATCAACAATATTCGACGAGTGTCACAAAGAAATGACGTAATAGCTGACGATTGTTTGAGCATGAGAAAAGCGTATATATCCCGCAATGATTACAAAGCTGGCGATAATAAAGATTAAAGTTATGGCAATGAGATCGCAGAGTAAGATCCGAAATAGTAGGAAAACTTAGATGTCATCCATTATGTAATTTTCCTATATAAAGGGTTCGACTAGATCTAAAAGAGGATGATGTATTTTTTAGTGTTGAGAAAGTCTTGAGGAGAGAGAAACTCTAGAAAGAAAGTTGTAATTCTGAGTTTTGATATTTCTTGTAAATCATTTCTGGAAATCAAATAAAGAATGTAGTTTTTAATCTTCAAGTCTTAGTTAATTGTTACAAATTCTTGACAAGGGTGTAGTGTAGGAATTCCTGCAACTACATTTTGGCGCCCGAAACAGGGATGAAACTGTGAAAATCATAGAAAAAAAAAGTAAAAGTTGAGAATTATTGAGGATTAGAAAGAAAATTGAACAAATCGGTGGAAATAGTTGAAGAAAATATGATCAAAACCAAAGAGAATTGTAAGAAATTGGAGTGTGATGTAATAACAAAACAAGTGATTGATAGATTTCATGAAAATATTAATGGAAGAATACACAAACGGGATTTGTAAGGAAGAAATATTATGACGGTGGAGAAAATATCATCGTTAAAAGATTGGGAAAAGCAAGAAATCACATTTACAGCAGCAGAGGTGCCAAAGGAAAATTTGAATCATACCTCTCCTTTGGTGATTATGGTATCCACTATACCAGTAAAATTTGCAGAAGAATGGGTTGTGAATAGAACTTTGGTGGAAGCAGGAAGTTCTGTTGATATAATATTTTATCATACTTTTAAGAAGATGGGATACAGAGATGAAGAAATGTCTCATTCAACATATCATATTCATGGCTTTGGAAAATCTTTAACAAAACCTAAAGGTGAAATAGTGGTACGAATTCCGCTAGGAGAGATTGAAACGCGAGTAACACTATGTGTGGTAGATATGGAATCACCATATAACATGATGTTAGGAAGACCATGGATACACGCAATCAAGGCTGTGGCATCGACATTGCACCAATGCGTTAAATTTCCTATGCCTAGTGGAATTGGAGAAATTAGAGGAGATACAAATTTCGCAAAACTGTGCTACCAAATTGAAGTAAGAAATTGTGAAGAGCGTCCAAAATTGCGAAAAGCTCGCAGAAAGTTGGCGAGAGAAACAAACAAAGAAGAATAATTTAAAATTTACATGATAAGGGCAAAATAGGGAAAAGGGATACCCAGTGAAATCTCGCGAGAAGGAGATGAGCTCGCGAGAGACATGAAAACTCCTACACCAATGGGAGAACCTGAAGGCTGAAGCTAGTTACACTGCAGTAGAGCCAACAAAGGAAATAAATATTTGAAGTGAGGAAGAGCCTAAAATACTGAAAATTGGGACTAAAATGGATGAATATGAAGAAGAAATAACTATAAATCTCTTGCGAGAATATAAGGACATCTTCGCATGGATTATGGATGAAATGCCAGGGATAGATCCTTCAGTAGCATGTCATAAGTTAGAGATCAACAAAGATGTGAGACCATTTAAACAAAGAATAATAAAAATTGCAACAACATATCATTCTCAAATAGAGGAAGAACTACAGAAAATGCTTGATGCAGGAATTATAAGGCAAGCAAAATACCCAGAATGGATTGCGAATATGGTGGTGGTCCCAAATAAGAATAAAGGGATAAGAATTTGCATAGACTTTACTGATTTGAACAAAGCTTGTCCTAAAGATAGTTTTCTATTACCAGATATTCCACAAATGGTTGAAGCAGCAGCAGGAAATGATAGAATATCTTCATTAGATGGATATAAAGGATATAATCATATTCCCCTCGCAGAATAAGATCAAGAGCATACAACATTTTTCGCTACGAGAGGATTATATTGTTATACAAAGATGCCCTTTGGCTTACAAAATGCTGGTGCAACATATCAAAGAATGGTGGAGAAGGTGTTCGCAAAATGGATACATAAAGCATTAGAAGTATATGTGGATGATATGCTGATTAAAAGTAAAGAAACTAAAAACCATTTACAGGATTTGAAAGAAATTTTTGATTAAATGCGACAATTTAACATCAAAGTGAACCCAGATAAGTGTACTTTTGGAGTAGCCTCAAGGAAATTTTTGGGTTATATTGTATCAAAAGAAGGAATACAAGTTGATCTAGAAAAGGTACAAGCAATTCGCGATATTCCAACACCAGCGACAGTTAAAGATGTGCAAAAATTGAATGGACTTTTAGCCTCGCTAGGAAGGTTTATTTCACGATCTTCAGACAAGTGCAAATATTTTTTCGATATACTCAAGAAGGGAACAAAATTTAAATGGACATATGAGTGTGAAAAGGCTTTTCAAGGAATTAAAGAACATTTGATGAACATATCTATTTTACAAAAAGCAGAACCAGGAGAAGAACTATTGATTTATCTTGCGACAACCACATACGCGCTAAGTGTTGTGTTGCTGCGAGTAGATGCAGGGGTGGAGAAACCAATTTATTATATTAGCAAAACATTTAATTCTGCAGAGATAAATTATTCAAATATTGATAAATTAATTCTAGCATTGGTACATGCAACTTTTAAACTTCGAATTTACTTTCAAGAGCACAAAGTCAAAGTGTTGACGAGAGTGCAAATTGAATCAGTAATGAAAAATTCAAAAAGATCAGGCATAGTTGAGATATGGAATGCACAATTAGGACACTTTGATATTCAGTATGAAATTTTATCCTCGCCAAAGTCGCAAGTTATCGCAAATTTCTTAGCTGAATTTCCTTTAGAAGATGATGAAGTTGTAGAGGAAATGATGGATATAGAAGAAGAACATGGAGATCCAAAAGAGTTATTAACAGAACCAAACAGGTGGGAAATACTAGTGGATGGATCATCAAATGGGATTGGAGTTGTTTTTATTTCGCCAGAAGGAGAGAAAACAGCTTTTTCATTTAGGTTGGAGTTTGCATCCACTAATAATGAAACAAAATATGAGGCTGTGATACATGCTTTAAAATTTGCGATAGAAATGAAGTTGGAAAATGCAAGGATAACTAGCGATTCACAGTTGGTCATTTGCCAGATAAAAGGAGAATATACAACAAATGAACCATCTTTAAGAAAATACAAAAAACTTGTTGAAGAATTATCTGCGAGAATTCCAAAAATAAAATGGAGACACATATCAAGAAAATATAATAGACTTGTAGATGCTTTTGCTTTCATATCTAGTATGATGATGAACCCACTTGCGAGATGCATAAAAATCCAAACACTTTTATCACCAGTGATAAACAAAGAAGAAGAAGAGACATATGTGATGATGGTGGAAGCTAGCGAGGAAGAATCAAAGAGCAACATTATAGATTGGCGAACAGAACTTCATGCATATTTGGCGAGAGGAGAAATCCCAAGAAATCGATTAGAAGCACAAAAATTAAAAGGTAGGGCAACCAACTATGAGCTAAGAGATGGAGTATTGTATCACAGATCTTTTAATGGACCATCGCTAAGATGTTTGACGAGAGAAGAAGGAAAAAATGTGTTAAAAATGTTGCACAGTGGTGACGCTGGTAATCACAGTGGGGGCAGATCTTTAGCATATAGAACAAAAATGCAAGGTTATTATTAGCCATATATGCATGAAGATGCAAAAAAACTCTCAAGGCGTTGCGAAGATTGCCAGCAATATGGTAATAAGATAATGCACCAGGAGCACCATTATCATCTTCAACAAGTGTATGGCCATTTGGAAAATGGGGGTTAGATATTGTGGGACCATTTGTGCCTGGTTCTGGAAAAATAAGATATTTAATTGTTGCCTCACAGAAGTGGGGATAAGTAAAGGCAGTACAGCACATCCGCGATAAGGATATTTTTACTTTCATATTTGAGAATATAATTTGCAGATTTGGGATTCCAGCACAGTTGGTATATGATAATGGAAAGAAATTTAAAGGACAGATTATATAATTATTTCTTAATGCATTTAAGATAAAATGTGGAAAATCTACTCCTTTATACCCACAAGAAAATGGTCAAGCTGAAGCAACTAATAAGACAATCACAGACATCATAAAAAATAAACTAGAAGGATATCACAGATCATGGTGCGAGCAGGTACATAATGCAATATGGGCTTACAATATAACTAGACGAGAAGCTACTGGAATGTCACCTTTTTGTTTGACATATGGGGTTGAAGCTGTATTACCAACAGAAGTTTCTATTCCTACAACAAAAAGAGAAGCATGGGAGAAAAATCTAAGTGCTGGCATGATTTTACATAAGCTAGATGAATTGGAAGAAAAGAGAGAAAAGACTCTACAACATATGGAAAATTACCAGCGAATATTAGCTCGCGAGTACAACAAACGTGTTAAAAAACGTGAATTCTAGCCTGGCGATTTAGTTCTGCGAGAGACACCAAGATATCAGCAAGATAATGGCGGAAAATTGGCGAGAAAATGGTATGGACCATACATCATTAAAGAGATAATTGGAAATGGGGCATGGAAATTAATGGATCCTGAAGGGAGAGATGTTGGCCAAAGGCTTGATAGACCATGGAATAGGCTATATCTGAAAAGGTACTACCAGTACCTATTCTGCGAGGTAAGAGGTACTGGTATATTGTATGATAAAACAAATAATAAATTCTTCTTTCTTTATTACCACTTCTGCGAGCATAATCACAAGAAAAGCGAATAAAATTTCGCAGAGATAAAAAGAATGGGACGAACCTTTATGGAGTGCACCCTAGTTCGCGAATAAAATTTCGGAAGAGGAAAATATAAGACCTAATAGCGCGTCATATGAGGGGGTATCTCTTGACATGACTCAGCGATACGGTTATACCGCTGCTGGAACCTGAGTCATGCAGATGTTGGGGTTAAAGAAAACCTATCCGGGAGAGAGATCTTGGATTTCCAACTATATAAGGTTATACCCTGGTTGGACGACCGAGAATCTCTCCCAAGAAGTGCAGAGTATGACCAAGGCGCCGAGGTACACGGTTGATCCAAGAGTGCCCGGAGCGTACGAAACTCTCTTGCCATTCTTGGTAAGTCTTGGCTATGATGCACTTGGCCTGAAGAAAACCCCACTTAGGGTGCAGTCTTGTAACTATAAGCCATATATGAATAAAGGACAAGAGACTACGAAAACAACTGGTTTTTGGTAAATCCGGATGGGGGGGAGCTAGTCTTGTATGGCCGATGTTCCCTCCTTGAAGGGGCAACCAGGTGGGAGATAAGGGCGGCACCCTCCATTAGGGAGATGATAAGTGTCTTAAGACGGCAATTTCATGGGGCTTTATGATCGCAAGAACATTTAGACCTGTCATATTGTCGCGTGAAAAAAATTATACAGAGGCAATAAACCTAAAGAGAAAATGTTAAGATGAGATCAATGGGTTTTTACATGAAAGTGTAAAGACGTCATGCGATTTCATCGCAAGACGGCAATGTCACGAGGCTCTGATCTCACGAGAGAACTTAAACTTGTCATATTGTCGATATACAATCAAGGAATACAGATAAGGAAAGATCAATGGGTCAATACATGCAAATTTAAAGACGTCCTGCGATTTTTTCGCAGATGTAAAACATTGGCAAAATAAGACCTTTAACTAGGAAGGCATAATAAGACCAACAGATTACTATTAAACACTAACTATTTTATTTAAGAATGCAGGACAAATATGTTCATCGCAAGAGGCAGATTTCTTCAGATTCTTTTTCAGCATATCGCCAAAATATTCATTATATTATAAATGTATTCCTAATCGCGCAGCTAGCAAAAAGAATATATGGGAAATAATTCACTATCTCAAAAAAGATATTGAAGGGAAAGTATAGGAGCGGATAAATAAGATCTCAATATCTTCCTTGAGAAGATTCAAAATTAACAAAAGAAAATATTGAATTATAAAAGTTATGAAAGTTACATTTCTCACAAGAAATAAGAAAATAAAGAAAGCAAAAGTGAAATTCAAGCTTCAGTGATAGGCTCGCTAGCATTCTTTTCAGAATCGCCAATATTCTTTTCAGCATCGTCAATATTCTTTTCAGGATTGTCAGCATTCTTTTCTTTGCGAGTTTCTTCTTCTCTAGGAGAACCTTTATCTTCTTCTGGATTATCTTCTTCAACTTCTTCTTCGGTATCTCCTTCAGTAGGTGCATATTCTAAATCCTTATACATGGGAAGAGTGATTTCATCATCATCAACCTTTAGAGGAGGAACAGATATAGGAGGAAGAGAATTGGAGATTAGGATATCATTCACAAGAACTTCATCACTAAGATGAACCTTGCGAAGGAAATCCCTGTCGCGGTTTCTGATCTCTATATTCTTAAAGTACTCAAGGTAATCAAGTCTTCTTTCTTCCTTATCGCGAATATCTAATAAATTGGAAAAGAGAGTCTTGTTTTATTTACGAACATTATCTAACTTCCCAGTAAGATCAGCGATAGTAGAGTGAAGACTTCTTTCAGATTCTACGAGTAACAAAATGATGAAAGGTTATTCAGATAAAAGATATCAAGAGAAACATTACATAAAATTTGACAGAAATATCAAAGTGAGGTAGTCAATTGACTACCTTCTTTCTGCGAGATTAAATTTTGGATTAATGAAAAGAAGCAATTCTCCCATTGACTCATGGCATCATCAAACTTATCGCCAACTATGCCCTTCAAACGAGATTTCATACTTTCTTCTTTAGAACGAAGATATGAGTTTTCCTTTGATAATAAAGAGTTAGATTTCTCTAATTGGGAGCATTGATCTTGAAGTTTACTGGCCTTTAAGCTAAGAGTTATTCTACCCTTGATAAGTTTATCATTCTCAGCAGCAGAAGATCTAGTCACTTCTGTGAGTTCATCCTTAAGAGAACGAAGATATTTTTCTTGATTATCGCAAATCCTTTGAAGATTACTCAATTGCTGCGAAGAGATCGCCATTAAACTTGAAAATCTATGTTTCTCTTGGGATAAGGTTTCATTCTCATCTGATAAAGATTCTACCGCCAAGTTAGACTTGAGTAACAAATAAGAGAGGCGAGAAACCTCGTTCCTTAAATAATTTTGAGTTTGCAATAGTTGATTATTCTCATTGGTAAGATTATCTATTTGATCGATCGAATACGTGTAGAGATTATCTAATCTATTATGATGGTCCATCCAAGAATCTCTTTCAACACGAGCTTCTTCAGCGAGAGATTCAAATTTAAGTCTTTCCATGAAACGAGTTTGATTTAAAACTAATGTATAAACCAAGAATTTAAGCTTGAGTATAGAAAATATGGAAACAAAATAGAAAAACAAAAGGACAGAGGCAGGAAAATTATACCTTTTATCTCGTCATTTCTTCTGCGAAGATTCTCGCAATTAAGTGAAGAGTTGCGACGCTTGTGGTTCATAGTATCACATTCTGAAGTTTTGGCTTGAAGACTTTTCCTTAAAGCTTCAATTTCATGTTCCAAAGATACTCGCGAAGAAGTGTTATCAGAGACAAAATATTTGAGTAAAGTCTCGCAAGCTTCATATTGAAGAGAATCAGTAGAAGACTTTTTAGCGTTATCTAAAATATTAGATAAAATTTTAAAAGCAATATCAACCCCGACAAAGGTTTCATTTGATGGGGGAAGAGATGTAGAAGGTGAAGTTGAAATAATGGCGAGCTGAAGGTTTAAGTCACTTGCAATGGTTGCATTATCAGAAGGAGAAGTTTTTGGAAAAGTGGCAGTTGAAGGAAATAGTGGACTAGAAGGAGTTTCAGTCCCGACAATTTGAGGAATTTGATTTGTCAAAAACTCAGTAGGAATAGGGGTATTGACAGCGAGATTCTCGCAGACAAAAGAAGGAGGATTAGATTGCAAAGGTGTGGCGATAACTCTCGCAGTTGTTAATTCAGGAATGACGATATCAGCTCCAAGATTTTTAAATTGGCGAGGTTTTTTAGGAAGCCTCTCGTCATTCTGCGAATAATAACTTAGATAAGAAACAGAGGCAACAATATTGTTATTAGATAATAGAGTGTGTTTCATACTACCTTATCACTCGCAGAAATCCTCTTCTTCTTCTCAGCTTGCTTTTTGCGAGAGTTAGAGTTTTGAGTTATTACAGATTGAGTGTTGGGGATGGTTCCACTGAAGAGAAAAAATAACAATAAGAAGAACATTTAGAATAACAACGAGAGTATCTTACTATCAAGCAGAAGATTAGCTTATTATAGGTTATAAGAAAAATTAAAGAGGATTGAAGAACATAAGTAAAAATTAGTTCAAGCAGATGACAGAATTAAAGCATATACCTTGATGACTCCATTAGAACAGTAGCAGGAGAATATGAAGAAGGAGAAAAGTTGCAGACGAAGGAAGCAAAAGAATAAAAGAAGAAAATTAATTCTATAATTTAGCTTCACCTTTTATAAGCAAAAGAAGAATGACCTGATAGGTGGGAACGTGTCGGTAAAAAGAGGAATTACAACACGTGTAAGCATTGAAGCTAAATCTACGGAATCTTGTCGAGCAGAAAACTTGGAAAGAAAATAAGCTGCGAGCGCTATGAAAAATTGAAAAATTCTCATATCTTTTCTTCTTCGCAGAAAAGACATGAGAAGAGGCAAGGTGTAGGACTAGAATATCGCCACAACTATGAATCTGCGGTATTTACAACACTTCTGCGAGAATATCGTGAGTTCATCAACAATATTCGACGAGTGTCACAAAGAAATGACGTAATAGCTGACGATTGTTTGAGCATGAAAAAAGCGTATATATCTCGCGATGATTACAAAGATGGCGATAATAAAGATTAAAGTTATGGCAATGATATCACAGAGTAAGATCCGAAATAGTAGGAAAACTTAGTTGTCATCCATTATGTAATTTTCCTATATAAAGGGTTCGACTAGCTCTAGAAGAGGATGATGTATTTTTTAGAGTTGAGAAAGTCTTGAGGAGAGAGAAACTCTAGAAAGAAAGTTGTAATTCTGAGTTTTGATATTTCTTGTAAATCATTTCTGGAAATCAAATAAAGAATGTCGTTTTTAATCTTCAAGTCTTAGTTAATTGTTACAAATTCTTGACAAGGGTGTAGTGTAGGAATTCCTGCAACTACAACAGTAGCATATTGCTTATCTGATTCTTAAATTTGCTTGCTAGCAACATGGAGTATTTGTTGACCATTCAATCCAGGAAATCTATTAGTAATTATGGGAAGAAGAATACGAAATTATATCTTTTACTAACTGCTCATGTGGTGCTTACGTGGGCTGAATTTCAGTTGATTTGCTTTCTTCCGTGTTTTTTCTTTTTTCTTTTGGTTTTGATCTTGTCTTACCATGAAGCCATAAACTCGCTCTAAGGATAAGTCCTATGGGCTAGATATCTAGCTGCTAGATTGGCTATCCACGTCAGCATGGGCAACCATCTAAGTCTTATGGTGTTTCTAATCTAGCAGGTAGTTTCCGAACAGAACAGCGATGGGCGCTGAATCGAGCGGCGCTCATAAATATTTTTAATCATTTTTATTTCCAGCTTTTCTCTCATCCCAGTGTTTGTCGCACAAAAAACCGTAAATAAAAAAATACACAGCGTGAGGTGATGACACGTCATAAAAAAGTACATACACGTGAGGTGAAGAGAAGTATTTGACCAACTCCGTTGCATAAAGTAATGGGTGTGACGTGAGGTGAATAGGATTCAACAGATGAAGTTTGTTAGGTAATAAGCATGAGGTGATGACACGTCATTAACATATCCATTTTACTTCTTAAAGTAACGATATGACCCACTTATTTTCTTTATTTGTGTCAGGAAGAGAAGATTAACGCCGAACCGTTCAGCGTAGAGTCATTTTTTGAGCGTCGCACTATTCGGCGTTTCAATCTCGCGGATATTTGGACTGCGAGCAAATGCTAGGAGAGAGAAGTATCCAGATTGAGTGTAAACTTTTTTCCCACACTTTTTTCATAATTTGCAACACTTTTTTGCCAATCTAGCAGTCCAATCTAGCCCATAGGGGTTATCCTAAGGAAGAAACACGTTTGAGAAGGAGAAAACCAAAGCAATATCCAACAGAGGGTTGGATAGATGGAATAAATCAAAGACCAAAAACTTGTTGTCATCCAGGTTCAGAAATACTAAACCCTAATCTCAATTTTAACTCTAGGTTTTTCAATTTTTGTATTCCTTCGTTTCGCCTAATTTCATGTTGAAAAAAGTAGTTCAAAACAAAATATTTTCTTATCATAAAAAAATCCAAACATCAATCCATGAAACAAAGGTGTTTCGTACTTGAACAGAACAGTGCTGCGTTGAAGTTCAAGATTTTAGCTTATAACAAAGATGTTTAGTACTTAAGAGCAACATTAGTGTTGTTGCTATAAGCCATATATGGCAACAAAACGTGGCGCAACGTTGGTTCTCAAAAGCTAATTTTGTTTCCAAAATGCTATATTGCTATATTGAGTTTCCATATTTGAGAACTCTTTTTAGCAATTCTCAAATATAGCACCATGCATTTATAAAGTACGTCCAACACAAAACGCAGTTTTAAAAGACGTTGAACACAAAAAGTAATTTTTAATTTCTTTTTGAAAATTTAACGTAGTTTATAACTACTTAGTTGGTGACGGTTTTTATAACTCCTTTTACAATAACTCATTTAAAAACTACTTCTTACACATTACGTGTTTTATAACTCCTTTTATCTAAACTTAGTTTTAAAATGCTTGTTTTATGGCTTGTTTTAAACGTAGTTTAAAAATGAGTTGTATCAAATGCTTTTATAAAAACCGTTTGTCCTTACACGGTATTTACAATTACGTTAAGCTTTAACGCTTTTATAAAACGTGTTTCGTTCACACAAAGTTAATGATTACGTTTACAGACAAACTCAGTTTATAACTACGTTGGTATTGAGAATTCCGTCTCCCAGTAAGTCACACAACAAAATTTCCAAATAAGCTGCTATATATGGGATAGCAATTTGAAAATATGGAATCTCAACACTAAAGTTGCTCTAAATGGATCCATGAACCAAAGGTGTGTAGCTTACAACAAAGGTGTTTAGTATCATAGAGTTGCTAATAAATTCAGGTAATTTTATCTCTCTCTACCCGGTTTGTAATTCCCATTGGTTCATTTCAAATGCTTATATGGGTTTAATTTAATTAATATTAAACAATTGGAAACAGAACATAATAAGTTTCAGCTATTTTAATAACCAAAGGAAGCAGAACCATAGAAGTACTTAATGTTGGCTAAGTAAAGCATATATAGTCACATTTCTGTATAAGAAAAGTGGTAACTTTATAAGCAGCTCCCTTATTAAACCAAATCAAATAAAAAAAACGTCCTAACAAACCTGAAGTGGAATACAGGTACCACATTTTAATTTTAAAAACACTAATGAATCTTACCGATCATAATTATCTAATACAAATCGATATACAAATATATATACCTCGTATAACAAACACAAAACTAAACAATGCACTTTTATGTGCACTACGTATAGCTGGCGTACAAGAAAATGCACCCATCTTGTAGAAACTGCAAGATCGCCAGCAAGCCTAACACCAATTGGCTCTCCCCCATTGAACATCAAGCTCATCAGCAAGTCCAACACATCTTGTCCCTTCTCCAATGATTAAGCATTTAAACTGCAGACTAGCACTAGATACTAGTTAGTTATCATGCAACTTAAGAACTGATAGGTTTTTCGTTTTATTTTGATAAAAGAGGATTTTGCTTGCTGTGGACAGCCATTTTGCTCTCGTGAGTGAAAAATCGTCCTTGGGTTCTTGTATATTAGAATCTCCATTGTGCATTCAATTTCAACCTACAAAAGTACAACAAAAGCTTTCATACGAAGACGGAAGAGAGAGAAGTAAGGAAACATATATAGAGCAATGGGAAACACCTAAGAAAGTTTTCTTTTCCTATTGAATTTCAAGTCAAGTCATATTCACTGCTCATACGCCCTTTTTACAAAGGGATTTTTGATAAAGTACCCCTCTTCACTTACCCCCACAAAAATAATGCCCCCGTTTTTTTAACATTTGTTAAAGTGCCCTTCTGTTTGGTTTTCCGTCTTGGATCAGTCAAGACTAGTTTACCCGGTCAAAATGGTATAGAAAATTACACTAAAGCCCATACCTAAACATAAAAGTCTCACAACCTTTCATTCCCCAAAATCATCACCGACCCCTTCTGTTTTTCTTCCCCTTCTTCCCCGAAAGCTTAATGAGAAAGTTCCATATTTTTCTTTAACTTCTTCAAGTCATTCAATAATTTCAAGTTCATCTTCTCCTTTGATTGGACGACTGTTAAGGAGGCCTTCTATGTGATGACAATATGTAATCTTTGTCTGTCACAAAGAATTTACAAAAAAATCAAAATCATGGTTAAAAAAAATAAAAAAAAATTCAATTCACAATTTTGAATCCATTCGTAAATCAATAAGAGAATAATTTGCTTCAATTCAATGCCATATTGAACACATAAATTCTTACTAGAGTGGTTTAACCTTTTCTTTTATCCAATTTGAATAAATTTCATACTTAGAAATAAAATTTTCTGTAAACAAAACAGAACTCTTAATCTTGTCTTCACTACGCAAACCCATGTGATCAATAACAAAGATACTTCTACAATTAACACAACAGATGATAACCCATCATCACTACGCAAACCCAGCTGGTTAGAGCTTGTGAGAGAAGATTAAAGAGAAATACTGAAAGTAAAAAGAAAGAATCGGCTTAGTCTTAGTAGAAGAGGGAAGTGGAAGGAAAAAAAGAAATGTTTCGATTAAAAAACAAATTTATATACAGTTACAATATATTCCTTCAGGTAGAAATGAACACGTATTGATCATGCATAGTTTACGACAACACGTGGTGTCCATTTCTTTTCTTTGTTAGGTAAACCGTGGTGTCCGATTTAGAGATCCGGCTCATTTGTAACATCTTTCACAAAAATGAGTTTGATGGTGGTACTACTGAGTTCATAAATGAAGAAACTGAAAAGAACCCATAGCTAGAAGAGAGAGTTTCATCTGTAGTTGATTGAGTAACTATTGAGATGTTGATTTTTGTTTCTCCACCAATTTTTGTTTCTCCACCAATTTTTGTTTCAAGTAAGTATTGGGATAAATGGATTGAGTTGAGCATCAGTTTCCACTCTATCAATTTTTCTTTGTTTGTTCTCTGTAAAAAATTGAAATTGAAATGGATTGAGTTGAGCATCTGTAGTGTTATGACATTGGATGGAGTTGGCGTTTCGAATCGCTGATTCAAGTAGAATCGTGTCACTACTCAGTTAGAAGGGTTTTTAAGACATTTTGCTACCGCCACCTAAGCGTTAACGGCCTATAACGGCCATCTACCGTTTTATTAAAAAAACTGTTAAGGCAAGGGTACTTTAACAAATGTTTAAAAAACGGGGGCATTTTTTTAGTGTAAAGTGAAGTGTAGGGGTACTTTATCAAAAATCCCTTTACAAAGACATCGAACCATGGGTAATAGCTATCCGCACAAGACATTAATTTCGGTTGCGGTTAAGAATTTTGGATGGACCTTCAAAACTACCCCCAAATCCTTCACTGTCTTCACTTGTAGCTGCAAATCCCTGACAAACATAAACTCCTTCATAAGTTCAAAGCAAGGTTAAAGCTAAAAATATCAGCAATATACAACATATGTTCTCTAATTGTCTTCCCTTCAAAACTAGTTCAAATCCTTTTAAAACAGACCACAAATTTCGTAGCAAACCAGCAACCTAAAGATATCACATTCACTGATTTCTCGGGAAGAACTCGCCATATTTCCTAAAAAATATGTACCTAGCTCTTCTATTCTTACCAATCGCTTAAATCCATCTCAGTATGTCCAATATGGACACCAAAATTCATGGCAAATACCCACACAAACAAATTTGGCAATAACTTCTTTTGACTGATTCTCAACTTAAGAAT
The DNA here is from genome assembly GCA_023529315.1 of Papaver bracteatum. Lineage (NCBI taxonomy): Eukaryota > Viridiplantae > Streptophyta > Magnoliopsida > Ranunculales > Papaveraceae > Papaver > Papaver bracteatum. Next base: position 517,317 of record JAJJWX010001985.1, read on the forward strand.
TCCGTACGAGTCCAACCCAAATTCAAACCCAATCATACCAAATCCTAAAGCTACAATATTCTTTGTTCTTCTAAGCTGAAACCACTTCAAATCCTCCTCTAAAATCACCACATAACATGTATACCAATATGTACACTTGTACTATAGGTGCACTAATATGTACACTTATACATCACGTAAAACATACATACATGATACATCTCGAATACCTTATTCATTTTATACCATGACATAAAACATATTCTTCCACAAGAACAATTCAACGGTTGAAGCCAGAAATGCCAAGAGTGGATATACTAAAAAGGAGGCAGAAATGCAATCTAAATTGTTATTGGAATGTTAGGGGTCCTGCTCGTGAGAAAGCAAGAACTAAGTTGGAAATGTTAGATATAAGTCATATTCTATAATTCAGTATAATTTTCAAGTCTTTTGATTACTCCATCGAACTAAGAATCTAGAGTTAATGAGCATAATACTATCATGTCTACTGATCGACACATAAATAGTGGCCATTCAGGGGTGTATGGTGACTGCATATCATGGAGAATGTCTAGGTAGAGAATAAGTCTTCGGGATGATTGCTACTTTTGACTTACCATGGCTAGGTTACGAGTGGATTTAATTGCATTTTTTATGCAACCAAAAAAATGGGTGGTAAATGTCCTAATTACACTTTGGTGAGTGATTTTGGTATGCTGTAAATGTTGGATATTTTCAATAACTTAGAAAATAAAACTGTTTTCGTTTTTGGTTTGTCACTATGATGGGGAAGTGTTCTGTGTTGGATAAACACAATGGATGTTAGTTGGAGATGAAGGGACACCTCTAATAGGTGTGATGGTTCATAAAGGACACAACCATTCCCAACAGACACCTTATGTGTCTTTTGGAAGTGAAGAGGCATCTCCAATAGGCATGAATAACCCTATAAGTAGTGAAGGAATTCTCCCATTCTTGAGAATGAATTCAACCTGTTTTCTCTCCATCTAAAGCATCATCAGAAATATCTCTCATGTGTTCTTGGTTGGGTCAAGGGGTGCAAACCTTGAATCCAACTTCCTGTTGTAGGGCTTTCATTGTATCCTGAAGGAATTATTTCGCATACCTGTTGCAATCGCCAATTTATATTGGGAGGGTAGAAATAATCGTCTAAAAGAAATCACCCGAGCCTTGAAAGCTTTTGAGTACAACAACAATTTCTTTTAGTGTTTTCATCCTCTGTTTTTACCCATAATTTTCCAACAGTTTTAGACGATTATATTCAGACAAGACAGAGGAAACGAGAATAAGGGAAGTTGGAAAACAAGCTTCAAATTTATAGTGGAAACAGTGTTCGGGAACATGATGTTGTTTATGGGAATTTGATTCAATCATTGGCGCGCAAACTCTCAAGGGTTGTGGTCAAGGGAAACTTCCATGAAATCAGATAAGTATAATATTTCCAACAATCTTAAAGACTAATACATCCTTAGTATCTCGGTTTCTTAGAAATAGTCACGTCATGTGTATGTTATGTGGATGAGCCATTATAATCACAATCTGTGCATATTATCGTCTAGCCTTTGTTAATGCTCTGTTATGTTCGTAAAGCATATCATAAATTTGCAACTGTGATTTTTACATCCACATATTCATCTGTGACATGATTGGTTTTCACAGTAATGCTTAGTCCTCTTGATTGGGGTTAGTAATGCCATATATATATATATATATATATATATATATTTTTTATGATAGCATGAGATATCTAATAAATGTATTAGAAGTTCGGAATCCTTTAAGGGTGCATAACGGTTGGATGTACGTGGTTTAAATTGACTGTTCAATTTACCCGCATGTGGCAGTTGAATGAGGCTTTGTTTAGAATGTTTGCAAAGGAAAGCCAGATCCATAATGATGGTACCTGTACCGGTATATTGATTTGAGGTTTTAATTTCTATTTAGAAATTATGGGGTACATGTTTGACACAAATGGTATTTCATGATATTGAGTTGCATTTTGGCATTTGAGAATTATCATGAAATAGGGGGAGAATTTATACGAAAATGTCGTATAAAATTTTCTAGTTGGTGGATTATTTTAAAACCAAAATCATCATAATTGTTGAGACAACAATGGTATGGCATGAACATAATTCTTGTGATAAGAATTATAGGTTCCAAATTTGGAAATTGGCAGGTCTTAAATGACATCGAAAGGGAAAAATGGAATACCGGTAAATATGTAACATATTGGAAGATTGGGCGGCCGACCAAATATCCAACGATGAGGTGTTACGATATTACCGATGCATAAATTATGAACATTTGCATTACATAATGTAGAATGTTAAATAGATATTGTCTATGTTTTTTGGGTATGAATTTGTAGGGGATTGGGCATGAGTAAAAGAGTTACTCATCAAGGTATTATATTTGTTGAGATAGCAAATATATAAGTTGCCTACAAATTTTCTATGCCTCTAGTGTATGCAAGTCTATAATGACTTCTTGTGAATTAACCGTAAATGTTAATTAGGATCACTAGAGAAGTTACAATTATTTTGTAAAATCAAAGAGGAACATTTTTAGTAATGTTTTCAGAATTGATTGCATTAGTAGATGCAATTAATGAGAAGAAATGGCTTAAAACCTAACTTGTAGAGATCCTATTTTGGAAGAAGCCATCTCAGGAGGTCTTGATTAATTGTGAATCAGGATATGATCTATAACGTCTTTAACAAGACTTATAATGAAAAGTCAAGACATACAAGTCTTAGACAAGGAACGGTAAGTCAATTACTCAAGAAAGGAGTAATTGCAGTTAACCATTGAAACGGAGAAAAGCTTGGTAGACCTACTTATGAAGAGTCTCCCAAAGGAATTAATTTCAATGAAGTATACAGAAATGGGACTAAGGTCTGTGAATGAAAGTTCGATCATCCATAGCAGAAACCCAACCTATGTTTTGAAAAAGATAAACAAGGTTCAATGTGGTACCAACAAGTTATGGAAGTGATTATGGTGCACTAAGTAAAACTTCTCATTTCTGTTTAGTCAGGTTTCTGCAAGAAAATAGGATGGATGTAAATCCTTAATGAGTCTGTGATTAGTAAAAGGTGTCTCGCAGAAACACCTTCAAGACTTACCTATATGAGTATGTAAATGTGGGTTGTTTCCTAAGAGAAGAAGACCGTTCTCTAAAGAAGACTCATGAATAAGGATATAAGCACAAGGCCTTTATAGTGCTTGGCTACAGAACACATGATTTATGGAATCAATATGTGTGGAGACTCCGGTTTTATCATAAGGGATACTTGGTTCAAGACTAGTTTCACCATAGAATCTCGATAAGGCTTTGAGTTTCTTACACTAATTGAAGGTTCAAACCCAGAAGGTACCTATCATTTATGTATTGGTTTCAACGATGATTCTTAGTCTCAATTGTGATTAAACTACGTTGGCTTGATCCCACTCGGGTACGTAGGCAGTCACTTGAGTGATGCAGCCACTCCGGTTTTATAAGTTTTATTTTATTTTATGTTTTTGGTTTTTGAAAATAGGGGGAGATTGTTGGATATTTTCAATAACTTAGAAAATAAAACTGTTTTCGTTTTTGGTTTGTTACTATGATGGGGAAGTGTTCTGTGTTGGATAAACACAATGGATGTTAGTTGGAGATAAAGGGACACCTCTAATAGGTGTGATGGTTCATAAAGGACACAACCATTCCCAACATACACCTTATGTGTCTTTTGGAAGTGAAGAGGCATCTCCAATAGGCATGAATAACCCTATAAGTAGTGAAGGAATTCTCCCATTCTTGAGAATGAATTCAACCTGTTTTCTCTCCATCTAAAGCATCATCAGAAATCTCTCTCATTTGTTCTTGGTTGGGTCAAGGGGTGCAAACCTTGAATCCAACTTCCTGTTGTAGGGCTTTCATTGTATCCTGAAGGCATTATTTCTCATACCTGTTGCAATCGCCAATTTATATTGGGAGGGTAGAAATAATCGTCTAAAAGAAATCACCCGAGCCTTGAAAGCTTTTGAGTACAACAACAATTTCTTTTAGTGTTATCATCCTCTGTTTTATACCCAAAATTTCCAACAGTTTTTCTGCTATGGGAGATCAACCTTCCTAAAAAAAGGGAGATGATCTTATTATCACCACCAACGACAGTTCATTTTCCTAGTACGGGGTCAAAGCAAAATGTAAACCCCAAATCCTTAACAGACCTTAAAAATCCTTTTTTTAAAACCAGTAGCATCCTTTTGGGGATTCAGTTGCGAACTCTGAAATTTGATGTGACCATCATTTTGTAGATACATCTCATATCTCCACTTTGACTCAAACAATCATACGATACACGAAAAAATCGCATCTATGGTTTTGTTCAAGAGTTAAATCAGAGAACACACCATTTTCCTAAAAATGGTTTCAGAAAAGATGGATAAGGACGCGTCTTTTGAAGAAGGTTGTGCCATGTAACTAATTGAAAACCGTTAGACAATATCAAATAACTAATTGACGGTTCACATGAAAAGGGTGTAACCCTTCCGATAAAAGATGCCTCTTCAACACAGTCAAATGCATGACTGAAAACTTAATGCATTCATATTACAAATGAAACGACACATTAAGTAAACACAATATAGGTTTTCATGGAAACTTATCGTTCTCAAGGGAAGTTATCGTGATCAGCCACTTGAAACGACAATAATTCACAAGATATTCTCAAACTTACCAAGCAGATCTTATTTACGGGAAAAGAAAACTTCATGAGAGTCACCATGTAATTGCATCACAGATATATATACTACTTATCTGATTCCTTGGTGGTAATAACAGCTTGGAATATCTTAACACTTGAAAAAGGGGCTAGAATATGGATTTCTTTTCTAGCCCCTTTTTATGCAACAAATGAACGTTTCAGAAAAACACAAATATTTCACGCATGTAGCTGTCAAGGCCAAATTATTAGTGTGACAACCACAGGAAATACGAATGTCCATCTAACAAGCGATAAAAATGATTATCTCACTAACCCAAAACAACAAGCATGCATTAAATTTTGGAAATTTTGGAAAAATCTAGCCAAATTCTTGGAAAATTTTGGGTGCAAGCGACCCCACTTGCAAAAGTCCAGAGGATGATAACACTAAAAGAAATTGATTTGTTAACCCAAAACTCAAAAAATTTTGGAAATTTTGGAAAAGGCTGTTGGAAAATTTTGGGTATGATTAAAAGAAATTTTTTGTACTCAAAAGCTTTCAAGGCTCGGGTGATTATTTTATTTCCCTCCCAATATAAATTGGCGATTGCAACAGGTATGTGAAATAATGCCTTCAGGATACAATGAAATCCCTACAACAGGAAGTTGGATTCAAGGTTTGCACCCCTTGACCCAACCAAGAACACATGAGAGATATTTCTGATGATGCTTTAGATGGAGAGAAAACAGGTTGAATTCATTCTCAAGAATGGGAGAATTCCTTCACTACTTATAGGGTTATTCATTCCTATTGGAGATGCATCTTCACTTCCAAAAGACACATAAGGTGTCTGTTGGGAATGGTTGTTTACTTTATGAACCATCACACCTATTAGAGGTGTCCCTTCATCTCCAACTAACATCCATTGTGTTTATCCAACATAGAACACTTCCCCATCATAGTGGCAAACCAAAAACGAAAACAGTTTTATTTTCTAAGTTATTGAAAATATCCAACAGTAAATGTTGAAAAAAGAGTTTATAAATACAACATAAAACCTTATATGAGATTACAGTTCTTTAAAGTACCAATATTATCATTTGATTTGATTGAAAATAGCATAAAGCTTACAGTCCAGTGAAAAAGTTTGCTAGGAATTATGTGAAAAAGTTTGTCGAACTAGCCAAACTCAGCTTTAATGGAGTTTTTTCTCTGAAAGCAAAAACTCCATTAAGGCTGAGCTCGGCTACCCGTATCTTCTGAACCATTAGTCGAACTACACTTGCAGATGAGTTCGACTACTTGTTCTTCAGATGTTGTAGCCGAACTTTATTTTCATGGTCGAAATTAGTTTATAACTTTTTCATTTTTTCGAAAGTTTTTGCCAATTCAAGCAACATTAATTAAATTTGAAGTATACCTAAGAGCATCCACAATGGACGACCAAAACTATAATTTTGGTCGATAAATCAATCATAGTGGGACTGACTAAAACTAAAAATCGGGACTAAAACTAAAAACTGGAGTATATTTGGTCTGAAAGCTCGACCAAAACTATATTCGGTCGAGCGGAGGTTATAAATGCATTTGATTGCAGGAGCATATTAAAATTTTGCTTGGAGTGGGACGTAGATATAAACTTCTCCCCAAGCATAGACGCAAATATATAGTCCATTCGACTGGGGCCAAAGTATAACGTTCGCCCGATGGGGCGTAAGTATAAAGATCATCTGTTGTCAGACCAACTTATAAACATGGTTTGTCCATGGATTTTAAACAGACCAACTTATAAAGCTCGCCTGTGTAGGGACAAAATATTCCAAGATATTGGGTTACGAACATAGTAACAAATACAAGAGAAAAGTGTCACAAGATAATGCGATCATAGAAGAAGCACGGGAGAAGTGTGAAGGGTTTGCGAATATAAAATAAATTTACGATCAGAGGTTGCGATTCTTCGCAGGTTATATACAGTTGTACCGATTTCACTATAAATAGTAGTTCAAATGCTAGATTGAGGGGGGCTTCTTAGATGAATGTTAGAAAAAGTCTTAAGAGAGAGAACAGAGAAAGTTGTAGCTGTTCTAAGTTCCATTAACATATTTCTTTGTAATCAGTTGAGAATATTAATTAGTAAATTTTCATTTTTCATCAAGAACTTCTCAAAGTTTTATGAATTCTACTGAGGGTATAGTTGTAGGATTTCCTGCAACTACAGCCTGTTATCAGATGAAGTTATAATGGGTGCCTGGGTTAGGCGTAGCTGTAATCTTCGCATGTGAGTGAGGCGTAGTTTATATGATCGTTTTGTTTCAGGCGTAGATTATACGTATGCTTGAGTATAATTTGGTCGTGCCCACTGTGTTTGACACTGATTATAAACTGAAAAATACCAATTTTTTTAGTTTTTGCTCTTTGGTTTTGCTCGCACCTGTAAGGCACCTCAAACTTGTCAACGCTATTTGACTGGTCTAGCGATGATAAAGAGACGATTTAGCTGCTAATAACTCGATTAGTTTAACAAGAACGTTAATTAATATGAATTAATCTAACAACGATTTAGGTACGAAACTACTACCATTGAATAGGTCTCGGAAAGTTGTATGGAATGGACTACTCGAACGTGTCATTCTGACACCGGACGAAGAAGAAATATTCAGATTTTTATGAAGGGAAGAATCATCATTTTGATCTTAACCTCCTGGCTGCCCTTATCCATTTCTCAGGTGCATTTAACATCTTTGGTCGGCCTTATCAACCCAAAACCAGAGGATAAACTCATTTATCTTTCTTTTCTTCTTCCTCTTTCTTCTTCCTTTTTTCCCTGTTCTTCTCTGCTCGTGTACCGTGAGAAGATTTTGTGATTAGGATATCAGAAACTTAAGAGAAACATTAAGAGTTGATTGTTAGTGATGCTATTGTGCTTGTTTGAGAACGGGTTGAAGAGGATGAAGTTATTGTTGTAAATCGAACATAGGAATTCTGAAGTTAGGGTTTGTGACGAATTGAAAGGTGAATCGAGTTACTGTTAGATGAAGAACATAAGGGTTGCAGTTGGATTGGAGATTTGAAGTGGATTTAGTGGTGAATCATTGAAGAGGTTTTGATTAGGGTTTCAGAAGAATTGCAGAAGAGAATATGAAGATGAATTTGATGTTCAAGGGGATTGAATTAATGATTGGGGTTTTTCTTAATTGAAGTTTAATCAGATGTATTGGGTTTAATTTCAGTTATGTGGGAGACCGACTCAGAAATTAGGGTTCTTATTAGATTTTGAATTTAGGGTTCGTCAGTTTTGGGTTGTAGGTGGAAAAGATGAGACGGATGTTGAACAATTAAAGGAAGAAGAAGACTTCCAAATTTGTATTTGAGGTAATTATTTTTATCAGTAAATTAGTTCGAGTTTATTATTGAGTTTATAAGTTATGGAATCGTGATGAAGATGTGATAACACTGAATGGTGAATGACAAAGATGTATGTATAGTTTAGGGTTGTGGTTACGGTGTTTTGAAGTTATAATTCTGAGAAATTATGTTGTTTTCAGTGTGTTGATGTTAAATAAGTAGGGAATTGAGATACTAACCGTAGGTGAATGTTTGTTATGATTCATAGGGAGTTGTAATGAATTTGGTGAATGGGTATTATCTGAGTTGTGAATTGGATGAGCTATGGTTGTTAAGATATGAAAATTACAGAGTTAAACAAATTAGAGTGTTGGTTTTGGTAAGTGAAATAAAAGGGAGACGGATTGCAGTTCATGAGTTTGGTGTTGTTACTATTGAACTGTGAATGGAGTATAAGATGAATGGGGTGATGGGATTTACTAATGGTTTATTTGGGGCTTTCCACTGCTATTAGGGGTAAGCCGAGCTTATAGTTGTGAATTAGTTATGAAGTTTACATAACTGGAATGTATGATTGGAGTAACATAGTTGAAGTGGAATGGTTGTTGTAGGTAGTTGCACTGAACCTGCAGATATAGTGGTGTTGTTGTGTGTTTGAGAGTTGCAGGCAGGGAAGGTGTAATTGAGAATGAGTTTGGCATGATAAATAAAGGTTAGATTGTACTGCAATTAAGATGTATTGCAGGAACTCAGATTCTGTTACAGGGAAGAGTTGAGTTGTAGTGAAGTCATGGAATTTTTGATTGGAGAAATGGAATGAGACTTCATGTGACTGAGTTATATGAATATAGGTTAGGTATTTGTGTGGAGTTACACCTCTTCAGTGGAAGCTTGCAACTACTATTGCAGTTAGTTATTAACAACGACCGATTCAAAGGATGAACCAGTGCATCGTGGATCTCGAGGTAGGCGTGGCATGTCATCAAAATAGGTGGGAATTTACATTTAGCTCTTTCGTGATTATTATTGTTTTCCTTTACAAAAGTTTATGTTTAACAAATTCATGCATCATCTGATTGTGTATTCGATGTTTTGTTTGTCTTTATGAATTGTTTGGGAAATGAACATTATTATCTGAGTTATATAGAATACGCTCCTTCATTTTGGTGTGTAAGGAATTGGTCGACACCAACATTGATGTGTAAGGAATTGATCGACATCAATGTATAATATTGGATGTGTAAGGAATTGATCGACATCCAATATATTTCATCGTCAATATATATAATTGGATGTGTAAGGAATTGATCGACATCTAATAATACATTGTTTTTAAGAAGGAGTTAGTCCGTCGTATATACCATGATTTTTTATTTCTGTGAATTGATTGTCTTTTAGTGTTTTGGGAAAACATAAATTGTTTTCCAAATCATTCCATTGATTAATTGAAAGTTAAATGTTATTTTTCTACTGGGCACCCCTTTTAGGGATGATGTGCTCACCCATTCCCACTTTCAGTTTCAGAGACAGATCAGAGTTGCGCAGCGAAAGCTTCAAGGGTTGATTTCATTAGTTGGTTATTTTTTATTATGTTTTATTATATTGCATATTGTATTTGTAAACCAAATGACTATTGTATATGTATCATTTGAGAGAAGTTCTTGTATATATATATTTCTGAGCGGGGCTAGTTTTGGGTTAAGTATTGTAACAGATTCTTAATTGAATGTTTAAGTAAATGATTTAGATTTTTAGTGCCTCTTATTTAGTTAATCTCTTGGATTAGTCAGCTGTTAGCTTAGGGGGTGCTGCAAAGTTGGTATCAGAGCTCATTATTAGATCTTATATGGGAAAAGATAGAAATAGCCAGTGCCAGTTAGTGAAGAATATTAGTTTAGAACTGGGTTGGGTTGTGAGATAAATCTTAATCACTAAAAGCTATCAATAATTAAAGATTTATCTGATCGATTGATTTGTTTGTTGTTTGTTTGTAATTGTAAGGAAGTAAAAATTGTAGGGTACACCAATACTTTAGGATTTGATAATAATTAATCTAAAAAGTATGAACACGTACACAATCCAATAGAAAAATAGTGAGATTAACACAATTGATAAATCTTGAAAGTTACATAAAATTTATTGAATACCTTGACTTATACATAGAAATCAACAATTTATAATCACATAAATGTTAATAATATTCTTGGACCTTAATAAAAATTGAAAGAGTAGTGAATAATAGTTCAACCATCAATGTTAATAATAAAAATATTATAATAGTAATTATAAAGCATAATAAAAGCGATAATTTTGATAAGTAATGTTAGGATTTCTTAATTAGTAATATATTGAACTTAAACTAAACTAAAATCTCACTAAATATATATAACGATAGAAATAATAATTATGATTAAATAACTATGGAAAATTAATAACGCTATTCTAAGGTTAAGTGTTGTAAATTCTAATAATTACAAATTATCTTTAGTCTAACAAATGATCCAGAAATTTATACAATGGAACAAATATACATGAAGTAGTGATAATAATATTCGGATGCTTAGAGTAAAATTAGAAATAAAATAAAATAAAATCGTATATTAATAAGATACATCGGAAATAATAATAGTAACATTTGGATAATAGATATAACATTACATTATTCTTACATGAATTTAAAAGTTATTTAGTTATAACAGTATGGTTTCATTTGGAATTAAATTTCGATTTCAGTAAAATAAATAAATAATAATAATGATAAATAAAATAAAATAAAATAAATTTTGATAATTTAATTGTTTAAAATGCGGCGAATTATTTATATATTTACGAAGTAAATTTATATAACTTACACCAGTTACGATAAAAGCTTAGAGATTAATCTTAATAAATTAATAATTGGTTAATCCAGCAATGGGGAATAGTGAAGGTTGTGCTTTCTCTGTTCGTAGGAAGGCATTGTTGGGACTAGCCAACCTTGATAGGGCAACTTCATTCAGAGATGACTGATCATAGAAGCTTGGTATAATTCTTCAGGAAACCGATAGATATAATTTCACTTAGAAAGATTTTTAGGATTCTTCCTTGTAATTAGAGAAACCTATTTTATAAGATACGAAATTAGTGTAAGAAATTTAGACTTATGTATTTGATAGAATTTAAAATCAGCATAGTTCAACCTAGAGCTACAAATTTTAGTTGTAGAAGCCATATAGGTTGGTGATTTATTTCTTATTGTTTGCGCTTAGACAAGAGATGGAATTATTCTATAAGGTGGGGAGGTTATGAAGACCAGAAGGATGGTTTGATTTTCGAGGACAAAAATGTCTAAGGTGGGGAGAATGTAAGGAACCTCAAGCTCGTCAACGCTATTTGACTGGTCTAGCGATGATCAAGAGACGTTTTAGCCACAAATAACTCGATTAGTTTAACACGAATGTTAATTAATATGAATTAATATAACAACGATTTAGGTACAAAAATAGTACTGTTGAATAGGTCTCAGAAAGTTGTATGGAATGGACTACTCGAACGTGTCATTCCGACACCGGACGAAGAAGGTATCTTCAGATTTTTATGAAGGGAAGAATCATCATTTTGATCTTAACCGCATGGCTGCCCTTATTCCGTTTCTCAGGTGCCTTTAACATCTTTGGTCGGCCTTATCAACCCAAAACGAGAGGATAAACTCATTTCTCTTTCTTTTCTTATTCCTCTCGTTTCTTCTTCTTTCTTCTTCCTCTTTTCCCTGTTCTTCTCTGCTCGTGTACCGTGAGAAGATTTTGTGATTAGGATATCAGAAACTTAAGAGAAACATTAATAGTTGATTGTTGGTGATGTTGTTGTGCTTGTTTGAGCACGGGTTGAAGAGGATGAAGTTGCTGCTGTAAATTGAACATTGGAATTCTGAAGTTAGGGTTTGTGACGAATTGAGAGGTGAATCGAGTTACTATTAGATGAAGAACATAAGGGTTGTAGTTGGATTGGAGATTTGAAGTGGATACAGTGGTGAATCATTGAAGAGGTTTTGATAAGGGTTTCAGGAGAATTGCAGAAGAGAATATGAAGATGAATTTGATATTCAAGGGGATTGAATTAATGATTGGGGTTGTTCTTATTTGAAGTTTAATCAGATGTATTAGTTTAATTTCAGTTATGTGGGAGCCCGACTCAGAAATTAGGGTTCTTATTAGATTTTGGATTTAGGGTTCGTCAGTTTTGGGTTGTATGTGGAAAAGATGAGACTGATGTTGAACAATTAAAGGAAGAAGAAGACTTCCAGATTTGTATTTTAGGTAAATATTTTTTTCAGTAAATTAGTTCGAGTTTATTATTGAGTGTATAAGTTATGGAATCGGGATGAAGATGTGATAACATTGAAAGGTGAAGGACAGAGATGTATGTATAGTTTAGGGTTGTGGTTACGGTGTTTTGAAGTTATAATTCTGATAAATTGTGTTGTCTTATGTGTGTTGATGTTAAATCAGTAGGGAACTGAGATAGGAACCGTATGTGAATGTTTGTTATGATTCACAGGGAGTTGTAATGAATTTGGTGAATGGGTATTATCTGAGTTGTGAATTGGATGCGCTATGGTTGTTAAGTTATGAAAATTGCAGAGTTGAGCAAATTAGAGTGTTGGTTTTGGTAAGTGAAATAAAAGGGAGATGGATTGCAGTTCATGAGTTTGGTGTTGATACTATTGAACTGTGAATAGAGTATGAGATGAATGGGGTGATGGGATTTAATAATGGTTCATTTGGGGCTTGCCACTGCTATTACAGGTAAGCCGAGCTTATAGCTGTGAATTAGTTATAAAGTTTACATAACTGGAATGTATGATTGGAGTAACATAGTTGAAGTGGAATGGTTGTTGTAGGTAGTTGGATTGAACCTGTAGATATAGTGTTGTTGTTGTGTGTTTGAGAGTTGCAGGCCGGGAAGGTGCAATTGATAATGAGTTTGGTATGATGAAGAAATAACTAAATCATCCATTGTTGAGAAAAATGCACTTATACAAGGTAGAATAGCTTTAAGTGTAAAAGCAAGTCAACTTCAAGAAGAATATACCAAATTAGAAGAATCCTATTCCTCTCTCGCGAAAGAAAACTCTTTCCTCCACTCTAAAGAAAAGAATCTAAGATCTCGCCTGAAGGGTTTAGTTGGAGATAAGTTTGATGATGCAATGAACCAGTGGGAGAATAATTGCTTTGCTTTAATTCAAAATCTAATTTCACAAAAATAATGTAGTCATTTGGACTACCTCAATCATTCTTCCCCTGCTTAATTTTTCTTGTGATTCTCTTATTGCGAATTCCCCATCTTAGAATTTTTTAAATATATATATATATATATATATTATTTTTTTACTTCTTTGACCATGCAGAATCTGAGAGAAAACTTCAGTCTTCTGTTAATACTCTGGATTCTAAACTTACTGCGTTGCATAAGGAAAATGCTTCTCTCGCTACTCATTTTGCCCGTTTTGGCGATCGATCAGAAAGAGAATATAATTACCTTACTTATTTCAAGGACATGGAGATTAGAAACCGGGATAAAGCTTTCCTTCACCAACTTCATCTTTAAGCTCAAGTTCTCGTGAATGATATTCTACTGTCTAATTCTCTTCCCCCAGTGGCAGTTAAACCTTTGGAAGTAGATGTTGATGAAATTCCTCGTCATGTTGACAATGACTTTGGCTATGAGACATGCGAAGAAGAAGAATAGGAATAAGTAGAAAATCCTCTTAAAGAAGCTACTACCGGTGATAAAACAACTGATGATAATCAATCAAATGAAGAAGATACTAGAATCAACCAGGACAGGGATAATACTGGCGAAGGCGAGAAAACTTGCGAAGATGACAAAGATGGCTAAGTTAATATTGAAACTTAAACTTTAGTATCATTCTCTTGAACTATCTCTTCTCTTCGCCTTTTTGTGAACAATGTATTTTATTCTCCTTGGGATTTAATTATTCTTCTAAATTTTTAAGTATTCACAAGGAAGATAATGATATTTTGTTTATTAATTCCCATACTTGCCTCTCATTATCTTTCTTGTAATGAATCCATGTTATTTCTAAAGAAATATCAAGAAATATAAGAAGTATGAAGTATCGATCTTTGAAATATAAGAAGTATAAAATATTCTGTGGTGAATATAAGAAGTATAAAGTATCCATCTTTGATCGGATTATATGAAGTATAAGAAGCAATAAACATTGTCTCATTTTATGCGAATTTTTGAATTACTCTACGAAACTTTGAATAATTCTGAGAAGTTATGAGTGTCTCCTGTAAGAAAAATGTTATAGGAAAATAATTAATGCTTAAGTTGAGGCTATTGGTCTTATTGTGCCTTCCTAATTAAAGGTCTTATTTTGCCAACTTTTGTTTTTGCAACAAAATCGCAGGATGTCCTTACACTCGCATGTAAAAACCCATTGATCTTGTCTTAACCTTGTCTTGTAAATTTGTTGCGACAATATGACAGGCCTAAATATTTTTGCGAATATAAAGCCCCGTGACATTGTCGTCGTGCGATGAAATCGCAGGACATCTTTACATTTTCATGCAATGACCCATTGATCTCATCTTATATTTTCTCTTGGCTTTTTTCCTCTGTGTATATTTGTTGCACAAATATGACAAGTCTTAATACTCTTGTGAGTAAGAAGCCTCATGACATTTGCATCTTAAGACACTTATCAGCTCCCTAATGGAGGGTTCCACCCTTATCTCCCCCCTGGTTTCCCCTTAAAGGAGGCGTACATCGGCCATACAAGATTAGCTCATCCCATACGGATTTACCAACAACCAGTTATTTTCGCAGCCTCTTATCCTTTTTGCCTATATGGCTTATAGTTACGAGACTACACCCTAAGTGGGGTTTTCTTCAAGCCGAGTGCATCATAGTCAAGACTTTCCAAGAATGGCCAGGGTAGGTTCATCCGCCCTATGCACTCATGGCTCAACCGTGTACCGCAGCGCCTTAATCATATTCTGCACTCCTTAGAAGAGATCCTCGGTCGCCCAACTAGGGTATAACCTTATATATAGTTGGAAATCCAAGGTACCTCTCCCGGATAGCTTTCTTGAGCCCCACATCTCCATGACTCAAGTTCCAGTAGCGGTATAACCTTATCCTTGATCCATATAACCAGATACCCCCTTAAATGACGTACTTTAGGTCTTACATTGTCCTATTACGAAATTTTATTCGCGAACTAGGGTGTACGCCATAAAGGTTCATCCCATTCTGCGAAATTTTATTCGTGTTTCTTGCCATATTTTCGCATATTCTTATTTTGTTTTGATTTTGAATGTTCTCGCAGCAATTTATTCAGCAAAGTTTTGTTCCCATTCACTATCTAACAATACTCATTATAATACCATCTTCAGAATTCCTTATTGGTAATATTTATTTAGATATAACCTTTTCCATGGTCTACCGAGTCTTTGACCAACATCTTTACCCTCTGGATCCATTAGTTTATATGCCCATGTACCAACTATCTCTTTTATGATATATGGTCCATCCCATTTTCTCGCCAGTTTACCACCATTTTCTCGCTGATAACCTGGTGTTTCTCGCAACACTAAATCACCTGGTTGGAATTCACGTTTTTTGACACGTTTGTTGTACTCGCGAGCTAATCTTCGCTGATAATTTTCCATATGTTGTAAATCCTTTTCTCTCTACTCTTATAATTTATCAAGTTTATTTAGAATCATTCCAGCACTAAGATTCTTCTCCCAAGCCTCTCTTTTTGTTGTAGGAATAGAAACCTCTGTTGGTAATACTGCTTCAACACCATATGTTAGACAAAAAGGTGTCATTCCCGTTGCTTCTATTCTAGTTGTGTTGTAAGCCTAGACTGCATTATAGAGTTGTTCACACCATGCTCTATGGTATCCTTTTAGCTTCTTTTTTAAGATGTCTGCGATTGTCTTATTAGTTGCCTCGGCCTAACCATTAGCTTGTGGGTATAAAGGAGTAGATTTTCCACATCTTATCTTAAATGCATTGAGCAGTAGTTCTATGTTCTGCCCCTCAAACTGCTTTCCATTATCAGACACCAACTGGGCTGGAATTCCAAATATGCAAATAATATTTTCAAATATAAATGTAAATATATCTTTGTCGCGGATATGTTGTACTGCTTTTACTTCTGCCTACTTTGTGAAGTAATCTGTTGCAACAATTAAATATCTCTTTTGCCCTGATCCTGGTATAAATGGCCCCATCATATCTAAGCCCCATTTTCCAAAAGGCTACACACTTGTTAAATATGATAATGGTGCCCCTGGTGCATGTATCTTTTTTCCGTGTCGCTGACAATCTTCGCAATGTCTTGATAGTTGTTTTGCATCTTCATGCATATACATCCAGTAATAGCCTTACATTTTTGTTCTGTATGCGAAATATCTCCCTCCACTGTGATTACCAGCATCCCTACTATGCAACATTTTTAACACTTTTTCTCCTTCTTCCCTTGTCAAGCATCTAAGTGACGGCACATTGAAAGATTTGCGATATAATATTCCATCTCTTAATTCATAATTTGTTGCATGACTTTTCAACTTGTGTGCTTCTAATATGTTTCTTGGTGTTTCTCCTTTCACTAGATATGCATGGAGCTCTTCTCGCCAATCTGCAATATTGCCTCTTGGTTCTTCCTCGCCACTTTCTATCATCATTACGTCTGCTTCTTCGTCTTCTTCTTTATTGATTGAAGGTGATATAAGTGTATGAATTTTTATGCATCTCGCAGTTGGATCTGTCATCATACTTGAAATGAAAGCATAAGCGTCTGCGAGTCTATTGTCCTTCCTTGATATGTGTCTGCACCTTATTTGAGGAATTTTCACAGACAAATCTTCAACAAGTTTTTTGTATTTCTTCAAAGATGGTTCATTTTTAGTGTATTCTCCTGTTATCTGGCGAATAACTAACTGCGAGTCACTCGTAATTCTGGCATTCTCCAATTTCATGTCTACTGCGAATTTTAAAGCATGTATTACTTCTTCATATTCTGTTTCATTATTAGTGGATGCAAACTCCAATCTAAATGA
Source organism: Papaver bracteatum (assembly GCA_023529315.1). Classification (NCBI taxonomy): domain Eukaryota; kingdom Viridiplantae; phylum Streptophyta; class Magnoliopsida; order Ranunculales; family Papaveraceae; genus Papaver; species Papaver bracteatum. The sequence goes on from JAJJWX010001985.1 coordinate 534,434, forward strand.
GAAAGCCATTTTTGATCCTTCTGGCGAGATTAAGACAATCCCAATTCCATTATCTTCTCCATTTGAGGATCCATTTACCAGTATTTCCCATCTATTTGGTTCTGTTAACAAGTATTTTGGATCTCCATGCTCTTCTTGTATATCCATCATATCCTCTACAGCTTCATCATCTTCTAATGGAAATTCTACCAAAAAGTCTGCTACAACTTGCGATTTTGTTGAAGATAAAACTTCATACTTGATTTCAAAATGACCTACTTGGGTATTCCATCTTTCAACTCTGCCTGACCTCTTTGAGTTTTTCATTACTGACTCAATTGGTACTTTTGTTAACACTTTGATTTTATGTGCTTGAAAGTATATGCGAAGCTTAAATGTTGCATAAATCAACGCTAGAATCAAATTTTCAATCTTTGAGTAATTTCTTTCTGCGGCATTAAATGTTTTACTGATGTAATAGATTGGTTTTTCCACTCTTGCATATACTCGCAACAGTACTGCGCTCAATGCATACGATGTTGTTGCAAGATAAATTAATAACTCTTCTCCTGGTTCTACTTTTTGTAGAATTGATGTATTTATCAGATATTCTTTTACCCCTTGAAAATCCTTTTCACATTCATCCGTCCATTTGAACTTTGTCCCCTTTTTAAGAATGTTGAAGAAATGTTTGCACTTGTCTGAAGATCGCGAAATAAACCTTCCCAGCGAAGCTAAAAGTGCATTTAACTTCTGCACATCTTTCACTGTCGCATGAGTTTGCATATCGCGAACTGCTTGTACTTTTTATGGGTCAACTTGTATTCCTTATTTTGATACAATGTAACCTAAAAAAAATCCCGACGCAACTCCAAAGACACACTTTTTAGGATTTACCTTAATGTTAAATTGTCGCATTTGATCAAAAATTTCCTTCAAATCTTGCGTATGGTTCTTAGCTTCCTTGCTTTTTATTAACATGTCATCTACATACACCTCTAATGTTTTATGTATCCACTTCACAAACACCTTTTCCACCATTTGTTGGTATGTTGCTCCTTCATTTCGTAACCCAAATGGCATTTTTGTATAACAATACATTCCTCTTGGAGAAAAAAATGCAGTATGCTCTTGATCTTCTTCAGCCAATGGAATTTGATTATAGCTTTTTTTTTTTTTGGTAAGTCTTAGTTTATTAAAACCAAAAAAAACGTAATTACAAGAATTACAAAATGGGAGGCTCGAGGCCTCCCCACCCCCATAAACCAAAGGGGCACACTAAAAAACCACATAAAAAATTGAAAAAGCTTATAAAAAGCTTTCCAACACCAAAAAGAACAAAAGAGTAAAACAAAAAACTAATATCGTTTGCGTCCAACTCTAAAATTCCTCTTCTTAAGGCTAGCAATTGTTTTTGTCAAATCAAATTCCTCAACTTGCTGGTTGTATTCATCTTCAAAGTAATCTTCATATTCATCTTCATATTCATCGTCTTCTTCCTCCGAAGCATAATTACCACTAGGAATAAGCTTAATAGGAGATTGAACTTTTTTCTTAGTTGACATTCTATCCATTAACTCCTTTTTTTCCTTGAAGTATTCTTTTCTAAATCCTAGATCTCTAATGAAATTAGCCCGCACTTGATCGTTTTGAATAATGCTCGCCTCATCTAGTTCCTCACTAGACAAAATATTTTTCATATCAAACACAACATCATCCAACCTGTCCCATTGATTTTTTAATCCTTCTATTCTTTCTATGAAAGCTTCTTTTTTTTTTAAACATGGGAATCATGTTTCCTTATATCATCAGAAATTGTACCCCATTCTTTTGAAATCTTAACTTCGGCTGCCATATTAGCAGCTAGCAGCTCCGCATTTTCATCCTCCGATATAGCATTATCACTTTCCCGGATCCCCTCTTTCAAAAATTCATTATCTCTAAGACCTAATTCGGAGTTTAGAGAGTCAAACGAATTCTCACAATGTATTTCAGAAGGACTGAATATTGCATCCACAAAAGGAGTAAACGTAAATTTAGTAGGCGATTTTTTACCCTTTACATGCTTCCACTCATCTTTAGCAACGTTAAGTAACATCTCTTTGTTAGGTTGGTTGGAGTGCTGAGCAACCACCTCCGCAGCCTTCTTTGTTATTGTAACAACAAATTCTTCTTTCCTAACTTCAACACTCTCTGGAATAAAAGGAATAGTAGGCGCTTGCTTACCTTTCTCTTGACATTTTTGAATTGTATTTGGCATAGCACGGGCAGCAGACTTAGTCACGGACTGACCTTCTTTAGTGTTGCCTTCCTTTTCCGTACCCGAAACAGACAAGGATATAGCACCCTTTCGTACAACAATATCCTTTTGCTCAACAATAATGTTTTTACACCTAATAAGCTTCATCTGAGCTTCACGAAACTCAGCTGAAACTTTATCAAGCTCAAGCTCCAATTCCAACTTTTAGCATCATCAAGAGCAGTTTGATGCTGCCCAGCAGTAGGAGTAGTACTCTTATCCGCATCATCATCACCTTTCCCTTGATTTGCATTGCCGTTATCACCATCAGCCCCTTTGGGTTGCCACTTCTGAACATTCTTCACATCATTTTTCTTGCACTTATTTCTACAATCGGTATCAACATGACCAACAATTTTGCAATAATAAAAAAACTTGGGTATTTTTTGTAGCTCTACAAACTGATCAAAACTTCTACCCCCTACTGTTACATGAATTGAATCCGGAATTTTCTTTGCAAAATCAATATTAACCAAAATAGCTGCATAACACCCATATTCGTGATTCAATGTCTTCTTATCTACCATAACTGGATTGCCTAGAGTTTTTCCAAGAGATAATTTTTTCGTCCATAGCTCTACATACAAAGCAGGAAAATTAACCCACACAGTAGCATGAGAATAACTCTCTTTATCCGGATCAAACCATGGAAACCAGTCTTGAAGATGTAACTCTTGTTGATTAACCTTCCAGATTTTCTCACGCACTTTTAGTTTGTTCTCTTCAGATGAAAACTTGATAATAAAAAAACCTTATTCATAGGCGTGAACTTTACCATAGATGGACCGAAACCCCACTGATTTTCCAAGGATCTTGTAATATCAGTGAACTTTGCAACCCTAAAATCCAATCTTCCAATAAGACTGAAATTCCAGGCCGCACACCCTTCTTGGAAAAAATCTAACGAAAGTTCCATAGAGGGCTTATCATCATTAAACATTGGATTTGGAAGACTGCCAATATCAATTATAGTATGATTCAAATTTTGTTTACCTTTAATCATGTCTGCTAAGGATATATTCATCTTAAGAGGTTTAGAAGAAACTGGATCTTGTTTTTCTCCCATTGTAGACCATCCAAAAATGATCAAACAAAAGAGAAATCGTTTGTAAATTAAAACCTCAAAAGAAGATCGGATTCAGAAGAACAAAGCAAGAAAAACGCAAAGAAAACCTCAGATCTATATGATAATCAAATTTCCAACCACTGATGTTGAAGAAACCTATGATTCAATCATCATAAACCTATTGAAATTGATTTAGATGATCCAAATCATGAACAAAGAACAAATCTAGACATTATAAATTTTGGAGAGGAAAAAATCGCCTAGAGAGAGAAATCAAGAGCAGGTTGGAATTTGATTATAGCCTTTATACCCATCCAATGAAGACATTCTTTCATTTCCCGCTGCTGATTCAACCATTTGAGGAATATATGGTAATGGAAAACTATCTTTTGGACAAGCTTTGTTTAAATCAGTAAAATCTATACAAATTCTTATCCCTTTGTTTTTCTTTGGGACCACCACCATATTTTCTATCCACTCCGGGTATTTTGCTTGCCTTATGATTCCTGCATCTAGCATCTTCTGTAATTCTTCTTCTATTTTAGGATGATAAGTTGTCGCAATTTTTCTTATCCTCTGTTTAAATGGTCTTGCATCTTTGTTAATTTCCAACTTATGGCATGCAACTGATGGATCTATTCCAGGTACCTCATCCATATTTCATGCAAAGATATCTTTGTATTATCGCAAGATATTTGTAGGTACCGAATATCGCAAGAGGTTGGGTTGCGAATATAGCAATGTTTATAAAAGGAAAGTGTCTCAAAATAACACGAGGATAGAAGATACGTGAGAGAAGAATGGAAAGTTTACGAGATAAAATAAGCTTGCGATCATAAGTTACGATGCTTCGTAAGTTATTACAGTTGTAAAGATTTCACTATAAATAGTAGTTCAAATGTAAAATTCGAGAGGTTCTTTTAGTGAGTGTGAAAAAATATTAAAAGAGAGAGAATAGAGAAAGTTGTAACTATTCTAGTTCCATTTAGATATTTCTTGTGATCAATTGAGAGCATTAGTAAGAAAATTGTTATTCATCATCATGAACTTCTTAAGTTTACTAATTATACTGAGGGTGTAGTTGTAGGATATTCTGCAACTACATAATTGGCGCTAGAAACAGGGATTTGAAGATTGTTCTAGCAAAAATTCTAGGGAGTTTTGAAAATCTGAAATGGCTAGAAGAAAAAATACATCAGAACCATTGACTGCAGTAAGAAGAAGTGTAAGGCTTGCAGGTGGAGAAGCAAATGTAATAGGAGAACCTAGTAGGAGAAGGAATAATCAAAGAAATCAAATTCAACAAACAGAAGATCATGATCGAGTGAGTATACACACTTGAAGAACTGATACACCAGCAGAAACATACAGAGAACCACAAATTAGAGAAAATGGGAGATTGATGGGAGGAACAACTCGTGAAAGAGAAAGGGAGATGTTAGAAACATTGAGACAAGAAATTCAAGAAGAACGAAGGTTTGAAACTGAATAACGTGCCAATCTAAAAATACAAAATCAAGAATTGAGAAGGGAAAATGAGATGTTACAAAGGAGGAAATCTCAAAGTGTTGTAAGATCAAATGCTAGACCAAGAAGAGAAGAACAAAATTGCCTCTATGATTATGAACTCTTTATATATATTCTCGTAAAAAATTTCCAACAGTATTGATGGAATTGATTTCATTAGTTGTTGTGGTCTTATCATGCCTTCCTAAGTAAAGGTCTTATTTTTCCACCTCTTTTGTGGTAATATTTTTGCGATAATATGACAAGTCTGAACATTATTACGAATATATAACCTCGTGACATTATCTTCTTGCGATGAAATCGCAGGACGTTATCACACTTTCATGTAATAACCCATTGATCTTATATTAACTTTATTGTATGTAATTCTGCGAGTATGTATATATACATATATCTTTTTTTTTTTTTTTTGCGATTAGCTTTCATTGAAGAAAGACGCAAAACATATTTGCGAACAAAAGACCGCAAACTGTGATTAGCTTTCAAAAAAGAAAGAAAGTCGCAGAAATTTTACACAAGCAATTTTGTTCGCAATCGAAGACGGATATTTCATATTCATTAAATTTTATAAGGATTGAATACTTCTTATATTTCTTCAAAGATTCAATACTTCTTATAATTTTTCAGAGATTCAATACTTCTTATACTTCTTCAAACATTTAATGTTTCTTCATAGAGTGAATATTTTTTATACTTCTTCAAGGGTGTTTCATACTTCGTATACTTCTTTAAGGATGTTTCATACTTTTTATGCTTCTTCAAGAATATTTCATACTTCTTATACTTTTTTCAAGGATGTTTCGTAATTCTGCAAGGAGGATTCATAATACTTATACTTCAAGGGGAAGATTTCATATATACTTTGCAAAATCTTGAAGCTTCGCAACATTAAACTGAGGTAGATATTCTAGATACTTAAAATAAGGATTGATCACCTGAAGAGCAATAATAAGGGGGAAAGGAATATTAAGTTAGGTCTTCAAAATATATTATTTCTCTATATTATTTCTCTCCATATGATCAAGTCTTGCAAACAGAGGGAAACATTCAGTTAAACATCAATTTATCATCGCAAAATTAAGACATTGGTACTAATTAAATTTCAAAAGGAAATTGTTGATGGATTAAAAAGTGCAGTACTTAAGTAAACAAGATAAAAGAACTGAAGCAAATATACAGAAAGGATTAAAACTATTTTGAAGATGATTTATCTTCATCAAAATGATCTTCTTTTTCTTCTTCGGAGATATCATCTTCAACTTCACTATCAGAAATTTCTAAATACGAGGTATCATTGGGAATTTCTTCAGAAAAGAGTGTCTGATACTTCTTGAGAGGAATTTGGTTGTATTCACAAATCTTGCGAGTCATTTTAGCTCGGAAACGCTTGATATTTAAATTATGATTGTCCCGAGAAATTTGAAGTTGAGATTTTAAATCACGAATCTTCTGGTTACGTGCAGCAAGAATAGTTTTCAGATCATCATTCATCTTCGCATAATTTTCTGCAGTAATTACAAGATAAGAGAATAAAGAGTAAGGTAAGGAATTAAGAAATCATTTAGCAAATTACGGATTTAAAGTATTCATAATACACGAACTTACCTTCTGATTGCTTCTTATCATTACGAAGAGAAGTATTTTCAAGCTTTAGTTGATTATTCTCCTCAAGAAGGGAAGAACTTCCAGCTGCGATATTCGCAGATTGTAGGTTATCTTCGCAACGGGAATTTAATTCCGCATTATCAATATTCAAATCCTCTATTTGCTGACGAATTTTTGAATTCTCAATTTTCAACTTCTTACAACGGCTTAAAGTTTTCTTATCGGCAATGGAATGACGCCTTTCCCAATCTGAAGCAGCTGCGCAGCTGACCCTCCCAACCTGAATAAATAAAAAGGATTAAAAATCAATGAAATAAGGGAAATAAACAAGGAATAGAAAAGAAATTTACCATACTCCCCAAAGCGTATAGTTTAGCAGAGATACGAATCTTGAAATTCCATTAAGTGAGTTATTGTTGAGTACGAGTGGGAACTTTGCAAGCCTTCGCAATAAATTTACGAGCATTCGCAGTAGGAGAGTTTCCTAACCCACGAGAAGAGTGGAGAAAAGCCTCAGAAACTTGAATCATTGCAGACTCGAAAGTTTCTGCATTGATATAGTCTTCATCTTCTTCAGCATTGTCATCATCATATCCCCTATCAGAAATAGTATTAGAGTTAGAGCTAAGACCCTTCTTAGGAAATTTATCATCTTCATCACTTTTTTCTCCGTCAACATTCTTGCTAGAGGAAATCACGTTGGAGTAAGTACTGGTTGGGAGTTTCTTCCTCTTCTTTGCAGAAATTACGTCCTCAAGCTTCCTCTTTCCTTTGCGAAGAGTATTTTCTTCATCAGAAGGTTTGGTGTTCTTCGCAGAACGAAGCATTCTCTGTCTCACAGATAGCATTTCAGAAGAAGTTGAGTTCTTATCTTTACTCGCAACGGTCCCAGGAAAATCAGGAAGAGTCTATAAATTCAAATAAGGATAAGAAACAGAGGCAACAATATATTGTTTAGAATACATATAAAAGTGTTTCTTACCTCATTTGAAAACAAATTGAAAAATAACAAGAAGATAAGGGATGGAGATACATACATCTTTATCTTTGTTAGGCCAAGAAAAGACCCAAGGTTGATATTTACGATCACAAAGGTTCGCAGGAAGATCAACTATCCCAGAAATGTAAGAACCCGATAATGCTAGAGGGAAATTATACCAATCTTCATCATGAGAACGGAGAGGGGTTTTATTATTTCCTGAGGCATAATCAATATCGTGCATAAGAAGATCATCTTCTGCGATATCAGCTTTACGATGAAGACGAACACCCCAACGCTTACCTTCTTTCTTCGCAGGAATTAATGTATAATTTTTTAAGAAGTTCTCGACTGTATAATTTGCAGCAACAATTTCTACATCCCTAAATGCAAGTTTCCTAAGATCAATTGGATATAAAGATTTTCCAGTAGCAGCGCGAGTTGCGAATTCAACCAGAATGCGAATGCAATCACCAGTCAATTGATAAATGGCTCGTGAGAAATTTGGATGGGAGATAATTTCATAGAATAAAGGAAGATGGACATCATAAAGAGAAAGAGGGAGACCTGCGAGGATTTGGCCTCGTGGTAGGCTCGGAAAGATACCTACTATTGTGTATACTGCAAGTGCACAGTGTCGACAAGCAATACAGGGCAAGCACAGGTCGAACCACAGATACTTGGAGAGTGTAGAAGTTTGTTCTAAATCCTTACTAAGAACTGATTCAGAGAGTAACCAAAGGGGGTTTGTTTTTGTCGATACGACGAGATATTGGCAAAGACTTAAACGTAAAGTAATTTAAATTAAAATATGCAATTAAATCAAGGTGTAAATATTGAGAATATGGATACTAGGGTATTCAAATCCACCACTAACCTATGATATGCATTCAACTTGTAATATTATTCTTGTCCTTACAACAGATTCAAGTCTACCATATATCTAAGGTGTTTCTCCAATGGATAATTTAATCACAACTAAAGTATTTCTCCAAAGCATTAACTGTCTAATTAAAGCACAACTAATCTGAGGATCAATATTTGGTTAAGCATGAGTTGTAGCATAATCAACATAGAAATATTCTAACTACAATGGATACATGTCATACATTGTGAGAGCAAGATGTTGAAAAACTTGGATTAAATTATATCTTTAAACAATTCTAAACTTTCAAGAACAAGATACAAGATATGAATACATACCAATGAGATTAGGGCTTCATCTAAACCCTAGTAAATGAAATTAGAACATGAAGAACATTACAACAAAATTGAAATTTGATAAACTAACATGAACAAGCTATTCTTGGATGAGTTTTCAACACAACAACCCTATCTATTTATACACAAAAATTCTCTCACACTTGGGATCCGAATTTCACTGTAGCAACCACTCAACAATTAAACAAAACATGTTTTCTTAATTGATGGATAGAATGGAATCCAATGGGGGTGAGGTGGAAATGGATTTGGGTCTTGGGTTTTGGATCATGGGTTTTGGATCATGGGTTGTTTAATCCCATGAATTTGTAAATTGAGGTTGCCCTTTGATGCGCGAGCGAGTTGCAACGCTTCCAACTTTCTTCTCTTTTGTCTTCTCAATTCTTCCAATCTTTATTTAGTACTTAAAAGCACAAAATTAATTAATACAAATATTTATTCTTGAAGATGGTAAGAATGCAGAATTTGGGATAATATATGACTTTGAAGAGCGAAAGATGAGTTAAGTGCCAATGAAAAGGTGTATGAATATGCAATATTTGGCACTCATCAAATACCCCCAAACCTGAATTTTACTTGTCCTCAAGTGAAACAGAAATCCAGAAATCCTAACTATACCACTGTCGCTGGTCTCTCGAATGCATTTAGCGTATGCACTAAGCCTTTAAACCCCTAGGTGTCCCTAGTGGACGAGTTGTAGTCTCGTGAGGGCCTACCAAAGATGTACCCACAAAACCTTCTCCAAAATCAGAGCATCCATAGAAATGTCTTTGTCTTCGGTCTTCAACTGTAGATGATGAACTTCGGAATTTCGTAGAACCATGAAAAAAAAAAAAATTTTTTTTTTAAGACCCGCTACACAGCTGATCATCATTTTTTTTAGTGACCCACTACACAGCTGGTCATCAGATAACATACTACAAAAGACCCGCTCCACAGCTGGTCATAGAAGACAACAAAAAAAATGCAAAAGACTACAAAAGATCCTACAAAAGACCCGCTACACTGGTCATAAAAGATAACAACAAAAGACTCAAAAAATGCAAAAGACTACAAAGGATCCTACAAAAGACCCGCTCCACAGCTGGTCATGAAAGATGAAAAAGACTACAAAACGCCATATGAAAATACTCCCCCAAACCTAAATCTAACATTGTCCTCAATGTTTCAAAAGATGACAGAAATAACAACAAACCATGAGAACAAAACAGATTCAAAGGAAAGAGATTACCAAATGCAAAAAGGTTGGTGCTAACCATAGAAGGATGAATGCTTTGAAAGCAAACAATAAGAGTGATAAGACAAAAATTTGGTTAGCACAAAATACAACTTAACCGGTTCATGAAACAAGATTTAACAATATCTACTGGATTATATACAAAGATTCACCATACACTAGCAATCTAAAGAGTTGAGGATCAACCCAAAAGATGAAGTGCAGAAATTTTAACAATCTCACATAATTATGATATGATAGAAATGCAAGTGAGAAAGTAAAACAAAATGAGATACCCCCAAACCTAGATTTTTCAATAGTAATACTTTTGGGCACGAAATCTAATAATTGTAGGGGTTCATCACGCAGAAGGTCTAGCTCAAAATGGTCTTTGTTTGGGATGGGAAGAGAAACATCAATGCATTCCAGATATGACTTCTCATTAACAGGATATTTAGTGGACAAAAAGTCCAAAAGAATTTGAGATGCACATAACTCCAACCCTAGGTTTGGAACTGTCAACCACATCGATTCAACACACTTCAAAGGAACAATTCTTAGGTCCACTGCAAGACCATCAGTTGGTGACTTAATCAGGAGAGTAGGCACGTCTAAGTTGCTCATATGGATGAGATCAAGAGTACCATTATCATTAGTTACATTAACATCTCCTAAGTCATCTACAAGTGCTACATCATGCTCACATTCATAGAAAAATTCATCAAGACCCAAATAAGTATCATGCTCATCCAAAGTTTTATTCTCATGCATAGACAAATCCAAAGAGACATCACAATGTGACCCAGGCAGAGAATCAGACACGTCAATTATGTTTTTATGCATAAGATCATTAGTGTTGACAGGAGATTCAACATTAACTATGTCACACACAAGTACAACATCATGCTCATGCTCATAAAACAAATCAATAAGCCCCAGTTCACAATCATCCCCTAGAAATTCAGTTTCATGCATAGGAATATCACAAGAAACTTCACACTGTGACTTATACAGAGAATCAGACATATCAAAGTTATTTTCATGTATAGTATCATTAGTGTCTACAGAAGATTCAACATTTTCTAAGTCACAAACAAGTTGTGTAGCATGCTCTCTTTCACAGGACAACTGCACATGCTCAATATTAGTAACCACATCACATGTAAATGGAACATTAGAAGAAACTTCATCCATTAAGGTCGAGGCAGATAAGCCTAATGTCTCTGAACCCAAAGGTTCGACAATATTTTCAGTAAAAACATATTCTTCTAACATAACATCATCATCATCATCATCATCATAGAAATGCATTTCCTTATTTAAAATCGTAGTATTTCTAGTCCCTTCATTTAAAACAGGTTCATATGCAATATCAGTTGCACGAGTAAGACTAGGCATACTATTTTCACATTTTATTTCATTAGGACAAACAAACATTTCATCCTGAAATTCCTCCCTTCCTACATTTTGTAAACGAATCAAATTCATTTTTAATAATGCATTAAGTTTTTCGATGGAAGGAGAGTCTCCAACAGTAGGAAATTCATAATCAATGCTATATGGTTTATCATGCAATACACTCCTAGCATTATTTTGTTCGATGAGTCTGAGATTTTCCTCCACAGATTGAGAAGTACAAAAATTTTCAACTTCCCATTGTGGTGGATGATACATATGTGCAGGGTCATTAGGGTCTATAAAATACTGATCGCAACCTTCGAAAGGTTGATTATGGTCCCAATGACTATCAGCTTTGTAATCTGTTGGCATTTCATATTTTGGATTTTCATGATATTCTCTAGATTGCCTAAAATCATGCAAAATATAGCAATTCTCAGCAGGATGGCCTAAGCCTCCACATAAGGTACAAGCATAGATTTCCGATTGCCTAGAAGAATTATATGCGACAGATTCATGCATTTGCATTTCTAAAGCTGCAGTTCTAGCTTCTAACTGGTCCAAAAGTGATGATTGTGAGAGTTGGGAACTGTAAAGATGTTCATTTTCACCCTATGGTGGATGATACATGTCTGAGTAGTTATTAGGGTCCATGTATTGATGCTCAGGACTGTGAAAATGTCCATAAAACTCCATATAACTATTGACATCATGGTCTGTTGGAGGCTCATAATATGAAGCATGCCCGTAAGCAAGCTCTTTGATGGATTTGTTTCCATCCCCACCTACAGACCAGAATCCTGATATGATCTCTAACTAGCACTAGGCTTGTTGCAGAGATTGGGATGTACACACTGAAAACAGACCAATTTTTTTTTTTTTTCATTATTGGTTTTTTTTTTTTTTTTACAAGCCCGTTCTCTAATTACCTCGGGCATACATTAGACAAACAAAATAAAAGAAGAAAAATCATAAACAGAAGGGAAGTTCTATGCAATCTCAAACAAGGCTGACTCCACCATAGTAAACTTACTGATTTCTAGCAAACAAAAAGCATGATGGATCCACTTAGATTGTTTTCTAGACCAGCTTCTAATCCTTCGAAAAGGGAATTCGTTACAATGCGAGCAAACCCTTACGGAATCAATCGAGTTTAAGTAAATTGAATAGAGGCGAGGGAACTTTGCTGGAGCTTTGATACCCAAGGCCTCACCGTATTACAAGGTAGCGCGAGTCACGCATTCAACTTACGAAACTATCATGGAGAAGTATGCTTAAAGAGTAACCAATATTTTTCGAACGACTTTCCTACTAAGCTCGTTACCTTATAGGTCTCGTTCTATTCCAAATTTTAAAGCTTAGGTTCACGTTAGGTATCGTTTTCCTAAGGCGGGCAAGAAGAGAACGGTGATGAAATCCGAACTATTATCTTGTATGGCCAGTCCTTGCCCTTTACTAGGAAAATAAAACAGCCGTATTCAATTCCTCAACATATATGCAAACGAAGGAATACAGTAACTCGCTAACAAGGGATTCGCGAGTGTTTCGACAAACTTACCTCCCGTTCCAGACGGGGGATGAACCGTGTTGTCGACTCGGGCCACGACTCATATGTCATGAACGAACCCGAGGGGCCGAGGTGATATTGTAATCACCGTCCTTCTCTGCAAACAGTTGATATTTAATAATACCCTTCCGTAGGGTTTAAAAATAAAAATAAAAATATAATGTCCAAGTCCAAGTCCAAAGTCCAAAATAAAGTGCAAAAGAAAAATAAAATTACAAGAGTAGAGGAATCCTAATACAATCTAAAAATAAATAAAATAAACTCTTTTTTTTTTTTTTTATTTAAAATAAAAACTTATTTCGCTTCCTTTCCTTCGCCTTTACAACAGCTACTCCGGCACCTGTTGAGCTCAAAAGAGGTAGTTAGGGTTTCGAAGTTTTAAAGCAAAAGCAAAATATTAAAAAAATAAGTGTAAAATTGTCTGTGAATAGTTGCGCTGCTACAGTGATTATACTACAGTGATATGTGAACAGTAATATGTGAACAGTTCCAGGAGATGAAAAATGAATAGTGACAGGAGATGAAAAATGAACTACACCACTACCGAGTCCCCGGAAACGGCGCCAAAAACTTGGTAGGCTCGGAAAGATACCTACTATTGTGTATCTGCAAGTGCACGAGTGTCGACAAGCAACACATGGCAAGCACACAAGTCGAACCACAGAGACTTGGAGAGTGTAGAAGTTTGTTCTAAATCCTTACTAAGAACTGATTCAGAGAGTAACCAAAGGGGTTTGTTTTTGTCGATACGACGAGATATTGGCAAAGACTTAAAGAAAGTAATTTGAATTAAAATATGCAATTAAATCAAGGTGTAAATATTGAGAATATGGATACTAGGGTATTCAAATCCACCACTAACCTATGATATGCATTCAACTTGTAATATTATTCTTGTCCTTACAGCAGATTCAAGTCTACCATATATCTAAGGTGTTTCTCCAATGGATAATTTAATCACAACTAAAGTATTTCTCCAAAGCATTAACTGTCTAATTAAAGCACAACTAATCTGAGGATCAATATTTGGTTAAGCATGAGTTGTAGCATAATCAACATAGACATATTCTAACTACAATGGATACATGGCATACATTGTGAGAGCAAGATGTTGAAAAACTTGGATTAAATTATATCTTTAAACAATTCTAAACTTTCAAGAACAAGATACAAGATATGAATACATACCAATGAGATTAGGGCTTCATCTAAAACCCTAGTAAATGAAATTAGAACATGAAGAACATTACAACAAAATTGAAATTTGATAAACTAACATGAACAAGCTATTCTTGGATGAGTTTTCAACACAACAACCCTATCTATTTATACACAAAAATTCTCTCACACTTGGGATCCGAATTTCACTGTAGCAACCACTCAACAATTAAACAAAACATGTTTTCTTAATTGATGGATAGAATGGAATCCAATGGGGGTGAGGTGGATGTTTTGGAAAGAATCCAATGGGGGTGAGGTGGAAATGGATTTGGGTCTTGGGTTTTGGATCATGGGTTGTTTAATCCCATGAATTTGTAAACAGGTTGCCACTGATGCGCGAGCGAGTTGCAACGCTTCCAACTTTCTTCTCTTTTGTCTTCTCAATTCTTCCAATCTTTATTTAGTACTTAAAAGCACAAAATTAATTAATACAAATATTTATTCTTGAAGATGGTAAGAATGCAGAATTTGGGATAATATATGACTTTGAAGCGCGAAAGATGAGTTAAGTGCCAATGAAAAGGTGTATGAATATGCAATATTTGGCACTCATCACCTCGTGAGACTAAAACTTTCCGATCATCCCAATGGAGATCACTAAAGAGTTCCATACAGAGAGAGGACTTATTATCATGACCATCAATTTCAGAAAGGACGAGATCTCTATCAGCAAACTCTGCATTAAGTTGTTCTATATTTTTCTTCTTTGGAGCCATTGGATGAAAGATAGAAAAACAGAGAGGAAAAGAAGTGAAAAAGATAAGAAATCGTAATAGAAGAAAAAAAAAATTGCAGAAGCAGGTGTGGCAAAGAAGATGAATAGAATAAAATAAGAATAAAAAGATAGTATTTATAAAGAAGGGAGAGTTCGATGGAAGTAAAAATTCATCAATGCGATTAGACGTGAACGGTTGAGAAGGACGGTTACGAAACAACGTGTCAAAATTTTAATGAAAGAGAAAAATACGTGTTGCGAATCTAACAGGTGATGATAACTATATTAAATTTACGAGAGTAGAGGTTCTCATGACATTTCTTCTTCGCATAACTGACATGAGAAGAGGCAAGATGTAGGTACCGAATATCGCAAGAGATTGGGTTGCGAATATAGCAATGTTTATAAAAGGAAAGTGTCTCAAAATAACACGATGATAGAAGATACGTGGGAGAAGAATGGAAAGTTTGCGAGATAAAATAAGCTTGCGATCATAAGTTACGATGCTTCTTAAGTTATTACAGTTGTAAATATTTCACTATAAATAGTAGTTCAAATGTAAAATTCGAGAGGTTCTTTTAGTGAGTGTGAAAAAATATTAAAAGAGAGAGAATAGAGAAAGTTGTAACTATTCTAGTTCCATTTAGATATTTCTTGTGATCAATTGAGAGCATTAATAAGAAAATTGTTATTCATCATCATGAACTTCTTAAGTTTACTAATTTTACTGAGGGTGTAGTTGTAGGATATTTTGCAACTACAATATTTACAGTTCTTGTTTCTTCATCCGTGCCCATCTTAGTTCCAATTTTTAGCATTTTAGGTTCTTTTTCAGTTCCAACATTTACTTCGTTTACGGGTTCCGCTGGAGTATATACTGCTTCAGGTTCTCCCATTGGTGTTGGCTCTTTTATAATTGTCGCAGGTTTTCCTTCTTCTTGCGAGATTTCTCTGGGTATTCCTTTTCCTTCTTCAGATATGATCATATAAATTCTAAATTCTTCTTCTTTCTTTGCCTCCTTTGTTATTTTTATGAGAATCTTTCGTTGTTCTGCACGTCAGTCATAATTCTTCACTTCGACTTGATTGCATAATCTCGCAATATCAACATCTCCTCTAATTTCTCCAATTCCGCTTGGCATAGGAAATTTAATTCATTGATGTATTGTTGACGCTATAACTTTGATTGCGTGTATCTATGGTCTTCCCAATAGCATGTTATATGGGGATTCCATATCCACCACACAAAGTGTTACTTGTGTTTCAATTTCTCCTAATGGAATTCGCACCAATATTTCTCCTTTTGGTTTGGTTATAGATTTTCCAAAGCCATGACGTGGCGATGTATTTTTGATTTGGTGTGGCGGTACAAATACATTAAATAGGTGGAGAATATGTGTAAATTTTATTTATCCTTTTCTTTTAACTTAGTGTGCGCGGGGCTTCGCCCCGCCCCCTGACAATGTATTTTTTATTTGTTGTGCGCGAGGCTTCGCCCCGCCCTGTGGTGATGCAATTTTGATTTGGTGTGGTGAGGCAAATACATTAAATAGGTAAAGAATATGTGAGGATTTTATTTATTTTTTACTTTTATTTTCGAACAGTTAATTGGGGGATACATAAACTAATTGGGGTTATTTCACTGTAGCTTCCGGCGTGGCTTTTCAATGCTAGAAATCCATCGACCATGCCGTCATCATTGAAAAACCATGTCGGCAGCTACGGTAAAAATATCCCCCAATTTGTTGTTCTTATTTTTGTAGAAAATATGTGATTTATAAATGTGGATTTTGAGGGGTATTTAAATAAGTTCACTAATTTGAAGGAAAAAAATCGTAATATTATTACCATCATTATATAATTTAGCCATGACCATTGTCCCAATAAAATATCACATTATTTCTAAATTACTGATTGGACATTTTTCTAACACCAATTGCACTATTACATTATCAAGTTTGACATCAAAGGAAATCCCCGTCTTGGGTTCTATCAAAACTGCAATCATAAATCAAATCAAAACAGACACAATAAAAAACTGAAAAACTCGGGAATCAGTGGTAAAAATCCATGAATACAATGTCAAGTTGGTGCAAAGGCTATGTAAATTATTTATCAAGATAATTGACCTCCTATGATAATTGTTTGGAATGGAAGATTCATCAATTCTTGACCTTGATAATTGTTTGGAATGGAAGATTCATCAATTCTTGACCTAGTAGATGTAACATATCAAGATCAGTTATCTCAATGATATCTAATCTAATAGGTCAAGCAAAAAAACCATTGCTAATGGAAAATGTATGCTATGAATCAATTACAATGGTGTACAATAGCACCAACTCTTGATAGTGACGTTCAGCAAACCAGTTTAGAGGAAATATGACTTCAGTAGGGGGAGAATTAATTGACCAAGAATTGATGAAAGGAGAAATAGAAGAAAAAAAGAATAAATCGTCCTGACCTTGGTTCACCACCATCTACGAAAATAAACACCAATAATAAGATTACCGCGACCTTTCAGAAAATCACAGGCTTCTCTAACATAGATTCTTGGTCTACATGGAGGGGATCCATAATAAGTCTATTTGTATTTCACAATCTAAAATTCTACGGACTTATAGATTTTCTAACCAATAGATTGAGATGAAATAAAGAAAAAAAAATACAAATTGATTTCTTTTTTTGAAACTTTTTTTTTTTTTTGCTGTCAACGATTTCCTTTTTTAACAAGATTTCCTTTTTAAGAGTTTCACGTTTCAAGAATTCACGTTTTCTTCTTTTTTTTTTCTTTTTTCTTTTAATGGTTTGGAAGTGAGTTTTGTCCACCCTTACTAAATTAGAGTTAAGTATAGCTGTAAACATGGTGTAACTAAATAATTCAAGTTTAAATTATAACATTAGTATTGTCTACCTACTTTTTTTCAACACAGTTACTAACGTACAGTTAAGTATTTTATGTATCCAAATTGTAACCAATTTTAATTATTACAACCAATAGAGTTATGCCAAGTGTCCTCACCATAGCTTCTGCATTAGAAAAGGCCTTTCTAGACCAATAGGAAGCGAGGGTTTCATCAGAGTTTAATGTGAGAGATTTATTTGTCAAGGCCTTTAAGGGAGCAGATTTAACCGATACTAATATATTATTATCTGGTTGAAATTTCTTCTCTTGTGTTTTGTAGAGCCTGCAATTGCGCTCCGTCCAAATAGTCAACCAGATTGCAAACGAAAAGATACCCCAAATATTTTTTATCATTTTTCTGCTCTTCTTGTTAGACCATTCCCAAATATTAGTTTTTATTCTCTCAGAAAAAATTCATTTTACTCCAAAACTGTCCAAGATATATCTCCATATCTTCAAAGTCTCCGAACAATGCAAGAAAAGATGGTTTTGAGTTTCCTGCTCAACAACCAAATAGATACTTAACTAGATAATTTGACCAAATGAAATCTAATATATTATTCTTAGGATTAAATGGTATTTAATATTATATGTATACATGTCATAGTGGAATGGCCCACCATTTTGATCACACAAGAAAGGCTCGAGACATTTCTGGACAAATCCTCCACCTTCTTAACCGATGAACCTTTGGTAAAGATAAATATCATGATTATGTTTAGGATAAACACAACCACTAAGTTTAATTATGTTCTTCCATGTGGTAGATACATGGCTTCCAAGGATACACCCTCATGAACCGACTTATTGTTGAAAGGGCTATAAATAGCCGATGTTGGTCACTTGTAAAATGAGTTTGAAGTGTTAATAAAAGGACACTCTTCTTCCTCCTCTTTATGTCTTCTTATTTTGTCTCCTTTAGGTACCATATATACAGAGCTAGTTTTATCTAGGTGTCTCTGGTAGAAGAGAAAATAGAATATCAGCTTAAATTATAAAACGTTATCAGCACGAATTGCTCTGCTGTAATCGGAGTGGGGGATGACCATACGGAAAAGGATAATTCTCTTCAACTCTTGCATATTTAATTTAACTATTTCTAAGTAGTTTTATGCATACAATTTTTATTATGTCTAAATTTGTTTCCTATTTTGATTAGGACTTGTTAAAGAGAGAGTTAGACATATTACCGTATTTGTATGTGCTAATTGGAGCACAGGAAACTATACGGTATATGAAGAGATATCCATAATAGGTACGTATTGGAAACGACTCATATTTTTGATGCTATTGTATTTCCGAATTTAACCAAATATTTGAGTTTTGCAGAGTTTTATTATTTTCCTCCTTAGCCAACCAACGGAAGGTTTTTCCGCGTCCTCTTGGACAGCATAGATAATAAAATTACCTTTGTTGGTACACCAATGATTTTTGGTGTTAACGGTTTTAATATCGACAGATCAAGGAATTATTGCATCCTTGGGGATAGCAAAATTTTAATATTCCTTTGCCATAATAATCTCCAGAATTCAAAGTCGTTCCACTTAAGGTCGAAATGCGATGAAAATGAACACTGGGTTAACATGGTTAGCCAGTCTCTATCAGCGGTCTTTGAAATGAGCTGCAATTGATATTGAGACAATTTCTTTTAAGAAATAAAGAATGTGTTCATATTTTCAACTTTGATAAATTAATATTTCGTCGAGCCCAATGGACGAAATTGGAGATTTGTTGGTATTATTTCACCATTGATATTTGTGTAAAATAGTTCGTCTTGATTTTAAAGAAGACATATGCTCCGTATATAATATAGTGGTGAGCAATAAGGAGAGCTGCATATTTTGCGCTCTTATGTGTTCATGTTAGTTTTACGGCATGCATTATATGCGCCTATTATATGCTTCCGAGAGCTTTAAAGAGCTAATACTTAATTTGGATTTTGTATATGTTGTGTCAACAACACCGAGTGCTGCAAATGTTAACTGCGCCTCGTAGATATACAAACGTCGAGCGATAATAAGTGTTGGATTTTTGTAAATGATATTTAGAGTTAATATCATGTCTTCTCATATCGCTTGAGCTATTACCTAAAATCCTGAATTTGGTGAATTAAATTTGCAACAGTACCTATGCAAATAAGTTTAAAATCTTTGGCAAAGAATGAAAATACAATTGTGGTAGGCATATTTTTGAATATGGGAACCACAATAGTTTTCGGGTTTAAGAACCTGATAAACCCCGTACCACCAAAAGTGGAGAAATACGAGACGGTAGCATAATGATTGGTTTGAATAAGCCATCTTTGAGCCTGGTAGAGCTCTGCTATCGTTGTGACATAAAAGACGCATTACGTGCACTTGGAGTGCTTGTCACTATTGTTGATCTTTATCGGTCATCTTGGCATGAATGGGACTGATATTGAGATAGTGTCTATGTCCATAAAATTCGTTTACAGTTTACTGTTAATTTTACATGGAAATGTAAATTATTAATTTATTCCAGCTGGACAGTAAACGACAGAGGAAACCTGATCAGCCACCTCTCCTGGGCTGCATGTTATCGTTATTTTTCTGCACCCAGTTGCTCCTTTGATAGGTAGAGTAATGCGAAACTGGATGTTCTGTTGATGAGACATTCCCGCCTAAGGATCAAGGGGAGAATCGTCGACGATATTGGTTAATTCCAATTGTGTCTCATCTAAATTATCACACCGAGAAATGCCTGAGGTGTTGAAGATTACTCTATTGCTAGATTTAGCAAGAGTACGCTTGCTTGATTCGGCATATATTAAAGTCCTTGCAATACTTTCCATGTAATCGCAGCGATTATTTCGTCAGAAAATATCCTTACATACATAGAAAAAAACCTATAGTTCGAGGTATGCCAATCTAATCAGATAACATCCATATTCTCTTTGAGTGATGAGTTGATACCTCTCCTGACGAGGAGCACATCCATAAACGTTGCGTTGATATCTCATGGCGAGGAATATCCGCATGTTGAAACTTGGTACCAATGGATTATGATATCCTTATACTCTGGAGAATGATGTAAGATCATTTATGAACTAATTAATAACTTGGTTGTCTATAATGTTCAGAGTAGCTACTGAAATCGTTGTGGATAGATATCCCCCTTGCAAAGGAATTATCGACAAAGTTCATATAATTGGCAGATATGGATCTCAGTCCATATTGAGTTATTATCTCACTTGTGTTTGCTTTCAGGATCTCATTCCTAGCGTCCACGAATTTTAGTTCGAAATCTGATGCTTATAAGAAAGCATAATGAGATATTTAAGGTCGCTTGTTATATAGCGATAACCTTGACAACGAGTTTCCACTGACACTAACCAGGTTCATGAGAGTATGGTCTGGTAGTCATGCATGACTCGACATATCACCTGGTGGTAACTGTGTATCTATACTCATATAGATTTTTGAGTGAAACTCTTGTTTGTCAATCATTGATGTTGTATCATCCTAGTGATGCTTTGGGCATTGATGGTTTGATGATCTTGTGCATTTTTAACTTATTAATTATGAAACCATTGTCATGTTTTCTGTTTGAGACATGTTATATTCCACCGATGTTACTATTCTACTACAAGATTTACCAATTTGATGAGAAATTCTTCCCACCGTTTGGGGGAGGAAAGGCTGTCGCCTGAAAAACGACGTGAAGTATCCTGGTTTGGACAAAGATAAACCAGGATGTATCTCATCTTGATGTTTTCAGCAATGAAAGACATGCAGAAGATTTAATATCTTCAGGAATTGCAAATCAAGTTGCTTCATGAGAAGCTGTGAGTGTAGTAGCTAGTGTGTCACATAAAACACACCTTCAGCGTGGATAACTAGTTGATTTAAAATATTCTGCACCTCCTAAAAGGAAGATCCAGTCACAATCATTGAAAATAGTGCTCTTAAAGAGACTATTAGTGGAAGATCTAATTTCTCTGAATATAGTTCTCTTAACAAGAGAATGTCTTTGCAAAGTCCGTGGAACCTCAAAGTGAGAATATTTCCTTAAAGCATGCATGAAATGGAGAAATTTGTGATCGTAATCCAATAATTGTTGATGATATAGTCAAAGTATCCACTGATACTGCCATAGATGATGCTGGTGTTGAACCACTCTCTATAAGAATGCCATCAAATGAATGATTGGTTAAACGGGAAAGGAGAGATTCAGGCAGAATAATAATTTCTCATAAAATGCATGCTTTTGATAATGCAACCAGAACACCCGATAATGTGAGATACTCTTAGCCACAGACAGGTATTTGCAGTTCTGACACCCGATAATGTAACCCCTAGTGGATACAGGTGGGTGTATGTGCATAGTGGGAAAAATAAAGTCAGCTAATGGCACAAAGTCTTTTACAGGAACCTGAGATGGATTTCTTTGTAACATATTATGGATGCAACTACCTCTTTGGTATTTTTTTGGAAGTCTTTTAAGGACTCGACCTGCATCTAGTGGATGTGGTCACTGCAAATCTGTATTAAAGATTAGATACAGACAACTGCATACAAAATCCTGAAGGTTTTTACCTATCAGTAGAATTACCATGTCATATGCATTTTCTCTATAAAGACGAACATGGTTAATCGTCTAAGTGAATGCTTATATTATCCAGGGATATGTGAACCATCTTATATGCTCATAAACTGTGAATTTACTAGATTTGATTATGCAACATCTACCTTATTGGAACTTCTAAAGAGTTCTCCAAAGCACAAAAATGCTTAAAGTATAAGTTCGAGATGAAACTCTCGGTAAAACAAGGTCTCAATCTATTGGTTGAGCATTGTAAATGGAAGTCCATTAATTTCTTCAACCTTAAGGGTTTAGACATGTTTAAATGGACAAGCTGACATGGTTTCAGTCATTCGATCTCTTACCAGATTGATCGATTTGCATCTCAACAATAGAGATGTATCACTCTGTTGTTTGTATTACACAAAGATGTGTAAATGGTATATTAACTGAAATATATTATAAATACCTGATATTGGGTTTGTAGTAAACATGTAAGTCTGGCTCTTCCCAGCACTAATATCAAGACATTGGTCCGAAGAAAGTCTTCCCTCATCTTCGTGGTACCATTAAGATTGATCTTTTGCATAAAGGATCGCTGGATGTCTCCCACAGAGAAAATCTAATTAGACTGTTGAAGTTTTGATTTTTGGAAGGCTTGATGAAGCATCTAGACATTTTCCTAGATAATAGTCTGATACTAGAGGATATTTGTTCATCCTTCGATCGATTATGATTGTTCAAACAAAGCTGGTGGAGAATATATAAAGGCTGGTGTTTGTGGGAGAAAACTACTTCTGCAGGTTTAGGTAATTTTGGGTATGTGTGGATGAGAAGTGAATTTAAACCTTCAACAAATATGCTGCACGATGAGAACTTTTGATTCGAGAGATAATCTGTACAATTCTGGCCTAAACCGAAGACATGGTCGTTCCATATTTATTTCGGTCACAGGTGAAGGATGTGAGGTTGATCTTAGGGAGGGAAGCGAATAAGGTGTTGAGAGTATGAAGATGAAGGTTATTTTATGACTTGTTAACAGAAGGTTGAGCAGGCTAGCAAATGTTGCAGGCAGGCTCTGGGTGTTGAATACGATGGTATTAACACTTGGTTTTTCTTTCGTTGTTGGAAATAGGGAGGAGAACCTATTTATACAAGTCGATAAGCCTTCATCAAGTCTCTCGTGGGAAAGTGGAGGAAGTGGAGTTGTGTGTTAGTGTCACACGGTTGCTTGCCCACTTCTCCTATCATCGCTAACCGCCCATGTTTCCCTGACACGATCTTGTGATGGAGTATTGCACGCTACACGCTGTAAATCGCCAGACCAATACCCCAGTTTGTATCCCCCGGTTGTGACGTGATTAACGTCTCGAGTGAGTTATGGGACCCACATAAGGTAGCAAACGGTGCTAGGTAAAATAATCAAGTTGTTTGTAGGCGCATATCGTATGCATGCGGTGCATTAAATATGCTTAACATACTTGAAGCCTACACAACCTTGATGAAAGGATTGCAAGTTAAAGTGACTCAACTAGCTATGTTCAGGCGTTGTTCGGAGGTCGCATGAGCGGGATCCACCTTGGCCGGTTATGCCATGGGAAAGTACGCTGGATGGTGATCAAGGAGATACCTCACTTGCCGCCTAATTCCCTTCCTAGGCTATTCTTCCCAGCCAGCGAAGATGGACGGATAGGATCGTTCGAAGATAACCGTTGGATTAGGGTTTGGAAGGCTTGCAAGCCATCACTTTTAACCCAACGGTTTTTGGCCTTGGGAGGCGCGCATGGAGGGGCCAATTGGTCCTGCAGGCAGGCAGGACACCAATCTACATGCCCATGTCAAGTTGAATCTCATTGGACCGATCTGGGTCTCCCGTTCTAGCCTGCGATGAAGGATGGTCGAGATTAGAAGTGTCCTTACATGCCACCTTTGGGCACGCAAAACGAGACGCATGGCAGTCAGGGGAGCTGGCCGATTGGTTCACCGTGTAGGTGGGCCCACGGTGAGCATGTAGACACCGTCGGCCAGCAATTCCGCCTCCTGGTCGTTCGTACACACCCGCCCAAAGTTGCGTGGTCGCAACTTGTCGGCAAACCCTAATTTTAGGGTTTGCGGGCCCAACCTTCAAGCTAACGTTTCCCAACGTCCGTGACTCCCACAGGAAAGCCGATCATACCAGTAGGGAGGTGGGTTGGTGGCGAGCATGTGCATGCTTGGTTTGCGACCATAGGCGCGATCTAAGCCATCCAAACACGCCTGCGATGACGGATGGCCGAGATTAGCAGTGGCCTTGCATGCTACCTTTGGGAACGATTTTCGAGACGGCCGGCTGCAACCAACCATGGACGATTGGTTGGTCATGTATCCGGGCCCATGGTGAGCAAGCATGTGCTGCCGGCCAGTGGTCTCTCCTGTTGGTCGTTTCCGTGCGTTGGCCGAGGTTGCGCCCTGCGGAAACCCTAATTCCTTCAAATTGCGGGCTCGCAACTTGGAGTTAGCGTATTTGCACCTTCCACAGATCCCATGGGAAAACCAATTAGTCCAGGAGGAAGGTAGGTTGGCGGTGAGCATGTGCGTGCGTGATACTCGGTCCCGCGCGTGATCTAGGCCGTCCAACCATGCCTGCGAAGTTGGACGGATGAGATCTATTTTGGAGTTTGTTTTCAGCAAGTGAGACTAACATGGGTAGTCTTGCATGCGTTCAACGGGGCTAATATAGCCCACCGTCAGGTAGCCTATGGGTGTTTGCATGTCGAACACAAGGCTTTGAGTAGGGCATTAATTGTAATGCTGCAAACCTACAGAAAATCGGGATGGTTGATACATGATCCGCTCTGGGTAGGTTATAATTCTCAGGGATGGTTACACATGCTCCAATGAATTATCATGGCGAGAAATATTCATCACCTGAAGGCTTTATCCTTTGCAGGACGTCAGCTTACAAAAATTGGCTTTTTACAATTTTAGCCCTGAATAGAATTCCACCATCAACATTAAGTCCCCTGCCTAGCATGCAATGGTTACACTATTGTAGGGTAGGCATGAGATGGTGACAATTTGCATACAAAAATAACTAATGCCAGAGTAAATACATGTTTACCGCGTGGTAGAAGGTATGTCATGTGTGTTAAATGCCTTGGAGCCGGTTGAGTTGATCCTTCCAATGGTAAAGCTCGGCTGGGGAAGTACATCTTGGTGGGTCGATCCACCTTGGCCTTCCTCTTTCTGTGTGCCTTATCATATGCCTAGCAAGCATCGTGCATTCGATAAACATTGTTGATCACAATCCCGACTTAACAGCCTCAGAAAGCGGCAAAGGTGGACTTCTTTTCTCCTGGGGATCTTGTTGGATCGTGAAGCATATAAAGAAGTTTTCCTGTATTCTTTGTAGGAGCAGAATCTCGCAACAACAACGCTCTTGCGAAAACTTCTACCACAGATAGCAAGTGTCGCAGATTGATTACAAAAACGACGCAACAAAGAACGGCAAATAAAACATGAAGAAAGGCGAGAAGATTTTATAGAGAAAGCTCTCAAGAAATGGAGTAAGAGGGAAAAATCCTGCGAGACATGGAGAAACTTGAGAGAAATGAAACGGAGCTCGAGAGAGATGAAGAAATCTTGCGAAAGATATTACCGCAGAACTCAGATCCGAAATTAAGGGAAAACTTAGCTGTAAATGAGCTGTCATGATCTGTCATCCACTATGTAACTACCTATATAAAGAAGAGAGCAGGAGAGAGAAAAGGGGGAGATTATTTTAGGAAGAGAGAAAGTTCTTTGGCAGAGAGAGATTTTTAGAGAGAGAAAGTGTAATTTCTTTGTCATTTTTCTTCCCCAAAACTAGATCTAGAATTCTTCCAAGAACTCCATTAATGGAGATTGTAGATGTAAATTAATGTAGTTACAAATTATTATAGTGAAGATCCGTGGATGTAGATCACATTGATCGAACCACGTAAAAATCTTGGTGTTTATTTATAATTTTAATATTTTTATCACCATTTTTATATTTATATCTAGGAATTGTTATCAAGATTTGATAAGGGGTGTGTTGTAGGAATTCCTGCAACTACATTTTGGCGCTAGAAACAGGGACCTAATCTTGTTGGTTCAAGAAAGTTTAACCAAAAAAAAAATGGTTACTGTTAGTGATGAATTGTACCAGATCTATGAGCTTTGAAGACGAAAATGGAAGTTCATGGGGTTTTCTGCATCTTCAAACAACAAACGCATCTTAGTAGTTCAGAAAGAAAGATGTGAATATGGAGAACTCGTCAATCAAAATGAAATTTACACAGGCTACGTCAACAATCGCTTCCAAAAAGGACAAATCCCTTCTCATATTCTAATTTTTCTTCCTTTCCAAAATCAACTTTAACAACACAACTGATAAAGCAGATCTCCCAACTGATAAATAAAATTAATTTTTATTTATAACACCATTTCCCCTCATTCTTTAAGTGGGGACTACTCTCATAATTAAATTTAATTGCTTGAGTATCATCCACTTACGAGCAATGAACTTGCGGGAAACAATTAATACTCATCAGTTGTCTTTCATTCTTCCGTATAAGATTTTGAATTTATTTGTTAACTCGCTGTATTGGGATTTCCATTACTGCTGTGGTTTGTTCACTTAATTGAACGTTTGTTATTTGACTCTTAACTGAAATTTTTGTTTACATTTTTGGGCTAACTACCAAACGTGTCTTGTTCTTTTGTTTAGGCCCTTTTCTACCAAGGATATTTCCGCTGCGTTATTTGACGCATAATTCAGTGAACGTTCAGTGAATAGCAAAATACTCACTTCGTCATCCAGTTAACTCAAAGCAATATTCACGTAAATTAAGGAAAGAGAGGCAGTAGTCAAAGTTAACTTCGCAGGATACTTTGCAGTTTGATAAAATTGTTACTTCGCAGGATAAGAATGCTAAGATGTTAAGAGATTATTGGCAAAGATAAAAACCAATCATTTTCTTTAAGAAATCAGGGTGAAAAGGAAAATTATTGAGATGATATATGAAGGAAGAAACGTACACAGCCAAACAAAAAGAAAGTAACCAAAGAAGCTGTGAGCAACACAACAGCTAAGCAGCAGTAGTTTAGCATCAGCTCGCAATGATTTAGCGGAACCAATGACGATCCAGCGATTAACAGCAGCTCGAAACACATACATTTTTAGTTATTTGAGAGTTTCATGGAAAAATTGCGAGCGTCATGGATGAAAAACACACTTATGAGTGAAAAAAATCGTTTATTCTTCTAAAATGAACTGAAATATTAATCAAGTCTTCATTTTGTATAAAAGAAATAGACAATAGGCGAAGCATCAGTGGCTAGGTAATCAGGCCAGGTAGGAAATGAAAATGGAGCGGCAAAATTTTAGGGCTTACAAGTTTCTGCGACGTTCAAGGTTCCTGCGGAAGTGGATGAGTACAACAAACAAACTAGCAAAACAATGAAGTGGATGAATACAGCTACAATGAGAACAGAAAAAAGAAGCTGCGAAAAAATAACGCACCAACGAAGAAGAGATACAGTAAACAAATCTACTGCGTCACTATTTTCTAAAAAAAAAAAAAAAATGGATGGAAATGTTGCGTGAGATGAAAAAAGGTTTTTCCAAGTTTACTACACCCTACTAAAGAGAAAATGAGAGATTAATTCAAATAAATATTTCATCAGATAGCGACAAATGAAGGGATACCATTTCATTTTATCAACAGAAAGTTGATAGCGACAAATGAAGAAAATTTGTCCAAGCTACTCTCACTGTGATGGGCACATCGGGAGAAAATACACTGAAGCAGATCTACACAGACAGCTTGAACATTTCTGCCACATATTGGATGCTGTAAGATTCATCGAAAATTGGAGCTGAAGGTCCGGATATCTCCAGTGCAAGATGACAAAAGACGAAAAGTTCATCATTTAAAACAACATAAAATATTTTATGATTAAACATTACGCAAAACATAAAATGGGCAAGAATATCACCAGTGCTGAAGGTCCGGATATCATTACGGACGGCCATGGAATGATAACTATCGTGAAATCCCAACTTGCGAAGGAACAAACATACAATAAATTACACATTCTAAACCAGCGTAAAATGAGATATGAGCAACATTAAAGCCCAGTTGGTCCAAGCTATTTCACGTAGGACTAAAATACACCAAGTCATTTTACACATGCAATTGAGTAACGGGCAAGTGAAGTCCAATTTCCGCAGGATGCATTCATTTCACATAAGAAAATTCGCCAACATTGATTAGAGGCAGGAATTTGGTATTTCATTTCTTCGCAGAATCTTTGGTTATTTCGAAAGAAGAAAATGGGAGATTATTTCGCAGACATATTTCGCAAAAAATGGTTAGAACAGCTCTTGTATATTTCGCACAGCATTATACAAGAGGCAGATCAAGAGTTAATTTTGCAAGACTTCATTTCTCGTTTCTTCTCAATTTTCAAGCAAATCATATACTTCGCAAGAGACAACAGCAAGCCGCAACAGATAAGTACCATTTTCTTGAATATTTTATTTACAGAAGACAAAAGATTTTTGATTTTCTTTATCAACAACGATATAATCGCAAGATTTCTAAAATTTCCTAAGATTTCAAAACATTTCAAAGATTTTTTATTAGATTGGCAAAAAGCGATACAATCGCAAGATTCAAAAAATTTCAAACGGTTACAATAAAGAATTCATCGCAAAAATTTAAATATCTCAATAGTTTTCAAAGATTTCAAAATTACAAAAAAAAAAAAAAATAATCAAATTTATATATTTTTGTAGAACATTTCTGATTTAAAGACGCGATATAATCGCAAGATTTCAAAGAAGATTTCTATGATTTCAAAAGATTTTACAGAGAATTTACTTCAAAATGATATTATGAGAATGAAAGAAGAAATGAAAGAATAAAGAAATGCGAAATTATCCCAAGAAACGCGAATAAAATTTCGCAAGAGAGAAATGCAATTGCATAAGATGGCGGAATTATCGCAACAGACGCGAATAAAATTTCGCTAGAAAGAAATGCAAATGCATAAGACGGGCGCAAATCGCCTAAAAACATATAAGAATGGGACGAACCTTTATAGCGCACACCCTAGTTCGCGGATTCTATTCCGTAAGAGGCAATGTCCTTAAAGTGCGTCATAAGGGGGGTATCTCTTTGCATGACTATAGGAAAGGCTATACCGCTGCTGGAACCTAGTCATGGAGATTTGGGATTATAGAAAATCCATCCGGGAGAGATAACTTGGATTCCCAACTATATAAGGTTATACCCTGGTTGGGCGCCCGAGAGTTTCTCCTAAGGAATGCAATGTATGATCAAGGCGCCGAGGTACACGGTTGAGTTGTGGGTGCCCGGGATGGATGAACCTACCCTGGCCATCCATGGAAAGTCTTGGCTTACAATGTGTTCGGCCCGAAGAAAACCCACTTAGGGTGCGGTCTTGTAACTATAATCCATATAAGGCATAAAGAACAAAGGTGCGAAAACAACAGTTGTTGGTAGAACCTAGGATGGAAAGTGCTAGTCTTGTATGGCCGATGTATAATCCTTGAAGGGGCAACCGGGGGGGAGAGATAAGGGCGATACCCTCCATTAGGGAGTTGTTTATCAAAAAAGACGGCAATGTCATGGGACTTTATAATCGCAAGAATATTTAGGCCCGTCATATTGCCGCGTGACTGGCCAAAAAGACTAAAGAGAAATGTTAAGATGAGATCAATGGGTTTTTGCGATAAGATCAAAAGATGAGATAAATGAAATCAATAATAAGAGGATATAAATCGCAAAGACGGCAATGTCATAAGTCTTAAAAAGCAAAGAGAGATTAATCTCACAAGATGGCTTAGACTTATCATATTGTCGCAGAGATCAAAATAAATGATAAGACAAGATCAATGGATTATTACATGTAAAATTAAGAATGTCATGCGATCTTGTCGCATAAAAGTGGCATAATAAGACCTTTAACTAGGAAGGCGAAATAAGACCACAAGAGAGGTTATACCTACAAGCGTATAACAGATTGCTAACGACTTTATATTAGTCTTATTTCATTGCAGATCAATAACAAAAGGCAAGTATGGGAATGCATAGAATGGGAATTACTATTCATAATTCGTAGTACTATTTGCGACACTATTCGCAGGACTATTCATAAATCACAGTACTATTTGCGACATTATTCGCAGGACTATTCATAATTCGCATTACTATTTGAGCACTATTCATAATTCGCAGAAATGTTCAAAAAATCACGGAAATATTTAGAAATTAGCAGGGTTATTCATAATCATGGAGACTCATTCATAAACTCGAAGATATATCCAGAATTTCGCAGGAATTGTGATTATTTTCTTAAAATGGTTACCACTTGAGGCAGAGGCAAGATAAGAATAAAGAAACAATTTAATCATTCAACATTTTATCAAGGATTCTTCTTCATAGATAAAGAATAGAGGCAGCTAGGGGTTACTAAGAAAATATTTTATGTTCTTTATCTTCTCAGCAAGAATCATTTCCAAAATGGGTAATTTCGCATGAATAGAGGCAATATTTCTTATTCAAGGACAGATACTTCTTATATTTCGAGGATTGAGTACTTCATACTTCGCATACTTCAAAAGATGATACTTCTAATTATTTCTCAAAGCTTCAGAACTTCGCAAAAGAATAGAGGCAAGTATATACTTTTTATGTTTGGTATTCTTTCGCTTGTTCCTTCGTCAACAAAGATCAGAGACAACTACAACAACAGATTTTTTCTTAAAAATTGCTCTTCAAGCAATATTAAGAAAAAACAGGCAAAATGTAGGAGCAGAATCTCGCAACAACAACGCTCTTGCGAAAACTTCTACCACAGATAGCAAGTGTCGCGGATTGATTACAAAAATGACGCAACAAAGAACGGCAAATAAAACATGAAGAAGGCGAGAAGATTTTATAGAGAAAGCTCGCAAGAAATGTAGTAAGAGGGAAAAATCCTGCGAGACATGGAGAAACTTGAGAGAAATGAAACGGAGCTCGAGAGAGATGAAGAAAGCTTGCGAAAGATATTACCGCAGAACTCAGATCCGAAATTAAGGGAAAGCTTAGCTGTAAATGAGCTGTCATGAGCTGTCATCTATATAAAGAAGAGAGCAGGAGAGAGAAAAGGGGGAGATAATTTTAGGAAGAGAGAGAAAGTTCTTTGGCAGAGAGATATTTTTAGAGAGAGAAAT
This sequence comes from Papaver bracteatum, assembly GCA_023529315.1. NCBI lineage: Eukaryota > Viridiplantae > Streptophyta > Magnoliopsida > Ranunculales > Papaveraceae > Papaver > Papaver bracteatum. Next base: position 565,921 of record JAJJWX010001985.1, read on the forward strand.
TGTAATTTCTTTGTCATTTTTCTTCCCCAAAACTAGATCTAGAATTCTTCCAAGAACTCCATTAATGGAGATTGTAGATGTAAATTAATGTAGTTACAAATTATTATAGTGAAGATCCGTGGATGTAGATCACATTGATCGAACCACGTAAAAATCTTGGTGTTTATTTATAATTTTAATATTTTTATCACCATTTTTATATTTAGATCTAGGAATTGTTATCAAGATTTGATAAGGGGTGTGTTGTAGGAATTCCTGCAACTACATTCTTCTCATTAGGCGATCGTCTTCTTCAACATCTCAGGTATTGCTCCACACGTTGATTTCTTAATCGATTGGCGATAGTTGTGATTAGAATACTTTTTATGTGCCGCCGTAACTTATCTTCCTCTTTTTTTTTTGCAGTACATCATGAAAGGAGTAGATGATGATCACTCTGCAGCTTCTTCAGAAAAAAGTTTTGAAGTTGATAAACCAGAAGCTAACGCACATGAGGAGGTGATGGATAAAATTGATTCGCCACTTCGTGAAGTCGGCCATGCCGTACAGGGAATGTCTGTCTTGCATTTAACCATTGTCAGGGGGAGGCTCCATGATCTTTCAGTTGCAATCGATATGGAGGAGAAACAAAGACACGAAGAAGCATTGCGAGCAAAGTGGAAACGCGAGGCGTCACAAGCACCAGTAAGCTTGAGAGCTGAAATGTTTGCGGCTCGGTTGAAGAGACGGAGGGTTGAACACGAACGTCCTGCGGGTGATGGGAAGTGTGATTACCCAATATGTGGTGGTGTGATAATCCTTGACCCTGATACTGATGAGACTGAACGTCCGAAAGTGATTTTATCCCGATTTCCAAGGTTGCAATGGATTCTGTAAAAGGTGCAGAAGATACGCATGCTGAAGATGTTGAGGCGGTAGCTGCTGTGCCCGAAGAAGAAGTTGAGGCGTCTCTGGAGAAAGCAGCACAAGATGTGGATCCCAACAGTGATGAAGTCGCAACCAGCAATTGAGATCATATAGGATACCTTCCTCCTCCCCTTTTTACATGTTTTATTCCTTCCATATTACCAGGCTGGTATGAAGATTTGGTATGAGGATTTAGGGTTTTCTTTCTGGGTAATGGTGGTTTGAAGGTGACTCATAACTTTGTGTGATTTTATGAGAAATTATAAAAGGAATTAAATCTTGATTACTTGAAGAAATATTGAAACCCTAATAAGTATGAAGGCAAGCGGTGCCATCATTTTGAAGGAATTACAAATATTATGAAAAGGAAAATTGTTGGAGGAATCCCCCCGAGGGGGATTAGAGAGGTGATGTCGTGTCTTCAAGTGAGGTAGGGCTTGAGCCATCGTGTGTGAACAACCACACCTTCGAGTTTGTATGCATTGATGATCTTGCAGTAACCTCCCAAGATAACATCTGCCACTAAGAATACTTCTTCTTTCTTTGCAGGCATACCAGTCAGGCAGTTATTTTTTTCGCCATGTTTCCAACTTGGAACGTGGTTACCTTTGCTACCATATCTCCGATTTGAAACGGATTTGGACTTGGTATAATGACTTTCTTCTGACACGTGTCATTCTTGACTGCTTCCAAACTTTTGGTGAAGCGCTTAAAGGGGCCAGCACTCCATTCACATCTCTTGGTGGTAGCCCGCCTGTCAGGTGAAACAGTCCCCTGTGGTCCAGCAGGACAATCATCCACTACTTTCAAAGAGGGTTATTCAATGAGACTTACTTGGGCTCGGAATCTCTTGACGTAGGACGAAGGGATTTTACCAGGGAGTTGCGTTATGCTTGTGAGTTGTTGGTATGGAGTCAACAGGCAGTCTTCGAGTCTCCAAGGTTTGTTGGAAATCATCGGAGCTGGCTTGTTGGAGATTCTTCCAGGTACTGAGATTGGTAAGGAATGCGTCTTGTGTACCCACGGGCGCCCTAGAATCATGTCGTAATCCGGATGTTCCTTAATTATATGGAATCTGGCTTGTGTTGGAGTGTTACCGATTTTGACATCAAGGTAAATGTATCCGTAGATATCCACAAACTCTCCTGCTGGGCTCTTGATCACAGTCGGACCACGGGTAGCCTCCTGCTTTGAGATTTTCGCAGCTTGTAGGGTCTTGATAGTAACGATGTTGAATTCAGAAGCTGCATCGATTAATGTGATATCGAACTTGAAATCTTTCAAATGGGCGACGGTCAAAAGTCCTCAGTTTCCTTTGTTGGCGCTATCTTCCAAGGAGGCTTGAGATGCTGGAACGACTTCTTTTTCTGGGTACAAGCGCCTGCCTGACACAATACGGTTGAGGGCCATGAATATATCTTGAGGTTGTACCTTGGAAAGGTACAAGATTTCACACAGGTGTTCCATCATGGATTGTGCAGTCTTGCGCACTGAGTCTCCAAATATCATGCAACTTCGGACAGGAAGATGGTCTCTGTGAACTCCTTCATTTCCCAATTGAAGCTCTCCTGCTGCTATCTTTTCCCTGAAGATTTCTTTCAACTTATTGCAATCCTTAGTTGGGTGGTGGACAAACCTATGATAACGGCAGTACTTAGGGGCCGCCATGTCTTTCTCAGTTGGTGGACATCTGATAAGAGGTATCTTGATAGCATCATCCAGAATCCATGCCTCCAAGAGTTCCATTACTTCATTTATCGGAAACGGGAAGCCTGTGTCTTCGGTGTTCTGCGCGGGATCTTTGCTTGTTCCCTTTCGAGGCGAAGCTTTATGTGTTTGAGCCGCACGCTTGGGTAGTTGTTCTGCCGCCGCTGGAGCTTTTCTCTTTTCGCCTTCGCTTACTACACTGACAGAAGGTCCAGTATTACACTGCTTGTTGATGAGGCACTTGTTTCCCCGATTATCTCGTGAATCGTCGCTCCGAACGATCCTGGTTCTTTCCAATAATGCTGGGGCGGTAGTGGCTGAACGTTTGGCTTCTTCATGGAGCTCTGAGAACGTCTGGAATCCCAAGTTTTCCAGCAGGGCACGATATATGGGTATCATTCTGTTGATGCATAATTCCACCAGATGTCGTTCTGTGACATTTGGTTCATGGCAGTCCAACGCTTGTGTTTTGAACCTTTTGAAAAAATCATTTGGATGTTAGTTGTTCCGTTGGGAGATTCTCCCCAGGTATGAGAAAGTAACTTGCTCAGATACAAAGAAGTACGTCTTGTAAAACGCGCTGGCCATCTCACTCCAATTGGATATGTTGTCGGGTGCGATGTTGTTGTACCACGTATAGGCTCTCCCCGTAAGTGATTTGGAGAATTCCTTCAGGCGGAGAACGTGATTGTATTCGTGTTCTCCTAAGGATTCTAAAAATAGAGAGACGTGTTCACGAGCATTACCGGTACCATCGTAAATGGTGAATTGAGGGGATGTGTATCCCCTGGGAAGAGGAATCCGCTGCACGTCTTGTGGATATGGAAGCTAGTGTCGATGCGCGTCCATCAGATTTTCTTTGCCACGATTTTGGAGGAGTCTCTCCAGATCTTCACGTGTAATAAAATTGGACGATTGGCTCCTTTCCATGTGACGCTCCTGGTCCCTTTATCTTGCGTGGTCGGCAGCATAAGACTCTTCGTTCAGGTAGGCTTGCGCAACTGAGGCACCTGCTCCAAGTGTGTTGAACGTATTTCTTGTTGGCCCTTGGGGCTGTCTCAACTCTTGTGATAATCGATCGGTTAATGTTTTAAGGAAGGTGAGTACCTCCTTCTGAGTGGTTGACATGTCTGCCTGAGCTTTAGCGAGGGTTTCTTGTCTCTCCATCAAGTCCACCATGGTGATAGGAGGTTGCCCTCCTTTGGGTCCTCCAGATCCTTGTCCTGAAGGGGGAGTACTAGTCGTTCTGGTTACGGACGGAGGTGTCTTGCTTGAGGAAATGCCTGGATTTGCATCCGCTCTAGCTCTTGTAATGGGAGGTGTCACACCTACTAGAATGTCCGCTCCTGCTACGCTGGTACTGGTGGCACTGATGGTAGAAGACGCAACTCCACGGGACACGTTGGTTGTAATGGCGGGTTGTATAGTGACACCAGTAATTGGGATATCAGCTCTAGAAGTGCTGTCGGCGCTACCTCCCTCGGGATTGGTTGCTGATCCAGATCTAAGATCCACCATTCTTGAAAATTGAAATGGTATTAAAGAGATCGACTTCACAACCGATAGATTAACCTCCCACTGTGGTCGCCAATTGTTTGTGGGAGAAAACTACTTCTGCAGGTTTAGGTAATTTTGGGTGTGTGTGGATGAGAAGTGAATTTAAACCTTCAACAAATGTGCTGCATGATGAGCACTTTTGATTCGAGAGATGATCTATACAATTCTGGCCTAAACCGAAGACACGGCCGTTCCAGATTTGTTTCGGTCATAGGTGAAGGATGTGAGGTTGATCTTAGGGAGGGAAGCGAAGAAGGTGTTGAGAGTATGAAGATGAAGGCTATTTGATGACTTGTTAACAGAAGGTTGAGCAGGCTAGCAAATGTTGCAGGCAGGCTCTGGGTGTTGAATATGATGGTATTAACACTTGGTTTTTCTGTCGTTGTTGGAAATAGGGAGGATAACCTATTTATACAAGTCGATAAGCCTTCATCACGTCTCTCGTGGGAAAGTGAAGGAAGTGGAGTGATGGAGGAAGTGGAGTTGTGTGTTAGTGTCACACGGTTTCTTTCCCACTTCTCCTATCATCGCTAACCGCCCATGTTTCCCTGACACGATCTTGTGATGGCGTGTTGCACGCTGCACGCTGTAAACCGCCAAACCAATACCCCAGTTTGTATCCCCTAGTTGTGACGTGATTAACGTCTCGAGTGAGTCGTGGGACCCACATAAGGTAGCAAACGGTGCTAGGTAAAATAATCAAGTTGTTTGTAGGCGCATATCGTATGCATGCGGTGCATTAAATATGCTTAACATACTTGAAGCCTACACAACCTTGATGAAAAGATTGCAAGTTGAAGTGACTCAACTAGCTATGTTCAGGCGTTGTTCGGAGGTCGCATGAGCGGGACCTACCTTGGCCGGTTATGCCATGGGAAAGTACGCTGGATGGTGATCATGGTGATACCTCACTTGCCGCCTAATTCCCTTCCTAGGCTATTCGTCCCAGCCAGCGAAGATGGACGAATAGGATCGTTCGAAGATAACCGTTGGATTAGGGTTTGGAAGGCTTGCAAGCCATCACTTTCAACCCAACGGTTTTTGGCCTTGGGAGGCGCGCATGGAGGGGCCGATTGGTCCTGCAGGCAGGCAGGATGCCAATCTACACGCCCATGTCAAGTTGAATCTCATTGGACCGATCTGGGTCGCCCGTTCTAGCCTGCGATGAAGGATGGTCGAGATTAGAAGTGTCCTTACATGCCACCTTTGGGCACACAAATCGAGATGCATGGAAGTCAGGGGAGCTGGACGATTAGTTCACCGTGGAGGTGGGCCCACGGTGAGAATGTAGACACCGTAGGCCAGAAATTCCTCCTCCTGGTCGTTCGTACACACCCGCCCAAAGTTGTGTGGTCGCAACTTGTCGGCAAACCCTAATTTTAGGGTTTGCAGGCCCAACCTTCAATCTAACGTTTCCCAATGTCCGTGACTCCCACAGGCAAGACGATCATACCATCATGGAGGTGGGTTGGTGGCGAGCATGTGCATGCTTGGTTTGCGACCATAGGCGCGATCTAAGCCATCCAAACACTCCTGCAATGACGGATGGCCGAGATTAGAAGTGGCTTTGCATGCTACCTTTGGGAATGATTTTCGAGAAGGCCGGCTGCAACCAACCATGGCCTATTGGTTGGCCGTGTATCCGGGCCCACGGTGAGCATGCAGGTGCTGCCGGCCAGTGGTCTCGCCTGTTGGTCGTTTCCGTGCGTTGGCCGAGGTTGCGCCCTGCGAAAACCCTAATTCCTTCAAGTTGCGGGCTCACAACTTGGAGTTAGCGTATTTGCACCTTCCACGGATCCCATGGGGAAACCAATCATTCCAGGTGGAAGGTAGGCTGGCGGTGAGCATGCGCATGCGTGCTACTCGGTCTTGCGCGTGATCTAGGCCGTCCAACCATGCCTGCGAAGTTGGACGGATGAGATCTATTTTTGAGTTTGTTTTCAGCAGGTGAGACTAACATAGGTAGTCTTGCATGCGTTCAACGAGGCTAATATAACCCGCCATCAGGTAGCTTACGGGTGTTTGCATGTCGAACACAAGGCTTTGAGTAGGGCATTAATTGTAATGCTGCAAACCTACAGAAAATCGAGGTGGTTGCTACATGCTCTGCTCTGGGTAGGTTATAATTCTCAGGGATGGTTACACATGCTCCAATGAATTATCATGGCGAGAAATATTCATCACCTGAAGGCTTTATCCTTTGTAGGACGTCAGCTTACAAAAATTGTCTTTTTACAATTTTAGCCCTGAATAGAATTCCACCATCAACAGCTGGCATAACCAGATGATCATTAAGAAATTGTACAGAGGAACATCAGACTGATTTTCTCAACTAAAGAAAGCTAGAGTTGCTGAAGACTTTAAAGAATGGTTCGGAACTCTAAGCAGTACTACTGGGCATAATGATCAACCAAGAAGGCTTCTCATCAGGGGGAGAAAAGCCATGAAAGACTATGGATATGAGCATATTGGACATTACGTCGTGTACTCTTTTTCCTTAGTCAAGATTTTGTCCCACTGGGTTTTCCTTGTCAAGGTTTTAATGAGGCATGCAAGTCCACTGCTATCCGCAGTTCGACGTGTTGTACTCTTTTTCCTTCGTCCTGGTTTTTTTATCCCTCTGGGTTTTTCCGGGCAAGGTTTTAACGAGGCAACATATGCGGATTTATCATTTTTTTGAGGACTCATATTTTCCTACGTTCAAGTTTTATCCCTTTGGGTTTTCCTGACGAGGTTTTTAATGAGATAATAATCTTAGAACGGTGATCACCATCTAACGAGATGCATATCCATAGAGGTTCTAGAGATGCGGCTCCCAGGTTTTGTCCCAAGTGGTTTTCCTAACGCAATTTTGACGGAGGAATTATTTTGTGGTGGTGACCAACCTCACACTAAGCACAGATTTTATCCTAAATGGTTTTTCCTGGCGCAACTTCAACAAGGGGAGAAAATTCTTAACGACCATCATATCTTTAAAGATGCCAATGTTGTACTCTTTTTCCTTCATCCGGGTTTTTATAGCACTGGATTTTACCGGAAAGGTTTTATCGAGTCAACAATTCATAAAATGGTGGTCCAAGGGGGAGTGTTATATGTATACACGTCATAGTGGAATGACCCACCATTTTGATCACACAAGAAAGGCTCGAGACATTTCTGGACAAATCCTCCACCTTCTTAACCGATTAACCTTTGCTAAAGATAAATATCATGATTATGTTTAGGATAAACACAACCACTAAGTTTAATTATGTTCTGTCAGGTGGTAGACACATGGCTTCCAAGGATGCACCCTCATGAACCGACTTATTGTTGAAAGGGATATAAATATCCGATGTTGGTCACTTGTAAAATGAGTTTGAAGTGTTAATAAAAGGACACTCTTCTTCCTCCTCTTTATGTCTTCTTATTTTGTTTCCTTTAGGTACCATATATCCATAGCTAGTTTTAGCTAGGTGTCTCTGGTAGAAGAGAAAATAGAATATCAGCTTAAATTATAAAATTTCCTACGTTTTAAAACCTTTTTATCCAATAAAGTAGAGATATCTTCCCCCTTAAAGGCCTTGACAAAATATGCTCTCACGTTAAACGGTGATGAAACTCTCGCTTCCTATTGGCCTAGAAAGGGTTTTTCTAATACGTAAGCTATGGTGAGGACACTTGGAAAAACTCCATTGGTTGCAATAATTAAAATTAAGTTATAATTTGGATATATTAAATACTTAACTGTCCGTTAGTAACGGTGTTGGAAAAAAATGGGTGAACAATACTTATGTTAGAATTTAAACTTGAATTATTTACTTACACCGTGTTTACACCAATACTTAAATGTACTTTAATAACGGTGTACAAAACTCACATCCAAACCGTTTAATAAACTTAAGGAAAAAAAAGAAAAAAACGTTAAAAAAAAAAGTAAAACTGTTGAATAGGAAATCCCCCAAAAAAAAAGGAAACCGAAAAAAAAACGTGAAAAAAAAAGTTAAACTGTTGAATAGGAAATCCCAAAAAAAGGAAACCGTTTTCCCAAAAAAATAATAAAAAAAACGTCAAAGACTTTAAACTTGGAATTCATCTAAAATGGAAATCGATAACAAACCAAAAAATAAAAAGAAATTGTTTAAAATTAGGAGATCGTTCTCAAAAAGGAATTGGCCACTCTATACATACATATATATATATATATGCAAGTCAAGTTTATTTCTCCCCAGTTCAGTTCACGACCAGTCTTTTTTTCACTGATCAAGAGGTGCAGCGCACAAAAGATTGGACAGGTAGCAATTTGTTGAGTTCAATCATGGAAGCCTGCGATCATCATCAGCTCAATAAACTAAAAAAAGAAACCACTAGGATTGCTAGGAGTTTGAGGCTAAATATTTATCTGTACAGAATATTTATCCTCTAAACTATGAACTGGAAGCCAAATACAGAGTCAAAAATATGGAACAAGTAATTCTAAAGTGAAAAGTTTATTTATTAACATACACAATTTAAACATAATATATAAATTAAAAGTTGAAATTTATGTATCTCTACAAAATTCAAAAAACAATCAAGAGTTACCTGTGGAAGATGAGAATAATGAATATTGCAAAGAAATAACTCCCCCAACAAAATTCGCTGGAAATAGGGGACAATTGGAGATGATGCAAACATCAGTGGAGTCATATGACGGAAAAGATGAATACTTCCAAGATATACTCGCACTAGCAGAATTAGCTGAAAATAAAGGATATCCTGAGGTCCTTACACATACAGTTTAAAACGGCGAACGAAATTAGACGACATACAGTTTTACTTATTGATATTTCTCTCAGTAATCTACACATAGTATAGACACATTTAAAGTAATTGAGACATTTAAATTGATATTTTCCACTAAAAAAAACTACCCATTTATTATTCAGAGAATTAGGTTAACAATATAAGCTAAGTTTATATTCTTTTACATGAGTAATTGAGTGTTTGAGATTATACAATCAATCATGAGTTATGATGATGAAATAGCAGCAATATATTACTTACATTAAAATGTCTTCTGAGATTTAAAAATCAATTCAAGTTAGGGATGAAATAGCAGCAATATTTCATCGATTCAACACCTTGCGAAACACTAAACTCAATTTCTTCCCTATCGAGCACAGAAAGCTCTATGGGTTTCTATTTTTCAATCAAACACAAATCAATCGATGACTCAAATTAAATCAAAAGTTCTTCTTACGGCTACTGCGGAACTTTAATTTTTCTTTCTTAAGTTTCAGATTTTCAATGGAAGTCGATTGTAGATCTGAGAATAGGAGGAAGTCTAACATGTTTATCTAAAGACGTTAGAAACAAAGAAGAAGAAAAAACGTGTCAAAGATCCAAGGGCTTATCATTAATGTGTATATGGGATTCGCACATACCAAACTTTGACAGCACTCACGTGAGCTCCAAGGACCTAAAAATTGAATGTGTGCTTAATGAAAAGGCATAGTAACAAACAGGGATAAAATGCGTCATACCAAAACCACGCACAAAGAAAAAAAATATATATATATATAAATCGATATTTTTTTGCAATATGAGAAGGGATAAAGCACTGTGCACAACAAAAAAAAAATGCCCGGTGCATAGCACGGGCACAAAATCTAGTGGTTGTTAACGGCGAGACAAATATTATACCGAATGGATCTGACACGAACGGCATTAGGAGTGGAGGTGCTGTGGCAAGAATACGTCCATTACATCCAAATTAATGTTTTGTAAAATTGTCACGTCACCTCGTGATTGCAAATATGAATTCGGATGAATTTTGTACTTCCAAAATATCCATGGGCACCATCAGTTCACACCTTTTTTTTTTTTTTGGGACCCTATTATTGGGGCTTAAAAGTGGTGGGTTTTTGGGGTTAATGGGGTCATGAAATAACAACCCATATGACCCTTTATCTATCCTTTTTTGTAATGTCTATCTACCCTTAATTTGATTAGTGTTAATTAAATTGATTAAGCTAACTAATCAGTCTTAGTGAATTGATTAGACTAATCAAAACATTATTTTTTTCAGTCTTAGTAAATTTATTAGACTAATCAAAACATTATTTTTTTGCAAATTAAAACTTGATTTTTTTTTAGTTTTGAAGAAGGAAAAATGGTGATTTTAAGGGTGCACAGGAACCGAGCCGGACCGACCCAGAACCGGTGGAACCGTATCTGTTTTTGTACCGAACCGAGGAAGGGGGTACAGGTATCGGTCCAAAAAATAGGAACCGGCCTCTGGGGGTACAGGTGAACGGTCTAACCCAAGTCTCGTGCCGCCCGGACCAAAAGTACCGAGTAGTAGTAGCCGTTAGATTGAGGGGATAATAAATCAGTAATAGCCGTTAGATTAAAGGGTGGTATATAATCGAACATCATAGGGCTAGGGTTGGTTTCTCTTCTCATTTTCCTTTTTTTTTTTTCCTGTCTCCTCTTTCTCTGAGAAGGAGAAAAATTGAAGAACTCCATTACAAGGACGAGACTTCTGAATCTTCTCTTCTCCATTACTTACCACCTCTCGATCCAGAAGAATAAGGAGAAATTGTTGTAGCGCCCCCTAAGCTAACAGCTGACTAATCCAAGAGATTAACTAAATATAGAGGCACTAAAACTAAACATTTACTGAATCAATCAAATAAGAAATCTGCTATAAAACTTAGCCCAAAACTAACCCCTCTTAGATATATATATATGCAAGATCTTCTCTCAAATGATACATATATAATGATCATTTGGTTTTCAAATAAAATATACAACATAATAAACATAACAGAAGTTAATCAACTAGCGAACTCAACCCTTGCAGCTTTCGCTGCGAAACTCTGATCATCCAGAAAATCGAAGTGGGAATAATTAACATTTAACTTCTAAGTAATCATAGGCAAGAGTTGGAAAACAATACATGTTTTTCTGAAACATTAAACAGTGACTAAGTCACTGAAATAATCATACATGTATATGGAACAAACTCCTTCTTTCAAACAATGTATAATATTTGTGCTAACCACTCTCAATAGCTATGGATGCCACCAAGACCATGGTGACCAACTCTAAACAATAAAAGCTAATTAAAGTAGATATAAATATGAAGGAGCGTATCCTATATACCACAAGTGGAAATTCTCATTTCCCATAACAATTCATATTGACAACATAACATTACAATTCATTTCCAAATCGGGGAAACATTCACAGAATCAACAGGATTATCATAATGCATTTTAAACAAAGCATGGAATGCACGGACAGTCAATGCATGAGTTTATTAAACAAAGACTTTTGTAAAAGAAACAACAATGATTACAACAGAGTCAAATGCATTCCCACCTCTTTTGATGACAAGCCACGCCTACCTCGAGATACACGATCCACTGGTTCATCCTTTGAATCGAATGTTGTTAATACTAACTGTTAATCAAACAAGAAGTCTAAGAAACTAGCCAAAATGGCTCATACAAGAATCATACAAGTTTATCTAATGGTTCTAAGCCCATTTATGGCTCTAGACCTTTTCGTCATCTATCTTTAGCATATCTAAGGTCTACTAATTTAATTAGGTTTGTTTTATAGTCCATTAACTAGGTCTTACGAATATCTACAACTTGTAGAAGAAGTCAAAGTCTAATTCGAACCGCGAGAGGTCCAAAACATCTAACTAAGAAAACTACCCTAATTCCAAGTCCATTAAAGACAATTAACAGTCACTAACTGTCAAACTAACGGTCAATGGTCAACTAACAGTCAACGTCCAGGTCAAGTCAATGTCCAGGGTCAATGGTCAACGAGTCAAGACTAATAACTCAGTGGGTCAAACCCGATTCAACCTGATTCGACTCAGTCAGTTGGACTGAGTCAGCTAGAGTCAGATCCTGACTAGGCTGAATGGCACAAGGCCAAAACCTTGCACAGGCCAGAGCCATTGCTCAGGCCAAGAACACTACTGCACATTTATTGTGCAACACACCTAAACTCAATTACAACTTCTACTCTATTACCAATTCAATTAAATCTAATAACATATAAAACTTTCATTACAATACTAACATATTCAGATTAACTGAACTTCATAATTTAACTACAAATTCCAAATACAATCAAAGATTAAGTCTACCTGCAGTTCCAGCTCTAAGCTTTTACAAGAGAGATTCAACTCCAAACTCACCCATCAAATCTTCATTCATATAACTCAGTCACATAACATTATCTTCTTTACAACTCAAAAGCAATTCAATTATTCTGTCTAAATAAACTTCACAACTTATTCACAAATACAAATTCTATTTACCTGCAATTGCAGTTGCAAGTTACACCCTTTCTACATCCATACATCATATTTCTCTCATCTGAGACTCCATTTTGTTCAGCCATAACTAACCTATTACACAAACATTACCACCAACACCATTTCCTTGCACTCCACAATACCACAGCAACAACATTATCTCCACAACAGCATCTAACACCAAATATTCTCACTAAACTGTTACCAGATTAACAACAACTCAGTTTAACCATTTCCAACTTCATTGTCACATCCATACAACATCCCAAACAACTTGTTCATCCCTAACCCTGTGGCTTCGTTGCAACACCACTATCAAACTCAGTTCATGTCCCTCAATGAACTGCCAATCAATCTGATAACACTGGCTATATCCAACAACATCTCAACTTCAGTAAAAACACAACATTCATCACAGCACATACACATATCTAACACAATCCCCACCTGCATCCATTACAGTTTACTTCCAGACCAACTCATCAGCACTGCCAATTCAACCATGCTCAACTACCATCACATGTTATGCACACTTTAGAGCCAACACAAACAACACCATCCACCAACAGTACGTCTCTAACAGCCACTGATATCCATTGCAACTTCAAAGTATTCCTCTAACCATATCTCAGTTTCATTCATGTCTTCATTGGAATCACATCCATTTACTGATGTCCCCTGCAGCTTCAACATCACAGTCAAAAACACCACCCATCTATAACTCCAATGAAACCTATCTCTTTTATGCTTAACCCTGTAATTCCATGACTCAACCACAACAACTAAGATAAATCTCAACTTAGATAACATACACTTCCTGCAAGATCTCATACAACTCATAACCACAACCACCAACGATTCCATGTAAATGCTTAATTCATTAAGAAACTCAAAACTGAAATGAATAATTAAACTAAATTTACTGATAAGAGCAATTACCTCGATTCAGTTCATCCAACACCAAAATATTTCATCATCACTATCAGTTCTCGACCAAAACCTAATTCAATTCCCAAATCTCCTTTTTTTCTACTCCAAACTCCAAACATAAATAAAACTCTTTAAGACTGTCAAACCCATCCTTTAATTCAATCCCCTAATAATCGATTTCATCTTCTACAACTTCTCTAATTCAAATCCAAACAGCATCTTAAATCTTTACATCAACTAAACCCATGTCTAATTATCCTCCCAGCTTATCAATTTCATCTTTCAATTGTCCTCTGAACTTTAAACAAAACCCTAACTCACTGATTCTTTACTGAAACAACTTCAAGGATCCAATTAAACCACAACCCAATCGTTATTTATCCTTCAACAATACCATATCGTCATCAATTGTATAATAACTTCAACCTCAGAAACCCTAACTTCTAATTCACTTCCTCCTTCGAGTATGAATCATCAACAGAAAACAACAACATCACTAACAGCTAACCCATGATCTTTTACACTTTCTACCGATCACAAATCTTTTATTTGATCTCATAATTTCTCGAAGAAGAGAATTAACAGAAGAAAGAAATAGAAGAAGAGGGAATAACGAAGAAGAGAGAAAGAATAAGAAGAATGAAGAGAGAAAAAAGAGAAACAAGAATTATCTTATCGATCGGGTGAATATAAGACCAAGGATAACACTATTTCACCCGCTTGTTTCACTAAGGGGAGCCCAGGTCGGTCTAATTGTGAAAAGACTATTTGTTTTCCCTTCAAATCAATCTGATGATTACTTCTTCGCCCAGTATCCAAATGACACGTTCGAGTAATCAATTCTGCATAACTTTTCGAGACCTATTCAATGGTACTAGTTTCGTATCTAGATCATTCTTAGATTAATTCATATTAATTAACGTTCGTGTTAATTTAATCGAGTTATTAGCGGCTAAGACGTCTCTTGACTAGTTTAATAGCGTTGACGAACTCGAAGGTCCTTACATTCTCCCTACCTTATTCATTTTCGTCCTCGAAAATCAAATCATCCTTCTGGTTTTCAAAAACTCCCCACTTTAAAGAATAATCATATCTCTTGTCTAAGTGCAAACAACAAGAAACAAAGCACAAACTTATATGGCTTTCTACAACTAAAATTTGTGGCTCTAGGTTTAATTGACGAATTTCCATCTCAATAAATTTACTGGTTCTATTTACGAGAGTGGATACTCTATAACAAAGTTTCTAAGTTAAAATTTGGGATTTATCAGTCTACTAATAGAATCAAGTCTCCCTTATGTGCCTAGTGATACCAGAATGTAGTTTCCATGTCTAAGTTCATGACGCCTGACAATGCCTACTACATAGCAAGTATCACCTGAACACATCAGAATCACCAACCTCACTATTCCCCAGTGCTGGATTAACTAATTATTCATTCATTAGATTTACTAATCTATAAACTTTTATCTTAACTGGTATAATTTAAAATTTTACTTCATAAACCGTTCACATCATTTTAAGCAATTTTAATCGTCAAAAATTTATTTTATTTTTATTTGTCATTGTCATTATTTATTTCTTTTAATGAAATCAAATTTTAATTTCAAATCGAACTATTATAACAAAATAAGTTTTAAATTCATGTACTAATTAAGAAAATTAATGTTATAATCATTATCCAAATTTTATTATTTTGGCGTAATATTAATGTTAATATATTCGCAAGATAATTATAGCAACAACAATCATACAGAAAATTTGGATATAATAATAAAATATTAATACAAAACAACTATGAAAAATTGTTAGTGATTATTTACTTATATTAAGTTACATAATGAAATAAAAAAAATAGATACGTTGAAAATAATATATAACTAGAAACATTTGGATAATTATCTTGATATTTATATTATTGCTAAGTAATCCTTAAGTTGTACTACCAATAAAAATTACATTTTGCTAATACCATCCTATAATTATTATGTATATGATATTTACAATAATTCTAAATTTATAATAATTGGTATTATGCAATATTATTATTTGCTTATCTTATCAAACATTATTCTCTCAATTATATTACCGTTTTCACTATAAAGATTGTCCCATAAGTTTTTATTAAAATTTTCCTTATTTGATTACTAGCGTAACTAAAATATGACCAGAAAAACTACTTAGTTTAATTTTACTAAGATCTTATAAATATAATTCTACTTCCACGTAAGGATTGATATTGTAAATTTTATTTATTCAGATTGAATCTGTGTACGATAACTTGTTAAATATTGACATTGGTAATTTAATAAAATATAAATTTGAGTCTGCATAAATTATAATATATCCTAACAGTCTTTAGATTTTGCTATTAATATGACGTATCCTATTAATATGCAATTTATTCTCCTTTAAGTCTAATTTTGTACTTAGCGTCCAAGCATTATAAATATCACTTCATGTGTATAATTTAGTGATTTAGTGAATCACTTATTGAACTATAGATAATCTGGACATAAGATCATTAACAAGTTTAAGTCTTTATTTTATATCTTATATGACCTCACGTTCTTAATCCTACCTAATAACTCCTATATTAACTATCTGGTTTAAACGCAAAACATAAGATTCGAATTTGTTATTAGTTAACTTTGCAAAACTTAACCGAAAATAAATACTAATAATTTTTCATATCTATTTAATCCTAATCATTATTTTATTGCTATATATTTGTTAATGAGATTTTAAGTTATAATCAATATAATACTAATTTAAATTCTAACAGTTTATGTTTGTCATACTAACTTTCCATTTCAAACGATGATTGAATTTTTTTGTTCTTTTTTTTTACGAAGAAGGATCCTAACAATATACAAATTTTATTTTCTATTAATTCTAATATTACACTAAGTATCTGAATACTCTCATTATTATTTCATGTATGTTTATTTCATTTTAACGATTTACTGGATCATTTATTCGACTAAAGAAAATTTCATTACATGGTTATTAACAAGTTGAGTATTTTAAGTATATACATTATATCTCACCTTTTATGTCTAACATCTAATAAGTATTATTTTAACTCTCTAATTTAAACACAAAACTTACATTTCTAATTTGTCATTAATTTAATTTACAAAATTTAATCGTAGAACATCTTTATTAATTTTCTATAACTATTTAATCATAATTTATTATTTTAATCGGTATTTATCCTTATTGAAATTTTAGTTAAGTTTAATATGGTACTAATCGATAAATGTTAACATTACTTTATTAAAATTATTATTACTGTTATTATCATCTATAATTACTATTATAATATTTTTATTATTAACATTGATGATTGAATTATTATTCTAACAATTCTTACAAACATTATTAAGTTCCAAGAATATTATTAACATCTCCCCCTCTTTAATGACAGCAACGAAAATTGAAACGCTTACCCAATTTCAAAACACGGAACAAAATTGGACCGTCAGATCTTCTGAATATGAAAATCAGTCGTTGGATCTCGGGAACTCCGTGTTTTATTTTCCGTGTGAACATTAAATAGAAGCCACTTGATCGAATGACTTTCAACCATTTAATCTAATCCTAGTCGTCGAACGACAAAGGATTTCCTGTAATATGCAACTTATTACGGGAGCTTTATTTGATGTACCTATACTTTCAGGGATATATAAAGCTAAATTTCAGAAGAAATCGAAATTTTTCTTCTTCTCTCTTATTTTCTTCGATAGGGCTCTGACCGAAAATGGTTGAAATTCAGATTCGATCGGGACGATGATGCTATACCAGATTAATCCCAAATATTCAAGTTTCTTCGCCAATTTCAGATCGATCTCTGTTAACCAGAGTTATTCAATTAGTAACCCTAATTTGTTTTTCAAATTAAGGTTTCAATTCAGTAACTCTACCCAATAGAGATTGAACTGAGAAAAAACATCGATTTACAGAATTCGACTTCAACAGGTTAGTTTCATTTGATTTTCTATTGATTGATTTTTTGTGATAATTGATTTTTTTTTTTTGTTAATTTTCAATTCTGTGAATAGAAAATTGAAACTAGGCAAATTTATATGTAGAAAATTTTGTTACTTTTACGCATTGGATGTTTATTTTTACTTTTTGTTTTATTATGTCTCTCATGTATACAACCTTTGAAGTTGAAGATGAAAATGATCTTGAAAATAACGGAGAATAGGACGTGCCTAATGTGAAAATCGCCAAGAGGACACAACTATGCAGGGATGTAATGCCATTTTCAAGTAGTGTTCACTATTTATGGTTAAACTTAGATTGGATGCAGTTCAGTACTCATGAACTCTTTTTTTTTTTTTTTTTTTTTGATAAAGACCTTACAAAAAATGCACTATTACATTATTACCATCCAATAGGATTAGGAAGTGCCTAACTATCAATTAGTTTGATCATGTGCTCCATGGACAGTAGAACCGTCAATTCATATATGAGGCTTGAGTTTAGCGTTTATTCAGCTGTGTTATGTATATACATAGATATATGTTCCGCTGAGTCTTTCCAATTCACATGATAAATCCAACCATCTATGGTGTGTGTCATTACTGTGGTGATGTTGATGCGGCCACATGAAGTTTGCGATTTCTAAACTCCATAAGCTCCACCACGTAGGATGATTATTGCTCATTACTTTCTTACTGCCCCATGATAAACCCAAATACATATATATGTTTCTGAACTCTTATGCTTATTTCTTTCTAATTGTGTAGGTCAAGGAAATTACAATAGACGAAGGAGAACTCATTTGCCTAACATGGGTTCTCATAATTCTGCAAGGGGTTTTTCGGACTTGCATTCGCTTCCACGCCCGCAATTGACCAACTTTAGCTCATGTTTGAATGGAACAGTTAAGTTACCTCTGGAGCTCATTGAACTATATGCAAGAAATCAGAAAAAGGAGTTCATTTTAGGCAGAATATTCAGTCAAACCATGTTTTTGCTTTCACATCTATTGGGGTGCATATAGATCAAATTGTGGCCAACTTCAGCAAGGGTTTGTATACTGATCGTGCTCAAGTTACTATGTACCATAAAATAAGGAGCCAATAATTATTATTTTTATTAGTTTTACTTGGGTTTATTTGAGGGTTTGGAATTCGAAAACTAGAAAATAAGTGCGGAACGCACGTGCACTCAACTTATTTATGTAATTATAATTTGTTTACTCTTCATAGGTCAATGTGTCCAATAAATTTCCATGTGATTTACAAGTTCTGTCAATAATACTAATCTCACCATTATTATAGTATTAGATTGTTTGCATTTGCATACTTTTAAGATTAATTATTCTCAAATTATTATTAGCTAAAGTATTGGTATACCCTACAAATTTTACTTTATTTCATACAAACAACCAAACAAACAAATCAATCAATCAAATAATTCTTTTTATTATTGATAGCTTTTAATAATTAAGATTTATCTCACAACCCAACCCAGTTCTAAACTAATCTAATTCATTAACTGGCACTGGCAATTCCTATTATTTCCCATATAAGATCTAATAGTGAGCTCTGATACCAACTTTGTAGTGCCCCCTAAGCTAACAGCTGACTAATCCAAGAGATTAACTAAATATAGAGGCACTAAAACTAAATATTTACTGAATCAATCAAATAAGAAATCTTCTATAAAACTTAACCCAAAACTAACCCCTCTCAGAAATATATATATGCAATATCTTCTCTCAAATGATACATATATAATAATCATTTGGTTTTCAAATAAAATATACAACATAATAAACATAACAGAAGTTAATCAACTAGCGAACTCAACCCTTGAAGCTTTCGCTGCGCAACTCTGATCTGTCATAGAAACTGAAGTGGGAATAATAAACATTTAACTTCTAAGTAATCATAGGCAAGAGTTGGAAAACAATACATTTTTTTCAGAAACATTAAACAGTGACTAAGTCACTGAAATAATCATACATGTATATGGAACAAACTCCTTCTTTCAAACAATGTATAATATTCGTGCTAACCACACTCAATAGCTATGGATGCCACCATGACCATGGTGACCAACTCTAAACAATAAAAGCTGAATTAAAGTAGATATAAATGTGAAGGAGCGTATCCTATATACCACAAGTAGAAATTCTCATTTCCCATAACAATTCATATTGACAACAGAACATTACAAGTCCTTTCCAAATCATGGAAAGATTCACAGAATCAACAGGATTATCATAATGCATTTTAAACAAAGCATGGAATGCACGGACAAGCAATTCATGAGTTTATTAAACAAAGACTTTTGTAAAAGAAACAACAATGATTACAACAGAGTCAAATGCATTCCCAACTCTTTTGATGACAATCCACGCCTACCTCGAGATCCACGATCCACTGGTTCATCCATTCAATCGATCGTTGTTAATACTAACTGTTAATCACACAAGAAGTCTAAGAAATTAGCCAAAATGGCTCATACAAGAATCATACAAGTTTATCTAATGGTTCTAAGCCCATTTATGGCTCTAGACCTTTTCGTCGTCTGTCTTTAGCATATCTAAGGTTTACTAATTTAATTAGGTTTGTTTTATAGTTCATTAACTAGGTCTTACGAATATCTACAACTTGTAGAAGAAGTCAAAGTATAATTCGGACCACGAGAGGTCCAAAACATCTAACTAAGAAAACTTCCCTAATCCCAATTCCATTAAAGTCAACTAACATTCAGTAACTGTCAAACTAACTGTCAATGGTCAACTAACAGTCAACGTCCAGGTCAAGTCAATGTCCAAGGTCAATGGTCAACGAGTCAAGACTAATGACTCAGTGGGTCAAACCTGATTCAACCTGATTCAACTGAATCAGCTGGAGTCAGATCCTGACTAGGCTGAATGGCACAAGGCCAAAACCTTGCACAGGCCAGAGCCATTGCTCAGGCCAAGAACAATACTGCACATTCATTATGCAACACACCTAAACTCAATTACAACTTCTACTCTATTACCAATTCAATTAAATATAACAACATATAAAACTTTCATTACAATACTAACATATTCAGATTAACTGAACTTCATAATTTAACTACAAATTCCAAATACAATCAAAGATTAAGTCTACCTGCAGTTGCAGCTCTAAGCTTTTACAAGAGAGATTCAACTCCAAACTCACCCGTCAAATCTTCATTCCTATAACTCAGTCACATAACATCATCTTCTTAACAACTCAAAAGCAATTCAATTATTTTGTCTAAATAAACTTCACAACTTATTCACAAATACAAATTCTATTTACCTGCAAGTGCAGTTGCAAGTTACACCCTTTCTACATCCATACATCATATTTCTCTCATCTGAGACTCCATTTTATTCAGACATAACGAACCTATTACATAAACATTACCACCAACACCATTTCCTTGCACTCCACAATACCACAACAACAACATTATCTCCACAACAGCATCTAACACCAAATATTCTTACTAAACTGTTACCAGATTAACAACAACTCAGTTTAACCATTTCCAACTTCATTGTCACAGCCATACAACATCCCAAACAACTTGTTCATCCCTAACCCTGTGGATTCATTGCATCACCACTACCAAACTCAGTTCATGTCCCTCAATGAACTGCCAATCAATCTGATAACACTGGCTATATCCAACAACATCTCAACTTCAGTAAAAACACAACATTCACCACAGCACATACTCATATCTAACACAATCCCCACCTGCATCCATTATAGTTTACTTCCAGACCAACTCATCAGCACTGCCAATTCAACCATCCTCAACTACCATCACCTGTTATGCACACTTTAGAGACAACACAAACAACACCATCCACCAATAATACGTCTCTAACAGCCACTGATATCCATTGCAACTTCAAAGTATTCCTCTAACCATATCTCAGTTTCATTCATGTATTCATTGGAATCACATCCATTCACTGATGTCCCTTGCAGCTTCAACATCACAGTCAAAAACACCACCCATCTGTAACTCCAATGAAACCTATCTATTTTATGCTTAACCGTGTAATTCCATGACTCAACCACAACAACTAAGCTAAATCTCAACTTAGATAACACACACTTCCTGCAAGATCTCATACAGCTCATAACCACAACCACCAACGATTCCATGTAAATTCTTAATTCATTAAGAAACTCAAAACTGAAATGAATAATTAAACTAAATTTATTGATAAGAGAAATTACCTCGATTCAGTTTATCCAATACCAAAATATTTCATCATCACTATCAGTTCTCGACCAAAACCTAATTTAATTCCCAAATCTCTTTTCTTTCTACTCCAAACTCAAAACATCAATAAAAAACTTTAATACTATCAAACCCATACTTTAATTCAATCACATAATAATCGATTTCATCTTCTAAAACTTCTCTAATTCAAATCCAAACAGCATCTTAAATCTTTACATCAACAAAACCCATGTCTAATTATCCTCCCAGCTTATCAATTTCATCTTTCAATTGTCCTCTGAACTTTAAACAAAACCCTAACTCACTGATACTTTACTGAAACAACTTCAAGGATCCAATTAAACCACAACCCAATCGTTATTTATCCTTCAACAACACCATATCATCATCAATTGTATAATAACTTCAACCTCAGAAACCCTAACTTCTAATTCACTTCCTCCTTCGAGTCTGAATCATCAACGGAAAACAACAACATCACTAACAGCTAACCCATGATCTTTTACACTTTCTACCGATCACAAATCTTCCATTTGATCTCACAATTTCTCGCAGAAGAAAATTAACAGAAGAAAGAAATAGAAGAAGAGGGAATAACGAAGAAGAGAGAAAGAAGAAGAAGAATAATGAGGAGAAAAAGAAGAGAAACGAGAATTATCTTCTCGATCAAGTGAAGATAAGACCAAGGATAACACTATTTCACCCGCTTGTTTCGCTAAGGGGAGCCCAGGTTGGTCTAATTGTGAAAAGACTATTTTTTTCCCTTCAAATCAATCTGATGATTACTTCTTCGCCTAGTATCCGAATGACACGTTCGAGTAATCAATTCTGCATACCTTTTCGAGACCTGTTCAACGGTACTAGTTTCGTATCTAGATCGTTGTTAGATTAATTCCTATTAATTAACGTTCGTGTTAATTTAATCGAGTTATTAGCGGCTAAGACGTCTCTTGACTAGTCTAATAGCGTTGACAAGCTCGAAGGTCCTTACAATTGTTAACCAAGGTTAAGTGTTGAATCAGTTGATTCAGTTCTCCTATTTTGATATTTGGAACCTAGGGTTTTGAAGTAGTGTTGAGTTGTATTCTAATAATTTTATTTCTATCTAAAAATTCTATCTTCATTGACATTGGATCAGATTTGTAATTAAGATATCAAAAAGATTTCTTCTTTCTCTACAAGAGTTGATTGATTTGGCTTGGATTGTATTTCCACCAAACTGGTAAGTATTCTATCTTCATAATCTTTTGATTTTTAATTATTTTTTAGTTCATATAAAACCCAGACTTTGAATTTGGTTTTAAAATTGTATTTACTGATCATCTTTTTAATTTGTGAATTAAATGATTTTTTTTTTTCTTCAAAAAATTGGGTTTGAGCCTATACATATGGTAGAAATTGCTTTGGTGTCTATGTGCAGATTATAAGCTGGGAAATGTATGTTGGGGATGGGCATAAACACAGAATAGTTGGATACTTGGATTAAGCTGAGAAACTTGCACTGATAGTTGATTTTTGATAGCTCTAATTCTTTTTAGAAGTTTCCTTGGTCTCTATGTGCAGATTTTAAGCTTGCAAATGTATGTTAGGGGTGGAGATGGTGCCGCAACTTCAAATAAGCACTGATTGAGTTATCCTTTTTGTAATGAAATGTGTAGTAGTATGAGGCTATTGCTAGTGTTAGTGCATCTATGTTTTGAGTTGGTGAATTCTGCTAGTGCTATGCATCTATGTTTATGTATGTGTGAAGGGATTCAATATTCTCCATTACTGCACTGTCCTGCTATGAATTCATGTTATGAGTTGATAACATGAATTCAGTAATAGATATAGACTAATAGTTACTAACTACTATTACTTGTTTTTGCAGTGTTACTTGGTCATATCAACAATAATGCCACTACAAGTGCTGCTGCCATGGATTAAAAGATCAAGATTCAAGACTTTGTATTTGTCATTGCCACTACTGTCCATTCATTGCTACTGCAGAACTGCTACTTGATAATGCCACCACCGGTGCATTATTTGTGTTGGTTAAGACAGTGTAGACTTGTAGTATTGTTTGTGTTGGTCAGTGACTCAGTATGTGTGTGTTTGTGTGCTACTGCAGCACTGCTACTTGTTCTTTTTTCATCTTTTCAAGACTTTGCTTGTTTGGCACTTTGGTTTGCTAGTATTATTGCTACTTATTAGTTGTTGCTTTGTTCTTTGATTGAGATATTGCTTAATATATTGAAAAACAGGTACTTAGATTGTCTGAGAAAATGACAGAAATATAGGTATGGAAAAGAACCGATTGGTACCGGAACCGTACCTGGTACCGTATGTGTACCGAATTATACCGGAACCGAGGTACAAGGTACAGGTACTGGTCCAAAATTTTGGAACCGAGGCTAGGGAGGTACAGAAACTCGGTCTAGGTAAGAACCGAGCCGAACCATACCGTGTGCACCCTTAGTTGATTTTGGTGAAATGTTTTTGAAAATTATTGAAGAAAAATGATGAAACCCTGCATCACAAAACTCAAGATAACCTTATAATCAACTCCGAACACCAATTTAATCAATTCAAATCTGTCAAAAATCAGAGGTTATTCTGGAATTTTTGTAGTTACGGCTGGGTAAATGTGTAGACCCAGCCGACAATCGACCAAATGGTTGGGATACTAGGAACTCCCATCTGTGAACACATAAAAACGGTTGGGAAGCTAAGAACTTCTGGCCGTTATTCTTCCCAGAATAACCTGAGTTTGTATTACGGCTAGGTTTACATAAATTTCCCGTCCGTAAATTCAATTTGAAAGTTGAGAATTTTTTTGATTCAACATAAATTCTTAATACGATTGAAAATTACAAATACTTTCATTAACTAGACCAGAATAAAACTCATTACATGCTTAATAGATCCCCACTACAAAGTTGGTTTTTGTGACGAGGTTGCGGAGTGGGATCACTAGAAGGTGTTACTTCTATTGATCTTTTCTTCCACTTTTCTTTTCTGTTCAAAGACAAACAAGACCAAAAACCAAAAGAAGATAAGTAAAAACGGCTGGGAAATCTTGACACAACCTAGCCGTCAATAAAAAATACATAGTTATAGAAGAAAACAAACTTACAGATAGGATATTTATTAACCGACCAAGACGTTAACAAATAACATCTAGGAAAAATGGAAAGTCCCAGCAGCAACAAAAATAACGGATGGGATTTTGATTTATCGACCAAGACGTAAAAACAATAACGGCAGGGTTTTTTTTCTTTCTAGCATTGCTTACTCATATTACGGATAGGAAAACCTAGCCGTCTTATAAATCGGCAAGGTAACTAAGTTTTACGGTTTGGAAAATCAATTACGTACAGAAAAACCAAGACGTAACCACTACCGCTGAAACAGAATTCGAACACATGGAAATATACGGCTAGGAATAACCCAACCGTAAATAACTTGTTGTGAATGGGATTTATCAATCTCGTACGCATGACTACTTTACGGCTGGGAGTTCTAAAACATCCCAACCGTAACAAACATAAACGGCTAGGAGTTCTTAGATCTCCCAGACGTAAATATTTTCTAAAACTGTTTTTTCAGATCTAAAATTCTCGAAACCAACTGAATAATCAATAAAACATTTAAATAAAGAGTGGGTATTTGAATTCATACCTTATTGATGTCATCTCAGGAGTCTGGGAGGCTGGTGCATCTCCTTCATTCAATTCCTCTTCACCTATTAATCGTTTCAAACGAAGAATGATAGAAGAAGAAGGAGGAAAAGAGAAAGTGGGGGGGTTAGGGAAGAAAAATAAGGAGAAGGAAAAGAGGTGGGGAGTAAGGGACGTTTTTTTTTTCGTTTAATGATTTTCATTTTTTTTTTCTGGATTAGATTGATTAGTTAATGGAAGGGTAGAAGTGTAATAAATAAAAATGATTGAGGGTGTTTTAGAACTTTTACATAAATCTGATCTCCCCTTATACCACTTAGTCTTTTAAGCCCCCAAAATCCCACCCCCTTAAAGCCCCAAAGGCCGCTACCTATGGCAAATGCCAAACCCACCCATTTGCCATGCCAGCTGGCCTGGCAAACTGGCCGCGCCACTATGGTAAAAACTCTAAGCGATCGAGTATCCACTAGCGGTTGAGTCTTGGCCGGTAGCGGTGCCAACTAAATCGGTAACGGTGTAGTCTCAACCGTTAGATGGATTTGAAACCTCCAATAACGACTCTTTCTCCACCGCTATAAAAGGGCCAAAAATCACACTAACATTACACCAAATTTTTTACACAAAAAATTTCTATATTTCTATCTCATTATCTTTCAAAATGGCAAAGTTTGAATCCCAACTTGATTTTTCTGGAGTGGTGCTTGATTCGGCCGTTAATAAGATATGTGAAGGTTATAAAGAAATAGGTAAAAATCAAAGAAGTCTACAAGTTTTGGATATTAATCAAATCAATCCTCCAAAGAGAAGACCAAGAAAAGTTCAAGGGAAGGAAAATTTGAAGGCAAAGAAGAAGATAAACAAAGGAGACTCCGTTCAGGAGCGCATTGATTGGAAGTTTGGTGAAATGAAGAAGATAAACAAGATGAAGAACATCGTCCCTAATTTTTACTTTTAGAGTCTTTATTGTAAGTTGTGTCATTATCTAGATGAATGAAAGAGGCACTAATGTAAATTAAAAAATTTACTTTTAATGAAAGATGCACTAGTTTTATATTAAAATTAAAATTTGATACAAATTTTTATAGCGGTTGAAATTAACCGAACGATTTAATAATATCTTAAAATTAAAATTTGATACAAATGATAGATGTATCATATTTGGGCAGCTAATCTAAACTGATCATATTCGGGCAACACCCTCAAGATAAGATGACAACCATCAAATTGAAAATCTTTTCCCACTCTGTTGCGCCATTCGAGCCGACACATTTGCTCCACATCAAATGCGTTTTGACCATTTTGTCGGTTTAGATAGCCTTCAATTAGTGTAGCAACAAACAACTTCACCTCCCTGCTGATTTCTCGGAAGCGTTCACAACATCCATTTGCATCTCGATTATTCAGGTTCATTGTATCTTCTTGAAATCTATGAAATATACGACTCCATACAATCTCTTGATGTTGATGTTATTCAACAATGGCCATATCTTGCATAACAAAAACATAATGCCTGCAAATGGATTCATCTTCAGCTGTGTTAAATTTTTGAGCTCGAACTCGAACTGACATGTTGGATTTGTTGAGCGAAAGAATGGAGATTGAAGAAATGGTGTGAATTGAAATGAAAATTGATATCGTATTTATAGGATGAAGAAATTACGCCCTTTAGATGAGATGATACTATCGGTCTAGTATTGACCGCCGGAGGTGGAGACTACACCTATCGGCTTAAACTACACCGAGCGGTCGACGGTGACTACACCTACCGGTTTAAACTACACCGAGCGGTCGAGACTCAACTACTCAGTAGAAACTCCACTTAGCCAG
The DNA here is from genome assembly GCA_023529315.1 of Papaver bracteatum. Classification (NCBI taxonomy): domain Eukaryota; kingdom Viridiplantae; phylum Streptophyta; class Magnoliopsida; order Ranunculales; family Papaveraceae; genus Papaver; species Papaver bracteatum. Next base: position 593,053 of record JAJJWX010001985.1, read on the forward strand.
GCCGGTTTGCCCCCTCCATAGTGGGTGCTTAAATGGCAAACATGAATGTTTGCCACACCCATAGGAAGGGGCCAAATAGAGTTCTTTTTTTGGTGCACACTCGCCTCGGTATGTCTACTTTACATTTGTTGCACTTACACTGCATACTTGATGATGAATGATGTTTAGATTTAGGGTTATGTTCTTTGGGTGTAGACTTGGGATCTCTTGGATCTATGCCGATATTTTTTGGTACAATTAAAATCTAATAAAATCTTTAGATTAAGATGAAAAATAAATTTTCACCCAAGCAAAGAAGAGGTCGAAAATCATTAAATTGGAGATCAATATTCAGTTTCTCAAACTCTAAAGGAGGATGTCTCGTTTAGAGAAGCTCTCAGGAGCAATATGATCATCAACTGAGATAGGATGTTCAGCCAAAGGTATACTTGGAACAAAAGGCACGATACATTACCAGGCATATCAGTAGATTCAGAACTAGGCTCAGCATGAAAGGATTAAATGGAACCTCAGTAGATTCTTTAAGCTGACGGCATTATACCATTTATGTTGAGCACCGTTGCTGATGAGAACATTCTGCAATGAAAATAAGGTCTCCACCAAAAAACATAAAAGCCAAGGACCTTAGTAACTGTAGTGAGGACTTCTAGGGAATAGTTTCTCATGGGGTGAAATGAAGACGATACTTCTTACAAGCAGTTTGTTGATGACATATAGTTGGCATTTTGGAAGGAACCCGACAACAGTCTAGTACACCAGATTATATAAGAAATGTTCTTCCCACCACATCAAGTCAACAAGACGCCCACGCCTATGCTCTGGTGTACGTGGACACAAAACTTCATCAGAGATAAAATGGATGAAAGTTCCTTGTTATGAAATTCTCCCACCACCATCAGTTCTCATGGTTACGATTCTAGAGTGTAAAAAGTTCTCAACCAAAAACTTGAGAAACACAGTTTTATTCACAGTTCTCATGTATAAAGATATCCAACAAACTTGAATAATCATTTACAATGTTAACATAGTATCTGAACCTACTAGTAGAACTTATAGGACTAGATCCCAGAGAACCATACAAAACAACTCTGAAGCATGTGATGGCATATGAGTAGACAGAGTAAATGATAGTTTTTGACATCTACCTAACTGACATAAATTACAAAAAATGGGAGACTTAAGAACATGATGGATGAGCTAGCTTTTGATGATGTAGCAGCTAGAATTGAGATAGAGAGAAAAAGGGATGTAAGTCATTACAGTGCGGTTACCGTATGCTAGGTGGTTCCTCAAACCATCAGATCGCTGTCGAGGTCAACAAAGTACCTTCTCCAGAACCAATGTTGCTTCCATACTTTAGAGACATCTTCTTCAACCAGGATTTGGTTTGTGTCGGGCATGAAATAGTAGGCAAGAAAAGTCATAATCACCCCGAAGAAAGCGAACAAGTATAAGACATAAAACTTGAATAGGTAGACCATGCAGGGGAATACCAAAGTCACGAAACCGGAAAAGTTCCAATACACTTTTGAGGACAAATCCTGGCTGCATGACCGAACCTCCAAGGGATATAATAGTAACATATCATCACTAGAGAGAAATATCCAGCCTAATGGCCCCCAGGACCATGCAAATCCTGAAACACAAACACAGGTGGTGGCTATAATTAAGTAGTCGTACACATCAGAAGGGCCCGTTGCACCTCCTAATTTGATCCATGTCAGAATCCCCAACGTGATCTGGAATTGAAAATTTCATTACGTTAGTCATACTTAAACACACAAGGAAGGTAATTGTTCCACAAACTTATTATTTCATAGTTAATTTAATACCATTACCTGACCAACACATATTTGAACTCCTCCGGCTATGAGGAAAAACCTTCTGCAACCTTGACTTACTGAGATTATACCAATGATGGTTGCAGCAACATTGACCCCTCCAGTGATGGCAGTGTATGTTAGAGCTGCACTGGCTTGAAACCCTATAGCTTGAAAAAGGTAGGGAGCATAAATAACTATTACATTCATTCCAGTGAGCTGTTGGAACAAGGAAAGAGCTATGGCCATCACACGGTAGGGTATGTTTTGCGTTTGAGACATAATTTGCTTCTCACATCCTTTCGCCGACTTTGATGCTTCATTGGCGGCTAATAATTCTTTGAACAGTATATAAACGTCGTCATTGGTGCCATGGAGGCGTTGGAGCAACTGTTTTGCATCGTCAAACTTACCTAACTTAATCATGGACATCGGAGTGTCTGGGAGTAAGAAAGATCCGATAGAGATGATAGCAGCAGGGATTGCAGCAATGCCTATGCTAACTTCCCAGCCCCACCCACCTTTGATATTGTTGGTGCAGCAGTTCACAATATTGGCCACAAAGATACCGATCGCAATCATCATTTTAAAGGCAATATGCAGGGAAGCTAAGTAGTTTTTATGAGCAAAACCCATTTCGGACATATAGACTTGAGCACCCTGCACGAGAATAATGACACGAAATGAGGAGGGATAGTTGGACAGTTCAAAATATATGGTAAGACTACCTTAAATTGATTATCGTTCGCTTTGATTATGGACACTGATCTACTATTCTCCTTTTTGGGCGCTTGCATGAGGAACAAATTAAGAAGATCAGTGTTCAAAATCAAAGCAAACGATAACATTGTGAAAAAGCAACAGCTAAGGTGGTCTTAACTAGAAATGCGACGACAGTTCAACTCTTTCACTAAATTGGCATTACACATTGTTAGGTCAGGCGGCCTATGGTAATGGTATGACGATGAACTAGACTCCTACCTGTTTGCATAAAAACGTGTATGAAACAACACATACTGACATCATACAGTGTCGATGTGATGTTTTTGTCGCACCAAACAGCATGGAATAGAGCAAATGCATATGGAACCGCCTCAGTTAAATCTTTTTTCACCTAGTTTAATGATCCCATACCGAGTAAAAAGCAAATTGGCCAGTGAAGCGTTCACTCTGCCAACATCTTTCCACTTACAAGAGACAAAATAAAGCTCGGTAAAGAAAATGTCTACTATTGGCTTAGCTAGCCCCGTACCTCATCTCTGACCAATGTTATGAGAAGTTTTATCTATAATAAAACATGATTTAATAAACTAAAAATATACTTATATGCTTAATAAGACAATATACCTGATACATCATGCCAAAACCCATAGCGAACAGATTCGGACCTAAAATAAATATAATTGGGCTGGTGTTGAGAGCAGTGACCACCGAACCCATGGAGATGAGTGCTCCGGCCAAGATCATATGCCTTCTCATATCCAGTCTACTGAAATCTCGTTTTCTAATATCTATCCCAATGGAACCGGAGAAGTAGAGAATTGCAGGAAAGAAAGAGATGACCATGGAGTACATTACAATGTAATCGTAGGCAAAAACATCATCAGATGGGTAGATATGCTTCATGAATCCTGCCCCAAATATAACCCCTCCTGCAAATCATCCATCACATTCATTTCATGAACATTGACCATTTGTATGTATGGAAATTGGAAAAGTAAATACTTGCTTAGGGCATAACAGGATCTTGTTTATTTATTTATTTTATCAGTAAAATGAAAACTTTAACAACAGAGTATCTCTCTTCTGGTAGTATCAACAATTTTCTGTTACCATCCCAAGCTAATAACTAACAATTATAATGTTAATACGGTTTATTAGAATATGTATCAGATAGGGTTTATAGCAAGAACCATCTACATCAGTTTTTAATTCTTCCCTTCCCTGAAATAATCAATCGCAAGATAAATCAAAGCTCTAATTCTTCTCAACGCATTTAATCATAAATTTAGGGCCAAAAAAGATTAAAAAAAACAAAAACCCTAATCAAATCACAATCCAAACATCGTAATGGAATTTCTAGAGGTGCTGGTATGTGTGTAGTTTAAATTGATTAGTTGATTCATCAAAACATTATAAACCCTAAACCCTGAACCCAACAAAATTATCAAAACAAGTAAAAATTAAGCATATCCGTACATAGTACATACCTATGATACCGGTCATATACCCGATCAAGAAACCAGAATTAATACCAATAAAACAAGCCATGAGGAAGATCAAAGACATCTTCTTATTCTCGTCGGATTTCTCAACATTCATTCGCATCTTTGTTTCAGCCGAGGGTAATTCTGTGAGAGGAAGAGGAGGAGTACCAGTACCGTTTTTATGTCTCATTGACATACTGTAGTTTAGATTTTGATGATGGAATTTTATTTTCTTTCGACGAGAAAAGGTTTACCCACAGAAATAGATTTATAGCGAAGGTGAGATAAAGATTCAAGTGAAATTTGATTTATTTATTTATTTTCCGCTCGTTTAAGGCTGCGCTTGATAATGGTCTTATTTTTTTAAACCACTGTTTGGTAAAAGAATATTAAAGTACTTTTTGGGTGTTGGTGCCCAGTTTGTTACCAGGCTACCCACCAATTTTTTGTAATCTGACCTTCAAAGGTTTTTTATATATAATAAAGTATAATACAAGTACTTTTTATCTAAAGTATTTATCAAATTCTTCAAAAAAAATTTAGCCAGTCGCTTCGTCTCCAGGACGATATTATTCTTCATCGCTAGGATGATTCTGTCTTCGTCATAAGGACGATTATTCTTGTTCTCTTGTCTCTCTTTGCCTTGATCGTATTAGCTCTCTTAATATTCTAGCTTTCCTAATCTTCCCTTCTCTTTTCTTTGTCACTCTTTTTTTTCTATTCCATCTCTCTTCAATTTCCTTTCCTCATGGCCTCTCCCTCATCTCCAACAGAAGCAAATGATTGTGATGAGCTTGCACAACGTATGGCTTATCTCTTACAAAGTGATAACAGTTCCATAGAAATCCCTGAGGAGCTTAATGAAGAGGAAAACGATTGCAAATATTCCTTGATCGTCAAAACCTACACTGAACGTGAATATGGAATCTCTATTCTCAACAACCTGCTAACCAGATCTTGGAGACCCTCAGGTGTTATGGAAATCACATCTTTTGGTCCTGCTATGTACAAGGTCAAGTTCGAGTTGGGATGTGATTACAACATGGTCATTACCAAGTCTGCCTGGTCCATCAACGATGATCTCCTCCTTATGGAAGTTTGTGACCCAGACAAACTACCCCATGAATACGAGTTCAAATATGCTGATTTTACCATTCAAATTCATGGATTACCTTTAAGTGATCAGAAAAAGAAGATTGTAGAGTTTATTGCATCCAAGATAGGTACGCTATACCCAATCCAACAAGAAGAACATGCAAAATGGGGTACCTTTGCCAGAGTCAGAGTTAAAATTGACGTTACTCAACCTCTGAAGCAAGAACTACCATTCACTCTTCCATCAAAGAAGGAGTGCACAGTCCGATTCAGATATGAAAAGTTACCTAGAGTCTGCTTTTTCTGTGGTAGATTTGGTCATATTATGCGTCAATGCCCTGACTTTTCCAAGGAATGCGAAAACATGGGATTCTACTCCCCAGAAACTTTCATGGAGAAAATGCAAGATGCAAAAATTGCACGATACACCGAAGATCTCAATGCAAGCTTCAAAGGAAAACCAGGCCAGAATTATGGCAGCAATGGAGGTCAGTCAAAGTTCAAAGGAAACGACCACAACCCTTGCTCTTCCACCAACAATTCAACCCCTACTTCTACGCCATGTTTACCGCAAACTCCATCAACACCCACCTCAATTGCTCATAATTACTCCACCATAAATCCCCTAAAGACGGTAACGGCTGAAGTAGCCACAACGGCTGTTACTAACCACACCGCAATCCCAGCCATCACATCCTCCATCACTGAATCTCTTGGTCCCCAAATCCCGGAGAACAGCCATTTGAACTCTGACACAACCGTCTCTACCACCAACTCACTTGCGGTTTCTAAAGAATGCCAAAACAAACCTGGCCGAACTCCACCGTACCTTCCTACCACTCCACCAAAAACCATTACTCAGTCTGAAACTAATGCTCCACACAATTCCCCAACTCTCAATCTACCCACCCATCACCAATCCGTTATTCCCACCACTACAGAAAACCCCCCCACCAATCCTATTGTTCCCCAAATAACAGAAACCCATCTCAATCAAGAATCAAACTCCAACTTCAACAACTTAGTTTCTGAATCTGAGCAATCCAAAAAACTCAAACAATGGAAGAGGATGGCTAGAGTCCCAAAAAAATCTGACCGTATGGAAGCTTTCCAGCATTCTAGTACCAAAATACAGTGCACACCCATGGAATGTGAACCACCAATCAAACACCACCACTATGAAACTGAAGAAGAGGCTGTGGCGACTTGCCTTGAAAAGTCGCAAGCTCAATGTTAGTGCAATCGTGGAATTGTCGTGGCCTAGGGAATGAGACGACAGTTCTGACTCTTAACTCATTCCTTCGCAGTTATAACCCTTCCATCCTCTTTCTATCAGAAACTAGACTTAATGACAGAAACAGCATAAGGGTTCTCAACTCCCTCAACTTTCGTTACTTTGATTATGTGGTTGCTGAAGGCAGAAGTGGTGGTCTTGCAGTGCTATGGCAAGACAATGTTGACTTAGTGGTGAAACAAAAAACAAAAAATCTGATCCAGTGCACTATTGAACCTCATCTTTGCACTCCTAGATGGGAACTATTCTGCATCTACGGTCCACCAGCCCATCATCACAGGGACCTATTATGGAGTAGGATGTCCAATATTATTGTTGCTATTAATGACCCTTGGTGTATGATCAGAGACTTGAACGTGCTCATGCACTCTTTTGAAAAACATGGATGTTCTTCTACCACTGACATAAGCTGCAACGAGTTTAGGAATTTCATAAGAAATAAAGATGTTATTGATCTCAGTTTTGCAGGACCAGCTTTCACCTGGTCAAATAATGCATCCCAAGATCCTCCAATTTTTGAAAGACTAGATCGAGCCATTTGCAACTCTAGTTGGAGACTCCTCTTTCCTGAAGCCGCAATCCTCCACTTACCAAGAATTAATAGTGATCATTCCCCAATCCTTCTCAACACCTTCAGAAAACCTCCGAAGAGAAAACCGAACAACAAATTCGAATACTACTAGACGGACCATCCAGAGTTCGAAGAAGTGTTTCAAAAAGAATGGGATTCTACTTCCGGCAATCTGGTGAACAAGTTTCAAATGTTGGGCAAAGGTCTTATGAAATGGAGTAGAAGCACTTTTGGTGACACGAAAAGAGAGATTGATATTGAAAAAAAGAAGTTAATTGATCTTCAAGCTTCGGCTCACTTAACTGACATTAGAGAAGAAGAAAAAGCTATATGTCAAAACATAGCTATCCTAGAAAGACGCGACAGAATGTTCTGGCAGTAGAGGAATAAGTCGAAATGGATTCCTTCAACCGACAAAAATTCTCAAGTATTTCATCTCTCAGTATTACATAGAAGAAGTAGGAATAGAATTTATACCATCAAAGATTCCCATGGAAACTGGATTTCAGACCATGAGAAAGTAAAAGAAAACTTGATCTCCCACTTCCACTGTATGTTTTCCAAAGACAATGAAGTTGTGCCTGACTCTTTTAATTGTTACACCTCAAAGCGTCTTTCTCTTGATGATAATAGGAGCCTCAGCAGAATTCCATCTGCTGATGAAATTTTTAGTGTCATTAAGAAAACGGGTTCTTTCAAATCTCCGGGTACGGACGGTTTTCCTGTTATTTTTTACAAAAAATGTTGGCAAGTCATAGGTCCTGAAGTTATTGCTCTCGTTCAAGATTGCTTTAGATTCGCTTATCTTCCCCCGGATATGAACCATACCCACATTGCTTTGATACCTAAGAGAAAGAACTCATCTACCGTTGCAGATTATAGGCCCATAGCATTGTGTAATGTCCTATACAAAGTTGTTGTCAAAATTATTACAAATAGGCTTAGTCCTTTCTTAGACAACCTTATTGACAAAACCCAGTCTTCTTTTGTCCCTGGTAGACAAATCCTAGACAACATTATTGCTGTCAAGGAGATTTTTCACTCAATGAAAACCTCTAATGTTGTTAATGGGTCATTTGCCTTAAAACTCGATATGATTAAAGCTTATGACAGGATTGATTGGAATTTTCTTAGTAAAGGTCTCACCAATTTTGGCATAACTGATAGATCACATGAACTCATTATGAATTGCGTCACCTCCACCTCTTTCTCCATCTTGCTTAACGGCCAACCGGAGGGTTTCTTCAATGGGGAAAGAGGGATTCGTCAAGGTTGCCCACTCTCACCATACATTTTTATCATATGTGCTCACAATCTATCTAGTATCATTGACAGGATGGAACAAGATGGCTTATACAGTGGGTATAAACTGAATAGAAGAGCTCCGAGCGTGACTCACATTATGTTTGCTGACGATGTGATGCTGTTTGGATCCACAAACAACAACACAGTAACCTCAGTTTTGTCTATACTGCAACAGTACTATAAGGTGTCAGGGCAGCTAGTAAATTATAACAAATCGGCGATCCATTTCAGCAAGAATGTTCCAGTTGAAAGACAAGAAGAGATAATTGACGCTTTGGGTGTTGGCAGAATGGACAAAGAGGACAAGTACTTGGGAATTAAAATTCTACAGCAAGGAAATAGAGTTGCGAACCACAAGTTTCTAATTGAAAAATTTGATAACAAATTACCGGGATGGAAACGGCTCACTCTATCGCACGCAGGAAGGACCGTCCTCATCACTTCAGTACTTGCTCTTATTCCAGTTTACTTCATGGCAGCTTGCATCATTCATAAATTTGTCCTCAACAAGCTCACACAAATAATAAGAGATTTTTGGTGGGGACACAACAGGGACAAAAGGAAAATGCATTATCTCAGGTGGGAGTGGTTCAACTTACCTAAGGAAAAAGGAGGATTAGGATTAAGGTCTCTAGAGGATCTTAACAAAGCTTTGGTTGCCAAACTTTCATGGAGGTTCTTAAACGACAACTCTTCTCTGTGGAGTCAATTACTAAGAGCCAAATACCTCACAAATGGGTCTTTCTGGACAGCAAAAAAGCCGCAACATTGTTCTTCTTCATGGTCTGCTATGTTGGAGAGTAGAGACAACCTAAAAAAGGGATGCATTTGGATCGTTGGAAACGGAAGGAGTATTAATATTTGGTCTGATCCATGGATTCCCACCATACCTGGATTCACACCTGTTAGGTCCGACCAAACTGAGTTAGATATCAAGACAGTCAACCAGCTAATTGATCCCAATTCAGGTACTTGGAAAACTGAGCTTCTTCTTCAAACTTTCGACAGTTATACTGCTAACCAGATCCAGGAAATATACATCAACAATGAAGCCGAGAACAAGCTGATATGGATGCATACTCCACACGGAAATTTCACTCCCCAATCATTCCAGAAAATCTTACTTGATCAAGTGGGAGAAACTTCTTCTTCTGGTAAGTCTCTTTTCCCATGGAAGAAATTCTGGAATGTCAAAACGGTTGCCCCAAGAATAAAAATCTTCATTTGGAGAGTCTTGCATGACGGAGTTGGAGTTTTAAAGAAAATTGGAAGAGTTATCGATGGTGTTCCGACTGATTGTAGAGCGTGTGGATGTGCAGCTGATAGTATCGACCATCTTCTCTTATATTGCACTTTTGCTCAGGCAGTTTGGTTTGCATCCCCATTGGGTTTAAGAATTCAGAATAACAATCCTCCTTCAATCAGAATCCTAGTGGAGCAATGGCTTAACTGCCGGGACAGTGAGTTCATCTTTCCTTTAGGATCCGCAATCTGCTGGGCCTTATGGAAATCAAGAAACTCACTTATTTTTGAAAACAAAAGAGCAAATGTACAGGGTGTACTTAACCACGCCTTCTTCTGGTTTAATTCCTATCTCACGCAACCAGAGTCTGGCAATATTTTCGAAAACATCAGCTCTTCTACTGCTACTGAACGTCAGGTATCTAATTTGTCCTGGACTCCTCCTCATCCTGCTGTTATTAAAATAAATGTGGATGCCGCACTTCGAGATGGCGAATTCTCTTGCGCAGCTGTTGCTAGAGACCACTCGGGTAGTTTTATTGGTGCATGCACTTGTCTGGGGAAGTATAATTTTGCGGTTGTCGCTGAAGCTACAAGCTTTCTTTTAGCTACTCAGTTAAGCCAATGGCTAGGAATTAATTCCATCATCATAGAGGGAGACTGTCAAGTTGTGGTAAAGGTGCTGAAAGGTGAATGTTCTTCCCCACCATGGAGAATCTGGAAAATCACGGACGATATCAAAGCTACGGTGAACAATTTTCACTCTATATCTTACATTTTTGTTCCCAAGAGGGTCAATTGCCTGGCCCATAATCTTGCTGCTTACGCGATATCCAACAAGGTCCAAGACAGATGGACTTCTTCTTCTCAAGTCCTTGACTGCATTGCTAGTCAGTTGGATATCTCTTATCCTTAGTCCCTTTTTTTTTTAATTTCTCTGTACCAAAAAAAAAAAAAATCTTCAATTTTAAAAAGTTAGGAAGGAGGAAATTTTAAAAACTACAAAAGCATAAGCATTGTTCCAACCTAAATTTAATACTTGATGTATTTTTTTTATCCATATTTTATTTTTTAAATGACAAAAGTTACCCTTAATCTTTTATTTCTTATATTTAATTTTTTAAATAATATTATTTCCTATTTTTCAACTATTTTATATACTATTTAGTTTAATTTATCAATAATAAAAATAAAAATAAAAATAAATAATTATTTAATTTTAGTTTGATTGTTTGTTTGAAAATCAAATGAATATATATTAAAAAGTGGCCAAGTAAAACTGTTTTTTAACAATCATAATAATAATGGAAATTAGTAAATATAATATTACATATATTTGTACTTAATAGTAAAAAAGTTAATAACTTTTAAACCAATGAAATTGAATAAAACGATTTTCAGAGATATATATATGTTTTTGTCATTTGCTACAACTACAATATTTGAATCTCATACTTTATCAGAGAAGTGCTGACAACGTAAATTGTCAGAGATATATCTGTTTTTTACCAAACACACTTTAGCCTTAATTAATATTTTACCAAACGTCTAACTGCTTTTTTCTCACAGTACATCACAACAACGCACAACAGAGAAGTACTTTTACAAAAGCCATAGCAATACCAAACTAAGCCTAAGTTTGGTGGTTTTGGTCGTTGGATTCAGAAACCTTGCGACTTTCAATGATGCTTTTATCTGCAAAAAAAAAGCCTGGAAAGCTTGTACCGATTCAGATGCTTTGTGGATTAAAATTGAACCATTATTTGGGGCATACAAGAAAATTTTGGGGTATATTGAATAAGACAAAAACAGGGTGGGAAATAGTGTTTCTAAGGTACCCCTTATCCAACCTATTTTCATAAATGCTAAAATACCCATGAATGATTAGTGTTTGATTAGTGTTAATTTAATTGATTAGTTGTTAATGATTGTAGTTAGGATTAGAGTTTAATTTAGGATAATAATTTTCTTTTTAAATAGATTGAGTGAGTAGAAAAAGGAAGAAGAGGAGGAGGAGGAGGAAGTAGAAAAAATAAAAAAACCTTTTTTTTCTTTGAGATTTTTGTGATTGTTGATAGATGTATGATCCAAATTCGAGTGAGGAAGGTGAATCTTCATCACGTAAACCTAAGAAAATACATATCAATTACGATGAAGATCCGTAGATGGCTTATTTGTTGGATTATGAAAATGATTTTACCCAAACTCAATCTCAAACTTAACTTTTTTCTCAAGCTCAAAATGATGACTTTTTTTAGCCAAATCCCGAAGATGAGTACATGGATGAAGACATGTATGGTTGTAGACGTTTTTTAATGTCCGTTTTGTTGCTTGAATTTAAAAAAACTTTTGATTTTTGTATGTAGTTCGGCGCAACAGAGTTAGGTTCGAAATAAAACATGTCTGCCGAACCTTGATAAATAAGAACAGTTCGGTTTGTGCGATTGAAAAATTTATAAGACGAACTGTCATTAAATTATTTTAACGCCAAATAATTTTCGTGGTTCGGCTTGAATAGGATGTTCTAATATAAGCCCGAACCATACACAACTAATATTACGAGTTACAATATAATGTTCGGCTCACACGTCAATCAGCCGAACAAATATGTTTTGTTTTCAAAAATTTCAAGTTTGATGGTTCGGCTTATAATATTAGTTCCCAATACGCCGAATCCATATATGACGTGTAGTTCGACTTTGAAAGTCAAACACGTATGAGCTGAACTCAGTGGATCGTCTTCCAAAATGTATTGCGAATGAGACAGAACTAACCCAAAACCCATGCGATATTGTTGTACATTGTTCCTGAAATGGAAACTATGGAGGATCAATCACAGGTTGTTGATGTCATTCATGAAGATACTAATGATCACTTCCAAACTGACTTGGTAGGTAATCTAATTTATGTTTTTATTAATTTTCAAGTATGTTGTATTCAAAATCATTAATAAAACTTAACTTTTGTATTTGTGGATATGTAGACGTGGAAAACAAAAGAAGAAGTTGTTTAATGGGCTGAGGAACATGGTTTGGAAATAAATTGCATCCTAGTTAAAGGTGACAAAGCCGAAAGGACCGGGTTGAGATGGTTTGTGAGAGAAGCGGGAAGAAAGTAAGCAAGAAGAAAAAAGGTGCGGTGTATATTGGGAAGACAGGGAAAAACTACAAGACTAAAACAAGGAAGATAAGTTGTTCCTTCAAGATCGTCTTCAATTGGGTGGATATATATTATTATTATTTTGCATTTTGGCTTCATTGGATGCCTAGGATGATATGAGATTATGAATGCTATATAATGTATCCTAAATCGCATCTTATGAATTGAATATATTTTGTGTTTTTTTAAAAAAATTATTGGTGCAAAGATTTGAAGAAAGTAAACTATTAGTGTATGGTTCGGCTAACCCGTAAAAATATATTCGAGCCGATCCTAACAAGTCTAATCATATTATTTGATTCGTCTTAAATATGATGATAGTTGTGAGCCGAACTTTCATGATACACATTTTCAAAACATACAGAGTAATGTTCAGCTTATTGGAGAATATAACTAATAAGTCGATCCAGGGAAGAATTCTGAAGTGTTATGGTTCGGCTTATAGGTTATCTATTTCTATAGCCGAACCAAATTAGTTGAACATAAAACTTTGAAGTATGCAGGTTCGGCTTATTTATTGTATTTCTGCTAATAGCCGAACCAAAACAGAGATTCAATTTCCTAATTCATTTGAAATAATAAAATAACCATTACAAATTAACCATTACAAAATCACTAACCATTGCAAAATTGCTAACCATTACAAAGTAACCATTACAAGATTCTAATAACCAAAACGAGTTATGAGAAACTTCTTAAGGATGTTGTAGTGAGCTTGGTATTTGAAATTTTTTCCTTTCCATTTTCTCTATTCCTCTAGAGCTCGAACAACAATCTCATCATTTGTTTCACCTTTAAGACGATATCGATTGACAATATGAACCATAGCTATGAAGTCCCTAACTTTGTTTTTAATTTTTTCAATTCGACAAAACAATGATGCCTTATCCCGGTTGTTCGAATTACATGTTTCGTTGGTGAAGGCTTCATGAATTTTGACCAAGTAGTACATATTTATTAAACCCTTTACCCATTGCTCGACGCCCTTCTCCAGATAGTAAGTTCTTCTTCTAGAGTATACTTAGGACTAGAGGTTGCCATTTTGTGCTTTGTTAATGAGACAAGTTCTTAGTCCCACCACCTCGAGGTTTATGAGTTTTTGAATTAGAAGGAGTCACTTCCATTGTTCTCCTTTTAAGCTTGTCTTTGAATTTTCCAGGATGGGTTCTAAAACAAATGATAACCCTTAATTAATTTTCCAAAATAAATATATATGATTCTACTAAACATTATGATAAGTCACCTAAAAATGGACAAGTTTATAGGAAGTTATTAGCCATACACAGAGTAAAGTTCGGCACATTTGATATATATCAAAATGAGCCAAACAATGTGACGAACAGTGTAAGAGGGATATTTAACCAAGTTCGACCGATTAGCATTAAAAATAATATAAGCCGAACTTGAAGGTTAGGCACATTCGATATTCAAAACATAACATGTTTTCAGCCGAACTGTTCTTCGTCTATAGAAAAAACATTAAGATCGGATAATAATTTTAAGCCGAACCCTACCCCGGAACTACCAAAACCCAGAGGAATCATCGATTGCATGTCATGAAATCAATGAAATACGCAAAAACAAGCAACGGGTTTGTGAAAAAGACCTTTCTATGTGCAATTTTATGGAATCAGGTTCTATTTCTCGCTCTCCAACACCAATCAATCCACTATCCTCTTCATCTCCATTTTTTTTTCCAAAAAACCCAGATTGAGATGCTACTGAAGCAACACCAGGATTCGGCGCAGTATTTCTAGGGCATCGCTTAACACGAGGTGTCATATATGTGTTTAATCGAGAACTTAATCGAACAAAGAAATTTTCAGAAATTTCAGAAATTTTGGAAAAGAAGGAGAGAGAAGGGTTTTCGATTTTCGGTATTTAAAACTTTAATTTTTTTATTTTTTTAGGATTAATTAGTGGGTAACAGTTAGGGGAGGGGTTAATTAGTGGGAGAGTTTTAGGATTAGAATTTAATTAAGTGGAAGGGTAATAATGTAATTTAAACTATATAAGGGTATTACAGTAACTTAAGCATCACTAGGACACCCCTTAGCATCTTGCATTGGATGGCATAACAAGTATGTATACCCCAAAATTTTCACGTATGCCCAAATGAGGGTTCTTAAAATTATGGAAGCCAAATATTTCAGCTCTTGTGGTTGTGGGTTTTTTACATCACGAAAAAACTTAATGAGAATAGCTCATGGGTTTGAAACCTTAGTATTTTGGGCCTATGTTGTTTATTAGTACATTACAGCATAGTACGTTAGGGGACTAGTTGAAGGTTGGTTGGTTAGGGGACTATGACTAGATGACAAAAACAGGTTATTATGAATTAAATTCAAAAATTCTTTAGCCAATTACTTTAACTAATGTTTAGTTTATCCCGATTAATTAGTGTTAATTCGTAATTTTAGATGCTAATTAACGGTTTAGAAGTAAAACCAACTAATGTTAATTGAATTTTCAAACATTAAACAACTGAAAATTTTCATTTTTCTCCCGAAATCACCCCTAGAATCGGTATATGTTAGTGTACACATGGACAAATTCTGGGTTTGTGTTCGTCATTCACAAAATAACACACATAATCGGTATACGTATACATGGATAAAGACCGACGAAAGAAATCGGTAATTTAACAAGCTCATATGGACCGATTGTTTCACACAAGGAAAAAAATGTATTCATGCTTTTAAGACATCTTCATTCATTTCAAATAAATCTAACCACTTTCGTGGGCATCACATATGTACTTAGCACGTGCATCAGGCCTATTAAACCCTAGGTAACCCTAGTGGACGAATTATAGTCTCGTGAGGATTTACATAGAGATATACTCACAAAAGCTTTTAAAATTATCAATCCTCATCGGAGAAATTTCGTCCGGTACATTTAAGAACATATGGTCGGGGTTAAACTCCGAAAATTTTCACCTTTTTGCTCCAAGTAGTGTTGTTTTGCGACTTATTCACCTTTTCCCTCCAAGTAGTGTCTTTTTGCGACTTCTCCTACACAAGCAAAACACAAAGTTATTTTTTTATTGCTCAAGTGGAAGATCAAACAACCGAGCTTATGCAATAGAAATTGGTAAATACTTACAAATTCACGGATCGACAAGTTTAAATGGCTACGGAAAAATATCTTCTCTTGTATGCCAACGTAATCAGTAATCCCTTTCTGGATTAGTTGGAGCCTTTCGTAAATTTGTCGTCAAGTTCTTCCCCTTGAATTTTCATAATCTACCACGAATTTGAGATACACCTTGCCCAAAAGATTTCAGGTGTAATCCTTTCAGCTAAAACATCTTCACGTTGAGGTTCATTGTACCAGGTTTTGACTACGACCAAATCTTCGGCGGAATCAAATATTAGAATGTTTGTATGTAGATGTATGTAATGAGTAGTTGCGGTGTATATGGAGTAGGAGTGAATAGTTAGAGAAGGTTTTGGGAAAATTGGGTCTGGGTATGAAGCCTCTTTATATAGAAAAAGACCGCAACTGCTAGTTTTTTTTCGGAAAAAAAAAGGTGAAATAATTGAGAAAAATCGGTTCATGTAAATGTCCAGAAAAACTGATTCCTAACTATCAATCATAATCGGTTCATAGTATCGCATATGTAATCCGATTGTGTGTAACAAAGACACAGGAAACTGACTACTCGTAAGGCTTATAGAATCAAATCATACATAATACCAACATAAAACGATTCCACACCACCGACCATAATCGGCTCGTCGTATCGCATACATAACCCCATTGCGTGTAAATTTTCTTTGTAGGGAACTGACTAGTCTAAGGCTTATAGAATCGGACCACACGTAAAACTAACATAGTTAGTT
Organism: Papaver bracteatum; assembly: GCA_023529315.1. NCBI lineage: Eukaryota > Viridiplantae > Streptophyta > Magnoliopsida > Ranunculales > Papaveraceae > Papaver > Papaver bracteatum. The sequence goes on from JAJJWX010001985.1 coordinate 609,591, forward strand.
TTACAAAAAAGACTAGAATCAAACCATAAACATAAACCCGTTATAGATCCATTGCACACCATAAACATAATAACACAAACCATAAATATAATCATCCAAACCATAAAAATAAGTATCCAAACCATAAGTCATAGAACATTAAAGTTAAAACTTAAAAGCATAAATTTAAGTACGAACTAGGAATGTCAGGCATCAGCACCACCGGAATTTTCAGTTCCAGCAACATCAGAATTGGCAGGTGGAACAACTTCAGTAGCAACGTACATTTCTGCCTACATGGTATCATCCTCGACGTCCTCTGCCCTCCGTTTTGTAATTTCATCCCTCCTCCTTCTGGCAAATCTTATGAACTCATTCAGTTCTTCCAATGAAAGTTGGTTAGACGCCACGGCTATGATGTGGTCGGGCCACATCAAACAAGTATGTGACACCTTTTAATTATTTATACGTACTAGAAAGTTGGTTTTAACTAAAAAGCTTCCTAATTTTTCTCTTAAAAAACATAAAACTTTTTTTCCTAAAAATTAACCCCCTATAAAACTCCCTGAAAAGCAGAAAACTAAATAGTTTCCATGATGCGGCAAAAAAGAAGATTGACCACTGTATGCAGTGACCCGACCACATCGTAGCTGCTCCTCTGGTCAGAAAATTTCAACACATGCTCCTTCGTATCCCTTCCAAAGGCGAACTTATACATGCTCCTTTCCATGATCTCCGGTTTCCTGGAACCATCATCTTTCTCTATGGGCTGATTAAAGAAGCTCAGATGACTGGAGTCCATATCTACAAAACAAACAAACCACACAATTGGTATATTAGACAACTTCGAATCTACCGATTATGTACTTATCAAACTTAAAAAAATAAAAAACCATAGAATCGGTACATATGAAAATATATGTAATCCGATACTGGGTATTAAACTACAGAGAAATCAAACCCAACAATCGGTATACGAGAAATATCATGTAAACCGGTTCTGGTGACCCAATATGTGTAACCTAAAATGTACAAGGAATCGGTCTATGTTAAAGCACTTATAGAACGATTTGTGTTTCGTTTTTATATATTATGGTATCAACCACAATCGGTAGATGCTAATCATCCTATAAGAAAATTATGGTGCATGTTCTTCATGAATGCGAAGAACATCCCAGAATCAGTATATACGATGCTTCGACATAAACTAATTCTCGTATAATCAAAGATTTTAATTTGTTAAAACAAAGGGTTTTAGATGCATAAATCAACGAATATATGAGTGTACGATAATGGGTTTGATGAGGATTTACCTAACGGATCGTTGGTTGTTGACAAAAAGACGATAAATTTTTTAGATTAGGGTTTGAAGATTTGTAAAAATTAGAGGAAAATGGAAAGTTTTGTGTTTTTGTAATGACTTGTCCCTCCACCGATATTGTCCCCACCGCCACTGTGGTTATCCAGTAGTGTGGGCTTTTCAACGTGCATCCCTGCGGTAATCCAGAAACAACTTCCCAGGAGGTCACCCATTCCTGGATTACTCCTTCCCGAGCACGCTTAACTGCAGAGTTTTCTGCCAGCTCTGGAGCCAATTGTGCTGAAAATTCCTTGATGTTAGGAAAGGACGAACCATTACTTATGTTACATTCGGCCAACCACTGTCGAATATCGGGTTTTAAAATACCACCACTTTAAATTGGAGCCGTCCTCGGATCCGGAATAGATATATAAGCCCATATATCCGACGTTCCATGTCCCTCATAAGAAGCACCTGGACCAACCCCGTCCAGCGTACCATCCCACCACGCTCGGCAGGTGAACCATCGTCGTCTCTGATACCATTTGTAATGACCCGTCCCTCCAAGTTAGGATGGACATAGAGTTATCTAATTTATTTTAATAAATAAATAAAAAGGGAAAATGAAAAGATAAATAAAATAGTTAAGAAAAATTATAAATATGTTTATGTATATTTATGTTAGTATTGATATATAGGTTTTGTATTAATGCAAATAGAAATGTATTAGAAAAAAAAGTTTTAGATGATAGAAAACCAAAGGTTAGAGAGGATGAGAATGAGTGGAAGATGAACCTAGAGATTTTTTGAGAAAGCTTAGGTAGCCAAAATCAATAGAGGGTCAATATGATTGAGGTACAAAGCTAAATCTCTATTCTCTTTGTGTTTTGTTATACTTTATTTTAGTTTAGTTAAATCTTATATCATTAGGTTTCTGAAATTTATCTGTTAATTATATGCATCCGATTGATGATCGTCCTTTGAATATCAATAGATAACATTATTAGGGACATATGGTTAAACTTTGAAGTTAATCCACCGTAAATTCACCGTTGAATATTTGTTTGAATCTGGGTGATAGTTTCTGAATTTCTGGATAGTTACGTTTTGCAATGATTTTGGTGTGTTTAGGAAATCTAAACGATTTTTGAATGATTTTTTATATTGAAAAAAGTTGTAGCCATGTATGATACCTTTCATTGTGCTTTGGAATTCCTCAATTTCAAGTTATTATGAATTTTCCATGAATTGTTTGGTAATAACATGTAGTCTACCCAGTTTTTAGGATGATAATATAAAATCATTATCTTTTGATTGGGCCGTTAATTTTACTGTGAATTTTTGATATGTGGTTGTTTATTTAGTTATTTATGTACTCCTAAAACTTAAGAAGATCAGATAAATTAATCACCTTAACATGCATGATGTAAAATGTCTGCAGTTAGCTTGAAAGAAATTCATGTTGTTGTTTCATGTGTCATGTGTAAAAATGATTTTCAAAAGGAAACGAGTTCATGTTTTTTTCTGTTAGATATAATTTAGTTCCATGCTAACGGCGGGTAATGATCCCCGGGAGTTAAATGGGTAATGATCCCCAAGTAGGAACTTGTGTTTCTTGACTATCGATGGCGGTTTTTCGTGCAGGATAACGAAAATGAAATGATAATGATCCCCGAGAGAAGATGGGTATGATCCCCATAGGAACTTTTGCTCCTGACCATCGATGGAGGTTGTCCGTGCGGAGAAACGATAGGTGGGTGTATGAACCAAGGTTTTCGTACCGTGAACTCATGGTTTGTTAATGACAATACTAATTTGTGAATCGTGTGTTGAAATCACTATTGAATGATTTGTGGACACTGAAAAAACTAGGGTATAACAACCACACCCAATAATTCGTTCGTCAATCTATATGGACTAAACTCCAATATAATTCCGAAAGCACCAACTTAAAATCGAGACTCAATTAATAAATACATCAAAGAGTTTTTATCTCCTTTTCAATACAATCAGCAAATCGAACAGATAGAAATCCGTGAGCCTGATTGATATGAGAAATAACTTGGATTTTACCAAAGACCAATGCCCAAGTGTCAATCAAGTTATATCCAACAATCAAGGTCGGATTTATCAACTGATTGAACTATGCACAACCTGTGATATTTCAATTATATAAACAAATATAATGCGGAAAGGAAATAACATATACATCAGTAATTTTGTTAACGATGCAAATGCAAATGCAGAAAAACCTCGGGACCTAGTCCATATTTGAACACCACACTGTATTAAGCCGCTACATACTCTAGCCTACTACAAGCTTCGGACTGGAATGTAGTTGAGTCCTAACCAAGTCTCGCAACGATTAAGGTACAGTCGCGTTCCTTACGCCTCTAGAACCACGCCTGATTTTGCGCACTTGATTCTCTTAGTTGATCTCACCCACAACTAAGATTTGTTACGACCTAAACTCAAAGACTTATAAACAATTTTTTCGCCCACAGATATGTCTATCCTTTATTCTATTTGTTCAGTATTTTGATACAAAGATCTAAGTGACCAAGAACCAACTAATAATCTGGTCCTATACTTACAAAAAGCGTCCTAGAAATATTAGTCACCTCACAATAACCTAACTGATTAATAAAAGAAGTTATTGCGGAATCATAAGAGTCTGAGACGAAGAGCTGTTGTGATTACTTTTTATATCTCACCTACCGGAGATAAATCTTGAGTAAATATTAGAGAATATACAACTCAATATGATAAAACAAGTAAGATCAGAATATACAACTACAAGAAAAATAGTTGGATCTGGCTTCATGAATCCCAAATGAAGTCTTCAAGTCATTAACCTAATAATAGTTTTGGAAAACCTATGTTAAAGGAGAATCTACTCTAGTTTGCAACTAGGACACAAGAAATTTTCGGGATTAGTTTTTCCAGTTGCTAGAGTTCTCCCTTATATAAACTTTCAAATCAGGTTTGCTTACAATCAAAACTAAGATAGCTTAGTAACAAAGCATTCAATATTTATTGTTAGATGAACTCTTGATTTAAGATTCAAGCTAAGTCTTCTTAGAAATTAAGCAATTAATCTCCACTGTTAGATGGTCTTAACTTGTTACAAACAAATGAAATATACTTATATTTAGATATGGGTAACCGTACCTAAACGTGTATATTAGGTTGGCTCAATAACAGTTAAGAGAGGTTAGCCATATGAACACTTTTGACTTAACCATATTCATCTAACACTTCTAGATCAAATATGATGATCAATCAATCATGATAGATAATCAAATAAATCTAATTGTGTTTCAAATAGAGTTGTCCAATTGTTCACTATCTCATATAAATATACATGAACAAATTGAAACGAAATCGGTTTGATTAGTGATTGTACAAAGTACTTATACAAGAATCAATTCATGAACATTAAGCCACGGTTTGCAAAGTTAATTTGCATTCCTTAAATAATAAATGTTTTAGTTCATTAGTATGAGAATCATACAATGAGATTTTAGAACTTAACCATTGTGTTCACAAACTGGGTACGTGAACAACATCTCCCGACCTTAGCCTAGTCAAGCAGTTTCGCAGGACCAGTTCGCGAACAACCATTCCGGACCCAACTTAGGTAAACCCGTTCGCATACTAGGTACGCAAATTAGAGTTCCTAACCTTCTTAGGTAAATCCGTTCGCATACTAGGTACGCAAACAAGAGTTCCGGACCTGAATCATCACAATACAGTTTGCATACTTAAATAGTTGTATCCATACATGGGTAATCGTTCTAAACTCTTATTTAAATCATTGAAACATCCTTAGAAGATGACAATGGTAATCTCACACATTCCGTTAGCTTCAAGTAATTTTCAAGTGATCGAATGATCAATACGAAACTTCCCGAGCTAACATCAAATGACCCTCTCACACAAATCATATAAGAAGTTTAAGGTAATTTTCACATGATCGTCTTTTGACTTAATATTTAGTTTCCAAAAAATAAATTGTTTCCAACTAAACTCGTTAAGAATACGATGAACATAGCTAAAGCAAAAAGCTTCCAACACGTATTTTGATAAATATATATGTGAGATAAACTCGGCTCGATATATCAAATGTGTATAATATAAAAGTCTATATAGTTATACGAATTAGTCTCATTAGAAGATAAAATAGAATAGACTTCTGAGTGATAGATAAGTTTTAGTATCCACATACCTTTTGTTGATAAAGTTCCTTCAAGCTCCTTAGTAGATCTTCTTCTTCTTCAATTGGTGAACGCCGTGAAGTCTAAAGCTCAACTACACATTATATCCTAATTCGAGACATAGCTATAAGTATACTAGAAATCAAGTATATAGTTTTGATCAACTAAACTTGACAAACAATCTTGAGAGAGCAACGCTTGCGAGTTCGACCGAGCAGTGCTCTAACAGAAACCTTATTGGTTTTATGAACTCAAGCATTGAAATACGAATTGAAGTATTTGTAGGAAATATTAATAGTGTTATGAACTCATGTGTGAAATCTAATTGGATAAATTGCTGAAAATAATATTGGTGTGATGAACTTATGACCTGTTGAAATCTTATTGGATAAATTGTTGAAAGCAATATTGGTATCATGAACTCATGATTGAACAATTGAATTAGATGATTTGTTGAAAATAATACTTGTGTGGTAATCTTGTTGGTTCATTATATGTATCATTGATTGCTCGAAATCATGTCATATACCCATGTTATATGTTACTTGACTCATTGATATTGTTATGCATGTTTGAGAATATAAATGCATTCTACTGATCTGTCATCTCACCCCAATTGACATCCTTGCAGATTTCACGGAAGTTAGAAGTGGAAGTTGGAGATGTGGTGTTGCGTCGTTAGGTGACCCATGGCTGTAGATGTTGTTGTGTTGTGGGGTTGTATGCGGCATGAGGGCTCCTCATGTTTTTGGTTAAATGGGTAATGATCCCCTAGTTGTGTTTCCTGACCATCGATGACGGTTTTTCGTGTCGGATAAAAAAATGAAAAGGGTAATGATCACCGATAGCAGATGGGTATGATCCCCATATGAACTTTTGTTCCTGGACATCGATGGAGGATGTTCATGCCGAGAAATGATATGTGCGTGTACGCACCAAGATTTTCGTACTGTAAACTCATGGTTTGTTGGTGACAATATTAATTTATGAATCGTGTGTTGAAATCTCTATTGAATGATTTGTGGAAACCTTATTGGTTTTATGAACTCAAGCATTGAAATACAAATTTAAGTATTTGTAGGAAATATTAATAGTGTTATGAACTCATGTGTGAAATCTAATTGGATGAATTGCTGAAAATAATATTTATACGATAAACTTATCACATGTTGAAATCTTATTGGATAGATTGTTGAAAGTAATATTGGTATCGTGAACTCATGATTGAACAATTGAATTAGATGATTTATTGAAAACAATACTTGTGTGGTAATCTTGTTGGTTCATTATATGTATCATTGATTGCTCGAAATCATGTCATATACCCATGTTGTATGTTACTTGACTCATTTATATTTTTATGCATGTTTGAGATTGAGAATGCATCTACTGAGTTGTCATCTCACCGCAATTGACATCCTTGCAGATTTCATGGAAGTTGGAAGTGGAAGTTAGAAATGTGTAGCTTAGAGATTTTGTTTAAATAGTTAAAGATGTTTAAATAGTGAATTATTGTTTTAAAATTCTATTGTGCTTGGTGAAATAACTTAATCAATAAAAATAGATATATGCATAAGTTTCTTTCCGACCCGTAACACTTCGAGTTCGGATCTCCATATGGGTTTGACCCTGGTCCGACACTCGGGGTGTTATAGTTTTAGAATTTTAATGTTTGTTTTAATTTTTGACTAGGACTTAATCCATGCCGTAACATCCCGGAAAAGGATATGTATTTCAAATGTATTCATCGATTCATGCATATATAATTGTATGCAAAAATTCAATCCAAGTCTAAATGTTTTTTAGGAGTTGGTTAATAAACATATGTCCTTATCCTCGAATCTTTTAACGTTGTGTCTGCAAGTCATGCAACCCTTTAGGACAAACATAATTAATCGTTAGAGCAAATCTTAAGGACAATAGAACACTACTTCGTTCACTATTTCAAAACAAAATAGTGTCCCTACTTCCAAAAAAACAAATCATCAAAGGTCAGTCACCAAATTTGTACCAAAACTGAATACACCCAAAATTACCTCAAAATTAATATGATTAATCTTACAAAATCTGTTAGCTTTAGGATTTACTTTTCTCTCTTTGGTGATATAAGTTATTCCAAATTTATATAAACTTGTGTTTATTCATTTTCCTAAAGTTTAATAATTTGTAATTCTTGACTTGTTTCGTTTCTTATCTCTTTATCTTCTCTCTTTACCTATCAGGATCCGGCCTTGGGCCAAAGTGCCGAAGTTCAACTTTGGGCAGCAAATCCCAAGGAGGCATAAAAAATGGTTAGTTAGAGATAGATTAAAATGCAAAGATAATTTAACAAAAAAATAAATAAATCTCCATTTACCTTTATTGAGTTTCAATTCAAACATATATTACGGGATATTCACAAATTAAACTTATACTTGTTTCCTTATAATCCATTATCGTATTCCTAGTATATGAAATTAAAAATCCTTTTAATTACTTGCCTAGAATTTCTCAACCTTGGAGTATTTACTTAACAAAACTGTATAGACATACCGGCCTGATAATCTATGCCCTAAAGCAATCGGAAATGTAGCCCCATAATCAATAAAATTTAATTACTAAGGTTTGAAATGGATTTGTATCCAAGTGTCTAGGCGACGAAAATTTATTAGCTGATCCATATTTCCCTTCATACGCTACATAAACTTTCTTTCACATGCTGAAATAACTAAGCCCTTTATTTGGAATGTAATTTTTTTGGTTACGGTAGTCTCATTTGCAATTTCATCATAAACAAGTAGAATACCGTAGTTTAGATGGGTAGTATTTTACGCATTAATCAATTGGTTCATTGTATACTGGGGATTAGTTAACTTATGTAGGGAAGTATTTTGAGATTTGACTTCAGGGCATCAAATTCTGAGGGTCGGTCCTGTTAACTATTAACATGAACTATTTCTCAAGCATGCGTAATGTAATCCCCTGTATTTTTATAACCCTTTTGGGTCGGTTTTACCCGACTTAGCTAACCTTGTTGTTTTCCTTAGCACATGTGGGTTACACTAGAAATCTAGGGTAGAAATAGTTGCATAATTATAGTTTTGATAAATAAATAAAAAGAAAGAAAAAAAAACGGGTGAATTTGAAGTGACAACTAAAATAAATAGAAGAATATAAAATAATAAATATGGTTATGTGTGCACATTCCCCCTTTCCTATTGAAGAAATTTATTGGTCAGAAACCACTTTGACCATATTCTCGGAAATTATTTTGCTCTAGCAGCGCTAGAGAATTTTTTTGAACTAGCAGCGTTTGCGGCCATTGGATGGAAGAAATGTGATGTCAGCAGAAGACAAAAAACATGCAATGACGTCACATTCACAGGATCTAATGGTTAGAATCGCTGCTAGAGCAAAGTCGTTCCCCATATTCTCTAGCATACTTTCCTTAAAATACGTAGACTTCCATAAAATACAAATTGGTTCTCTCTTTTCTTTTATTCTCCATCTCTTTCTTAATTATAGTAATTATTCTTCAAGAGAAAAATCTTCTCGTTGACTTCATCTTTGTTAGTATAACACAAAAAGGAATATGATGTACACAAAAAAATAATATTCTTGTCATCTTTATAATATGACAATTGTTAACTTGTATACCAGTATAGAGCTTAAGAAGATTAAAATAGTATTTTTTTTTGTTGGATATTTAAATTTTTTTTTTTTTGAAGCATGATATTTATTGAACTACTAATGGACCATTACAAGAGGGTTTTGAGTACTCGAAGATTCGAATACAGAGATTACAATAACACGATAGAGAAGCAAAATATGAAAATCAATTCCAAGATTAGACTTGCATCCGGGGTATGAGTTGGAAATGTAGGGGTGCATCTCGATGAGGTTGTCAAGGCTCTGTAGGCCTTTGACGAATGCTTTCCACAAGAAAAGCTGTACTTTTGATGGATTTGATGGACATATCTGAGTCCATAGAAACTTGGATGTTGGTGATGGGTTTCGATGCAGATAATCCGAAATAATAGACTGTCTGTTTTCTAGTTCTCCAGGGTCATTCATATCTCCAATCTGAGATTTTAGTCTTGAATGTATGTTGATGTAGTACCCAATCTTCTGATCCTGTGAATTTAGTTCTAAAATCTAGTAGTTCTATTACAAATGATACTACACTATATTAAAACCAAGATACAAACAGAGATACAACTAACAAGCTACTACTACCAAGTAGTTACTAGAAGTAATTAAACTGAAAAGGGAGAGAAAAGAAATACATACTCGATTTACACTTAAACTATGCTAGAAGGAAAAGTACAATGAAATTGACTAGAAATTAACAAGAAAAGGTGTCAGATTCATCATCCCATTTGTGGATCAAATAGGTTTTGTGCTTGCCGGTTTGAAATCGAGTACACATGAAGCTCCGAAATATTCCTGGATTTCAGAAACTGATTATGTTTCCTAGAGTGACAAAAGGTCACCATGGTCAAGAATTACTCATAGTCTAATAATCAAACAGAAGACCAAGGTGATTGAGTCACCGAGCTTAGCTTGTTACTGCTTTGTAAGTGATGCACCAAGACTGACAATTATCCAAACTTGAGATTATGGTAATTGTGAGGCTATAGTAGGAAGAACTGCCAAACTAGTTGAGGATGGAAGATGAAATGTTTTGGTGCATAGACTGTAAAATGTTGAGCATGAAGAACAGTGATGCTAGTTTGATGATTTCTTAGGTTAAGGTTCAACCATGTTATCCCAGAGACCAGAAAAAGATGAACCCAATTCAAAAACTTCCAAAATAACTTACTTTAGATCAGAGAAAACCCCTACCAGGAATTAAACCTACAATTCCTAGGTAGATAAAAACAAACAAATGGGATCAATTAAACCTTAGCATACAAGATAGAAATTCAAACACATTAATAAAACAAAACCAATCAAAAGATACAAGGCAGATAGCATAAAACAAAAGGATTGAAAACCACCAACACAACGTAACCAATGACTAATGACACTAATCTGGTGGTGAGAGCAACGTGCCTTTCAATATTCAACACATGAATATTAGGGAAATCAAGAAACGAACAGAAGGCTTCACTAGCCTATGAAAACTAAGAAGGGAATTAAACACAAGCAAAACATGAAATTCAAAATCAAGGTTTAAAGAAATAAAGAGATTTTCGGGTCAATCTGATAGATATGTATGCAAACAATTGGTCTCAAAGGGTTTAAAGTAAACATCAATTGAAAAATAGTAGTCTCTGGGAATAACAAGGGTTAATTGAAGCTTAATAATTAGATCTAGCATCAGGTATGAGATTAAGGGGCTACAATCGAACATTTTAATTCTCTGATGATGATATTAAGGGGTTGCCGATATGAAAATTACCTCTTAAATCAGAGATGGGGTGAAAATAGCAGATGAAACCCCGGGCTGATGAAAACCCGAGCCTTGAAATCTCTCATGAAAACCAAAAACCTTCAATAGTAACACAAGCTAAGCAAAATCAATTCCTCCGGAAAGAAAGATGTATCACAATTCTGCAAGCAGGCAGCCCAAATGAATTCAAAGGGCCGATGAATCGAGGATTTAGCCGATGAGGAGAGCTAAACCCATGGCGGTTGATTAGGGTTTTGATGGAGAAGATGAGTTAAGGTTTAGGTTTAGGGATTCCTTCTCTGATTTCTTTTCTACACAAACCAATCTAATATATTATATGAGGATTAATACTGGCTACTGCCCAGATCTGAGAAGATCTGAGAAGTTAAGCTTGACGGAAAAAGGTTTTTTCCCCTGCCGGAAATCGCCTATCTAGAGGAGAAGAGAGGAGAGAGTTTTTTAAATTTTTGTTTTGGGAACATGAAATTTTTGGGAATGAAATTTTACTGCTTCTAGGTGGATTATTTCCACTAATACCCTTTTAAATCCGATCTCTTTTTATTTTGTAATCAAACTATTAAGTTTTCTCCTTCTTTGTCTGATAAGACATCTAATATAAACATCGAAACCAGTACAGAAACTCTAAAGTTTTGAGTCAAAATTCTTTCTTCCGGATCTGGAGAAAAATAAAAATAATAAGGATCAGTAAAATTTATCTTCAAAAATTGGATCCCAAAATTTTCATGGGTCGAATTTGTATTCATCGAATAATCAATGGATTCATAAGAGTAACTCTTCTTTTTTTCCTCTTTCTTATCCCACATGCATTACATAGCGACTGAAAGCATATTAATCAAAATAAAAACCGTTAAAAAGAAGAAAAAAAATTAAAAGTGGGTTTTGAAAGTTGACATAGAAATCAGAGCGGAACCCATTACAGAAGTGGGTTTTGAGAATCTATTGAAACCAAAATGAGAATCAGAGGTTGGGGTTTAGGGATTTTTGATTCAATACCTTGGGACTAGCAGGACCGCCTCTCCATAAAGGGGTTTTTGATGTTTTACAATCAACACAACTCTTGATAGTAGTATCTAGCGCTGTCAATGGATGTTAACGTAACAGATATTGGCTCAGCCGGTTCCGTTAGGTTAATTTTTATCGGATATCCGATAACTTCTGACGGAAATATGAAATTTAATTCCACTACCGTTACGTTGGACTTATCGGATTTTGGATATTTTCTCGATCACATCCGTTACTTTAAATGATTCTCCTCCTCCTACGCCGTCTTCTTCTTATGCTCCTAAACTAGACGAAATTATAAAAAATCACTCTGAATTTCGTCGTAGATCTTATGTTCCTCCTTAACAAACGACTTCATTTCAAGACCTTTACAAGAGAAACGTCCCTAAGAAAACTGATGAAAATAAATAGGGGAATGTTTCGATTAATTCAATTCGTGAAAGCTTAAGAAATATTCAGAAAATCAATAACAAACCAAATTCTCGACCTAATAATAGTAATAATAATAGATTGAGTGGAATTGATAATAATTCCTTTAAATCATCCATGAAGCGGGGTAGTGATCAAGAGACTAATCAATCTAATGGAGCATTAGGAGGAGGATCGGAATTACTCAGTGATATTTTTGGTGGAAAGGAAATCAAGGAAAAATCAAAAGCTGAGATGGAAGCAATGAAAACTGAGTTTTTGAATCCATACTCTCATGAAGAGTTAGGTCAAAAAATTCGACAGCTTAGACCAGCTGAGACTACTAAAAAGGAGCTCACAGTACATGGATTGAATGAGAGGCTTAAGAAGTAATGGAAGAACAAGTTGTTGATAAGGTTGGAGGGTTGCCACTTAAGAGTCTTAAAGAGAGTTTATTGAAATTGAAGCTTGATTCTTATGACAAATCTAGGATGCATAGTAAGTCTCTCTCTCTCTCTCTATAGATATATATATATATATATATATGAGATTACATAGTTGTTAATGTTTTATAATTCACGGATTTTTAATATTTTCTCTGCGAAGGATAATATGGCTAGGTCATGGAATTTACACGTGCAATATACACGTTAACGGATAACGGATATAAGGCTAACGGAAACACCCTTAACTGTAGTTGCAGGAATTCCCACAACACACCCCTTGTAATATCTTGATAATAATTTCTTGATCTAAACTCATTTGATATTAAGATGATGATTAAAATACTAAAAATTATAAATAGACACACATATTTTTACATGGTTCGATCAATATGATCTACATCCATGATTCTTCACTATGATTGTTTAAATTTACATTTGATTTACATTGATAATCTCCATTAATGGAGTTCTAGATCTAGTTTTGGGGAATAAAATGATAAAGAAAAATATATTCTCTCTCTAAAAATCTCTCTGCAAAATCTCTCTCTCTCTCCTAAAATTGTGTCCTATCCTCCTTCTCTCTCCTGCTCTTCTCTTTATATAGGTGTTTACATAATGGATGACAGCTCACACTTCCATGATTTTAGGATCTCTTGCTATGTGCTCGTAGGCTCTGCTATGTGCTCGCGAGATTTCTCTACAACTACAAAATATTCATTTCCTACCTTGTTCTCGCGAGCTCCCGCCTTGTTCTCGCGAGCATTCTCTCTAACTACAAAATCTTCACATCTTTCTCATGTTTTATGATGTCGTTGTTTATTACGTCATTTCTGTAATTAATTTGCGACACTTGCCATGTGTGGTAGAAGCCTTTTGTAAGAGCGTTGTTGTTGCAAAATTCTGCTCCTACATTTTGCCTCTTTTTTATTGAATATTGCTTGAAAGGCAATCTTTAAGAAAAAATATGTTGTTGTAGTAGTCTTTGATCCTTGTTGATGAAGGAACGAGCGAAATAATATTGGACTTGAAAAGTACGTACTTGCCTTTATTCTTTTGTGAAGTTCCAGATCTTTGCGAAGTAAATAAGAAGCATCAACTCTTGAAGTATACGAATTATGAAGTATCCTTGAAGAAATATAATAAGTACTCAATCCTCAAAATATAAGAAGTATTCATCCTTGAATGAAATCATAAGTATTGCCTCTATTTATGCGAAATTATTACTTCATTTTTTGGAGAAAATTCTTGTCCATTTTGGAAATGATTCTTGTCGAGAAGATAAAGAACATAAAATGTCTTCTTGGTAATCTATAGTTGTCTCTGTTCTGTATCTATGAAGGTAGAATCCTTGAGAAAATGTTAAATGAACGAATTGTTTCTTTATTCTTATCTTGCCTCTACCTCATGCGATAACCTCTTTAAGAAAATAATCACATTCTGCGAAATAATCACATCTCCTGCGAGATTCTGAATGTGTCTGAGAGATTCTGAATAATCTGCGAGATTCTGAATTGTCTGCGAGATTCTGAATAACCCTGCGAGAGTATGAATAGTGCTTATGAAATAGTGCCGTGAATAGTACTTGCAAAATTATGAATAGTGCTGCAAAATGGTAAATAATCCTTCTGAGAGACTCTGAATAATACTTCTGAGAAATTCTGTATAATACTTTTGAGAGATTCTGAACAATATATTTTCGAGAGATTCTAAATAGTACTTGCTTCTCATTATCTCTCTTGCGATGAACAAATCTTTCCTACATTCTTAAAAGAAAATAGTTAATGTTTGGGATTATTCTATTGGTCTTATTTTGCCAATTTTTCTTTTTGCGACAAAATCGCAGGGCGTTCTTATATTTGCATGTAAAACCCATTGATCTTGCCTTATCTGCATTTTGTCAATTTCTCTGCGACAATATGACAAGACTAAGCTCCCTTGCGAGAACAAAGCCTTATGACATTGCCGTCTTGCGATGAAATCGCAGGACGTCTTTACACTTTCATGTAAAAACCCATTGATATCATCTTATCTTTCTATTATATATGATTTGTTGCCTCTGTATAATTTTTGTCACGCGACAATATGACAGGCTTAAATGTTCTTGCGATCATAAATCCCCATGACATTGCCGTCTTTAGACACTTATCAGCTCCCTAATGGAGGGTGCCTCCCTTATCTCCCCCTGGTTTCCCCTTCAAGGAGGGAACATCGGCCATACAAGACTAGCTCCTCCCATCCGGATTTACCAACAACCAGTTTTTGTCGCAACCTCTTGTCCTTTATGCCTATATGGCTTATAGTTACAATACTGCACCCTAAGTGTGGTTTTCTTTGGGCCGAGTGCATCATAGCCAAGACTTGCCAAGGATGGCCAGGGTAGTTTCGTACGCCCCGGGCACCCTTGACTCAACTGTGTACCTCGGCGCCTTGGTCATACTCTGCACTCCTTAGAAGAAACCTTCGGTCTTCCAACCAAGGTATAACCTTATATAGTTGGAAATCCAAGGTCCCTCTCCTGGATAGGTTTTCTTTAACCCCAAAATCTTCATGACTCAGGTTCCAGCAGCGGTATAACCTTATCCCTGAGCCATGTTATCAGATACCCCCTTATATGATGCACTATTAGGTCTTACATTTGCCTCTTGCGAAATTTTATTCGCGAACTAGGGTGCACGCCATAAAGGTTCGTCCCATTCTATTAATCTCTGCGAAATTTTATTCGAGTTTCTTGCGATATTTTCGCGTTTCTTTATTCTTTCATTTATGTCAATTCTTTCATTTCTGTCATTTCTTCTTTCATTATCATAACATCATATTTGAATTAAATACTCTTTGAAATCTTAGAAATCTTGTTTGAAATCTAGCGATTGTATCGCGTTGTTAAATCAAAAATATTTTTTTGTAAAAGTAATATTCTAGTGAAGTCTTAGAAATATTATTTGAAATCTTGCGATTGTATCGCGTTGTTAAATCAAAAATCTTTTTCTGTAAAAGTAATATTCTAGAGAAACATATTAAATAGAATTTTCTCGTTTTTTTGAAATTTTGAAATCTTGCGACCGTATCGCTTTTTGTAAAATAAATCAAAAATCTTTGAAATGTTTTGAAATCTTTGAAATTTTTGCGATAATTTCGCTTTTTGAAATCTTTTGAAATTTTTGAAATTTTTTGAGATCAATAAATTTTTTGCGATGATTTCACCTTTTGTAATCTTTTAAAATCTTTGAAATCTTGCGATTGTGTCATTTTTTGTAATTTAAATCAAAAATCTTTTATTTGCGGTAAGTAAAATGTTCTAGGAAAGGGTACTTAGCTCTTATGTGAGTTGTCTGAACGTCTCGCAGCAAGAAGAAGAGTGAGAGATGAGACTTGAACCCTTGACCTTCCTCTTGCATTTTCTCGCAAAAAACCAACTGTGCTATCCCTCTCTTGCGAATTAATCAAAGATCTTGCGATGTAATCAAAGTTTAAATGTTCGAGAGACAATTATGTAGAAATTTCGCATATTAAAAATGAACTTGCGAGAAGCAAGAATTGATCCCGCGATCTACTGCTTGCATTCATGCCTCCCAACCAACTGTGCTAGTTCTCTAAAATTTATCTGCGAAATTATCAAGGATTTCGCGAAAAAATATGCATGTGTTGGGACTTGAACCCGCGACCATGAACTCATTAATCTTCGCAGATCACCAACTGTGCTGCCTCTTGTTTGCGAAATAATGAAACAATGCTGAGAGATTATCTATTTTTTCACCCTCTGTAAAAAGAAGAAAATTATGCTTGTAGGCAAATTCGAACCTGTGACTACAATCTCCCATACTGTTCTCTGGACCATCTGTTCAAGAACCTCTTTGCGAGAATATCGCATAAATTTTTTCCTTATTCTTTTACTCGCCAATAAAAATGAGAAGAAAATAAAAAATATGAATCTCTGCGAATTCGAACCCGTGACCTCTTGTTTGTTCTTTGAACCTTGAACCAGATGTTCTAATATTTCTTTGCGATATCTTCGCATAACACTTATTACTTGTTCTTTTATTTGTCCTTAGTATTTCATCAAAAATATGTGAAAATATCGCAGTTAGGAAGAATCGATCCTGCGACCTTAAACTTGTACGCTTCTGGTTTGACCAACTGTATTGTCTTCAACTTGTGAAAGAGTGGCGAGATTCACATGACTTATTCTTTTTAGTTGTCCTTTGTATAAGCTTTCTCCTTGTCCCTTTCTATTTTCTTTTCTAGTCATGCAATTTTATCTTTCCCTGCGAAAGTTCATTCCCTGTGAGCAATCACCATGAGTAATGCAAGTTTTATATCAACTTCATAAAATTGAAAACAAAGATAATCATCAATTTTATTTTTTAAATCACATAACCTAAAAAGAACAAAATTTTTTGATGCTCTAAAATTCGAGAAATTCGCACAATCTAAAAAAATTGAAATTCGCATGGCCAAAATTTTTTCATACGTTTTCTGTATTTTTTTTTTAAAACGATCATATAGGTTTGTAAAACTAAATTTGGATGATGCAAATCTTTGAACAGAACTCTTTTTGATGTAAGATTACAATTGAAAATCAAATTCCTATGAAAAACAAAGCTTATTTCTGACAATTGTTTCGTGAAGAGCAAAACTTAATAATCAAATTAATTTTTCCCAAAATTCCGGATATAAACAATCAAGCATAAAACAAGATGGAATAGTAAGGGATTTGTCCTTTTTAAACTCATAGTTGATGTAGAAATTCATCCTTTTGACGTAGCTTTGCATCTTCGTCTTTTTCTTTAACTTTCTTTCACTGTGTTGGGATGTTTGCTTGAAGACACAATTTCTCCATTGAAATTTCCACTTTTCTTCTCAAAACTTTTAAATCCCACGAATTCTAACTCTCCCGGTAGATAATTTCTTTGAACTTCTTCAATCAAATAGCAGGTAGTGTTTCTAACGCCAAAATGTAGTTGCAGGAATTCCCACAACACACCCCTTGTAATATATTGATAATATTTTCTTGATCTAAACTCATTTGATATTAAGATGATGATTAAAATACTAAAAATTGTAAATAGACATACAAATTTTTACATGGTTCGATCAATATGTTCTACATCCATGATTCTTCACTATGATTGTTTAAATTTGCATTTGATTTACACCGATAATCTCCATTAATGGAGTTCTAGATCTAGTTTTGGGGAAGAAGATGATAAAGAAAAATACATTCTCTCTCTAAAAATCTCTCTGCAAAATATCTCTCTCTCTCTCCCCTAAAATTGTGTCCTATCCTCCTTCTCTCTCTTGCTCTTCTCTTTATATAGGTGTTTATTTACATAATGGATGACAGCTCACACTTTCCTCATTTTAGGATCTCTTGCTATGTGCTCGCAAGATCTTCTATGTGCTCGCAGGCTCTGATATGTTCTCGCGAGATTTCTCTACAACTACAAAATATTCATTTCCTACCTTGTTTTCGCGAGCTCCCGCCTTGTTCTAGCGAGCATTCTCTCTAACTACAAAATCTTCACATATTTCTCATGTTTTATGTTGTCGTTGTTTATTACTTCATTTCTGTAATTAATTTGCCACACTTCCCATGTGTGGTAGAAGCTTTTTGCAAGAGCGTTGTTGTTGTGAGATTCTGCTCCTACATTAACAGGTACCGTTACGTTAAGAGAAAAAATATTCGATATGTTATCGTATACGGATATCCGATTACCGATATATCGGATGTTAACCCAACGGGTTACGGATATTTGGATTCGGCTAGAGAATTTCGGACATCCATTGACATGCCTAGTAATATTAGAACCAGAACCAAGAAAATTTGATCCCTAAATTTTCATGGGTCGAATTTGTATTCATCAAATAATCAATGGTCGAATATATCTTCTACCTCTTGCTTTTGTTTCTCTACAATCATATGTTTCGGAAATTCAACAGTTTACTCTTGATTATTATTTTATGTATGAATCGTAGCTTGGGAGATTCGGTGAATTAATAAACATCTTGTTCTAATTTTAATTTGAAGAACACTTAGTTTTTTTTCTTCCTTGATTCCATCATCCTTTTACATTTTGCATGCCATCCATCAATTTAAAAACTTAGTTTTTTGATGTGTTACTAGATATGGATTTTGTTTCTAATAAGTTATACTAGCATCTATCATATAATTGACTTTTCTGCTCAAAGATTTTATAATTTTTTATATATAGAACAAGCAAAAAAGCAAGTGAGGTAGAAGCTAAACAGAAGAAATAGACACTAATATTTAGTTGCTATGAAACATGTGATTAAGATTCAGTATAATAAGAATGGGTATGAAGGATTTCGTGAATCGTGAAATACAAATGGAGAAGGAGAAGATAACAAAGAAATAAGAGAGAGATAAAAGAGTTTTCATTAACAAAACAAGAGGGTACTAGTGGAACACAAATCTCAAAATTATCTAAAGCTATATCTTTGATTAATTCTATAACCTATTTCAATTTCCTAAGTAATTTAAAGACAATTATACTCATGTTAACTTGAATACGGGTATACAAGTTAACATGACCCTTATAATATGTTGGAAAATTTTAAGCTTCAAATCGATGGCTATTATTAGTTTTTCCTGACTCTTTAGATGAAACCATAAATTTATAAATCCTTAGTTGGATTGGTTTTGTTTTAGATTTGTGAGGAAAAATATTTCTAAGGTTTAGTATTTGGAGTGAAAAAAATTACTAAAGAAAAATAAAAAAATTGTCAAAGTCCATTTGAACTGGGTTTTCCAATTAAGGCGTGAAATTTAACCAATTGGGTATCTAATGATCCAAAGAATGTGTAAGACTACTTGAAAAATTTCAATTAGGGAATGGAATTTAACCATTGGGTATCTAATAATACAACAGAAAGCGTAAGACTACTTGAGTGTTCAGATCATTGAATTTGACCTAATCATATGTGCACTTGTAGCCACTATCAGTATGATTATCGACAATACTGACAAGCTAATTATAAATACAGATTTGATTAGAACAGTGCATAAACATTCTTAAGTTTTAACGATTTATGATTTATTTTTATTAAGAGGAAGATGTGGAGATCAGAGGGAGAAGTGGAATGGAAAGAGAAGAAATTGCAATAAATAAAAATATGAAAACCACTGGTTTTCTAACTAACTCATTCCTCCAATAAGGATGAGGGGATTGTGCACCCCGATTTTAGAGGGGTGCACAAATTTGCACTCATATTAATTCATATAGTTTGTATATTAATTATAGAAAATAATAATTATAATAATATATTTATTAGACATGCAAAGATAAATGAAGGAATTGCAGTGGGATGCTAGTAATTAATTGATTTTCTATCTATTTAAGCACATGATGACTAATTATACTATGGAATGATATTATTTGAAAATTAATACAAGAAAGGAATTAGATTTGTTTTAGACAATGAGAGGAAGTAAAAGAAAACGTTTCATTTTTAATATAAAGAAACTTAAAGTAAACATAAATGACATTTAAAATAAGCTATTATAGTTTAAATGTTAGTCCATACATTTAAAAATCCAAGTTCTATGGGAATGTGAATTTAGTATCTCCCTCTGGGGTTGGATTGGTAACATCTTTAGATTCAGAAATCCAAGTTCTTTTCATGACGTCTTAGGTCTAGCAAAACATAAAAGCTCTATGATTAAGGAACTGTGGTTAATAGCAGCATTCACCACATTGAAGGAAATTTGGTTTCATAGCAATATTCTGGTGTTTGGTGAGGAAGTGGATTGTATAAAAGTAATAAGAAGAAAAATTATCCTTCTCAAAGGGGATTGTGAGTTCAGGCTGAAGGGATTCATGAAAAATGAAGAATATGTGTTAGAGCATTGCTTGGTCGAACTCGCATGCGTTACTATCTCTAGCATATATTTGTCAATGTTAGTGATCAAAACTATAAGTCTTGATTTCTAGTCTACTATATCTAAGGTATCAGACTAGGATATAAAGTGTAGTTGAGCTCAGGAACTCCATGGCAATCATCATACAAGACGAAGGACTACTCAAGGAACTGGTGGATCTTCATCGACTAAAAGGTATGTGGAGACTTAAATTTATCTATCACTCAAAAGTCTATTCATCTCTTATCTTGAGACAAAAGTCGTTTTGCTATATAAACTTAGAATTATACACATTTGGTATTTCGAGCCGAGTTTACCTCGCCTATCTATTTCTCGAAATATGTGTTGGTAAATCTTTCGCTTTAGCCAAGTTCATCTTTACCTAGTGACAAAAGTCATGTTAAGTTTCAGTCACTTTCAAAATTGCTTTGACGAAAAATGGTTTGTGAATAACAACTATATAACTGTTAGAACACTGCTCGGTCGAACTCACATGTGTTGCTATATCAAGCATGTTTGTCAATGTTAGTGATCAAAACTATAAAGTCTTGATTTCTGGTCTACTATAGCTAAGGTCTCGGACTAGGATAAAAAGTGTAGTCGAGCTCAAGATTTCCATGGCAATTATCATACAAGACGAAAGACTACTCAAGGAACCAGTGGATCTTCATCGACTAAAAGGTATGCAGGAGACTTGAACTTATCTATCACTCAAAAGCCTATCTACTCTATCTCCTATCTTGAGACAAAAGTCGTTTTACTATATAGACTAAAGATATATACATGTGACATTTCGAGCTGAGTATATCTCGCTTATCTATTTCTCTAAATGTGTGTTGGTAAAGCTTTCGCTTTAGCCAAGTTCATCTTTGCCTAGTGATGAAAGTCATGTTATATTTCAATCACTTTGGAAATTGCTCTGACGAAAACTAGTTCGTGAATAACAATTATATGACGTCCTCTGAGAATGTTTCAATGATTCAAATGAGAGTTTAGACAATATAACCACTTGGGGATATAAGCATTGTTGTGGTAACACATATATGTATAAGTCCTTATGCACTTGAACCGAAGTTTGCGAATTTTGTTGATCAAGTGAAAATCGGAACTTGAGCAGTCAACCCAGTCCACGAACTTAGTCCGCGAACGAGCGTAGTTGTCGAACCAAAGAATTTCTGCTGGAGTTGAAGCTTGGTTTTAGTCCGCGAAACCAGTCCGCGAACTGACGGAAGTTCTCGAACCCGAGAATTCCTGCTGGAGTTTGTGAACTCCAACCGGTTACTTAAGTCCACGAACCCAGTCCGCGAACTTGAGTGGTTATGTCTAAAAATGATGTTCGTGAACTTATTTAAATTATCTAAGGAATGCTATTGCAAACCTTGGCTTTATAGTTCATGAGATGATTCGAGTGAATCACACCGTTTTTGCTTCAATTGTGTCTTGTGTAGTACATAAGATCTCAGAGCAATTGAACAACTCTCTAACTAGTTTATTTGAGTCATTTGGACTAGTTATGGTGAAGAAGAATATGGTTGATATGAAAGTTATCATTTGGCTAACCATTTGGCTGACTAATCTTGAACCAACTATTGTACACGTTTGGGTATGGTTACAGAAACCCAAAATTGTCAAGTACATGTGTGTATGGCAAGCTAAGTTTTCGATTTAACGGTTGAGAGATATTAGCTTGTATTTAGTCAGGTTTTCATCTAACGGTGAATATTGAATGCTTTGTTACTAAGCTAACATTGATTGCAAACCCTAATTTGAAAGACTATATAAGGGAAAACTCTAGCAACTGGGAAACCTAATACCCACACATTTTGTGTGATAGTAGTTTGGTAAGATAGAGTTGATTCTCCTTTAACCTTTGGTTTTCTTCTTCTAAAACCAGGTTAACGACTTAAAGACTTCATTGGGATTGTGAAGCCAGACCGATACTACTTTTCTTATAGTTGTGTGATCTAATCTTGATGTTTCTATTATACGAGTACAATTGTAATAATTGGCTTGAGATTTATATCTCCGATAGGCAAGATACAAAAGTAATCACAAACATCTTCGTCTCATCGTTTGTGATTCCATAATATCTTTTTTCGCTGCGTCGATTAATACTATTATGAGGTGATTGATAAAACTGAGTTGTTCTTCGGGAATATAAGTTTGGTTTTATTGATTGGTTCATGTTCACCTTGATTTATCAAAATACGGAACAAAACTCATAGGTTTATTTGTGGGAGACGAATTTATATATCTAGTAGACTTTTCTGTATGAGACATATTTGTTTGCTAAAGTCTTCGACTTTGGGTCGTAGTAACTCTTGGTTGTGGGTGAGATCATCTAAGGGGATCAAGTGCGCAGTATCCTGCTAGGATCAGAGGAGTAGGAGCATAATTGTACCTTGGATCAGTGTGAGATTGATTGGGGTTCAACTATAGTCCAGACTGAAGTTAATTTGGAGTAGGCTAGTGTCTGTAGCGGCTTAATAAAGTGTATGTTTAATCTGTACTAGGTCCCGGGGTTTTTCTGCATTTGCGGTTTCCTCGTTAACAAAATTATGGTGTCTGTGTTATTTATTTTCCGCGTTATATTTTTATATAATTTAAATAATACAGGTTGTGCGTTGTTCAATCGATTAGAATATACAACCTTATTGGTTGTTGATTTAAATCGATTGACACTTGGATATTGGTCTTTGGTAACATCCAAGTTATCTCTCTTTGATTAGACTCGTGAATCGTATTTGCTTGAGTAAATCAAATCGAGAGATTGAGATAATAACTCCTTGAGTATTTTCTATTGATTAAATCTAGTTGATTGTCTAGAAAACAACATGGAGTTGTCCATACAGATTGCTAATTGTAATATTGGGTGAGGTTGTTAGACCCCCGCTTTTTCAATTGGTATCAGAAAAGGCAAACACGTTCAAGACCTCATAAGTCTGTGTTTGTAAGAGATTTGACTCTATGTACAAGAGTAGTATCTCTTATAATGCAACACCAGTTCAAAGCCACTCAGGTAAGGCTCAATGTCTTGAAACTTCTGAGAAAAACTCTATCACTCATCCCTTGGATGAATCTGCATTTGACTGGGAAAAATATCTTAATGAGAAATTGAATGACCTTTCAGATGATAATGATTCAGAAGAAGGACCGAGTATTGATGAGGAAGTCTCTCAATATATCAAGTTGTTTGATCATGCATTGAAATAAAAAAGGTCAACAACTTGCCTGAGTAAGTACATGGCTCCTCTTTGTCAAGAAAACAAAAAATTGATAAAACTATTTAAAGGATACGATTGTGGCTATAATCTCCTAAAATCTATCATTAAAGATCGTGAAGAAGATATCTGCACAAAAAAATCTAAATATGACAATCTTCTCCGAAATCTCTATGTGTTGAAAGAAAGACTTGCAGATACTGAAGCAAGATAAGACTCTCAACAGAAATGTTTTAATGACAAAGAACTCATACTTCTTACTAAAGAAAAGTCATTGGAGATTGATCTTGCAACTTCTATTTATAAGGTAAGATCACTAGAAAAGAGTCTGAAAAGATTCAATACTAGATCAACGAAATTGACTTCTATGATTGGAGCATGTAAAGAACATCGTGATACACGTGGTTTGGGCTATAAAGGAATAAACTCTCCAAAAACTAGGAAGATCAATTTCGTCAAAGCAGTTGATAATTCTTCATGTGAGAAAACGTTTGCAGCCTACAATGTGCCTAAGGAAGGGACGTCTCCCAAAATTACTCACTAGAGAACAGTTAAGAATGATTCCTTCAACTGCTATTACTGCGGAAATAAAGGACATCCTGAGCAAAAATGTCGTTTTCGGTTAAGAAACAAAAAACTTCACGACGTTCTTATATGGGTGTCTAAGGAAATAATTAAACCTGTTTCTCATATTGTTAGAGTAATTGGCATATTCAACAATCAAGAAAACTACCTTGACAAGTCATCTCATATTCATGATTTTGGAATACAAAATATGAATCAAGGTAGAAGGAAGAGCAACAAGTGGGTAACAAATAACCCTGAAAAGGTAAAAGGGCACAGGAGAAAGAAAAAGAGTTCAAGTTCCATGGAAGACTATGAATCCAAGAATTATGTCCCGGATTTTCTCCACATAAATAATCGAGTCTCAGAACTTAAGCCAAGCCTAAACAGACTCAAACGGGGCGTCTCCAAAACTTGGAAAGCAGAAAGTACTCCTAGTTCCCCTCCTAGTAAAAGTGCTTCACTATTGTTGAGTGATTTGTCTCTACATTCCTGTAAAGGAGAAATCAGCAATAATGAGCAAAATGCTCATCCTAACACACCATGGCTACTTTATGTAGCATTCTTCTTCAGAATAAGAAAAATGCTCTATGGTCTCAGGAAAGTGTCTCGAGAAAACTGTCAAAGGTGTGTGTGTTTCAAATTTGTTTTTGAGTTTTTTTTTAGGATTCTTTTTGAGTGAAAAATCCTTGTTGAATTCCTCCTCCTCTTCTTGCTTGGTCCCCCATGTGTTGGTCATCTATGACCACTTGTGCACGTTCACAAGAACCGTACGGACATCCTTGTGCCTAGGGTTTTATATATGAACCCCCTTATATATATATGTCATTATTTGACACTTTATTTCATAAGGATAAAAAGATTCTTCCGGAGTCTTGGCACAATGGAGAGAAGCAACAAAGAAGTGATTATAGATGAGAAGGCTATTGAGTTTCATGAAGACCCTGTTTTCATAATATGTCATCAGTCTGTTGATCATGAAAACAACCTACCAGTTCAGATGTCTTCACAATTGGTAGGAAATCTTCTTCGTGATTTTGAAGTTGTTCGTGAACAGCTCGGAATAGCAACAAGGAATCTTGAGTTTCTAAAGGATGAACTGAATAAGGCATCTGATGAACTTACTGTTGTTCAATCTTTAGTTGAAAATCAAGTTCAGCAAATCTAGTAAATCTTCTATTATTTCTCTTTTGTTTAGAAGAATAACTAGTGTTTTGGAATAGCCATTATTGTGATTACACATAGCTATATCCAATGTTTTCATCTTCTTATTTTAGATTTTTTGGTTTAAAAATTCTAAGATTGTTTGGAAGATGATGGTTGCAGTATTAATGTTTATGGTTTTATATATTGCAATATTTTGATGGGATATGTGTGTTTACGTCCGTGAACTTGATTGTCCCATATTTTGTCAAAAGTAAAGTCGTTCGTGAATTAATATGCAAATATCGATAAAAGGATGAATAGACTTTTGACAAACACAAAAGTTATGCCTATATTGTCAATTATTGATGTAAGATTGGTTAAAATCTTTTGTGATTCAAGGATTATGTTTATTGTGTGTCATTGTGCAAATAGTGATGAAACATATAATGAATCCTTATGTTATCCAAGGTATATATCCTTATTGATCCATTTTTTATGTATTACCGTGAAGGCTCCATTGTGTATCTCATGTTGAGCATGATACAACTAAGTCGATTTCTTATTGGCATGGTTGGTTGTTCCGTGAGATGTTTTGTGTTGAGCATTAAGAACTAAATTAATCAACTTGTGTGGTTTTTTAGTTTGTATTCCATAAGTTTTCTTATGTTGAGTACATGTATGGTTAAGGTTGTCATGTTATGATAATCTTAGTATGGGTTCCATAATCTCTTATGTTGAGCCCAAATGAACTAAATCAATCATGTTGTGTGGTTATTTAGTTAGCACTCCGTAAGTTCTTCTCATGTTGAGCATGATCGACTAGGATGGTTATTTTTATGATTAACTTAGTCGTTGCCCCATAAATTTTCTTATGTCGAGTGTGGCCAATTGAATTGATTACTCTTGTAATTAGTTTGGTTGAGTATGACAATTAGATTATTTGCAAGTTTTCTTGTGATTAATTTAATTAATTTTTAAAGTCTCCATAAGTTTACTTGTGTTGAGCATATTTAGTCAAATTAATCTTGGTTCTCTTTGGTTAATTTGATTGAATATTTCTTGTTGGATTCCAAATACATACTTGTATGCAATTTGTTGAGTCTAAAGAAATCCTTCTTTTATTTTGAAATTAAGGTCGCTCTTGTTGTTCCTTAGGGAATGACATATTATGAGGGAGAGTTCTTTTGAACTTGTGCTTAATTGCCAAATCTTTGTGGGGAGTGCGGCTGTGGAATATTAGAGGGGTTATCTTGCGTCTTTATAAACTCCTTGATGAATGCATTTAGCTTCGGATTTATGATTGGATCTAAACAAGATGATACACATTTACCTTTGGTCGTGAAATGTCTTTTATGGAAATTTCACTAGGATCCTGTTCTTATACCTTTTCCAATTTTATTGATTATAGTTCACACTACAAATACATATGATTTTCGGATTATTATGTAAGGGGGAGTAGTTTCCATGTGAGATGGAGTATTGACTAAGAGGGATTAAAGTATCACCATAGTATTATTGTTGAAGTTGTGATGCAATTGGACTTTGACGCTGTGTAATAATACTATGACACTGTATAACAATGATTGAGAATCGATGCTTTTCTCATTGTTATAGCTACGGATTTTCAACAACGATGATGCTAAACTTACAACCTTTGGGATCATTGGATTACTTGGAAGTGAAGAACATTTCGAGTATTGTTGAATATTAGACATGTGGAATATGAGCTACAAAGTTTATTTATATATTTTTTGTATTCCATATGTATTAATAGTTTTGCCACTAAAATTGACAAAGGGGGATATTGTTAGAGCACTGCTCGGTCGAACTCGCATGTGTTGTTATATCAAGCATGTTTGTCAATTTTAGTGATCAAAACTATAGAGTCTTGATTTCTAGTCTACTATAGCTAAGGTCTCGGACTAGGATAGAAAGTGTAGTTGAGCTCAAGAACTCCATGGAAATTATCATACAACATGAAGGCCTACTCAAGGAACCAGTGGATCTTCATCGACTAAAAGGTATGTGGAGACTTGAACTTATCTATCACTCAAAAGTCTATCTTGTATATCTCCTATCTTGAGACAAAAGTCGTTTTACTATATAGACTAAATATATATACACGTGACATTTCGAGCTAAGTATATCTCGCTTATATATTTCTCGAAATGTGTGTTGGTAAAGCTTTCGCTTTGGCCAAGTTCATCTTTGCCTAGTGACGAAAGTCATGTTATGTTTCAATTACTTTGGAAATTACTCTGACAAAAACTAGTTCGTGAATAACAACTATATGACGTCCTCTGATAATGTTTCAATGATTGAAATGAGAGTTTAGACAATATAACCACTTGGGGATATAAACATTGTTGTGGTAACACATATATGTACAAGTCCTTATGCACTTGAACCGAAGTTTGCGAACTTTGTTGATCAAGTGAAAACCGGAACTTGAGCAGTCAACCCAGTCCACAAACTCAGTTCGTGAACGAGCGTAGTTCTCGAACCCGAGAATTTGCGCTGGAGTTAAAGATTGGTTTCAGTCCGCGAACTGACGGAAGTTCTTGAACCCTAGAATTTCTGCTGGAGTTTTTGAACTCCAACCGGTTACTTAAGTCCGCGAACTTGAGTGGTTATGTCTAAAAATGATGTTCGTGAACTTATTTAAATTATCTAAGGAATGCTATTGCAAAACGTGGATTTATATTTCATGAATCGATTCGAGTGAATCACACCGTTTTTGCTTCAATTTTGTCTAGTGTAGTACATAAGATCTCATAGCAATTGAACAACCCTCTAACTAGTTTATTTGAGTCATTTGGACTAGTTATGGTGAAGAAGAATATGGTTGATATGAAAGTTATCATTTCGCTAACCATTTGGTTGACTAATCTTGAACCAACAATTGTACACGTTTGGGTACGGTTACACAAACCCAAAATCGTCAAGTACATGTGTGTATGGCAAGCTAAGTTTTCGATCTAACGGTTGAGAGATATTATCTTGTATCTAATCAGGTTTTCATCTAACGGTGAATATTGAATGCTTTGTTAATAAGCTAACATTGATTGCAAGCCCTGATTTGAAAGACCATATAAGGGAGAACTCTAGCAACTGGGAAACCTAATCCCCACACATTCTGTGTGATACTAGTTTGCTAAGCTAGAGTCGGTTCTCCTTTAACCTTTGGTTTTCTTCTTCTAAAACCAGGTTAACAACTTAAAGACTTCATTGGGATTGTGAAGCCAGACCGATACTACTTTTCTTATAGTTGTGTGATCTGATCTTGCTATTTCTATCGTAAAGTACAATTGTAATAATTGGCTTGAGATTTCTATCTCCGATAGGAAAGATATAAAAGTAATCACAAACATCTTCATCTCATCGTTTGTGATTCCACAATATATTTTTTCGTTGCGTCGATTAAGACTATTGTGAGGTGATTGATAAAACTGAGCTGTTCTTCGGGAATATAAGTCATGTTTTATTGATTGGTTCCTGTTCACATTGATTTATCAGAAGACAGAACAAAACTCATAGGTTTATTCGTGGGAGACGAATTTATCTATCTGATAGACGTTTTTGTGTGAGACATATTTGTTGGCTAAAGTCTTCGACTTTGGGTCATAACAACTCATGGTTGTGGGTGAGATCATCTAAGGGAATCAAGTGCACAGTATCCTGTTGGGATCAGAGGTGTATGAGCATAATTGTACCTTGGATCAGTGTGAGGTTGTTTGGGGTTCAACTACAGTCCATACTGAAGTTAATTTGGAGTAGGCTAGTGTCTGTAGCGGCTTAATACAATATATGTTTAAACTAGACTAGGTCCAGGGGTTTTTCTGCATTTTCGGTTTTCTCGTTAACAAAATTATGGTGTCTGTGTTATTTCTTTTCCGCATTATATTTTTATATAATTAAAATAATACAGGTTATGCGTTGTTCAATCGATTAGAATATCCAACCTTATTGGTGGGTGATTTAAATTGATTGACACTTGGATATTGGTCTTTGGTACCAGCCAAGTTATCTCTCTTTGATTAGACTCGCGAATCATATTTTCTTGAGTAAATCAAATCGAGAGATTGAGATAATAACTCCTTGAGTATTTTCTATTGATTGAGTCTAGTTGATTCTCTAGAAAACAACTCGGAGTTCTCCATACAGATTGCTAATCGAAATATTGGGTGAGGTTGTTAGACCCCCGCTTTTTCAATAACGTCGTCTGAGAATGTTTCAATGATTGAAATGAGAGTTTCAACTATATAACCTTTGGAGGACATAAACATTGTTGTGGAAACACATATATGTATAAGTCCTTATTGCTTGAGCCAAAGTTTGCGAACTTTGTTGATCAAGTAAAAACCGGAGTAGTGCGTGAGCTAAGTTCGCGAACTGGCGAAGTTCTCTAATCCGAGAATTTCTGCTGGAGTTTGTGAACTCCATCCGGGAACTTAAGTCCGCGAACTTGAGTAGGTTATGTCTAAAAACGATGTTTGTGAACTTATCTTTATAAACTAAGGAATGTTATTGCAAACCGTGGCTATATAGTTCATGAACCGATTCGAGTGAATCAAATCATTTTTTCTTCAATTATGTCTTGTGTAGTACATGATATTTCCTTGCAATTGAACAACTCTCTAACTAGTTCATTTGAGTCATTTGAACTATTTATGGCGAAGAAGAATATGGTTGATATGAAAGTTATCGTATGGCTAACCATTTGGTTAACTATTGTTGAACCAACTAATGTACAAGTTTGGGTACGGTTACCCAAACCTAGAAACATGCATTTCATGTGTGTATAACAAGCTATTTTTTTGATCTAACGGTTGATAAATATTAGCTTGAATCTAATCAGGTTTTCATCTAATAGTGAATATTGAATGCTTTGTTACCAAGTTAACATTGATTGCAAACCATGATTTGAAAGACTATATAATGGAGAACTCTAGCAACTGGGAAACATAATCCATTCGCATTCTGTGTAATACTAGTTGTGCTAATCTAGAGTCGATCGATTCTCCTTTAACCTTTGGTTTCTTCTTTTAAACCAGGTTAACAACTTAAAGACTTCATTGGGATTGTAAATCCAGACTGATACTACTTTTATTGTAGTTGTGTGATATGATCTTGCTGTTTCTATCGTACGAGTACAATTGTAATAATTGGATTGAGATTTCTATCTCCGATAGGCAAGATAAAAAGTAGTCACAAACATATTCGTCTCGTCGTTTGTGATTCCACAATATTTTTTTTCGCTGCGTCGATTAAGACTATTGTGAGGTGATTGATAATACTAGGCTGTTCTTCGGGAATATAAGTCTGGTTTATCAATTGGTTCATGTTCACCTTGATTTATCAAAAGATGGAACAAAACTCGTAGGTATATTCGTGGGAGATGGATTTATATATTACCGTAGCCTTTTCTGTGTGATACATATTTGTTTATTAAAGTCTTCTACTTTGGGTCGTAGCAACTCTTATTTGTGGGTGACATCAGCTAAGGGAATCCAGTATGTAGTATCCTGCTGTGATCAGAGACGTAGGAGCATAACTTTACCTTGGATCAGTGTGAGATTGGTTGGGGTTCAACTACAGTACAGATCGAAGTTAGTTTGGAGTAGGCTGGTGTCTGTAGCGGCTTAAAATAGTGTATATTCAATCTGGACTAGGTCCCAGGGTTAATCTGCATTTGCGGTTTCCTCATTAAGAAAATTATGGAATCTGTGTTATTTATTTTCCGTATTATGTTTGTTATATAACTTAAATAATACAGGTTATGCGTTGCTCAATCAATTAGAATATATGACCTTTTGGTTGTTGATTTAAATTGATTGACACTTAGATATTGGTCTATGGGATAACATATTTGCTAACTTTCGTTAAGAAACTATGAACATCAACAAGCGTGATGCAAATGGATTGTCCGGTCGCTTTGTTATAATCAACGCCCAAGTTGCCTTTTATATCGCTGCTATAATGCAAGCTTCTCGTGGTCGAGAGAGAGGTCTTATCGATGTTGATGTCGAACGAAAGTGCCGAACTGATTGGCACCATAAACATGGGACAAATTTTGCTTATGAAAGTTGTTATCATATTTTGAAAGTTTTGCCTAAATATAATCCAGAAGTGTTTGCAAACATGCAGAATATACCTACAAGTTTACCATACACTTTTTCACCTTCAATGATCGCTGTCGTATGCGTCAAAAATAATTACACTTGCTTACTACTCAAAATATAAATATAGCAAGGGAAAGAAAGGATCGTTCCCACAGAGAGGTCTAGGTTGTCGTTTGTTTTGGTTTCCTATAAGTAACAAGGGGGGATTTTCTGATTTTTATATATTAAAATAAAATAAAAGCAAAACAAAGAAAAGTAAACAAATAAATTCAAAGATGTAAAGATATTGGTTAAGGATTTCGTTATCATTCACTAACATGCTCTTGTCATAATAACTAGAATTGAAATTTAATCTCTCATTATCAAAGGCCCTAGGATACCTTGATCGCAAGAATATCCCGCTAATTCCCTCTTGTCATCAACAAACACATTAAAAGATGCGAGTATGAGTTCTATCTAAGAAAACAACCTAACGTGTAAAAGCACTAATCAAGTTTAATTCCCTAGATGCATTAAGTTATATGAAATCAGGCCAATCAAAGCAATCGAACGTGGAAAGCGCACTAATTCAATTTAACAAAGGTTATGATTCACTTGTGACTACTAGGATGTATCACTACAAGCAATATTCACAATTATGCTACTTGCAATTAGAAGTTTATCACTTCTGCATATAATAAATTCTAATCTAGCAATAGATATGAAAACATACTCAATCGATTCTAGACTCGACCAAACAAGCATTCAAATCATATAACAATATTAATAGTGAAACATAAACGATAATATTGAGACAAAAATAATATATTAAACAAGGATTCATGTTATGTGAAATCAACTTTATCCATAACCAAATGAAAACTAGGTACTCATATTCATGGAGTTCATAACAATAAGGAAGAGAAAACCTATCATGTTTCTAAACCCTAGAAAACAAAAGTTGTAGTAGCAGGATTTCCCACACTACACCCCTATTAAGATTCTACAGAAATCTATGAAAAACTAGTTGGAGATTTGAAGAATTAAACGACACTTTGTTATTTAGATCTCAGAAATGTTTACAGAAAATATTCAAACTCAGAAATACAACTTTCTTTCTAGAGTTTCTCTCTCCTCAAGACTTTCTCAATTCTAAAAAATACATCATCCCCTTCTGGACTTATTCGAACCCTTTATATAGGAAATTACATATTGGATGATAGCTAAGTTTTCCCCTTCTTTCGGATTCACTCTGCGACCTCCTCACAGTAATTATTATGCTTACTCTCGCAAGAATTGTAACCATCGTGGTACAAATTTATTCCTCTCATATTTTCGGTCTGCGATCTCATCGCGGTAGTTACAATGTTAATTATCGCTAACTTTTGTAATCATCGTGAAACAAACACACTTTTATCATGCTTCTTCAATCGTCAGCTATTATAACATTCTCTCATGACACTCGCCAAATGTCATAGAAGAATCTCACGATGCTCTCGTAAAAAGATGCCGTTAATATTGTAGGAACATTTGATCTTCTCATAAAAGCGTCATTCTTATCGCAAGCATATCATTGTGGCGATATTGTGGTCCTACATCTTGCCTCTTATCATGTCTTTTCTGCGAAGGAGAGAAGATCGTGAGAACCCCATACTCTTCTTAACTATCACAGTTTTTCTTATACCTTTTCCTCGACCAGGTTCCGTTAATTTAGCTTTTCCTGCTAACACGTGTTGTAAACTCACTCTTTTATTGACACGTTTCACTTATCAGGCTCACCTCTCTTGCCTATAAAAGGTAGAGTCAAATTCCGTAATTGGTTTCCTTTTTTTATTTCTCTCTCTTCTTCATCTAGTCTTCTTACTGTCTGCAACTCTTCTTCTTCATATTCTCCTGCTACTGTTTTAATGGCATCATCAAGGTATGCATTTTGATTATGATATTTTCTTGGATTAACTTCTATTTATGTCCTTTAATCTTCTTTGTTTGATTCTTCATAACCTTCATATTATGTATTTTCTTCAGCGGAATTATTTCTAACACCCAGTCTTCAGCCCAAAATCCTATCATTCGCAAAAAGCCGACTGAAAAAAGAAAGAAGAGTTCTGCGAGTGATAAGGTAGTAAGAAACATATTCTACTTCTTAATAACAATATTGTTGCCTCTGTTTCTTATCTAAGTTATTATTCGCAGAATGACGAGAACATCGCCAATCCCCTCAAAAGAACTCGCCAATTTAAGACTCTTGGAAGCAATATCAGCATTCCCCTTCTAGGATCTCCAACAACTATTTCTACACCCTTGCAATCATACCCTTCATCTATTCTTGAGAATATCGCTGTTAATGCTTTTGCCTCTCCTCCACTTGTGGCAAATCAAACTCCTAAAGTTGCTATCGTTGAAACTCCCTCTAGCCCTTTACTTCCCTCTACTGTTACTTTCCCAAAAACTCCTCCTTCTGATAATGCAACCATCGCTAGTGATTCGAATATTCAACTTGCTTTTATTACTACCTCACCTTCTGCATCTCTTCCTCCATCAAATGAAAATCTCGTAGGATTTGATGTTGCTTTTAAAGTTTTATCCAACATTTTAAACAATGCTAAAGATTCTTCTACTGATCCTCTTCAATATGAAGTTTGCGAGACTCTGCTCAAGTATTTTGGCTCTGACAATACTGCTTCACGAGCATCTCTGGAAAATGAAAATGCAGCTCTAAGAAAAAGTCTTCATGATAAGGCTTCTGAATGTGAAGCTTTGAACCACAATCTTAATAACTCTTTACTAGACCGCGATAATCTTCGCAGAAAGATTGACGAGTTAAAAGGTGCCCCTATTTTTGCCTCTGTACTTTTGTCTTTTTATTTCATTTTCATATTCTTCATGCTCAAACCTTCCTTTTAAATTCTTGGTTCATATATTAGTTTCCAATCGGACCCGTTTCATGGAAAAACTTAAATCTGAATCCATCGCTAAGGAGGTTCGCGTTGAAAGAGATTCTTGGATGGACCAGCATAATAGATTAGATAATCTCTATACATATTCAATTGATCAGATAGATAATCTCACTAATGAGAATAATCAATTATTGCAAAGTCAAAGTTTACTAAACAACGAGGTTATCCGCCTCTCATATTTGTTAATCAAGACTAATTTGGCGATACAATCTTT
The DNA here is from genome assembly GCA_023529315.1 of Papaver bracteatum. Lineage (NCBI taxonomy): Eukaryota > Viridiplantae > Streptophyta > Magnoliopsida > Ranunculales > Papaveraceae > Papaver > Papaver bracteatum. The sequence continues at coordinate 644,417 of JAJJWX010001985.1, forward strand.
GTCAGATGAAAATAAAACTTTATCCCAGGAGAAACATAAACGTTCAAGTTTGATGGCGATCTCCTCGCAGAAAGTGAACAATCTTCAAAGGCTATGTGATAACCAAAAGCAATCTCTCTGCTCTCTTACGAATAAACTCAATGAAGTAACTGAATCATCTGCCGCTGAAGTAGACAAACTTATCAAGGGTAAGCTAACTCTTAGTTTAAATGCCAGCAAGCTTCAAGATGATTACTCCCAATTAGAGAAATCTCATTCCCTATTAGCAAAAGAAAACTCATATTTACGCACCAAAGAGGAGAACATGAAATCTCGTCTGAAAGGCATGGTTGGCGACAAATTCGATGATGCTATGAATCAATGGGAGAATTGTATCTTTTCATTAATCCAAAACTTAACCTCTCAAAAAGAAGGTAGTCTATTATGACTGCCTCATTTGTTAATCATGGTCGTCAAATTTTATGTTATATTTCTCGCGAGTCTCTTCCTGAATAACTTTTTAATCATTTTGTTGCTCGCAGAATCTGAAAGAAATCTTCAATCCACCATTACTACTCTTACTGGTACGTTGGATAAAGTTCGCAAAGAGAACAAAACTCTCCTTTCCGACTGAATAGAAGCTCGTGACAAGGCTTAAAGAAGACTTGATTATCTTGAGTATTTAAAAAATATAGAAATCAGAAATCGTGACAAAGTTTTCCTTCGTCAGGTTCATCTAACTTCTCAAGTCCTTGTGAACGAAATTCTGATTTCCAACTATCTTCCTCCTATATATGTCCCTCATTTGAAAGTTGACGATGATGAAATCCCTCTCCCCATGGATAAGGATTTAGAATATGCATCTACTGAAGGAGATGTTGAAGAAGATGATCAAGAAAAAGAAAAAAGCTCTCCCAAAGAAGGAGAAAATCGCAATGAGAGAACTGTTGGCGATGATGACAATCCTGACAACAATCCTAAGTCTGGCGAGACCATGGTTGAAGCTTGAATACCGTTTTAAATTTTCTTTTCGTTCTTCTTACTCGCTAGTAATGTAATTTTTTGAAACTTTTGAAGTATAACTTTTTATCTTGCTTTCTTCGAATATTCTCAAGAAATTTAATGAAATCTTTTATATTCATTCCCCTACTTGCCTCTTATTAACTTTCTTGAGAATTTAGAATCATTTATATTCTGAAGAAACCTGCCTTCATATATACTTTCTTGCGATGAAAAAATCTTTCCTGCATTCTTAAAAAATAATAATTAGTGTTTGAAATTATTCTATTGGTCTTATTTTGCCTTCCTAATTAAAGGTCTTATTTCGCCAATTTTCTTCTTTGCGACAAAATCGCAGGACGTCTCTACATTTGCATGTATTGACCCATTGATCTTGCCTTATCTTTTTCATTTGATTGTAACGCAACAATATGACAAGTCTATAATCTCTCGCGAGATTAAAGCCTCGTGACATTGTTGTCTTGCGATGAAATCGCAGGACGTCTTTACACTTTCATGTAAAAACCCATTGATCTCATCTTAACTTTTTCTCTTATGGCTTTTTTGCCTCTGTATAATTTACGTCACGCGACAATATGATAGGCCTAAATGTTCTTGCGATCATAAAGCCCCATGACATTGCCGTCTTAAGACACTTATCAGCTCCGTAATGGAGGGTGCCGCCCTTATCTCCCCCCTGGTTGCCCCTTTAAGGAGGGCACATCGGCCATACAAGACTAGATCCTCCCATCCAGATTTACCAACAACCCGTTGTTTTCGCAGTCTCTTGTCCTTTATGCCTATATGGATTATAGTTACAAGACTACACCCTAAGTAGGGTTTTCTTTAGGCCAAGTGCATCATAGCCAAGACTTACCAAAGATGGCCAGGGTAGGTTCATCCGTCCCGGGCACCCTTGGCTCAACCGTGTACCTCGGATCCTTGGTCATACTCTGCACTTCTTAGGAGAGATTCTTAGTCGTCCAACCAGGGTATAACCTTATAAAGTTGGAAATCCAAGATCTCTCTCCCGGATAGGTTTTCTTTAACCCCAACATCTGCATGACTCAGGTTCCAGTAGCGGTATAACCTTATCGATGAATCATGTAAAAAGATACCCCCTTATAACGTGCTTGTAGGTCTTATATTTTCCTCTTACGAAATTGTATTCGCGAACTAGGGTGCACGCCATAAAGGTTTGTCCCATTCTTTAAATCTCTGCGAAATTTTATTCGCGTTTCTCGCGATAATGCTCGCATAAATTGTGATAGAGAAAGAAGAATTTATTATCTGTTTTCATTATACAATACTCCAGTGTCTCTTACCTTGGAAAATTTTGTCACTGATAATACCTTTTCAGAAATAATCTATTCCATGGCCTGTCAAGTCTTTGGCCAACATCTTTTCCTTCAGGATCCATTAATTTGTATGCTCCATTTCCAATTATCTCTTTAATGAGGTAAGGTCCATCCCACTTTCTCGCCAATTTTCCACCATTCTATCGCTGATATCTTGGTGTTTCTCGCAGAACTAAATCACCAGGATGGAATTCTCGTTTTTTAACACGTTTGTTATACTCGCGAGCTAATCTTCGCTGATAATTTTCCATATGCTGTAGAGTCTTTTCTATCTTTTCTTCCAGTTCATCTAACTTATGTAAAATCATACCAACACTTAGATTCTTTTCCCATGCTTCTCTTTTTGTTGTAGGAATAGCAACTTCTGTTGGTAATACAGCCTCAACCCCGTATGTTAAACAAAAGGGTGACATTCTGATAGCTTCTCGTCTAGTTGTATTGTATGCCCATATTGCATTATGTACTTGATCACACCATTCTTTGTGGTATCCTTCTAATTTCTTTTTTAAGATATCTACGATTGTCTTATTAGTTGCCTCAGCCTGACCATTTGCTTGTAGGTATAAAGGAGTAGACTTTCCACATTTTATCTTAAATGCATTGAGTAGCAATTCTATGTTCTGTCCTTCAAATTTCTTTCCATTATTAGACATCAACTGTGCTAGAATTCCAAATCTGCAGATTATATTTTTAAATATGAATGTGAAAATATCTTTATCGCGGATATGTTGTACTGCTTTTACTTCTCCCCATTTTGGGAAATAATCTGTCGCCACAATGAGATACCTCCTTTGTCCAGAACCAGGCACAAATGGTCCCACAATATCTAATCCCCACTTTCCAAAAGGCCACACACTTGTTGAGGATGATAATGGTGCTCCTGGTGCGTGTATCTTTTTTCCAAATCGCTGACAATCTTCACAACGTCTTGAGTGTTGCTTCGCATCCTCATGCATATATGGCCAATAATATCCTTGAATTTTTGTTCTATATGCCAAAGATCTACCTCCACTGTGATTACCAGCATCACCACTGTGCAACATTTTTAACATCTTCGCTCCTTCTTCCCTCGTCAAACATCTTAGAGATGGTCCATTAAAAGATCTGCGATATAATACTCCATATCTTAGCTCATAATTAGTTGCCCTACTTTTCAATTTATGTGCCTCTAGTCTATTTCTTGGGGTTTCTCCTCTCGCAAAATAAGCATGAAGATCTGCTCGCCAATCTATGCTTTTGTCTTTTGTTTCTTCCTCGCCAGTTTCTACGATCATCACATCCATCTCTTCTTCTTCTTCTTTATTTATTGATGGCAATAAAAGTGTTTAAATTTTTATGCATCTCGCAACTGGGTTTGTCATCATGCTGGATATGAAAGCAAAAGCATCTGCAAGTCTATTTTCTTTCCTTGATATGTGCCTCCATTTTATTTTTAGAATTCTCGCAGATAATTCTTCCACGAGTCTTTTATATTTTCTTAAAGAAGGTTCATTTGTTGTATATTCCCCAGTTATTTGGCGAATGACCAGTTGAGAATCGCTGGTAATTCTAGCATTCTCCAACTTCATCTCTATTGCAAACTTTAGGGCATGGATCACAGCCTCATATTCGGTCTCATTATTAGTAGATGTAAATTCCAACCTGAATGAAAAAGCTGTTTTTTCTCCTTCTGGCGAAATAAAAACAACTCCAATCCCATTTCCTTCTCCATTAGATGATCCATCCACTAATATCTCCCATCTATTAGGTTCCGTTAATAATTCTTTTGGATCTCCATGTTCCTCTTCTACGTCCATCATCTCTTCCACAACTTCATCATCTTCAAAAGGAACTTCGGCTAAGAAATCTGCGATGACTTGTGATTTTGGCGAAGATAGAATTTCATATTTAATATCGAAGTGTCCCACTTGTGCATTCCATCTTTCAACTCTGCCTGATCTTTTTGAATTTTTCATTACCGACTCAATTGGCACTTTTGTTAACACTTTGATCTTATGTGCTTGAAAATAGATGCGAAGCTTGAATGTTGCATGCACCAATGCCAAAATTAGCTTCTCAATTTTTGAATAATTTTTTTTCTGCTGAATTAAAAGTTTTACTAATATAGTAAATTGGTTTCTCTATTCCAGCATCCACTCGTAGTAATACCGCACTCAACGCGTACGTGGTTGTTGCGAGATAGATTAATAACTCTTCCTCTGTTTCAGCTTTCTGTAAAATAGTTATATTCATTAAATGTTCTTTTATTCCCTGAAAAGCCTTTTCACATTCATCTGTCCACTTGAACTTTGTCCCCTTTTTGAGTACGTCGAAAAAATGTTTGCATTTGTCAGAAGATCGCGAGATGAATCTTCCTAGCGAGGCTAAAAGCCCATTCAATTTTTGTATATCTTTTACTGTCGCAGGTGTAGGCATATCGCGGATTGCTTGCACTTTTTCATGATCAACTTGTATTCCTTTTTTTGATACAATATACCCCAGAAACTTTCCAGAAGATACTCCAAAAGTGCACTTGTCAGGATTAACTTTGATATTAAATTGCCGCATTTGCTCGAAAATCTCTTTCAAATCTTGCACATGATTCTTTGCTTCCTTGCTTTTGATTAGCATGTCATCTACATATACTTCCAATGTTTTGTGGATCCATTTTGCAAACACCTTTTCCACCATTCTTTGATATGTTGCATCAGCATTTCGTAAACCAAAAGGCATCTTTGTATAACAATATAATCCTCTTGGAGTAAAAAATGCGGTATGCTCTTGGTCTTCTTCAGCGAGAGGAATTTGATTATATCCTTTGTATCCATCTAATGAAGATATTCTCTCATTTCCTGCTACTGAATCAACCATCTGTGGGATATCTGGTAGTGGAAAACTATCTTTAGGACAAGCTTTTTTTAAATCAGTAAAATCTATGCAAATTCTTATTCCCTTGTTCTTCTTTGGGACCACCACCATGTTTGCAATCCACTCTGGATTTTTTCTTGCCTTATAATTCCTGCGTCAAGCATCTTCTGTAATTCTTCTTCTATTTGAGAATGGTATGTTGTTGCGATTTTTCTTATTCTTTGCTTGAATGGCCTTATGTTTTTGTTGATTTCTAATTTATGGCATGCTACTGATGGATCTATTCCTGGAATTTCATCCATGCTCCACGCGAAAATATCTTTGTATTCTCGCAAAAGATTTATAGTTCTTTCTTCCTCATCTGTCTCCATTCTAGTCCCAATTTTCAGCATTTTAGGTTCTTCTTCACTCCCAATATTTACTTCCTTTGTGGGTTCAGCTGCAGTATAACTGGATTCTGGTTCTCCCATTGGGGTTGGCGTTTTTATAACTTTCGCAAGTTCATCTCCTTCTCGCGAAAGTTCACTGGGTATTCCTTTTCCTTCTTTTGCCATTATCATATAGACTTTAAACTCTTCTTCTTTCTTTGTCTCCCTCACTATTTTTCTGCGAGCCTTTCGCTGCTTTGGACGTTCTTCACTTTTTCTCACTTCAATTTGATAACATATCTTCGCAAGATCTGTATCTCCTCTAATTTCTCCAATTCCACTAGGCATAGGGAATTTAATGGATTGATGTAAGGTTGACGCTACAGCCTTGACCGCATGTATCCATGGTATTCCCAATATCATGTTGTATGGTGATTCCATGTCTACCACACATAGTGTTACTTGCGTTTCAATTTCTCCAAGTGGTAATCGTACCATTATTTCACCTCTTGGTTTTGTTAAAGATTTTCCAAAACCATGAATATAATATGCTGAATAATACATTTCTTCATCCTTATAACCCATTTTCTTAAAAGCATGATAAAATATTATATCCACAGAACTTCCTGTGTCCACTAGAGTTCTATTCATAGCCCATTCTTCTACAGATTTTGTTAACTTTCCCTTTATTATTAGTATAGTGGATACCGTAATCACCAAAGGAGTTGTATGGCCTAGATTTTCTTCTGGAATTTCTGTTGATGTAAATGTAATTTCCTGTTTTTCCCAATCCTTCAATAATGGCGTTTTCTCCACCGTCATAATTTTTCTTCCTTCAAAATCTCGTTTATGTATCTTCCCCTTAATGTTTTCATGAAATTTATCAATCATTGCTCTTAACACCATATCATACTCCAATTTCCCGCAATTCTCTTTAATTCTAATCATTCTTCCTCTAAATATTTCACCAACGCGCTTCAGGATTTCCTTGATCTTGAATAATTCCTATCCTCTTTTTCACCTTTTCTATGATTTTGCTTACTTCAGTCCCTATTTCTATCACCAAAATGTAGTAGCAGGATTTCCCACACTACACCCCTATTAAGATTCTACAGAAATCTATGAAAAACTAGTTGGAGATTTGAAGAATTAAACGACACTTTGTTATTTAGATCTCAGAAATGTTTACATAAAATATTCAAACTCAGAAATACAACTTTCTTTCTAGAGTTTATCTCTCCTCAAGACTTTCTCAATTCTAAAAAATACATCATCCTCTTATGGACTTATTCGAACCCTTTATATAGGAAATTACATATTGGATGACAGCTAAGTTTTCCCCTTCTTTCGGATTCACTCTGCGACCTCCTCGCAACAATTATTATGCTTAGTCTCGCAAGAATTGTAACCATCATGGTACAAATTTATTCCTCTCATATTTTCGGATCTATTCTGCGATCTCATCGCGGTAGTTACAATGTTAATTATCGCTAAATTTTGTAATCATCGTGAAACAAACACACTTTTATCATGCTTCTTCAATCGTCAGCTATTATAACGTTCTCTCATGACACTCGCCAAATGTCATAGAAGAATCTCACGATGCTCTCGTAAAAAGATGTCGTTAATATTGTAGGAACATTTGATCTTCTCGTAAAAGCGTTATTCTTATCGCAAGAATATCATTGTGGTGATATTCTGGTCCTACAAAAGTAAAAGGGAAGATGATATATCCCCTCCAAAGTATATGTTTCTCCTTTTTTTTATCTCCTCTAAATTGCCAAACTCGTGCAAGTATAATCTACACGTCCAACACCTTCATGGGCTAGCATGTGAACACTATAGCCCATCCCAAATCCACCTAGTCAGTTACTGGATCGGTGAGTCAACTCACCTGACTCCGATTCATCTATAGTTCTGTCTGTTCTAGCATGTTTCCGGCCATAATTTCAGGATATTCTTTCACTTATTGCATCTGTATCAATCATAGCATCTACTCATACCCATTAACTTCAATCACTTCCTGCATCAGTATCAGCTCACAGAAAAAAGCAACACATTGCTACAGCAATGCAAACTGCAGTTTCTTAAACCTCGGTGGCACTGGTTATGTCTTATCTTACTTATCTCGTAGCTGAGTCTTCACCATCAATACCAGATGTAACTCTCAGCACCAACCACTTGGTACCCTTCTCTACATAGCTAGACTCTACTCCTTTTCTACTGCAATCACCACCTGCAGCTAACCATTTCAGTGTCTTCTTGTATACCATCTGATGCAACATCATACACATACAACACATACCCTGCAGCTCCCAATAGCTGCAATTGCATCAACAAATCACAACACAAATCATTGTTCTTCTCAGCTACACAAACTCCTCATGAAAAGCATTCATATAGAATTCCTTCATCTGCACTTCAATCTCACCAAGCTCTATCCACAGAAAACACCACTACTTGCACCTCCATCTCGTAGAATTTAACAAAGCACCAAAACTCATGGCTAACACCTCTCTTCCTTGAGCTCAAATTCCACCAACTCAACCATTGTGCATCACATACCCAAGCCAACGCAAGTTATGGATCTTCAAGCTCATCCACTAACCCAGCAAACTGCACCATCAGTGTATGTGCACTAAAACACTTTAACATCTCCACAATCTCACCTGCAATGTCCTACAAGCATCAATGATTGTACAACCACACAATTATGTCCAAAATTCCAGCCTTTCTGAGCTAACTCCCACTGCAACACAATCTGCAGCACAGCCTCATCGACCAACAACATCAGAACCTTAGGTCATTCTATTCTTTGCGTTTCGACTACACATATCTTCTCCATTTCCTTCCACCATCTTTGGTAATAGCAGCCTGAACCCTAACAACAATCCACTCATCTTTCCAGAACTTCCATGAGCACCTATACTGCATTTGTTCACTCCCCTTTATACCTTAAACCACCACGAATTTGAACGACATAACCCCAGACCAACACAAACTCTACCAGCTCCATCCTGTTCATAACCTGTAGAATAATCCACTAGCTACTTGGAAAATACCCATTCAACTGCCAGTCACCATTCTTTACCGAGTAATCACAACCAACCAGTGGCTTGAGCTCAAAGCATCATCAGTTGAAGCTCCTATCTCGACAAATTCTTCCCATCACAGTTCCAACCTTCTAGCCTGACATTACCATTAGTATGTGAGCAGCATCAGTACCTCTCGGCTTACCTACAACAACAAATATCTTATTAACAATCATTCCCAGCATCATCGATCACGGGTAGCTCCATCACCTCTTGTTTACTGACAGCATCACCACCAGTAGTCAATCCAAACCCATATCATCATGTAACCACTGGAACCAGCACAATACCATCATTCCCTTGAACATTCAGCCACCACTTTCTACGGAATCTCAACCTTAACTCCATCTCACTTGCACATTACAATTCATCTCCAAATGCTCAGAAAGTATCACAACTCCATCAAGTTTCAGCTCAATCTCAGACCTCTCTCGATCTCACCCATCAACAACAGTTTCTCCTCTTACCACCTGAATCAACACAAGCTATACCCTTTACACAAAACACACATAAATTCTTGTACAACTTCAGTATCAACTTCCCATTACAGATTCCTCATCCATTCAAATATCCGAGCCTCAATAAAAGACTTTAACTCTTCTTTTGCTGCCACAACAATTGAATCTCTAGTCATTCATGGACAACAATAAAAGCAGATCAATCCTTGTCTCAAAACCCTTATTGTAAAGCCAAACTCGTCTCTAATTTTTATTAATTCGTGTAGAACTCGAACTAGAAAAACCCAAGCTTCATTGAATACCCATGAATCTCAACACCACAAAACCCCAATTTTACTCTGCCAATTTTGTCTGTTCTTATTTGAGATTCAATCAAAGCTCCACCGAAAATCCAACCATTTTCTGCATCTGTAAACCCTAACTTCCTTATTATGCAGTACACCCATGAATCCACAATAACCCCCAAATCTAAAAAAGTCCTTATTTCTTCTTCTTATCACATCAGGATCTTGTTCATCTTTATTTTCCCGTTCTCAAAGAAGTTGCACATCCATTTTCCTCTCTTCTCTGAATTTCAGTGGAATGTAATGAAAACATCCACCAAATTGATGTTCAGGGTAAGGAAATGACAGGAAAAGCTATGGACACCCAGAAAATTGATGCAAACAACCACATTAGAAAACTAATTCAGTTGGCTACCCCTTTTCCATAGATGGAATCCACATATCATTAGCCAGTGAAATGTCATTTTGTCTTTTTCGCTCCAAATGAGTGTTTTACTCTCCTTTTGCTTCAAATTACTTCGTTGCACCTAATAAACTCAAAAGCAAAAATAAGATACATAATTTACAAGAAAACTCGCAAAGAAAACATAAATACTCGATATATAATTAGGTGTTTTAGACACCTATCATTCAATGCCAGCTTCACAACCATCTCAATCATCCCACCCCCTTCAGATAATCTATTTTCTTCACCAGAAACCACCAGAAACAATAATTCCAACTTGAATGTCAATACTGTAATTAAGAGAAAATTATTAGGAAGAAATCATGCAAGAGCAGCGAGAAAAGCTGCCCAAGAAGGAGAAGCAAGTGAAGGAGGTAGTAGTACTATGGAAACTTTGATAGAGCATCAGAATACCATCGAAAAACAAAGAGTTGTAGACCGCAAGTTCTTGACTAAGGAGATGAAAAAACATTGACTAACTCAAGATTTATTTTTTCCAGACTATGAAAAGAATAAGATTCTAAATGAAAACACCGAAAAAATGAATTCCAGATAATTGATGGTATGGGAAATGGAGATGGACAGGCTAACAGGGGAATTGGAAGAAAAAAGAAACAAGATAAACATGGAAAAATAATTTGGGGTTCAAGATGAAGATGAGGATGATGAAGACGACGATGAAGTAGTGCCACTTAATTAATTAATGTATCAGCTTTAATTTTAATGAATTTTTCTACTTTTTTCATTACATTAAAACTTAAACTATTTTTTTTTTGTCATTACATTAAAACTTTAATTTGAAAACATCCATGAAAACATTATTAAGCCTAACACCCCATACGAGTTATTAAAAATTCCTTAAGAATTTGGTAATGCGCTTCGTATTCGAAATATTTTCATTTCCATCTTCGCCACTCGTCTCGAGTTCGTATTCCCTATTCAGCATTTGTCTCACCTCTAAGACGGTATCGAGTGACAATCCTTTTCATAGCTATAAAATCCACAAGATCTTTTTGATATCCATGAATCGGAAAAACAAATCAGCACGATCCCGGTTATGAGGATTACCTGTCTCTGTGCAGAAGGCATCATGAATTTTACCCAAATAACTCATACTAGGTAAACCGCTCATTCGTCGTTCTTCACCTTTCTTTGGGTAGTATATTACATAGTTTCTACAAAGAGATAAATCTTCATCTTCAGTGAATCTAGGATCATCCATAATTTAACCAGAAATTAGAGAATGTTTTTATAGAGAAGTGATGTGTGAGTTTGAAACAGATGAAGTGAAGGATTTATAAGGAATGCTAGCGGGGTTGAGTTTAGACCGCTAGCGATTCAGTCTAAACCGCTACTTTTAATGACCGTTAAAAAATTTAAACTTATAATATACAAAACAAAATTATGGAACAACAAATGAAACTTAAACAATTTAAAAAAATAAAAATAAAATGTTTCAGAATATTATTAGGACCATGAAAAATTATTCTTATATAGAGTTTATTCTTATATGGAGGTAAGTTTTACAAAGATTAAGCCAAATTGGGACCAATTATTTTTATTCATATACGGAGTTTATCCCTTTGTAGGGTATTCTTTTACAGAGGTTTTACTATAAAAAAAACAAAAACAAAATGAAACAACACTACTCAATTCGTCCCCCATCTCTTCCAAACTCAGGCCATATATAGATTCGCTCTGAGAGCTTCCCTTAACCTCACTACAAGAAAATTGGACTTTAACGACTAGCAGGATTCAGTTGGTACATGGCCATTTTGAGTGGCTGGAGCTCTATAATAGCTGACATGGCAACCGATATGCTCTGTGGGTGAAGCCTTATTTGCTAAAGATGTGTACCAACCATGTTGCTGGAACAGATATCTGCCGACTACAGTGAAGAGACTCAACTTTTTGTTGTTACAATTTTTTGGTAACTACTCACTGTCGTTGGTAGAGCTCATAAAACATTTGTTGCTAAAATATTTGACCCACAAAAAAAATATTCCTGATGACTTAGAACACTGTTGTTAGAGGTGGCAAATTATAAAATGATGTTGCCTTCTAAAGGATTTAACCCACTTATTCTTTAGTTGCTATACGTGTTTGGTGTTGTGGGAGAAGGATTTTAGACACCAAAAGTTCTGAAGGTTAAGAGTTGTATCCACTTAAAATTAGTTGGTTAACGGGTTCAGCCATTAAATACCTGGTTGGTTATAATTTGGTTAAATGCTTTAGGCACTGAAATTTCAGATGCTCAAGGGTTTTAGGCACAAGATGGTGGGTAGAGTTTTGTAGGCATCATATGTTCAGTTAGTGGAGCTACGATTCTCACTGTCAAAGGGATTAATCCACTACAGTTGAGTTGCTCAAGTGTTCCATTCACTACCATATAAGATGCTAAGGTGTTGGTTAAGCATATGTATAAACATGATTCGGTAATAAAACAAAGATACAAAAAAAATTCAGAAATTCTTTTATTCATGAACTCAATCGTTCAATCACAACAATTATAACAGATACGTACAGTTTTAAATTACGAAAACATCTAGTCATTAGGCTTTAGACAAGCATTGAGAAATTTAACCTGCACTGCACCTTATGTACATTTTGTATAGACTGGGTACACTTCAAAATTGGTCACTCAAATGATCTGCAGCCGCACCAATCGGAAATTTCAGATTTAACCATGGCTTAATCCTCTAGAAAAGAATGAATCTACTTGTTGATCTTATTTAGACCTCCAACATCCATGTATACTCCAGACTGATCTTCTGAGCCTGTAATCCTAAGTAGCAAAGTATTATAAAAAACAACTTGTTTAGTTTTCATGAATATACCAGATATCACCCTGAACTGCTACCATATAAACCCACCATCATAAAATATCCTGACCAACAGAAGCTACTAAGACTAGTCACATTAACTTGAGGGTTTAATAGTTTGTATACATTCCATGAGAAGATGATGTTTAGCTTTAATGCATGATTACTATGAAAATTTTGGCAATAATGAAACCGCATTAGTGCAAACATACTCAGAAACACGACCAAATGTAGACTCGTAATGGAGAAAAACATAACAGATTTTATACTAACAATGTCGAATTTCCTTTTCAGACTAAATAAGTAATGTTTCAGAATAAGTAAAAGAAAATAGTTGACTCCACATTAAACAAGATTAAAGTAATATCATATATACTTTTAGTATTAATCAGGATAACTCAAATATTTACTTGGCATTAGGATCCTTGCTATCCAAAATGTAACTAATACAAGAACACATGCCAACCTCAAAACTAAAGCCATGAGAATTTCGATAATAATAATCCACGAGTATCAAACACTATCCATGGGTACGAGCAAGCAGACTAACCACAAATCACTAGACTCTTTAAAAGACCAGAACATTATCAAAAACAAAAACAAAAAAACAAAAAAAATGTCCAACTGGCTTTCCAGAGTAACCAAGTTATGCAAATCAAGTAAAAGAAAACAGTTCATGCTACACTAAACAAGATTAAGTACTACCATGTATACTTTTCAATTTGGCTTAAGATTTTGCATTTTCAGCATTAAGAAGGACTCAAATTGTAAACTAGTAGTAGGATATTGTTAACTTTGATGCAACTAGTAAAAGAATATTGGGTAAAGCTCAAGAGAATGTAGACATCACTAAGAACCTTAATAATAAAATATAGAGAAATCCAGTAGATAAACACAAATAACTAACAGGATAGCAAAAGTGGGTTACAGATTAGATTTAGGAGCAAGACTAGACACTAAAATAGTAGTAGAACACTAGCATTTCCAACTTTATTCTCTTCAAAGACACTAGATAGTTTGTTCAGCAACGGAACAAAGTAGTAAGAGAACATACTAAAAAAATCTAGTTTTATACTAATCAACCAAAGTAGTAACAAAATTTCAGTGCATACCACTCCAAGCAAGAGTAAATAGTCATGATAGAAGCAACTTAACAGTAGACAAATAATTTTAGGACCTTACTCTCTTATAAACCCAAATTCATCCCAGGGGATCTAATCTCTTATAAACCCAATTTAATCCCAGGGGATACTACTACTTCAGTAACTAGATCAACAAACTTATGCGCCTGATGAGAAACCTATACATAGATATTCACATCTGTTGCGAGCCCAGTGAACAAACCAGTGGCACAAAATCTCTAATACATGACATTTAACATATGTCTCACAAATTCCCATAATAACTGAGAAATACTAGAAGGATAATCATAGGAAAACTAGTATACAAATCCAATTGTGTGAAAGAATACGAACAAACTCCGAGTACAACTAGACCAGTAGGAAAAAAAAACACAGAAACTCGAATCATGGGAGCAACCAGACATTCTATCATGTGTCTCAGAATGTCTCGCGACAACCTAGAAATACTAAAACCTAACATAATAAAAATCAAATACAAAAACTAAGTCAATTACTAAAATTAAGTCAAATCAGAAAATGCATTCCACCAAAATTTAACATCATATTCCATAAAACTAAGTAAAATCAGTTGTGGTGCTCCGCAAAAGTTTCATCAAGGACACGAGTATTTAGCAAACAAATTTTCTAAGCTAAAACAGACAGCAAGAAGAACCATTGGACAACTTCAAGAAGGAAAAGAATGGAAAGCTTCAAGAAGAAAAAGAAAAAAGGAAGATCCAAACAGAAATACAAACCACTACTTGAAGATCCCGAGTCGATACTGGAGCCACTAGAACTGCTGTATTTACTACTTTTATGTGTTGCATATTTATCAATCTTCACGGGAGGATAGAATGATGCAGGAAGGTCATTCCCACCAATATGAACATCCTCATCCACCAGATCATTACCTGTTTAAAAAATCGATTAGACAATACAATAAAAAAAATAAAAAATGGGAAGGCTTATAAATTGAAACTAACCTTTGCTTGGTTGCGCAAATAAAGCCCCATTCCCAGACACCTTCATATTTTGCACCCAAAACATGTAAGGATTACCAATATGGATTTTAACTGGAATTCATGGGTCAAATAAAACAAAATTACTTCTGTAATGCAAGGAAAAACTTTTCTTTAAATAAAACAAAATTACATTCATATCCTGCATATAGTCATCTACAAGCTGTCATCAGTAGCAAGTGGTGAGAAATTGCTTCCACTAGATGTTTGATCAACACATGAACCTGTTCCAT
The DNA here is from genome assembly GCA_023529315.1 of Papaver bracteatum. NCBI lineage: Eukaryota > Viridiplantae > Streptophyta > Magnoliopsida > Ranunculales > Papaveraceae > Papaver > Papaver bracteatum. The sequence goes on from JAJJWX010001985.1 coordinate 659,442, forward strand.
CAACTTCAACTGAAACAGCTTTTTGAGTTTGCTAACCCTACAATACCCCAATCATACGGAGAAAAAAAATCAAAAACAAAATCCCTAAATCTCACCAACAAAATCATAACAAACCCAAATCATAACTGCATCAGTTAGCTCCAAATAAAGCTTGTAAATCAAAGACTATTTGTTGAAATGAGGAGAGAATATGATTCTCTTGAGCATCCCTCAACCTACACATTATAATCCACAGCTTCTTGTTCTGCTGCATTGATAATGTTCTCAATTGTTGTACTTAACAACAAAAACACAAATATAGGGTTCATAAAATACCCAAACTTTTCTACATACAAACCATAATTTCATAACAACAGAAATTGAAGAAAAAAACTGAATTTTAAACGGATTAAGAACTCCAGATAAAAACCCCCAAAGTATACTAATCAAAGTACAACATGCATATGAACAAAAGGCAGTTTAAATCCAAGATTTTTATTTACTAGTAAATGAATATCTACAAAAGAGGGAGAGGGTATGAGAAAAAACGATCTTCAATTTTGTGTATAGGAGAATCGTTTTGCTGCCCCTGCACAGTAAATCAAAGGGTATGAGTTTAAATCTTAATTCACAATGAATCAACCAAAAATAATCAAACAAATAAAATCATCCAGAATGGAACTAAGGAGAAAGATAGGGTACCTCCAAATGGGTAATTGTTGTTGTTGCGATGTTCTTTTGCAAACTCTTTATCTATAAGTTGTAACCCTAGATCGAACACCAAGGTAACCATCTTCAATAACAAATACCCAATCAGAAATACTGTAATCAAAACACTTGATCTGTAATTCTAAGGTCCATCAGTGCCTAGTGGTTCAATCTCTTGAGAACAAGTAATATTGATCCCGAGATTTCGCCCAAAACCTTGGAAGAACTTGAGCATCACCTGCAAAATCAAACAAATTAATCAAAGCAATCCCCAATTGCATCACACTGGAGCATCAACGAGACTATAACTAAAGCACTTGATATGTAATTATAAAATCAGAAGAAATAAAATCTATAAAGAGACGGGATTGAAGGATTTACCTTCCGTTTTTTTTTCTTGGATCTATATCGTCATGATTTGTTGTAGATTAAGAAAATGATCTTGTTATCTGTTAATGAAGAAGGTGAAAAGTGTAAGGGAAGAGTTCCGCCGCTGTGAGAGGAGAGGAGAGAAGATAAGATAAGGGAACGGAACGGAAGAAGATGAGAGTGAAATGAAGGATAAGGTTTAGGGTTAGTTTCTAGTGTGTGGTGTACGTGTAAATTTTTTTTGGGATAGGACACCAATCCGTATGACAATATTTTTGTTTCTGTTGTTTTTATCGTTGATTCAATGCGTAATGAATGGATGGGTAGATAAATGGATAGGATGGTTGTTTTAGTGAGAGAGGAGCATGGACTAACGCCATGTTTGTTTTTCTTTCTGGATCCGTATCATATGGATATTCATTTAGATGCGACTGAATTCACTTGATTCATCTGGATCCGGTTTATGACTTATTATTTCTGGATTTGTCTCATTATGTTTGTTTATAAGTCAAATCTAACTCATCTGAATAAAAAAATATAAGAGTCGGTGACTTGGTATCATAAGTTAGGGATTAGGTCTGAGTCGGGTTTTGAGTCAAATCTGATGGAAAATAAATAAACAGTTTGACATTTGACTCGCGTCGGGTCGGGATTGACTCAGATCCGTACGCCGAGTCAGACACAAACAAATATGTTGTAAACGATGTTATGTTTGAGTGAGTTTTTTCAAAAATTATAATAAAGAAATAGGGTAGGCAAACACTTGAATCTGGGTATATCAATATTTTACGACTTTTCATTTTTTGAAATATTATTCATGACCTCGGCGGGGAGCTCGGAACCTATGTGCGTTATTATCTAGTGTACATAGTTATGATACTTCAATTAATACGATACTCATCAATCTCCTCACCCGATTTCCAATTTTTTCGGATGGTGTCCCTAAGCGCATCCAATGTAATTGAATGAAGAACAAGAGTTACATGTTGCAAATGGTTCTGAGTAATACTAAATCAAGTTTCCAACAACCAATGAGTGATTTTTAGTTTCTAACACGAACTAGTTAGGTACGAATTTTATAATGTTAAAATAAAATCCACTTGATATATACACCTTAGGCACTGGAAGCAGTACAATTGAAGAAAATAATATGCAAAAGAATCGTCTAGATGGTTCAAATGGTCTCGAGTAAATATAAATCAATTTTCCAACTGTGAACGTGTGATCTTGAGTTTCTAAAACCAACATACTTGAGTATGAGTTTTATTATGTTTAAAGAAATTCAATTTGATACACTTTGGGTGTTGGATGTAGTATACTTGACGAAATCACATGTGAAAAAGTTGATACTCTAAATGGTTTCCAATAAAGCTAAATCAAGTTTCCAACACTAACCGAGTGATCTTAAATTTCTATATCGCACGAGTTAAGTATATATACTGGACTGTAGTTGAACCCCAATAAATCTCACACTGATCCAAGGTACAGTTATGCTCCTACGCCTATGATCCCAACAGGATACTGCGCACTTGATTCCCTTAGATGATATCACCCACAACCACGAGTTGCTACGACCCAAAGTAGAAGACTTTAGCAAAATTTTTTGTCTCACACGGAAAAGTGTATAAGATAGATAAATTCGTCTCCCACGAATAAACCTATGAGTTTTGTTCCGTCTTTTTATAAATCAAGGTGAACATGAACCAATCAATAAAACCAGACTTATATTCCCGAAGAACAGCTTAGTTTTATCAATCACCTCACAATAGTCTTAATCAACGCAGCGAAAAAAGATATTGTGGAATCACAAGCGATGAGACGAAGATATTTGTGATTACTTTTATATCTTGCCTATCGGAGATAGAAATCTCAAATCAATTATTACAATTGTACTCATACGATAGAAACAGCAAGATAAGATCACACAACTACAAGAAAAGTAGTATCGGTCTGGCTTCACAATCCCAATGAAGTATTTAAATCGTTAACCTGGTTTTAGAAGAAGAAAACCAAAGGTTAAAGGAGAATCGACTCTAGCTTAGCAAACTAGTATCATACAAAATGTGTGGGGATTGGGTTTCCCAGTTGCTAGATGATGCGCGTCGTTTACACAAAAAATTAATTACTTCTTTCCACACTATTAACTGGTAATATAATGGCAAGTAGATCGTTCCCACGAAGAGCAGGGAGTTTTTAGTTGTTATAAAGTAACCGAAAAGAGGGGTGTTTTTAGATTTTAATCAAAGTAATTGGCAAAAGAAAATATGAAATATTTGTTGTAAATAATATGAAGAAATATGACTAGGGAATCCTTCGCCGTCACTGAACTGAAACTTAATTGAATACAAGTTTATCTATTGTTGAATTTATTTTGTTACCAACCGTAGAATAGCAATAAGCTCTGCTATCCCCCGGATTCCTGTTGTCACTGGATACAGAAGCGCTCGACTACCAGTCTTTATCCAACTAACCCACCATGAATAATCTCTCAAGGTGTAGATTAACCGAATGCTTTACACACTGTGAATCAGGTTGATCTAGCATCATACGCATAGGCTCAGCCCGCTTACTAGTGTTATCTTTATACACAATTGCTTAACAGAATCCCTCTGTCAGCTCTTGCGATTTACTACTTGGGTATAGGGTTGATGTGACAATTACACGTATCACACAACCCTAAACTAGTAGAAGAAATATTGATTGGTTAATTTAATTGATCACTTTAAATAACCCCTCAATATTCTTAAACATTAAAAATAATAAAGATAATCAACAATAAAATAAAACTTGAAATAAACTTGATTTAAAAGATTATATCTTCATTGCTCAGGACTTTGAAATCATCCCTAATAAAAAAAAAGTTTAGCTAGACATAACTAAAAGGTAAAAAGAATTAAATAAAGAAGAAAGAAAGAAATTAAATTAAAAATAAAAGTTCATGAGAAAAATCAGAAACATAAACTTCATTTCTCTCTCTGTATTTGTCTTCTAGATAAAAAAAAAAAAGGAATGAATAATAATGAATTTCTCTTGGCTATTTATAGCACCCAAAACCCTTCTCCAATCCACCAAAGTCGCAAAAGATAAGGATACAAAGTCGGTTTATCATAGAGCAAAAGATGCTGATTCGGTGCTTGCAGGTCGTACTTTAGAAATGTAGTCATGCCTCCTCATCCATTCGATCTCCTGGGGGCTCATATGTCTTCATCAACACCGTAGATATATCCATCCTCGATGATCCGCCTTACACCAAATCCTCACTTCTCCAAAACGCGTACGAGATTTCACAGAAGTTCTGCAAACACATCCCCACCACGTGCTTGCTTTACTCGTTTCTGATTCGTACGACCGAAAATGATTCATGCACTTCGAAGTGCATGAACTTCGGAGAGAGATTGAGAGAGGAAAACAAAAATGGCCCCCACCCCAACCCCTGATCCATATCTCGAAGTGCATGAACTTCGTACGACTCTTGGACTCACAAGCACAAGCACACGTGGGTCCCATGGTGACGTCATCTATCAATTCTCTCAATGACTTCTTCCCTTCTTCATTCAATCAGTAGCAGTAGCCGTTTTCGAGCTTTTTTTTTTTCTCATCTTCAATACTCCTGTGAGTTCCCCTGCCAAGCTCGAATACTCCCTATTGATCACCAAAAGCAACCTTGCTCAATCATGATTATCACTGCTACCTCCATCCTCTCGCTGTTCTCTTGATCAGAACTCCACCCAAAGCCAACTCGTTCTCTCTGACGATCATCACAGCTCCATTCCCGATCACCTCGAGCTTCTCCATCTCTGACAGCGTCCTGTTTCGAACTCAAGTGCCATGGTTGGCTGCAGCAGAAACCTCCAACTCTCCATTCAAATATACGAGCTCCTACCATCAATGCCATTTATCCCGTAGCATTGTGTTTCAAGATCTTCTCGGCTTCTCTCGTTGAAAGTATCACAGCTTCCATTCTCGTTTATCATGCATAACTGCCATCTTTTATCTTCTCTGTCGAACACAAAATCACCATAGCGCGAGCTCCGATCAACAATGGCAGCAGCCACTCGGCCTTCTCATCTCCTCGTCTCCCTGACTTGCTCGAGCTTCTTTATCCGTCGCTATTATCGACTTCCATCATCCAAGACTCTATTCCCTATCATCCCTGGAACAGTCACAGCGTCAGTCAATCACCGGACATCGATTACAACTCCTTTAATCATCAGCAACACCCCTGATGTGAAATTAGGCTAACACCCATGTTTTGTCTCGCCTTCAATTACCCAATGAGGTACATAAGATCTCGAAATACCTTCTTCTGGAATCCATCGCAATCCTGATCATCTAAGAACGGGTCATGTTCTTCATGGTAGATGACAAAAGAAAGAAGAGGTGCCCTAGGTAAATAGATCGGGTGCCTTCATCATATTTTGAATTCCTGGCTCCCCCTTTTTAAGGGACCGAACTGCCTTTAGCAGTTCCCTTGAAAATGACAGCCCCTTAGCAGGAAGGTGCCTCTTAACATTCGGTTGGGTGCCAATAGTAGTTGCTTTTTAAAATGACCATTTTGCCCTTTATGCTTCTGAGTTCTTGTTTTGCTCATAACTTCTTCATACGAACTTGGAATGACTCCGTTCTTTTGCCATTGTCTTCATTTTCTCGTCCTCTACACAATAAAAAGTAGAAATCTTGTATATGAATGAGTTCCAATTAGTCTTTGGCCCTTCTTCACTTGTAGCTAGCTTTTTTCCTTGCACAATTAAGTGCAAATTCACTTCTTTTTGATGATTTACCTAACAAAACATAAATAAGAGAAAACCAGCGTAATATACAATAATTTGCACGAAAACCAACTGTTTGTACCCAAAATAAATTCTAGGCACAAAACACGATTGATTTGATGTTGATTAAATAAATTAGGGTTATGAAACAAATTGAAGAAAAATAAAGAGACACAAGAATTTAACGTGGTTCGGCAAGTGTTGCCTATATCCACGGAGGAACAGAGAAATTCTTTATTGATTGTAGTATACTAGCCCTTAACCCGTGCCATAACGGCACGGGCCATGACGTTGGTTCATTTTTAATATATCGTATATAATTTGTGTCCCGAATACTTATCAACTCCTTATGATTTAATATGTGTTTGTCATAAAAATAGTTGGGATTTTCCTCTCTTTTTTTTCTTTGTTTTTTCCTTTAATATTTTACCGCCGGAGATTTGCTCAAACGAAAGAAATATAATCTTAACTTCCAGACACTTTTTTATAATGGTTCATTGCTTATAATGAGATAATGCTCTACATGAACATGGAAGTTTAAATAATTTTGGAAATATGTCATCAGCAGCGCTCATCTCAGTGAAATCAACTAATCAATATCGTCCATAAAAGTCTCCACATGCTCCTATTTCGCTCCAGCTGACTCGTCTATCATGGTCATGTTGTCGATCCTCCAAATAGGCAGAGAATAGTATTTTTTTGCATTGAACGAATGATACAAACTATCCAATGTGACATGATTTTCCTGTAATTTTTCAACACCCATTAGATGACAATGTTTAAAATGTGTACTCATTACCTTTTCGAAGGGATTGTATATATGCGAACCTCTGCCATTAAATCTTCAACCAAGTATTTATATTGATCCCAAGACTAGCGTAGCCCAAGCGCATGAAGGTGATTCCCCTCGTGGTCTTTGATAGCCTATGGGGAGTGAGTGGCTTCTTGTTTTGTTACTCCTACCACTTTCAGGGTCTTGAACGTAACAATGTTAAACTCTGAGGCTGCGTCGATGAGCGTGTTTTCGAACTCGGTAGGGGCGCCTGGCGAGATCTGTTCCTCAGGTGTGTTTTTTGTGGAAGGGTAGAGTCGCTTCACAGATACTATGTGGTTGAGTGCTGCGAAAGCGTCTCGACGTTGCTCCTTGGAAAAGTAGAGGATTTCACATATGTGATGCATCATGGACTGCACTGTTTCATGTATGGAGTCCCCAGAGATTTCACAGTTTCTTATGGGAAGCGGATCTCTATGTACTCCTTCATTCCTTAGTCGTAACTCCCCTGCCTCTATCCTTTCTTTGAAAATTCTTTTCAACTTTGTTGCGATCCATTGGTTGGATGACTGACGAATCTGTGGTAGTGACAAAATCTGGGATTTGCCATCTCTTCTTCAGTAGGTGGGTGTCGAGGAGCCGGTATCCTGATGACACTATCCTGGACCCATGTTTCCAGAAGTTCGATCAATTCCTCGATCGAAAAGGGAAAGTCTGAGTCATCTCATTTGGCTTCAGGGCGACGTTCAAAAGGCTTGGTTGGGGCCTTTCGTGGGGCTTCCATTCGTGATGGGGCCGTGTTCCCAAGGTGTTGATCCGTTGGAGGTGTTTTCCTCTTTCCCCTTTTGTCCACCACACTCACGGAGGAGGGGTCGGTGTTGTATGGCTTGTTGAGAAAACGCGGGCTTCTTCGAACTTCTCGTGTATCTTCATTTTTGGGAGGCCTAGTTCATTCCAACAGGGCTGGCGCTGTCGTGGATGATCGTTTAGCAGCTTCGTGGAGTTCGAAGAAGGTCTGGAATCGTAAGTTTTCCAGTAAAACCCGATATATGGAGTCATGCCATTGATGCACGAATTTACTAGTTGCTGCTCAGTCGCACCCGGGTCGTGGCAGTCCAGTGCTTGAATTCTAAATCTCTTGACAAAATCGTTTGGATGTTCGTCATTATGTTGGAACATTCTTCCCAGATCCGAGAGAGTGACTTGCTCGGACACAAAGAAATACTTCTTGTAAAAGGACGTAACCATTTCACCCCAATCGCGGATGCTGCCTGGGGCGATGCCGTTGTACCACGTGTACGCTCTTCTAGTGAGTGACTTTGAAAATTCTCGCAGGCGGAGAACATAGTTGTATTCGTTCTCACCTAGAGCCTCTAGAAATCGTGAGACATGTTCCCTTGCGTTGCCGGTTCTATCGTATAAGGAAAACTGAGGGGATGAGTATCCTCTTGGGAGGGGAATTCTCTGGATTTCAATTGGATAAGGAGGTTGGTGTTGATGTACATCCGTATCGTTCTTGATTCTGTTTTGTAGGAGTCGTTCCAGGTCTTCACGTGTTACAAAATCCAGTGGGCGATTTCCTGCCACTGGGTTCCTAATGCGGATTTCCTCGCTTGCGTTGGTGTGCTCAGTTGCGGTGCCAATTATAAGATCATTGGGAGCGCTTTAATTTGGCGTTGTCTGGCATATCCCTCCTAGGGGTGTGATATTAGCATCAAGGTTGTCGGAAGCGTCTGCTCTTGATTCAGGTCGTCGTGGCTCCCGTGGAAGTTGCTCCATTAAGGCTTTGAGGAAGATGAGCACCTCCTTCTGGGTTGAAACCATATCCTTTTGAGCCCTGGATAGAGCCTCCTACCTTTCCATCAAATCCGTGATTGTGAAATAAGGTTTTCCTCCCCTGTTATCTCGCCCCGGAGATTGAGTAGATGTTGTGGCTCGAGTGGTGATCGGAGGCGTCATGCCTGCTGAAACACTAGTGGTGGCAGCGGCGGCATGAGCCCTGGTGACTGGCGGCGTGACACCTGAAGGGCTGCCCTCAGTTCTGTTTGAGTTGGCGGATGGTGCGGAGACATTTGGAACGGAAGTAGCCCTGGCCCTGGTAACAGGAGGTGTAACACTTGGAGGGGTACTTTCCATGCTGCCAAGATCGGCAGGTAACGCAGAGGTATTGGTGGAAGGAGCATTTTTGCTAGGGTCGGCTTCTATGTTGGCGCCTTCAGAGTTTGTCGCGGACCCAGATCTTAGTTCTACCATGTTGAGCGAATGGTAAAGCAGATTTTGAACTAAAGATCAGTTTTTGTAACCGAGAGATTGAAACTCCCGTTGTGGTCGCCAATTGTTTATGGGAGAAAATTGCCTCTGCCGAATTTGGTAAATTCGATGGTGGAGAGACTGGTTTAAACCCTTAAACAAATGTGTTGCACGTGGGAACTTTTGATTCGAGATATCAATCTATACAACTCTGGCCTATACCAAGAAGATGGCCGTTCCATATTTGCTTCGGTCATAAAGTGGAGGAGAAAGTTGATTTGGGGAGGATAGCAAAGAAGGGTGATGAGACCAGAGAGTTCTGGATAGGTAGTATCTCGACTTGTATCAGAAGTGTAGAAGCTTGCAGAATCTTGCTAGTGATGGAAGCCTTTAAGAGAGCTTGCAAAGTTGTTATCCGATAGTGTTGTATTTTTCCTGACTAAGACTTGTGTGTTTTGGCAGAATAGGTGAAACCTATTTATACAAGTGAGATTGAACGTATCCTGGCCTCATTAAGGAATTAAGTAAATGTGTCAATTAAAACATAGGAGGTGGAAACTGTTGGCTTTATGGTGAAAAATGTTTTCACCATAGATTTCCTTATTTAATTGACCGTATTCATTCATTGCACGCATTTCTTTATTGCGAGCGTAGTGTACGCTGCACGCTGTGACCGCCAAACCAAAACCCCAAGAAAGCATCCCCCAGTTTGTGTTGATGTCTCGAGAGTTGGGATCAAGTAGAAATGCCAAAGTTGCTAGTGAAGCATTGCGGCATGTGCCAATGGCATGTGCGGGATGTCTCGACCGCAAGTTGTACTTTGAGTGCGGATGGCAATTCCAAAGTCGCTTGGTGGAGCATTTGGCAAGTGCTAATGGCATGTGCGGAATGCCTTGGCCACGATTTGTACTTTGAGTGCGGATGGCAATGCCAAAGTCGCTTGGTGAAGCATTTGGCATGTTCCAATGGCATGTGCGGAATGCCTTGGCCGCGAGTTGCACTTTGAGTGCGAATGGCAATGACAAATTTGTTAGTGGAGCATGTGTGGCATGTCCCAATGGCATGTCCGCATGCCTTGGAAATTAGCTAGTAGGTTGGGGATAAAAGTGGCTAGTGGTTGCGTGTTGGCATGTGCCAATGGCACGCACGGGTGCTACAATGGTATAGCGGCTTTGGAATGGGAATTGTCTAGTGGTTGCGTGTTGGCATGTGCCAATGGCATGCACGGCCACTTTGGCCAAGTCGCGGGCGCTATAATGGCATAGCGGATTTGGAATGGGAATTGGCTAGTGGTTGCGTGTTGGCATGTGCCAATGGCACGCACGGCCACTTTGACAAGTCGCGGGCGCTACAATGGTATAGCGTCTTGAAAATAGAAATTGGCTAGTGATGCGTTATGGCATGTGCCAATGGCACGCACTTCCAAGTTGACCGAGTTGCACGGTTTGCAAGCCTAGGGCGCTATTTTTGGCATGTGCCAAATGGTATAGCGGCTTAGAAATTGGCTAGTGGTGCGTGTTGGCATGTGCCAATGGCACACACGGCCAAGTTGACCTAGTTGCACGATTTGGAAGCCTATGACGCTATTTTTGGCATGTGCCAAATGGCATAGCGGCTTAGAAATTGGCTAGTGGTGCGTGTTGGCATGTGCCAATGGCACGCACGTCCAAGTTGACCTAGTTTCACGGTTTGCAAGCCTAGGGCGCTATTTTTGGCATGTGCCAAATGGCATAGCGGCGTGTTGGCATGTGCCAATGGCACGCACGTCCAAGTTGACCTAGTTGTACGGTTTGCAAGCCTAGGGCGCTATTTTTGGCATGTGCCAAATGGCATAGCGGCTTAGAAATTAGCTAGTGGTGTGTGTTGGCATGTGCCAATGGCACGCACGGCCAAGTTGACCTAGTTGCACGGTTTACAAGCCTAGGGCGCTATTTTTGGCATGTGCCAAATGGCATAGCGGCTTAGAAATTGGCTAGTGGTGTGTGTTGGCATGTGCCAATGGCACGCACGTCCAAGTTGACCTAGTTGCACAGTTTGCAAGCCTAGGGCGCTATTTTTGGCATGTGCAAAATGGCATAGTGGCTTAGAAATTGGCTAGTGGTGTGTGTTGGCATGTATCAATGGCACGCACGGCCAAGTTGAACTAGTTGCACGGTTTGCAAGCCTAGGGCGCTATTTTTGGCATGTGCCAAATGGTATAACGGCTTAGAAATTGTCTAGTGGTGCGTGTTGGCATATGCCAATGGCACACACGGCCAAGTTGACCTAGTTGCATGGTTCGCAAGCATAGGGCGCTATTTTTGGCATGTGCCAAACGGTATAGCGGCTTAGTTTGGCATGGTTGCATGTGGGTGCAGTATGTAGTTTGGTTTTAGCGTCGTTTCCATGGTGCGCAGTATGCGGCTTGGTTTTGGCGTCGTTGCCATGGTGCGCAGTATGCGGCTTGGTTTTGGCGTTGTTGCCCTGGTGCGCAGTATGCGACTTGGTTTTGGCGTCGTTGCCATGGTGCGCAGTATGCGGCTTGGTTTTGGCGTCGTTGCCATGGTGCGCAGTATGCGTCTTGGTTTTGGCGTCGTTGCCATGGTGCGTAGTATGCGGCTTGGTTTTGGCGTCGTTTCCATGGTGCGTAGTATGCGGCTTGGTTTTGGAATTAGGGTTCTGTGTTGAAAACCCTAATCTGGTATTTTGAAAAAATACCCCCATTAATTATTGACACCTGAATTAAATGCTCTTAGTTAATGTGTTGCTGGTAACACTAGGTCATGAGGTTTTACAATTTTACCCCTTATCTAAAATCCACCATCGACAGTGATTTACCGGAATCTGAAACTGGAGCATTTGGACGATGATACCTATGATAAGATATGTAAAGAAGTTGGAAGGAAGATTGATAAAGAACCACCGAATGTAAATCCAAAGGTGGGAAAATAAATGAAAGCATATGTTGAAGTGAATATAACCAAACCATTGAGAAGAGGCGCTTGGTTACTAACAGCTTCACTAAAATAATTATGGTCCATTTACCATTATAAAAAATAACCCAGAAAAATATGCTCGAAGTGTTTTGTAATCCAACTTGATGATGAAAAATGTGATGAATATGCTGACCAGCATAGAGTGCTGCGAATAACGACGCATCAGTGAAATCAACACTGGGAAAAATATAAGGATCTGTAAGAAGGAGTTGCGAATGAAGAGACTCATTTTTGTGCAATTAAGTAATGGGTCTAATAATAGGTTGTCAGATAGGAGTAATGTAATAACCCGACCCTCCACCGATACTATCCATGCTAAGCCATTGTGGTCATCCGGCAGTGTGGGGTTTACAACATGCACCGATGCGATTATCCAGCAACAGCTTCTCGAGAGGTCACCCATCCCTGTATTACTCCCATCTGAGCACGCTTAACTGTAGAGTTTTCTACCAACTCTGAAGCCAATTCTGCTAAAAATGCCTCGGTATAATGTAAACGTTCCTTGTCTCCTGAGAGATCAGTATCTGGTATAATCTCTTAGCATACTCCCTCATCCGAGCACAAGTGAACGACCCCTAGTTGTATCCACAACTAGTACCGATATTGTTTCCACTTACCCGCTGTGGTTATTTAACATTATGGGATTTATAACGGCACTACTGCGGTTATAGATTCCCGAGAGGTCACCCATCCCGTGACTACTCCTGGATGAACACGCTTAACTGAGAGGTTTTTTCCCACAAACCAATCAAGTGAGCCCATCAGACCTCGGTGTTTGGAAATGATAAACCATTACTTATATTCATTCGGTCAACTACTGTCAAAATCAAGGTATTACAATACCACCACCTTAAATGGGAGTCGTCCTCGGCTCCGGAATATATATACAAGCCCAGAACTCCGATGTTCCCTGCCCCTCGTGAGAAGCACCTAGACAAACACCGTCCAGCGTACCTTCCCACCCTCAGCAGGTGACCTTTCATCGACTCTAATACCATTAGGTATAACTTATCCAAATTTCAATTTAAACCAACGGCTCAATCGAAAGATAATGATTTTACAAACACATCATAAAATCTATGTATACTCATCATGTTATAAAAATATTCGTGTTAAATTCATAACAACCCGAAATTAAGTAAATCCAAATCCATATAAACATAATACGTAGACCCACAACTTTCATGAAGACCGCACATCATTATTGTAGTTGCAGGAATTCCCACACTACACCCTATTCAAGAATCTATCAATATTTATGACATAATTTGAAGATTAAGAACACTTTTTCTTTAATATGATCTTATGGAATTACAGAAATCAAGAACACAAAACACTTAACAAATATTTTCTCTCTCCTAAAAAACTTTCCTATCCCTCAAAAATTCATCCCCTCTCTGGAACTAATCACCTCCTTTATATAGGTATTTACATAGTGGATTACAGCTCATGACAGCTCATTTACAGCTAAGATTCCCTTCAATTTCGGATCTGAGTTCTTGCGATAAATCGCAGCTGGCACCGCCTTTATCTTTCGCAGGTTTTATTGATATACCGAAAACATGTCACACTTTCTTCGTGTTTCTGTCGTTTTCAGTCATTACGTCATTGTTTAAGTCATCTTTGGATGTGTCGCAGAATATCACTGATGTGTCGCATAGTAATTCATTTATTATCGATACATCGCAGAACAGTTGTTTATTTCGCAAGAATATTGTTGTGAAAATATTCTGCCCCTACATCTTGCCTCTTCTCATATCTTTTCTGCGAAGAAGACAAAGATCATGAGAATTTAAATTTCTTGATTTGCCGTAACTCATGTTTTTCGAGAATATCAAATGCATCTTGTCTTTTCATATTTCCTTTATTTTGACACATCTCTATATCCATTGCTAAATATCCAACACATGTTTTTCTTTTCTCCATTTATTCCTTGACACGTATTCTTCCAACCGTTGAGTTCTGTCCATTCACGTCCTTTCTTCATTGAATGCACATTGATAATCTCGAAAATTTTCCTCTCTTATAAATATCGTCTATGCTAATCCCTCTTCTTCTTTTTACTTTCGCTTTTCTTCTCTGCAACTTCACTATTCATCGTCTTCTTCCGCAAATTCCGAATCTCAATTATTCTTTCAGTTTTTCTTCTTTATTCTTCTTCGCCTTAACCATCGTTCCCATATTAAGAAATGACTCCTGCTAAAAAATTAGGTCAACCCACTTTCAAAAATCACCAGCAGAAGCTTCAATCCTTAGGTTTCATACTTTATGAAATCCCTGATCAATCTTCAGAATCTGATCTCTCCATTGATCTTGTTTCAAAATTTCCTTCTTCTAACGAGAAGATCCTTGTTTTGCTAGGTCAATTAGAAGCTGGCCTTCCTATTCCTCTTTATAACCCAGATCTCCCTCTTTTTTATGAGATTATTTCTCATGCTAAACTTTCGCGAGCAATCTGCCAACTAAGTGGAGATTGTATTCGCCTCATTCTTGAATATGCTTCCCGTGGAGCTGGTAAAGGATCCCTTTATCCTGATGATTCGAAACATCCTGATCATAAGAAAATTCCAATTATTCCAGCGAAATATACCGTGGAAAACTTCTTTGCGAATTATCAAGTGATTCCAATGAAGAAAGAAAGCACGTGTTGGGCTATTCGTTTGAATAGGGATAAAAAAGTTGTGAAAGATAAAATCCTTATGCAAGATATAGACTATCATTCTACAAGAAACAATATTCCACGTTTCTCCAAAGATGATAAATGGTGTATATTTCCTCTCCTCCTTGAAGGTCCATATATTTCTGGTACTCTTAACCTTCCTGCGAATCCTGCATATCTTGCGGTTTATCATCCTTGGATTTTTAATTGGCCTGAAAAGAATTCTGAGGTATATCTCACGAAGTTAATCATTATTCGCAAACTTAGATAAATATACTGTTCTTACTAGTTATTGAATTATTTTTATCAGATTGGAAAAATGAAGGCTAGCTACATCGGTACTGGGAATCCCAATCTCCTAATTTTTTTGAAAACCTTCCCAGATGAAGTAAGAAACATTCTCTTATAACTTTTAACAATATATTGTTTCCCTTGTTTCTTATCTTCATGTGTGGTTGTTTTCTAGGAAATACCATTTGTCGTAGTAGTTGAAGCCAAGGATAAAGGCAAAAAAGTAATAACTCCAAATGAGAGTTCTGGCACTTCTCCTCATCGCAATGAGAATCAAACTGCTGAGAGTCCTCCAAAAAAGAGAAGAAAAACTCAACCACTTAAAGATATTTCTTATGTCGCTGAAAAAGATAATGAGGTTGAAGAGAGCGGAAGAATTAATAATGATGCTACCATGGGCACCTCTTCATTACGTTTTTCCTCCGCAAGAGTTAGATCTGTGATGGGTCTTTCTCAACCTGAGACTCATATGGATCAATTGTCAAATATCTTTAGAAATCCCATGCAAGGTATTGGTGATGACGATATTGCTCACGCTTGCAATTATCTCTCAAAAATCTGCGATTCTTCCATCTTAACCAATAATAAAGATCTTAAAGGAGTCTCGAGATTTATCAATCCAGATTTTCTTCATGCACTAGCTTCATTGGTATGCCCCTTTATACTTGTCATGAATTTCGAAGATCTTCTTTTTACCCTTACTTATTTGCTCTTATCTGCCACAGACTGCTAGAGCTTCTTTTTCCGTTGCTTCGGAATTAGAAAATAGATTATCATTATCGCAAAGAAGGCTTACTGATTCACAATCTGAGTCTGCGAAACTTCGCGAAAAGAATAAGCAATACGAAGATGAAATATCCATTCTTCGCGAAAAATGTAAACAATTGGAAGTATCTGGGAATACTGAGCTTCTTAACAAGAATAAATCGCTTGAAGTAGATGTTGAAGTTCTTCAACAAAAACTAGCTGACAAGGAGAAGTTCTGCAAACAAGTTATTGGTATAATTTATTTTATTTTATTTTTACTTTCTTCTTTCTTGCTATTTTAGCTTATTTAAACAACCATTTTGCAGATGCCTATAACCTTACTGATGAATCTCTTATTCTTAATTCTTTTGATGAACCCATAAATGAATCCATTCTTCTTCAGCGTCTTAATGACACTTTAAATAATTATTCCGATGAAAAAATTAATGCTCTATCTATCGATGAACTTAGATTTCACATTTCCCTTATAAGAATGGATTATAGATCTACTTTGAGTATATCCAATAGTTTTAAGACTTGTAGAGATGAATTTGGAAAAAGAATCAAAACCTTGAAAGCCCAAAAGAAGGAACTTGAGAAGGAGAAAGAACGCATTACTCTTCAAGGCGTTGAAGCTCTATCAAAGTTCCGCAATGCCCTTATTGACACTGAACTTGAGAGAGATAGACTTAAGGATGAAAATATTAAACTTCTTAAAAGAGAAAAACAGATCCGTTCCCATCTTCTCATTCAAAATGATGATGAATTCGCATGGGCTGCGACAATTCTCGATAATGCTAGGAAAAACTTAGCAATAGATGTCAGTCTTCACACCGAACAGGCAACCTTGATACAAGAAATGATTCATGAAAGAGAAGGTTATTTATTGCTCCTCTAACATCTTTATATTTTTTGTAAATTCTTGATAAATTTCTAACTTGTTATTGTGTTATCGCAGAATCTGAAGAAAAACATGCTAGAAGGATCGCAGAACTTGAAGAAGAAAAAAGTGGTCTTGCGAATAATCTTGCTTCCCGCAATGATAAGATCACTAGACTGCGAAAGAAGATAAAAAATATCTAACTCCAATTTGCGTAGTAATCTTCTCACTGTTCGCAATAACGCTATTGAGAAAGTCTGCAATGATAATAACCTCTCTCTTAGCCTATATCCCTGCCTCTTGGAAAATATCCCAGCCAGATCTGAAGTACCAGTTATTTCTGACAGTGAGGCTGATATAGATAAGAATGAAAGCGAAGATGACGAAGAAACTGATAATGAAGATAATGAAGACAAAGATGAAGATAAATCTCAATAATTTTGCTTCTTCTTTTTGATCTTCGTCTGTATTTTTCTCTTCCTTTCTTGCGATAATTATCTTTGGAAAATTGTATCATCCCTTCCACAAGATACTTGTAACTCCTAATGTTCTTCAATATATATAAATTCCCTTTTTGCTTCTATCCATCCGTTACTTATATGAATTTATCATATAATGATGAATAACAATATTTATCATTCTTATACATCGTTCCCATACTTGCCTCTTGTTATTAATCTGCAATATGATAAATGAATTATCGCAAATATTTCTGCGAACAATTTATTATATGTTTCGCAGACATATCTTTTCTTGTGGTCTTATTTCGCCTTCCTAGTTAAAGGTCTTATTATGCCACCTTTATGCGACAAGATCCCAGGATATTCTTACCTTATATGTAATAATCCATTGATCTTGCCTTATCATTATTTTATTTCCGCGACAATATGATAAATCTAAGCCATCTTGTGAGAGATTAATTCTCTCTTTGCTTTTTAAGATTTATGACATTGTCGTCTTTGCGATGAAATCGCAGGACGTCTTTGCGATTTATATCCTCTTATTATTGATTTCATTTATCTCATTTTTTGATCTTATCGCAAAAACCCATTGACCTCATTTTAACATTTCTCTTTAGGATTTTTGGCCAGTCATGCGGCAATATGACGGGCCTAAATATTCTTGTGAATATAAAGTCTCATGACATTGCTGTCTCTGTCACGCGACAATATGACGGGCCTAAACATTCTTGCGAATATAAAGCCCCATGACATTGCCGTCTTTTTTGATACACAGCTCCCTAATGGAGGGTATCGCCCTTATCTCTCCCCCCGGTTTCCCCTTCAAGGATTATACATCGGCCATACAAGACTATCACTTTCCCATCCGGTTCTGCCAACAACCAGTTGTTTTCGCAGCCTTGTCCTTTATGCCTTATATGGCTTATAGTTACAAGACTGCACCCTAAGTGGGGTTTTCTTCGGGACGAACACATCGTAAGCCAAGACTTTCCATGGATGGCCAGGGTAGGTTCATCCATCCCGGGCACCCACGGCTCAACCGTGTACCTCGGCGCCTTGATCATACATTGCATTCCTTAGGAGAAACTCTCGGGCGCCCAACCAGGGTATAACCTTATATAGTTGGGAATCCAAGTTATCTCTCCTGGATGGATTTTCTATAATCCCAATCTCCATGACTAGGTTCCAGCAGCGGTATAGCCTTTCCCATAGCCATGCTAAGAGATACCCCCCTTATGACGCACTTTAAGGACATTGCCTCTTACGGAATAGAATCCGCCATAAAAGTTCGTCCCGTTCTTATGATAATTGAAAGTAAAGAAGATACCCCCCTTATGACGCACTTTAAGGACATTGCCTCTTACGGAATAGAATCCGCGAACTAAGGTGTACGCCATAAAAGTTCGTCCCGTTCTTATATGTTTTTAGGCGATTTGCTCCCGTCTTATGCATTTGCATTAAAAATTCTTATATGATTAGAAATCACCATCTCTTTCTTTTTAATAGAAAAATTTCTCATTTTTGAGCAGAATTTTTATTTTAATATTCGAAATCATCTTGTTTTTTAATTGTTCGCAAAATTATATTGCTGTACTTCTTTTATTCTGTGACGAATGATTATTCGCAACTTCATCTTTTTGTGCTCCTGCGAAAAATGAATATTTCAACTTTTCCCCATTTTTGTATGATTAATCGCCATTGAATGTTTTGATACAAACTATTCTTGAAGTATACCCTTTCCCCGCAATTCTATATTGTCCACCATCAATTTCTCAGCTCTCTGATTTTGCTTCCTGTTATGTTTCCAATTACGATTTCGAGCATTCCTTTCTTCGCAAGTATTAATGTCAACTTCATAACACTTTTT
Source organism: Papaver bracteatum (assembly GCA_023529315.1). Taxonomy (NCBI): domain Eukaryota; kingdom Viridiplantae; phylum Streptophyta; class Magnoliopsida; order Ranunculales; family Papaveraceae; genus Papaver; species Papaver bracteatum. Next base: position 678,169 of record JAJJWX010001985.1, read on the forward strand.
GCCTTCAAACCAATCACCTTTAATTATCCCAATACCATGAGGATGTGGAAATTTTATGCATTGATGATATGTTGATGATATGCCCAAGATCCCATGGAGCCATGGCCTTCCAATTAAGGCATTGTAAGGAGATTCTATATCCACTACACAAAACTTGATTTTTGAAGATATCTTGTTAAATGGAATTTCCATAGTAATTTCTCCTTTTGGCTTGTTTGTGGTGCCATTAAAACCATAGATCTTGTAAGTTGAAGGGATTATCTCATCATCTCTTCCACCCATTGTGCGATAAGTATGATAAAACAAAATGTCCACCGAGCTACCAGTGTCAATTAGAACTTTATCTATTGCCCAGGAATCACTTGTTGCATCATCATCATCTTCTTCTTCTCCTCTATATTTTGGATTTATCTCTAATTTCACCACCAATGGATTGTCATGCATCTTCCCAGGCTCTGGTATCTCTTCTGCAGTAAAAGAGATAACTTGTTTCTGCCATTATTCTAACGAAGAAATCTTCGCAATATTCATCACCTCTCTTCCCTCTATATCCCTTGCAAATACTCTGCTTAGCACATTATCATGGAAATCTTCTATCGTTTTTTGTGAATGTACAATTGAATTGCAAAATATATTTTTTGTTGTAGCTCCTACTTCAATGACAAATGTTTCTGCTTCTTTCGCAACATTAACTCTGCGAATTTCTGGTGCTTGCGGTAATTTCTGCGGTTGTAAATATCTTGCTAAAAAATAATTTAATTTTCCTTGTTCGATCATTCGCAAAATGATTCTTTTCACATTCCTACAATTATTCACAGAATGACCATGAAAATGATGATAAGGACAAAATTCTTGATTGTGATTGTTGGGATGTGGTTCCTTCCCCATGTTCCATGGTGAGGGTATGTTCTCCATTAAAATAATCGCTTCCCAAATCTTATCTATACCAGTATTTAAAGGCGGCAATTTGATATCTTCCCACATATTCCTCTGACCTCTTTGCTCTCTTGAATAATTCTGCCTCTGTCCACCATAAGTTTCCTGTGGTTGATCAAACCGTGGGACCTTATTATTGTTATTGCGATTATAAAAATTTCTCTCTTTTTCTAATTCCTCTTGATCTCTACTCCCCATTGCTACTATCTTAAGTTGATTATCAGTCTCCATTTTCTCTCGGGGATTTTGGGAAGTACTTGCTACTGTATTAATCATCCTTGGTAACAAACTTCCATTTGTTGTGGCTAAACTTGTGCCTACAAGAGTTGGATAAGATTCCATTTCATTTTGTATTTCCTCTAAAGCAATATATTCCTCTTGCAATTCTTGCAACTCTGTCATAGTGATTGTGTTTTTGACTCTAAAAACCTGGATGTATAATAGATTTGTCGCAAACATAGCATTTATGAAGGACAAAATGAGATATCTTTCATCTACTCTTCCTGCCATTTCACTACACATTGTCCTCCACCTTATGGTTAAGTGCTTCAAACTCTCACCAACTGTCTGTTTTAATCCAAACACATCTTCAATTCCAGGTCGCGCAGAATTATTGCTGATGTAGGCTCCTAAGAAAGTGGTTTGCAAGTGCATAAATGAAGTTGTTGTATTCTTGGGAAGACTTTCGAACCACTTCAATGCTTCGCCAGTTAAACTTGACGCAAAATATTTGCACAAAACGACATCATGGTTCTCCCATTGTAGCATACATCGAATATAAGCTTTGATATGTTGGAAAGCACACGTAGTTCCATCAAATATACTGGTCAACACCGGTAAATTACATTTTGGAGGTATCCCTCCTAATTGTACCTCTTGAGTAAATAGAGTTTTCGCAGCCTCTTCGATTGCCTCATCAAGTTGTCTTCTTCCTCCTTCTCTTCTATTATTTATCATTCCTCTCATTTCTTCCAATTCGCGCAAGATTTGTTCATTCCTATCAGAATTTTGCTCAATTGGTCTTTTCAACGCAGCTTCTCTTCGTCTACGTTCATGCCTTTCTCATCTTGCGATATTTCTCGCTTCTTCCTCAACATCTTGGTTTTGCCTTCTTCTGCGACTTTCTTCTTCTTGCAAGTTAATTTGTCTTTCATTCTCTTCTCCATGAATTTCCTCATCCCTTACTGTTTCTCTTCGTTGCCTTTCTATGTCTCTGCGAATTCTCTCATATTTCTCATTGAGATTATCATTATTACGATTTTGCGCACGTCGTCTTTCTCGATTGTCATGATTATTATGACGCAACGCTGCTTGAATTTCTTGCTCTTCTACTTCTGCTCGCAATCTCTCTCTTTCTCCTGCTAAACGTACTTGATCAATATAATGTCTCTCAATATCATCTTCGATAATCCTGCGATTTCTTCGAATCTCTTCATCACGTAACATTCTCCTTCTCTCTTCTTGATTTTGTCCTTCTATCTGATTATGTCTAATGTCTAAAGTTTCATCGCGTGGAGCATAACGATCATTTATCAAATTTTCCTCAATATTTTGTATATGAAGATTTTTCCTTGCTTCTTCTCTATATGATCTTGAATTTGATCTCATGCTGCTTCTTGATCTTCTGTTTTGTAACCTCAAATTTTCCATTCTTAATTCATGATTTTGCCTTGTAAGATTAGCACGTTCTTCTGCCTCTAATCTTCTTTCTTCATGTATCCTTTGTCTCAAATCATCTTCCACTTCACGTCCTTCATGAATTAATCCTCCCTCCATTTCTTGATTTCTTTCCTCTTCTTGACTTTCCGCCTCTTCTATCGAATCCGGCCTCCAAGTATGCACACTTACTCTATCATGATCCATATTTCTATCTTGTGCTCGTATTTGTTGATTTGGTGGTTGGATTGAATTTTCTGCTCCATTTCTCATTCTACTTCTTCCTGATCTGTTCCTTAAAGATCCTTCCAATTCACCTGTTCCTTCCCCTGCAATTCTTTTACTTCTTCTCACCGTTGTTGGTGGTTCTGATGTATTTCTCCTCCTTCTAGCCATTTCTCTTCAATTCTAATAATTTCTTTAAATCTTCAAACTGCAATTTGAAATTTCTCAAGCTTGATTGTCCCTGTTTCTGGGCGCCAAAATGTAGTTGCAGGAATTCCCACACTACACCCTATTCAAGAATCTATCAATATTTATGACATAATTTGAAGATTAAGAACACTTTTTCTTTAATATGATCTTATGGAATTACAGAAATCAAGAACACAAAACACTTAACAAAGATTTTCTCTCTCCTAAAAAACTTTCCTATCCCTCAAAAATTCATTACCTCTCTGGAACTATTCACCTCCTTTATATAGGTATTTACATAGTGGATTACAGCTCATTTACAGCTAAGATTCCCTTCAATTTCGGATCTGAGTTCTTGCGATAAATCGCAGCTGGCACCGCCTTTATCTTTCGAAGGTTTTATTGATATACCGCAAACATGTCACACTTTCTTCGTGTTTCTGTCGTTTTCAGTCATTACGTCATTGTTTAAGTCATATTTGGATGTGTCGCAGAATATCACTGATGTGTCGCAGAGTAATTCGTTTATTATCGATACATCGCAAAACAGTTGTTTATTTCGCAGGAATATTGTTGTGACAATATTCTGCCCCTACAATTATAGGATCATCAAGACTCCCTAAGAACATCAAAATCACAGCAAAAGGAAACTATCTAGAAATTCCGAAACTATCACCCAAATTCAAACAAAATTTCAACGATGAATTTACGGTGGATTATTCTCAAATTTTAACTAGTGATACCCAATCATGTTATCTACCAAGACTTAAAGGATGATCATCAATCAGATACATCAAATTATATAGACAAATTTCAGAACCCTAATGATATAATAATAAACAAAATTAAAATCAAAGTATAACAAAGGAACACAAAGAGGAAAGGAACATGAAGAGATGGAAAAAAATGATGCTATGAGTTGATATATCCCTGGGAAATAACTTGATCCAACAATTCAGGTTAGTCTTTTTGTTAATCCTATTTTGAAAAGCTACACTACTTACTCTTTTAATTTCAAAATTTTGGTGTTTTTGTCTCAAAAATCACAAGTTGGTAAAGGGTTATTTGGTTTTGGTACTTACATTTTGTCTAATGTTAGTGTTTGGTCTAACATTTGTCCAACTTAGTGGTTGGTACCTGAAATTGACATTGACCGTAGTTGACATGAATTTAATTAATTTCATAAAAAAAAAAAAAAAAACTGGTTTACATATTTGGTTTAAGAATTTTGTCAAACAGGTTTTGCGCAAGATTTAGCATCGGTAGACCTGAATTTGATTTGTTCTCCTAACCATTATTTCATATTACTTGCAATGAATCACAGATCCAAGACAAACCCATACCTCTTACACCGTTCATCAATAATAATTTTCATGATTCAGTCCCATACATTAAATTAAGGTAACGATTTCAGATGTACATAGGAGCTCAGAGGGATTATACTGTTTACCTCTTCAACATCTTCCAAATGTTCCAAAACAGACTATCGAAATGTTCATTCTATCAATCAGATTCAGATCATAGACGTAGTAGTTTTCTCATATTAAACAGGAGCAAACCAATTGTATATCCATGGCAGCAAATACACTTTCTTTGTTGTTTTTCTTCTTAACAACCATTCACATTTTAATTTCTTCATTTTTCTTCACATCGTCACCCACTAATTCATTCCCTATCTTCCAATTTGAATTTTAACTGGAAACATCCATGCCATCATTATTCTTCCTTCCATATCTTTGTCCATCGTGTTTTAACTCAACAAACAACCCAAATCTTTCGTTGTATTGTTCATTCTTGAGTACCTGCCAAAGCACTTCGAGAAAGACCAACCAGAACCCATGGAGCCGGTAAGTAAGAAGGATAATTTTATTTTATTTTGAATTTGTTTGTTTGTGTATCACTTTCTGGTCAGATGTATGGGAAGGAGGAAAATGGTCGCTGGTTTGAGGGAGGAAGACGAAAGAGGAAGAGAGATTTTAGAATCAAAATTAATATATACATGTACATAAGATCAACGGTTTAGATAAATAACATAAAAAAATAATTGATTTCTTAAATTAAAATTATACTTAACCTGGTAAACGGAGGTCAACGTGAAGTCCAAGTACTAAACCCTAAGCTGGAAAAATGTTAGACCAAACACTAATATTGGAAAAAATGCAAGTACCAAAAGCCAAATAACCCTTAGGTAAAAGTGAGTTAAGGTTTTATAGTAGATTTGGTAAAAACATGAAATTATTAGCTTGGAATGTTCAGGGTTTTGGAAATAAGACAATATGCAGCATCTAGGAGTGTTAATTAGGGCAACTTATCCTGGTATCATTTTTCTTTCTGAAACTAAAACTAAAGACAGAAAAACGGAAATTTTCACTAGGTCTCTGAGCTATCCTAATCATTTGTATGTAAACACAGTTGGTCTCTCTGGTGGTTTATATCACTCTTGGAAAGATTGTATTTATATAGATTTGGTGGATATGAATAGGAATTTCATTTCAGTAATTTTTAACATGGATGTTAGATCAACTTATACTATTTTGAATTGCATGTATGGTGTTTTATCTAATGAAGGATGTGTATGGGTAAATCAATGGGCTTATGATTTAGCCAACATATATAATTTCCCTTGCATTATCCTAGGAGACCTAAACTTTGTTCTTAGGAAGGAAGAGAAATTAAGAGGAATCCTATAGCTCAATCTCAGTTAGGTTGCAAATGATCATGTAGGAAAATTAGATATGACTAGTGTTAATTTTGTGGGAAACCCCTATACTTGGTCTAATAAAAGAAGTAGCAATGACCTTATATTGGAGAGACTTGGCAGGGCCATAACTAATACTGAACAATTTTCTTATTTCCAAGATGATATTGTGTATCATCCATCTTGTTAGTATATGAAGTGATCATATCCTAATTTTACTTGTTACTTCTAGGAATGATAATCCTACTAGAAAGCCTCAAATATTTAATAAATTTTGGTTAATGAATCCTTCTTGTATAGATGTTATTAATGAGTCATGGAATTGTGATGATGTTGCTAGCTCCTATGCTTATAAACATGTTAAATCTCTTTATCATGTGAAACAAAGTTTAAGGATATGGAACGTACATACTTGTGGTAATATCCAGATACACATAAATAATGTAAAGTGTGAACTAGTTGATTTACATTAGCAACAAAATAGCATAAATAGAACTGCTCAGATTGCTTCCTTAGAAGATAGGCTCAAACATTGGTATAATTCCCAACATGAATATTCTGCATAAAAAGCTAAGCAAGATATGCTGAAATTTGATGATATGAATACAAAATATATTTTCATAATAAGGTTAAATACACGAAAAGAAGAACTCAAATTGAATCTATACTAAACAAACTAGGTATTTAGTTAACTGATAGAAGCATGATAGCTTAGGAACTGAATGACCATTTTTCAAAAATTAGTAAATCAACTAATCCCCCTGTTGCAATTGATTTTCTGAAAATTTTAAATTCCTATATTACTGATGCTAAGAATGAGCTTTTGACTTGTATAACTTATGACGAGAAAATTAGAAATACTCTTTGGCAGGTGATGACTTGGACTTTTCCGGGTCCAGATGGTTACCCTCCAGGCTTTTATCAAATTATGTGGGATGTAGTGGGAAGCGACACCTATAAAATGGTGAAATACTTTTTTCATACTAGTTATCTTCTCAAACATATGACCCATAGTTTCATTACTCTGATACCCAGAACTAGTTCACCTAAAACTGCCGTAAACTTCAGACCAATAAGCCTCTCTAATGTGAGTTATAAGATTACTTCCAAGATTCTAGCTAATAGACTTAAAACTGTGATGGATAAATTCATTGGTCCATATCAAGAAGATTTTTTTTCCTCTGGGAAAATTACTGATAATGTAGTTATTGCACATGAAACTGTTCATACTACGAGGAACAATAGAAGTAAGTCATGCTTATGGTCATTAAACTCGATATGTCAAAGGCGTTTGATAGAATTGAGTGGCCTTTTCTGATTTCCATTCTCAAACAACTAGGTTTTAATGAATCTTGGTGTGACATGACAGAGCAATGTGTGTCTACTATTTCTTATTTCATCTTATTGAATGGATATCCAGGTAAAGTTTTCTATCCTATAAGGGGTCTTAGGCAGGGAGACCCCTTGTATCCATATTTGTTTATTATATGTATGGATGGATGTGTTGTCTAACTAATGATTCTAGCGGAATCCAAAGGGGATGCTCAAGGAATTAAAATTACTAATAAATGTCCACATGTTAGCCATCTTTTCTTTGCAGATGACTGCTTGGTGTTTTCAAAGCCGTATGTGAAATGTGCTAGGAATTTGGATGCAATGCTGCAACAGTTTAATAAATATTATGGCCAGGCCATTAATTTCGATAAGTCAGGAATAACTTTTAGTTCAATAACTAAACCTAGAATTAAGAACCCTATAACTGACATTCTCCATATTAAGAGGCTAGGATCACAAGACAAATATTTATGTGTTCCATTGCTAATCCAAAGGAAACATTTATTTATCTGATAGATGCTTTTGATAATAGGCTTGCACCATGGAAAACAAAATCTGTAAACCAACCAAGGAGGACTATTTTGAACAATTTGTGTTGGGGTCACAAGCTAATCATCACTTGATTGTTTTTCCAATGCCTAAGAAAATGACAGATGTGCTAGACTCAATTCAAATAATATTTTAGTGGAATAACATAGGGGGAGGTAGAGGACTCTATCTTAGAAGTTGAGATGCTATTTCTAAATCTATTGTTCTAGGGGGGTTAAATATAAAACAGACTAAGCACTTAAACACTGCTCTCTTAGCTAAATTAGTTAGGAGGATAAAAACTGAGTTTATTTCCTTGTGGGCCATTATTCTTAAATGCAAATATTTTCCTGATACTAACCCTCATAATATAGTCAGTGCGAGTACCGGGTCTTTTATCTGGAAAGGAATTCTTAGAGGTCTTGAAATTATGAAAAAGAACTATTGTTGGGAGATTGGTGATGGTAGAATTTTTTCAATTTGGAAGGAAAAATGGGTCCCTAATAGAGATGGGTTGTTAAATTGTCAACTTGTGTCATCTAATATGTCTACAGTGGATCAAATTATTGATCAAGCTGGAGGTAAGTGGAACTTGAACATTTTAAACTCCCTCTTTGATACGGTTATGGTAGGTGACATTTTTGCAATTGAAATTCCGTCTACATGCATGGATGTTATTAGATGGACACCATCTCATAATAGATTTTTTTTTGCCAGGTCTTCTATACATGTTATTTATATCTCCTATCTTGAGACAAAAGTCGTATTACAGTATAAACTAAGAATATACACATATGTCATTTCGAGCTGAGTCTATATCGCTTATTTATTTCTCAAAATGTGTGTTGGTTAAGCTTTTGCTTTATCCAAGTTCATCTTTACCTAGTGACGAAAGTCATGTTACGTTTCAATCATTTTGGAAATCGCTCTGACGAAAAATAGTTTGTGAATAATGACTATATAACGTCCTATGAGAATGTTTCAATAATTGAAATGGGAGTTTAGATAATATAACCATTGGAGGATATAAACATTATTGTGGTAACACATATATGTATAAGTCCTTATTGCTTGAACCGAAGTTTGCGAACTTTGTTGATCAAGTGAAACCGGAACGTGAGTCCGCGAACTGTCATAGTTCTCGAACCTGAGAATTTATGCTGGAGTTGTAGCTCAGTTTCAGTCCGCAAACTCAGTCCGTGAACTGACGGAAGTTCTCTACCCGAGAATTCCTGCTGTAGTTTGTTCACTCTAACCGGTTGACTTGAGTCCGCGAACTTGAGTAGGTTATGTCTAAAAACGATGTTTGTGAACTTATCATAATAATCTAAGGAATGCTATTGCAAACCGTGGCTTTATAGTTCATGAATCGATTCGAGTGAATCACATCGTTTTTGCTTCAATTGTGTCTTGTGTAGTACATGAGATCTCATAGCAATTGCACAACTCTCTAACTAGTTCATTTGAGTCATTTGGACTAGTTATGGTGAAGAAGAATATGGTTGATATGAAAGTTATCATTTGGCTAACCATTTGGTTAACTAGTGATGAACCAACTAATGTACAAGTTTGGGTACGGTTACATAAACCCAAAATCATCAAGTACATGTGTGTATAACAAACTATGTTTTCGATCTAACGGTTGATAAATATTAGCTTGTATCTAATCAGTTTTTCATCTAACGTTGAATATTGAATGCTTTGTTACCAAGCTCACATTGATTGCAAACCCTGATTTGAAAGACTATACTAATCAGGTTTTCATCTAACGGTGAATATTGAATGCTTTGTTACCAAGCCCACATTGATTGCAAACCCTGATTTGAAAGACTATATAAGGGAGAACTCTAACAACTGGGAAACCTAATCCCCACACATTCTTTGTGATACTAGTTCTGTTAATCTAGAGTTGATTCTCCTATAACCTTTGGTTTTCTTCTTCTTAAACCAGGTTAATGACTTAAAGACTTCATTAGGATTGTGAAGCCATACCGATACTACTTTTATCGTAGTTGCGTGATCTGATGTTGCTATTTCTATCATACGAGTACAATTGTAATAATTAGCTTGAGACTTCTATCTCCGATAGGAAAGATATAAAAGTAATCACAAACATCTTCGTCTCATCGTTTTTGATTCCACAATATATTTTTTCGCTGCGTCGATTAAGATTATTGTGAGGTGATTGATAAAACTGAGTTGTTCTTCGGGAATATAAGTCTGGTTTCAATGATTGGTTCCTGTTCATCTTGATTTATCAAAAGACGGAACAAAACTCATAGTTTTATTCGTGGGAGACGAATTTATATATCTTATATACTTTTCTGTGTGAGACAAATTTGTTTATTAAAGTCTTCGACTTTGGGTCGTAGCAACTCTTGGTTGTGGGTGAGATCGGCTAAGGGAATTAAGTGCACAGTATCCTGCTGGGATCAGAGGCGTAGGAGCATAATTGTACCTTGGATCAGTGTGAGATTGATTGGGGTTCAACTACAGTCCAGACCGAAGTTAATTTGGAGTAGGCTAGTGCATGTAGCGACTTAATACAATGTATGTTTAATCTAGACTAGGTCCCGAGGTTTTTCTGGATTTTCGGTTTCCTCGTTAACAAAATTCTGGTGTCTGTGTTATTTCTTTTCCGCATTATATTTTGTTATATAATTGAAATAACACAGGTTGTGCATTGATCAATCAATTAGAATATCCGACCTTATTGGTTGTTGATTTAAATTGATTGACACTTGGATATTGGTCTTTGGTACCACTACCATCCAAATTATCTCTCTTTGATTAAGACTCGCAGATTATATTTGCTTGAGTAAATCAAATTGAGAGATTGAGATAATAACTCCTTGAGATATTTCTATTTGATTGAGTCTAGTTGATTCTCTAAAAGGAACTCGAATTTGTCCATACAAATTGCTAATCAAAATATTGGGTGTGGTTGTTAGACCCCCGCTTTTTCAAATGGTATCAGAGAAGGCAATCATGTTCAAGTCCTTACAAGTCTGTGTTTGTAGCGATCTGACTCTATGGACAGTAGTGCTATCTCAATAAATGCACCACCAGATTCAGGGATTTCAGAATTTTCTTCCATGACTGATTTAATAAAATCTGTAGAAGAAATTCCATGTAAACCTCCACCTGGTTTAAAATCCCTTGAAGTGTTTTCAGGGCTTGTAAAGAAGCTTGAGAGCTTATCTCTTGATGTTGAGTTATATTTCCAGAAAGAGCAAGAATCTCTTGACATGCTAAATTAACTTATGATGAATAATATTCATGTTGAGGTTGATATTGATTTTATAATCAGTGAGAGCATTGCTCCTCCTCTGCATAATCCGATTAGTTGTGATAAACTAAACGAATTACAAGAGGAGTTTAAATCTTAGTCATCTGGGTGTATCACCTCAAGGCATGAATTGATTCGACGCTCAATTCCTGATACTTCTTATCAAGATAGTAGTATTATTTTCATTTATAAAGAATCTAGGACGTCTCTTTTTATCAAAGGAGTTTCCCTTCGGTGTACTAAAAACTATCTGCATAAACTGTTTCTTAGAAGTTGGAAAATAAGAAATCAGAACCAAAAATTCTTTTGGGTTCTCTTGAAATTCTTTAATAGACTTATAAAAACAGTTCCTTGGATGTTTCTAAACACTATAAGATTTAAGAGTTGTTGGAAACAAGCTCTCTCATGGTGTCATGAAAAAATTGTTACTCAATTATAAGTAGACCATGAGGCATTATTTCTGTGAAACAAACATGTCCTTTTCTGACACGTGTGGTTCACATGTAAGGAACCCAAACCTCTTTATGCACGAGTATCGTTCCAAAACGTGTCTAAATGGTTCCATGACACCCACAAAGGGAAATAAAATCTTCTCGTTCACTTCACCATCTTCACTAAGTTCGAATACGCAAGAGTTCTCAAACAGTTCTCGTTCTCTTGCTCCATCAAATTCACGTTTCTTCAATCAATTTGAAGGTTGTTGGCAGTTTTTGAACTCGTGTGAAGCTCGTGAACATTGGGTCAAGTGTATTTTTTGTATTGGTCACTCATATGAAGAACTGCCATTAGACATTGTTCACGAACCAAGTAAGTATTCAAACTCATGTCCATATCCTTTACAATCATAAATAGAAGGAGAGCTAGGCATGTAGGAGGTTCGAGTCAACAAACTAATGATGGACCCTTCCATGACTCTAGTATTGGTGCTAGGTTTGTCAACCCTGCTGCTTATGAACGATACCTAGTTTTGAAAAATAAAACACCCATTCGAGAACGATTCTATGATGCGACTAAAATAGATGTTCCAGGACTGGTTGAATTCGTCAATAATCATCCTTGGGGAATTATTCATATACCTTTAGGGAGTGTTCATATTGATATGGTTGCTCAGTTTTATGCAAACATCCATGATGAAAACACTATTTTTTTCTCTTTCAAAACCATAGTAGGTGGAACCATCTTTACTGTTAATCGCGTTGTTATCTCATATATACTGAATGTGTCTATTGGAGAGGAAAGATATCCTCCTTCTGAGCTTGGGAGAATACCACTGAAAGTGTTGTCTAACAGGTTGTTCAACAAAGATGTCTCTCGTAGTGATGGCAAGGTATATGTAAAAGGAGCAGAAATGTTTCTCAAAGTTGCTGCTAAACTTATTGTGGCGAACATGATGCATAGTACTTGTGACATCAATTCATGGACCAGGGGACTTACTGAGTTCATCTACTACATTGTTGAAGAGAGAAACATTGATTTCTGTGGAATTATTATTGATCAGATGATAAGTGTCAGACACAAACTCCGGAAAAACACCAGGTTTTCCATGTCTCATCTCAAGAATTTGTGCTAACTTTGAAATTCTTGTGTTTGGTTCTGATCTTGGAGGACCGACTGAGCTGAGCATGACTAGGATTGAGAAAATGAGGCCTTCTACAGTCAAAGTCAACCCAAGAACCTCTAGCACTCCAGCAACCGAGGAATTGTCCCTCCTTAGAAGGGAACATGCTGAGCTTCGAGAGGAAAATGCAGTGCTTAGAGAACAGGTAGACTATGCGGGAAATGTTGTCCCAGAATTGCTAGAAAAATTCTATGAGATTAGGAGAGATCATTATGAATGGAGTGACTAATATCCAATCTTCTTAATTTCTGTCCTATTTTATCTTCTTGAACTTCTGTGTTGGATTTAAAAGTTTATGTCTTTTGTGATGTAATAACCTTTATGGGAAAATTTGTTGTGGATGGTATGTCTTTAAATTCAAAGTGTTGTTTAAGTTAAATCCATGAGAAGAACAGATTTTTCCATAAGTAAAGTCGTTCGTGAACTGATATGCAAATATTGGTAAAAAAAAAAGAATAAACTTTTGGCAAAACACAAAAGTTAAGCCTATATATTCAATTATTGATGTAAGATAGGTTAAAATCTTTTGTGGTTCAAGGATTATGTTTATTGTGTGTCATTGTGCAAATAGTGATGGAAACATAGAATGAATCCTTTCTTATTCTACGGTATAGGTCGATTCTCCGATCCACAATTTTGTGTAAATACTGTGTTGTTCCGTGAAGTGTCTTATGTTGAGCACTAAAATAAAAAAAGTTGATTACTTTGTGATTAGCTTAGTTGTTGTTCCGTAAGGTACTTTATGTTGAACATGTTGAACTAAATTAATAATCTTGTGTGGTTATTTAGTTATCACTCTGTAAATTTTTCTTATGTTTGAGCATCTTTTCGACTGGGTTGGTTATTCGTGATTAACTTAGTCATTGCTCCATAGAATTTCTTATGTCCAGTGTGACCAATTAAATTGATTACTTTTGTAATTAGTTTGGTTGAGTACGACAATTACATTATTTACGAGTCCTCTTGTGATTAATCTAATTGATTTAAGTCTCCATAAGTTTACTTGTGTCAAGCATATTTAGTAAAATTAATCTTGGTTTTCCTTGGTTAGTATGATTGAATATTTTGGATTCCAAATTCGTAATTGTATGTAATTTGTTGAGTCTAAAGAAATCCTTCTTTTCTTTTGAAATTAAGGTCGCTCTTGTTGTTCCCTTGGGAATGACATTTTATGGGGGAGAGTTCTTTTGAACTTGTGCTTAATTGCCAAATCTTTGTGGGGAGTGCGGCTGTGGAATATTAGAGGGGTTATCTTGTATCTTTATAAACTCCTTGATGAATGCATTTAGCTTCGGCTTTATGATTGAATCTAAACAAGATGATATACATTTACCTTTGGTCATGAAATGTCTCTTACGGAAATTTCATTAGGATCCCGTTCTTGTACCTTTGCCAATTTTATTGACAAAATAGGGGAGAATTAATATGTAGTTCATACTACAAATACATATGGTTTTTGGATCATTATGTAAGGGGGAGTGGTTTCCATGTGAGATGGAGTATTGACTAAGGGGGAGTGAAGTATCACCATAGTATTGTTGTTAAAGTTGTGATGCAATTGGACTTTGATGTTGTGTAATGATACTAAGACATTGTATAACAATGATTGAGAACCTTTGTTTTCTCATTGTTATAGCTACGTATTTTCAACAACGATGATACTAAACTTACAACCTTTTGGATCATTGGACTACTTGGAAGTGACGAAGATTTCAAGTATTGTTGAAGATTAGACATGTAGAATAGGAGCTACAAAGTTTATTTATATATTTTTTGTATTCCATATGTATTAATAGTTTTGCCACTAAAATTGAAAAAGGGGGATATTGTTAGAGCATTGCTCGGTCGAACTCGCATGCGTTGCTATCTCAAGCATGTTTGTCAATGTTAGTGATCAAAACTATAAAGTCTTGATTTCTAGTCAACTATAGCTAAGGTCTCGGACTAGGATAGAAAGAGTAGTTGAGCTCAAGAACTCCATGACAATCATCATACAAGACGAAGGACTACTCAAGGAACCAGTGGATCTTCATCGACTAAAAGGTATGTGGAGACTTGAACTTATCTATCACTCAAAAGTCTATCTATTTTATCTTCTATCTTGAGACAAAAGTCGTATTACTATATAGACTAAGAATATACACATATGTCATTTCGAGCTGAGTATATCTCGCTTATCTATTTCTCGAAATGTGTGTTGGTTAAGCTTTCGCTTTAGCCAAGTTCATCTTTACCTAGTGACGAAAGTCATGTTACGTTTCAATCATTTTGGAAATCGCTCTGACGAAAAGTAGTTTGTGAATAACGACTATATAATGTCCTCTGAGAATGTTTCAATGATTGAAATGAGAGTTTAGACAATATAACCATTGGAGGATATAAACATTGTTGTGGTAACACATATATGTATAAGTCCTTATTGCTTGAACAGAAGTTTGCGAAATTTTGTTGATCAAGTGAAACAAGAACGTGAGCCGTCAACTCAGTCCGCAAACTCAGTCCGCGAACTGGCGTAGTTCTCGAACCCGAGAATTTCTGCTGGAGTTGTAGCTCAGTTTCAGTCCGCGAACTGATGGAAGTTCTTGACCCGAGAATTTCTGCTGGAGTTTGTTCACTCCAACCGGTTGACTTGAGTCCGCGAACCCAGTCCACAAACTTGAGTAGGTTATGTCTAAAAACGATGTTTGTGAACTTATCATAATAATCTAAGAAATGATATTGCAAACCATGGCTTTATAGTTCATGAATCGATTCGAGTGAATCACATCGTTTTTGCTTCAATTGTTTCTTGTGTAGTACAGGGGATCTCATAACAATTGAACAACTCTCTAACTAGTTCATTTGAGTCATTTGGACTAGTTATGGTGAAGAAGAATATGGTTGATATGAAAGTTATCATTTGGATAACCATTTGGTTAACTAGTGTTGAACCAACTAATGTACAAGTTTGGGTACGGTTACACAAACCCAAAATCGTCAAAGTACATGTGTGTATAATAAACTATGTTTTCAATCTAACGGTTGATAAATATTAGCTTGTATCTAATCAGGTTTTCATCTAACGGTGAATATTGAATGCTTTGTTACCAAGCTAACATTGATTGCAAACCCTGATTTGAAAGACTATATAAGGGAGAACTCTAGCAACTGGGAAACATAATCCCCTCACATTCTGTATGATACTAGTTTGCTAAGCTAGAGTCGTTTCTCCTTTAACCTTTGGTTTTCTTCTTCTAAAACCAGGTTAACGACTTAAACACTTCATTGGGATTGTGAAGCCAGACCGATACTACTTTTATCGTAGTTCTGTGATCTGATCTTGCTGTTTCTATCATACGAGTACAATTGTAATAATTGGTTTGAGATTTCTATCTCCGATAGGCAAGATATAAAAGTAATCACAAACATCTTCGTCTCATCGTTTGTGATTCCAAAATATCTTTTTTCGCTGCGTCGATTAAGACTATTGTGAGGTGATTGATAAAACTGAGCTATTCTTCGGGAATATAAGTCTGGTTTTATTGATTGGTTCATGTTCACCTTGATTTATCAAAAGACGAAACAAAACTCATAGGTTTATTCGTGGGAGACGAATTCATCTATCTTATAGACTTTTCTTTGTGAAGCAGACTTGTTTATTAAAGTCTTCGACTTTGGGTCATAGCAACTCTTGGTTCAGCTAAGGGAATCAAGTGCGCAGTATCCTGCTGGGATCAGAGGCGTAGGAGCATAATTGTACCTTGGATCGGTGTGAGATTGATTGGGGTTCAACTACAGTCCAGACCGAAGTTAATTTGGAGTAGGCTTGTGTCTGTAGCGGCTTAATACAGTGTATGTTTAATCTAGACTAGGTGCCGGGGTTTTTCTGCATTTTCGGTTTCCTCATTAACAAATTTCTGGTGTTTGTGTTGTTTCTTTTCCGCATTATATTTTGATATATAATTGAAATAATACAGGTTGTGCATTGATCAATCAATTAGAATATCCGACCTTATTGGTTGTTGATTTAAATGGATTGACACTTGGATATTGGTCTTTGGTACCATCCAAGTTATCTCTCTTTGATTAAGACTCGAAGATTGTATTTGCTTGAGTAAATAAAATTGAGATATTGAGATATTGAGATAATAACTCCTTGAGATATTTTCTATTTGATTGAGTCTAGTTGATTCTCTAGAAAGTAACTCGGAGTCGTCCATACAGATTGCTAATCGAAATATTGGGTGTGGTTGTTAGACCCCACATACTAGACTGGGAAAGATTTGGTTACAAGCATAATAGTGATAGTAATGTGGCATCACATACTAGAATGTCACTCACTGGAAATTTCCTGAGAATAACTACACTAAAATTAACTTTGATGGTTCTTTTATTAAGGAATCTAAAATTATGGGTTGTTGACTGATTATGTTTTCTCATACAGGTGAATATGGAGGAGTAGTCTGCATTCCAGGTCTAGCTCAAGATGAGGAGCAGGCAGAGGTTGCTACAACATTGGAAGCGATATTATGGGCAAAATAAGTTGTAATAAAGTATCTGCATTTGGAGGGCGGCTGTTTGAACGTAGTTAATGTAGTAAATGACGAAAAGAAAACCTGATTATATGAATCGGATTTTGTCTATGCATTGGTTAACCGATTCTTGATGTCCACGAATTCCAAAACACCAACCCAGAATCGGTTTACGAGTGCACGAACGTAAAACGATTCTGGGTGGTGTTTTCGTGAGAAAAAAAAAAGACAAATTTTTTCGGTCGGATGTTTTGAAGTTCGATTTACATTAATTAATCTCACATCTTCCCTAGTTAATTAACACCTAAAGTGATTAATTAACACTAACTAGATGACCGATGCCACTGTGGGACGGCCGACCGAAAAAAATGGCGCAAAACTAGATTTTATATAATGGTCATGCAATCAGTTTTCGAAAATTGTGCTTAAAATGAAAATATCACTTTTCCTGAAACGGAGAGAGCACGTCGTTTTATTAGTTGCAACGGAAAATTAGTTAATGCCTAAACCAAAATATGGATGCATAATATGTATGCATCCTTAGTGATGGTTTGCATAATGGCTATGCATTCAATTTTCAAAAATTATGCCTAAAACGATAAACACCACCGAATTTTTCGTAAAAACTCTAAATTTGATAATGTTGTTTATACTCATTGCGTAGATTTCTTTAAAAGATTTCCAGCGAGATAAAATTTGTAAAATTCCGAGGCACGAATTTTTAGATATGTTATGTTAAAGTTTGCTTTCTAATTATACCCCTAAAAAGATAAGATATATAATGAGTTATAGTAATTGGAATAAAGGGGAGGGGTAGTGGCGTCATTTTAAATGGGATACCAAACAAAATGAATTTTTTTTGCTTCACTTTGGAAAAAAGTCGCGAGTCACATTGACATAAAGTTACCATATATAAAGTCCTTCCTCGCTTCACTCGGTCGGCCTAACTAATCAGGAGCAAAATAGGCACTAAAAGCTAAAGTGATTAATTAACACTAACTAATAAGGAATAAAATAGGCAGTAAAAGAATGGACCTTTTTTTATCTTTTAGTAACATGCCTCAAATAAAACCCATGGGCCTCAAACAGGGAGGATCAGGGTGGATCATTTAGGTTGGCCACTATGGCCAATGAAAATGACCAATAAAAACATAATGAGTATTCCTAAGTTGAAGCTTGTTTGATGAATAAGGTGTCTCCTAAGTTGCAAGCAGTTTTTCGATGACATAGTTGGCAGTTTGGAAAAGATTCACCAGTAATGAATCTAGTAGACCAGATTATATGGGACATGTTCTACCCACATCAACGCCTATGCTTAGACTCGGTCAAAGTTATTCCTGTTCTGGTGCACGTGGACATGAAATTTCTTCACAAAATAGGTAAAAATTCCTTATTATGAAATTCTCCCACCCCCACCAGTTCTCATGGTACAATTCTAGAGTAAAAAATTCTCAACCAAAGACATAAGAAATTTAGTTTTGAATTCACATTTATATCATGTAAAGATATCAAACAAAATCTTGAGTAACATAATATCTGAACCACGGATATCCATATGAAACAACTGAAGGCATGGTGTCTTACGAGCGGACAAAGTAACTGGTGGTTTATGACATCTACAGATCTACCTAAATGACATATTACAAACTATAGGACGCTTAAGAACACATGTCAAATCTAGAGAATGACACTTTCTCCTTAGTATGAAAAAATGGATGAACACATGTCAAATCTAGAGAATGACACACTTTCTCCTTAGTATGAAAAAATGGATGAGCTAGCCTTTTACAATGTAGCAGCTGGAATTGACAGGGATGCAATCCATTAATGCGCGGTTACTGTATGCTAAGTACTGCTCAAACCATTGGATCGTAGTTGAGGTCAACAAAGTACCTCCTCCAGTACCAATGTTGCTTCCATACTTTAGAGACATCTTCTTCAACTAGGATTTGGTTTGTGTCAGGCATGAAATAGTAGGCAAGAATAGTCATAATCATCGCAAAGAAAGCGAACAAGTATAAGACATAAAACTGGAATCGGCAGACCACGAAGGGGAATACGAAAGTTATAAAACCCGAAAAATTCCAATGCACCCTTGAAGCCAAATTCTGACCGCATGACCGAACCTCCAACGGATATAATAGTAACATATCATCACTGGAGAGAAATATCCAGCCCAATGGACCGCATGACCATGCAAATCCTGAAACACAAAAACAGGTGGTAGCTATAATTAAGTAGTCATACACATCAGAAGGGCCCAGCATACTTCCTAATTTGATCCAAATCACAATCCCCAGCATGATCTGAAATTGAAAATTTCATAACATTAGTGAGATACTCAGGCACACTCAAGGAAGGTAACTATTCCACAAACTTGGTATTTCAAAGTTAATTTAGTACCATTACCTGACCAACAAATAATTGAACTCCTCCGGC
The DNA here is from genome assembly GCA_023529315.1 of Papaver bracteatum. NCBI lineage: Eukaryota > Viridiplantae > Streptophyta > Magnoliopsida > Ranunculales > Papaveraceae > Papaver > Papaver bracteatum. The sequence continues at coordinate 697,593 of JAJJWX010001985.1, forward strand.
TATGAGGAAAAACCTTCTGCAACCTAGACTTACCAAGATTATACTGGTGAGGGTTGCAGCAACATTGACCCCTCCAACGATATGTGCGTTAGAGCTGCACTGGTTTGAAATCCTATAACTTGAAAAAGGTAGGGAGCATAGGTAACTATTACATTCATTCCTGTGAGCTGTTGGAAAAAGGGAAATGCTATGGCCAACGCATGGTAGGGCCTGTTCTGTGCTTGAGACAAAATTTGCATCTCACATCCTTTAGCTGACTTTGATGCTTCATTAGCGGCTAATAAATCTTTGAACAGTATATAAACGCTGTCACTAGTGCCATGGAGGCGTTGGAGCAACTGTTTTGCGTCGTCAAACTTACCCAACTTAATCATGGACATTGGAGTGTCTGGGACCGCAGTCATGCCTATGCTAACTTTCCAGCCCCACCCACCTTTGATACTGTTGGTGCCCCAGTTCAAAAGATTGGCCACAAAGATACCGATCGCGATCATCATTTTAAAGGCAATATTCAGGGCAGGTAAGTAGCTTCTATGAGCGAAACCCATCTCGGACATATAGATTTGAGCACCCTGCATGATAATAATGACACAAAATGAAGAGGAGGGACAGTTAAAAGAAAAGAAATGGTAAGACTGACTACCTTTATTGAATATTGTTTGCTTTGATACTGGACACTGATCTGCTATTCTCTTTTTTGGCCTCTTGCATGAGGAAAAAATTAAGAAATTCGATGTTCACAATCAAAGCAAAAGATAATATCTGTCAAAAAGCAACAGCTAAGGTGGTTTTAACTAGAAATGCAATGTCAACTCTTTTCACTAAATTTGGCATTAAATCTTGTTAGGTGGTCTATGGTATGATGATGAACTAGACTCCTACCTGTTTGCATAAAAATTTGTATGAAACAACACATACTGACATCATACACAGTGCTAACGAAATGTTTTCGTCACACCAAATAGCACTTGATAGAGCGAATGCATATGGAACCGCCACAGTTAATCTATCCAATCTCTTTTGCACCCAGTTTAATGATCCCATACTGAGGAGAGAAAAAATTGGCACGTGAAGGGTCCACTCTGCCAACATCTTTCCATTTACAAGAGACATAGCTCGGTAAGGAAACTATTGGCTAGGCAAACACACAATGAAAGGGTCTGTCCACACTCAAGATGATGGGATTCAAACCCGTGGCCTTCAACGTTATGAGAAGTTTAACCTATGATAGAACATGATTTAATAATTATATGCTTAGATAATATACCTGATACATTATGCCAAAACCCAAAGCGAACAGATTCGGACCTAAAATATACACATATTCGCTGGTGGTGAGAGCGGTGACCACTGAACCGATGGAGACGAGTGCTCCAGACAAGATCATATGCCTTCTCATATCCAGTCTACTGATATCATGTTTTCTAATTGTTATGCCAATGGAACCGAAGATATAGAGAGCTGCAGGAACAAAACAGATGACCATGCCATAATGTTCAAAGGCATTGTTGTAAACTTTTGAGAAGAATTGGTTCCCATATCCTGTCCCAAATATAACCCCTCCTGCAAATCCAACACATTCATTTCATGAACATGAACATCAAGCATTTGTATTATGTACAAATGAATACTTGCTTACTACTTGCCAAGGCCTAAGTGGGTGTTGTTTAATCTTTATCATCAGTAAAATGAAATCTCTAACAACAAAGTATTTCTGTTCTGATAGTATCAACAATTGTCTGTGACCATCCCAAGCTACTAACTAATATACTAATGTTAATACGGTTTACTATACAAGAACCAGCTATATCTGTTTTTAATTCTTTCCTTCCTGAAAAATCAATGGCAAGATTAAATTCTTCTCAACTCATGCAAACACAGAATTGGGGAAAAAGAAGAAGAAAAGATAAACCCTAATTAAACCCAACTACATGAAAATCCAGTTAGCAATCAGTAACATCATCATAATGGTATTTGTGCTGGTGGGTATAAAGTCTGAATTGATTACTAGATTCATCATTATTATAAACCCTAAACCCCAAAAAATAATCAAAACAAGTAGTAAAAACTAAGCAGAGTGTACATAGGACATACCTATGATGCCGGTCATATACCCGATCAAGAAACCAGAAGTAATACCGATAAGACAAGCCATGACGAAGATCAAAGACATCTTCTTATTCTCGTTGGATTTCTCAACATTCATTCTCATTTTTGACTCAGCCGAGTGTAATTCTGTAAGAGGAAGAGTAGGAGTAGTACCAGTACCATACTTATGTCTGAGTGACATACTTTATAAATCGATGATGGGAAAAAAGAAATTGACGAGAAAAGGTTACCCAGAGATATAGATTTCAAGCTAAGTTGGGATTTGAATCCAGTGAACCAGTGAAGTATAAATTGATAGGAGAAACATGTAAGAGCCTTCCCGACTCACTATTTGCTTTTGGGGATTAGAAAGATCGACAATAACTCCGTCCCACCTTATCTGACGGTGGACAAGAGTTTCCAGTTCCACATGTAGGTACTTTTTTTTTCCTTGAAGGCTAAACCGCTAAAGTTCCAAAAGGTTATAAAATCTGAAGCGGTGGTTCTATGTGAACCGTCAAGAAAAACCATATAAAAACCGTCATTTCATATGAGGGCAAAACTGTTCTTTCATATGAGGGCAGATTCTATCCGTTTTGAGGATTAATAGCGGGTCATTTTTAGACCCCATCATATCAGAGAATGTGGGAGAAATGATTTTTAGACGGTTTTTTGGATGGCCTAAATCTGAAATCTACTAACCACCCTTTTTCACAAAAGAAGAAGGAGAGTATGCGAATTTGATGTAACTAGGTCCTACTATGGACACTCCTAATCACCGTTTCACCCCAAAGTCTTAGGGCGATTCCTATGACAATCAATTGAAAAGTTTATTTGTTGAGCCAGGTGGATGGTCAAACAACATTTTCCACTATGGTAAAAAAGTGGGTGGACGGAGAATAAGCACGCGGGCGAAGACAATCCGCAGGCGGGCATCGATAATCCGCCAAAGGTAAAAACTTAACGACTCTTTTCTCAACGGCTACAACTTTGAAAGCTATGAAATCCTTCATTTGAATTCATTTTCACTCACACCACTACATTCTCTTATCTTCTAAATTCATTTTCACTCATCGCACCGTTAATTTAAATTCTCATAAACAAAATCTTGCTACAAAATGAGCTAGCTGGTAAGGAAAGTCGTCAATAATTTAAGGCACAAAAGAGATCGAAAACATGAACCAATACCAAGGCCTGCCACAAATGTATATTATACTTAGAATTGTGAAGCATGGTTTTCTTTGCCGAATGTCGTTGCTGCTCCATTTTTAGTTCAAGGTCATGTGTCGGGGCATCTGGAGTAGTTTGATAGTTATTATAAAATGAGAGATGGATTTCAAGACTTAATTGCCATTTATAATGGTCTACCCCCTGAAGTCTGAGAAAGAGTTGACAGATATCCCTGGCATGCGTTTTATCGTGTGAAGCCTAGAAAACACAACAACAAAATTGTGAGAGTATTGGTAGAAAGGTGGTGGCTAACGACACACGCGTTCCATTTTATGAATTTTGAAATTGATAAGTTTGTTTAACTTAACTTAAATTTTACTTTTTAAGCAATTAGTAAACAATAATAATAAGAAAAAATGTTATTATTCTTGTAATAGGAATTACGTCCCTTGATCTGTATTTCATTTTTGGGATTCCAAGTGGTGTAGGAGAGCTTGTACCGTTCAACCAAATTGAATGGGTGTCGGATGATAAATGGCATACGCTCATTCCCTTGTTTTTAGAATCACAAGTACGTGTAGATCATAAAGATTTGAAAGGAGGTGGAATACATTGTTTAGCGTTAAAGCATTTCATTATATACAATAAAGACTCAATTATTACAGCTGACTATCCTGAACTCGAAAGGGTGTTTATTTTATGGTAAATGGGTCAGACGTTCTTTCCAAATTCAACCATTCTTTCTCATGTTGGATGGCTTGAAGCGTCAGAAGATCTTGAAAAAGCACCACATTATGATTGGGAAACTGCAATTTTAGCAGAAATGTACCGTGGGCTGGATCAAGCATCCATATGGTATAACTAACTTCACTGGTTTCTGGGGCATCATAGAGGTAAATATCTAAATTATTATTTTTAAATTTAAAGAATTTTTAGGAACAAATGTAGATAAGAGAAAATACTAAATTATAGAGTAATTTGCAGTATTGGTGGTATGCCTACTTCTGTATTGGTAAACCAATTCTTAAAGACAGTACCTTTAGACTTCCAATTATGGACATGTAGTACACGAGCAACTGGGAGAAGGACACTGGGAGCGACGACGCGATTTCCAATTTTTTTCCAGAGGTATCATAAAATTTTTCCAGAGGTATCAACAGATAACTCAGAGCCACGGGAATATTGTTGTTCACCCTTACGTTAATTTTCCTGATTATCGTCGTCAAGTTGTACATGATATTCTTGATTATTCTCTCCGTAGATTTGTTTTTTACACTCCAGAATTGGATAAAGGGATTTGGTACCTGGGAGAAAGACTGTTGTACCAGTTATGTGGGACTTATGAAATTGCAATTAACCCTCCACAATAGATGCAAACCTCCGCATCAAATTTCGATCGGGAGAGAAGGACGTTGTGGGTGAGGTGTGAACTAAACACATATGTGGATGTTAATGAAGGGCAATATGTCAGATGGTACCAGTCGATTACAAAGCATGTCATTGGTACACACAACATGCACGTCAATGGGTTCGATTTCCCAGGGTTATCACGCATGGGTCTTGATACAAACATCGTTCCTAGCAAACCGCCTTCGGAAGATCCATGCTTTATGACTTACCCCACTACATGTGCAATTTCTTCATCATCTTTGTCAAATTTCCCCGAAATCCATCGGGAGATGCCAAGTATTTCATAAGGTAAGCCAACCACGATCCCCATTGTTTCCCAATTATGGAACGTGATTATCCTTACCACAATTTTAATGCTTATAATGAAGAGTTGAAGAGATAACTTTGAAGATATGTATTGGCTTGTTAGGAAAATGGGGTCTGCACACTTGGGTGTGTGTAGGAAATGGCAGATGGACACAACATTTGGGTTGAGTCCAAGTGTAAATCCTGAGGGGCATTCATATTCTTCCGGTTCTACCAGGAGAAATAGATCATGGCACGAGAATGATTCAGTGGTGGGAGATACACAGGTGTCGCATAGTACTTCACCACAAACTGTGCCTATTTCTCAACCTCAAGTATATTAGGCGCATTTCTTCATGATTCTCGCCCTTCAACTCAAATGATCCTTACTACATTGTTACACCACCACAATAACAACCAAGCGCTTATAAGTTTGGATTACCGAGTTCTTTCCAATTGTTTAGTATTGTTCAACCATCTTTGTTACAAATACAGGCTTAAAACCATTCTTTACAAGAGTGAAACCAGAAATTAAGTTCTTGCGAATATCCAGAACATACAAATTTTTTGTCAAAGTCACTTCCTTACCCGATGTGAACTTCAAGATCACTTTTCCCTTGCCCATAATTTTTGATGTTGCTGCATTACCCATATACAATGGCTGCATTACCCCATATATAGTGGCTCACTGTTTTCTTATTTTTCAAAGACAAAAAACATACTTTGATCAGCACAAACATGGCAAGTTATGCCAATGTCAACCCACAATTCATTAATGTTGTTTACTATATTTTTTTTCAGAAACAACATATCATCTATACTTACCTTTGAAACCAGACCCAAGGTCCGAATTTTGAAAGTTCTGAGTAAGTTATGGTTCATCTTCGACAAGAGATGCTTCAGACTTGTCCTTCTTCTTCTTCTAGTTGGGCTTTTTATTTTTTGAACGACAGTCTCTAGAGTAATGTCCTGGTTTTCCACACTTGTAGCAATCTCCATCGAATTTCTTTTCTTCGACTTGCTCCTGTCCTTGCGAGAGCCATTTTTCTTACGCTTGTTCTTGGTTTCATTAGATCCATCTTCAACCATGTTGACTTTGGAGCTTTCAGAAATTTTCTCATTTTTCTTCTCTAATTTTCGACCTTCCTCTTCTACTTGCAATTTGAAGATCAAATTCTCAAGAGTCATCATCTCCTTGGTCTCGTGTTTAAGATAATTATTAAAGTTTTTCCAGAGTGGAGGTAACTTTTATATCAACGCAGCAACTTAAAAGGATTCACTGATAGTCATTAATTTTGCCTTCAACTCATATAAGATGATTTGAAATTCTTGTACTTGTGATGTGACTGATTTGGAATCTATCATTTTAAAGTCCATAAATTTTGTAATGATGAATTTCTTCACCCCGACAGAATTTGTCTTGTACTTCTTTTCAAGTGACTCCCACACTTTATTTGCAGTTTCAAGTGGTTGATATACACTGTAGAGAGAATTTTTGTTTTTAAAGATCATCTTTACAGTTTAATGAACGCCGTATAATGCCCTGCCCTATATGCTGATATAGGTAATGGGCATATGTCTCTAGTATTCAAGAATACCTTTGGTGTTCTTCAACAACACTTCAATGAACGACAAAAACGAACGCAGATTGATGAAGAACAATTTTTTTTTCAGACTCTCAAAATATTATATGGAAAAAACCAATTTATTGTGTATCAAAACTCAACAGGATGAAGAGTTTAAATAGTTTTTGATACACCCTTTGGCAGGGGCGGAGCCACATGGAGAGGTAGGTGTGCACTTTCCCCCCCTCAAATGTGAGATCTCAAGCCTAATTTAAGCTAGTTTATCCAATTTTTGGTCATTTTAACCCTTTTGCACCCCCTCAAACATGCATAAATTGATAAGGTGCCCACCCAATTCTTGATTTCTGGCTCCGCCCCTGCCCTTTGGTAAAGGTTCTAATTTTTCCCAACAGTTACCATTTCAAAAGATGTGACCGTTCCCAACAATCATTCAATTTTGAACTAACATCAACTGTCATTTCTAGATGTAAACTTGACCATCCAATTGAATCTCGTTTATGTGGATTAGAAGAGCCCAGTTGCGCCCTAAACGCCTACGCCACGCGTGGTGCGGTGCTTCAGTGCGAAACACTAATGAAGAATACACCGTATCCGGAGGTCAAACCCTTTCCAGTTGAAGTTTTCTAAGTAATTAGACTGAATATAGCTAATCTAATTGCCAATAGGTTGTGATGCTGGTCCACTTTGGATAAGTTTCCTAGGACAAAATTAATAGCTTGAAAATTTTCTCTCTACATATGGTAGAATCCTAGGTTATATCTGACTTGACCTTGAACTTCCTTTCGATATCATTACTTAATTGTTGTTTGTAGTGTGGCATCATCATGAGCTTCCAAAGACTGAATCTAGAGTTTAGCTAATCTAATGGCCAATAGGTTGTGATGCTGGTCCACTTTGGATAAGTTGCGTAGGAAAAAATCAATAACTTCAAAATTTCTTCTCTACATCTGGTGGAATCCTAGGTTGTATCTGACTTTACCTTGAACTTCCCTTCCATAGTATCACTTAATTGTTGCTTGTAGAGTGGCATCATCCTGAGATTCAAAGTTGTGATGCTGGTCCACTTTGGATAAGTTGCATAGGACAAAATCAATATCTTCAAAATTTCCTCTCTATATCTGGTGGAATCCTAGGATGTATCTGACTTGACCTTGAACATCCCTTCGATAGCATTACTTAATTGTTGCTTGTAGAGTGGCATCATCCTGAGATTCAAAATGTAAATTGAATTTGTGCAACTCCCCCCCCCCACTCCAGAGATAGATTTAGACTGGGTATTATAGAGATGCACAAGCTCTTCCCAAAGCAAAAAAAATGTCTCCTAAACCCCCTCTTCCCGCTAGCCTTTCCTGGTATGTGGGAATCCCAGTGGGAAGATTCCGAATACGGATAATGATTAGACGTTCTCAAAAAGTGAAAAAAGGAGAGCGATTAACCGGGTAATGACATGTTGTTCCTATGGAACGGGCAACTGTTGGCCGTTTTTTGTTAAATGAAAAAATGGCCACTCATTAGATGTTTCTTGACTTTTTATGATATGTTATTCTTGAGAGGAAGAGCCAACAAATGGACGAAGCTAACCACAACTGATTTTCAGCGAACATTTTCAAACCAAAATAGAGGCAAAACTGTTTTTTTATCTTGGCTATAATATGAATTCAAACAAAACCCATCCCCCAATTTATCTCAAATACTTGACATCTCTTCACTACCATTACCAACACCAAGCAGCAGTGAGCCCTTTTCACATCAAATATACTGATGTCATTCTGTTCAATAAAACTCAAAATAAATAAAGACAAAGTAAGAGCTACCTTGTGCAACCAAACTATACCATTATAGCAGACGAAAGTTAGTTTACTTACAAGATTTGGGTTGACGAATGGATGAATGTTCGTGTGTTCAAGTAAGATTAGGATTTATGGGTTTCCATTATATTTGAATTTTTCAGGGAGTTGGATAGTTCTAAAAGAAAACTTGGTATGCATAGGCATCACCGATGAAATGCTCATGCATTGTTCGGGAAATGTCCTCCACCAACACCAACTTCTTTTTCCACTAGCAGGGTTAGTCTTATCTCCTTTTATATTCTAATTAATGGAAGCTATAAGGGTAACTCCTATGGTTTTAGTGTAGAGCTAAAACCATCCATAACTCAGTGACTCTCCATATATTTGTGGACCCTTGGGAATTTGTGGAGTCAAAAGCTACCGTGGTAAAATTAAACTGATTCTCCATTCGACTACTCAATGTTATATCCGGATACCCATCCGACCACTCAATGACCAGATGAAATTTCCTTTTTAATTTTAAAAAAAAAAACTCACAAAGAGCTTCTTTCCTTCCATTTTTTATCGAGAAAAAAATGGTTCTTCCCGTCTGAGTTTCTCCTTCTCTGGTTTATCTTCTGTTTCGTTGATTTATTGTTCTGATTCATCTTGGTTTATTTCTTCATGGAGAAAACAAGTCCAAAATCATCTCTATATCTTCATAGAAAACCTCCAATGTCATCAGGTATGTTAGGGTTTCTCAAAAACTATAATTTAAATTTAGAAATCGATTGATTGATTGGTGTTGTTTACCTCAGAAACCAATTGGTTTTTAGTGTACTAAAACTAGTATTTGATAATTTTATAGTGTTTGATGACTAGGGTTTACAGCCATACTCTATGATTGATTGGTCATCTATGATTTTTTTAGAAGATTTGAATGCTATTGTTGAGAAATTAACATGCATGTTAACTGTTTGATGAAATTCCTCATAGGAATTTAGTTTGTTCTACATGCATGATGACTTTCAAATTCTTCTTCGTAGAATGACCCATATGGTTGTTTTCATACTGGGTCTTCATTGATCGTTTAACAACTCATTTGTTGTAGTCTTATTACCCTAACAAAGTAACACTAGACTGTACTCTTATTTAATTCATTTTTACACATCATTTTTGCCCAATTACTTGAAGGGGCTTACCCATGGTGTTAGTTTATACTTTGTAGGTTCTGATATAAGTCTTGGCCCAATTTCAAGCTACAACGCACTGGGTTGGAAGAAATTATAGTGAAATTGAGAGAGATCGTAGTAACACCTTGCTTAGGGGGACACTATTTTTTTGACAGACATGGCTCACTAGTCATTATACTCTTTAGTTCCTTGTCGGACTTGAACTGCATCTTATGATCTGTTTCAATGATGTAGCCACTAGCAAATTACCTTCCTAGTGTTAAACCATTACATTGAAATATGGTGATTGCTTAGTGTTTATACGTAATGTATCACTTATTGCGTTTAGCCATTTCAAGATGAACAGTTTCAGTAGACAACACTGTCAGTACCAATTCTTAACTAATTGTTTAGTAAGAAATGATGTGATAGGAATGGTGTAATTAAATTATTTTTGGCAATTAAATATAGGCAGGTTTCATTATCAATAAAATGAATGATCTTTTCCCGCGTGAAATTTTAGAAGAAACTATTCACTAAGGTATACTCATCAGGGTGCTCATGGATTTTTTATGATTGTTTTCTTAGAAGTATGATTGGACCATGACCTTTCCAAATTCTGATGGTGATCCGATGTCTATCCCAGTTAGTCCTCGTGTTCCTAGCACCTCATGGAGCGTAGACGTGCATCCATTGAAGTTCCTTAAGTTTTTTTTCTCCATATTTTCAAGAATAGCTATTGATCTATCTATACAGTACACTGCCAACAATAGTTCACTACTATAGTGTTGGGAGTTTTCATTTGATTATAGTATAGAGTTGATGATGTCCTCGCACTAAGCTACAACATCAATTAGCATCTTGCAGAGAAATAAGAAGATTACCCCACTAACCGATTAACTTTAAGCTAAATTGTTGTGTGAATCTTCTATATGACATATGATCTGTTGAAAAACAAATAGACAGGTATTGTCCTGGGAAGGTTTTTGCTGGCCGTTCTAGAAAGATTTGGCTTTTCACATTGAGGATAAATAGAACCCAGATTTTACCCATCCTTGATTCTTGTGGATTGTAGCTTGTCCTGTACTGGCTCTTAACTGCTCACTTTGCTTCTAGTTGTTTCTGGATTTTTAATGCTTCCTCGTGTTCAGAAAGCTTTCACTCAGTGTTTAGTTTTTATGTTTTGATGGACACTCTCGTATTTTGTGTCACCAGCCACATGATTATTTGATGTTTAACCTGATTATGTAGTCAATGAAATGTGATTATACCTAATAAAACTTTCGTAATTACTAATCAAACCCACTAATTAAGCACAAGATATTTTTATTGACTACTGCCACTGCATTTTTGTTCATCAGTACTGTTGTTGTAAATTCCCACTACCTTCTTTGTAGTTGTGTGACAAACTTAAGTCATTTTCACGGGCCTAACAAATCTGGGGAAGCCTACCCATTTAAGATCTTCTAACAGTACAAAATGGATTGGTGGGCGTATGTGTATCGATGTTAAATTTGACAGTGTTTATTTTGGATATGGTAAATTTGTGAAATGTACTTTATGCAAACTAGATTTTGTATATGCTTCATTACTGAACTGTCCTGCTATGACTTCATATTATGAGTGGATATGTAGATAATCCCTTGGCTGAAATCTGTTTGTGAGGGTATCCAATGGCTCATCTGAATTGATTAACATACCAATGCATTAGGCGCTTCACGAAGACTTATGTGCACATATTTTGGCGAGGCACGGGGGAGAGGTGGCAAACTGAATTCTGGAAACTGCAATTTTTTTTGCTCTTGCATCTATGTTTATTTTGGCCAGCACTTGTAGTAGAAATTCTCGCTCTGTATGCATTCAGTCTGTGATCATGTTGTCCTATGCTCCGTTCGAGTAGTTGAATTCATTTATGAAGTATATATACATCCAGAAGTCTAGTTGGATACTGTTGGGTTTTAATTTTGTAATTCAATTACATATTTTGTGGCATCTGTTTATGGTTAGTTATAGAAAATACAGAAAAAATGTGTAGATTAACAAAGCAAAGAGATAGGTTTTTATAGACCGTTGAACGGTCATTTTTTTTTTTTTTTTTGGAATACTCATCCGGTCATCAAGTGAATTTTTCCATCCGGTGACTAAGTAATCGGATGACAAAAAAAAAAAAGTGTTCGAATTACATATCCGGTCATTCAGTGACTCCACAGCCTACTCCACATCACTGGAGTCCCATCTGGATATCAGAAAGATATGAACCTAAATTCTACCCATAGTGATATTTTTTATCCATAAAAAAATGGATGATCACAAAGATATGGATTTATTTTTAATCCATAGGATTTGCCCTAACAACAAATGCTTCCACTCAACCAAGCTATTGTTCTGCACCAATTTTAACTGCTGGGAAGATAACGGTCTTAATAATTCAAGTGGTTTGTTTATTGAAAAAAGTTGATATGAAGCAGACTTGGTTGAAAGCGACAAAATTTAAATCCAAAATATGGCTGCTTGGGTCTTGTTTGTTGACCGATCAAGATGGAAAAGAATGGACAATGATTACCCGTTTCGCTTGAAAAGAGAAAGTGAACATTATTTAAATACCCTCATTATAGGGCCCCTTTCAAAATACCCTTATCATGTTTTACAAATACCCCTAGGCATGAAAAAGCCCAAACCCGAATTACAAGTTTACCAAAATAACCTTCAAATAAATATAAAGAATCAGGAGAGAAAAAAATGGTCGACCATTAATTCATTTCTTCTTCTTATCTTCTTCTCTCACTCTCTTTTGTCTCTCACTCATATCGAAAACTGAAAAAATTCCAGAAAAAATTTGAAAAAATTTGCTACAAAACTGAAACAAAACCAATTAATCGTTACAGAGAATATCAAACTAGATCAAGGAGTAGATTAGTTCAGAGATTCTGCAAAAATATAACCTCAAAAACGAAGCAACAGATCAAACGAAGGTAATCAAACACTTTTAGAAGAACAAATGAAGAAAAAACGAAGGTAATCAAAGATTCGGTGTTTGAATAAAGTTTGAATTTTAGTTGATTTCAATTTTTAGGGTTTAATACATGATTTATCTTAAAAAAAAAAGTTCGGTTCATTTGATTTATATATCGATTTATATTTTCTCATACTAATTTGCTTCGATTTCATGTTGCATGTGATGAAAAATCAACTCGACGACTGATTCTGTTACTGATAAAGAAGTAAAAGTCTTCCAGTTTGAATTCAGAAAGGTAAAACAAACTTTTATCATCGATTTTGATTGTTTGTTCCTGATTAGTAGTCTATTTTGTTTATGATTTTAGGTTGTTGAAGTTATTTTGATTCAGAAGTTATTTTGAATCAGTTTGGGTTTTGAATTAGCAGTTGTTGATTCAATTATTGAAGTATAACTGTTTCATGTATGATTTATGCCTCTTGTATAAGGGTTTGATGGGTTGTGTGAGTGTTTGGTTTTAATCTGTAATTTTTTGGACTACATTTGTAGAGGAAACTTGATGAAGTTTCTCGCAGATGTGGAAACAACTTTTGCTAGTTTCTCTCAACTTTTACTTTGTTCTATTTCATAGTTACTTTGTTCCATTATGTTGAATTAGAACTGTAGTTTATTTTGAATCTCTGAAATCATTCTATAGGAGAAAGGTATTTTATTACAGATTTGGAAGCAACTGGTAGTAGTTGTTCCCATATTTGAAAGCAAATGGTAGTAGTTGCCTTCACATTTTAATATTGGTTTTCAACTAATGCTAGTTGTTCATATATTTTGAAGCAATTGGTAGTATTTGCCTTCATATTTTATTTTCAACTAGTACTTGTTGTATGCCTTTGGAATGCCTTATGAATGCAATGGAACTTGTTAAATGGTTCTGAAGACATCCTGTACTATTGTTTAGTGGACTTATGCTAGTTGTTCCAATTATGTTCTGAAATGAATTGTGATTTTGGAAGCAACTGGTACCAGTTGCCTTTGCATTTTGGAGGCAACTTATGCTAGTTGTTCCCAGTCTTTGTGATTGTACTTCTTCTATGATTTAATATTTTGATTAAACTTTTTTTTAAACTTGCTTTTGATGATGACTGAAACATGTTTTTAGTCCATTTTGCTAGTTTTTGACTTCATTTATAGAGGAAACTCCTTCTAGTTTATCCCATATTTGGAAGCAACTTAAGATAGTTATGCTAATTGTTCCCATATTTGGAAGCAACTGGTAGAAGTTGCCTTCATATGGCTATTGTTGAATGCAATGGAACATGTTAAATGGTTCTGAAGACACCATGTACTACTGGACTTATGATAGTTGTTCCCATTATGTTCTGAAATGAATTGTGATTTTGGAAGCAACCGGTACTAGTTTCCTTTGCTTTTTTGAGGAAACTTATACTAGTTGTTCCCAGTCTTTGTGATTTTACTTCTTCTATGCTTTTATATTTCTAGAGGAAACTTTTGCTAGTTTCTCTAGTATGTGAAAGAAACTTAAGATAGTTTATCTGAATTTCCTAAGACAACTTAAGATAATGGAGTCAAATTTTGGTAGTTCCTACAATATATGGAGACAACCGAATTAGTTAGCTGTATTGAGATATCATGCTAACTATTTCTATTGACTGAACAACAATAGTATGAAGAGAACGTCACCAAGATTGAAGGTAATGGCAAGCAACTCTGCAAAGAATGCTCCCAGCAATGAAGCAACAGAAACTTCTAATATAGTTCAACACATAAAAGGTATGAAAAGAAAACTTATAAATCTTCTTTTAATTAGGTATGTGCATATGTGTAATAAATGTTAATTGGATAGCTTGCATGATTGCAGGTAAAAATAAGAAGATAAAAACAGTGTTAGCATATAAATCTGGATTATTACCATTGTTAGATATGAGTTATTACTTGTATAAAGTATTTAAAGACAAACCAGCACATGTGAAAGCCTTAAGAGAGTCTCCGTATTGGGGTTTTGTTGAACCATTCTTTAAAGAAGAACAACAAAATAGGCCTCCAAAAGACGTAACGGCTGAAAGAGATGTATACACTATACACTAAGATTCCTTAATCTATAGAGATCTTTCTCAGTTGCCATGATAGTGTAGTAGTGAGGAAGAAGGTGGAAGTGGGATTTGTTTTTAATAAGAAGGTTTATGTTCCAACATCAGATGACTTTGCTGTTTTCTTCAATGTGCAAAGAAGGCCTGAAGATGATGAATTGAAGAAGAAATTGAGTAAAGTAACTAAAGAACACATAAATTTCTTGCACACACATTTCCCTCTAGTAGAAGGCAAGGACTACAAGATTACAAGGCAACAGATCGATATGGTGTTGAGAGAAGAAGCTCAAAATGGAGAAGACCCGGCTTTGTTTCTGATTTACTTTGGCATGTGGTTGTGCACCATGTTCTTCTTCATAGATACTAGTGGAGCCTACTTTACCCAGAGATGGTTTCCATACTTGTTCTCCATGCATGGAGTGTCGTGGCCAGACCACATAGTGAAATATTTGATGGATAATATAAAGAAACCAAAAGGAAAAGATGGTCTTAAACGTGTACCTGGGTGCATACCATTTTTGTTGGTAAAAAAGAAATGAAAAATTGTTGACGAGATAATCTTGATCTAATTTTTTTTGAGAAACTTAACTAACATTTTTAAAAAAAATTGTTTGCAGTATTGGTTTTTGGAGCATAGCAACTACCTACCGAAGCGACAAGGATTCGAACATTCAACTCCAAGGTTCACCAGGTGGCACCAACTCGATTTGTGCAATAAGTTGACGGTATAAAGGAAAGATAGTGACGGGAATATGGCATTCCCATAAGAATTTACTGTAAGTAAAAATTCTTATGCTACTTTAGTGAATCTCAAATATGAAAGCAACTTGCTCAAGTTGTCTCCATTATATGAAAGAAACTTGCTCAAGTTGTCTCCATTATATGAAAGCAACTTGATCTAGTTGTCTGCATAAAATGAAAGCAACTTGATCTAGTTGTATGCATAAAATGAAAGCACCTTAATCTAGTTGGTTTTAGAAATAGAAACATAAAGTTGGTTCCTGTTGTATATTAACTTGCAACTGATTTTGAAGAGAAAAATGCTGACTAATTTGGAACTTTTCAGTATAATAAAGGCATTCGAGACGAATTATCACCAGTTGAGCTAGGGATGACTTACTTGAAAGAGTTGCAATGAGAATTAGAAATAGAGAAAGCCTTTAACAACATGCTCTACTATTTACTTAAAGAAGAGAGGCTAAATGGCGCGTTCCTTGAAGCCGAAAACGTTGCACTTCAAGAGGTCTTCTAAAGGATCGATGGGAGAGATCAGTTCTTGGGGAAGTTCATTACTGACAAAAACTTCCTCAGAAGCGTCTATGAAGCTAACAAGGAGAAGATTATCTTGACAGATGAGCAACAACAACAAATGGCCGTCGTGTACAAGAACTTGAATGACTGGGAGGATTTGAAGAAAACACTAGAGAACCTCTTAAGGGAGCAGAAGTACAAAGAGTGGATCGCAATGTTTCAAGGTAAAACATCCAACGCACAGTCCTCAAACCAGGAATCTAAAGAAGGTGATGGAAAAGGTATAGTAGATGATGAGGAAGAAGATAATGTAATTGACCCTAAAGGTGATGAAAGTGTGGGTCATACTAAAGAAGATGATGGAAAAGCTACAGTAGCTGATGAGGAAGAAGATAATGTAAGTGATCCTAAAGTTGATGAAAGTGTGGGTCATACTAAAGAAGATGATGAGGGAGTCGGTGAAACAGAAAATGAGGGGAAAAATCTAAATGTCGATGAGAAAATGCAGGTGAGTGAAGAAATCTCTATTGCTGAAGAGGAAACACCATTAAATGCATCGAAGGAGCTGATTGAAAGGAAAGATTATGAAGAGCTAAACATGCCAGATAGTTATGAAGAGTTGATGCAGGTTATGGAAATTGATGGTATAACTTCCAGATATTTAGATGACTTTGCGCAAGTAAAGGACGATATACCAGAAGAACCAAAATCAAGTCTAGTGGAGAAAGGACCAGTTGCAATGAGGAAGAGCAGAAAAAGACAACTCCAGTTGCAACAGAGGAAGAGCAAGATGAAGGAACAAGTGCAGTTACAATGGATGAAGCACCAGTTAGAGACGAAAAATAAAAGAGCACTATAGTTGATGAAGAAGATGCATCAGAAAGGTAAAAATTTCATTCATTTTCTTAATAGATTATTAAACTTAATAGTAAATAATTCTTGGATGGAAGCAACATGAGCCAGTTGTCTCCATATGTTTAGGAAGCAACTTGCACAAGTTGTCTCCATATGTGGAAGAAACTTACTCAAGGTTGTCTCCTCTACTTGTTTTCATTGTGCTATTTTTTTAATATTTTTTTTCCTACTTCCTTGCTTTGCTAAATTTGCAGGCAAGTAGCATGTTGTACACAAGAGAATGATGTTGAAAACAAAAAAGCAGATGAAATGGCTGTTAATATACATACTCCAAAAACATGTGTGCAATCACAATCCTTTCAAGGTCCATCTCTTGATTTGCATTTTATGTCTCCGGCAGCACCAGTTCAAGATCCTCAAGTAACTGAACAACAAAAAGCAGACGAAAAGAGTGAGTTACCAAAAACTGGAGAGCAACAAGTTAAGGAGAAAGAAACATCTGCTATTGATTTTATTATTAGAAGAGTCAAGAACGATCCAAGAGAGAGGAAGAGAAAGGAATTGGAAGATGGATTCACTGGAACAGGTATACACAAAAATAAAAACAGGAAACAACAGCAGAGTCAAATTATTGATTTGGACGCAATAGAGTACATCGATCCAACACCCCCGGAACAAATACCACTCAAGGAAGCAAAAAGTCTAGACCTCTTGGATAAGTACACTGAACAGGAACAAGAAATTCTCAAGGAATTCTGTAAGGATGCTAAAGAAGGGTAATATACGAAAAAACTTTACTTCTCATTTAATACATTTTGTGTCTATCTGAAATACATGACTAGAATTGAATTGAAAAGGATCAAAATACTTCGAGTAGATACTTAGAGTACATGAATTAAAAAGATGATAGTACTTTGTGATTAATCCAAAAAGTTGGAAGCAACTTGTGCAAGTTTGTTCCCTATAAAAAAACAACTTCTTGATGTTGCCTCAAGTATTTGCATTAGAATGTGTTATTTATGATTGCTGGGTTATGCAGGGAGATGGTTTATTCTGGAAAGGATAATAAGTTTCACATTGATAAACTGCACATCCAGAATCTGTTGGATAACAATTATATCAACAGTGATGTAATTGATTATTACATCACTATTCTAGAGAAGAAGATGGAAAGGGGTCCTGATAATTCATACCCCAAGCATGTCATTCTAAATACAAATACTTTGGTAAGTAATTTTCTTACTTTTCATTTGACAACATTATCTCCTGATCTATTGTAGGTATTCATAAAAAAACTTGTTGCTATTCTCATTACTTTGTCACTATTTCGATTATGTTAAGAACTTCAGATGATACAATATTGTATATGATGAATAGAAATCTGAATGAAAAACGTTTACATGATGCATGCTCTTGTACAATCTTCCTTAGAAAATGGGGATGAATCTGCAATAGAATCAAGTGAAGTTGCAAATATTATAAGACAGTCTTACCAAGTGGATGTTGTAAAAATTGGCAGAAGAAAGATGTTTCTCATTTCGATGTGTATGTACAAAAACAAACGGCCTTACCACTGGGTTCTGCTGGTGCTACATGAAGGAATATGGAAGCTGTGCAACTCAATGAAGAATAATCCAGACCAGTCAAGACAAATCCATTCCCTGACAAGGCCGTTAACTAGGGTTCTCAATGAAATGGGACACAAAGACAAAAATGGTGAGCTTATATCTCATACTTTCAAGGTTCTTTTAATGATTCAACAACGAGAATACCCATACTGTGCAATTTATGTTTGTTGGTATATGCATACGTTGGTAAAATTCGAGATGATGGAATTGCTACAAAGAGGAAAGAAAGATGCTTATGTGGAGGAGTTCAACAAGAAAAGGGTGAAGTTGGCCTTCCGCATCTTGAATGCCACTGATGAATGGAAGCATCCGAAAGGAACATCTTTTGGACAGTTGGTAATATACTCTCAATAAAACTAATTGAAAGGGAAAGATTTGTTCTTGTTAGTATTATCTAGTAAAAAATTATGTTGGTATTTTATTAGTATTATTCTGTGATTAAACTACATTTATTAGTATTATTCTGATTGAACTACAAACTTCTATTGGTTGTAAAACAATATTTGGTATTATCTAATTATTAAAGTACACTTCTTAAGATTTGTTTTAAATCTTTGACTATTTCCCTTGATTATATCAAGTGCTGCAATATTTCTGTATGGTTGCAGGTATGCATGGGTAAAAGGGGAGATTGATAAAAAAAATACAGACAAACCCTTTCTCAAGTTGTGTACTTAAATGGAAGCAACTTTCTCAGGTTGTCTCCATGTATGGAAGCAGCTTGCTTCAAGTTTGTTCCAAAAATGGAAGCAACTAATAAAAGTTGTCACCAAAAAATCATACAAGAACTGAAATGGAAGCAACTAGCAAAAAGATGTCTTCATATGTGGAAGCAACTTGCAGAAGTTGTTCCCAACATGGAAGCAACTAGCAAAAATATGTCTCCATATATGGAAGCAACTTGCACAAGTTGTTCCCAAACATGGAAGCAACTACCAACAGTTGTCTCCATAAAAAAGAAGCAACTAGTAAAAGTTTCCTTCAACTAGAACAACTTGCCTTCAAATCTATAGCTATAACCAACAAAATTTCCATGAAAAAAATAATAAAAAATTACAGACCCTGCAACAAACTAAAGAACAATAACTGATTTCATAACAAATGCGGCATAAAAAGTGTACCAGTATCAATTAAAGACAAAACCAAGTTCACATAAACATGAATCACAAAGTTCAGTAAAGCATGAAATAAAGGTTCAGAAAAACATAAAACAAACTGGAACAAATGCAGTTGAGAGATTTCATAGGAACATCATCCTGTAGAACCTTCCAACCCTAGACTGATTCTTGAATACTGGTGGGCGAGGGGCCAATGGAGCACTACGACATGTTCTACGATTATGGTATACAATCATTCCACAACGACCACACCTTCTCTTCTTGCGTATTTTCTCACGGTAACTGCGTTTACAAACAGAGTTTGGCCTTCCAACTTGTGGTCCAACAGGGGGAGGCATGACGTAATTGGTACGAGAAATCTCATCAGGCTTGTCACTATCAGGAATGGGATAGATAGGTTTTGAGTACAAACCTCTGTAGCATTCAGCGGTGTAGTAAGGTGAGATGTGCTTGTACACCTCCTCCTCACCAATATGCACCATAGCTTTCACCAAATGACTTGCGGGGAAGCGTGTTTTTACACTTTGATGACAATTACTGGTCTGCGAGTCCAAGTCAACAGTATGCTTTGCAGTACTAGTTATTATCTCAAATACCTTTTCACTAGCTCTACGCACCTTGTATCTACGACAGTCAGTTATCCTCTTGTCTAACCGTGCTTGCATCTTAGGGGTAAGTATTGTAGTCCAAATGCTAGCTTCAACCTTCCTTTTCCACATTGTCTCCATTGTCCGAGCATGAATACATTCAATAAACTCGATGGATTTCAGTTGCTTTTCGTGCCTAATCAAGCTGTTAAAGCTTTCAACTATATTAGATGTAAGTTCTCCATACCTTTACCCAGGAAACTCATGAGCATCCCAGTTCTTCAGAGGGATCTTATTCATCCACTCAATAACAAAGAACATCTTCAGATTGACCATGATTGAAACTGCCATCAGAAATTTCTCCTTGGTGATAGCACTGTAGCATTGCTCAAACAACTTAATAGCAGTCTGTCTACTCTTGCCTTTGACAACTGGAATATTGCCTTTCATATGCTACGAGCAATACGAGTGAAAAGCATTCGAAAAGATTTCAGGAACAATGTTCAAAAGTCCAGTTCCACGATCAGATATAATGGTCAACGGAGGATCAACATCGACAATTCCCTTCAAATTTTCCAGAAACCAGCGCCAATTATCACTATTTTCGCCAGATACAATCCCAAAGGCAAGTGGAAATATCTCTGCAAATAAAAAATAAAAATAAAAATTTAAACAAGTACGACAAGTAGAAGCAACTGGAACTGGAGAAATGAGGAACATGTTTCGAATTACACGAAAAGTAGAAGTGGAAATATCTCTGCAAAAAAAATGAGGAGCATGTTTCGAATTACACAGTAGAAGAAACCACGACAAGTGTCTCCAAAAGAATGGAATCAACTAGAACAAGTTGTCTCCAGAATATGGAAGCAACTGGAACAAGTTGCCTCTAAAATATAAAAGCCAAACTACAAGAATGAAAACAACTAGCATGTAACGAGCCTCAAGCTCGTCAACGCTATTAGACCAGTCATGAGACGACTAAGCCGCTACCATCCCGATTAATTAGAGACAGACGTTAATTAATAGATATTAATCTAACAACGATCTATATTCGAAACTAATACCGCTGGATAAATCTCGGAAAGTTATGCGAAATAGACTACTCGAACGTGTCACTCGGGTACCGAACGAAGAGGAAATCATCGAAATCGTGGAAAGGGAAAATAATCTTTTTCCATCTAAACCTCCAGGCTGCCCTTATCAATCTTCTGGGTGCCTAAAGTATTATTTTCTTTGGCCTTATCACCCTAACGTGTCGAAGAGAAATTCATTTTCTCTTTTCTTCATTCTCTCTTCATTCTTAACTCCTTCTTCTTCTGTTCTTCTTCTTTCCTCTTCCTGTGAGAAATTCATAAGAAAATAATCCTTCTTCTTTTGTTTTCGTTTGAGAAATTCATAAGAACTTGTTTAGTGTGTTGAATCGGTGGTGAAGATGTTTCAGCAGTTGATTTAGATTCTAAAGATGAAGTTAATCAGAAGGAGGGAGTTAGAGTTCCTGAGTTGAGTTCTGAAGATGAAATTGTTGTTGTATATGAGATGATAATGGATGAAGACAAGAGGGGTTACTGTTAGATTGAGGAGGTGAAGCTTTTTCTGATGATGAATCGAAATCAGGTAATTTAGGGTTTCTTTAATTTGAAGATTTAATTTGGGGTTTCGGTTTTGATTGATTTCTTTGTGAATTTGAGATTGGTTTGGTATTATACTTCATGGGTTTGTTGTTGATTAAGGTAGAGATGATTGTATAAGAGTTTAATTTTGATTTCATATAGAATTTGCAATTTCTTAAGAGGTTCAAAGAAGAATCAGAATTTAGGGTTTTTAGTTTAGAAGTTGGTTTGTGTGGAATTGAGATGTGAATCGAGTTGATGTTGATTATTTAAAAAGATGGTTGTGGGTTAATTGTTGTTGTTAAGCTGTGACTGTTGGAGGAGATATAATTATGTTGATATGGATGCAATTACAGATGACATGAAGTTGAAGTTGAAAGTGGTGGTGTTTGCAGTCATGGGGTGAACTGGTGGTGAAGGGTTTGGTTATGGAAAGGTATTGGTGATGCTATTATGATGATATGTAGAATGGTTGATTATTGAGTTACAATTTCAATTGAGGTGCAAAGAAGAATTAGAAGATGAAGATTATGGATTATGAAGATTCTGTTGAGATGCTATGGCAGATAGTTTTGGAGTTGTGAATATGAAGTTGAGTTGCTGCTTCAGATAAGTTGTGATGACTAGCTGAAGGTTGAAATGCATGTGAGATGGTTTTGGTTGCAGCTCAGATGTCTTTGAGCGGAACTGACAGTGAAATTGGTGTTTTGGTTAATTGTGTTATGTTAAATGAATGAAGTGTTACAGGTGGAAGTAAACAGAATTGCAAGTAGTTGATGCTGGTACAAAAATGTGTTACAAGGCTGTTTTAAATAAAGTGAATGGTGTTGCTGTGATGATTGAAGTTACAAGGGATATGAACCAGATTCTAGGATTGTTGGTAACTGATTGAGAGTAAATTTGGGAATGTCTTTCAAGTAGATATAAGAACTGTGAGATGTTATTGTTGATGCAGCTGTAGAGATTGTGTGTTTATATTTGTGCTTTGTTGTGCAATAGATTTATTTAGCCTGTGCAATGGCTTTAGCCTTGAGCATTTCTTTCCAGTCAGGTTATCTGACTGACTCAGTGTGTATGACTTAGTTAGTCTGACTGAGTTTGAATCGGTGAGTCATCGCTGAGTTCCCTATCTTAACCTGAGTCGACTCAGTTGATCTGACCTTGACCAGTTGACCATTGGCTTGTACTGTTGACTTGACCTAGGACGTTGACTGTTAGTTGACCATTTAACTGTTGGAGACCGTTAGTTGACCCGAGTGGACTGGGCCTTGTGTATTGGGACGAGTCTGGTGGACTTGGGCTTAATGCCATGTATTCTTAGTTGATGTTTTGGACCCTTTATGGTCCGAATTAGCTTTTGGTTCCTTCTACAAAGTTGTAGATATTCCTAAGACATATCTAATGGACTATATAACTAATCTAATTGGATTAGTAAACTTTTAGATAAACTAAAGGTATAGAACAATACTATGTAGAACCATAAATGGGCTTAAAACCATTAGATAGTTCACTTAGTCTATAACTAGTGAATGGTTTGAGATTATGTTATGAGCCTGGTATGAGCCTTTTGGCTAATCTTTAGAGTGCTTGTGTGATTAACAGTTAGTCGTTATTAACAACGATCGATTCAAAGGTTGAACCAGGGGATTATGGATCTTGAGGTAGGCATGACTTGTCATCAATTCAGGTGGGAACTCTGTAACCTTTTTCTAATCATTAAGTTTACTTTATCTGCGAGCATGATGAGTCTTTAATTTCTGAAAAGCATATTGTTTGCAACTTTAATGGGTATGTTGTGTGATATGCATTACGTGATTTCCCCGCGAAGAGTGTCTGTGTTTCCCCATAGCTCTTGGCTAAGTTAAGTAGGGCAATGCTACGTTGTTCGAATATTACTTAGTAGCCCGGCTTTACCCCGGATAAATATTATTACTTTTTATTGTCTTAAGATAGTAGTCCGAATTTACCCCGGTTGAATATTACCTAGTATCCCGGCTTTACCCCGGTTAAATATTATATATACTACATTTTATTTGGGGAAGTTACTTTGTGCATATCATACTTGATTGAACAGTTTTAGCAGTATGACTGGATTACTATGACCTTGACTTAGGAAGAAATTCTAGGTTCATGATTGGTTTGGGCCTTTTGTGATCCTGCTGTGCGGGGTCACATCATAGTAATCAAAACCTTATTATATTCTAGACTTAGATGGTGGCATTTTGATTTATGAAGTGTACACATTCCACGATAATATCTTTCGTTACCTGGATCTATGATATCATTTGAGACTGGAGTTATTCCTAGCATCTTCTTCTCTATTGAGTGAGACGAGGTTGGGATAAAATATGTTTAGGTTGTTTAATTCGTTTCTCGTAGATCCATCCGGTGGTGGATCTTTTACGGATATTGCCACTATGGACGCAATATCTGAGGAGGCGAGTTGAAGCAATCTTCTGCTTTATGTTGTGTGTAAAAGATGTTTATCGTTTTCGTTAGTAGAACTGTGAAGCATGTTAGTGATTACTTGAATGTTGTATTGATATCCACTGAGCCCCCTTTTTGGGATGATGTGCTCACTCGTTCCACTTCAGTTTCAGTTTTCAGATACGACGATGTACGTGAAGACTTCCGTTTCAATATCCTAGAGCTTTATCGATATAGGGATACCGTGTATCTTTTATTGTATGTATCTTTATTTTTTAAAACGACACATTATTGTATTCATATCTATCAGAAGGAGATTCATCTATACAATATCAGAGAGTTTGTGTTTTATTGATAGAACTTTATGTAATTATGATTCTTATGACCAATAATCTAGATTTGATACTTCAGTTAGGTTGTAATCCTATTAGCTAAGCAGGTTTAGTAACCAGGGCGTCACATAGAACAAGTTGGTTCCATATTTTGGAGGCAACTTGTGCTAGTTGTTTTCATTATTGTTGAGGTTGTTCACAAGTTGTTGAGTTTTTTCACAAAAATCTAAACCTAAAAGGTTTGTTGAGGTTGTGCAATTACTTACAGTTGGCTACAAAAGTTTTCTACCCAAAAGGTTTGTCATAAAAACAACACAAAATAAAAAGAAAATAGTAAAGAAGATGCATAATACCTTGGTTTCCAGTTTTCCCAGAAACTACCATAAGACCACCCCTGAACTTTCTAGTAAGAAACGTAACATCTATTATCAGCATAGGACGGCAATACTTGTTGAACTCTGTAATGCAAACTTCAAAAGAAATGAAAAACCTCTCAAACTGCCGGTTTTCAGCATTAAACTCAAAGTTTATGACGCTTCCAGGATTATAACGCTTGACTGTTTCTTCATACCACAAGAAATCAGAATACGACTCTATATCATCTCCCCAAATACATTCTTTGCAAAATTTCAGTCCACCAAATGCTTGATGGTAGGTGAGGTCAACTTGATACTCCCTGAAAAACAGATCTTGAATGTCCGCGACTGTTTTCTGCTTACCTGGGACTCTAATATCATCTTTTATAATGTTCTTTATAAAAGTCTTCGTCATTCGAAGCTTTGAAGGATCAGAGCAAGACAAACCACAAGAATGCTCCGATATAAAAGTCTTGCACTTAAAAGCATGGCCGCCTTTGAATGCCAAAGAAGAGTTGAACCTCCACTTACATCCTTTCTCTTCTTTAAAAAGACAATGAACTGTATAACTCTTCCGATCAGTCTTCTCATGCTTGACTTTGTACCCACTCTCCACTTGATACTTCAGCATGACATCAACAACTTCTTCTTTCCCTCCCTCAAACATCTGACCAACACCGGTAAGAATTCCAGCCCAAGCATCACACTTTTTTGGTTCTCTTATGGATAATTGATTCATTGAAATGTTATCAGTCGTGTCTTCAACAAAAGCCAAACCTTCAGTTGAAACACAACTTGAAGAAGTTGAAGAAGAAGCAACACATGAAGAGGAAGAAGAAGAAGGATTTTCGAATTGAACATTGAGCTTCAAAACTTGTATTCCCTTAGCTTGGCAGTATGTAACAAGAAAATTCAAATCTAAATCAGACCGAATGATTTGAAGTACACCATTAACATCAGAAAGAATCACATAAGGGACTTGAGAAAGAATACTCCAAGAACGCAACAAAAGACTTTGCATCTCCTTGAAGGTAGTTGATTCATAGATAACATGAGAGATGTTTAAGTTACAAAAGTTGATCTCTGCGACAACCATATTTACCTTGCAAAGAGAAGAAAATCAGTAAATTGCAAAGGATACAAGTTGCGAAAACCATATTTACCACACCAGGTTGATCTTTGGATAAAATATTGAAAGTAACCAACCAAAGTTGTTTCAACAACCAGAAGCAACTACCAATAGTTGTTTTCAAAATTGGAAGCAACATGTCCTGGGATTCAATATGTGTTTTCAATAACAACAACATTCAATTCAAAACACATTTCCTTGTATTCACTAACATAATGTAATCAGGTTTGAACTACTACATGTTCTGAGATTGAATATGTGATTCAGCATGTCCTGTAT
The DNA here is from genome assembly GCA_023529315.1 of Papaver bracteatum. Classification (NCBI taxonomy): domain Eukaryota; kingdom Viridiplantae; phylum Streptophyta; class Magnoliopsida; order Ranunculales; family Papaveraceae; genus Papaver; species Papaver bracteatum. The sequence goes on from JAJJWX010001985.1 coordinate 723,706, forward strand.
CTTAAAATATGGTCATGACGGAAATCACTCGGGGCTGTGCCCCTCGTGAAAATTATATTCAAGGCAATCAGTGGAAAAAGATGAAGTATACACATCAAAAACTACATTGTTGTTTTAGAATAACCAAAAACACCAACAATACACATAGAAAACTATAACAACCAAATTTTTGAAATGATGCACATCAAAACCTATAACAACTACATTGTATGGTTACCAGTTTCATCTTGTTTCAAAATGATAATAATAAATTGAAAAAACCATTTATTCAAAAGGTATAAACATGTCAAATACACGGTTAATAACAAACAAATTCTATATTCAGAACAAATATGTTAAAAACAAAACAAAAGTTTAGAGCAAAAAAATAAATCTTACACATTACTTGAGATTGAACTTGAATAATGAGAAGAAATCAAATCGTTTGATCTCTGAAAATAAAGAATCAACTCCAATAACGAATCGAGCTTCGTAAGATCTCTGCAATCGGAATCTGAAGTAGATCTTCAGATTCAATGGTTCGAATATGAAAACACTTCTGATTTCAGTTGAATTCAAAACCGATTATGAAATCTGTACTCAGTTGAAGAACAATTATTCTGGAACAGAATTAATGGAGAATCTTCTTCTTCAATGGAGATTTCGATTGATTTCAACTACTTCACCAATTTCAACTGATTCAACTAGATTGAAGATTCAAAATTGCATGTTTCTTTATCAATGGAGATTGGTTTAATCTTACCCCTACTCAGCTCAACTAGATTGAAGATTCAAAACTGGTTAAACGATTTCAATTGATTCAATCCTCGGCTCTATTTCGATTGATCTGAGCTCTCTCTGAAACCAAATTTTTTCTCTCTGAATTTTTTTTATTCTCGAGAAAACAGAAAACCAAACCTTATATGTTCGGACATAATAAATGTTGTGGAGGGTAAAAACGGGCTTTAACTTGTTAAAGATATTCAGCCCATTGTGAAGTTGCCCCTGAAGGGTATTCATGCTAAGCCCATGGATAGTAGGGGCATAAATAACATTCCCACAAAGAGAAATGGTTATCCGTTCTGGAGAGAGTGGTCGATGACTTTCCGTTTTGTTTTTGCTTATAGCGGTCAATGGTTGGCCGTGCCTTGAATTTATCAGGGAATTATCACTAGAGATAGGCCCTTCATTAGAGCTAGGCCCTTCCCAAGCTGATATGTAAAGGCATTTGGGAAGAGCAGGGCCGGCCCTGCCATATAAGCCACACAAGCCACGCTTGAGGCCACGGAGAGAAAGAGGCCACGGAACTAAAAATGTTCCCTTCCCGTTTCAGTCTATTACTAGATTTGTGCCCGTGCTACGCACCGGGCATTTTTCTTCTTTCAACTTGGTATGCGCGGGGTTTTTGCCCCGCCCCATGGCAATGAATTAATTTGGTGTGCGCGGGGCTGCGCCCCACCCCGTGGCGATGCATTTTTGATTTGTTGGCGTGGGGCTTTGCCCCGCCCCATTGCATAGCATTTTTTATTTGGTGTGCACAGGGATTCTCCCACCCCATGACGGTGCATTTTGATTTCCGTGGCGATGCATTTTTGCTTTGGTGTGCGCGGGGAAAATACATGAAACGGGCGGAGAATATATGCATATTTTATTTATTTATTTCTTTTATTTTAATAGAAAATATGTGTGAAATATGTTGATTTTTTTCGCCTTTATATATTAGTTTGGAAAAAAAAAGTCCTGATATGGTAGGTACTCGATTTCCAAATTGAATTTGGACTTCCATAAAATTCCAAACACGGTGAGTTAGATTTTCAATTTGAATTTGTAATTTTTAAATCAATTATATGTTGCCAATTAAATATTAGCACGTCATGAATTCTAAATTGAATTTTGTTTTCTTTTTTAATTATTATTTTCCTATTCCGTATGTAGCAAGGGCACGATTGTAAACCCCACATTAAAATTTGTCATAATTGGTTCTATAAGTTTTTTAACACCTACAACCTCAATATTTTGCTGGTCGAGTAAAATTAGCTGGGGGCTTACAGCACCGGCCATGACCCCTTAATGGCATCAAAGTTAGCCATTTTTATTAGAAAATTATTATATCAACAATAAATTCCTTCCTAGGTAACAACTGTGACTTGACGTCGAAAGATGAAAGAAGTTTCTTTCTTTACAGCAAATTTTGGGAGGGAGTTGTTTAAAAACATTATCCAAGTTACTGTCGCATAGGTCTTTAGTCACAGTCCACCTGAAGCGAATACTAAATGTTTACCCCTCCAACACGTCTTCAGCCTCGAAGTTTAAACTAAATGCTTTGTAAGTTTTGTCTCAACTCAAGCAAATCATTACTTTCCGTTGGATCAAGTCTCGTCTAAATTGCAGCTGCCAACTATTAGAATTGTGAACATCACCAATAATAGCCTTCTTATTCAAACTCAAACTAAACAATCTTGGATATTTTTCCTTAGAGCATATGTTTTATAGCCTCCGATCTCTCCAAACTATGATGCTCCTCCCATTGTTTAGTTGAATACGAACCATAATAGCCTTACGCCCCTACTATATATATAATATTGGTTATCCGTTTTTGACTGGTAGGTACAATATAACTTGAGTGTGTCTTCCTCTTTCCGCCATAACTTTATGGAAATAAGTCATTATATTCATGTGGCCATTAATACCTTGTTCAAAAGTTTTTATGAATGCCTAAGAGCATTTAACCGATCATTTTCTTTATGTCTACGGATCTTTAATACATTACCACGTTTAGTAAGAATATTAATTGATTTGATGAAAGAAGGATGGCATCATCATCTTCTTCTTCCTTGTCCACATTCTTCTCAAAATTTAACTCTTGTAAACATCCAGTCCACCTGTAGCACCCATTGGAACCTTGTTCATTAGTGTGCTGCAGTGGGAGCTTCTTTCAGCGAGAGGTTATTATATCTGAACCGCGTAGGAAATAGAGAAGAACCATTGGAACCTTGATATAGACATGCCTAATTGCCTGTAATTGGTATGAAGTAATTGCAAGCTTGAAAGTTAGAGAAACCATAATTAAAAGACAAAAAAATTGAACAATTAACAACAAATCAATTAAATTCCAAAAGACCAAATTTTGAAGAAAAAAAATTAAAAATACCTTTGAAATTGAGCACGGTTCAAGATACTATCTAAGCATGATTCCTTCACATGAGAAAATGGTCTGCTAAAGGTTTCTTTTATATAGACTTGCACAAAACTGGATCCGGAAATCCGGTTAACTTTGGTATTTGTTCCATGATAGGAAACCCGGTTAGATCACATGAGGAAATGAATATTCTTTGCGCCAAAACTTAGTCACATAAGGAAATGTTGATTATTTCCAAACATAGTTGTCGGGAGAAAGTTTCGAACACTCATCTGACGGCACGCGGGTTATAACCCCAAAGGGGTTATAACCCATCCACAAAAAACTCATCCAAACAAATATGACACAAAAACCCCAAATATCATAAACTGTCTATATTACCCTTCTACTATTTAAATCACCCCAACAAAAATAAAAATCAACCCCACATTTAAATTTTATTAAATTATCACAACCAACAGCAACACAGTAGCGCCGCCGCCGCTGCACCACCGCCAACCCTGCACCACCACCACCACCACTGCCGCCACAGCACCACCGCAGCCACCACCACTGCCACCAATGCACCACCGCCACCTCCCACCACCACCACCACCACCACCACCACCACCACTGTACCACCACCACCACCGCCACCCCCGCCACCAGTGCACCACCACCGCCTCCCACCACCACCACCATAGCACCGCCGCCACCTCCCACCACCACTGTACCACCACCACCGCCGCCACATCACCACCGCCACCCTGCACCACCACCACCGCCACCACCACTGCACCACAGTCGTCTCCCACCACCACCACCACCACCATTGTACCCCCCACCGCCGCCACATCACCAACGCCGCCTCCGCCCACCACCTTTGTCACCGCCGCCAACCACCACCACCACCACTTCCAACCGCCACCACCACCGCAGCCAACGACCACAACCACATACGACCACCACCGTCACCGAGAAACACCATCATTATCACCGACCACCCCCACCAAACAACATCAGCCACCACAAACAATTAATTTGATTGATCAATGTTCAGCAAAATGAGAAAAAATGATGCAACCAAACTGAAAATGAGAAAAAAATGATGAAACCAAAACTGAAAAAAATGATGGAACCAAAATTTAGCGTGCAAATAATTTTCGTGAAAAATGATGTAACCAAATTTGAAAAAATGATGGAACCAAAATTGGTTTCACCAAAAAATAGATGAAACCGAAATTGGTTTCATCATAAATACGATGAAACCATAATTGGTTTCGTCGAGTGCAATTGCTCCTTGGCTCGAGTTCTTTCTGCAACTTCAACTACTCCTTGGCTCAAATCCGCCACACACCACTAGCACCACCACCACCACCACCAATACCGAGCAATTGCATCACCACTTTGCCAGCCACCGCTACCCGATCAGCACCACCGCCAACACCGCCGAAGCGACCAACCACCACAGTACCACCACCAACTACCATCGCCGAGCAGCACCACCTTTATCACCAACCACCACCACCAACCAGCCGCCACTGCAAAAAAAAATGAATTTCATTGATCAATATTCAACCAAACTAAAAAAATGATGAAACCAAACATAAAAAAATGATGAAACCAAACAGAAAAAAAATGATAAAACCAAAGCGAGAAAAAAATGATAAATACGATGAAACCATAATTGGTTTCGTGAGAATTCACCAGAAGAAAAATTATAAGAGGTATTATACATGTTCATGAATAGAGAAACATCGTTGAAATACGATGAAACCCATTTTGGTTTCATCATAAATACGATGGGACCGATTTTGGTTTCATAGTATTATACATGTTCATGAATAGAAAAACAACGTTGAAATACGATGAAACCGTTTTCGGTTTCACCATAAATACGATGAAACCGATTTTGGTTTCATGGTATTATACATGTTCATGAATTGAAAAACATCGTTGAAATACGATGAAACCGATTTCGGTTTCATCATAAATACGATGGAACCTATTTTGGTTTCATCAAGAGTAAGATGCTAAACTAAGCTATTCTATTCATAAATCTTCTCATAACCTGCAATAATTCACTAATCTTCCATAATTCACCATGACGGATCTTGGTAGCAGTAGGTGAACTAAGTTGAGACTACGACAGAATGTCATCTATAACCTTTTCTGCACTCCAGAAATCCATACAGAAAAAACATAATTCCCACTGCAAATAGAACCCTGAGTGTGACACAACTGGAGTGTGTATGTCAGTGTATAATAATTGGACTTCCCATATCATTTAGTAGAACTCTATCTTGAGACAACCACTTGTGGGTTGGTACTGAAATCTGAACTTCCATCTCAAGTACTCTACTCTTACCAACTTGTGTAGAATCATAATCCCCACGAGCAAGACTTGAATTCCAACTATATTTTCTACAGTCCACCCATGTAGAATCACAGTGAGCAAGAACGAGATTTTTATCATCTGAATAGGAGATTCTGTCGAGACCTGATGCTTCCAGGTTGAGTACTTAGGAGCCTTCACTTGGTTACATCCTGAAGGGAAACTCCATACACAAAAAGATAAGTGCATATAACTCCAACCTGAGTGCCCAACTTTACACTTAACTCTTACTGGTAGCATAATTGTCCAAAATACTACAGATGTAAGTAATTGAGGACGCTGAAAAGGACTGAGTTTCCAAAAATGTTGCTGAATTCGAAAAGCTATGGAAACTGGCTGTCTATCAATAGCTTGAAAAGTTTAATAAGAGTCTAGTGAAGGACCATGTAAACCCAGCTAAAACTGCAAGATAATAGCACCATTACCACAATTCCATCTCCACCTTACACACCCAACTATTATCCTCGACCAGTGAGGCTTATATGGATTCAACAAGTTATCAGACTCAAGCAACTCACATTTGAGTTGTAAGAAAAATATTTTTGCTCCCTTCATTTCAAGCACTTGAGCATACCAAGTATGTGTCCTGTTAAACCTCACCACCCTAGCTAATAAGGAAAACAAAAATCTATTCTCCTCTGAGAATTCAACAACCAATTTCCAGGCACCGCCGAACTCAACAACCTAGACAAGTATAAGACTCAACGAATTCAGAAAACAGAATGCATAATCACTCACAGAATGAGTAGACTCCTGAATAAGCTCAATTACTTTTCCACGATCGAATAATGCACGAGTATGGTCAAAAGAAAGATATAAACAGTCCTTACCGAGAAACTTGCTATTGAAAAAAATCTTAGAGCTTGCAAGTTGTTTTGCGAGAGGATAACGAAGATGCACTGGGTTGAAACTGTGACAGAAGATAGTTGAAGCGAAATGACATTCGTGAAGCTTTTGCAAAACAAAGTTTATTGCTCCCCACATCTCAACCATTTGAAACATTAACTGAAAATCCATCTCAAAAGTTACTACTCTAGCCAACAATATTACTGAAAAACTACGTCTCTCAATCACTGGAACATACATCTTCTTCGCATCCATAATTGCACAACAAGTAACACAGAAACGAGGAAACAAATTTATAAACTGCAAATCTGAGTCATGCTCCAGGATAAGATGCAATTGAAGAAGTAACATCCTATAACATACAGTATCCATTAGAAGTATTTTAACGAATAGCTGCCAGGTGACACTAAAATTACTACCATCAGCCAACATACGAGCAATTTTATCTCTAAATCGTGAATCTGACCAGTACCCATTCTTAGAATTCATCTCATATACATGATTTCTATCAATTTCATCCATTAAATTTGAGCAAACAAATAGTGCAAAAGAACATGAATTAATTGAATCGAAACCAAATTCATAAACACCGGCTAAATAACAAAACCTCTTTATGAGTTGAAAATGTTTCCCTATAGCAAATATGTGGTGAGATATATTGAGAATAGTGGAAAAACACTTACCCCATCTGATCTGATCCTTTCTTTCAAAATTATTCACTTCAGTTTTATCAATTTTTGTTAACTGACAACTCACAACATCAATTGAAACAACAGCTTCGTTTTCAACGAATGGACGAATCAATGACAAATCGGAAGAATCATCTTCATCAACAACACCAGTAGGGATGGGGTTGATTTCCTCAAATGGATAGACCGTGAAATCACCAATTGAAACAAGAGAGTCTTCAATGTTTGATGTTAATTTGAAAAACCCATGTAAATCCTTAATTTGAATCAGTTTGAGATCCATAATTTGAATCAGAGTCTAAAATTGAATTTGTGGTAGCATCAGGAAAAGAATTTGGAGTAACATTTTACTAGAAGATGTTATCTCTCTCTGGTTGAAACAGATCCATTGATAAGATGTATCAATTGCATCGCGTCCGACCGAAACAGATCCATTGACGGAGTACATCCTCCTTCTCCCATCTTCTTTTCTACTTTTTCTTCGTCTTCATTTCGTTTCACTAATTGGGATTTTTCTTTTTCAATCAATCAATCAAACCAAACCAAAACCCTCGATCGGATCTGTTTGCAGAGGAGACGGAGGAGACAAAGGTGTTTCTGATGGTGGTAACGCAGGTGTTGTCGCTGGTTTTCATGGAGATATTTGTTGCTGGTGGTGGTGATGGTGGTGGGGAGAAGGAGGCGGAACAAAGAAGAAAGAAAAAAGATAAGAGATAAGCCGAAATGAAGATAAAAAGGGTATTTTTGGGTTTTTAAAAAATGATAAAAACTAAATTTACTTATTATTATTTGACCTGGGGTTTTTGTACCACTTTGTTTTGAAAAGGTTTTTTTTTGTTAAAAATAATATGACCGGTTTTTTCTTATCACTAGTTTGTTCACCTAGGGGTTTTGTCACTAGTTTTGTTTTTTAAATTTATTTAACTATTTTTTTATTTTTTATTTATTTAACGGTTTGGATGTGAGTTTTGTACACCGTTATTAAAGTACAGTTAAGTATTGGTGTAAACACGGTGTAACTAAATAATTCAAGTTTAAATTCTAACATAAGTATTGTCTACCCATTTTTTTCCAACACCGTTACTAACGGACAGTTAAGTATTTAATGTATCCAAATTGTAACCAAATTTTAATTATTGCAACCAATAGAGTTATGCCAAGTGTCCTCACCATAGCTTCTGCATTAGAAAAGGCCGTTCTAGGCCAATAGAAAGCGAGGGTTTCATCACCGTTTAACGTGAGAGCATATTTTGTCAAGGCCTTTAAGGGGGAAGATATGTTTGAATAGGGATGTTTTGTAAAAATAATTAAACTTGTGGGGCATAACTTAAAAAAGTAGATTTGCAAGGTGTCACTAATAAAAAACTGACTTATGAGGGAACAAAAGAGAAATGATTTATCATGTGTTTTGCTTGATAGGAGGCCACCAAATTTTTTGGGCTTTAGGACACTAGAAACGCAGGACCGGGCCTGAGGAAGAGGTTGGGCATCTCCACAAGACTCAAGTCTTACTCCAATAGGGAAATGGCATTTCGGATTATGTGCGGGAATACTCGAGTCCCCTGTGTAATTTATCCGGATCTCAAGTCCAGCAAAATCTTGTTAGAATTATTGATCTAGAACATGACTATAATCCAAAGTGTCTGACATCGGTTTGGCTAGTACAGCTTTAGAGGAGGGAGACTAGCACTTCACAACACGAGTTATGTAAAGGGCGTGCACTTTTTTTCTTCCTCAATTTTTAATCCTTCAGTCATTACAACTGAAATTCGTTTGCAGTTATTTCCACCAAAAGGTATGATACTTCATTCAAAGCAGCAAAATCCGCAGGCTGATAAGAGCAAAAGTTACTTAAGTGACTAAAATGAAAATAATCACATATGCGGATATGCCCACGAAAAGCCATGTTCTCTCTTGAGATGAATTGAATTTGAATGTGCGAGTGGGGTTAGTCAGTGAATGGCAATGGTGGCCGATATTTTCTCTGAAGCCGTGATATATCAGTGTTGCTAGACTGATCCAATGGTCATATTGCTTGTTCGGATTTTAGGTGATAACTTCACAAAAACAGCGAGATAAAAATAATAATTAAGCAACGCCTCCTTAATTTACATACTTCCAATAAAAAATATTCCCGGATACATAGCAGTGATAGCACTAAAGAAATATTATTAGTCTCTAAAGAAGGTAAGAAACGTGACTGTATGCTCATACAAACTCAGGAATCTGCATCTAAGAGATATGGAAGCAAGAGTTCAATCCAAATTACGACCATATAAATCACTTCACTAAATGGTTAAGCACTACCAATTCACTAAATGGTTAACCACTACCAATTCATTAAAAGAGCATCAACCACTGATACAGCTCTGTTGTTAAATGAGAACCCAAAATTGCAACGTTAAACAATCTCTGTAGAACCTAACAAAAGCTAAAAGCTCTGAACAACCCAATACAAAAAGGTTTAAAATGAAAGCCATGAGGCATGAAGTAACAATGAAGAAAAACTAGTCTTCTGAAATTTCTAAACCCATGATAATTGGAAGGGCTAGAATGAAGGTGGAGGAAAATAAATGAATGAATATGGAAGGGAAGTGAGATGATGATGATGGGTTTGATTTTATCGAATCTCTTTCTATGAACATGAAATCTCCTGGACACACCCTAGTTGACAATCCAATCAGATGATTAATCCTTTGATATTTCTAACTGACTAGTCTCATCATCATGGGTAAAACTACTGCTACCTTCATCTGGTTCTTGTAATAACAATGAAGAAAAAGAAGGAGCTAACGAAGAAGAAGTAGGTGAAGATGAGGATTCATTGTTTTCCTCATCATTATTATTTGAGGATTCAGCAGCAGTGCTAACAAGTACATCAACAAAAGCCCTAATAGTGAATCCATAATTTTTCTTCTCATTAATTTTTAAATACCAATTTACCAATTCTTCTAGCTCGTCCCAATTCTTCAACCCATGAGCTTGAATCATATCTTCCATTGATTTCCTATAATCATCATATGGATTATCAGAATCCATTGCTATTTCTTCAGTAATGATACAATCAGGTTCGAATATTAATCTATCAGCTCTTAATCCACGATCAATAACCAATTCATCTGATTCAAATCCAATTTCGGTTTCGAACAAATCATCGGCACCACCTCTGAATGAATCCATTTTGGGGTGTTTACATGAAGGCCATTCCCAGATATAAGAAAACACCATTTCTTTATGGTGAGAGAGAGAAAGAAAGCAGGGAGAAAGAGAGAGAGAGAGTAGGTGGGTAGGAAAGCATTGAAGGGAAAAAAAAAATATATATATTAGCCAGAAATACCAAATGTTTTTCCGAGGGAAAGGATTTTTTTTCGAGGGAAAAAAAAATTAAAAAAAATTTTGAGGGTTTCCAAATTAGAGACCAGAGTCACGCGTTCCCTATGTGATTCTAAGAAGGGTGGAGATGGAGCATGAGGTGCAGAAGTGACAATACGAGACCCCATGGCCTATTCCCATCCACGAGGTCAAAATAAAAAAAAACCTATTTGCCATGGCAAGTTGCATAGTAAATGAGTTCGCTATTTTTACACTATTTATTAGGCTGACCGAGCGAAACGAGGGAGGATTTTATATATGGTGACTTAATGTCAATATAAAGCGTGATATTTTTTCTCAATTTTAGAAAAAAAATTGAATTTGGTTCAACGATGAAAAGACGACACAGTCCCTCTTTAATTTTTTTTCCTTCTATAAACAGATGTAAATACCTGAAGTGTTGAGGACATTTTTGTCAAATGAAAAAAAAAACAAAAACACGGGAATAGTTGAGGTTCTGGGGTCGAATCCCGGCACATCCAAAAGTTTCATTTTTTCCTCCCTTTTTCTTCTTCTTCCTATCTCTAACATTCAATTCTTTCTACCAAACGAACAACAGCAGAAATCTCTCTCGATCCTTTCTTTTTCGTTTCATCTTCATCAATTTCACACCCTAAATCTCCATTAATCTTTACTTTAGAGTACAGAGTTCGGATTTGGTTGATTGAATATTCAATCTTCTCTAACCTGTAACCCTAAATTCAAAATTGGGTAAATTGATTGAACCACCACCGTCACCAAGTTCGTCCTATGCTTTCTAATCGAAGATTGGGTGAATTCATTGAGTTACTTCCACGTTGATTACTTTACAGAGAGATCCCAAATTATTTTTTTCTAATCGAAGATTGCAAATTTCAGAGTTCGGTAAAAATTTCTGATTGAAGAACAGTCTGAGGTAAGATTAATGGGTCGCATATGATAATTTGGTTTAACTTTTACATTTTTACTTTAGGCCTCATTTGAATTTGAGTCTGACAAACCCTATTAGTTTCTCCATTGGTGTTAATATTATAAGCTCGTACTCGGTGATGAGTCTTTGTTGATTTTCAATCAAAGACTACTTGCTGATTTTTAAGAAACGGATAAACATTAACTTGGTCCAACACAGGTCCACAGAGAGTACCATAATCATTTAACTTGGTGTGATAGTAAGCCCTATAGAAAGTTATCCTTGTCCTGTTTGAAATGGCTTGAAATTTATAAATCGAAGTCTTGAATTCACCCTTTCTGCTGGATGTAAATGGAGCTTTGAATGTCTCTTTAGCAGCGAAAGCTTCAACCATCATTGACCCATGACAACCATTCTAGGCGCTAAACTGTAGGTTTTATGGGTTTAACTTATTTGTGAAAAAAAATAAAGGGAAAATCCAAAAAAATCCGTTTTCTTAACTTCTCTTGCACTAAATTATGAACACAATAAGTGATGGTGTGTTTTATGGGTTTGAATTCTGTTAACTTATTTGTGATTAATAAAGTTACCATTTTAATTATCATTGCATTTGAATAATCAATGAAATGTCAGTTTGTCAGTAAGTTGTTATGAATCTGCACTATGACATTATGGTTGTTATACAACATATACACATTTGGTTTAGATAGTGTCACAAAATATGAATTATTTGATTAAAAGTTCTTATGTCTTATCTTAGGATTTCTATCATACCCCGTCCTACTCTCAATTATCAATCTAACTGACTATGGTTTCTGTGTTGGAAATCCAGCATTGACAACACAGTCGCCTTTGCCCAACACTTTAAGAAGTCTAGGTTTCACAAGATCTTGAGTAAAACTTCCACATTTGACGTGAATGTTGATTGCAGGGAACATTGTGCAGTTGTTTTGCACTTCCACCATGAATTTTGGTGGATTTCTAGATCCCACCTTTGTTTGTTTCACTGTTGGTTTGTTCTTATCGCCACTTTCTGCACCTGATCCTGCAAAACGATAGAATAACATGTTTGTTAGATAAATGAATGTCTGAATCATGTTAAAGGATAGTATAATGCTGGAGCATTGAGATTGTAAAATGACCATGGTTGGGCAGAGAGACAATAAGAAGAAGAGTTCCCCATAGAAGCAGTACAAACTTGAATCCATGTAATTGGTTAAACATATTCTTTGAAGTTTACTGGAAAAACTGAGAAATGTGAAGAGTTCATAGACATGCAACCTTGGCTTGTTATATAGAGAGACTGAAGGTAAGGGATGTTGGCTTTGTGAAACTGGATGTGTGGGTGTGAAAAGAGACACGTCATTATGTGATTCTAAGAAGGGTGGAGATGGAGACATACTCATGAGGTGCAAAAGTGACAATAACAGACCCCATGGCATATTCCCATCCACAAGGTCAAAAAAATAAAAAACCTATTTGCCATGACAAGTGGTGTAGTAAATGAGTTGCATTATTTTTACACTATTTATTTATTATTATCTTGACTTGAAAATTCCCCCTATAAATAAGGTACTTCATATTAAAACTAGGACTCGCTAAGAGTGGAAAATACAACAAGAATAGAGCCATCTAATTCGGAGGTTCGAGGCATCCCACACATTAGATTTATCTATTAAGAGTTGTTTAAGCATATAAGAGGGGGATTAATATCCCATTCTACAACTGAGTTTAAAGGCCTTACAGATTTTGCTAAGATGTCCGCAACTTGGTTACCTAATCTAGTCTAGGAACATAATTAAAGCCCAATTTTTTTTGAAGATGCTTTCACAATCGCCTTCGATGCTGAAACTGTTTATCTTTAGCCCAAATTATCGCCTGTAGAACTCCTACATCTTCTGCTTCTTGTGGATCTGCATTTGAGGATTTCCTTGCTCTTCCACCTTGACAGTTTCCTGCATCATTTCTCAAGATTAAAGCATAACTTGATGGTAAATCTTTGGAGACCCAAGCTGCATCTACGTTTATCTTTAGAGTGTCAGTGCTAGGTGACTTCCATGTGTGTTGTTTCTTCTTGTTGTTCAAGCTATTTCTTTTCGCAGGTTTCCTTTATCTTGTAGCCCAAAACTTTAATTTTACGATTTTTAGTATTCATGGTATACATATTTTCATGTTTGTGAACCTTCTCTTCGTAATCCCACCAATATTTATCCAGATGTACAGAAATACGATATTGAAAATTGGCAAGAAAATATCGAAGATGGTCAACATAGTGTATTTCATTGTTCAAAAGACTCAGCAGTTGTGTGGAACAAGCCTTAACCTTGTTTTCATGCCGTATGAAACAATCCATGAGTTCAAAGAAGTGGAAGCACATAAAATGCTAGAGATAAGACTCAAGAGAATTGTGTTATACATTCTTATTTATGAAAAGAGTATTTGGTATTATGACGAAAAACTACTTCTTCAGTTGTAGAGAAGAATGGTGATAGACATCAACCCCTATCAAAGTGAAGAGATTTCTCGAGATGACTGATAGAAATTGATAAGGGATGATCCACATTGCGTAAAAGATGGAAATTTGATCCAAGAGCTGAGTTCTAGAACTGAGTACCTTTATTGGTTTGGCACTATTTTCAAGCCCAATATTGATATGCAAATAAAAATTTTAAGTCGGAATGGATTTCCCTAGTTTAGGTAAGATGCCACTTGGTGATAAATATATTTCTTCCCAACCTCCATCAGAGACCGCGACGCATTTTCATATCCTAGTCAAGCGGGTTTATTGTTGACTATGCCACAATTTTGTAGGGACGTACAAACTCCATCTATGTCTGGAAATATTGTTTCTCTTCCGATTATTTCTAGTACACTTGAACGTACATATCCTTACTGGGGGTGGGGGTAGATGTTATACCGGAGCAGCATTAGAATCAGTTGAACAAATACCATGATCTACTACAGGGATTTCAAAAATTCCACTTGACTGAGATGCAAAGAGTGAGGGAAAGCATGATGTTTAAGATCCCAAATTTCCTCAACCACATCCGCATTTCAAGCTAACACATTTCAAGATTGCTATCATGTCCCCCTCCTCACGAGTGGTCCCAATTATTTTCAAGGTTATGACAATTCTGAAGAGACTTAACTACCAAGTCAGTCTCTAACCGACACAATCTATGATATGTTGAACAACATTATGGATCCAGAAAGCACGGGAAATTTGATCTTTAATGGTGAGGGAGGAAATGGTCAGGGAAATGAGTAGTTTATGGATGTAATTTAATTTAATTTAAATATTTATAATGTAATCTTTTTGTTTTTATTAACGAAAATTATCTTTAAATTGGTGTTCAAATTGAAACTAGTTTTACATTTCATTAAATTCCAACAGTTAAATAAAATTTAACCGCAGTTGCATCACATAATACTTGATCAAAATTAAATCCATGTACATGAACATTGTAAAGTTCATAACATTCATCGTGCTTAAACCATTTGTTGTTGTCTTCAACAAATTTATATGAGCTCTAATTTTTAGTTTGTTGATGGACAACCCGGTATGATCCCCGCTTATCTTCCACAAAAATTCTGCATACTTTCTCTTATCATTATTGATAAATACGTATCTTTTTTGAAGGCTCTTATTTGTTCTTCCAGAATTTACATGACTTAACGCCATAAACCTTTGAAACATGGTGTCCCATAAATAAAAAGTGGTTAAATGAAAATATATATCGCTTATAACTGATATTCGACATTGAATTAGAGAAACATCTTCTTCCCATGTAAAGCGAGCACTAACAGTGTTGAAATGAATTTGAAGTTGAGATAGTGCAAGTTTAAAAATGAATTTGAAGTTGAGATGGTGTGAGTTGAAATGAATTTGAACTTGAGATGGTGTGAGTTAAAATGAATTTGAATTTGGGTATTTATAGGGGGTGAATTCCTGGATGTTGGATAAGGAATTGTTGAAAGATGATCAAACCGACGAGCAAAGACTAGCGTTGGTGCTATGCAAATCATAGAGCGATGGATTCTCTATCGCTCGCTAGAAATTCTATTGTGTATGCCTAAGTGGTATATTTGACATTTTGGTACATAACGTTTGCCACTTTGCTATACCCATAGTGGGTGCTAAAATGGCAAACTATAGAGTTTGACGTGTGCATAGGAATATGCCTAAGACTATACAAAATAAATTTGTACTTAGTTATTCTTTGTTATATTTCACTTATTGATTTTGTTTGAGAAAAGCTCATGAATTATATTACTCATTCCATTAAAAGTGTTAAATGTATCTTAACTCTTTCTAAATCATCAACAAATATAAATTAAATCAAACTTTTCTTGAAGAGATGCTAAGTGATATAAAGAACTGATTGCGGTAAATGAAAATGAAAGTGCAACTTTAAACTCATATGGGGTATACAACTCTTTTATACTTCAGTTGGAGATGGTTATAACGATATTAAAAACAATAAAAGTAGTAGGTAATCATCACATTGCGGATAGTTTAAACTTAAAACCATCTCATATCCATCAAAAACCAAAATTTATCAAAAAAGAAGATATTACGTGTAACTTCAAAACACAACTTCAACCCCGTTTTTTATCCGGGTATGTATCAGCAAGGTATACCCGTACTAGGAATTACTTGCTAGTCCAGAAATGAGATACCCGGTTACTGGTTAGTCCAGTACCAGAATTGGTTTATCAGCTGGTCCAAAAACATGTTTTTGGACCAGAAACTTTATCCCCTAGTCCAAAAACGTGCCATTCCCACAAGAACTTCTTTTAAATATTCTCAGCTTACCTTTCTGCAACTCGTGACAAACATAAACATAGGAATAAGTTTTCTTTCCTCTTTTTTTCTTCTCAGATCAGTTTCTCTCACTTTTCATTTTGGATAGAATCAATTTATGGTACTGTTTTTCAATCATCTTCATCTGATATTCGAATTAGGTTCTTCTGAGCTTCGAATTAGGTCATCTGAGCTTCAAACCAAGGTATTTATCCTTCAAATCATCATCTTCTGCTGTTGTTCTAGAATTCTTGATGAATAATTAGGTTTAT
This sequence comes from Papaver bracteatum, assembly GCA_023529315.1. Taxonomy (NCBI): domain Eukaryota; kingdom Viridiplantae; phylum Streptophyta; class Magnoliopsida; order Ranunculales; family Papaveraceae; genus Papaver; species Papaver bracteatum. Next base: position 740,070 of record JAJJWX010001985.1, read on the forward strand.
TCTGATCCGATTTCTATCAGGATAATTGTATATGATGTACATTGTTATATTTTTTATGATTTCTGTTTTTATGATGATTTACAATGTGAATTCAGTTTCTAAGTAATTTCCGTTCGTTTTTTAAGTATTTTTTCGTGATTTTTGTGTGTTTCAATTAGGTATTTGAGCGTCGAATTAGGTTTATCACAGGTTCGAACAAGGTATGATTTCTATTCTGTTTTCTGTAATCTGATAGCATATATGATTATGAGTCAGTACATGCCAATACGTATGATTATGACTCAGTACATATGATTATGAGTCAGTAGATGCCAATACGTATGATTATGATTCACTATTATAGCATGCTCTCTTTTCATCCTACAGTAGATTCCAATACATATCAATATGAGTCAATACATGTCAATACGTACTGCATATAACATGCTCTCTTTTCATCCTACAGTAGATGCCAATACATATCAATATGAGTCAGTACATGTCAATACGTACTGCATATAGCATGCTCTTTTTCATCCTGCAGTAGATGCCAATATATATCAATAAGAGTCAGTACATGTCAATACGTACTGCATATAGCATGCTCTTTTTCATCCTGGAGTAGATGCCAATACATATCAATATGAGTCAGTACATGTCAATATGTACTGCATATAGCATGCTCTTTTTCATCCTGCAGTAGATGCCAATACATATCAATATGAGACAGTACATGTCAATACGTACTGCATATAGCATGTCAATACAAAGACTCTTTTTGTTTCATCTCAGTACGTGTCATTTTTTACAGGGTTAACATGTCTGACGTTGCTCCCAAACCAGACTTCTCCATCTATTCTCATGTATACCATAAGCAATATCATTTTGCATATGAGGTTACATCATTTTCAACTTTAGAGGATTTGAAATTTTGCATCTGTAATATGTGGAGCTGGTTGACTCCATCGACTATTCTGGTTAACTATTTCCAGAATCAAGCGATAGTTCTTATTCTTGCCGATGTAACACTCCAGGGAATCGCTGCATTACATTCTTCAAAGCAATCATCTTTCTTTGATTTGCACGTGAATATAATTTCAAATGGCACATCTAGTTCCTCTAGGCGTATGGAAGTTGACAGAAACGCAGACTTAGTTGTCAGTGCAAAGAATAGTTACTTGAAAGAGGGTAAATAAGCTCCAAGAGTGTTCTTTACAGATGGTTGGGATAAGATTTTTGATGATACAGATCAATTATTCTATGGTGGTGTTGATTTCGTACGTATAGCATGCCAAAAATACTGCATGAGAACTGGATACGAGGTAATTAAGAAGAAGAATGACCTTGAGAGATTTTCCGACGTATGTAGTGTAAAAGGTTGTTCATGGAAGCTTCACGCAACTGCCATTGGTGGTTCTATTGATGTTTTTAATATAAAACAATATGTGGGAAGGCACACCTGTAGTGGTGGTTATATGTTGAAGAATCCAAGAGTTACAAAAAAACTCATGAACAGTCTAATTCATGAGATGGTCAGGCACAACCCTCGCATAACACCAGCAGAGATCATAGATTATCTTAAAGTTAGTGGTGGCATCGAGATCCAGTATCACCACGCATATCATGCAATTGAGTTGTCGCATAAACAGATTTTTGAGGGATATAAACTATGTCGTCCCATGATTTTTTGTGACTGTACTTTTCTCACTGGAACATTTAAAGGAGGTCTCATGGCAGCAACATGTCTTAATGGCAATCAAGGTAATTGGTTTTTTTTTTTTTTTGATATGTAGTGTCTGGTAGTATCAATATGTAGTGTCAATCAGTTGCTTAACATGTCCTTATGTAGTGTCAGGTTTTCACATATCAACAAAGAGGTAAACCATACTGCATGTCAATATGTAGTGTCAATCAGTTGCTTAACATGTCATTATGTAGTGTCAGGTTTTCACATATTAACAAAGAGGTAAACCATACTGCATGTCAATATGTAGTGTCAATATTTTTCTTCTTAACATAACTATTAATTCCTTTTTGCAGGGTTTTATCCGCTTGCGTTTGGTTTAGTACCTGGAGAAGACAATATCAGTTGGGAATGGTTTTTCAAGAAACTGAAGGAGGATTTGAATGATGATCGCCCAATCACTTTTTTGACTGACCGAGGTGAAGGGTTGGTTAAATATATTCCCAAAGAGTTTCCTGATTCTCATCAAAGATATTGTTACTTCCATTTGGACAAAAACTTACCTATCGCAAAATCTGACGAAAATTACAAGGAAGTGACTGATGCTTTCCGAAAGGCAACATATGCTCTTTCTCATGCAACATACGAGGAAGGTCTTTAAGAAATGGTTAATTTGGGAAGGCCTTGGGTTGCTGACTACTGCCGCAACATTCCCAAATAAAAGTGGTCCAGTGCTTTCTTCAAGGGCTGTAGTTATGGTTACACTTCATCTAGCATTGCTAAATCGTTCAATAGCTGGATTAACAAAGAGAAGAAATTACATGCGTGTGCGTTCGTTGACTCGATCAGGTTTGTATCAGTTTCCTTAGTCACAGTATAAGCTTATATTAGTTTTCTTTTTGTAACGTTATTAGCATATATGTTCTGTTAATCTACATATATTTTTAGTATAATAGACTTGCTATTCCTTTTGTCGTGTAGGCTTCGTATGATGGAAATGATGTCAGAACATCGTGAAGAGAGTCTCTTGATGGACCCAGAACTGCTAACCCCTATGTATCAAGCCTTGATTGAACTGCACATTCAAATTGGTCGTCCCTGGAATGTTAGCCAGTCAGATGCTAATCGTTATGAAGTACATTCTCCAAGTTTAGCGTTTAGACCTAATCTCTATCATCTGAATGTTATTTACTTTATCTTTTTTTTTAAGTACCATGTTTCTGTGAGAACATATTAATATGTACTGTCTATATTATGTGTACTGAAAAATAACCCCTGCTTGTTTGGATCTTCACCGCTCACGTAACAGTGCATCATTTTGGTGAGTACCTCTTCAATCTTTAACCAATGTTGTAAATCAAAAATTGTGTGCCAGAACATTAGGAAAAGGTTACCATATGATGCTTCAGATATCAGACGCAACTGCAACCTACTCAACTTAAGTTCTTTAACCTTCTTAATAGTGTTCACAAGCCCCCACAAGCCCCTGAAACCGGCTCGGTATAAACTTCTTGGTTTTGCAGCTCTTTTCTTACGCTTACTACCACCTACAACATATCAAATAATCTAAAACCATTACACAACATATCAAAGATACCATATCAATATGTAGTTAATGTATCTACCATGTACATGATACAACTACATGCTGATATGGTACATATCAGATACCACTACATACTGATATTCATCACTACATACTGGTAATTATAATAACTACATACTTTTATTCATAACTACATATCAGATACCACTACATACTGGTATTGCAGTTACCACTACATACAACATATCAGATACGACTACATACCAGTATTGGTGACAGATATCTACTGGTACAACTACATCATCATTGTAGTGATATATGATCTTACAAGTCAGTATCTACCACCAGTAGTGGTATTCATCACTACCTACTAATAATTATAATAACTACATACTTGTATTCATAACTACATATCTGATACCACTACATACTAGTATTCATCACTACATACTGATAATTATAACAACTACATACTGATAATTATAAGTATCTACCAATACATACTGGTATTCATCACTACATACTGATATGTAATAGTAGATACCACTCTGTATCAAAACACTACATACCTTCTTTCAGGGGTACATTTTCTCCCCCCCTTTTTGCTTTCTCCTTTGCTTTTGGTGAAGGAGTAGTAGCTCTCAGGATAATTGCTTTGTCCCCCTTTGCTTGCGGTGAAGGAATAGCAGCCTTTGTCACCTTTTTTCCTTTTGCTTTGGTAGTTTCCGCTGCTTCTTTTATTTTTATTTTTGCTTTAGGAGTAGGTGTTGGTGTTTTTCTTTTGGTTTTTCCTGTTGTAAACCAAAAACAACATCAAACAAATATCCCCACATATTGATATGTATTGTCCAACAATATCAAAATATAAAAGGTTTTTCCACATGCTAATATACCAACACTACATACTGGTATTCTTAGCCTAACAACACTACATAATTTGACACTGCATACTGGTATTGTTAATCTACCAATACTACATACTGGTATTATAGCAAATGTATCAACAAAAGTAACCCAAAATTAACAATACAGACTGGTATGTATTCAACATTTTTGCACATGAAGAGTTATTTACAGGTATGACGAAAACACCAGAACATATTAGTATGTACTTGACTTTTTACCTTTTTCCAGAATTACTTCCGCTGCTTGTGGAGGAGTACCGTCATTTTCACTCGATTTTGTTGATGGAGGAGTGACACATTCAGAATATTTGGACATGCTTCTTGTTCTTGGTGAATTTGCAGCGGTTTTTTCTTTGATTTTTGCTGTTGGTGAATCAACGACAGTTTTCTTTCTTGTTTTTGCAGGTGAAGGAGATACTTCTGTAATTACCTCTCTAATTGTTCGTTTAATTTCTCTTGTGGTAACCATTTTTTTTCTGATTGAAAATTTCTGAAACGGATTAGGGTTTTTCTAGGTTAACGCTGAAGAATATTAGGGTACTGTTTGATCGAGATTAGGGTACTTTTGATCGAGAAGAATGAATGGAGAATTATGGTACTGTTGAATCAAGAAGAATGAACCAAGGATTAGCGAACTGTTGATCGAGAAGAAAGGAAATAGTAGTTGCAGAGAAGAATGAAGAAGGAAGATGTGGGGGAGACAGTTTGCGTGACCATGAGGGTAGCCTAGTAAATTTACGTGTGTTTAAACCTTTTTGGACTATAAGATAAATGTTTAATCCCGCTGGACTAGCCAGTTACCCGGGTCGGGTTTTCTGGACTAAACAGGAAATCTCTCATACACGTAAACTCCAACCTAACCCAACAATACTCTACCTAACTCGACCATGGAGGTTAAATAGGTAAGAATGTGAATAACTCACTCGGCTGGTCCACCTGATTCTACAATACATGGTTGATGGTTTATAACAAGTTCAACTACTTTTGATAGTTTGACGGAATATGTAATATTCCAGAGCTTTGCTCATTTTATTTGGTATCTTTTGCCATTTGGATCTGATTTGTGGGTCTTCTGATCACATAATGTGAGTACACTTACAGGCATATCCTATCATGCATGGAAGTGCGATAACAATGGATTACTATATCAACAAATTAACATACCTAATACATGCAAGAAATGCTAGCAGAAATTCGAGAACTATGACAACAAATACAAACCACACCAATGTCATATATATATAGTTAGGCCAACCAAACAGAAAATGAGCTAGCTAACCAGACATTCAAGCACCAAAAGGAACAACCAACGACTGGATCTACAAGAATATGGAAAGACCTCACTGCAAGAAAGCCTCAAATAGCTGACTGAGCCAAAATCATCCGCTAAAGTCAATTTTGGATACTGTTGGGATTTTCCGAGTGAATTTTGAAGTCATAGATAGTATCAGGCAAGGATGTCATACGGTAGACCTTATCCAACACTGAAATAGCCTAAGCTTTGCCCCCCTACAAGTTTGTGAGAAAAAATAGAAGTGAGATTAACTTGGTACTTCTAAAATAAGTAGAGGCAATGTGGTTGATTAGGTTATGGTCGACTCTATCCGAGAGTTGGAAAATTATTTTCGATTATTTGGATAAATAGTCAGCAACCCGGTCAGGTACAGGGTAGGAAGTCGGTTGTGTTTTAAATGACCAAATGTGAGAGATGGAAATGAACAATTGTATAAGCTCTCTTAACCCTATTAGGGTGCCAGAGGCATGTATTTATATTAAGCTTAATGGACATGTTGCATTGGACTCTTTACGCACAAGAAACCGACTTATATGTATGGACTATATATGGACCAAACGATATATACATTGTACTTTATTCTTCACCCCCCCTCAAGCTGTATACGGTGGTAGATAACGTGAAATCTTGCCACAGAGAAATCGAAATCTGGCAGTGGACAACCCTTTCGTGAATAAATGAGCAAGTTGATGTGTAGTAGCAATATAACATAATTGGAGATGGACTGAAGATATTCGTTCCCTGACAAAATGATAATGGATATGAATATGTTTCGATCTTGAATGTTGAATGGGATTGATGGCTAGATAAGTTGCACTGATGTTATCACAATATAGAATTGGAGGCTGCTTTAAAGATGAACCTAGATCATGCATCAAGTATTGAATCCATGTAAGCTCAGCAGATGTAGAAGATAAAGCACGATATTCAGCTTCAGTGCTGCTGGTAGAAACTGTTGGTTGCTTTTTAGAACCCCATGAAATAAGATTCTTACCTAGGAAAATGCAATAACCAGTAGTAGAACGAGAAGTATTTGGATCACCACCCCAATCAGCATCAGAAAATGCTGTGAGCTGCAGAGGATTATTGCGCCAAAAGGAGATTCCATGGAAAAGTGTGCCTTTAAGATACCGTAGAATACGCTTCACAGCCAGGAAGTGAGATTGTGTTGGTCGATGTATAAACTGACTAACCAGATTAATTGCATAAGTGATATCAGGATGAGTCATGTTGAGATATTGTAAGCCACCAACCAGACTGCGATATAATGTTATATCAGGAAATAAATCAGCATCATTGGAGGATAGTTTAGAACGAGGCGAAACAGGAGTAGAAACCGGTTTCGAATCAACAAGATCAATCCTTTTTAAAAGATCCAATGTATATCTGTTTTGAGTTAAAACCAAACCATCCTTTGTGCGCGTAGCTTCCAAACCAAGAAAATAGTGCAAATCTCCTAAATATGTCATGGAGAATTCTTGTTGAAGCGTAAGCAAAAGATTTTGAAGACCAACAGTATCACTTCCGGTGATAATTATGTCATCAACATATAGCAATAAGATGATAATGCCAGCGCTGGAATGTTTAATAAACATCGTATGATCAGAGTGTGATGATTTGAACCCAATATTCAAGAGAAAAGCCGCAAAGCGATGAAACCATGCATGAGGTGACTGTTTCAAACCATAACGAGCTTTGTGCAATAAACATACATGATCAGGATAACGAGGGTCTACAAATCCCTGAGGTTGTTCCATATACACTTCTTTATCAAGAGAACCATGTATAAACGTATTCTTAACATCAAGTTGCTTAATGGGCCAAGAAAAAGATACTGCAATGCTGAGAACTAGACGTACCGTGACTGGATTGACAACCGGGCTAAACGTCTCATCATAATCAATGCCATACTGTTGTGAGTAACCCTTAGCAACAAGACTTACTTTACGTCGATCAAGAGAGCCATCATATTTTTGCTTCACACGATATACCCACTTTGAACCAATAATATTCATACCAAAACGACGAGAAACAAGTGACCAAGTATGATTGCGCAGAATAGCATTAAATTCTTCAAGCATGGCTTCCCACCATTCCTTGAATTTGGATGCAGCAGTAAAACATGTAGGCTCAGAAGGGAGTGAATTAAACTGTGATATAAAACATTCCAATACGGGGTATCTAGTAGAAATACAACCTTTAAAACTTCTAGGTTGAATGGTGTTGTCCTTGAGTCGAGTGACCATGTGGTGAGTATTAGCAGTCGAATGAGGGAGCTCTTGTACAATAGGCAAGTCGGCTGTTGATGTAGATGGAGAAGGAGAATCAGAAGTGAAAGACGATGTTGAGGGTGCATCAGGAGAGAGTGGAGGTAAATAATATACTGTAGGAGGAGACAGTGAAGTATAAGAATGTGCTGGTGAACTAGGAGACAAAGAGATATTGGTATTAGAAAAGGAGAGTCGTCTGGGAGACAAAGATGAAGGAGAATGTGCCTGGGAAGATGAAATGGGTGTAGATTTTGTAGAGGAAGGAGGAATCGAGTGCACAGGATACAAAGGCACATGAGTAACAACTACGTCGGAAGAAGAGGGATATGGAGAGGAAGTATGTGTTGCAGTAAGGTGATTAGGCCAAGCCAAAAGAGTACTAGTAGTAGTATTGGACTTTAAGGTAGGAATCATAGCACCAGAATCATTAGGAAACGGAAAGAGAGACTCATCAAAAATGACATGACGATATATATAGATCTTGTTGCTCTTAACCTCAAGACGCTTATAGCCTTTATGTCGATCACTATAGCCAATAAAAATATAAGGTAGTGTTTTGGGCTGCAATTTATTGTGGAGAAAGTGATTTAGAAGAGGATAACAATGGCAACCAAAGGCCTTTAAAAAGGTATAATTAGGAGAACGGTTATGGAAGACATAATAAGGAGAGTTATTGGAAAAAATAGGAGAAGGAAGACGATTTATCAAGTACACAGCAGTTGCATAAAAATCAGCCCAAAAACTCCTAGGAAAACCACTTTGAAGCATTAAAGATCGACCAGTTTCAGTAATATGACGAATCTTCCGTTCAACAATGCCATTTTGTTTAGGCGTGCTGGGACAAGAAGATCTACTGATAATTCCATGCTCAGTTAAAAAAGACTTTAATGGTTCAGCGTATTCATTGCCACCATCAGTTTGCAATACTTGTATGGTTGTGGAAAATTGAGTTTCAATCATAGCTTTGAAGTTAATAAAGCAACGATACACTTGTGTTTTGTCAGATAAAAAATATATCCAAGAAAAACGAGAACATTCATCAACAAACAAGAGAAAGTATCGAAAACCACAAGTAGATAAAAATGGTGCAGGACCCCATAAATCTGAGTGTATAACAGAACCAATTTTATTTGAATAAGTGCTTCAAGATGAAAAAGGTAGACGATGATGCTTAGCACCAACAAAACTAGAACAGATAGAACTTGATAAAGAAGAACGAGAATCCAATGATAAACTAGACTTAAGAGACTAGAAGACTGCATTGTTGGGATGACCTAAATGCATATGCCACACAGATGGGCTAGCTCGAATGCCAATGGTGGATGCGGAAAAAGCTGGGACATAGGACGAATGAGATGAAGAAAAACACTGGAGAAAATAGGGTACATGCCAGCTTCATTCTTGCCCTTGTACAGAAGAGTTCCCGTTAGCCGATCCTATATACAAAAACCATGACGATCAAAGTGAAAAACACAGTCAGAATCTTGTGTAAGTTGGCCAACAGAAACTAAATTTTTAGCAAGAGAAGGAACATGAAGAGTGTTCTTCAGAATCAACTTTGAGGAAGGTGAGGTAAGAGTTACATCACCAATTCCCGTGATGGGTAATAGTTTACCATAACCAACAAGAACTGTATCATTACCGTTGTAGTCAAGACGATTGCTCATCTGCGAAGAGTCAGATGTCATATGGGCAGAAGCAGGTGTGTCAACAAACCATTAATTCTCATACGGCATAGGTTGAATATATATTGACGAAAAAGCATGTGGGAGATCAAAATTTGATGCTGAATGGTAGGCTCGGAAAGATACCTACTTCTATGTATAAACTGCAAGTGCACAGTGTTGACAAGCAACACAGGGCAAGCACAGGTCGAACCACAGAGACTTGGAGAGTGTAGAAGTTGATTCTAAATCCTGATTCAGAGAGTAACCAAAAGGGGTTTGATTTTGTCGATACGACGATATGATTTTCAAGTGACTGAAATAATAAAAGTAAAAGATGCAAATAACAAGATATGTAAACAATGATAATATGGATACTAGGGTATTCAAATCCACCAATAACCTATGATATGCATTCAACTTGTAATATTATTCTTGTCCTTATAGTAGATTCAAGTCTACCGTATAACTAAGGTGTTTCTCCAATGGATAATTTAATCGCAACTAAAGTATTTCTCCAAAGCATTAATTGTCTAATTAAGCACAACTAATCTAAAGATCAATATTTGGTTAAGCATGAGTTGTAGCATAATTAACATAGAGATATTCTAACTACAATGGATACATGGCATACATTGTGAGAGCAAGATGTTGAAAAACTTGGATTAAATTATATCTTTAAACAATTCTAAACTTTCAAGAACAAGATATGAATACATACCAATGAGATTAGGGCTTCATCTAAACCCTAGTAAATGAAATTAGAACATGAAGAACATTACAACAAAATTGAAATTTGATAAACTAACATGAACAAGCTATTCTTGGATGAGTTTTTAACACAACAAACCTCTCTATTTATACACAAAAATTCTCTCACACTTGGGATCCGAATTTCACTATAGCAACCACTCAACAATTAAACAAAACATGTTTTCTTAATTGATGGATAGAATGGAATACAATGGGGGTGAGGTGGATGTTTTGGAAAGAATCCAATGGGGGTGAGGTGGAAATGGATTTGGGTCTTGGGTTTTGGATCATGGGTTGTTTAATCCCATGAATTTGTAAACAGGTTGCCACTGATGCGCGAGCGGGTTGCAACGCTTCCAACTTTCTTCTCTTTTGTCTTCTCAATTCTTCCAAGCTTTATTTAGTACTTAAAAACACAAAATTAATTAATACAAATATTTATTCTTGAAGATGGTAAGAATGCAGAATTTGGGATAATATATGACTTTGAAGCGCGAAAGATGAGTTAAGTGCCAATGAAAAGGTGTATGAATATGCAATATTTGGCACTCATCAAATACCCCCAAACCTGAATTTTACTTGTCCTCAAGTGAAACAGAAATCCAGAAATCCTAACTATACCATTGTCGCTGGTCTCTCGAATTCATTTAGCGTATGCATCAAGCCTTTAAACCCCTAGGTGTCCCTAGTGGACGAGTTGTAGTCTCGTGAGGGCCTACCAAAGATGTACCCACAAAACCTTCTCCAATTTCAGAGCATCCATAGAAATGTCTTCGTCTTCGGTCTTCAACTGTAGATGATGAACTTCGGAATTTCGTAGAACCATGAAAATTTGTAACCAATATATTTTTTTTTAAGACCCGCTACACAGTTGATCATCAATTTTTATTTTTTTTTAATTTAGTGACCCGCTACACAGCTGGTCATCAGATAACACACTACAAAAGACCCGCTACACAGCTGGTCTTGACAAAGACAACCAAAAATAAAATGCAAAATACTATAAAAGACCCGCTCCACAGCTGGTCATAAAAAAAATGCAAAAGACTACAAAAAAAAAACTACAAAAGACCCGCTACACAGCTGGTCTTGACAAAGACAACCAAAAATAAAATGCAAAAGACTATAAAAGACCCGCTCCACAGCTGGTCATAAAAGACACAACAAAAATTGCAATACTCCCCCAAAACTAAATCTAACATTGTCCTCAATGTTTCAAAAGATAACAGAAACAACAAAACATGAGAACAAAACAGATTCAAAGGAAAGAGATTACCAGATGCCAAAAAGGGTGGTGCTAACCATAATTGAATGAATGCTTTGAAAGCAAATAATATGAGCGCAAGACAAAATGTTTGGTTAGCACACAAATATATCAACAAGATTCAAAATTTTACCTACTAGATTATACAATGATGACTCACCATGTACCAACAATCTAAAAAGTTGAGGATCAACCCAAAAGACGTAGTGCGGAAACATCAACAGCCTTACACAATTATAACAGGACAGCAATGCAAGTGAGACTGCATATGTGAATGAGTTACCCCCAAACCTAGATTTTTCAATAGATATATTTTTGGGTACATAATCTAACAATTTCAGGGGTGCACCATGCACAAGATCTAGTTCAAAGTGGATTTTGTCAGGGATGGATGGAGAGACATGAGTGAACTCTAATTGTGGCTCATCAAAGGTATTATATTTAACTACAAAATAGTCCAAGAGGACTTGAGAGGCACACAGTTCCAATCCTAGATTAGGTACTCTTAGAAAAGTAGGTTTAACAATAACTTTACAAACCAAATCTAGGTTGGGTGCAAGATTACCAGTTTGTGACATGGGCAGGGAGGTAGGCACATCATTATTAGGCACATCTATAACTCCTAAATCATTTGCCTGTGTCGCAGCATGCTCACATTCATAGAACAATCCATCAAGACCCAAATAAGTATCATGCTCATCCAAAGTTTTATTCTCATGCATAGACAAATCCAAAGAGACATCACAATGTGACCCAGGCAGAGAATCAGACACGTCAATTATGTTTTTATGCATAAGATCATTAGTGTTGACAGGAGATTCAACATTACCTATGTCAGACACAAGTACAACATCATGCTCATGCTCATAAAACAAATCAATAAGCCCCAGTTCACAATCATCCCCTAGAACTTCAGTTTCATGCATATGAATATCACAAGAAACTTCACACTGTGACTTAGACAGAGAATCAGAAACATCAAAGTTATTTTCATGTATAGTATCATTAGTTTCTACAGAAGATTCAACATTTTCTAAGTCACAAACAAGTTGTGTAGCATGCTCTCTTTCACATGACAACTTCACATGCTCAAGATTAGTAACCACATCACATGTAAATGGAACATTAGAAGAAACTTCATCCATTAAGGTCGAGGCAGATAAGCCTAATGTCTCTGAACCCAAAGGTTCGACAATATTTTCAGTAAAAACATATTCTTCTAACATAACATCAACATCATCATCATAGAAATGCATTTCCTTATTTAAAATCGTAGTATTTCTAGTTCCTTCATTTAAAATAGGTTCATATGCAATATCAGCTGCACAAGTAAGACTAGGCATACCATTTTCACATTTTATTTCATTAGGACAAACAAATATTTCATCCTGAAATTCCTCCTTTCCTACATTTTGTAAATGAATCAAATTCATTTTTAAAAATGCATTAAGTTGTTCAATGGAAGGAGAGTATTCAACAGTAGGAAATTCATAATCAATGCTATATGGTTTATCATGCAATACACTCCTAGCATTATTTTGTTCGAAGCTTCTGAGATTTTCCTCCACATATTGAGAAGTACAAAATTGTTCAAATTCCCACTGTGGTGGATGATACATGTGTGCATGGTCATTAGGGTCTATAAAATACTGATCGCAACCTTCGAAAGGTTGATTATGGTCCCAATGACTATCAGCTTTGTAATCTGTTGTCATTTCATATTTTGGATTTTCATGATATTCTCTAGATTGCCTAAAATCATGCAAAATATAGCAATTCTCAGCAGGATGGCCTAAGCCTCCACATAAGGTACAAGCATAGATTTCAGATTGCATTTCTAAAGCTGTGATTTTAGCTTCTAACTGATCCAAAAATGATGACTGTGAGGGTTGGGCACTGTCAAGATGTTCATTTTCACCTTGTGGTGGATGATACATGTTTGAATAGTTATTAGGTTCCATGTATTGATGCTCAGGACTGTGAAAATGTCCATAAAAATCCCTATAACTATTGACATCATGGTCTGTTGGAGGCTCATAATATGAAGCATGCCTGTAAGCAAGCTCTCTAATGAATTTGTTTTCATCCTCACCTGCAGACCAAAATCCTGACATGATCTCTAACTAGCACTAGGCTTGTTGCAGAGATTGGGAGGTACACACTGAAAACAGACCAATATTTTTTTTATTATTTGTTTTTTTTTGTTTTCAAGCCCGTTCTCTAATGACCTCGGGCATACATTAGAAAAACAAAATAAAAGAAGAAATAAACGAAAGGGAAGTTCTATGCAATCGCAAACAAGGATGACTCCACCACAGTAAACCTACTGATTTCTAGCAAACAAAAAGCATGATGGCTCCACTTAGATTGTTTTCTAGACCAGCTTCTAATCCTTCGAAAGGGAATTCGTTACAATCTGAGTAAACCTCTCTGGAATCAATCTGAGTTTAAATAAATTGAATATAGGCGAGGGAAGCTGCAGGAGCTTTGATACCCAAGGCCTCACCGCAATACAAGGCGGTGCAGTCACGCATTCAATTTACAGAAACCGTCATGAACTTCGAAGTATGCTTAAAGAGTAACCAATATTTTTCAAACGACTTTCCTACTAAGCTCGTTACCCTATAGGTCTCGTTCTATTCCAAATTTTAAAGCTTAGGTTCCCATTTGGTAACGTTTTCCTAAGGCGGGAAAGAAGAGAACGGTGATGAAATCCGAATCCATAATCTTGTATGGCCAGCTCTTTCCCTTTACTAGGAAAATAAAAGCATCCGTATTCAAGTCCTCGACATATATGTAACCGAAGGAATACAGTAACTCGCTAACAAGGGATTCGCGAGTGTTTCGACAAACGTACCTCCCGTTCCAGACGGGGGATGAACCGTTGTTGTCGACTCGGGCCACGACTCCTATGTCATGAACGAACCCGAGGGGCCGAGGTGATATTGTAATCACCGTCCTTCTCTGCAAACAGTTTGATATTTAATATTACGCTTCCGTAGGGTTTAAAAATAAAAATAGAATGTCCAAAGTCCAAAGTCCAAAAATAAAAAATGCAAAAGAAAAAGAAAATTACAAGAGTAGAGGAATCCTAATACAAACTAAAAATAAATAATTAAAATAAACTCTTTTTTTGTTTTTATTAAAATAAAAACTTCTTCCGCTTTCTTTCCTTCGCCTTTACAACAGCTACTCAGGCACCTGTTGAGCTCAAAAGAGGTAGTTAGGGTTTCGAAGTTTTAAAGAAAAAGCAAAATTAAGAAAGAAAAAAAATATATATATATATAAAATAAGTGTAAAATTGACTGTGAATAGTTGCGTTGCTACAGTACTATGCTACAGTCAGGAGGCGGAATATGAACAATGAAAATATGTACAATGAAATATGAAAAGTAACATGCTACAGTTCCAGGAGACAATTTATGAACAGTGACAGGAGATAGAAACTTCAACTACACCGCTACCGAGTCTCCGGCAACGGCGCCAAAAACTTGGTAGGATCGGAAAGATACCTACTTCTATGTATAAACTGCAAGTGCACAATGTCGACAAGCAACACAGGGCAAGCACAGGTCGAACCACAGAGACTTGGAGAGTGTAGAAGTTGATTCTAAATCCTGATTCAGAGAGTAACCAAAAGGGGTTTGATTTTGTCGATACGACGATATGATTTTCAAGTGACTGAAATAATAAAAGTAAAAGATGCAAATAGCAAGATATGTAAACAATGATAATATGGATACTAGGGTATTCAAATCCACCAATAACCTATGATATGCATTCAACTTGTAATATTATTCTTGTCCTTATAGTAGATTCAAGTCTACCGTATAACTAAGGTGTTTCTCCAATGGATAATTTAATCGCAACTAAAGTATTTCTCCAAAGCATTAATTGTCTAATTAAGCACAACTAATCTAAAGATCAATATTTGGTTAAGCATGAGTTGTAGCATAATCAACATAGAGATATTCTAACTACAATGGATACATGGCATACATTGTGAGAGCAAGATGTTGAAAAACTTGGATTAAATTATATCTTTAAACAATTCTAAACTTTCAAGAACAAGATACAAGATATGAATACATACCAATGAGATTAGGGCTTCATCTAAACCCTAGTAAATGAAATTAGAACATGAAGAACATTACAACAAAATTGAAATATGATAAACTAACATGAACAAGCTATTCTTGGATGAGTTTTCAACACAACAACCCTCTCTATTTATACACAAAAATTCTCTCACACTTGGGATCCGAATTTCACTGTAGCAACCACTCAACAATTAAACAAAACATGTTTTCTTAATTGATGGATAGAATGGAATACAATGGGGGTGAGGTGGATGTTTTGGAAAGAATCCAATGGGGGTGAGGTGGATGTTTTGGAAAGAATCCAATGGGGGTGAGGTGGAAATGGATTTGGGTCTTGGGTTTTGGATCATGGGTTGTTTAATCCCATGAATTTGTAAACAAGTTGCCACTGATGCGCGAGCGGGTTGCAACGCTTCCAACTTTCTTCTCTTTTGTCTTCTCAATTCTTCCAAGCTTTATTTAGTACTTAAAAACACAAAATTAATTAATACAAATATTTATTCTTGAAGATGGTAAGAATGCAGAATTTGGGATAATATATGACTTTGAAGCGCGAAAGATGAGTTAAGTGCCAATGAAAAGGTGTATGAATATGCAATATTTGGCACTCATCACTGAACTGAGACGATGACAAGTCTGTGTTGTATGTTCTTTCGTATTGCACCACTGACAAGTAACAACTTGAGTTTGAGGTGGAGAGCCAAGGATATAGCCAACTTGATTATTACGACCGTAAGATGGACGTCCATAGGATGGATTTTGATGTCCACCATAGGGTTGAAAACCATTGTTATGACCACGACCATTACGATGATTCCATCCAGCATTCCAGTTTTGAGTATAACCATTATTATTCCAACCATTATTCCAAGTATGTCGACCCCAAAAACTGGTGTTGCCTCCACGATGTTGATTGAAATTAGGACCACGGCCATAGCTTCCACCACGACCACGAGAAGAATTGTTATTCAAGCCACGACCACGCCCAAAATTATTGTATGAATTTGAATTTTGATGTTGACCACCACGACCAGTAGAAGCACCAGCAAAGAAGGAGACCGGACTTTGAATATCAGCAGCATGTGTTTGTAAATTTTTCAAATATTGAAGATGAGATTCATGATGTAAGAGCAAGGCATGAAACTCAGTGAAATTAGGAAGAGTAGTACGGGCTATGACTGCTGTGTAGATGTTAGACCAATCAGCACCCAAGCCACATAGTATTATAAAAAAAAGCTCAAGATCAGACACCGGTTGAAGAACAGCTGCTAAGGAATCAGATATTTCCTTTATCTTCAAAATATACTCTGAGATTGACGAATTACCTTTTTGAATAGTTGACAAGTTTTCTTTTAGCTGTAGAATACGATCAGGACTAATTGTTGCATAGGTAGAACGAAGATAGTTCCATACGTCACGATAATTTCCACGACGTGCACATTCAGATTTCATAGTTTTAGTAAGAGAACAGTTGAGCCATGACATGATTTTTTGATCAATAACTTCCCATTCCTCATAGGATGGGTTGGGAGTTCTAGCTTGAGTTTCTTCATCGATAAGCTCTTTTGCTGGTATTTCATGAGAGTCGGCAAGATATTTATAAAGCCTTTGTGATTTAAGAATAAGAATAGTCTGCGATTCCCATAAAAGATAGTTGTTTCTATCTAAGAGAACTATTTTGGTTGAAGAAGGCATGAAGGGTGATTTTTCGAATAGAAAATGACAAGAGTTAGACATAAGAGAACCTATGATCTGCGAGATAGAGGTAGGGATAGTTGGAGAACCAAAGCTGTGATGAGAAGCCATAGTGCTAGCAGTAGAAGAAGCCATTGTGCTAGAGGTAGAAGAAGAAGATGATTGAACTTGGGAAGTCATGATGAAGATAAGAGAAAAGAAGAGCAGGCTAGAGTTTCGGGAAAAAAAAAATTGAGGCTAGGGTTTTAGAGAGATCGTTTTGGCTCTTAGTACCATGAACAATTGTATAAGCTCTCTTAACCCTATTAGGGTGATAGAGGCATGTATTTATATTAAGCTTAATAGACATGTTACATTGGATTCTTTACGTACAAGAAACCGACTTATATGTATGGACTATATATGGACCAAACGATATATACATTGTACTATATTCTTCAGTAAAGTAACTTGTAATATGTTGGAAGATTTCTAAACAACTTATATTTATAGTTACCAAGTAGTGGGGCCATTTTCGTCCAAGTGAATGAGGCTGTTGGTAGTATACTTTTAACCAGTCCGGATGTCTAACTAGCCATTGAAATCTATAGTTGACAAGTATTGGGATTACATTTGGATCGACTCCATTTGGATGCTCGTAGAGTTTTTTTAAGGAATCGCGGGATGTCTAATTGGCTTCTCTTAGCCATAGTATTTGAAAAGGATATGGTACCAAGAATACCACCAACTTTTTCGTTCAACAACCTGTATGGACAAAACATAATAAAATTGCAAGTAGACCAACTTAATGATCCTTGATAATATGTATATAGAGTTTATACCTCTATTTATTCTCAATCAGAAAGTTTAGACACTAGATCAAGTTTGTGAACCTAAATGTTAAGAATAATGCTTGGAAAATCTCAAAAATCAATATCCAAGATCAATTTATTCGTATCCAAATAATCCAATCGGAATTCTGCCAAGTAATTAAACTTGTACTTAGATTGAATACGTACAAACATGTGTAAATCCAATTATAAAGATAAACAATATAATGCAGAAAGGGAAAAACACAAGACGCCAGAAATTTTGTTAATGAGGAAACCACAATAGTAGAAAAACCACGGGACTTCGTCCAGATTGAACAACATACTATATTAATCCTCTACAGACACTAGCCTATTATCATACTTCAGACTGGAATACAGTTGAGGCCGAATCCACCCACCAAGCGATTTAATTATAGTCACGCTTTTTACGTCTCTTGAACCTCGCAAGGTTTTACGCACTTTATTCCCTTAGTTGACGTCCTTTACATCCTAAAAGTCACTTCAGCCGAAGTGAACACTTTTGATACCAATTTTCCTCTAACAGATAAGTCCATTTGATTTTCGTTTAGATCAAAGATCAAGGTATGGAAATATGTTTGAAATAGACAAAGCTAGCAAACCTCACAAATCCGGAACTTACAACTCCACCATCAAAATTGAGGGGGGGGGGGTGTCAAATAAAATAAGAAAAATACCCAAATAAGCGACAAAAATGATTAGAACACGAAAGTACCAAACACCAACCCTTCTTTTCCCAACTATCATAATCGAGAACATCATTTCATTCCTATTGGATTCTTCTTATTGCCTTTACTATTAGAGCATTGCTCGGTCGAACTCGAAAGCGTTGCTATCTCAAGCTTCTTAGTCAAGTTTAGTTGATCAAAATTATATACTTGATTTCTGGTCTACTTATAGCTATGTATCGGATTAGGATAGAAGTGTGTAGTTGAGCTTCAGACTTCACGACATTCACCAATTGAAGAAGAATATCCACTGAAGAGCTTGTAGGAATTTCACCAACAAAAGGTATGTGGAGACTAAAACTTATCTGTCACTCAGAAGTCTATTCTATTCTATCTTCTAATGAGACTAAGTCGTATAGCTATGTTATTTGAAATTATAAAATTTGAAATTTCGACCCAAGTTTGTCTCGTATATATATTTCTCGAAATACGTGTTGGAAGCTTTTAGCTTTAGCTAAGCTCATAGTATACTTGACCAGTTAAGCTGGAGACAATTTATTTGTTGGAAACTAAATATTAAGTCAAATATAATCATGTGAAAATTACCTTAAACATCTTACATGATTTGTGTGAGACAATCATTTAATGTTAACTTGGGAAGTTTCGTATTGATCGATTAATCACTTGAAAATTACTTGAAGTTAGTGGTATGAGTAAGATTATCATTGTTTTCTTCTAAGGATGTTTCAAGGATTAAATGAGAGTTTTAGAACGACTACTATGTATGGATATAATGCAGAATGTATACTTTGTATGCTGACTATACAAGTCTAGAACTATTGTTTGCGAACTGGTTTACCTGTGAAAAGGTCTGGAACTATTGTTCGGTACCTTGTTTTCGAACGTATAGACAAGGCCAAGTCATGAACTGTAATTCGCGTACCTTGTTTGTGAATGGCTGGACAAAGCCAAAGAATGAATTGTTGTTCACGTACTCAATTTGCAAATACATTGGTCAAGTTCTAAAATTGGTAAAGTGTGATTTTCATACTCATGAACTCATGTTTGTTTGCAAACTTAATTATTAAGGTATGTGAACTGGTTTTACAAACGGTGGCATTATGTTCATGAATTAGTTCTTGTATAAGTACTTTGTACAATTAAAAACCAAACCGATTTTGTTATAAATGGTTCATATATATTTCTATAAGATGATGCACATTTGAACAACTCTCTTGAAACACATTTAGATTCATTTGATTATCTATCATGATTGATTGACCATCATATTTGATCTAGAAGTGTTATATGAATATGTCTAAAGTATAAGTGTTAATATGGCTAACTTTGGTTGACTATTATTGAGCCAACAAAGTATACATGTTTGGGTACGGTTTATCCATATCTAAATATATGTATATTTTATTTTTTTTGTATCAAGCTAATATCATCCTGCGGTGGAGATTGATTGCTTAGTTTCCAAGAAGACTTAGCTTGAATCTTAAGTTAGGAGTTCATCTAATTGTGAATATAAAATGTTTTGTTACTAAGCTATCATAGCTTTGATTATAATCAACCTGATTTGAAATACCATATAAGGGAGAACTCTAGCATCTGGGAAACCTAATCCCAACACTTTCGTGTGTCCTAGTTGCAAACTAAAGTCGATTCTCCTTTAACCTAGGTTTTCCAAAACCATTATTAGGTTAAAGACTTGAAGACTTCATTTAGGATTAATGAAGCCAGATCCAAATATTTTCTCTATAGTTGCGTGTTCTAATCTTACTTGTTCTATCGTATTAAGTTTGATCTCCTCTAAAATTTGCTCGAGATTCATATATGATAGGTAATATATAAATAATAATCACAACAGTTCTTCGTCTCAGACTCTTGTGATTAATTCCGTAATAACTTCTTTTGTTAATCAGTTAGGTTATGGTGAAGTGACTAATATTTCTAGATTGCTCTTCGGGAGTATAAGATCGGATTATTAGTTGAGTTTCCTATTCACCTTGGTTTATCTAAAGACAGAAACAAAACCAGAATAGACATATATGTGGGAGACATATTTATTTATAAGTCTTCGACTTTGGGTCGTAGCAACTCTTAGTAGTGGGTGAGATCAGCTAAGGAAATCGCGTGCGCAGACGTGACTGTATCTTAATCGGTGTGATACTTGGTTAGGGATCAACTACATTCCAGTCTGAAGTTAACTTGTAGTAGGATAGAGTCTGTAGCGTCTTACAGTGTGGTGTTCAAATCTAGACTAGGTCCCGGGAGTTTCTACATTTGCGGTTTCCACGTTAACAAAATTTCGGGTGTCTGTGTTATTTGTTTTCTGTATTATATTTGTTTATATAATTAAAATATCACAGGTTGTGTGCAGTTCAATCATAGTTGATAAATCTGACCTTGTTTATTGGATAGAACTTGATTGACACTTGGGCATTTTTATTTGGTACGTCCAAGTTATTCTCACATCAATCAGGCTCACAGACTTCTATCTGTTCGATTTGTTGATTGTATTGAAAAAAAGATAAAGATATTTGATATATTTCTTGATTGAGTCTTACTTAAGTTGGTGCTCTCAGAATTATACTGGAGTTTAGTCCATACAGAATTTTGAACGAAATATTGGGTGTGGTTGTTATACCCCCGAGTTTTCAATTGGTATCCGAGCAGGCAAACACGTTAAGACCTCATACGTCTATGTTTGTAGAAATCTGACTCTATGGACAGAAGTGTTATCTCTATAAACGTACCGACACTCTTCGATTGCTCGAATTACTTATGGTGGAAATTGCTTTGTGTGCCTTTTATAAGCGCGTAATCATGGGATCGTGTTGTTAATAGTTATGATCCTCCAATGGTTAATGTAGACGGTGTAACTGTTGTGAAGGATATTGGTAGATATAATGAAGTCGAAATTAGTGATGCAAAGAAAATTTTTGACGGTTTAAATACTATCATTCACGCCATTACCCAGGATCTCCAGCACCATGTGACTATGTGCACTCGGTTTAAAGATGCTTGGGATATCTTAGAAACCGTATTTGAAAGGAATACCTCTGAGAAAGAAGTTAGGCTTCAAAGCCTAAATTCTGATTGGGGAAACATTCGTATGGCTGGTGAAGACTCATTTGATGAGTTTAATTACAAAATGTATGAAACATTTAATGCATCTTTTGCGTTGGGTAAGACTATTCCTGAAAAGGACATTGTGATGAAAATTCTCAGATCATTACCACCTAGGTATGATTCTAAGAAACATGCTATCGTTGAGGGAAATAACCTTGAAACACTTTCCAGGAATACTCTTGTTGGAAAGTTAAACATCTTTGATCATAAGCATATATCCAAAACTGGAAAGGATATTGCGTTCAAAGCATAAAAGAACACTAAACTACTTGATAAAAGTAAAAGTGTTGGAAACTCCGTGGATGATCCTATTGAGACTGAATCATCAAATGAATATCTTGACAACTCAGTTTCTCTGATCACAAGATAGTTTAGAGATCTTCTTTTGAAGAAAAGTAAACGGTTCACCAAAGACAAAACTAGATCCTTAGTTAAACCTCATGATCGTGTTCCTCCTAAAAATAGGAATACCATCGACACTAATGATGAGGATATGCCACAACGCTTCATGTGTAAAGGTTTTGGTCATTGTGCTAATGAGTGTCCATATCGTAAAAAATACACTGGGAACAAAGGTCTTGCTGCAACTCTTGATGAAACATTTGATCACTATGATTCGAATGAAGATGAAAAATCAAATGTAGCACTCCTTGGTGAAAATATTAATTTTGATAATTGTAGAAATACTCACATCAACCTTGATATTTTTCTTAGAGAAACATCATCGACCACATTGGAGGATAAAACAGATTTTCACTGTCTAACGAAATTATACTTCGTATGTTTCAAGTATGTCGCTTTGTTTAACAGCATGTTCGGCTATGATGCCTGAACCATCCTCCAAATTTACATGTCCTTATTGTACTATTAAAGGTCATGAACTCTCTAATTGTTTCAAGTACAAACATAAAGTAAGGTATGTGAATAAACTTCAATGGATAGATAATCAATTAGAACACAATATCAAACTTGTTCCAAAGTCAAATCCATCCAAGGTATGTAAACTAAACTCATCTCCTAAGAAATTGATTTCTGAGGAAAATGTTAGATCACTACGAAAAAGAACTAGGTCTAAACGACCTATAAAAAGGGGTGTCGAAAATTATGTGCAGGAACCTTGTGGTGAATAGATTACTGTTCACCCAGGGCCGGTCTTGAGATATTTTTTCCCCGAAGCAGACATTTTAGTTTTGTCCCCATAATTAGATCTATTTTTTTACATTTCGGTATACTTATTTTAACAAGAGATTTTTAACTGTTGTTTTTCTTTCTAGGTGGAGACGCACCTGCAATAAACAGTTTACGCCTCATATCACATAATTTATAAGTAAACCCCTAAAATTATTATAATTTTGACTAAAACCCAAAGTAGAAAACAATTTTTTTCCCCTAGGCCTTGTTGCCCCAAACTGGGGCTTTCTCTTCTTCCCATATTGGCCCGGCCCTGGTTCACCCCAAGACAGTCTAATTGTGTTGAAAGTGCATGTTGTCTCATGTACGCATATTTCGAAAAGAGACAAAAGTTGTGCACAATCGGGATCTAGGGTCAGAAACTATTCTAGTTTGTATCTTGAATATTGTTACCTGAATTTCTATTTTTTATTTTCATATCTTCAAGTAATCGTATTGAAAATATTTCACCCGATTTGAATAAAAAAATGGGTTAAAACAGACACTTCTACCATTCTTAGGGCTGTATTCGTTGATCGTACGTGAACCCTACTGATCTATATATAGGTTTCGTAACCCTACACTCTTTTTCCTTATTTGAAACTCTTCTCATCAAAAGGTTCCTTGTGGAGATGTTGTTTTTTGTGTTTCTTTTCACAAACCTATATTTTAATTTTATGGAGACTCCAAGCATCATCTCTTTTGATGGAAAATATGTTAATATGATTGTTAAGCCATCAGTCTTGAAGGAAAAAGATAAATCCCATTCCTCTACAACTTTGAAGAGAAAAATGAAGAATATGAAGAAACCAAAGGCTAACACATCAAATCTTCAAAAGTTTTTTATTGTTCTTGAAGATTTAAAAGAAACAAGGATGGATATTCAAAAAATAAAGGCTATCATACTAAGATCTCTTGAAATGCAAAAGTCCCTGGTTCGACAACATTCAAGAAGGTTTGTTTGAA
This sequence comes from Papaver bracteatum, assembly GCA_023529315.1. Lineage (NCBI taxonomy): Eukaryota > Viridiplantae > Streptophyta > Magnoliopsida > Ranunculales > Papaveraceae > Papaver > Papaver bracteatum. The sequence continues at coordinate 763,996 of JAJJWX010001985.1, forward strand.
TTGACTCATTTCTTCATGAACCTTATGTTCCAATGTCTGTTGACGACAAGGAGTTCGGGGATGATAAAGAATTTTTCAATAATCTTAATGTCTATGAAACTTCTTATGAGAATTTATTCTTGTGTTTAAGAAGGTGTAGTAGCAGGAAATACCACACTACACCCCTCACAAGAATTAATACAATCAAGTCATTTTAAGATGAACAATCACAATCTTTATTGATTAATCTCACAAATTTTACAAGAAAGGAAAGCAATGAAGCTAAGAAATTAACAATTGCTATAGACTTTCTCTTTCCTAATGAATTGCTCAACACTCGAAAAAGATCTCCATTTTCCTTACGCCTATTCAACTCTTTATATAGGGTATTACATAGTGGATGACAGATAAGCTATCCTTTAATTTCGGATCTGACTTGCGGTACTTTCGCAAGCTTTTAATGTCAATCTTCGCAAACTCTCTATCTTTCGCAAGATCATCACACATTTCTCGTGTTTGAGATGATGTCACCCGTTATGTCACTTTTGTTGTTTGTCTGCGACGGCTTCGCAATGTTGTAATGAATATTTTGCAGGAACGTTGTTGTTGTGATATTATGATCCTACATCATGCCTCTTCTCATGTCTTCACTGCGAAGGAGAGAATGTCATGAGAATTTGTACTTCAAAATGCCGAAATTGCTTATTTCTCCATGTATTTCTGTACTAACACGATTTTGTATTTTACGCAGAATTTATTACACTTATCTCTTCTTCCATCCACATCTTGACACGTCTTTTTTAACCGCTATTTCTTAACCGTTCATGTCTACTCTTTGCATTGAATGCACTTATCTTCTCGAGAATTTCTAATCTCTTATATATATATATATTCTTATTATTATTTTCTTCTCTTCTTTTTACCTTTTCTCTTATTTTCTCTGCAACTTCACTTCACTGTTCTTCTGTAAATTCCGCTCATGCTACTGTAATTTTTATAGACTTTCATTCTTTCAATCTCCAATTCCTCTTCATTCCCATACTAAAAATGCCTCCAGTTGGTCGTAAAAATGAAGTTTCCTTTGAAGAAATTCGAAAGGAATTTCTAACCATAGGTTTTACTTTATCTCCTATTCCTGGTCAAAACCCTAAATTTGATCTTTCTGCCAAGTTATTTTTTGATCATCCCTGTAATCATGGAAAAATCATAATCTCGCTAGGTTAGCTTCAAGATGGTCTCCCTATTCCTCTCTATGATCCCGAACTTCCTTTGTTTTATGAAATACTATCCCATGCGAAATTCTCACGAGAAGTTTATCTGTTGAGTGGAGACTGTAATCGCCTAATGCTTGAATTCGCCAATCGTGGTGCTGGTAAGGGATCTCTTTATCCCCCAAAAGTTAAGAATCCTAGATTCGCTGGAGTTGCGATTATTCCTGCGAAATATAATGTAGAAAATTTCTTTGAAAATTATGAGATAATTCCCATGAAGAAAAACAGTACTTGCTAGGGCATTCGCTTGAAGAAGAAGGACAATATTGACGATGATAAAATACTTATGCAAGACATCGATTGTCACCCTAGCAATAATACATCCCCACGTCATTCTAAAGATGATAAGTGGTGTATCTTCCCATTATCTCTAGAGGGTCCGTACATTTCCGGCTCTCATGTTTTAACTGCGAATCTCGCTACGTACCAACCATGGGTATTCAACTGGCCTGAAGAGAACGCAGAGGTACATTTCTGAACTTCGTTTTACTTATGATTCTTCATGTTCTTACATGTGATTTATGTAGGATCATAATATCGCAAGAAGGACACATTTGCGAAGTATAATCAACAACACATTTGTGAATGTCGCAGGATGATTTGAAGAATGGCGTAACCGATGACGATGACAAAAACATGAGAAAAGCGTGATGATTCTGCGAAGTTTAGAGTGTTTGCGAAGATTAACATTAGAACTATTGTGAGAATACCGCAAGTCAGATCTGAAATTAAAGGACATCCTAGATGTCACCCACTATGTAATTAACCTATATAAGGAGCCGAATAGGCATAAGAAAAGAGAGATCTTTTTCGAGCGTTGAGAAAGTCATTAGGAGAGAGAAAGTCCAGAGCAGTTGTTAATTTCTTAGTTTTATTTCTTTCCATTCTTGCAAAATTTAGAAGATTAATCAATAAAGATTGTGATTGTTCATCTTGAAATGACTTAATTGTATGAATTCTTGTGAGGGGTGTAGTGTGGGATTTCCTGCTACTACATATTGGTGCTAGAAACATGGATTTTTCCTTGTTTTTAGTGTGAAAATTAGTATTGTGATTTAAAAGAATTTGGAATAGTTGGTGAAAAGTTTCATATAATTTTCGATAATTCATTGAGATTGAAGATATGGCTAGAAGAAGAAATGCTTCAAGACAACCAACAACTATCAGAAGGAGTAAGAGACTTGCTGGAGAAAGAAGAAATGAAACCGGAGAACCGTCAAGGATGAATACAAGAAATGATGAAGAAAAACAAATTCAACAACCAATTCAGCGTACACTAGCACAAAATAGAGCTATAGATTATGATAGAGTGAGTGTACAAACTTGGCGGAAAGATTCAGGGGATGAAGCTGAGGAAGAACAAAAATTAAGAAACGATAGACGAGTAAAACGAGATCAGGAAGCAGTTGGAGGAATAATTCATGGAAATGAAGAGATTGAAGCGGAAGAGCGTGCGAATTTGACAAGGCAGAATCATGAGTTGAGGATGGAAAATATGAGACTACAGAATAGAATGTCAAGAAGCACTACAAGATCAAGTTCAAGATCAATTAGAGGGGAAGTAAGACGAAATTCTCTTAAAGAAAATATTGATGGAAATATTCTACAGGAGGTACAAAATCCAAATGAAGAACGTCGCGAAAATAGAGAAATGATTGAAGATTGTTACATTCCACATGGTGAAATTCACCAAAATAGGAAACGGTAATAACGAAATAATCAAGAGGGTGAAGAAAATCAAGAGGAAAGAAGGAGAATATTACACGGGAGAGAAAATCGCAGGAATCAACAAATTGAAGAGGAACTCGAAAGGCACTACGCTGAACAAACACGCCTCGCTTGCGAGAGGGAAAGAATGAGAGCAGAAGTGGAAGAACAAGAGATTCAAAAGGCAATATGACAAAACAATCATGACAATCGAGAAAGAAGAAATGAACAAAACCGCAACAATGGTAATATCAATGAAGAATATGATAGAGTACAAAAGAGAATCGAAAGGAAACAAAGAGAATTGATGAGGAATGAAAGGAATCACATGAGAGAAAATGAAAGGCATAATCATGTGCGAATTCAAGAAGAAGATAGAGGATAAAATCGCAGAAGGAGACAAGATGAAGATGATGAAGAAAAACAGAATCTCGCAAGGCAAGATAGGCATGAACGCAGAAGAAGGGAAGCATAACTTAAAAGACCAATGAACCAAAATCCAGGTGTAAATGAACAAATCTTAAGAGAACTGGCAGAGATGAGAGGAATGCTAAATAACATAAGAGAAGGAGGCATAAGGCAATTGGATGAGGCATTGAAGAAGCTGTGAAAACTCCATTCACACAAGAAGTACAATTAGGAGGAATACCCCCAAAATGCAATCTTCCTGCGTTAACAAACATTTTTGACGGAACGACATGTGCAATTCAACACATCAAGGCGTATATGAGGTTTATGCTACAGTGGGAAATCATGATGTTGTATTGTGTAAGTATTTCGCATCTAGTTTAACAGGGGAAGCACTGAAATGGTTCGAGGGTTTTCCCAAGAACACGATAACATCTTTCAACCACTTGAAAACTATGTTCTTAGGGACATATATAAGTAACAACTCTTTGCGACCAGTGATTGAAGATGTATTTGGATTAAAGAATAGAATTGGAGAAATCTTGATGCATCTAACCATAATGTAGAAAACAATATGTAGCGAGATGGCATGTCGAGTGGATGAGAGATGTCTCATTTTATCATTCATCAACGCAATGTTCGCAACCAATCTGCTATACATTCAAATTTTTAGAGTCAAGAATACAATCGCAATGACTTAGTTACGGGAGCTAAAATACAAAAGAATAATCCTTAGAATGGGATGAACCTTTATGACGTACATCCTAGTTCGCGAATAAAATTTCGCAAGAGGAAAATGTAAGATCTAAAGTGCGTCATTGATACATGTGTATCTTCCTCTCTCCTGGAACTAGTGATCCTCAAAATGGATTGAGGATATAATTGTAATTTTGGGAAGGAGCACTGATTTTTAGGTAGTATTCTTAGACAAGGAAATATTCCAAGATAAGGCAATATTCCTAGATAAGGAAATATACCTTGAAAAAGAATGTTTCCTAGATAAGGTAATATTCCTTGATAAGGAAATATACCTAGACAAGGAATTCTTTCTGGAAAAGGAATTATTCCTAGATAAAGAAATATGCCTAGAAAAGGTATTATTCTTAGATAAGGAAATAGATTCCTAGAAGGTTTTGGGAAACCGTTAAAGCTATAAATAGAGATGTTTATCTCATAGCTAAGAAAATCTGGGGAGTGTGGTTGGACACCTAGAAAAGGAGGTTTAACACACATACCTAGAGAGAAGTTTGTGAGACAATTAATTATTGCAAAAGCAAGCTTAGAAAATACTTTAAGGTTATTTTAATTAAAGAGATTGTGAGCGTAACAAAGAGAGAATTGTAATAGTTTTCTTGTTCATAATCTAGAGAAGATATATTTCTTCGAGTCTGGTTTCTAGCGTGTTCTGTTTTCTAGTTTTCTTCTATTATTATTATGAATTCCTCCTCTATAATAATAGTCACCAAGGTACAGAGATCAATACGTATCAGTCATAGAAGGGGGTATCTGTTGCATGGCACAAAGATAAGGTTATACCGCTGCTGGAACCTGAGTCATGGAGATTTGGGGTCAATGAAAGCCCATCCAGGAGAGGCACCTTGGATTCTCAACTTGAGCATATGACTTAAGTTGGGCGACTAAGGTAATAAGAACTCTCCCAAGGAGTGCAGAGTATGATCAAGGCGCCAAGGTACACGGTTGATCCAAGAGTGCCTGTGGAGTATGAAACTACCCTTCCCATTCTTGGAAAGTCTTGACTATGATGCACTCGACACGAAGAAAACCCCACTTAGGGTGCAGTCTCGTAACCATAAGACATATAGAGAAAAGGGATAAGAAGCTGTGAAAACAACGGGTTTTTGTTAAGACTGGATGAGAGGAGCTAGCCTTGTATGGAATAAGTATGTCTCCTTGAAAGGGAAACCAGGGGGAAGATAAGGGCGGCCCCTCCATTAGGGAGCTGATAAGTGTCTTAAGATGCAAATATCATGAGGCTTTTTACTCAGGGGAGTATTAAAAATTGTCATATTTGTGCAATAATCCTGAAGAGGAAATAATACAAAATAGAAGATAAGACGAGATCAATGGGTCATTTGATGTAACTGTAAAGACGTCTTGCGATTTCGTCGCAAGACGACAATGTCATGTGGCTTTAATTTCGCAAGAAAGTTTAGGCCTGTCATATTGTCGCAGCATAAATAACAAAAGAACAAAAGGTTAAGGCAAGATCAATGGGTTTCTGTATGAAAGTACAGAGACGTCCTACGATCTTGTCACAATGAAAAAAGGTGGAAAAATAAGACCTTTACTTAGGAAGGAAAAATAAGACCACATCAGAATGCAATCTTACGATTTGTGATTGCGAGATTATGCAAAGATAATTGCGAGATTGTCGCAAATTATTTAACTAAACAAAGGTAGCTTGCTCAATCTCTCATCTGAATACAAATGACAGAGGCAAGTATGGGAATGCATAGAATGAGTTAAATGTTATTTGTCTCCACATGATAGATTTAAGCATAAAGTAAAAAATTAATTGTATTCTGATCAATCATATTAGAAGGGAGAAATTTTTTTCTAACACATGCAGGATGAAACAAAAGAAATAGAGCTTATATTGAAGATTGGATAAATTAGCAGTGATTGATTACAAGAATAGAATATCATAGAACAAATGTACAAGTTTTACAAAAAATCGAATAAGGAAGAAGAATCTATTTCTTGCTTGATTCTTCATTGTCTCCATCAGATTTGTAGGTACTGAATATCGCAAGATAATAGTTCACGAGTATCATAATAAATAAATGAGAAAAGAGATATAAAATGTTAGATGATAGAAGTAGCGCGGAGAAATATGAAGTTTTGCGAGGATGGAGTAATTTTGCGAGTATGAGTTGCGATACTTCGCAATTCATATACAACTGTATAAGTTTTACTATAAATAGGAGTTCAAATGTAAAATTCGAGAGGTTCTTTTAGTGAGTGTTAGAAAATATCTTAGGAAAGAGAATAGAGAAAGTTGTAACTATTCTAATTACATTTAGATACTTCTTTGTAATCAATTGAGAACATTAATAAGAAAATTGTTATTCATCATCAAGAACTTCTTTAGTTTTTACTAATTCTATTGAGGGTGTAGTTGTAGGTTATTCTGCAACTACAAGATTCTTCACCAGATATTTTTTCTTTATCTTCATCAGACTTTTCTTCTCCATCTTCTTTAGATTCTTCTTCTTCATCAGCCTCACTATCAGAAATGACCAAATTAGGAACATTCTTTGGAACTTTTTCTAAGAGACAAGGATATTTGGAGTGAGGAATCTTGTTGTCATCACAAATTGTTCTAATAGTTTCGTTGCGGAAAAGAATAGCATCATTCTTGAAGTTCGCAACAGTGATTTTTAGTTTATTCTTCAGCCTAGAACATTTCTCATTGCGAGAAGAAAGATCCTTTGCGAGTTTCGCTTTTTATTCTCAAGCTATTCAATTCTCTTGCGATATTTATCTTCAGCTTCTGCGAAAATATAACAGTAAATCAACAACATGATGCTAGTTTATGAAAAAAAAACAATTAAATAAGGAAGAACAATTAACAACCTTCTCTGTTAGAAATCATATATCTAATCAAGGTTGTATGCTCGACTTGGAGACTGACATTTATACCTAAATTATTCCTGGCATTATCTAGAACTTTCACATCCTAAGAAAATTAATCATCATTTATGAGAAGGAGAGAACGAGTTTGATTCTCTCTTTCACAGAGCACAACATTTCTACGTTTGAGATCATCTCTTTCAATTTGGACCTTAAGAAGAGTTTCTTGGAATTTCGCTAAAGTTTGAGCACCTTGGAGAGAAATACGATCTTTATCATCTATGAGATCACTATACTTGGCCCTTAAACTATTAATCTCTTCTTTGGAATTATGAAAAAAACATTTAAATTTATTAGCCATACTTAAGACAGATCTATGGTTAATTTCTTAAGAGGCGAAGTTTGGATCTAAGTTCATTTACAGGAAGAGATTCAATCTTATCGTTTGAGAAACTATTTAGAGAAGTATTTAGGCGTTCAAGAAGGGTATCATCATCCATAAGATTGGGAAATATATGAAGAAGAATAGCTTCATCAGAAAGACCATAAACTTCTGCGAAATGGTAATCTGTATAAGAAAAAATTATGAGAAAATAAAATAAAGGGAAAGAAGAAGAGTCCCATACCATAGAGTTGTTTATTGGCATTTTGAAGACTATATATTTTGTTCTTTTGATTGGAATTTTCAGATTCCAACTGCTTGATTTTCTCGCGAAGACCAACAGCTTCAGTCTCCAACTCTTCATTTTTCTTGCGAAGATCAAGATTCCTCTTTTCAAAAGCCGCACGCCTTTTTTCCAAATCTGCGGTTGCAGCATAAGAAGCTTTCCCAGCCTGCGAAATAATGCAGCGAATTTTAAGAATAAATTATGAACTCGAAGCAAAAATAAAAATAAAAAGAAGAGAAATATAAGTATGAAAATTTACCAGGCTATTCAGCGAATGTAAGAAATTTGGAGATATGGATCTATAAACCCCGCGAAGAGATTCATTATTCTCTAAGAGGGGGGGAATCGCATATAGCAGCTATGGATTTGCAGGTATTGGTAAGAGGAGTATCACCAATTCCTTGCCAAGAGTTATAAAAAATACTAGACAATTGTGCCATAAAAGACTCAGGAGGAGAATAATTCCCTTTGCGACAGAATCATCAGCATCATCATCAGTGGAACTTTCATCAGAATGAGAGTTTGAGGGAGATGGATATTGGATTCTTTGTTTCTTTAGATGAGGGACAATAGAATTCTCCTTGCGAAGAGCACCTTTGCCTTTACCTTTATTCCTGGTTTTCAAACTTTGACAGGCTCTTCCACTTCAGCGATAACCTACACACACAGATAAAGATAAGAAATAGAGGCAATAATATATTGTGAAGAATCATAAAAGAATATTTCTTACTTCATATGTGATTGATCGAAGAGCTTATAAAGTACTGACTTTCCCAGTATTGTTATAGCTTGCTTTCAACCTTTCAATATGATAATTTCGCAAATACATGAAAACATTGGAATGGCCAGCAAAATTATATATGAGAATGAAAAGAATAACAACTCAAATGAAGTTTGGAAATACACCTCTTATCTCTTTCTGGCCAGCTGAATACCCATGGTTGATACGCTGCGAGATTCGCAGGTAAAACATAAGATCCAGAGATGTGCGGACCCTTTAGGATTAAAGGGAAGATACACCACATATCATCGTTAGAATGACGTGGAGTTGTATTATTGCCAGGATGCCAATCAATGTCTTGCATAAGTATCTTGTCATCAACAACATCATCCTTTTTCTTTAAACGAGCGCCCCAGCAAGTATTATCTCTCTTCATGGGAATTATCTCATAATTCGCAAAGAAAGTTTCTACAATATATTTCGCAGGAACAATTTCAACTCCAGCGAACTTAGAATTTTTAACTTTTTAGGGATAAAGAGATCCCTTACCAGCACCACGATTGGAGAAATCGAGCATTAGACGAATGCAGTCCCCGTTCAATTGATATATAGCTCGCGAAAACTTCTTATGGGAAAGTATTTCATAAAATAAGGGAAGTTCAGGATCAAAAAGGGGAATGGGAAGGCCAAAAAGAAGTTGACCTAGCGAGACTATGATCTTTTCATGATTGCAAGGATGATCAAAAAATAAATTAGCAGAAAGCTCAGATTTAGGTTTTTGACCAGGAATGGGAGATAAAGTAAAACCTTTGGTTTTAAGTTTCTTTCGAACTTTTTCAAAGGCAATCTCATTTTTACGACCGGCTGGAGGTATTTTTAGTATGGGAATGGAGAAAGGTAGTAAAAATCAAAAGAAGAAGAATCACGAAAAATTACGGTAGCAGAAGCGGAATTTACGGAAGAACAGTAAGATTGCAGAGAAGCTGAGAAGAAAGTAAAAACAAGAGAAGAGAATAATAAGGAGAATATAATTAGAGAGTAGAAATTCTCGAGAAGGTAAGTGCATTTAATGCGGAGATTGGACGTGAGCGGTTAAAAAGAAGTGGTTTAAAAAGACGTGTCAAGAGATGGATGGAAGAAGAGATACGTGTAACAAAATTCACACAAAATACAAAATCGTGGCAGTACAGAAGAATATGAAAAGATGAACAGTTGCGGCATTTTGAAGAACGGTTTCTCATGACATTCTCCCCTTCGCAGATAAGACATGAGAAGAGGCAAGATGTAGGATCATAATATCGCAAGAAGGACACATTTGCGAAGTTTAATCAACAACACATTTGCGAATGTCGCAGGAAGATTTGAAGAATGACGTAACAAATGACGATGGAAGAAACATGAGAAAAGCGTGATGATTCTGCGAAGTTTAGAGTGTTAGCGAAGATTAACATTAGAACTATTGCGAGAATACCACAAGTCAAATCCGAAATTAAAGGACAACCTAGCTGTCACCCACTATGTAATTACCCTATATAAGGAGCAGAATAGGCATAAGGAAAGAGAGATCTTTTTCGAGCGTTGAGCAAGTCATTAGGAGAGAGAAAGTCCAGAGCAGTTGTTAATTTATTAGTTTCATTTCTTTCCTTTCTTTTAAAATTTATAAGATTAATCAATAAAGATTGTGATTGTTCATCTTGAAATGACTTAATTGTATGAATTCTTGTGAGGGGTGTAATGTGGGATTTCCTGCTACTACAATTTCGCTGAACATTCTTACGCTATTGTCTTCATATCCTAATGAAATTGTTAGATTGAAAGGTTGAGGAGAAATTACAACAATACTAAGAAACCGAGTATCTTGGCGGCTTTGCGTTCAATCACAGATGAAGTAAGAAATACTCTCTTTATAGATTTTAACAATATATTCTTGCCTCTATTTCTTATCTTTATCTGTGTGAAGATTGGTGTTGTAGAAGAAGAAATTGAAGATTCTTCCCCAACTGCGAAATCTAAAGGAAAAAATGTTGCGAAAATTAAAAGCAAAGGTAAAGGCGTTATTCGCAAGGAGAAATCATATGTCCCCTCTTAGAAGAAAAGAAAAAATCATTATCCCTCTCCTTCAAATCCTCATTCTGATGAAAGATCCAAGGACAGTGAAGATGGCGTTGATAATCCTTTTGCTAAGAAAGCTTCTCCACTTGAATCTTCAATGACGCAATTATCCAGCATCTTCTATGATACTCTGCAGGAAATTGGTGATACTCCTCTTACTAATGCCTGGAAATCCATAGCTACTATTTGTGATACCCCCCTCTTAGAGAATAATGAGTCTCTTCGCGGGGTTTCAAGATCTATATCTCCAAGTTTCTGACATTCACTTAATAGCTTGGTAAATTTTCATACTAATATTTTTCTCCTTTTTATTTTTGCCTTGAGTTCATAGTTTATTCTGAAAATTCGCTGCATTATTTCGCATGCTTGGAAAGCTTCTTATGCTGTTACCTCGGATTTGGGAAAAAAGCATGCGGTTCTTGAAAAGAAAAATCTTGATCTTCGCAAGAATAATGAAAAATTGGAGGCTGAAGTTGTTGGCCTTCGTGAAAATAGCGAACAATTGGAATCTGAGACTGCCATTCAAAATAATAAAATCTCTAGTCTTCAAAATGCCAATAAGCAACTCTATGGTATATAACTTTTTCTTCCTTTCCTTCATTTCATTTTCTCATTATCCTTTCTTATACAATTTACCATTTCGCAGACGTTTATGGTCTTTCTGATGAAGCTATTCTTACTCACTCGTTTCCCCATCATATGGATGATGACCCCCTTCTTGATCATCTTAATAACTCTTTGAATAGTTTTTCAAATGACAAAATTAAATCCCTTTCTGTAGATGAACTCAGATCCAAACTTCGCCTTTTAGAAATTGAACATAGATCCAACTTGGGTTTAGCCAATAAATTTAAACGTTTATTTCATAATTCCAAAGAGGAAATCAATAGTTTAAGGGCCAAGTATAGTGATCCCATAGATGAAAAGGATCGTATTGCTCTCCAAGGTGCTCAAACTTTAGCGAAATTTCATGAAACTCTTCTTGAGGTTCAAATTGAACGATATAAAGTTATTCGCAAAAATGCCATACTTAGCGAAAGAGAGAGTCAAGTTTGCTCATGTCTTTTAATAAAAAATGACGATGAATTCGCTTAGGATGCAAAAGTTCTAGATAACGCCGGAAATAACTTAGGTGTAAATGTTAGTCTTCAAGCTGAGAAAACGGCCTTGATTATAGATATGATTTCTAATAGAGAAGGTTGTTAACTATTTTTTCTTATTTAATTATTTGTTTTTCATAGACTACCATCATATTGTTGATATATTGTTATATTTTTGCAGAAGCTGAAGAGAGATATCGCAAAATAATTGAAGAGCTTGAGAATGAGAAAGCGAAGCTCGCAAAGGATTTTTCTTCTCGCAATGAGAAATGTTCTAGACTGAAGAACCAAATAAAGATCAATGTTGCGAATTTCAAGAATGATGATGTTCTTTTCCACAATGAAACTATTAAAATAATTTGTGATGATAATAGCATTCCTCATTCTAAATATCCTTGCCTCTCAGATGAAGTTCCAAAGAATGTTCCTGACTTGGTTATCTCTGATAATGATACTGATGAAGAGAAAGAGTCTGAAGAAGATGAAGAATAAAAGTCTGATGAAGAATCTGATGAAGATAAAGAAGAAATCTCTGGTGAAGATAATAAAGAATCAAGCAAGAAGTAGCTTTTGCTTCCTTGTTCGACTTTTTGTAAAACTTGTACATTTTCTCTTTGATCTTCTATTCTTGTACATTTGTAATCTATCACTGTGGATTTCTCCAATCTTCAATACAAGTTCTATTTCTTTTTCTTCTTCCTGAATGTGTTAGAAAAACTATTCTCTCTTGCAATATGATTAATCAATATACAATTAATTTTTTATTTTATGTGTAAATCTATCATGTGGAGACAAATAACATTTCCTTATCCTATGCATTCCCATACTTTCCTCTGTTATTTGTATTCAAATGAGAAATTGTGCAAGTTACCTTTGTTCAGTAAGCCTATTGCGACAATCTCGCAATTATTTCTGCGTAATCTCGCAATCACATATTTTAAGATTGCACTTTTTCTTGTATTCTGATGTGGTCTTATTTTGCCTTTCTAAGTAAAGGTCTTATTTTTCCACCTTTTGTCATTGCGACAAAATCGCAGGACGTCTCTGCACATTCATGCAGAAACCCATTGATCTTGCCTTAACTTTTTGTGCTTTTTTCATTTTTTCTGCGACAATATGATAGGCCTAAATTTTCTTGCGAAATTAAAGACCCATGACATTTTCATCTTGTGACGAAATCGCAGGACGTCTTTAAACTTGCATGCAATGACCCATTGATATCGTCTTATCTTATCTTTTGTATTATTGCCTCTTCAGGATTATTTCACAAATATGACAAGCCTTGATACTCTCGTGAGTAAAAATCCTCATGACATTTGCGTCTTAAGACACTTATCAGCTCCCTAATGGAGGGTTCCGCCCTTATCTTCCCCTTGGTTTCCCCTTCAAGGAGACATACTTCTACCATACAAGACTAGATCCTCCCATCCAGTCTTGACAACAACTAGTTTTTTTCGTAGCCTCTTATCCCTTTTGCCTATATGGCTTATGGTTACGAGACTGCACCCTAAGTGGGTTTTCTTCGGGCCAAGTGCATCATAGTCAAGACTTGCCAAGAATGGCCAGGGTAGTTTCATACACCCCGGGCATTCTTGGATCAACCGTGTACCTCGGCGCCTTTATCATACCATGTACTCCTTAGGAGAGTCCTTATTAACTTAGTTTCCCAACTCAAGTCATACTCTTAAGTTGAGAATCCAAGGTGACTTTCCTGGATGGGCTTTATTAACCCCAAATCTCCATGACTCTGGTTCCAGTAGAGGTGTAACCTTATCGCTGAGCCATGCAAGAGGTACCCCCTCCTATGACGTACTTTAGGTTTTACATTTTCCTCTTGCGATATTTTATTCACGAACTAGGGTGTACGCCATTAAGGTTTGCCCCATTCTTGATCTTAAATTTTTATGGATCTTAGATCGTTTGTTGCGAAAATTTCGCATATTATTATTCTGCTTTTGATAAATCTGTTTGTTTATCTGCATTTCAGCTCTGTTGTAATTTCTGAATCTCATATTTGTCATTAAGTACATTATTTTTTGCAACAAATCAATCATAAATATATTTCTCAATATTTTTTCATTTCACAGTTTAATTTTTTTTACCTTTACTGCTTTCTGTCTCTGCATATTTGTTGCTTTTCTCTACTTTTTTACCTTCTACGTCCTTTTCGCCATTTGTTATTTTCAGCAAACATTGACTTCGCGGCACCCCTTCTTCCCTCTGTTCTATTTCATCAACCATCAACCTCTTACTTCTTTGTCTTTGTTTGATGTTATACCTCCAATTCTCCTTCTTGGCAGCTCTTTCTTCGCATGATTCTACGTCAATTTCATAACACTTCTTTCCTTAAACCCAATCTCCTCTTATAATGCCAACTCCACTAGGATGTGGAAACTTGATGCATTGATGAAATGTTGATGCAATACCTAAAATCCCATGTAACCAAGGTCTTCCAATCAAGGCATTGTATGGTGATTCTACGTCGACAACACATAATAAAATCTTAGAAGATATTCCCTTCAATGGAATTCACATAATAATTTCTCCTTTAGGCTTATTGGAAGTACCATTAAAACCATATATTTTGTAAGTTGAAGGTATTAGATCCTCATCTATGCCTCCCATAGTCTTATAAGTATGATAGAATATAATATCCACGGAGCTTCCAATATCAATTAAAACTCTGTTGATTGCCCATGAATCTTCAGGTTCATCATCCTCATCTTCATCTTCTCTGTGTTTCGGGTTTATTTCTAGTATTACCACTAATGGATTGTCATGTAACTCTCCTCCTTCTGGAACTTCTTCTGCAGTGAAAGAAATAATCTGCTTCTGCCATTCTTTTAGTTGCTAAATTATTGCAATGTTCATTATTTCTCTTCCGTCAGCATCTCTTGCGAAAACTCTTCCCAGAACATGAAAGTCCTCAATAGTTTTGTATGAGTGTACAATGGAGTTACACAATAATTTTTTTTTCTTTAGTTCCTACTTCTATTACAAATGTCTCTCTTTCCTTTGTTGCATTAGCTCTGCGAGTTTCTGGTAAAGGTGGTAATGGTTGAGATTGAGGTTTCCCTATTAGAAAATGATTTAACTTTCCCTAATCAATCATTCTGAGGATGATTCTTTTTATATTTCTGCAGTCATTTGTCGAATGTCCATGGAAGTGGTGATAAGAGAAAAATTCTTGGCTTCTGTGATTTGGAGGTGGTTCGCTACCCATGTTCCATGGTGCTGGTATATTTTCCATTAAGATTATAGCTTCCCATATTTTCTCCACACTAGCATTTAAAGGTGGCAGTTTGATTTCTTCCCATATTATCTTATGATTTCCCTGTGCCTTATAATCGTTCTGCCTCTGACCTCCATAAGTTTCTTATGGTTGATCTAGTCTTTGAATTTTATTATTTCCACCTCGGCTATAGAAGTTTTTTCCTCTTTCGAATTCTTCTTGGTCACGACTTCCCATAGCCACTAGCTTCTGCTGACTATTTCCCATCATCTTTTCTTGGTTTGTCTGCGAAGTGCTCGCCACTGTGTTTATAAATTTGGGTAGTAAGCTTGCATTCACTACTGCTGAATTTGTATTTGCGATCGGGTATGCCTCCATCTCATTCTGTTTTTATTCAAGAGCAATGTACTCCTCCTGTAGTTCTCGAAGCTCAGTCATTGTGATTGTATTCTTGATTCTGAAAATTTAAAAGTATAGCAGATTGGTTGCGAACATTGCATTTATGAATAATAAAATGAGATATATCTCATCCACTCGACCAGCCATTTCACTACACATTTTTTTCCATCTTATGGTTAGATGATTCAAACTTTCACCAATTTTTTGTTTTAACCCAAATACATCTTCAATACCAGGTCGCGAACAATTGTTGCTTATATATGCTCCTAATAATGTGATCTGCAAATGGTTGAAAGGTGTTATTGTATTCTTGGGAAAACCTTCAAACCATTTCAGAGCCTCCCCTGTTAAACTGGATGCAAAATAATTGCACAACACGGCATCATGGTTTCCCACTGTAGCATACACCTCACATATGCCTTGATGTGTTGAATTGCACAAGTTGTTCCGTCAAAAATGCTAGTTAACGCAAGTAGATTGCACTTTGGGGGTATCCCTCCTAATTGTACTTCTTCTGTGAATGGAGTTTTCTCAGCTTCTTCTATGGCTTCATCCAACTTCCTTCTGCCTTCTTCTCATCTCCGCCAATTCTCTTAAGATTTGTTCATTTACACCAGGCGCTGATTCCATTGGTGTTTTTAATTCTACTTCTCTTCTCCTGCGTTCTTGCCTGTTTTGTCCTGCGAGATTTTGATTTTCTCCTTCATCATCCTCGTATTTTCTTCCCCTGCGATCTTCTCTTTCATGAATTCGCACATGATTATGTCTTTCAATTTCTCTTCTGCGATTTTTTTCATTTCTTACTAATTCTCTTTGTTGTCTTTCAGCTCTCCTTTGTGCCCTATCATACTCTTCATTGATGTTAACATTATTGCAATTTTGTTCGCGTCTTCTTTCTTAATTGTCATGATTATTCTGGCGTATTGCTTCTTGGAGCTCTCTTTCCTCAATTTGTTCTCTCAACCTTTCTATTTCGCAAGCTAGACGTGCTTGTTCAGCGAAATGTCTCTCAATTTCTTCTTCAATTACTTGTTGATTTCTTTGAATTTCTCTACCACATAATATTCTCCTTCTTTCTTCTTGATTTTATTCTCCATCTTGATTATTTCGTTCCCGACGCCGCTCATTCTCCTGATTCTTGTTGTTTTGTCTATCTTGGAGAACTTCGCCCTGTGGGATATAACGATCTTCAATGATTTCTATTCTTTCGCTATGTTCTCCATCTGGATTTTGTAATTCCTCTGGAATATCTTCATTATCATTTACTACAGGAGAATTTCGTCTTCTTTCCCCTCTAGTTGATCTTGAACTTGGTCTTGTAGTACTTCTTGACCTTCTATTCTGTAGTCTTGTGTTTTCCATCCTCAACTCATGATTTTGCCTTGTCATATTTGCACGATCTTCCGGCTCTAATATTCTTTCTTCATGTATTCATTGCCTTAATGCTTATAGTGCTTCAATCTCTTCATTTCCATGAATTATTCCTCCAATTCCTTCGTGATATTCCTCTACTTGTCTATCGTTTCTTAATTGTCGCTCCTCTTCCGCTTCGTCTACTGAATCTGACCGCCAAGTGTGTACACTCACTCTGTCAGAATTTATAGTTATATTTTGTGACGGTGTACACTGATTTGGTTGTTGAATTTGATTTTCTCCATCGTTTCTTGTGTTCATTCTTGATGGTTCTCCGATTTCATTTCTTCCTTCTCTAGCAAGCCTTTTACTCCTTCTAACAGTTGTTGGTTGTCTTGAAGCATTTCTTCTTCTAGCCATTTTTTTAACATTAATGAATTGTTGAAAATTATATGAAACTTTTCACCTACTTCAAATTCTTTCAAATCACAATACTAATCTTCATGCTAAGAACAACATCGTCCCTGTTTCTAGCGCCATTATGTAGTAGCAGGAAATCCCACACTAAACCCCTCACAAGAATTAATACAATCAAGTCATTTTAAGATGAACAATCACAATATATATTGATTAATCTCACAAATTTTACAAGAAATGAAGCTAAGAAATTAACAACTGCTCTAGATTTTCTCTCTCCTAATGAATTGCTCAACACTCGAAAAAGATCTCCCTTTTCCTTACGCCTATTCAACTCTTTATATAGGGTATTACATAGTGGATGACAACTAAGCCGTCCTTTAATTTCGGATCTGACTTGCGGTACTTTCGTAAGATTTTAATGCCAATCTTCGCAAACTCTCTATCTTTCGCAAGATCATCACACCTTTCTCGTGTTTGAGCTGATGTCACCCGTTATGTTACTTTTGATGTTTGTCTGCGACGGCTTCGCAATGTTGTAATGAATATTTCGCAGGAACGTTGTTGTTGCGATATTCTGATACTACATAAGGATAATAGGGTTTGGTATATCAAATATTATGATAAAACAAAGCTATTTCCATCGATTTTTATCTTGCAATATTTTTTGATTTATTTATTTAAATTTTAAGTTACTTGGAAGATGATCTTGCAGTATTTAATAATATTGGTTTTATATATTGCAAATGTCTTATGAGATATATATGTGTTTACGTTCGTGAACTGTGTTTATCTCATATATGCTCAAAAGTTAAGTCTATGATGTTTTTATGCAAATATTAATGAAAGATAAAATGAACTTTTTGAGAAAATTCCGCCGTATTGATCTTTCCCTAATCCACTTTTATGTGAAAGTACTGTATCGGCTCCGTAAGTTTCCTTATGTTGAGTGATTTCTGGCTAAATTAATCTATAATATTTTCTTGTGATTAATTTACTCGAGTTTACTGGATACAAATCCATGTGATTTGTTAATGTCCAAAGAAATCCTTCTTTTCTCGAAAATGTAAGGTCGCTCATGCTGTTCTTTAGGGAATAACGTCAAATGTGGGAGAGTTCTTAAATGAACTTGTGCTTAATTTCCATATCATTGTAGGGAGAACGGTTGTGGAATTTTGAAGGATTTAACTTGTATCTTAATAAACTCCTTGATGAATACACTAAGTTTCGACTATGTGAAATCATCAAAACAAAGTTGATAAATATCTTTTGAGTATTTCATTATGATCCAATAGTTTTTGTACCTTTGCCAATTTATATTGACAAAAAGGGGGAGAATTATTTGGTAGTTCATACTACATACATATGGTTTACGGATCATTATGTACGGGGGAACGGTATTCATTATAAGATGGATGTATTGACTAAGGGGAAGTAAAATATATCACCGTAGTATTATTTCAAAGTTATGATGCAATTGGACTTTGATTCTATATAATAATATTATGACACTGAATAACAATATTTGAGAACCTTCATTTTCATATTATTATGTCTACGGATCTTCAACAACAATGATGCTGAGTTGAACACATTCAGAATCGATAGAGAACTTGAAGTAACGAAGAATTCAAGGATGTTGAAGAGCCAAGGAAATCAAGCATGATGTATGAGAAGATACAAAGTTTATTTATTTTGTAATCCATATGTATTGATAGTTTTGTCACTAAAATTGACAAATGGGCAGATTGTTAGAGCGCTGCTCGGTCGAACTCGCAAGCGTTTCTATCTCAAGTTTGTTTGTCAAGTTTAGTTGATCAAAACTATATACTTGATTTCTAGTATACTTATAGCTATGTCTCGGATTAGGATAAAAATGTGTAGTTGAGCTTTAGACTTCATGGCGTTCACCAATTGAAGAAGAATATCTATTGAAGAGCTTGGAGGAACTTCATCAACAAAAGGTGTGTGGAGACTAAAATTTATATATCACTTAGAAATCTATTTTATTCTATCTTCTAATAAGACTAAGTCGTATAGCTATATAGACTTTTACATTTTACATGTTTGAAATTTCGAGACGAGTTTATATCGTATATATATTTCTCAAAATACGTGTTGGAAGCTTTTATCTTTAGCTAAGTTCATCATATACTTGACGAGTTTAGTTGGAGATAATTTATTTGTTGGAAACTAAATATTAAGTCAAAGATGATCATGTGAAAATTACCTTGAACATGTTACATGATGTGTGCGAGACAATCATCTAATGTTAACTTGGGAAATTTTGTATTGATCGATTAATCCCTTGAAAGTTACTTGAAGCTAGTGATAGATTACCATTGTTGTCTTCCAACGATGTTTCAATGATTAAATGAGAGTTTTGGAACGACTATTATTTCTAGATATAATGCAGAAAGTATACTTTGTATGCCGACTGTGCAACTATAGTACATGTATGGAACTATTGTTTGCGAGTCTTGTTTTAGAACTGGTTTACCTATGAAAAGTTCCGGAACTATTATTCTCGTACCTTGTTTGCGAACGGCTAGACAAGGCCAAGTCCAGAACTGTTGTTCGCATACCTTGTTTGCGAACGGTTGGACAAAGCCAAATACCGGAACTGTGGTTCGCGTAATCAATTTGCAAACACAGCGGTCAAGTTCTAAAATCGGTAAAGTGTGATTTTCATACTCATGAACTCGGGTTCGTTTGCAAACTAAAGTCCCTGGAATTTTAATGTATTAAGGTACATGTACTAGTTTTACAAACCATAGCATTATGTTCATGAATTGGTTCTTGTATAAGTACTTTGTACAATTACAAACCAAACCAATTTTGGTTCAAATGGTTCATATATAATTCGATGAGATGATGACAATTTGAACAACTCTCTTGAAACATATTTAGATTATTTGATTATCTATCATGATTGATTGATCATTATATTTGATCTAGAAGTGTTAGATGAATGTGGCTAAAGTATAAGTGTTAATATGGCTAACTTCAGTTAACTATTATTGAGCCAACAAAGTATACATGTTTGGGTATGGTTCATCCGTATCTAAATATTGGTATATTTCCTCTGGGAAACCTAATATCGACACTTCCGTGTGTCCTAATTGAAAATTAGAGTCGATTCTCTGTTAAACTAGGTTTTCCAAAACTATTATTAGGTTAACGACTTGAAGACTTCATTTGGGATTCGTGAATCCAGATCCAACTTTTTTCTCTGTAATTGCATTTTCTGATCTTACTTGTTCTATCATATTGAGTTTTATCTTCTCTAAGATTTACTCGAGATTAATCTTCGATAGGTAAGATATAAAAAGTAATCACAAAAGTTCTTCGTCTCAGACTCTTGTGATTTGGCAATAATTTCTTTTGTTACTCAGTTAGGTTATTGTGAGTTGACTAATATTTCTAGGCTTCTCTTCGGGAGTATAAGGACAGATTATTAGTTGAGTTTCCTATTCACCTTGATTTATCTAAAGACTATAAAAAAAACCAAAATATATATATCCAGTGGGAGACAAATTTGTTTATAAGTCTTCGACTTTGGGTCGTACCAACTCTTAATTGTGGGTAAGATCAGCCAAGGGAATCACGTGTGTAGAGTCCTATTAGGATTCAAGAGGCGTAAGGAACGCGACTGTCTCTTAATCGATGTGAGACTTGGTTAGTGCTCAACTACATTCCAGTCCGAGGTTAACTTGTAGTAGGCTAGAGACTGTAGCGGCTTAATACGGTGTGGTGTTCAAATCTGGACTAGGTCCCAGGGTTTTTTTCCATTTGCAGTTTCCTCGTTAACATAATTTCTGGTGTCTGTGTTATTTATTTTCCGCATTATATTTGTTTATATAATTAAAATATCACAGGTTGTGCGTAGTTCAATCATAGTTGATAAATCCGACCTTGTTTGTTGGATAAAACTTGATTGACACTTGGGCATTGGTTTATGGAATCGTACAACTTATTCTCACATTAATCAGGCTCACAGATTTTTATCTGTTTAATTTACTGATTATATTGAGAAAGAAATAAAGCTCTTTGATATCTTTCTTGATTGAGTCTCACTTTTAAGTTGGTGCTATCAGAATTATATTGGAGTTTAGTCCATACAGATTGCCGAACGAAATATTAGGTGTGGTTGTTATACCCCCGCATTTTCATACCTAAACATGGTACCTACTTGTGATCGATCATACTAGTTACTAGGATCGGTCACAAAACCTCTTATTATCGGTCACAACAATTACCATAATCGGTCACACCAATTACAACGATCGATCATACCATATCATGGTGATTACTTAGGATCGATTACACCAATTAACAGAATCGGTTCATACCAATCATAAGTCTAGGTATTGTGATCAGTTATTCCAAGATACATAACCTGAGTTAAGATAGGTTCTACCAACTCACACATTTATCCAAATAATATGATATGAATAGCCAGACCAATATACCTATTGATTTCCCTTTCAATTCATGAAACAAGTTCATGAACTTACTTCCTTTAAACAAACGTAAACCATCATTTCCTAGGATGAAATCTTTTCCATAAACCCATTCACATAACCATAAAACTATATACAATATTATGTCGATGTCATATCTACGAAGTTCAAAAGATAAGCGTTATACTTCATAATATAATTCCTAAATACTATGACCATACTATTATGATCATGTCTATCCACTAGAGTATTATTTATAAACAAGCTTCACATGTTATGTTTTCAACATATCACGACTTGAAATATACGTTAGGAATGAAACAAGTTCAAGTCAATATTACTAACCTTAAGTGGAAGGATGATGTCGTCGTTGTAGTTGTTACTTCTTCTCATTCTTCAGGTCTTCGGAGTAATACTTTTATATCTCAACATTCCTATATTTTCTAGTCTAATCTAAACCAAGTTGATTCTAGTATTAAATCAAGCGACGCTAGATGAGTTTTGATACTAAAATATGACAACCAAACTTGCATACCAACGCTTGGTGAGTTCAATCGATCTATGCTCTAACAACTGCAATGAGTTTTTGGGGTATTAAATGAGAAATTAAATCTGAGGCTGCGCTCAATTGAGTGTAGAGGTTACTAAACTCTCTGTATCTTCCTGTTACTCTCTTTTCACGTCCATGTGTTGTCAAGATCAAGCTATTACTTGACAGCTGGGTACACTCCTAACACAGTTTTGGTTCTTCATGTTATCGACGAGGAAATGAAAGCAAATATATGATCAATAAAAATATTGAGAAAATTGATATTGTATTTGAACTTCTAGTTACTAACCACGGAATACATATAACCGTAATTAAGAAACTTATCTATGGGGACTGGCACAATGCTGCAAAATTCATATTGTTGGTTGAGAAATGTAAAATCATAATTCGTGATTCGAAATGTTTTTATCATTTTCTCAATAGGGTTTGTTCTTGTGGAGACTATGATCTTTGAAAAAATAAATACTCTATCGTTCCCACTAGAAAATGTACATGTTACTGCTATGTGATATTTCAGTTTAGGCATACATCTGTTGGCCAAGTATAACTAGGCCAAGTTAGACCCAAACAGAAAAGGTTCACGAATTCCACACAGACGTTCTTGAAACCTTGACTTTCTGTGGACACAGACCACCATTTTTGCCAGTCAGCTTACTGTGCCTTGCTGTGACCGTATCCCATTTATGCGGAAACAATGTTGTTGCACTTGAACAAATATGTAATTATGGTGTCATGTCTTCTTTTATGAACCTGAACCACAATTATAACTATCACACTCTGTATAAGATAAGTACCAAATTTTCTGACTAAGGTGTGTGCAATGTCCGCAGTGTATCTATGTTAGCAAGTGAATTGAGTATGAGTGAATTTTTGTGAACTCGTCGGCTGAAGTATCTTGGAAATTACAAGATATGTTTTAATATTACCTGGCTAGTTTGAGGCCTATAGAAATTGATTGAGGCCTATCACTTGAAAACAAAATAAAATAATTTCAAGTAAAATGGAAAATACCTAATCCAACTATTTGAGTTAATGCCTATTTTATTTCTGATTAATTATTATTAATTCGGGTCATTAATTGATATTTAATCTTGCTAACCTAGAAATCAATTAATGTTAATTCATCATTAAACATGATTTCTTGAGAGAACATCAACCCATAATTTGTGTATATTCACGCATTCTTAAATCGATATTTTGTTTTTATTTCAAGATCAACTGCACTTCATTTTTAGTTATTGTTATTTCGCCAACTATTGTATTATTAATGGTGAAGCCGCCTATTCGGAGAGGAGAGTAACCTAATTAGGAGAAGTCTCTTATGGCCGCTCAGTTTAAAGTCTTCTTTGGGATTGAGAAGCTCTAGTGCGTACCGTTGGTGGGAAACTAGATAATTTAGGTTTATGTTTAGTTTTCATAGTGATTTGATTGACTAATAATGGTTGAACTTTGATTTCACCTAGTTTTTTTATGCTTGAGGATCTTCTCTTCTGATATAAGATTCACTCAAACTAGTTCAAAGTTTCGACATGAATCTTTAGACTGTTGTTAGATCTAAAGACGATCTTGTGATTATCCATTGTTAACAGACTCCGTTCTGTATGTGATTGATCACAAGAGATTCAAGTAGGTGTGTGCAGGTATTTGTTGAATATCTAAGAAGATTTTAAGACAAAGAAGAGATAGAAGATTTCTGACTTGGTTATATAAATCTTTGGTGTGCACAATACTTGTTTCGGTAATAGAGGATCCAACTATAATCGATCTATCCTTGTGGTATTTTGATAGAATAGCTGTGTAGATCGGCATCAATATATTTCCTAGGGATTAAAGGTATTGATAGCAAAATCTTAACGATTACCTTTAGGTGATTGAACATAAGATAGATCTTGGAACCTGCCAAAGGATTTTATGTTAAGATAAACTGAAGAGCCTTTGTCCAACTCATATCACTTGGTTGAAGAGAGTTGATACCAAACAGATTTGTTGTTCCTTTACTGTTTGGAATATGAACCAAAGGAATTGGTCCAAGTACGTGACTTGTTTACGGGTCGGAGGCGTGGGAATACATATGGAACTAGGTAAACTATCGGTTTAGTTGCTTGGTCTCAACTATACGAAGTTGGTTTATTTTGTATAGTAGTTTAATCCTGAGAGTATTCATTTTTGGACTAGGTCCCGGGGTATTTCTGTATTTGCGGTTTCCTCGTTAACAAAATCTTGTTGTGTCATTTACTTTATATTTCCGCATTATAATTGTTTTATTATAATTAAAGTAAATTTCACAATCATTAATTCCTATTTACTTGATACGTAATCCTATTGAGTGTGGTTAAGTCCGGACCTTTGTATCAAGTAAACACACTTTGTCGTTGTATTGTCTCTATCTCGTATCCATATACAATCACACAAAGTGTGAACCGATTTGTTGTATTGTCTCGACTCATTCCATAGACAATCACTTTCGGAGAAAGGACTTATAGGAAGGAATTTTTTTAGCTTGAGGTATATTTGGGTACCCTCGCCTTTTCAATTGGTATCAGAGCAGGCAAACACGAAAATATCTAACAATCTGTGTTTGGTGTGATCCATCCTATAAGAATGAACTCAAGTTCTCATGAATCGACTTCAATTAACGTACCGCCAAGATTTGACGGAACAAACTATCTATGGTAGAAATATGCTATGCGATCTTTTTTTCAATCACTAGACTTTAATACTTGGCTATTAGCCGTCGATGGTTATATTCTTCCAAAGATAGAAAAGTCGGATACTGAGCTTAAACGCTTAGTAGATTTTTCAAATGAAGAAAATGCACTAGCTAAGAAGAATTTAGATGGTTTGAATGCTATAATACATGATGTAAGCCGTGATCTATAACATCATGTATCAACATGTCAAACTTCGAAAGAAGCTTGGGATAATCTTCAAATTGTATTCGAAGGAAATAATTCAGACAAAGAAGCTAAACTTCAAACTCTTACATACGATTGGGAAAACCTTCGAATGGATGACAACAACACTTTTGAAGAGTTTCATCTTAAACTCTCTGAGATAATTAATACCTCTTTCTCTCTTGGAAAGACTATTTCTGAAAAGGATATAGTGTGCAAAATTCTCAGATCGTTGCCTACTGGCCTCCAAGATACGATTCTAAAAAGCATGCAATCATAGAATCTAATGATATTTCTTCTCTCTCTAGAAGTTCTCTAGTAGGAAAACTAAAGATTTTTTTATCAAGAGAACGTGTCTAAACAAAGAGACAATTTGGCCTACAAAGCCATAAAAAGGGTTCCAACCCATTATTTGGAACTCTCTTAAGATCAAGAAGATCAAACTACTGAAGATGAAGCTGAGATAAATCATCACTTGTCTCTTCTTACTCAACTATTCAAGAAACTGTTGAGACATCGAAAAAGAAAATTACCAGTGTCAAAGAGGAAATATGTTCCTCCACAGAAACGTGAAGACACTTAGGATGATGATGATAATGTTCCTCAGTGCTACAAATGCATAGGGTTCGGTGATATCTCTACAGATTGTCCAACTAAGGATACACAGTGGAAAAGAAATGCTTATACTGCTATACTTGATTATTGTCCCAATAAGAATGATAAAGTTGATGAGATAGATCATGTTGCAACCATTGCATAAATCTATGAATATGAAAGTCTTCCAAGTGTAGATACTCAAAAGGAGTTTACCCCTTCGGTTTTTAAAGAAGTATTTCCATGTAAAGATAAAAGAACTCACCTTCTTGAATCTGACATCATTGAAATAAAATCATCGCTTGATCAACTCAATCAGAGTTTTCTGAATGATAAAGAAAAATTTAACAAGCGAGTAAAGAAAATCGAGTTTACTCAATACTCCGAAAAGGTAGAAGTATCTAAAATCATTCTTGATATTAAATGTTGTCAAAATGAGATAAGAAAGCTAAAATCAGAAAACCAGAAACTGAGAGATGACTCAATTGCGTTGAAAAATCATCATCTGACATAAATGCATCAAGTGACAAGGAGGTAAAACTAAATAGTTTTATGAAATCTAGATCCAGGAAATGTAATAATTTTGGTGTTTGCTTCTTGTGCAAACAAAGAGGGCATTATCAAAGGAAATGTCCTGATACTAAACAGATAGAGAGACTGTATAAAACCTAAAATTCAAGATCTAAGTATAGATCGAAGATCTCTTCTCACAGGAGAAATCAGTTTCTCAGATGTCAAGATCTTGCATCAGAAATAAATGTTGAAATCTTCAAAGAAAGAAAATTCAACAACCAAAAAGTGACAACCTGACTGGTTATCATAGATCCTTACTTGTTACTCCTAAAAAGGTACACAGTAAGTATACATGTGTAATTATTTTGATAAAAATATTTTTAAAAATTAATTTTCGGTTAAGAATTTAATTTAAAATAATATTCTCAAGATTTTTGAGAAGAATTTCTAGGACTTATAAGAAGAAAGATCTATTACTTCTTTTTTATAAAGGTTTGATAGAATGTCTACCTCTAGTTGCAACTCTCGCATATCCGAAAAAAATCTGGACTATATTGTTTCCTAACAAGAAACTTCGTCTCGAGTCATCTGATGGGGATTTCGATTCTTCTAAAGATCTTCAACAAGATTTTCCTAATGGAGATATCTCTTCTCTCAATGATAATCTCCTCAAGAATCTTTCACTAAAATTAGATCTAATTTTGTGTGAAGTAAGGAACATGGAAAAGGTTTTGCAAAAGTAAATTAAGAAAGTTAATGACAATGTTTTTAGTGTTGAATCAAGACTATTAATCATTGAAGATGATTGGAATCCGATAAAAACCTCTGATCAGGATTCAAAATTAGAAGAAACTCTAAAAGTTTGAACTTAGAGTTTTCAAAAATGAAGTTAAAAATAGACATCAATTTTTTATTTCTTTCATTAATTGTAAAGTCTATTATGAGTAAAGTTATTTGATTTATAATTTTTCTTGTGATAGTTTCTGATTTACATAGCTTGTGCTTGAATGGTTTAATTATTGCTATGGATGTTTATGAGATGTTTGATTTTGGTTTCATAACCTTGATATTCGATCTCATAGCATGTTATGAACCCTTATGGTTTGGGTGAATTTTTGATTTAGCAGGATTAAGTTCTAGCCCATGTTGGTAGGCTTTATCAAAGGATCATGAGGGGTTCCAATAGAAACAATATGTGAAAAAGTCAAAATATGTTGAATCGGTTTTGGTTTAGCATAAAAGCATACGTGTTTTAACGGTTTCAACTTTTTCTTGCAATTGTTATAACCGATTTTCAACCTTTCTCTGGTAAAGTTTGGTTGTTGTTATTCTTTTGTTTTTGCATAAGAATGACAACATAAATAGAGGTAATAATATTGTTAGTTAATTGTTTTCCTGTTTAAGAAAAGCATGTTTTTATTTGATATATACATTCCTTTTTCTTAAACAAAATTGTCGGCACTATTGATGTTTTTATTCCATTATGAATGTATGGATGTATGTGTGATTCAATTGGGTCCGGTTAAGTAAAACTATTGTTTTCTTGCTTTGTTGTGTGATATAAATTGTTTAGGCTTACAAAATTTCGGTGCAATTGCGGTGCTTTAATATCTATGTTATTTCAATTGCTTCCGGTTAAGTAAAACAATTTTTATTTTGCTTTATTGTGTGGTATCAATTGTTTAGGCTTACAAAATTTTGGTGCAATAGTGGAACTTTAATGTCTATGTTGTTTCAATTGCTTCATGTTGAGGTAAATAATTATGAAAGTTGATTTATTGGTTTGTACGAATTATTTATGGCTTAACGAATGAATATATTGACGGGATGAGTTTTTTAGTCCAATTCGATTCCGGATAAGATAAACTAAGTTAATTTTGATCTTAGTTAGACTTATCAAAGTGGTGGTTTCGGTTATTCAAGTCTAATCGAATGCCTAAACAAGGAAATGCTAGTTAACTAACCTAGTATTTGACTTTAAAATCTAAAGGTCTAAGTTATATGGATAATTATAACCTGATGAGAAAAATGAATTCTATCTCTTTTTTTTGGTCTTATCGAATGAAGCGGTTGTGTTTATACAATCGGTTTAGGATGTTGTAAATAGATAAAATAGAGAAGGAGACACAAAATAGAGGGGAAGAAGAGAGAGAGAAATTCTACTAATCAGTACGATAGACAAACATTAGAGCCTCTATTTATATGGCTAGACACAAGGGCATCCTAGTAATAAATGAGATTCACCCTAAATATACTAACATAATTACACGTTTATAACACTCCCCTGATGACATTGTGTCTAAGCTAATTACAAACATATCAGGAAAACTCAAAAGAGAAAAACCTAAAACTGCATAAGAACGTAAAAACT
This sequence comes from Papaver bracteatum, assembly GCA_023529315.1. NCBI lineage: Eukaryota > Viridiplantae > Streptophyta > Magnoliopsida > Ranunculales > Papaveraceae > Papaver > Papaver bracteatum. The sequence goes on from JAJJWX010001985.1 coordinate 792,342, forward strand.
TGAAACAATGTTGGACACACGAATGTTGCCTCGTTAAAAACTTGACAAGGAAAACCCAGTGGGACAAAACCTTGATGAAGGAAAAAGAGTGAATGCACCTTAATTTGATGATGACGCTCCCCCTGATAAATACTTCAGTCTAATCTTGGGGTGAAAATCTTTGAGTCGAGACTTTCAAATTTTGAAGAACGAATTTCATGAATGAAGAAGACTATTGTGCTTTCATAAAGATGTCAGATAGTTGATGAAGTATCTTTTGTGTTGCACAAGAAGTATTTTCTCCGATTAATACTTTTGCGGAGTCTACATTCTTCTTCAACCCATTGAGAACTTGTGTCATGGATTGCTAGCTTCCCGAGATGATTTGCAGAAGTTGTTGATGTATTTTCTTCAACATAGATCCAAGATGTAGATAAATTACCATAAGTGAACAAAACTATATTTGTGTATACCAGAATGATATCCAAATTACTAAGGGCTTGTTTTGTTGATTTGGTATAACAAAATGACCTAGTTAATGGTGGGAATCCACCAAATAACCGAAATTATACAACTCCCCCTTGGATGACCACCATGTTGAATAAATTTCCTCACTAAAACCTTGCCAGTAAAACCCAATGGGAAAAAATTTGGACGAAGAAAAAAAGAGAGAACAAATATAAACATTTGTGCAAGTCTATTTTTTTGTGTAGCGGGTCTAAAAAGAATTAAATTAAATTAAATTGATATGACCAGCTGTGTAGCGGGGCTCTATCTCTTATGACCAGTTCTGTAGCAGGTCTTATTCTGTTTTGCTCAAGGACTAGCAAAATATAAGTGTGGGGGTGTGATAAGCACATAAATTCTATATTTTATATTTGCTAGTACTTGACATTTTGACTAATAACACTATTTTAGTGCTTTTGTAGAAAGTACAAGTGGATTCGATCATCGGATCAAAAATGGCTAAATGGAATCCATATGGTGGTTGCGGCAAAAAGCACCAAACTGACTCATGGCACAATGAAGAGACAGCTCAGTTAAGCGTAGATTTTCAAGCTAACACAGCTTGTGCCTACTAGTGCTTGGTTACATTTCTCGGCCAGGGGATCGTCTTCTTTGTGCATTCAAGCCTCTCATGCATGTGAAGTCACCAAGGTCTTAAAGAAATGAGTGCTGGAAGATTTCAAAGCTTCTGCCATTACTTTTCTACCGTTGGTTGGAGATGAAATGATATTCATGGTGCGAGACGATATCGAAACTTCATGGGAAAAATAAAGCGATAGATTGAAGCTGCTGGTGGTCATATGGGAAGTTATCGAGAAGTAAATAGGGAATCAAATGTATGGGTTTGTTTTACTGCTGGGTTTTGCAGTGGAGTTGGATCTGTTTGCTCAGATTGGTCTGAATTAACTATATGGCAGTGGTGTATGGAGAAAAGAGTGAAATATTATCGACTGGTGGTGCAGATCAGATGGAGAGCTAGCAGTCAGTGGTGTTTGGATAGTCAGTGTTGGTGCAGGTTTTGGTTCAAATGAGATGGGTACTAGCGGTTATTGGGAGAATCTGAATCAAGATAACGGTAAATGGAGTTTTGGGGAATGATTTTCGTGGGTTGTAGCTCTTCATGGAGGGATTTGATAGATTGAAATTTCATGGAGATGGGTTTTGTATGGGGTTCTTGATATGGACTCTGCAAGGAAGTGTCACTGAAGTCATGGAGAGTTGGGTTTGTTTTTAATGGAGGAGTATCAACTGAATTGAGTTTGATTTGGTGGTATTTTAGTTTCGGCAGTTAGTGGAGTTATTGGTGTTGGCTGGATAAGTCGAGGTACTATTAGTTAGATGTGAACAAACTAAGAAGCTTGGTCTCAATTGGTAGTAGAGACAGAGAAGTTCGCAAGGTAGTAAGTTGGTGCGACAATACAGTGAAGGTAGTAACCAAGTATAAACTTGTTTGGAAGCATGGTAAATCGGTTTCAAGTGAGTAAGTATGAAAAAGGACTTACAAGAGAAAGGATGTCGACACACTTTGAACACGTGCATTAATGCGTATCTTTTATTATTCAAAGATATTACTTAACAGCTAAGAAGGAAGAAAAACCCAGGCTCGAATTTAAATAAGTTAAGAATCTTTTAATTAAGGTTTTAAATTATATATGGAAAATAAGGATTAGTAATGTGCATTTACTAGTTAAAGATTTTCCAAACAGATTTCGATCATTAATTTGGACAGAGCATTCTCAGGAATTATGAAAACCGACTTTGGAAATTATTATTGAATATCTTGAGAATATTTTCGGTTTTGGAAATTCCTTGGTGTCCAAACTTCCTTGTCTATAAATACTTTGAGTTTCCATTTCTAGCAAACTAATCCTTCGTGACAGTAAACTTCCTTTGTTGTACCATTACTGGTGAAGAGAGAAAAGTAACCTAATTAGGCGAAATCTCTTACGGCCGCTCAATTTAAAGTCTTCTTTGGGATTGAGAATCTCTAGTGCGTAGCGTTGGTGGGAAACTAGATAATTGCGGTTTATCTTTAGTTTTCATACTGATTTGATTGACTAATGGTGGTTGAACTTTAATTGCACCTAGTTTGTTTATGCTTGAGTATCTTCTCTTCTGATATAATATTTACTCAAACTAGTTCAAAGTTTCGATAGGGATCTTTAGATTGTTGTTAGATCTAAAGACGATCTTGTGATAATCCATTGTTAACATACTCCATTATGTGTGTGATTGATCACAAGAGATTTAAGTAGCTGTGTGCAGGTGTTTGTTGAAGATCTAAGAAGATTTGAAGACAAAGAAGAGATAGAAGATTTCTGACTTGGTTATATAAATCTTTGGTGTGCACAATACTTGTTTCGGTAATAGAGGATCCAACTATAATCGATATATCCTTGTGGTATTTTGATATAATAGTTGTGTAGATCGGCATCAATACATTTCCTTGGGATTAAAGGTATTGATAGCAAAATCTTAATGATTACCTTTTGGTGATTGAACATAAGATAGATCTTGGAACCTGACAAAGGAGTTTATGTTAAGATAAACAGAAGAGCCTCAACTTATATCACTTGGTTGAATAGAGTTGATACCAAACAGATTTTTTGTTCCTTTACTATTTGGAATACGAACCAAAGGAATTGGTCCAAGTACGTGACTTGTTCGGAGGTGTGGGAATACAGATGGAACTATGTGAACTATAGGATTAGTTGCTTGGTCTCAACTACTACACCATTTTAAGGATATAGCAACATACAATAGCTGTTGCTAAACGGCGTCGCAACGGGACTTCGCTGTTGCTAAACACGGTGTCGCAATTTTTAGCAACGGCATAAGCTTCGTTGCGAATCTTGGTCAGCAACGGACATTCGCAACGGTCGTTGCCGTTGCGAATTTTTTTATCAGCAACAATAACCTGATGTTGCTAATTACAGGAATACCACTACCCGGAACTAGATACTGTTGGTTCTGGTTCTACTGTATTGGTTCTGGTTCTATTTTAGCAACAAAGCCCTGATGTTGCTAATCTTTTGCAACCTCAAAAAAAAAGGTCAAGTCCCATTCTGCTGACCTAGTCAAAATTCATTACCCCAAATTCCCCCGTAATTACGAGTTCCCCATATTCAACATCCAAACAGATATACAAACTACGATGGCAATACAAAACAGATACAAATGTAGTTGAGAATCACCACCAGATAATTTTATTATAAAATAAAGGATTCTTCAGTTGATACAAATGTACACAAGTAACTTATGTATGTTGTGGTGACATGAAATATTCTATCTATGTTGATGTTCATAAATGGATGGGTAACCTAGTTTGTGTCAACTGACAGAGGCAATGAAAAACAGGAAAGAAAGACTAATAAATGAGGAAGATTGAACTCCACCAGAAGTATCACGAGACTCCACTTGCTTAACCAATTTCCTCTTCAAATCATAGGTAGATTAACATCACCAACTCAATCTATCCATCTCTTTTCTGTAAAAACCCAAAACACAAGAAGAAGAATAAGTGGGAGAGGGGGAGAAGATGATAAAAAACAAACCTCAAATTTTGGTTTTACCTAGAAAAGAGATAGAGTATAGTAAAAGTAAGACTGCTCAAAATGAATAAGCAACAAAACTACTGAGTTTTAGCATAAAAAATTCTAACATATATTGGTTAAGGAAAGGAAAAATTAGCAATTACCTACAAAATTCTTGAGGAATTAAGTAAAACCAGCTGCTCTTGGAACTGAAAACCCCCTCCTCTTTAGACTGAATATCATTGCACAACGAAACAAAAAAAATCAAGATATAAGAGATTTAGTCCATAGATTATTAAATGTTTATGAAAATGTCAATCAAAAACTAACCTCAAAGATGTAGTAACAAAACAAGAATCCTCATCTTTGTATAGAATCATCATCAAGAATCTGAAATTACATTATAGAAAACAAAACAAGAAACCATTAACCCAATTGTTTAAAAGAATCTTTGAAAGAATAGGGTAACTGTCGCGACAGACTACCGGTGGTAGTAGAAATCTAGAAATCAAAATCTAGGGTACAGTTTTCCATGCCATACCATGGGTTTCTTTCCAGTAGTAACCAACTTTGTGAAGTGAAACCAAAGACAAGATCAAACCAAAAATTAGTTTTGGTAAAACAAACAAAGAACAAAAAACTTATACGAAACCCATAAAACCAGAATTTAACTCGGTTGAATAATAAAGTAAATGAAAACATTATCTATGAAAACTAACATGAGCGAGAAAGAAGACATGATGCCATTGCAAAACTGAAGGACAAACTAACCTCGCACTTAATCAGTCGCTTGATCAGGTACATCCTGAAATATACCACAACACAACCCAAAAGAAAGGATATTAAGTATGTAAGAAATACAATGCAATCATAAAAAAATAGGAAAACAACATATTAGTCTAAACTATGAAGGCTTCTACTTAATTCAGTTACATATAATCAAGAGAGACATATAACTATGAAGCTGAAGTATAAAAATAGAATAATGGTAAAATTTATAGCCATAATAATATTCAATTATGGATCGAGTACCTAAGGAAAACATAGTTTGCATGTCTAAGTTCAAAGTTGGTTGGGAAGAATGATATAGTAACTTCGTACTAAGATGAGAATCTCCTTTCTTTTGTTTAACTTGTTAATTATTACAAGGGAGGTCAGTATTGGTTGAAAAACAGCACATATGTGTTCTCTTAATACCCCATAAATCCTAACAGAGGCTTCCAATTCTGATCATAAAAACCACTCCCGGAGACTCCAAATTTCTTAGTGACAAATGTAAACAGCAGGATATCTTGCAGATTTGCAAAAGATGCATACCATTTAAGGGTGCAGGAAGAACATCAGGGAAATCAAAGAAGCTCAATTCTTCTGGCTTGCTAGGCATTGCAAAACTCATAGTGTCTCTTCCACTGCAGTAGATCACTGGTATGCTCCAACTTCAGACAAACAAAACCAAAAATAAACAAACAAACAAAAAAACAGTAAAGCCTAAGAAAATAAACTCAAAAATTATGTATAATCCGGTTTCATACCAGTCTCCATCATCATTCTTCCTAGTGAGGGGCCATGTTAAGAAAGTAAGAAACCCACCGAGAACATCTATTGCTTCAAGGAGTACGGATTTGTGCCCTGCATCTGCCAGGTATTTTGCGGTTGATAAACCAGCCAAGCCTACAGGTAAGTGAGCAGTGTGTTACAATTACAAAATATATGTCTGTCATACTCTAATTTGATGTTTCAATTGCGAGAATGTCACCACCTAATACTTGTTGTGATAATGTAACCTACTGAATACTATTAAGGGTGACATAAATTGAATAATCCAACTTACCAAATATATGATTTCTTGTGGCAGACCCACGAAAGGCGATGACACACAGCAAATGTAAAACACAACCAAATAGAGGGAGAAAGAATAAGTGTGAGGAAGCTTTTGTAACTACATCAACAGAGATGAAACAAGAGTGGACAACCACCACACGAAATAAAACACACCGCATAGCTGATTATGTTCCCATACGGGGAAAGGCATTACAATACTCCATATTTAACTAGTGAAGTCATGGGGCACCTAATTATGTATAAGTGATCACTTATACAAGATGCCCCATGACTTCACTAGTTTCAAGTTTAATGACCAAACTAAATAACAAGGTGGTATTCCTTATTTTTCTTTCTCGTCAATTCCAAATCATGCCATAATCATGTCCAAGAACATAATCACAGATAATAGCAGTAGACTTAACACAGTTAGTCAAGGATATGCATGCATTAATGTTATAGAAAGAAGACTATAGGGAAATAGTACTCCAGTATTGGACCAGTCACACTACCTTTCATTTTGGCTTTCCCTCCGTTACCATTGAAATCTCTTCAAGAAATTATGCAAGCTCGTTAAACATGATGTAACAGACCTCCAGATGTGAACGACCAAGAGCCATGATAAGCGCATCTTTGAAACAGGATACATGCAAAAATCAGTTGATTTACTAGATTCAGGCACAGGGAGAACTTAATTTAACTGCATGATATTACTGATAAGAACTACTCATGAACTTGGCTTTCTAAATCAAGTTATTTAGCTTTCATTTGTAATCTTTATCCGAGCAAGTTCATGAAATCCTTCGCATGCACTTACTATATGTGCCGATGCACTTCTCTCGCAATCAAGTGGACAAGAGCAAGGCGAACATATCATATATTAGGCACATATCTAATTTGTTTTCACTATCTTGTGACTGATTAGATCTCCCACCCAATTCTATGGGTGTAACAAAAGCAAGCATTTGGACTAACTCTATCTGTCAAAAAAAAAATCGGATGGAAGGGTGAGAACCAAAAGTTGAAAGTAAATGGGGACCTGCTTACTTGGCTTCTGGTGGAATCGGGACAAAGTGCAGCAAGGTATTTCACGAGCTTGCTAAGACAACGAGACCATCTATTTTTATCGGGACTCCAGAAGGGATTGAAGAGTCACATCAGCAGGGACTGCATCAGACTCCCGTCTCAAGTCATATGGTAGGCCAGCATCGAGAGCAGCTTTGAAAAATGTCCTCCTGAAAACAAAGTGAAAACTCATAAGTTTTAAACGAAACGTTTTGTATAGGTGCAATGGTTAATGTGTTCATTACTATTATCATGGACCCTAATATAATTTTGACATATGGGCACAAACATAGAGAGGCGGAAACCACACACCACTAAATTTAATGACCCGATCCTGGACACCATTTATTACAAAATAGTCGAATAGAAAATCTTCAGTTCCTAGTCAAAAACTAGTAACAATGGACATCACCAACTCTATGTTAAGTTTTTTTCCCAACAACGGAATGATCAAGAAAGAATTACATATTAAAATGTACGATGATGCAAATAGAAATAGTCATACCGGAAAACCTCGAAAAGTTGTCTCACGTATAAGCATGGCAACCCATTCCTCTTACTCATTCACTTTATTTTGATTTACATCCTGTACTTGAGTGAGCTATCAGCAGAGCTAATATTATCTGAATCAATATGAACAACGTCATCTCCTACTTTTGGATCTGTATCTTGGGAAAACTCTTCCTTGAGTATATTATTATCAATCTGGATGGATTGTCATCTACGATGCCAAAACCGACTACCAGGTGAAGCCTTCTGTAATTATTAGAAAAGAAGACATAAATGCTTGAGAAACAAAGAAATGCAGACAAAGAAAGCGGTATGCATGCATGCAATATAAAACAAGGCCTCTTTGGGTTGCGTAACGATTATACTCACAACTGATTAAAAGCCACATAGGTCAAATGTGAGAAAAGTCTAGCCAGGTAGTAACGAAATATAACTTAGAAAATGCAAAATTACCTGCATAAAATCTAGTATAACTCCTCGATATACAATCATATATTATGCAATTGACAACCAACTAGAACATCGTACTCTCCTTTATGTCGTAATTCTCTATCTACCCTCGTTAGTTGAATTTTTTTCTCCAACGGTCTGCACTAGGTTTGTTCTATAAAACAGTAGCTAAAGTTACTATGTAATACAAGCAAAGAACACATAAATTATAAATGATATGAAAGATAAAGGTACACACTTACCTATCTCATTGGAAGACTAGTGACATGCAAACTCACAGGAGGTAATGGTTGTGCCACAGTCACCCAAAAGTTGTATTGGTAGCACACAGACTAGCTTCTTTGCGTTTCCCGTTTAGATCTGTGCAGCAAACAATAAATAAGTTCTTGAAAACCCTACGTAACAAGTAATTCTCAGCCAGCCTTTCCCGTGTTCTAGCAGATAATGATGTACAAAAGTTGTGTATATGTGGTGTAAACTTGCACATCATGCTATCAAAACCAACCAAAAATTACTAACATATATGATGAAATTAGACATCTTTATAGGTTCAGATGATAAACTAAAGTGCATCTAGGGTTTTACAAAAAGTGCATCTGAGAGCAAGAATGTTTTACAAATTCAATACTCTAGGTCTTAAGTTCATCATCATCAGAACAATCATTGTCATTAGAATACCAGCTTCCAACTGCAGTATAATAAGAGAAATCTATTAACAAACACAAAAACAATGCAGCTGACTGATAAATAGTAAGAATTTCAATACATTTCCAAGAAAATTACGTTAGACAGTAAACTGAGAAAACCCTAATTGCAAACAGTTTGAGATTGGGTATAAAACAGAGATGAAAAGAACAAAAGCTTATCTTGATTTCTTAGTTCCATAGTCGGTGAGAACCATTCAAAATCGAAAAAAATTGAAACCAAAATTTCAGAGACAACCAAGTTAACTTAAAATTGAACCTAAATCATAAAACTAGAGAAAAAAGATGATATTACTGATTATTAGATCGACGCTTTCAAATCTCACGGATGACCTAAAATCTCGGATCGATGCTTCCAACTGGGCAGATAAATTCCAACCGAAATCGTTAGCAAACCTAAACCTAAAAACCAAGATAGATATACAAAGAACAAAGAACAAACAGATTAAGAGAACAAAGATTATTTACCTAGTAGGATTTCAGGAGAAAAGAATTTCTTCAGAGCGATGAATGAAAGAGAGTGAAAAAAAATTTGTGGCTGAGAAATGAGATAGAAAAATGGGATAAGGAAAGATAAGCCCGACCACTAGAATACTTTGAAGGGCGGAAATAAAAACAGGAAAACTTGACTAAACTTTGACTTGGGCGTAAAAACAAGTCAAAGTGTTTCCGCCCACATGCGCGCTTCACATGCATGAGCATCTAGGGGTTGCTATTCGCAACCGAAATTTTTCTGTTGCGATATTAGCAACAACCTATTTATGTTGCGACAGATTAGCAACAGAATTTAGCAACGGAAATTTCGCAACGACGCTTGTGTTGTTGCTACTATGGGTTGCTAAATCCTAAAAATGGTGTAGGTTGGTTTATTTTGTATAACGCCTTAATCCTGAGAGTATTCAATTTTGGACTAGGTCCCGGGGGTTTTCTGCATTTGCGGTTTCCTCATTGACAAAATCTTGCTGTGTCATTTACTTTATATTTCCGCATTATAATTGTTTTATTATTATGATTAAAGTAAATTTCACAAACGTTAATTCCTATTTACTTGATACATAATCATATTGAGTTTGGTTAAGTCCGAACCTTTGTATCAGGTAAACACACTTTGTCGTTGTATTGTCTCGATCTCGTATCCATAGAAAATCACGTGAAGTGTAAACCAATTTGTTGTATTGTATCGACTAAGTCCATTTTTTTTACTCGGTCAATAATATTAAAAAAAACGAAAAAACTGTACAGGGACTAGAAATTACTAATGCAAAGCCGCGAGGCCAACACTAGAAGTCTAGAAAAAACCTACTTAAAGCGAAAATAAACACGGCCAGGCCATTCAACAGCCTGAATGAAACCTGTCCTACTCTCATGAAACTCAAAAATATCCTCGGCCAACAAACAAGCTTGTTTGGCCGAGGCATCCGCCGAAAAATTCACTTCTCTATAGCTATGGACATAACGGATATTGTTATAAAAATGCCTCGCTATACGCCACTTCTTCTTAAGATGCCAAGGTAGTTGATCCAATTGGAAAGCTTGGATGCAACTCATCTAATCAGATCTAACACAAAGATTTGTAACATTCCAATGTCTAGCCAACATCGCTCCATAGATAACAGCGCAGACCTCAGCATAGAAGTTAGTTTGCCAACCCAGGCCAACACAAAGAAAGCCCAGCACTTCCGAAATTGGACTTCGCACCGTAACACCACAGCCAGCTTGTCCCGGATTTCCAATCGACGCACCATCACAACATATCATAAGCTCACCTGGATCTGGAGGGAACCAGCTTACCTGAAAGGGTGCAGACACCTTGCACGACCTATGCTTCACCTTAAAATAGTTCAAAATCCTCAAATCATCATTATGTATATGGCCCTTCATGCGAATAGAGTTATCATGAATCAATTGATAAACTCTTCCTTTAAAACCTAACCACTGCACCGTAGCATCCTCAAAATAAACCTTGTTGCGCATCTTCCATAATTCTGTAGCTATTGCAAGATTAGCAACAAGCCACAGATCTTTTATCATCCGGATACACCCCTTAGAATCCTTGTAAGAGGCCACCAAATTATCAGAAGGCCGCAAGTTAAAAATCCTAGCCGCCCAAGCCCAAATACGCTTAGCAAACCTGAAATGCCAAGTAATATGGCTCATAGACTCAAGAGCGTTTCTACACAGACGACACATAGAAGGCATGGACCTGCCCGTTTTCTTTACAACATTATCATCCGTAGCACAACATTGATTTGCCCAAATCTTCCAATACTGAACACTCAAAGTTGGATGCACCACATTCCTTGAAAAAAGAGCAGCCCACGGTTCAACCTCCACCGAAAACTTAAGTGCAGCCTTAGCAGATTTAACAGAGAAAACACCTTTGTTATCCAAGTCCCAAATCTTGTAATATTTACCTCCAGCAATTATAGGCAAGTTATCAATATATATATATATTGCAACGCAACATCAAGTCTTTAGTAACCTGAGGAATGTCCCAATCTCCATCAACAATAATATCACTCACTTTCGTCTTGAAATCATTTGGGCCTTTGGAAAAAATCCCAAGCCTGCTAGCAATCAAAAAATCACCACACCAATTATCAAAGAATAAGGAAGTATTAGCACCATTACCAATGATTGAACGAGTGTGCTTTTGGACGAAATTGTAGACCAATCTGATCCCTGGAAAAATCGAAGAACCAAGCTTGTAATCAATCAGGTTACCATTCAATTTAAAATACTTTGCCCTTAAAAATCTTGCCCAAGTCTTATTGGAAACTCTTATCGAAACCCACAGCTTCATAAGCATGGCCTTATTAACATCGAGTAACTTCCTCAAACCTAAGCCACCTTCTTGTTTTGAACAACACAAATCATCATAGCGAACTGTAAAATACTTACGCTTCTCTGCATCTCCAGACCACAAAAAATTCCTTATGGCCTTTTCTACTTGTTTGATCATTGTGCAAGGCCACTTGTAAATAGTCATAGAATGAATAACATAACTCGAAATCACAAATTTAATCAACACAAGCCTAGCTTGAAAAGATAGGAGCTTACCCTTCCAACCTGTAAATTTTTCTGTAATTGTTTCCACTACTTGCCGCACATGGATGTGGCGAACAATACCCGGCTTCAGCTGAATACCCAAGTATCTATTCGGGAATAAAGCACGCTCCATGCACAAATAATTTGAAATAGCAATCGCCCTAGAGTTTCTATCGTCACCATAGTAATACTTGCTTTTAGCATAGCTAACACACTGACCAGAAGCACGTTGGTACATGCCCAGCATATCTTTCAGATTACATAAACTTTGCAAATTACCCTTACATAAAATAAGAATATCATCCGTAAATAGAAGGTGAGTAGGAGAAACTCCCTTTTTGCTAACCATAGCATGCATATTCTTCATAGAAAACAATTTAGTAATATTTCTACTTAGAACATCTTCAATAAGCACAAAAATCAAAGGAGAAAGAGGATCACCTTGCCTTAAACCTCTAGAGATGCTAAAGAAACCTTAAGGGTTGCCATTGATCATGATAGAAATCCTAGCCGAGGCCAAGATATTAAGAATCCAATTGCACCAGATCTCCGAAAAACCATAATGACGGAAAACCTCAACAATAAACTCCCAACTAACCGTGTCAAAATCATGAGCAATGTCCAACTTGAGGCCAACATTTCCGTGCTTCCGAGGAATGCTGAGCTCATTGATCAACTCCGATGCCAGAGCAATATTTTCATGGATATTCCTTCCTTTCATAAACGCCACTTGTTCTTCAGAAATTAGCTTGTTCAAAACCGTACCCAGTCTGGTAGCCAAAATATTCGTGATGATTTTGAAGGAAAAATTACTTAGGCCAATTGGCTTATAGTCTTTAATAGCATCAGATTTGTTATTCTTTGGAATTTGGACAATAAAGCTAGAATTAGCGCTATTTGGAATTTTACGCATTATCCAACAATTAGTAATGGCCTTAAAAAGCTCTCCAGAAATAATGTTCCAACAGTGTCTATAGAAAGAACCTATGAAACCATCAGGGCCAGGCACAGAATCCGCACCTAAATCAAAAACAGCTTCTTTCACTTCTTCAAGAGATGGAGCCGCATCCATGAAAATCTTTTCTTCAGAAGAACTACGTTCATGATCAATATCAAACAAATTCGGATCAATGTTCACCTTGTCACCATTAAATTTGTCCTTGTAGTAGTTAACAATATAATCGGTAATGTCATCCTGCAAAAACAAAGTAGAGTTAGAAGAAACTTTAAGCTCCGAGATGGAGTTTTGCGTCCTCCTCATACGAATGCTATTATGGAAAAATCAAGTATTTTGGTCTCCATCCTCCAACCAAGTAACTCTTGATTTCATCTTAAGCATGACTACAAGATCAGTTCTTACATCCTCTGCCGCCTTCTTAGCATCCGCAACCTTTAAAAATTGCAATTCATTCCCATGATCAAAATCCAAATGATCCGTTTTAGTTTCCAAAATGAGCTCAACTTGTCTCAAACGCAAGTGAACATCACCAAAAACGGTTCTATTCCAAAGATTCAAAGCCTCCTTCAACCTCTTCAATTTAGACATAAAAACAAAGGGTGGCGCTCCCACAAAAAGTTTCTCCCCAACTATCCTCAACCAGCTTCAAAACAGAAGTATGAGAAAGCCACATCTTTTGAATACTAAAAGGAGCTCTTCTTGGCCTTGGATTTTCAAAAGCAAACCCAAAAAGAGGGGAATGATCTGAACAAATCCTAGGAAAAGTTTTGCATCTCCAATTCGGGTATTTATCATACCAAGCCTCATTAACAATTTCTCTATCATGTTTAGAGACAATTCTGTGAATCCCACTCTGAAAATTAGACCAAGTATACTTCTTCCCAATAAAATCCGCTTCTACCAGGCCATTGTCAGAAATCCAACTTCGAAACTCATCAATAAAAAGTTCTTTTGTCACCATGCCACCCTTCTTCTCATCCATTCTCAAAACACAATTAAAATTCCCAATAACCAACCAGGGATTGGAAATCAAACCCAAACCCAATTGCTGCCAGAGTCTCCTTCTTGTGACCGGAATATAGGAAGCATGGACTGCAGTAATAAAATCACCCGCAAAATCCAAAGTGATGGCTTGTTTATAAGAAGATAAAACCAACAGCCTTTCTAGAGTATTCCTCCATAAGACCCAAATATTACCTTTCTATTCAAACCCAGCATTAGTAATCACATCCTCAGAAAAATTAAACAACTTCAAACTCCTAACAAAACGAATATTGCAATTAACCAAAGTTTCAGCAATAAAAATAATGTCAGGATTGTGAAACTTATATAACTCAGTTAACTTGGACTTTGCACCATCCTTATCCAAGCCTTGCGCATTCCAATATAAGACACGCATTAATTAACTCCATCTCTTTTAGGGCTTGCCGAACCCTTTCACGTCCTACTTCTTCCTCTAGTAGCATCACTTTTCTTTGGTTTTGGCTTAGTCACGCCATCCTTTACCCCACCATCTTTAGCCAACTTCCTAGCCGCGGCTTCTATCTTATTTTTTTGATCCAGATCCTTCTTAGCCCTATCCTCTTGATCTTTTGCTGCACCAATTTCTAAAGCAATAGTTTCATCATCAACTGGGTTTGAAGTACTCACCGACTGTTCAGGGGGAACCTCAGAAAACACTTCATCAACTTCATATTCTAACTCATCAGTCCCAGTCTCAAACCTGTTAGACGTGACAACCCCATCCACAGTTTCCGCTGGTGAATATCTTCTAGCTGTTTTAGTCGCTGGACTAAAACCATCCCCCAAAATCTGTTCAAAAATAGGAGTAGATAAAGGAAATTCTCCCTCCGCTTGCTCTAGTCTTCCAATATTAGCATTCGCTTCAATATTAGCAGTCGCCTCATTAGCAGCCGCCTTAATATTAGCAATCGTCTCGGTTTCCTTAGCCTTGCGCACCTCAGAATTGCGCGCCTCAGCTTCAGTTGCCTTGCGCGCATGAGCTTCCTTCTCAGCATCCTTGGCCCTGCTAGCCTCAGCTTCTGTTGCCTTGTTTGCCGCCTCCTCAATCTCCTTGGCCTCTCTTTTTTCTAAGGCCAGCTTTCGCAAATGATCCACCTTCGCCCGTGCAGCATCTAATTCAATTGCAGCCAACTCAGCAGACTTATCAAGCTCCGTAGCTCTCTTTTTTAGATCCTCCAACTCACGAATCGCCTCAAGCTCTTCATTATCCTCTATGTCACTATCAATTTGAGGAGTGGAATCAACCATGGCTATAGCCTCATATCTTATGCGATTTTCCTTCATGCGCATACGGTTTTCCTCCTCCAATTTTTTCTTTTCCATGATAACTTCTCGCGCCTTTTGTAACTTTCTCAAAATAATATCTTGCTCAAGCTTAGACAAATCAGCTTCCTTAGCCTTTTCGGCCGCAATTCTCTTCTGTTCTTCATAGTGCGCACATAATTCTATCTCCTCCTTATTCAAAATATCCGCATAGGTAGTTGCTTCACCATCTTGACCATCCCTAGCACTCGAAGAAGCACCAACCATGCTACTCGACGGACTTGGGATTAGCATATGTGTGCCATTAAATTCAGCACCACCAATTGGTTTAACCGGCGTCGCAATAGAATCATCATTAGCAGGTTTATTTGATTCCACATTAGGGGGTTCCTTTGGAGGGTCTTTTGGAGGGTTCTTGTCATACTTCCTCATACTCCAAACATTCCTTAGCTCATCCAACTCCAGCTGAATAGCCGCACGTTTATCTTGATTAGCTTCACCATCTAATTGCTTTTTCAAGGCAATATATTTTTTAGCACGACAATCTCCTTCACCATGACCAATAGCTTTGCAATGATCACAAAAATCCAGGTGATTCATAAACTCATAATCAAGATAGAAGCCTTCCGGTTGTTCCTCATCATCAATAACAACATAGCCAAGAGGCTTAGAAAAATCTATATCAATCAAAACAGCCGCAAAATTGATATATTCACGGCTTAAAGTCCTTGAATCAACTTCCACAGGCTTCCCCAGGCCACGATCAATCCTAAAAAGAATTTCTTCATTCCAATACTTAATACTGAGTTGTTTGAACCGAACCCAAACAGTATCCCTAGTCATCTTCTCCGATTCAGGATAAAACAAAGGTGTCCAAGGCATCACCTTCAAGTTTTGATTATTAACCTTCCACGTACCTTCATAACTAACACGTTTTCTATCAACTTCATTGAATAATTTGATAAGAAAGTAACCCTTAATCCACGGGATGAATTGAACATGATCCGTAAGCTTCCATTGGTTACATAAATTGGTTTTCACATCCTCAAACCTGACACCTAGGGTTTTGAAATCAAAACGACCAACTAAACTATATTTCCATTCTTCTTTTGCTTTCGAAATAACTTCTTTTGGGATCTTAATAACAGTCTCACCTGTTGTAGCACGACTTGGTGGGTGAGAAAGAGTATCCGCATCAATATTAGAGATCACATGATTTCTATTCTTAACAGCATTGACATACGATCTGCCCTCAGCGCCTACACCACTGCTGTTTCCATTTCCCACCCGGTTTCCTTGTTTTTCAACATAAACTGCACGAACCCAAGAACGAGAACGATTTCTATTGCTATCCCTATTGAATTTTTGACGATCTTGATGTTGTGATTATTTCTTCATGGTTGATTCAGGCGGAACTGGTGGATTCGGCGCCATGATTGATGCCAAACCCTAATAAAATTCTAAGAACGCAAGAGAAAAAAAGTTAGAGAAAAAATCGGAGCTAGACGGCCAAACCCTAGGATTTTCGTTTTGTTTCTCGACTCAGTCCATAGACATTTACTTTCGGAGAAAGGACATATAGGAAGGAAAAGTTTTATCTTGAGGTATATTTGGGTACCCTCGCCTTTTCAAGGACATCATACTCACTGACGTTCCTTGCTTAAGAGGATGTACGGTATCGGCATGGTCCTAAAAACAAACCAATATACAATAATCTAAATACTAAACGGATAATAAATATATCTTAAATATAATAAGGTTGAGATAATTACCATGGTGTGGCAGACAACAACAACCCAACTCTCTTTATACCCCCATAATAAATATCCTTTATCATTCGGTATCCCACAAACGTAATTGAAAAAGCGGGGGTCTAACAACCACACCCAATATTTCTCTTAGCAATCTATATGGACTAATTCCAACATACTTTCAAGAGAATCAACTAGACAGTCATACTCAATCTTAAGAAAAGTATATCCAAGAGTTATATCTCAATTTCTCAATTCAATCTGCAATCAAACAAATAGGAATTTGTGAGCCCGGTTGAATATAAGAAATGACTTGAACGGTATCAAAAACCAATATCCAAGTGTCAATCAATTTAATCAACAACCAAAGGTTGGATTCACAATTGATTAAACTTACGCACAACCTGTAATATTTCAATTATATAAAAAAATATAATGCGGAAAATAAATAATACAGACACCAGAAGTTGTGTTAACGAGGAAACCGCAAATGCAGAAAAATCCTGGGATCTAGTCCAGATTTGAACACCACACTGTATTAAGACGCTGCAGACACTAGCCTACTCCAAGTTAACTTCGGACTAGAATGTAGTTGAGCCCCAACCAATCTCACACTGATTAAGGTACAATCGCATTCTTTACGCTTCTGAACCCCAACAGGACTATGCGCACTTGATTCCCTTAGCCGATCTCACCCACAACCAAGAGTTTCTATGACCAACAGTTGAAGACTTGATAAAACAATCTGTCTCAAACAGAAAAGTATATTAAATAGATAAATATGTCTCCCACAGAAATACTAAGAGTTTTTCTCCGTCTTTTGATAAATAAAGATGAGCAGGAACCAATTGATACACCAGATTTATATTCCCGAAGAACAACCTAGTAATATAAATCACTTTACAATAATCTTAATCGTATGGTAGCGAAACAAGATATTGTGGAATCACAAACGATGAGACAAAGATGTCACTACACCAAATATGGGTTTTAGCAACTCAGATTCTCAACTGAAATGTAGCTGTTGCGAATATTCAGTTGCGAATTTCTGTTGCTAAAAATTTGCAACAGCCAGATATTGTTGTTAATTTCGTAACTGATGTGCCTCAGTTGCTATTCGCAACTACTTTTCATTTAGGCGTACAAAATACCCGTGTGACAAAAAACACCTGCGAACACTTTTTTCCCGAGCATGCGAATTTCGTGTGTGCTCACTTCTCTTATCCTTAGAGAAACTATACCTCGATTCATTTCAAGTTTTCAACCACTCGCTTCTCTCTTACTGTCTTTCTCCAATCTGAAGAAAAATACTCTCTCGCCATTGAAACCAGAGAAATCTAGGTATGGATGATGATTATGGATTGCTATTTAGGGTTTAAATCGATTGATTATGCTTTGTCTGTTAGGGTTTGGTAGATTGGGTTTAATAGTTAGGGTTTTGTATCTTTTTGTTTAAATCGATTAGTGATGTATTTTTTTGATGTATTTTGGTAGATTGATACTTAGGGTTTTATGTATTTTGCTTAAATCGATTAGTGATATATCTTGTTTGTGTATTTTTGGTAGATTGATACTTAGGGTTTTCTGTAATTTGTTTAAATCGGTTAATCATGTATATTGTTTGTGTATGTTAGTAAATTGATAATTAGGGTTTCGTTTTTATGTTTTTTTATTTATTTTTTATGTTATTCCTCCCATTTAGTGCAGAACATAGCCCTTAGATCAATAAATTTTGTATCTCTTATTCTTTGTTTGAGTCTGTGGTCAGTATATATCATGTTAGTTCTTTGTTTGAGTCTGTGGTCAGTATATATCATGTAAGCTATGATGAAAGATGTGAATTTTTCTCAGTGATAGTCATCTAGAAGCAATCTTGATTTAAGCTGAAAGACTTGCACTAGCAGTTATTTTATAGCTTTAACTCTTTTTAGAAGTTTCTTTGGTCTCTATATGCCAATTGTAAGATGAAAAATATATGTTGGTCTATTCTATCTAATAAGATATAGTATGATCTCAATCAGATACTGAAGAAATTTCATGTTGTTGCTGAAGCTGAAGTGAGGTCATTGGAATCATTATACTATGTGGTGGTATGTCTCAACATTCAAGAGTATATATAAAATTTTTCAGTATGTTTATCTATACTAATCGTCTGACATATGTATGTAATCGGATGTCTTACAGGGTACATCAATAGATGTATTGGCTCATTATTTCGGAGAAGATCCTGCAAGCTGCTTTTTTGAGCAAGGTATTCTAAGTGCTTGTAATTTCTGGCGTTTCTTTGTTGTTTGCCAATATAAAAGGTAAATCTTTGTTGTTAGCAAGCAGAATCTAGTTTATGAAATATGAACTTATCATATCAGTGGAATTTAATTGTCAATTCTTTACCTTTTCCTCTCTGAACGTAACTGATACAACCATTTCAAGACCAAATCCATCTAGTGAGAATCCAGTTTCTGAAAAAACTGGTGGTTTAAGTGGGAAACCTCTATTTGTCCTGGCAACCAATGTGCTCAGTTACATGTGTCTCTTGACAAGGGTAAGTTTATATCTCAATTTAGCACATTTCTGGTATTCAAGATTATGATTCCTCATGGTCTTAAAAAATGAATTTTGAGTGCTAAGAGAATTTGATCAATTTGGTGCAGTGTCTTTGAAAACTATGGAATGTTGTATTAATGTTAGGTTGAATTGCTGAAAAAATTGTTTAGCAATTATGAAACTAAGACAAACAAAAATCATGCAGTTGGCTGAACATCTACTGATATGAATGATGATGAATTATGCCAAAAAATTCCAGTGGCCCGTTTTGTTACATCTTCTTAAGTTGGTTCTTTGCTTTTAGTTCATTTGGGAGTGTATCTGAGCATGCTATGTTTGGTGCTTCTTCAGAATTGTAGGATCAGAATATCGCCACAACGATATTCTTGCGATGAGAATGACACTTTTGCGAGAAGATCAAATGTTCCTACAATATTAACAACATTTCTACGAGAGCATCGTGAGATTCTTCAATAACATTTGGCGAGTGTCGTGAAAGAACACCATAATAGTTGACGATTGAAGAAGCAGAATAAAAGCATGTTTGTTTCACGATGATTACAAAAGTTGGCGATAGTTAACGTTATAACTACCGCGACGAGATCGCAGAGTAGATCCAAAATAAGAGGGAAACTTAGATGTCTTCCATTATGTATTTTTCCTATATAAAGGATTCAACTAGATCCAGAAAAGGGGATGATGGATTTTTTAGAGTTGAAAAAGTCTTGAGGAGAGAGAAACTCTAGAAAGAAAGTTGTATTTTTGAGTTCTTACATTTCTTGTAAAAGATCTTTTAGAATCAAATTAATAAAGTGTCGTTATTCATCTTCAATTATGACTTGATTTCCACAAATTCTTAGTATGGGTGTAGTGTAGGAATTCCTGCAACTACATTTTGGCGCCCGAAATAGGGAGAATCAAGCTAGAACATCTCTAATTACAACTTGAAGAATTGAAGGAATTGAAAAAATGGCTGGAAGAAGAAGAAGAAATACGTCAGAACCACCAACAACTGTGAGGAGGATTAAGAGACTTGCAGGAGGAGAAACAAATGAATTAGGAGAATCTTCTAGGGTAAGAACAAGAAGAAATAGAACAAGGATCGAAGGAGAAAATCAAATTCCACAACCAAATCAACAAACACCAATACAAAATAGAGGTGTGGATTATGATAGAGTGAGTGTGCATACTTGGAGATCGGAATCAATGGAAGAAGTAGAAAATCAACAATTAAGAGACGGAAGAAGTGAAGAAAGAAATGAAGGAATGATTGAAGGATTAATTCATGGAGAAGGTGGAAATGAAACAGTAGGTGATCCAGAGCAAAGAATACAGGAGGAAAGAAGGTTAGAGGCAGAAGAACGTGCAAATTTAACAAGACAAAATCATGAATTAAGAATGGAGAATTTAAGATTACAAAGAAGGAGATTAAGAAGCACTATTAGGTCAAATTCAAGGTCACTTAGAGAAAAGCCAAGACGAAATTCTCCAATGAGAAATGATAGGGGAAATACTCGAGGAGAAAGACAAAATCCCAATGAAGGGCAACATCATAGAGAAGAGAGGATAATTGAAGGTCGTTATGATCCGCGTGGTGAAACTATGGAAGATAGACGCAATAATAGAAATCAAGACGATGGAGATAATCAAAATGACGAAGAAAATCGAGAAGAAGGTAGGAGAATATTACATGGGCGAGAGATTCAAAGAAACAAAAGAATAATTGAAGAAGAAATTGAGAGACATTATGCTGAGCAAGCACGTTTATCTTACGAGAGGGAAAGATTAAGAGAAGAAGTAGAAGAACAAGAATTTCAAGAAGCAAAGACAGAATAATCATGAAAATCGAGAAAGGAGGCGTACACAAAATCGTTGTAATAATAATATTCAAGAGGAATATGACAGAATACAGAGAAGGATAGAACGACAGCGAGGAGAAATGAGGAGAAATGAAGAAAATCACAGAGAATAAAATAGAAAACATAATCAGTTGTGATTACAGGAATGAAAATGAAGAGGAAGGTGAACGAAATCTCGCAGGACATGAAAGATATGAACGTAGAAGGAGAGAAGTTACATTAAAGAGGCCAATGGAACCAGATTCAACTGAGAATGAGCAAATATTGAGAGAATTAGCAGAAATGTGAGGGATGATCAATAATAGAAAAGGAGGAGGTAGAAGACAACTTGACGAGGCGATTGAAGAAGCTGCGAGGACTCCTTTTGCTCAAGAAGTGCAATTAAGAGGAATACCCCCTAAATGCAATCTACCAACATTAACCAGTATTTTTTATGGGACCACTTGTGTTGTTAGGTGTATGTTATAGTGGGAGAATCATGATACTGTGCTATGCAAATATTTTGCGTCCAGTTTAACTGGCGAGGCGCAAAAATGGTTTGAGGGGCTCCCAAAAAATACTATCACTTCTTTTGATCACTTACAAGCTACATTTCTAGGTGCATATATAAGCAACAATTCTTCACGACCAGGTATTGAAGATGTGTTTGGATTAAAACAAAGGATTGGCGAGAGTCTAAAACACTTAACCATAAGATGGAAGACAATGTGCAGTGAGATGGCGGGAAGAGTGGATGAAAGATATCTTATTATATCCTTCATTAATGCAATGTTTGCAACAAATCTACTGTATATACATATTTTCAGGATTAAGAATACAATCACTATGACAGAGTTGCGAGAGTTACAAGAAGAATACATTGCTTTAGAAGAAAAACAAAACGAAATGGAGTCATACCCAATCGCAAACACCAGCTCAGTAGCGGAAAATGGAAGTTTACTTCCTAAAATAATCAATAATGTGGCGAGCACCTCGCAGACACCACAAGAAACTATGGCAATTGATATCACACAGAAATTGGTAGCGATGGGAAGTCGAGACCAAGAAGAATATGAGAGAGAGAAGAATTATTACAATCGTGGTGGTAATAGTAAGATTCAGAGGCTTGATCAACCACAGGAAACTTATGGTAGTCAGAGGCAAAACAATTTTAGAAACCAGGGAGCTCAGAGGATAATATGGGAAGAAATTAAAATGCCTCCTTTGAATACAAGTATAGAAAAAATATGGGAAGCTATCATTTTGATGGAAAACATACCGTCACCATGGAACATGGGAAAAGAACCACATCTGAGCAATCGAAGTCAAGAATTTTGTACATACCATCACTTTCATGGTCATGCGATAAAGGATTGTAGGAATGTGAAGAGGATAATTTTGAGAATGATTGAACAAGGAAAACTGAATCACTTTCTAGTAGGACATCCACAATCTCAACAATTACCGCCAGCACCAGAAATTCGCAGGGTGAATACCGTAAAAGGAGCAGAAACATTTTTGATTGAAGTTGGGGCTAAAGCAAAAAATTTGTTTTGTAATTCCATTGTGCATTCATATAGAACTATTGAGGATTTCCATGATAGTGTTTTAAGCAGAGTCTTTGCGAGAGACATAGATGGAAAGGAAGTTATGAATATTGCGAGAGTCTCGCCATTAGAAGAATGGCAAAAATAAGTCATATCTTTCAATGCACAAGAAGTATCAGAACCTGGCGAGCAGCATGATAATCCATTGGTGGTCAGATTAGAAATAAATCCAAAGCAAGTAGAAGAAGAAGATGAATAAAATGGTGATTCCACTGAGGATTCATGGGCTATCAACAGAGTTCTAATTGACACAAGGATCTCAATTGATATTTTATTCTATCATGCCTACAAAACCATGGGTGGTAGAGATGAAGATTTAATACCATCAACATATAAAATCTATGGTTTTAATGGTACTGCTAATAATCCTAAAGGGGAGATTACAATGCGGATTCCATTGAAGGGAATATCTTCTACAATCTTATTCTGTGTTGTTGATATTGATTCCCCCTATAATTCTTTAATTGGCAGACCATGGTTGCATGGGATTTTAGGTGTTGCATCAACTTATCATCAGTGTATTAAGTTTCCACATCCCAAGGGAGTTGGAATTATAAAAGCAAACTTGGTTGAAGGAAAAAAGTGCTATGAAATTGACATGGAAACATGTGAAGAAAGACCCGCGATGAACATAAGTTAGAAGCACAATATCAAACAGAAACAAAAAGGTGACAGGTTAATGGTTGATGCAATAGAACAGTGAGAAGAAAAAGTTATGCACGATCAAAGAAGTGACAAGTTAGTAGTTGATGACGAGAATCACACAAATACATAGAGAGTAGAAAAGCGCAACAAGAAGGCAACGGTAAAGGAATAGCGAGGAGATGAGAATGTCAATATAACAGCGAGCATCTCGTAAAGAAAGAAAAGAAGTTTATAACAGAAAACAACCAGTAGAGAGGTAATGCAATGACATGTAAGAAATATGAAGAAAATATGATTGAAAGGTAATAAATACTGGTATATTGTATGATGAAATAGATAATAAATTCTTATTTCTCTATTACAATTTATGCGAGCATCATCGCAAGAAAAGCGAATACAATTTCGCAGAGATTAAAAGAATGGGACAAAACTTTATGGCGTGCACCTTAGTTCGCGAATACAATTTCGCAAGAGGCAAATGTAAGACCTACTAGCGCGTCATATGAGGGGGTATCTCTTGACATGACTCAGCGATAAGGTTATACCGCTGCTGGAACCTGAGTCATGCAGATGTTGGGGGTTAAAGAAAACCTATCCGGGAGAGAGATCTTGGATTTCCAACTATATAAGGTTATACCCTGGTTGGACGACTAAGAATATCTTCCAAGAAGTGCATAGTATGACCAAGGCGCCGAGGTACACGGTTGAGCCAAGGGTGCCCGGGACGGATGAACCTACCCTGGCCATCTTTGGTAAGTCTTGGCTATGATGCACTTGGCCTGAAGAAGACCCCACTTAGGGTGCAGTCTTGTAACTATAATCCATATAGGCATAAAGGACAAGAGACTGCGAAAACAACTGGTTGTTGGAAAATCTGGATGGGGGGAGATAGTCTTGTATGGACGACGTGCCCTCCTTGAAGGGGCAACCAGGGGGAAGATAATGGCGGCACCCTCCATTAGGGAGCTGATAAGTGTCATAAGACGGCAATTTCATGGGGCTTTATGATCGCAAGATAATTTAGGCCTGTCATATTGTCGCGTAACGTAAAATATACAGAGACAACAAGCCATATGTTAAGATGAGATCAATGGGTTTTTACATGAAAATGTAAAGACGTCCTGCGATTTCATCGCAAGACGGCAATGTCACGAGGCTTTGATCTTGCTAAAGAACTTAGACTTGTCATATTGTTGCAATACAATCAAGCAATACTGATAAGACAAGATCAATGGGTCAATACATACAAATGTAAAGACGTCCTGCGATTTTGTCGCAGATGAATAAAATTGGCAAAATAAGACCTTTAACTAGGGAGGTATAATAAGACCAAAAGATTATTGCGATAGTGATCGCGGAATTTATGAGATTTGAAATTTGCGTTTATTTCTAAACGGTATCTATCGCCATTACTGAGGCATGATATATTTAACCTTTATGCAATTTTTCTTATTACAGATGAATAATAGAGGCAAGTATGGGAGTGCACAGAATAATGAAATTATTATTCATCTATCATACGATAAAATTGCGTTGATAATATTAATTAACATACTTATACAGATCATTAAAAGATAACAATTATGTTGATTGATTTGCAGAAGAAAATTATTTTTTGATTCCTACAGATAGAAGCAAAAAGAAGTTTATAATGACGGAGAAACTCGCAGTTAATTACAGAAAGGAAGAGATCATTATACATGGAAGATAAAAAGAAGAAATAAAGCTAACTAGACTCATCACTATCGCAAGATTTCTTCCCATCGTCAGAATCCTCTTCATCGCCATATTTGTTTAATTTATTATTATTATTATTATGAAAGGGGGCCACTGAGGCTTTTATTAAGAAACAAAAGTATACATAAATTTACAGGGATTTGGCAGGGAGACGCGCAACAAATTGCGCCCCTATGCCTTTTTGAATAATGATACCTAACCTATGGAAAAGAAAACTGCCTAAGTTACTGTTGACGTCGTGACTTGCCATGCAGTTTTTCAATCTTTTCAGGAGGACTGTAATATCCTCACTTAATTCCCCTAGTGTCGTAAATGCAAGAACGCTAAACCCATAACCATGAGATGAGCACAAGTCAGCATATTTGGTGCGTTTGCGAGTGATTGCAGCTGAGATAGCATGGCCAGGTGTGAAGGCTCGGTTTCCACCTTTAGAAAAATGGGAAACACCAGTGACATCGAAACATACATCGCGCCCATTCTCCCAATTATAGATCAAGAGGTCAGCTGGCTTAAGGGGAACCTCCCTGGCAGATGAAGATCCTAGGGACGCCTCCTTTCTTGCGGAAACTCCTGCTTTGTAACACAGTTCGACAAAAAGGTCTCTTACCATGTCGTGACGAAACTTCAAACCCACCTCGCTTGCGCAGTGAATGGCGTGATCCCCGAATCGATCCATTGCACGGTTGCAACATGTACAAGTACTACCTTCGGCGAATAGGGGGATACCCAGCCGGTATTGGAGAACGTATTGGAATTGGCGAGGTCCCACTGCCTGATTAAGACCTTGGATAGGGATAGCCTTTAGATAGTCTTGTGCATGGGGCTTCCTATTACATTACCATAGTATAGAGTCGCGCTCGGTCATAACAAAGTTAGTTGGTATTTCCTTCATAATTGCCTCATAGTAGCGAGTTTCCAGTAAATGCATTGGTTGTGGGGCGACGTCGCTAATATTGAAGGAAAAAGGAGACAGACCACATATACGAATGTAACGATCCAGCGCAGTATGAAAATGGGGTCTAAGGCCAGGCGTACCTTGGAGAATTTTATTCTGACTTATTGGACCTCCCAGTAAATGGACACCTGTGGTTGGTCGACCTATCTCAGATGGGAAGACGTCTGCACTCCTGGGGTCTGCATGGGGCCAAAAAATCTCAGTTTTCTGCACATTCAACCACAGACCTTTGGCAGGACCATCATCACGAAGAATCTGGAGAGCTTTAGCTACTTCTGTTGTTTCTCCAACCACCGTCCCATCATCCAAATACCATGCATTAAGGTCCAGGTTGCATTGTGATGATATTTTACTTACCAGCGGGTGGAGAACTAATGAAAATAGTAGGGGACCAATAGGGTCTCCCTGCTGGACACCCTGGCCAGAAGATAAAGTAACATCATTGTAGTATAGTTTGGCTGGCCGCACATAACATAATTCTACCCATTTAGAAATGCTGGGGCATTTATCCCGTACTTCATTGACCAAGGCTGTCCGGCTAACTACATTGAAGGCGTTAGTGAAATCGACGAGCAACATAGTCATATTAGTATGTGAACCTTTCATCTCCAACAGCCAGTTCACAGAGTGCAAGATGCCCTCTGCACCACACGGTGTGCCGACACCGAATTGGTAGTTACCGAGGTAGGCGGTCATGTCCTTAAGCACTGCAGACGCTGCAAGTTTAGAGCATAGACGACGCCATATCGTACCCACTGCGATCGGCCGGATATAACCCCCAGGTTTGAGAAGAGGGGTTAGCGGAGCGCTGGCGATGTACTCTCCAAGTGCAGGAGGGCATCGTCCATTCATCCACAGATTTACCACTCCCTTGATAGACACTAAAAGTTCATCTGCCAACGCAGCAGCAGTGCCAATCGTTGCATCTAGCAAGTGTTGAGCCCGAAGACCGTCTCTCCCGCAAGCTTTACCCTTTGGGAAGCCCCTTAAAGCTTTCACCATATCCTGAACGTCAACAGAAATCGTAGCTGTAGTAGGGTCGCCTGGTGGAATGACAGGGGGATGTGATGAGGGGTGTTTCTGGCGTAATGCATGCAGCGTTTCTGGGGTGTCAAGGGAAACACCATTGGATGACAAAATGCGTATTGCAGCGGTGTAGTGTCCATAGTTCAGCTTCTTTTGGCAGGCTTCTACATTCGTCTTGGCTTTCTTTGTATGGTGTGGTTTCTTTCTCGTGTTCTGCTATTGTTGATCTTGACGAGCCAACTCTAGTAGACGCTGGACAATGGTTGCACAACCATTAGGCTGTCCCCAGTCGACTAAGGACTTGTTGATGGCTGCAATCTGTAGCTTCTTCCTCGAACTAGAACGCGCTTCACTGGCGTTGTTAGGAATGTAAAGGTTAAGTGTACACACATGGAGCAGTAAGAGTTGAAGCCAAATGTGTAGTTCAGATGGTTGTGACAACACCTTGTCGAGAGCATTTTTTAAAGCCTTGGAGAAACCCAACCGGCAAGGAGGAGGGATACTGGTCGTCGTAGTAATGCGGCTCCGGTAAACCAAATCGAGTGTCTCTAAAGAGATGCCAACTGATCCTTCGGTAGTGTCATTATGGGTGGACGATGTCTCCGTCTGCGGTTTGCTGATGCCATGAATTAAAAAGTTTGCAGATCTTCCATTGAAAGGACCTACAAGTACATTACCATTATGGGGCCGGCAGGGACGTTTCCAGGATTGTATCTTCATGCATTCTCCACACAGCCACATCTGCAAGAGATTAAGGAGGCGCTCCCAGGATTGATAAACACTCAAGTTGTTAACGATCCTCTCTTTACATACCAGTAACTTAGTCGGAGTAGGCCAGTGCTGGTCTCTGATATGCCGTAGAATAGATGTTTTTGCATAACCTCGCTCGTTGCAACCATCAAGGCAATCCTCGAAATGTTTGAAAGGGCAATGCGTCATTGCATCATCTTCATGAACGTGCCGTCTATGATCCCCTTCAGTGTCATCTTCATCTATGTCCGTTTGGGAAGATGATGATCGTCGAGTTCTTGGAATTGCTGCAAGAAGAAACCGCAATAACTGCCTGATGAAGGTTAGGGCAGAGCATGAAGAAAATCGACAAAAGTTAGATCAATCTATAGGGAAAAATAGTGAGAATCAAAAGAGGTAGCCTGAAAAGATCTGATGGTGTTGTGTCGAGGGATTGTGGTGTAATAATAGAATATACTCATCAGGTTTCCAATCTCCTGAATTTCGCCTGAGAGTCTCTCTCCAACGGAAGTTATTATTATTATCTCCATCTTCATCAAATTTCTCCTCTTCACCAGACTTTTCTCCTTCACTATCGTTAATATTATCTTCGTCTTCGTCAGAATCCTCAGCATCGCTGTCAGAGATATCAAGATCTGGAGTTTCTGCTGGAATTTCTTCTGAGAGATCAGGATATTCAGAATGATAAATATTATGATCATCGCAAACCAACTTAATGAACTTATTGCGAGTAATAATGAGATATCTGTTGAAATTCGCAGTAGTAATTTTGAATTGGTCTTTCAATCGTGAATATTTCTTGTTGCGAACAGCAAGATGGTTCTCGAGTTGATGCTTATCATCTTCAAGTTCCTTTAATCTTACACGATACTGCTCTTCAGATTCTGCGAGAATATAACAACAAGTTAGAGATTTTTGCAAGGAAGAATAATAAAAACAAGAAATTAGCAGAATTGAGCAGTTGACAACCTTCTCTTTCAGAAATCATATTTTTAATTAAAGCAGCTTGTTCAACTTGGAGACTAACATTTACACCTAGATTATTTCTGGCATTATCAAGAACTTTTGCAGCCCAAGCAAACTCATCATCGCTACTAATAAGAAGACTAGAGCGAACTTGAGATTCCCTCGCAAGAAGATCTTTATTCTCGCTGATAAGTTTATCTCTTTCCATTTGAACAATAAGAAGAGTTTTATGAAAGTTTGCTAGGGTTTTGGAGCCATTTTTAACAGCAAGATCCTTCTCGTCAATAAGATCACTATTTCTTTTCCTTAATCTATTTATTTCTTTCTTTGAGTCAAGGAAAAGACGTTTAAACCTATTGGTTAAATTTAAATTGGATATGTGCTCTACTTTCAAGAGATTAAATTGGGATTTAAGTTCCTCAAAAGAAAGAGATATAATCTGATCATCTAAGAAGTTGTTTAGAGAATTATTAAGGCGAGCAAGAAGGGTATTATCATCTATAGGTTCAGGAAAAGATTGAAGGAATGTTTCCTCATCAGTAAGACCATAAATATCTGCAAAATGGTTGCTTGAATAAGTTGCGATAGGGTGAGAAGAATTGAGAAAGAAAGAAAATAGATTATACCATATAATTTTTGATGAGCTTTGTCTTGATCAGCGAATTTATGTTTATCATCTAAGGCATCAATCTCCAATTGTTTATTTTTTCTGCGAAGATCAGCAACTTCAGCCTCCAGTTTTTCTTTGTCCTGACGAAGGTTAGAAATTTTTCCTTCGTGAATAACACACATGTTATCCAAGTCAGAAGCAACAACAAAATAAGCCTTTCCAACCTGCGAGAGAATTATGAAAATTAAAATTTGGCGAAAAAATAAATACAAAAAATAAAATGAACAAGAAGAAACGTACCAAGATACCAAGTGAATTCAAGAGACTTGGAGTTAGCGATCTTGAAACTCCGCGAAGAGAAGCATTATCAGCTAAGCCGGGAGCATCGCAGATGTTAGCAAGAGATTGAGATATTTTATTAATAGCCTCATCTACATATTCATTCGGGATACCATGTTCAGCACTGCCAAAGATTTTAGAAAGTTGAGCCATCGAAGACTCAGAAGGAGAAGAATCCTTCATGGAAGGAACGCCATTATTATCGTCAAAGTTATCAAAATTATCACTATCATTCCCCTCGACATCAAAATTTAAGTTTCCGGAATAAATTGAGGAGTTGAAGAAGAAGAATGTTGAGTTTTCCTTCTCTTCAAAGGAGGATCACTAGGTTTCTCACTGCGAGGGGCAGTAGATTTTCCTTTAGAAGAAGCAACAGATTTTCCCTTGCGATCAACTAAAGGATTCTCTTTAGGTTTTGGCTCTAATGGTTCTAGTTCTTTAATTACATGCGAGCACAGATAAAGATAAGAAATAGGGGCAACAATATATTGTTAAAACTAGTAAAGGAATATTTCTTACTTCATCTGTGAAGGATCTAAGAGCTAAGAGAGTGCTGAGTTTTCTAAATTTCTGGTAGCTGAGCTTCATTCTGTCAATCTGCGAGACAAAAGAGTAGTTAGCGAAAATGTAAAAATATGAAGAAGATAGTGAAAAATAAAAATACAAGAAATTAAGAGGATATACCTCTGCAGATCTATCAGGCCAGTTGAAGACCCATGGCTCATATTGAGAAAGATTCGCAGGAAGAAGGAAAGAACCAGATATGTAGGGACCTTCAAGACATAGTGGAAAAATAAACCACTTATCATCGCTAGAATGACGAGGGCCATGATTGGTTTTGGTATGGAAATAAATATCCAGCATAAGAGCTTCATCGACAGCGAGTTTTTGTTTCTTTAAGCGAACACCCCAACAGGTGCTATCCCTCTTCATAGGGAGTATCTTGTAATTTCTAAAAATGTATTCCACAGTATAATCTACAGGGTTAATTGGAATATGTTTATAACGAAGACTTTTATCATCGTCAAAATAGCGTGATCCTTTACCAGCACCACGAGAGGCATATTCAAGTAGAAATCTAATACAATCTCCACCTAATTGATATATCGCTCGCGAAAACCTCTCGTCAGATATTATTTGATAGAATAGCGGGAGTTCTGGATCATAGAGAGGAAGTGGAAGACCAGCTTCAAGTTGACCTAACGATACTATAATTTTATTGCGAGAAAGTTGATGTTCAGAAAATAATTTAACAGAAAGTTCAGATTTAAAGTCTTGACCTGGAATTGTTGACAAAGCAAAACCATTATTTTTTAGAATTTCTTTCATCTCGTTAAACGCAGTCAAATTTTTAGCACCAGCAGCCACCATTTTTAGATTATGGGAGTGAAGGAAAGGTTTTAAAAAGAAGAAAGAAATCGCAAGAATAGCAAATGCGCAATTTGTGGAAGAACATGAAATTTGCAGAGAAGAGGAGAGAAGAAGAAAGTAAAAAGAAAAAAAGAGAAGAGTGAAATAGGTATTTATAGGAGGAGAAGTTTCTCGAGAAAATAAATGTAATTAATGCAACGAAAGGACGTGAATGGTCAGATTATAGTGGTTTAAATTGACCTGTCGAAAACTAGATGGAAGAAAAAATTACGTGAAGACAGCTGGCGAAAAGCATAGAAACGTGTCAGAATAAAAGATAGGTAGTTGCGGCATGATAATTCTCATTATCTTCTCTTCTTCGCATAAAATACATGAGAAGAGGCAAGATGTAGGATCAGAATATCGCCACAACGATATTCTTGCGATGAGAATGACACTTTTGCGAGAAGATCAAATGTTCCTACAATATTAACAACATTTCTACGAGAGCATCGTGAGATTATTCGATAACATTTGGCGAGTGTCGTGAAAGAACACCATAATAGTTGACGATTGAAGAAGCAGAATAAAAGCATGTTTGTTTCACGATGATTACAAAAGTTGGCGATAGTTAACGTTATAACTACCGCGACGAGATCGCAGAGTAGATCCGAAATAAGAGGGAAACTTATCTGTCTTCCATTATGTATTTTTCCTATATAAAGGATTCAAATAGATACAGAAAGGGGGATGATGTATTTTTTAGAGTTGAAAAAGTCTTGAGGAGAGAGAAACTCTAGAAAGAAAGTTGTATTTCTGAGTTATTACATTTCTTGTAAAAGATCTTTTAAAATCAAATTAATAAAGTGTCATTATTCATCTTCAATTATGACTTGATTTCCACAAATTCTTAGTATGGGTGTAGTGTAGGAATTCCTGCAACTACAAGAATTGAATATATGTGTTTCTCTAATTTGATTTACTTGCTTCTTGTAGTTTATTTGGGAGTCTATCTTAGCCTGCTACATTTGGTGCTTTCATAGAACATGAAGAATTCCCGTGCATTATTGATACTTTTTCATTGCATTATTGCTTCACAATCTTTTTTCCTCATTCTATCTAGCTAGTTACAGGGACTAATAGCCAATTTTGGCATATATTTACAGGATCACATCGATAAAGACTTTGTATAGTGTATGTCCATGGTCGAAAGCAAATGTCGTGCTGGAATACACAAAGATGCCCATTTATTTAAAATTTGTATATTAGTTTTTGTAAAGGATAAAGAGGTTGATTGTGATGGAATCTAGTTATCGAGTAGCCCTGGTGATCTCAATTATCCATCTGTTGAGTTCACTGTTAAAAAATTCAATTCTTTTTAAAGGAAAATTATGTACATTTTGATTTAGATGGCGGCATTGCTATGTGTACCTCTCTGTCTTTGGGATTAAAACGGTAGCAATGGCTCTCTGCTAGTGCTTATAATTGGTATTCCAGAGGTCCGTCTTTCCTGTCGCAAAGGTAATAACCTTTTCTCTTATGGATTGTAATGTACATAACTTGCATTTATTCTCTCTGTCAACGGATGGTACGACTAATAACAGAGTTGGTGGTGATCATGTCTAGTTAGATGCGAAGCGAGGCAACTGTCTTGCTCCCAGACCCATAGAAAACGTAAGTGGAAGCAATGCAATGAAATACGTTCTCCCTGAGCACCATTCTGATCAAAAACCTGCTTCGAATTATTTTTATGGTAATGCTTACTGATGCATAATCCTCACTAATGTCGTTTTTCGGTTCATAATTGTTCCTTTTCTTACCATCAAATCCTACAAACTGATGAGTACATGTCCGTTGTGAAAATTCGAGTCGCCCCCCTTCGCAACAGCTGAGTACAGTTGCAACCCCGATTTGTAACAGCGAGGCTTAGTTGCAAAACTCCATTTTTGGTGTAGTGTGTTTGTGACTGCTTTTTATCCTTTTCTTGAGATTAAATCTCGAGCAAATCTTAGAGAAGATAGTACTCAATACGATAGAAAACATGCAACTACAGAGAAATGGTTGGGTTTGGCTTCACAATCCCAATGAAGTCTTCAAGTCGTTAACCTATAGGGTTTTCGATAAAACCTAAGGTTAAAGGAGAATCGTCTCTAGTCGCAACTAGTATCACACATGAGGTGTGGTGATTAGGTTTCCCAGTTGCTAGAGTTCTCATTTATATAATCTTCAAATCAGGGTTTGCAATCAATGTTACCTTGGTAACAAAGCATTCAATATTCACCGTTATATGAAAACCTGATTAGACTCAAGTTAATATTTTTCAACTGTTAGATTGATCTTAGCTTGTTACACACAAATAAAAAGTGACTTTATTTAGATATGAGTAACTGTACCTAAACGTGTACACCATGTTGCCTCAACAATAGTTAACAGAAGTTACCCATATGAACACTTTCATATCAACCTTATTCATCTTAACCATAACTAGTTCAAATGACTCAAATGAAACTAGTTCTAGAGTTATTCAATTGTTTATATTATCGTAGAAGTAAACAAGGACTCCTCAAGAGACCCATAACGTTGAAATCATCAACTAATTAATTCGGATTCTTGGTTTTATACCAAATTATAAAAACATATAAAGGATTGTTAGACCTTATGTAAGCAAATAAGGTGGCTTCCTATATATAATTTGAATCCTCCAAGGATTACAAATTTAATATGTTCTCTGACCACATTTCTTGTGTGAATGCTATATGAGTCCTTCAAAGACTACCATGCCAAAAGCATCATACATGGAGAACAAAAACATTTATTGAATCAATACTAGGGTCTGAAAAAAATGGAACCCTCAAATCGTTTTTTATAACAAAGAAATTTCTCATATAAAGACACAATATGACTACACCAACCTGTAGTTAATAGGCTTGGCATGTTTAAGGTGTTAAGTTTGGATCCAAAATTTCATCAATCGAGAAATTAATCCAACATAATTTGGATTATATGCCAACCAATCACATATGTCGATACTCCTCTGCAGAGTGGTTCAAAACCACCATCATTTATTTCAGTAGCTACTGTAAATAAATATTCGACAATGTTAACTAACTATGATCCCACACAATTCTTGAAAATTCACAGAAATACTGGTACCAGCGCCCGTGGGCATTATAATATCCCCATCTTCCATTGAGGAGATATGAATTATGAGAATGTGGATTCAGTACACTCAATTGGAGCACTACCTATAGCTTCTTATAGAACGCTACTTATCTGCTAGATGTGATTGGACTACCTCTAAAGAGGCAAAGCTTAAATAAAAGCAAAATGAGAAATTTCACGCCATCATATAATGACAGCCTTAATCGAATTGGGTGATGAGGGAGAAATTGATTGATATAAATTTTAAGCTAATGAACACCAACGTCCTAAAGTGTATAGTCCCCCTGATTATGGTGGAATTTTTTTTTTCATCTCATATTCGAAAATAAGTTTCATAAATTATTATCCGATTAATTCGAGACATATACTTACTACAAAATTTGTCTTTCTACATAAAAAAAAAGTAGTCTTAATAGACATACATATTTAACATAAACCATGGATTACGTTTGGAACCCAAAATTAATTGATACAAAAACATATAAAATATGCAAACTCTCCAAAAAAATAAAATTAGGATAAAATTATGGACACTTATATATGTTAGCAAAAGAAATTTATAGAAAGATCAATTAAGTTGCTCAAGGACTAAATATATATAGGCTAACAATCCTGGTGCTCACCCTTTGATCTTTAATGTCCAATTCCAACTATAAGTGGAAAAAATTCAAATTTTGGAGAATAATACAAGGAAGAGAAATAAAACTGCTAAATATCCCTTAGGAAAGCAGCAATTATCCATCTCATTGATGTTTGTAATTGTGAATACATGATAACGACATATCATCCTTCTAAGATTTACAGAGAAACCATTTTCGGTTGGCTTATATGATTCTTTTAATGAAAATAAAGAAATCATTATCGACTTTGAAAGAACAAAATTCATTATGTGGTCGAAAAATTCACTCATTTTTGGCAAAAATTTAGAAAA
The DNA here is from genome assembly GCA_023529315.1 of Papaver bracteatum. Lineage (NCBI taxonomy): Eukaryota > Viridiplantae > Streptophyta > Magnoliopsida > Ranunculales > Papaveraceae > Papaver > Papaver bracteatum. The sequence goes on from JAJJWX010001985.1 coordinate 827,414, forward strand.
TATGTCAATTTTATGGAAACGATGGAGAGAATTAGCACCAATTATTTTATACGATCTATCAAACTCTCGTATCGACAAAATAAAAAATCGTTGTTTTAGTCATTGCAATGGAAAAATCTACTTTTGTGGTCGATGTATGGTTTCTTGTAAAGAAATAGAAACCATATACATGATTTTTGTCTAACGGACAACGATACCAAATTTAATTGGCCGTAGGTTTTTCAACCATACATGTAATTAAATACTGTAAATGTAGTTGCAGGAAATCCTACACTACACCCTTGATAACAATCTATAGAAATCGAGTCATAATTGAAGATGAAGAACAACACTTTTATTATTTTGACTTTCATAAATCTTTTACAAGAAATATAAGAATTCAGAAATACAATTTTATTTCTAGAGTTTCTCTCTCCTCAAGACTTTCTCAACTCTAAAAAATACATCATCCTTCTCTGGACACATTGGGTATCTATTTATAGGGTAGTTACATAATGGATGACAACTAAGTCTTCCTTTTATCTCGGACTTGTACTGCGATCTCATCGCGACAATTATATCTTTCCTTGTCGCCAAATTTATAACCATCGCGGGTCATCATATGTTCTTTACATATTTCTTTATTCGTCATTCATTACGTCATTCCTTAAGCAATTCTGCAACACCTTTAAATGTTGATGAAGTACTCGCGATGTTCTCGCAGAAATGTTGTTAATATCGCAGGAACATTGTTGTGGCGATATTCTGATCCTACATCTTGCCTCTTCTCATGTCTTTTATGCGAAGAAGATAATATCATGAGAATCCCAGACTCTTCATAGCGCTTGCAACTTCTTTTCTTTCCATATTTTCTTCTCGACAAGACTCCGTTAATTTAGCTTAACCGCCTACACGTGTTGTAAATTCACCTTTTTACTGACACGTCTCTACTCAACAGGTCATTCTCTTTTTCCTATAAAAGGTAGAGTTAGATTTCAAAACTAATTTTCTTCTTTTATTTCTCTATCTTCTTCATCTGTTTATTTTGTCTTCTGTCTGCAACTTTTCTTTTTCTTCATATTCTCCTGCTACTGTTCTAATGGAATCATCAAGGTATGTTTTTTGATTATGGTATTTATTTGAGCCAATTTTTACTTATATTATTCAATCTTCTCTATTTGATCCTTTATAACTCCCATATTATGTTTTCTCTTAAGTGGACCTATCCCTAACACCCAATCCTCAACTCAAAATCCTAATACTCGCAAAAGGCCAAGTGATAAGAAGAAGAGGAGTTCTGTGAGTAATAAGGTACTAAGAAACACATCCTATTTCTTAATAACAATATTATTTCTTCTGTTTCTTATCTAAGTTATTATTCGCAGAATGACGAGAACATCGCTAATCCTCCCAAAAGATCTCGCCAATTTAAAACTCTTGAGGCTGATATCATCATTCCCACGTTAACATCTGCGAGAATTATTCCCACATCCTCGCAATCGGATCCTCGTCCTTCTATCTGCGAGAATATCGCTGTCAATGCCCCCATCCCTGCTGAGTCTTTGACAAATCAAACTCCTATAGTTACTGTGACTTAAACTCCTTCTAGTCCTTTATTGCCTTCAACTGTCACTTTTCTAGAAACTCCTCCTTCTGATAATGCAACCATAGAAAATAACTCAAATCTCCAGCTCGCCGTTATTACTACTTCTCCCTCTACATCGCTTCCCTCATCTAATGAAGCATCAGTAGGAGTCGATGCTTCCTTTAAAGTTTTATCTAACATTTTAGATGATGCTAGAAAGTCTTCTACTGATCCCTTCAAATATGAAGTTTGCGAGACTTTACTTAAATATTTTGGTCCTGACGATACTACTTCGCGAGCATCCTTGGAAAATGAAGTTGAAACTCTAAAGAGAAATCTTCAAGCCAAAGTTTCAGAATGTGATGTTCTTCGTCAACAACTTCACAACTTTATCTTAACTGCGAGAATCTTCGCGGCAAAAATAATGAACTGAAAGGTATAATTTTCCTGCCTCTGTCTTCCTGTTCCTCTATTATGAAAATTGATCGCTGTCGTAGGCGTCAAAAATAAATTTACACTTTCTTACTACTCAAAATATAAATATAGCAAGGGCAAGAAAGGATCGATCCCACAGAGAGGTCTAGGTTGTCAAGTTGTTTCGGTTTCCTATATAAAACACCGGGGGTTTTCTGATTTTTGTATACTAACATAAAATAAAATCAAGACAAAGAAATAAGCAAACAAATCAATAGAAAGGATATTGGTTAAGAATTCATCTTCATTAACTAACATACTTTCAACACAATAAATATAATTATATTTAATCTCAACTTTTATCAAAAGCCCTAGGATACCTTGATCGCAAGAATATCCCGCTAATTCCCTTTTGTCATCAACAAACACATTAAAAGATGCGAGTATGAGTTCTATCTAAGAGAACAACCTAACGTGTAAAAGCACTAATCAAGTTTAATTCCCTAGATGCATTAATTTCTATGAAATCAGGCCAATCAAAGCAATTAAACGTGGAAAGCGCACTAATTCAATTTAACAAAGGTTACGATTCACATATGATCATAAGAATATATCACTACAAACTATAATCATATTTATGCTACTTGTATTCAAGTATTATCACTTTTTCGTATAATAAACCCTAAACTAGCAATAGATGTGATTAGAAGTTCTACCAATTTGCAACTTGACAAAACAATCAATCAAATCATGTTATAATACGTCAATCATATAACTATATTCTCAGAGAATCATAAACGATAAATATGAGACAAAACTAATATATTGAATCAAAGAATCATGCTTTGTGAAATCCAACTATTCCATAACCAATAATAAAACTCTAGCTCATGTTCATGGAGTTCATCACAAGAATAAAAAGAAAAGCATTCATGTTTTCTAAACCCTAGAACAAAAGTAGAAGATAAGATATATGATAAAAGATTTTAGGTTAAGAGAAAAGACTTCTCTTTTATAGCTCTTCTTGTTCCAAAATTAGGTCTAGCCTTCAAAGGTCCAATAAATAGAGGTCCTAAAAGCCCACAAGTGTGAGAAACCCGTGTAGGAATTCTGTCCCAAAAACGTTCGCCGGAAAACTGGGGATTTGGCCGGAATCCGGTGCCGAAAAGTTGCTGCCGGTCGCCTGAAAATTCACTGCCGTCACTGGTATATTCGACGAAATATTCCGCCAGTCCACCGTTAGAGATAACTGTTGACTTAACGGTCTTCTGTTAGTCAACATGGTCAAGGGAAGGAGTCAACTCGGGTCAAACTCGCCTGACTGGGCTGAGTTACCAGGCCAACTCAGTTGTAATAAGTTCCAGCCATAATGGTTATGTATCTTATGTGTTGCATCACTGCATCATAACCAGCCATCATGGATATGCCATCCATTCCACCATAACCTGCTATAGTAGTGCACTCACCACCATACCCATGACACATCCTTCTCCTTGCTGTGTTATCACCTGCATTGCACAATCTCAGTTTAACTACATCTCAAGATGAAACTCAAGCTCATCTAAGAGCCATCCCATAACCACCATTACTCCATTACTGCACTACACTGGGAGTCTCGAACTGCAGCTGCAGTTTATCATCTCAACCACCAACATCAATTACAGCTCAACTGCCATCTCAGACCAACCATTTGCTTCATTCTCTTCTTAGCGAAACGCAGTTACAGCAACCCATGCTCTAATCGTAAAAAATTCACCATTGGTACCTCAATCACCATTTCATTTCCAACTTCAGCTGCACAAATCACTCCAGTTAACCCCGACTTCAGTTCCTTCTTTGATTTTCCAGCTGATCACTTGCAATGCAGTTGCAACTCATCAAATCCATCTCCTCCATGAAATTCAACTGCCAACTGCCAATTCAGCTATAAATTCCACCAGCGGTTTCCATTCAAATCCATTAAGATCTGTCAATACCTGACTGCCTCACCCATTGCAGGATTAACAAAACCACCAATGCAACCTGCACTAAAGCTAACACCAAGTTCTCCTCCACAGATTCCTTAATCCACCAGCTAACTTCTTCCTTCACTTCCATTTCAGTCACCACCTCTTCGGTTCAGTTCAACCTCTCATACAACAGTTGCATTCAACCACCAGCTGCTAGCTAACTCAGCCATACCCCCTTGCATCTCAAATCAACAGCAGTAGCTTAGCTTGAAATTGGAAGAACTACTCACTCAGGACTTTTCTCAAACACCTACTGTGTTTTTTACAATGTGGAAACTGATAGAACTTCTGCTGAATTTGTAACCTTTCATATCTCCTCCCCTGCAATCAATTCATACACATCAAACCCATTCTTGACTCAGCTCATAACAACCCTCATCAAATTCAGATAATAGCAAATCCAACTTTGAGCATCAAATTCCTCCATCTCAGTTCATCCTCTGCATTTCTACCACAAACCCATTAACCTCTATGCTTCCCTGAACTCTAACAAGAACTATTAATATCCATTCACTAACCTCCTCATCTTCTCGACATCACAGCGGCTTGATACACCACCACTCAAACAGCCATCAGATTCTCATCTCAGACTCAATTTAATCAGTCCACCAAATCATCTTTCATGTTTTCATAGTCAATCATTTCTTTCTCTCAATTTCATGGTTAAAATCTCTCAAATCCTACCTCCTTATTCTTTCTCTGCTTTTCAGACAAGCACAACCGCACTTCACTCAGGAACAAATAATTTAGAATTTGAGAATTGATTTCTCACGGTTCTAGGGTATAGAAATGATTGGGCCGGATATTTGCACCCAGTAAATTCAATAAGGACAACCCCGCCAGTATATGGCTTGTCGGTTCCGAATAACCGATAACCAAATTCTCTGTTCAGTTCATCTATCAGTTATGAGCAACTGACAGTCCACTCTTCACCTCCTTCTTGCGCACCTTAGCCTGATCCAAACATAGCTCGTATGTGAGTGGCCCTTTTGTGAGTGATTTCTCCTTATTTCGCTCTAAATGACTCTAAAACACCTATGAAACTCAAAAGCGAACATAAGATACATAATTCACACGAAAAATAGCAATGAAAGCATAAATACTAAATATAAAATAAGGTGTTTTAGACACCTATCAGATTCCCCCACACTTAGACTTTGCTAGTCCTCGAGCAAATCAAACAAAAATAAACTAAAACAAATACATACAACTCCGTGTCGTCGAGGTTACGGTCACTTTTAGCATAAATAACAAGCCTTTAAACCCCTAGGTGTCCCTAGTGGACGAGTTATAGTCTCGTGAAGGTTTACAAGAGGTCTGCCTACAAAACCTATATTTCCAACTCCGTCTATTTGTGACAAATCAATGAATGAATCCAAACTGACTACAAGAGGAGGTACCTTGCGCAAATTCAATTCATATATTAGTAAATAAAGCTCTAATTAGATAGTAGAACAAGCCACAATACTCGGAAACTAACAAACCACAATCACAATGAAAAGATTAAGAAGATGGATATTGTAGGACCAGAATATTGCCACAATGATATTCCAGCGAAATTAACAACACTTCTGCGAGGACATCGCGAGTACCTTAACAACATTTGACGAGTGTCGCAGAATTGCTGTAAAGAATGACAAAAAGGTTCACTATTGAAGAAAATGTGAGAAGAGTAAATGTATATCGCGATGTTAGAGTAAATGTAAATCTTGCGAGAGTAAAGATTATAATTACTGCGATGAAATCGCAGAACAGATCCAAAAGAAATGGAAAACTTAGCTGTCATTCACAATGTAACTTCCCTATAAATAGAGACCTAATACGTCTAGAAAAGGATGATGTATTTTTGAGAGTTGAAAGAGTCTTGAGGAGAGAGAAATTCTAGAAAGAAAGTTGTATTTCTGTGTTCTAATATTTCCTGTAAACATTTCTGAGAATTAAATGAAAAAGTGTCGTTCTTAATCTACAAATTAGACTTACAATTACAAATTCTTAGTATGGGTGTAGTGTAGGAATTCCTACAACTATATTTTTGCTCTAGAAACAGGGATTAAATTAGAAAAATCATAGAAAAGGTGAAGAAGAAGATAAGAATTGTTCAAGATTAGGAAAATCATAAAACGAGTCGGTGAGTTATTTGAAGGAAGAATGGTTAGAATCAAAGAAGATTGTAGAAAATTGGAGTGTGGCATGGTAACAAGAACAATGATTGATAGATTTCATGAAAATATTAAGGGGAAGATACACAAACGGGATTTTGAAGGAAGAAAAATTATGACGGTGGAGAAAATATCGTCTTTGAAATATTGGGAAAAGCAGGAGATCACATTTACAGCAGCAGAAATACCACAAGAAAATCTAAGTCATACATCTCCTTTGGTAATCACGGTATCCACTATTCCAATAAGAAAGGAAGAATCAATAAAATCTGTAGAAGAATGGGCTATGAATAGAACTTTGGTGGATGCAGGAAGTTCTGTGGATATAATATTTTATCATACTTTTAAGAAAATGGGATATAAGGATGAAGAAATGTCTTATTCAGCATATCATATTCATGGCTTTGGAAAATCTTTAACAAAATAATGGTATGGATTCCACTTGGAGAAATTGAAACACAAGTAACATTATGTGTTGTAGATGTGGAATCACCATACAACATGATATTGGGAAGACCATGGATACATGCAATTAAGGATGTAGCATCAACATTACATCAATGCATCAAATTCCCTATGCCTAGTGGAATTGGGGAAATTAGAGGAGAAACAGATCTTGCGAAGATATGCTATCAAACTGAAGTGAAAAATTGTGAAGAACGTCCAAAACAACGAAAGGATCGCAGGAAAATAGCAAGAGGGACAAAGAAAGAAGAAGAATTTAAAGTTTACATGATAAGAGCAAAAGAAGGAAAAGGAATACCCAGCGAAATCTCGTGAGAAGGAGATGAACTCGCGGAAGAAATGAAAACACCAACACCAATGGGAGAACTAGAAACCAGTTATACTGCAGCAGAACCAACAAAGGAAGTAAATGTTAGGAATAAAGAAGAACCTAAAATGCTGAAAATTGGAACTAGAATGGAGGCAGATGAGGAAGAAAGAACTATAAATATCTTGCGAGAATATAAAGATATCTTCGTGTGAAACATGGATGAGATGCCAGGGATAGATCCATCAATAGCATGTCATAAATTAGAAATCAACAAAAATATAAGACCATTTAAGCAAAGAATAAGAAAAATCGCAACAATATACCATTCTCAAATAAAAGAAGAATTACAGAAAATGCTTGACGCATGAATTATAAGGCAAGCAAAATATCCAGAGTGGATTGAAAATATGGTGGTGGTCCCAAAGAAGAACAAAGGAATAAGAATTTGTATATATATATTACTGATTTAAATAAAGTTTGTCCTAAAGATAGTTTTCCATTACCAGATATTCCGCAAATGGTTAAATCAGCAGCAGGAAATGCAAGAATATCTTCATTGGATGGGTATAAAGGATATAATCAGATCCCGCTCGCTGAAGAAGATCAAGATCATACCGCATTTTTTTCTCCAAGAGGATTATATTGTTATACAAAGATGCCATTTGGCTTGCGAAATGCTGGTGCAACATATCAAAGGATGATGGAGAAAGTGTTTGAAAAATGGATCCACAAAACATTAGAGGTGTATGTAGATGATATGCTAATTAAAAATAAAGAAGCAGACATGTACAATATTTGAAGGAGATTTTTGAACAAATGCGGCAATTCAATATCAAAGTGAATCCCGATAAGTGTACTTTTGAGTAACTTCAGGAAAATTTCTGGGATATATTGTATCAAAAGAAGGTATACAAGTTGATCCAGAAAAATTGCAAGAAGTTCGAGATATTCCAACACCTGCGATAGTAAAAGATGTGCAAAAATTGAATGGACTCTTAGCCTCGCTAGGAAGATTCATCTAGCGATCTTCAGACAAATGCAAGCATTTTTTTGATATACTCAAGAAGGGAACAAAATTAAAGTGGACAGATGAATGTGAAAAGGCTTTTCAAGGGATAAAAGAACATTTAATGAACATAACTATCTTACAAAATACTGAACCAGGAGAAGAATTATTGATCTATCTCGCGACAACCTCATATGCGCTAAGTGCAGTATTGCTGCGAGTAGATGCAGGGGTAGAGAAGCCAATCTATTATATTAGAAAATCATTCAATTCTGCAGAGAAAAATTATTCAAATATTGAGAAATTAATTCTAGCATTGGTACATGCAACCTTCAAGCTTCGCATCTATTTTCAAGCACAAAAGATCAAAGTGTTAACGAAAGTGCCAATTGAGTCGGTAATGAAGAATTCAAAAATATCAGGCAGAGTTGGGAGATGGAATGCACAAGTAGGACACTTTGATATCAAGTATGAAATTCTATCTTCGCCAAAGTCACAAGTCATCGCAGATTTCTTAGTTGAATTTCCTTTGGAAGATGAAGAAACTGTGGAAGAAATGATGGATGTAGAAGAGGAACTTGGAGACCCAAAAGAGATATTAACAGAACCTAACATATGGGAAATATTAGTGTATGGATCATCAAATGGAGAGGGAAATGGGATTGGAGTTGTTTTTTATTTCGCCAGAAGGAGAAAAAACAACTTTTTCATTCAGGTTGGAGTTTGCGTCCACTAATAATGAGACAGAGTATGAGGCTGTGATCCATGCTTTAAAGTTTACAATAGAGATGAAGTTGGAAAATGCAAGAATTACTAGCGATTCACAATTGGTTATTCACCAAATAAAGGGAGAATATACAACAAATGAGCTCTCTATGAAGAAATACAAGAAACTCGTGGAAGAATTGTCTGCGAAAATTCCAAAAATAACATGGAGACACATATCAAGGAAGGATAATAGGCTCGCAGATGATTTTGCTTTCATATATAGCATGATGACAAATCCAGCTGCGAGATGTATAAAAATTCAAACACTTTTATTACCATCAATAAATAAAGAATAAGAACACACAGATGTGATGATGATAGAAACTGGCGAGGAAGAAACGAAAGACAAAAATACATATTGGCGAGCGGATCTTCATGCTTATTTGGCGAGAGGAGAAACCCCAAGAAATAGACTAGAGGTACATAAATTGAAAATTAGGGCAACCAACTATGAGCTAAGAGATGGAATACCATATCGCAGATCTTTTAATGGACCATCGCTAAGATATTTGACGAGAGAGGAAGGAGAAACAATGTTAAGAATGTTGCATAGCGGCGATGCTGGTAATCACAGTGTAGGAAGATCTTTGGCATATAGAGCAAATATGCAAGGATATTACTGGCCATATATGCATGAAGACGCGAAGCAACACTCAAGGCGTTGTGAAGATTGTCAACGATATGGGAAAAAGATAATGCACTAGGAGCACCGTTATCATCCTCAACAAGTGTATGACCTTTTGGAAAGTGGGGATTAGATATTGTGGGACCATTTGTGCCTGGTTCTGGTCAAAGAAGATATCTAATTGTCGCAACAGATTACTTCACGAAATGGGGAGAAGTAAAGGCAGTACAACATATTCGTGACAAATATATTTTTACATTCATATTTTAAAATATAATATGCAGATTTGGGATTCCTGCACAGCTGGTATCTCTGATAATGGAAAGCAGTTTGAAGGGCAGAATATAGAGTTGTTACTCAATGAATTTAAGATCAAGTGTGGAAAATAAACACCATTATATCCACAGGGCAATGGACAAACTGAGGCAACCAATAAAACAATCGCAGATATATTAAAGAAGAAATTAGAAGGATACCATAGGGAATGGTGTGAGCAAGTGCATAATGCAATATGGGCTTACAATACAACCAGACGAGAAGCTACTGGAATGTCTCCTTTTTGTTTGACATATGGGGTTGAAGCTGTGTTGCCAACAGAAGTTACTATTCCTACAACAAAAAGAGAGGCCCGGGAAATAAATTTAAGTGCTGGCATGACTCTAAACAAGCTGGATGAATTAGAAGAGAAAATAGAAAAAGCTTTGCAACATATGGAAAATTATGAGCGAAGATTAGCTCGCGAGTACAAAAAACGAGTTAAAGAACGTAAATTTCAACCAGGTGATCTAGTGTTGTGAGAGACACCAAGCTACCAGTGAGAAAGTGGTGGAAAACTGGCGAGAAAATGGGATGGACCATACATCATAAAAGAGATAGTTGGAACAGGGGCATACAAGTTAATGGATCCTGAAGGAAGAGATGTTGGTCAAAAACTTGATAGACCATGAAACAGATTATTTCTAAAAAAATATTATCAATGAGATATTCTGCGAGAATAGAGATGTTGATATGTAATATGAGGAAACAGAAAGTAAATTTTCTTATATAATCGTAAGAATATCATACAGAATAAAGAAATGCGAAAAGATCGCGAGAGACGCGAATAAAATTTCGCAGAGATTTAAAGAATGAGACAAACCTTTATGGCGTGCACCCTAGTTTGAGAATACAACTTCGTAAGAGGCAAATGTAAGACCTACAAGCACGTTATAAGGGGGTATCTCTTTACATGATTCAGCGATAAGGTTATACCGCTACTGGAACCTGAGTCATGCAGATGTTGGGGTTAAAGAAAACCTATCCGGGAGAGAGATCTTGGATTTCCAGCTTTATAAGGTTATACCCTGGTTGGACGAATGAGGATCTCTCCTAAGAAGTGTAGAATATGACCAAGGCGCCGAGGTACACGGTTGAGCCAAGGGTGCCCGAGACGGACGAACCTACCCTGACCATCCTTTGTAAGTCTTGGATATGATGCACTTGGCCTGAAGAAAACCCCACCTAGGGTGCAGTCTTGTAACTATAATCCATATAGGCATAAAGGACAAGAGGCTGTGAAAATAACTGGTTGTTGGTAAATCTAGATGGGAGGAGATAGTCTTGTATGGCCGATGTTCCCTCCTTGAAGGGGCAACCAGGGGGAAGATAAGGGCGGCACCCTCCATTAGGGAGATGATAAGTGTCTTAAGACGACAATGTCATGGGGCTTTATGATCGCAAGATCATTTAGGCCTGTCATATTGTCGCGTGACATAAATTATACAGAGGAAACAAGCCATAAGAGATATGTTTATATGAGATAAATGGGTTTTTACATGAAAATGTGAAGACGTCCTGCGATCTCATCGCAAGACGGCAATGTCATGGGACTTTACATTCGCAAGAATATTTAGACCTGTCATATTGTCGCGTGACAAATATCCTGTAGAGGCTATAATACTAAGAGAAATGATAAGGCAAGATCAATGGGTCAATACATGCAAATGTAAAGACGTCCTGCGATTTTGTCGCAGAAAGAAAACTTTGGCAAAATAAGACCTTTAACTAGGAAGGCACAATAAGACCAAAAGAATAATATTACACATTAACTATTTTATTTAAGAATGCAGGAAATATTCATTCATCGCAGGAGAATATATAAGAAGGCAGAATTCTTCAGAATATTTCTGAGTATCGTCAGAATTTTACAGAGTATCGTCAGAATTCACTATATCGCAGAAATACATCCACAAATCTCGCAAAAAAGAAGATACAGCAAATAATTCAAATTCTCAAGAAAATTACTGAAGGGCAAGTAGGGGAGTGGATAATTAAGATTAAGATCTCATTAACTTTCTTGAGAATATTTAAAGTAAACAAGATTAAAAGTTGCATTTTAAGATTGGAAAAGTTACATTCCTCGCAAGAAAGAAGAAGAAAAAGTAAAGAAAAAGTTGAAGTTCAAAGTAAAACAAAAGTTGAAGTTCAAGATTCAGCGATGGGCTCGCCAGATTCCTGATTTTTGCCGTAATTATCAGCATCATCAACATCCTTCTCCTTGTGAGTTTCTCCTTCCTTGGAAGAATCTATTTCCCCTTCTGGATTATCTTCTTCATCCTCATCACTTTCTTCAGTAGGTGTATATTCCAAATCCTTATCCATGGGAAAAGGGATTTCGTCATCATCAACTTTTAGAGGAGGAACAGATACAGGAGGGAGAGAATTGGAGATCAGAATATTATTCACGAGAACTTCAGCACTAAGATGAACTTGGCGAAGGAAGCCTCTATCACGGTTCCTGATCTCTATATTTTTGAAGTACTCAAGATAATCAAGTCTTCTTTCTTCCTTGTCACGAGCATCTAGACAATCAGAAAGGATAACCTTGTTTTCCTTGCGAACTTTATACAATTTACCAGTAAGATCAGCGATGGTGGAATGAAGACTTCTTTCAGATTATGCGAGTAACAAAATGGTTAAAAGGTTGAACAGACAAAAGTCTCGCAAGAAATATAACATAAAATTTGACAGAAAAATCAACAAATAAGGCAGTCACAATTGACTACCTTCTTTTTGAGAGGTTAAGTTTTGGACTAATGAGAAGAGACAGTTCTCCCATTGATTCATAGCATCATCAAACTTATCGCCAACCATACCCTTCAGACGAGATTTCATGTTTTCTTCTTTGGTACAAAGATATGAGTTTTCCTTTGATAATAAAGAATTAGATTTCTCTAATTGGGAGTATTGATCTTGAAGTTTGCTGGCCTTTAAACTAAGAGTTAGTCTACCCTTGATAAGTTTGTCCACCTCAGCGGCAGATGATTCAGTTACTTTATTGAGCTCATTTTTAAGAGAACAGAGAGATTGCTCTTGATCATCGCATATTCTTTGAAGATTATTCAACTTTTGCGAAGAAATCATCATCAAGCTTGAAAGTTTATGTTTTTCTTGAGACAAGGTTTTATTTTCGTCTGATAAAGATTCCATCGCCAAATTAGTCTTCGTCAACAAATAAGAGAGGCGAGTAACTTCGTTACTTAATAAATTTTGGTTTAGTAATAATTGATTATTCTCATTAGTGAGATTATCTATTTGATCAATCGAATACGTATAAAGATTATCTAATCTATTAAATTGGTCCACCCAAGAATCTCTTTCAACACGGGCTTCTTCAGCGATGGATTCAAATTTAAGTCTTTCCAAGAAACGAGTCCGATTTGAAACTAATATATGAACCAAGAATTTAAAAGGAAGGTTTGAGTACCTTTCAGCTCGTCATTTTTTCTGCGAAGTCAAGTAAAGAGTTACTAAGCTTATGGTTCAAGGTATCACATTCAGAAGTCTTAACTTGAAGAATTTTCCTTAGAGCTTCGACTTCATGTTCCAAAGATCCTCGCGAAGAAGTATTATCAGAGAAAAAATATTTTAGTAAAGTCTCGCAAGCTTCATACTGGAGAGAGTCAGTAGAAGACTTTTTAGCGTTATCTAAAATACTAGATAAAATTTTAAAAGCAATATCAACTCCATCAAAGGTTTCATTTGACGGGGGAAGAGATGTAGATGGTGAAGTAGTAATGAGAGCAAGTTGACAATTTGAGTCATTTGCGATAGTTGCATCATCAGAAGGAGGAGTTTTTGGGAAAGTAACGGTTGGAGGTAGTAAAGGGCTAGAGGGAGTTTCGGTCATAACAATTTTAAGAGTTTGACTTGAGGTATTGACAGCGAGGTTCTCGCAGATAGAAGAAGGGGGATCCAATTGCAAAGGTGTAGGAATAGTTCTTGCAGATGCTAATGTGGGAATGATGATATCGGCTCCAAGAGTCTTAAATTGGCGAGGCTTTTTGGGATTTTTGGCGATATTCTCATCATTCTGCGAATAATAACTTAGATAAGAAATAGAGGAAACAATATTGTTATTAAGAGATAGAATGTGTTTCTTACTACCTATCACTCGCGGAACTCCTCTTTTTATTTTCAGCCAGTCTTTTGCGAGAATTAGAGTTTTGAGCTACAGATTGGATGTTAGAGATAGTTCCGCTGAGGAGGAAACATAATACGAGGATTATGAAAAATCAGATGAAGAAGATTGGAGAATATAAGTAAAAATTAGCTCAAATAAATATCACAGTCAAAAAACATACCTTGATGACTCCATTAAAACAGTAGCAGGAGAATATGAAGAAGAATAAAAGTTGCAGACAAAAGACAAATAAACCAGATGAAGAAGAGAGAGAAATAAAATAAGAAAACTAGTTTTGAAATTTAACTCTACCTTTTATAAGCAAAAGGGAATGACTTGTTGAGTAGAGACGTGTCGTTAAAAGGAGGAATTTATAACACGTGTAGGCGGTAAAGCTAAATTAACGGAATCTTTTCTAGGAGAGAATATAGAAAGAAAAGAAGTTGCGAGCGCTAAGAAGAGTTTGGGATTCTCATGATCTTCTCTTCTTCGCAGAAAAGACATGAGAAGAGGCAAGATGTAGGACCAGAATATCGCCACAATGATATTCCAGCGAAATTAACAACACTTCTGCGAGGACATCGCGAGTACCTTAACAACATTTGACGAGTGTCGCAGAATTCCTGTAAAGAATGACAAAAAGGTTGACGATTGAAGAAAATATGAGAAGAGTAAATGTATATCTTGATGGTAGAGTAAATGTAAATCTTGCGAGAGTAAAGATTATAATTATCGCGATGAAATCGCAGAACAGATCCGAAAGAAAGGGAAAACTTAGCTGTCATCCACAATGTAACTTCCCTATAAATAGAGACCTAATACGTCCAGAAAAGGATGATGTATTTTTAAGAGTTGAAAGAGTCTTGAGGAGAGAGAAATTCTAGAAAGAAAGTTGTATTTCTGAGTTCTAATATTTCCTGTAAACATTTCTGAGAATTAAATGAAAAAGTGTCGTTCTTAATCTACAAATTAGACTTACAATTACAAATTCTTAGTATGGGTGTAGTGTAGGAATTTCTACAACTACAGAGATATAGAAGTAGATGTTTGCAAATGTTAACAAGTGATCGGTGTTTCCCATATCTGTCTGAAGGTCACCGCCAAGATGAACCTATCCTATTGGATTGAGCTACTGGTTTGAATTCTACATCAACTCACTGGCATATACAAGGGAACCAGGAGTGACTTTATTCAACCAATATAAAACTTTCTTTTCTTTTTCTTTTTCTTTTTCTTTTTCACTTTTTTTTTTGTGACAGCATGATTAGATCTTTTGGATCCAAGCGCATGATTCTTGTCAGTAAGTACATGATAGTTGCCTTAGATCCTGCATTCCACGCTTGTTTAGGTGACGGAGACAGGGACAACGTTTCACACATACAACTATCCAAGTGTCTTTTTATTTCATTTGGTCTAATTGGTCGGTCTTTTTTTTTTTCCTTTTCTAGCAACTCAATCACTCTATTTCATCCTAGCAATAATAACAAGTCGATGTTTAGTGACCCACCAAAGTACTTAGAGAACAATAGATAAATATGGAAAAATAAAATAGAACATGATATGGTGATATTCCGAGATATGGTAACAACTATCATATTTTTTCTAACACTTGAATAATTATGTCCCTTTTAGTTAATGGGTTCCTCAACTCCTCCAGCCAAGATGGTTCCATCCATTTAGATTGATAGTGTCATCCTAAAGGCACATATTTCTAGGTTTCGGAGTGTATAAAGCAAAAAAAAAAAAATCTATTTTTTTTTTAATTTATATGAACACAAGGGAAAAATAACAAGGCTAAAAACTCTATATGAGAACACCCCCCCCCCCCCCCCCCACACACACACACTTAAACTTTACATTGTCCTCTATGTAAATTGAATCGTCCAAAGAAAGTTGTAGGTACTGAATATCGCAAGATAATAGTTCACGAGTATCGTAATAGATAAAGGAGAAAAGAGTTATAAAATGATACGATGATAGAAGTAGCGCGGAGAAATATGAAGTTTTGCGAGGATGAAATAATTTTGCGAGGATGAATTGCGATACTTCGCAATTCATATACAGCTGCATAAGTTTTACTATAAATAGGAGTTCAAATGTAAAATTCGAGAGGTTCTTTTAATGAGTGTAAGAAATTATCTTAGGAAAGAGAATAGAAAAAGTTGTAACTATTCTAGTTCCATTTTGATAATTCTATGTAATCAACTAAGAGAATTAATAAGAAAGTTATCATTCACCATCAAGAACTTCTTGAGTTTTTACTAATTCTATTGAGGGTGTAGTTGTAGATTATTTTGCAACTACATAATTGGCTCTAGAAACAGGGACTTGAGAATTGTGGTAGCCTAAATTTGAGGGAATTGTGGAAAATTTGAAGATCAAATGAAGTCAGTAGATGGAGATTGCAAAAAAAGAAGAATGTAATATGGTCACAAAGACAATGATTGATGAATTTCATAGTAATATGAAGGGAAAAATATACAAGCGAGATTGTAGAGGAAGAAAGATCATGGAGGAAGAAAAGATAACAACTTTAGAAGAATGGGAAAAGCGGAAAATCACATTTTCAGCAGCAGAAATTCCAAATGAAGACTTGAACCACACTTCACCATTGGTGATCACAATTCCGATCATGCTAGAAGATAAGAAATCTGTAGAAAAATGGAAATTAAACCGAATTTTGGTTGATACAGGGAGTTCTGTTAATATCATATTCTATCATGCACTTAAGGGGATGGGAATTAAAGATGAAGAAATCACAAATTCAAAATGTCTTATTCATGGATTAGGAAAATCTACAACAAAATCTAAAGGGGAAATCGCGCTGCGAATATTACTAGGAGAAATCGAAACACATGTAATCTTGTGTGTGATAGATATGGAATCTCCATATAACATGCTGATAGGAAGGCCGTGGATTCATGCGATCAAAGCTGTTGCTTCAACATTACATCAGAGAATCAAATTTCCTACACCAAATGGAATACAAGAAATAAAAGGAGATCTTGATAGTGCAAAATTTTGTTATCAAATTGAAGTAACGCAATGCGGAGGAAGAGCAAGAAAGAAACAGCTTCGTAGGAAACTTGCGAAGGAAACAAAAAAGGAAGAAGAATTCCGAGTGTATATAATAAGAGCAAAGGAATGGAGAGGTATACCAAATGAGATTCCAGAAAAAGAAGGGGAACCAGCAAAAATAATCAAAGAACCAACACCTATGGGGGAGCAAAGTCCAAGCTATGTTGCAGCTGAACCAACTAAAGAAATAAATATGGGAAGTAAAGAGGAGCCTTTATTCTTGCGAATTGGAACTAAGATGGATGAAGAAGAAGAAAAAAGAACTATTGATCTTTTGCGAGAATATAAAGATATCTTCGCAGGAAGTGTAGATGAGATACCAGGAATTGATCCATCAGTGGCGTGTCATAGATTGAACATAGATAAAAATGTAAGACCATTCAAACAAAGAATAAGGAAGATATCACAAAATTATCATGTACAGATAGAAGAAGAATTACAAAAGATGTTGGATGCAGGGATCATAAGGGAAGAAAAATATCCAGAATGGATTGCGAATATGGTCATTGTTCCGAAAAAGAATAAAGGAATAAGAATTTGCATAGATTTCACTGATCTAAACAAGGCATGTCCCAAAGACAGTTTTCCATTACCAGATATACCACAAATGGTGGAATCAGCTGCAGGTCATGATAGAGTCACTTCACTTGATGGATATAAAGGGTATAATCAAATATCACTCGCAGAAGAAGATCAAGAACATACTGCCTTTTTTGCTCCAAGGGGTTTGTATTGTTATGTGAAGATGCCATTTGGTTTGCGGAATGCGGGTGCTACATATCAACGTATGGTTGAAAAATTGTTCGCAAAGTGGATACATAAAACTTTGGAGGTATATGTAGATGATATGTTGATAAAAAGCAAGGAAGCTAAAGATCATGTGCAAGATTTGAAGGAAATATTTGAGCAAATGAGAAAGTTCAACATCAAATTAAATCCTGAGAAATGTATAATTGGGGTTTCGTCTGGAAATTTCTTGGGATACATAGTATCAAAGGAGGGAATACAAGTTGATCCAGAAAAGGTCCAACCAGTTCGTGACATGCCAACACCTGCAATGGTAAAATAAGTACAAAAGCTAAATGGACTCTTGGCTTCACTTGGAAGATTTATTTCGCGAATGTCAGATAAGTGCAAGCATTTTTTTCAACATACTTAAGAAGGGAGCAAAATTCAAGTGGACTGATGAATGTGAAAAAGCTTTTCAAGGAATCAAAGAATACCTCGCAAATACATCTATACTACGGAAACCAGAGAGAGACGAAGAATTATTGGTATACCTCGCAACAACTCCATATGCTCTAAGTGCAGTTCTGTTGCGAGCAGACGCAGGAGTAGAAAGGCCCATTTACTACATTAGTAAAACCTTTAATGCAGCAGAGAAGAATTATTCTAAAATGGAGAAGTTAATCTTAGCCCTGGTTTATGCATCATTTAAGTTACGAATATACTTTCAAGCACATGTGATAAAAGTGGTAACCAAAGTCCCAATTGAATCAATCATGAAGAACACAAAAAGGTCAGGAAGAATAGAAAGGTGGAATGCACAAGTAAACCATTACAAGATAAAATACGAAGTATTGTCATCGCAAAAATCACAAGTCGTCGCAGATTTTTTGGCAGAATTTACTTTGGAAGAAGATGAAGCAGTAGAGAAAATGATGGATGTCGAAGAAGAGTTTGGAAATCCAAAAGACTTGTTAACAGAACCAGATAGATGAGAAATTCTAGTGGACGGATCATCCAATAGTGAGGGAAATGGAATTGGAGTCGTGTTGATTTCACCAGAAGGAGAAAGAACAGCATTCTCATTCAGACTAGAATTTGCATCCACGAACAATGAAACATAGTACAAAGCTGTAGTGCATGCATTAAAGATCGCAATAGAAAAGAATCTTGAAAGTATAAGGATAACAAGTGATTCGCAGTTAGTGATTTGTCAAATTAAAGGGGAATATACCACAAATGAATCTTCTTTGAAGAAATACAAGAAACTCGTTGAGGAATTATCTGCGAAGATACCAAAATTAACATGGAGACATATATCTAGAAAATATAACCGTCTCGCAGATGCTTTTGCATTTATTCCAAGCATGATGACAAATCCAAATACAAGAAATATCCAAATACAGACAATTCAACACCCATCAGTGGACAAAGAGAAAGAAATTGAGGAAGTTGTTGCGATGGAAGTAGAAACAAATTTATCAAACAACATCGCATATTGGAGAAAAGAAATTCATGCATATCTCGCAACAGGAGAAATATCCAGGAACAGACTAGAAGCACATAAATTAAAGAGTCGTGCAACAAACTATGAGTTGCGAGAAGGAATTTTATATAGAAAATCTTTCAATGGACCACCTCTCAGGTGCTTAATTCGCGAAGAAGGAGAAAAAATATTGAAGATGTTACATGGAGGAGAAGCTGGCAATCATAGTGGGGGAAGATCTCTAGCATATAGAGCAAAGATACAAGGATATTACTGGCCTTATATGCATACAGACGCAAAAATTTTCGTACGAAGATGCAAGGAATGTCAACGACATGGTAAAAGAATTCATGCACCAGGGGCCACATTAACTTCTTCAACAAGCTGCTGGCCTTTTGGTAAATGGGGGTTGGATATTGTTGGACCATTTATACCTGGATCTGGACAAAGGCGATACTTGATAGTTGCAATAGATTATTTCACGAAGCTCGCGAAGTAAAAGCAAGACAAAGATATTCGTGATAAAGATGTTTTTACATTCATATTTGAGAACCTCATTTGCAGGTACGGGGTTCCAACACAACTAGTATCTGATAATGGAAAACAATTTGAGGGGAAGAACATAGAGATGTTACTCAGTGCTTTTAGGATAAAATGTGGGAAGTCAACCCCGTTATATCCACAAGCTAATGGACAGGCAGAAGCAACAAATAAAACAATCGCAGATACAATCAAAAAGAAATTAGAAGGACATCTCAAAGGATGGTGCGAGCAAGTACCTAGCGCAGTTTGGGCATACAATACAACTAGAAGAGAAGAAACTGGAATGTCTCCTTATTGTCTAACATATGGAGTAGAAGCAGTATTACCCACAGAGGTTGTAATTCCGACAACAAAGAAAGAAGCTTGGGAAATAAATTTAAGTGCGGGAGTAATATTAAGTGAATTGGATGATTTGGAAGAAAAAAGGGAAAAGGTGTTGCACCATATGAAGATTTATCAGGAACGATTAGCTCGAGAATACAACAAGAGAGTCATTGAACGTGAATATAAACCAGGTGATTTGGTCATGCGAGAAACACCTCGATATCAAAAAGAAAATGAAGGAAAATTAGCACCAAAATGGGATGGACCATATGTTATTAAAGAAGTTGTAGGAAGCGGAGCTTATCGGCTGATGGATCCAGAAGGGAGAGACATGGGTTTGAGGCTTGGTAGACCTTGGAACAGACTATATTTGAAAAGGTATTATCCATAAAACTCATGAAATTTTTTACGAATATTGTTTGCTCGCAGGAAATTGGGAAAAGTTACGAGTTTCAAAATTTATATTGCGATTAAAATTTCATTAATTTGCGAATAAAAGACCGCAATCTGTGATCAGCCTCCAAAAAGAAAGAGAGCCGCAGAAAATTTTATACAGGCAAACCTTTGTGGCGTACACCCTAGTTCGCGAAGCTATATTTCGTAAGAGGCAAAGTCCTAAAGTACGTCATTTAAGGGGGTACCTATAAACGTGGCTAAGGGTAACCGGAACACCACCAAGGGCCCTTAGTACATGGTAAAATTTTAGGGGTACAACCCAATAATGGGGTACCTATCCGGGTTAGGCACCTTGGATTCTCACCTAATCTAGCGACATTACGCAATATAAAATGCGGTGTAAGAGGATTTAGGTTGGGCGACTAAGGAATACTGTATTTCCCAAGAAGTGCAGAAAACGATCAAGGCGCCGAGGTACACGGTTGAGTCAAGAGTGCCGGGTGAGGTTGAACCACATCTGCCATTTTTGACAAGTCTTGGCAAATGATGCACTTGGCCCAAAGATACCCCATAGGGTGCAACCTCGTAACTATAAGCCCTATAGGAAAAAAGGATAAGAGGTTGCGATCAAAAGCTGGTTGTTGGAAGAACCGGATGGGAAGAGCTAACCTTGTATGGTCGATGTACGCTTCCTTGAAGGGGCAACCATGGGGAAGATAAAGGGCAGCACCCTCCATTATGGAGCTGATACGTGCTATAAGACGCAAATGTCACGAGGCTTCTTGTTTGCGAAAACATAAAGGCTTGTCATATTTGTGCAACAAATGAAGTTCTGCGAGCATTCTAAAAAAAAAAAAAAGAGAGAGAGAGAAGGAAGGAAGGAAAACATACAAAAAGAACTCGCAGAATGAAACAAAGAAGTTAAGATGAGATCAATGGGTTATTACATGAAAGTGTAAAAACGTCCTGCGATTTCATCGCAAGACGATAATGTCACGAGGTTATATGTTCGCAAGAATGTTCAGGCTTGTCATATTATCGCAAATACAAAAATTTACTACAAAAGAGGTGGAAAAATAAGACCTTTACTTAGGAAGGCATGATAAGACCACAGAAATTAATGAAATTCATTACATCAAAATCATTGAAGAAATTATACAAGTATATACATTATGAAGATCTGAAAAGAAGACAGCTTCATCGATATCATTGAAGAAATTTTACAAGAATATACATCATGAAGTTTTGAAGAGAAGACAGCTCTGTCAATATCATTGAAGAATTTTTACAAGAAGTCCTATCAAAGAAGACAACATCATTGAAGAATTTTAACGAAGACTTAAAAAAAGATGCGATTTTGATAGCAATCAAATACAGATAAGTTCATATTCGTAAAAGTTTACGAGAATTACATACTTCTTATACTTCTCCATATATTGAATACTTCTCCAAAAGTTGAATACTTCTTATAATTCTTCAAGAATATCTCATATTTATTATACTTCTTCAACGGATATTTCATTTGGTGAAGGTTAAGTAATCATTATACTTCGTCATATGTTACGTAATTATTCACAGATTGAATACTTCTTATATCTCTTCATTTGGTGGATCGAGTACTTCTAATACTTCTTATATCTATTCATTTGACGGATTTAGTACTTCTAATACTTCTTCAAAGGTATTGTATATGTAGTATACTTATTAAGGATATTTCATATATTTTATTTCTTATACTTAAAAGGGAGGATTTCTTATTTACAATCGTAACAAGTTGAAACTTCGTAAGATAAATTGAGGCAGATATTCTAATACTTCCAACAATGTTTAATCATTTAAAGAGAAATAATAGGGGGAAAAGGAGATACTAAGCTTTATCTGTGAGTTATATATTATTTCTCTTCATATGATCAAATGGGGCAAAATAAGGAAAACATTTAATTAAAGAAAGGTTAAATTATCTTCGCAAAATATCAGATATACTTCTTAAGAAAGGTTAAATCATCTTCGCAAAATATCAGATGTACTTCTTAAAAAACAGAATTGTTCGCAAAAAGAAAACCAACAGTAACTAAGGGAAGGAATTCAAAATAAAGGAGGACAGGAGAGTCAATGATAAATTGAAAAAAGAATGTTATCATGCTTCATCAACACTCTGTGCTGGATCTTTAAGATGAGTAGGGTCATTAGAAGCTTTTGACTTTTGCGAGATATCATCCTTTGAAGAATATGCAACAGGAACATCTCCTTGAGGAATAGATTCTTTCTCATCATCAAGATCTTCATCATCACTCTCATAATCAAAATCACTATCAGGCTCACGAGCAACTTCATCGTCAGATATTTTCACAGGAGGCAAGGCTCTTGATAAGAGAATGTTATTCGTAAAGACTTGAGCTTTCAGATGACTTTCACGAATTATAGCTTTTTGATGGTTGGTATCTTCGATATCTTTGGAATAAGCAAGATAGTTGAATCTCCGAGTAGCACGGTCACGAGAGTTGATTAAGCGGGTAGAAAGCAAAGCATTTTTCTTACGAAGCTCAGAACAGGAGGCTTCTAATCCAGCTTTCGCATTACGAAGGTTGTTCTCAGATTCTGCGAATAAAATAAAATTCAAAGGATAAAATTTGCGAGTATAACGAAATTTAAAGATATACCAGAGGCAGTCAAATTTTAATGACTACCTTCTCTTTGGGAAGTAAGAGATTGAGCTAAAGATAGACAACAGTTCTTCATCTGATTCATCGCATTATCAAAACCATCACCAACTAATCCTTTAAGTCGAGATTGAAGCTTTTGATCTTTAGAAAGAAGAAAATTTTTATCCTTCGCAAGTTTGGCATTAAGACTTTTTAATGACGAATAATCTTCTTCAAGTTGATTCTTCTTAGTACTCAAGACTATATTCTTATTAATAAGGGAATTCTTCTCAATAACAAAAGAATTTCTTTCAGCATTTAAAGACTTCTTTAATTCCTCAAGTTCACCTTTCAACAAAGAAAGAAGATTTTCTTGATCGCAATATTTATTCTGAAGAGTTTTTAATTCTTGCGAAGAAACAATCATTGTATTCAAAAACGAACATTTCTCTTCTGATAAGGTTTTGTTCTCTTATAATAAGGTTTCTATTCTCAAATTAGCTTTAGTTAAGGAAGAAAAAAGTTGAGATATGTCATCATTCAAAAAATTTCGATCATATATTAGTTGAGTATTCTCTTGAAAAAGAGCGTCAGAGTTGTCAAGAGCACACGAGTAAAGATTAGATAAATGGGAGAATTGGTTTGAGAGGCTTTCATGCTTGGTTCGATATTCTGTTGCATCTGATTCATGGTGAAGTACCAATCTTCTACATTTCTGGATGGATTCTATAAAGGGGAATGGGTTTTAATGGATGTTTCAAGCATATGAAGAATATAAGTAAATAAAAGGGAAAATATGAAGATAGTAATCATACCTTTCAATTCATCATTTCTTTTGCGAAGAATCGCATAGTCGAGAGAATCATTTTGAAGATGATAATTTTCTTTACGGAGATCCTCGCATTCTGCTTGAGAAGATTTCAAAGATTGGCGAAGCAATTCAATTTCTTTTTCCAAGGATTGACGTGAAGAAGAAATATCTGGATTGACAAAACTATTTAGAACTTCGCAAAACTCATATTGCGAACGAACATTAGTAGACTTCGCAGTATTGGTCAAAACCTCAGATAACATTCGGAAAGTTGAATAAATTCCATCTCGAATTTCCTGAGGAAGAGGAGAAGAATTTGAAGGAATAAGAGCAAGATGCAAATTGTTTGGAGAAATAGCACTCAAAGGATTTGGGGACAAGATAGGTTTTTCAAGAGAAGAAGTTGAAGAAATATTTTGCGAGGGTTGTTTTTCAAGAGAAGAAGTTGAAGAAATATTTTGCGAGGGTTGATCTTGAAGAAGTGTTGATAAATTGACACTGATGGGAGAATGAAAGGTAGGTAATGGAGTAGAGGTAGGAGTGTGTGAAGAAGCATTTTCACGAGAAGGAGAGGAAAATTCCTTATCAACTTCAGGAAGGAAATCATCAATCGGAATTAATGGTGTGGGTTTAGTTACTCGAGATCTCTTACCAGGGTTTGGTTTTTCGCCAACCTGCGAATCAAAATGTAGATTAAAAACTGAGGCAACAATATATTGTTCAGGAAAGAAGGCAAAGTATTTTAACTACCTTTTGATTCTCAGATTTTCTTCTTCGTGGATTAGGGCTTGAATTTTTTAGTTGAGGTTTCATCCGAGGAGTTATTTTGCTGAAATAAACCAAAATCAGATAACAAATTATACAGAAATTAAAGAGGAGAACAAATGAAATGCGCGGAGATAGAAGGAAATTACCTTGGAGAACTCATGAAGATATGATAGAAGAAAAAATTGCAGAGAAAACAGTAATTGAGAGTATGAACAGAAGATAAAATTGCAGAAGTAAGAAGAAGAAAATGAAGAGAATATAAAGGAGTTATATAAGGGAATAACTAGAAAAGGATGGTTACAAAAGACGTGTCCAAATTCTAAAAGACTAAGTAACGGTTATGTTCTCACGATCATTTCTTCTTCGTAGAATTGACATGAGAAGAGGCAAGATGTAGGTACTGAATATCGCAAGATAATAGTTCACGAGTATCGTAATAGATAAAGGAGAAAAGAGTTATAAAATGATACGATGATAGAAGTAGCGCGGAGAAATATGAAGTTTTGCGAGGATGAAATAATTTTGCGAGGATGAATTGCGATACTTTGCAATTCATATACATCTGCATAAGTTTTACTATAAATAGGAGTTCAAATGTAAAATTCGAGAGGTTCTTTTAATGAGTATAAGAAATTATCTTAGGAAAGAGAATAGAAAAAGTTGTAACTATTCTAGTTTCATTTTGATAATTCTATGTAATCAACTAAGAGAATTAATAAGAAAGTTATCATTCACCATCAAGAACTTCTTGAGTTTTTACTAATTCTATTGAGGGTGTAGTTGTAGATTATTCTACAACTACAAAAGTCAAGGTGGGAAATCCATAACATGATATATATATATACACAATACGAAAATAAAATGCATGATAAAAACGGATACTCCAACTCATAGTTATTTCTGAACAATAGAGAATAAACACTAAACAAGCTATTTAGTTGGCATCTAATACCAACTCAGCCAACATACACCTCATCGTTAAGAAAAAATTCCATCTACTTAGAAAGGCTAGTGTTTATTCTAAATGGTTCAAAAAGCTCTAAAAGCTGGAGTTTTGATATGCAAATATCCAAAATAAGAAAATAAAGATAAAAGACTTAAAAAAGAAGAAGATAGAGATAGATACACAAAACCGGTGGGTTGCCTCCCATTTAGCGCTTGGTTTTAAGTCATCATCCCGACATGCAAGTTGAATTCCCCATACACCAATAATCGGAAAAGTTGGGGATCCACCCATAGCACCTGTTTTGTAAACACTAGCTTCACACAAATATTAGTAATATAAAACAGAAAAGAAGCTATTAACCGATAAAAGCTTCCCCCACACTTATTCTTGTCCACACTTGGAAGTGCATAAAGAATATAGGAGTCGGGTACTTCCATCATTTCTTGTTCACAAACCTGCATAGTTTGAGAATCAAGTATCTCTAATGGCGGAAATCGAGATATAAAATCATTCAACAATATTCTCGAAACACATAAATTCAAACCAATAAGAGGTAAAGGAGAAGAATCAATATGCAAAGGGTTAGACAAACCTTACACAATCTCTTTTATTACGGAATCCTCTTCATCCTTGAAAAACTCAAGTGAATTATTCACCTCTTGTATATCATGGTCCTCTATCAAACTTTGCAACCATTCTTCGTCCGTTTCTGCCTTAACCAAAATCTCGGCATCAACATCATCATTACAATCATATGCAATCTCAATTGGGTCTTCCATAATATTGGTCATAACGGTTTCATTCTCAACATACTCCTCATCCTCGTCTTCATTTTCAGACTCACCATAATAAGAATCGTCGTCGGTTTCCCAACGTTTATCACGACTTCGTTTAAGTTCCATATGAATGGTCCTACTAATTTCATCCACAAGCTCTTCTGAGGCTCCATCATCTTCCAACTTGTATAATTTCTGCGCAAGTTTCTTGACGTTCACACGCTTACCACCATTTACTACATTAGGTTCTCTTTCCCACGACTCTTCCCTTTGAATGGGTGAATGATCATAACTACGATCCGGAGTTGGGTAAGAAGGAATGTTCCAAAAATTGGTTTGTGCAACGTTCTCTCTATCACGGTCAAGTTGGTCTAGTCTTTGTTGTATATCTTGTAATCCATTCATAATCTGCATACAACTAGAATGAAGAAAATTAGAAGTAGAATTATGCCACCTTAGTGCTTGACTTACATACCCACTACAAGGTTGTTGTTGGTATGTATGAAAATCACCATAAGGTTCTCTAGGATATGCATCATAGCCAATAAATTGGTTTTGATTGTATCCCAAAGTTGGTGGGCAATTATCAAAGTGTTGAGGAGGTTGAAAGCCGTATCCATTGCTCCAATATGATCCTTTCATGTAACAATAAGTACCTGAAACAGGAGTTCTCAAAACTATGTCAAAACCAGAAAATAAGAAAAACTAAAAAAAAAATAATAAAAAAAAACCAAAAACAAGTGACAACCGCTGCGTCCCCGGCAAAGACGGATTCAAATATAATTTACACTTTCTTACTACTCAAAATATAAATATAGCAAGGGCAAGAAAGGATCTATCCCACAGAGAGGTCTAGGTTGTCAAGTTGTTTCGGTTTCCTATATAAAACACCGGGGGTTTTCTGATTTTTGTATACTAACATAAAATAAAAGCAAGACAAAGAAATAAGCAAAAAAATCAATAGAAATGATATTGGTTAAGGATTCATCTTCATTCACTAACATGCTTTCAACACAATAAATAGAATTGATATTTAATCTCAACTTTTATCAAAAGCCCTAGGATACCTTGATCGCAAGAATATCCCGCTAATTCCCTTTTGTCATCAACAAACACATTAAAAGATGCGAGTATGAGTTCTATCTAAGAGAACAACCTAACGTGTAAAAGCACTAATCAAGTTTAATTCCCTAGATGCATTAAGTTCTATGAAATCAGGCCAATCAAAGCAATTGAACGTGGAAAGCTCACTAATTCAATTTAACAAAGGTTACGATTCACATATGATCATAAGAATATATCACTACAAACTATAATCATATTTATGCTACTTGTATTCAAGGATTATCACTTTTTCGTATAATAAACCCTAAACTAGCAATAGATGTGATTAGAAGTTCTACCAATTTGCAACTTGACAAAACAATCAATCAAATCATGTTATAATACGTCAATCATATAACTATATTCTCAGAGAATCGTAAACGATAAATATGAGACAAAACTAATATATTGAATCAAAGAATCATGCTTTGTGAAATCCAACTATTCCATAACCAATAATAAAATTCTAGCTCATGTTCATGGAGTTCATCACAAGAATAAAAAGAAAAGCTTTCATGTTTTCTAAACCCTAGAACAAAAGTAGAAGATAAGATATATGATAAAAGATTTTAGGTTTAGAGAAAAGTCTTCTCTTTTATAGCTCTTCTTTTTCCAAAATTAGGTCTAGCCTTCAAAGGTCCAATAGATAGAAGTCCTCAAAGCCCACAAGTGATGGAAACCCGTGTAGGAATTCTGTCCCAAAAATGCTCACCGGAAAACTGGGAATTTGACAAGAATCCGGTGCCAAAAAGTTGTCACCGGTCGCCTGAAAATTCACTGCCGTCACTGGTATATTCGACGGAATATTCCGTCAGTCCACCGTTAGAGATAACTGTTGACTTAACGGTCTTCTGTTAGTCAACTTGGTCAAGGGAAGGAGTCAACTCGGGTCAAACTCTCCTGACTGGGTTGAGTTTCCATGCCAACTTAGTTGCAATAAGTTCCAGCCATAATGGTTGTGTATCTTCTGTGTTGCATCACTGCATCATAACCAGCCATCATGGTTGTGCCATCCATTTCACCATAACCTTCTATAGCAGTGCACTCACCACCATACCCATGACACAACCTTCTCCTTGCTGTGCTATCACCTGCATTGCACGATCTCAGTTTAACTGCATCTCAAGATGCAACTCAAGCTTATCTAAGAGCCATCCCATAACCACCATTACTCCATTACTGCACTGCACTGCGAGTCTCGAACTGCAGCTGCAGTTTATCATCTCAACCACCAACATCAATTATAGCCCAACTGCTATATCAGACCAACCATTTTCTTTATTCTCTTCTTAGCGAAATGCAGTTACAGCAACCCATGCTCTAATCGTAACAAATTCACCACTGGTGCCTCAATCACCATTTCATTTCCAACTTCAGCTGCACAAATCACTCCAGTTAACCCCGACCTCAGTTCCTGCTTTGATTTTCCAACTGATCACTTGCAATGCAGCTGCAACTCATCAAATTCATCTCCTCCATGAATTTCAACTGCCAACTGCCAATTCAGCTATAAATTTCACCAGCGGCTGCCATTAAACTCCATTAAGATATGTCAATACCTAACCGCCTCACCCATTGCAGGATTACCAAAACCACCAATGTAACCTGCACTAAATCTAACACCAAGTTCTCCTCCACAGATTCCTTAATCCACCAGCTAACTCCTTCCTCCACTTCCATTGCAGTCACCACCTCTTCGGTTCAGTTCAACCGCTCATACAGCAGTTACAGTCAACCACCAGCTGCTAGCTAACTCAGCCATACCCCCTTGCATCTCAAATCAACAGCAGCATCTTAGCTTGAAATTGGAAGAACTACTCACTCAGGACTTTTCTCAAACACCTATTGTGTGTTTTGAAATGTGGAAACTGATAGAACTTCTGCTGAATTTGTAACCTTTCATAGCTCCTCCCTTACAACCAATTCATACACATCAAACCCATTCTTGACTCATCTCATAACAACCCTCATCAAATTCAGCTAATAGCAACTCCAACTTCGAGCATCAAATTCCTCCATCTCAGTTCATCCTCTGCATTTCTACCACAAACCCATTAACCTCTATGGTTCCCTGAACTCTAACAAGAACTATTAATCTCCATTCACTAACCTCATCATATTCTTGACATCACAGTGGCTTGATACACCACCACTCAAACAACCATCAGATTCTCATCTCAAACTCAGTTTAATCAGTCCACCATATCATCTTTCATGTTTTCACAGTCAATCATTTCTTTCTCTCAATTTCATGGTTAAAATCTCTCCAATCCTACCTCCTTCTTCTTTCTATGCTTTTCAGACAAGCACAGCCGCACTTCACTCAGGAACAAATGATTAAGAATTTTAGAATTGATTTTTCACGGTTCTAGGGTATAGAAATGATTGGGTCGGATATTTGCACCCAGTAACTTCAATAAGGACAACCCCGCCAGTATATGGCTTGTCGGTTCCGAATAACCGACATCCTAATTCTCTGTTCAGTTCATCTATCAGTTATGAGCAACTGACAGTCCACTCTTTACCTTCTTCTTGCGCACCTTAGCCTGATCCAAACATAACTCGCATGTGAGTGGCCCTTTTGTGAGTGATTTCTCCTTATTTCGCTCCAAATGACTCCAAAACACCTATGAAACTCAAAAGCGAACATAAGATACATAATTCACACGAAAAATAGCAAAGAAAGCATAAATACTAAATATAAAATAAGGTGTTTTAGACACCTATCACAAATTTTCACCTTCCTTGTGCTCAATTTCGTTTTAAATACTTGGTTTTCTTAGCTTCAAATCAGAATAGATTAATGAAGATATTTGAACTAGAGTCCATCGCTGAAGAAGATCGTGTTGAAAAAGATTCTTGGATAGACCAGCATAATAGATTAGGTAATCTTTATACTTACTCAATTGATCACATAAATAATCTTACTAATGAGAATAATCAATTATTGCAAAGTCAAGATTTATTAAGTAGCGAGGTTGCTCGTCTCTCATATTTGTTTTTCAAGGATAATTTGGCGACGGAATCTTTATCAGATGAGAATATAACTTTATCCCAAGAAAAACACAGATTTTCAAGCTTGATGGCGATTTCTTCACAGCAATTGAGTAATCTTCAAAGAATATGCGATAATCAAGAGCAATCTCTTCGTTCTCTTAAGGATGAACTCAAGGAAGTAGCTGAATCATCTACCGCTGAGAAGGATAAACTTATCAAGGGTAGATTAACTCTTAGTTTAAAGGCAAATAAACTCCAAGACCAATGTTCTCAATTAGAGAAATCTTACTCCTTACTAGCAAAACAAAATACTTATCTTCTCTCCAAAGAAGAAATGATAAAATCTCGCCTGAAGGGTATAGTTGGAGATAATTTTGATGAAGCCATGAATCAATGGGAGAACTGTTTCTTAACATTAATTTAAAACTTAACTTCTCAAAAAGAAGGTAGTCATTTGACTGCCTCACTTATTGATCTTTCTGTCAAATTTTATGTTACATTTGTTGCGAGATCCTTGTCTGAATAATCTTTTATCATTTTTTTTACTCGCAGAATCTGAAAGAAGCCTTCATTCCACTATTGCTGGTTTTATCGATAAACTAGATAAAGTTCACAAAGAGAATAGGATTCTCACTTCTGATCTTGTTAAATGTCGCGATGTGGCAGAGAGAAGATTTTATTATCTTGAATACTTCAAGAATATAGAGATTAGAAATTGTGACAAAGGTTTCCTTCGTAAAGTTCACCTAAGTGCTAAAGTTCTTGTCAACGACATTCTGATTTCTCACTCTCTCCCTACTGTATCTTTTCTCCCTCTAGAAGTTGACGATGATGAAGGACCTCTTCCCATGGATAAGGAGTTAGAATTTGTCAATGGTTAAGAAGATGCTACTCAAGAAGATGGTGAAGAAGATATTTCCCCAGAAGAACCAGAAGAGGAGAAAAGTATTTCTAAGGAAGCAAATAAAGGAGAAACTCATAATCAAAAGAATGTTGGTGAATCTGGCGAGACCAACGCTGAAG
The DNA here is from genome assembly GCA_023529315.1 of Papaver bracteatum. Classification (NCBI taxonomy): domain Eukaryota; kingdom Viridiplantae; phylum Streptophyta; class Magnoliopsida; order Ranunculales; family Papaveraceae; genus Papaver; species Papaver bracteatum. The sequence goes on from JAJJWX010001985.1 coordinate 858,795, forward strand.
CTTGAAGCTTATTTTTGTTTTGTTTTCTTTTCCTTCTTCTTTCTTGTGAGTAATGTAACCTTTAATTTTTTTTTTTACTTTGAATATTCTCAAGGAAGATAATGAGATCTTATTTATCCATTCCCCTACTTTCCCTTCATTAACTTTCTTGAGATGTTGAACTATTTCCTGTATCTTCTTTTTGCGAACTGTGACTATACTTCTTGCGAAAGCAGGAATATATTTGCGATGTAATAAATTCTTGCGATATGATGAAAATTCTAAAGGAAACTGCTTTCTCATATATTCTCCTGCGATGAACAAATATTTCTTGCATTCTTAAAATAGTTAATGTGTAATATTATTCAGTTGGTCTTATTTTTCCTTCCTAGTTAAAGGTCTTATTTTGCCAATTTCTCTTTTTACGACAAAATCGCAGGACGTCTCTACATTTGCATGTAAAAACCCATTGATCTTGCCTTATCCATTTTTCTTTGAATTTTCTGCGAAAATATGACAGGTCTAAATCCTCTTGCGAGAATAAAATCCCATGACATTGCCGTCTTGCGATGAAATCGCAGGACGTCTTTACATTTTCATGTAAAAACCCATTGATCTCATCTAAACATATCTCTTATGTCTTGTTGCCTCTGTATAATTTACGTCACGTGACAATATGACAGGCCTAAATGTTCTTGCGATCATAAAGCCCCATGACATTGCCGTCTTAAGACACTTATCAGCTCCCTAATGGAGGGTGCCGCCCTTATCTTCTCCCTGGTTTCCCTTTCAAGGAGGGCACATCGGCCATACAAGACTAGCTCCTCCCATCCAGTTATGCCAACAACCAACTATTTTCGTAGCCTCTTGTCCTTTATGCCTATATGGATTATATTTACAAGACTCCACCCTAATTGGGGTTTTCTTTAGGCCAAGTGCATCATAGCCAAGACTTACCAAGGATGGCCAGGGTAGGTTCGTCCGTCCCTGGCACCCTTGGGTCAACCGTGTACCTCGGTGCCTTAGTCATACTCTGCACTTCTTAGAAGAGATCCTCGGTCGTCCAACCAGGGTATAACCTTATAAAGCTGGAAATCCAAGGTCTCTCTCCCGGATAGGTTTTCTTTAACCCCAACGTCTCCATGACTCAGGATCCAGCAGCGGTATAACCTTACCCCTGAATCATGTTAGCAGATACCCCCTTATATGACATAATTTAGGTCTTACATTTGCCTCTTGCGAGATTGTACTCGCGAACTAAGGTGTACGCCATAAAGGTTCGTCCCATTCTTTGAATCTCTGCGAATTTTTATTCGCCTTTCTTGCAATTATTATCGCATCTCTTACTTTGCTTTGTAATAGAGAAAGAAGAATTTATTATTTATTTTATCATACAACGTACTAGTATCTCTTACCTCACAGAAGTTGTCATTGATAATACCTTTTCAAATATAGTCTATTCCATGGTCTATCAAGTCTTTGACCAACATCTCTCCCTTCAGGATCCATTAGTTTGTATGCCCCAATTCCAACTATCTCTTTAATGATGTACGGTCCATCCCATTTTCTCGCCAATTTTCCACCATTTTCTCCCTGATAAATCTGTGTTTCTCGCAGCACTAAATCACCTGGTTGGAATTTACGTTCTTTAACACGTTTGTTGTATTCGCGAGCTATTCGTCGCTGATAATTTTCCATATATTGCAAATTCTTTTCTATTTTCTCTTCTAATTCATCCAATTTGTTCAGAATTATTCTAGCACTTAGATTTATTTCCCAAGCCTCTCTTTTTGTTGTAGGAATAGAAACTTCTGTTGGTAATACAGCTTCAACCCCATATGTCAAACAAAAAGGCAACATTCCAGTAGCTTCTTGTCTAGTTGTATTGTACGCCCATATGGCATTATGCACTTGCTCGTACCATGTCCTGTGGTATCCTTCTAGCTTCTTTTTTAAGATGTCTGCGATTGTCTTGTTAGTTTCTTCAGCCTGACCATTTGCTTGCGGGTATAAATGAGTAGATTTTCCACATTTGATCTTAAATGCATTAAGTAGCAATCTATATTCTGCCATTTGAATTGTTTTCCATTATCAGACACCAACTGTGCTTGAATTCCAAATCTGCAAATTATATTCTCAAATATGAATGTAAAAATATCTTTATCGCGGATATGCTGTACTTATTTTACTTCTCCCCATTTTGTGAAATAATCTGTTGCGATAATTAGATATCTTCTTTATCCAGAACCAGGTACAAATGGTCCCACAATATCTAATCCCCATTTCCCAAAAGGCCATACACTTGTTGAAGATGATAATGGTGCTCCTAGTGCATGTATCTTCTTTCCAAATCGCTGGAAATCTTCACAACGCCTTGAGAGTTGCTTTGCATCTTCATGCATATATGGCCAGTAATAGCCTTGCATTTTTGTTCTATATGCCAAAGATCTTCCTCCACTGTGATTACCAGCATCACCACTATGCAACATTTTTAACACCTTTTGACCTTCTTCCATCGGCAAACATCTTAGCGATGGTCCATTAAAAGATCTGCGATATAATACTCCATCTCTTGGCTCATAATTTGTTTCCCTACTTTTTAATTTATGTGCTTCTAATCAATTTCTTGGGATTTCTCCTCTCGCCAAGTAAGCATGAAGATCTGCTCTCCAATCTGTATTATTGATTTTTGATTCTTTCTCGCCATCTTCTATCATCATCACATCCGTCTCTTCTTTGTTTATCGATGGTAATAAAAGTGTTTTAATTTTTATGCATCTCGCGGTTGGGTTTGTCATCATACTGGATATGAAAGAAAAAGCATCTGCGAGCCTATTATCTTTCCTTGATATATGTATCCATTTTATTTTTGGGATTCTCGCAGACAATTCTTCAACAAGTCTTTTGTACTTTTTCAAAGATGGTTCATTTGTTGTATACTCTCATTTTATTTGACTAATAACCAATTCTGAATCGCTAGTGATTCTAGCATTTTCCAGCTTCATTTTTATCGCAAATTTTAAAGCATAATCACAGCCTCATATTCTGTCTCATTATTAGTGGATGCAAATTATAATCTGAATGAAAAAGATGTTTTTTCTCCATCTGGTGAAATAAAAATAACTCCAATTCCATTTCCTTCGCCATTCGATGATCCATCCATTAATATCTCCCATATGTTGGGTTCTGTTAATAGTTCTCTTGGATCTCCATGTTCCTCTTCTACATCCATCATATCCTCCACAGCTTCATCATCTTCCAAAGGAAATTCAGCTAAGAAATCTGCGATTACTTGTGATTTTGGCGAGGATAGAATTTCATATTGGATATAAAAGTATCCTACTTGTGCATTCCATCTCTCAACTCTACCTGATATTTTTGAATTTTTCATTACTGACTCAATTGGCACTTTTGTTAATACTTTGACTTTATGTGCTTGAAAATAGATACGAAGTTTGATAGTTGCATGCACCAATGCTAGAATTAACTTTTCAATCTTTGAATAATTTCTCTTTGCAGAATTGAATGTTTTGCTGATATAATAAATTGGTTTCTCTACTCCCGCATCTACTCGCAGCAACATTGCACTTAGCGCATATGTGGTTATCGCGAGATAAATCAATAGCTCTTCTCCTGGTTCATCTTTCTGCAAGATGGTTATGTTCATTAAATCTTCTTTTATTCCCTGAAAAGCCTTTTCACATTCATCTGTCCACCTGAATTTTGTTCCCTTCTTGAGTATGTCGAAAAAATGTTTGCATTTGTCTGAAGATCGCGAGATGAATCTTCCTAGCGAAGCTAAGAGTCCATTCAACTTTTGCATATCTTTTACCATCGCAGGCGTTGGCATATCGCGAATTGCTTGCACTTTTTCTGGATCAACCTGTATTCCTTCTTTTGATACAATATATCCCAGAAATTTTCCTGAAATTACTCCAAAAGTACATTTATCGGGATTCACTTTAATGTTAAATTGTCGCATTTGATTAAAAATCTCTTTCAAATCTTGCACATGATTCTCAGCTTCTTTGCTTTTGATCAGCATATCATCTACATACACTTCTAATGTTTTATGGATCCACTTTGAAAACACCTTCTCCACCATTCTTTGATATGTTCCACCAGTATTTCGTAAGCCAAATGGCATCTTTGTATAACAGTATAATCCTCTTGGAGCAAAAAATGCGGTATGATCTTGATCTTCTTCAGCGAGAGGGATTTGATTATATCCTTTATATCCATCCAATGAAGATATTCTTGCATTTCCCATTGCTGATTCAATCATCTGTGGGATATCTGGTAATGGAAAACTATCTTTAGGACAAGCTTTGTTTAAATCAGTAAAATCTATGCAAATTCTTATCCCCTTGTTCTTCTTTGGGACCACCACCATATTTGCAATCCACTCTGGATATTTTGCTTGCCTTATAATTCCTGCGTCGAGCATTTTCTGTAATTCTTCCTCTATTTGAGAATGATATGTTGTTGCAATTTTTCTTATTCTTTGCTTAAATGGTCTTATATTTTTGTTGATTTCTAATTTATGACATGCTATTAATGGATCTATCCCTGGCATTTCATCCATGCTCCACGCGAAGATATCTTTATACTCTCGCAAGAGATTTATAGTTATTTCTTCCTCATCTGCCTCCATTCTAGTCCCAATTTTCAGCATTTTAGGCTCTTCTTCACTCCCAATATTTACTTCCTTTGTTGGTTCTACTGAAGTATAACTGGATTCAGGTTCTCCCATCGGTGTTGGTGTTTTCATAACTCTCGCGAGTTCATCTCCTTCTCGCGAGATTTCGCTGGGTATTCCTTTTCCTTCTTTTTCTCTTATCATGTAAACTTTAAATTCTTCTTCCTTCTTTGTTTCTCTCGCCAATTTTCTACGAGCCTTTCGCAGCTTTGGACGTTCTTCACAATTTCTTACTTCCATTTGGTAACAAAATTTCGCAAAATCTGTGTCTCCTCTAATTTCTCTAATTCCACTGGGTGTAGGAAATTTGATGCATTGATGTAATGTTGATGCTAAAACCTTGATTGCATGTATCCACGGTCTTCCCAATATCATGTTATATGGTGATTCCACGTCTACCACACATAATTTTACTTGTGTTTCAATTTCTCCTAGTGGAATTCGTACCACTATTTCGCCTTTAGGTTTTGTTAAAGATTTTCCAAAGCCATGAATATGATATGTTGAACAAGACATTTCTTCATCCTTATATCCCATTTTCTTAAAAGTATGATAAAATATTATATCCACAGAACTTCCTGCATCCACCAAAGTTCTATTCATAGCCCATTATTTTACATATTTTATTGATTCTTCCTTTTTTATTGGTATAGTGGATACCGTGATTACCAAAGGAGATATGTGACTCAGATTTTCTTCTGGTATTTCTGCTGCCGTAAATTTGATCTCCTGCTTTTCCCAACCTTTTAATGACGATATTTTCTCCACCGTCATAATTTTCCTTCCTTAAAAATACCGTTTGTGTATCTTCCCCTTAATATTTTCCTGAAATCTATCAATCATTGTTCTTGTTACCATACCAAACTCCAATTTTCTACAATCTTCTTTGATTCTGACCATTCTTCCTTCAAATATCTCACCAATTTGCTTATGATTTTCTTAATCTTGAACAATTCTTATCTTCTTCTTCACTTTTTCTATGATTTCTCTAATTCAATCCCTGTTTCGGGCGCCAAAATGTAGTTGCAGGAAATCCTACACTACATCCTTGATAAGAATCTATATAAATCAAGTCATAATTGAAGATGAAGAACAACACTTTTATTATTTTGACTTTCAGAAATCTTTAACAAGAAATATAAGAATTCAGAAATACAACTTTCTTTCTAGAGTTTCTCTCTCCTCAAGACTTTCTCAACTCTAAAAAATACATCATCCTTCTCTGGACACATTGGGTCTCTATTTATAGGGTAGTTACATAATGGATGATAGCTAAGTCTTCCTTTTATCTCGGACTTGTACTGCGATCTCATCGCGACAATTATATCTTGCCTTCTCGCCAAATTTATAACCATCGCGGGTCATCATATTTTCTTTACATATTTCTTTATTAGTCATTCATTACGTCATTCCTTAAGCAATTCTGCAACACACGTTAAATGTTGATGAAGTACTCGCGATGTTCTCGCAGAAATGTTGTTAATATCGCAGAAACATTGTTGTGATGATATTATGATCCTACAGTAAAGGTAGATAAATCGCGATGACACCAATTCTTTGATGACTACAATTTTATTAGGGGAATAGAAACTGTAAACCATATTTTGATGGATTTATTTTTTATTGTTCTTTTATTTTTCTTTTTTCTTTGAAAAAATTAGAGAGGAAAGAAAATACCAAAATTATTGTAAAAGATAAAAAAATAGAGAGAGAAGGAGAATTCTTATTAATGTGTGTAACAAAAAGGGAGAATACAACCTCTATTTATATAGGCTAGACACAAGGGCATCCCGGTAATAAATGGGGTTTACCCTAGATATTATTAACATAAATAAACGTTTATAACACTCCCCCTGATGACCACTATGTCTAAGTCACAAAAATATATCAGGAAAATCAAGAGAGAAAAAATCTGAAATGTGTGAGACTCCGAACAGTGTTGGACACGCATATGCTGCCTCATTAAAACCTTGACAAGTAAACCCAGTGGGACAAACCTTGATGAAGGAAAGAGTACAACGCGTTTAAGTCCTAATGATGCTCCCCCTAATGGATACTTTAGCGAAATCTTGGCCTACAAATCTTTAAGTCGACGCATTCCATTCTTGTGAAATAATTACTTGAATGTAGAAGTTGGTAATGCTTTAGTGAAGAGGTCTTCTAGATTGTGGATTGAACGTACTTGTTGGATATCAATCACACCATCATTTTGTAGATCATGTGAGAAAAATAACTTTGGAATAATGTCATTTATTCTATCACCTTTGATAAATCCTTCATTTAGTTGTGCAATGCAAGCAGTATTGTCTTCGTATAATATTATTGGTGAATCTTTAGTTGAAGGAAATCCACATGATTCTTGAATATGGTATATTACTGACCTTAACCATATGCTCTCACGGCTTGCTTCATGGATTGCTAGTAGTTCAGAATGATTTGTAGATGTAGATAAAATTGTTTGCTTCACTGACCGCCAAGATATAGTTGTATCTCCAAAAGTAAACAAATACCCATTTTGTGATCGTCCTTTGAATGGATCTGAAAGATAACCTGCATCTGCGTACCCAATTAGTTTTGACTTAGATTCATAAGGGTAAAATAAACCTAAATCAATAGTTCAACTAAGATAACGTAATAAGTGCTTGATTCCATTCCAGTGTCTTCGAGTTGGAGCAGAATTGTATCTAGCTAACAAATTAACTGAAAAAGCGATATTTGTCCTTGTGAAATTTGCAAGATACATAAGAGAACCAATTGTACTTAGATATGGAACTTTTGGACCAAGAAGTTCTTCACCATCTTCTTTTGGTCGAAATGGGTCTTTATTCACGTCAAGTGATCTCACAACCATAGGGGAACTCAGTAGATGTGCTTTTTCCATATAAAATCATTTTAAGACTTTATATGTATAAGTGGATTGATGGACAAATATCCCATTTTAGACATGCTCAATTTGTAAACTAAGACAATACTTAGTTTTAACAAGATCTTTCATCTCAAATTCCTTTTGCAAGTAAGCAGCGGTTTCAGTGAGTTCTTTTAAAGTTCCAACAAGATTCAGATCATCAACGTATACTGCAATAATAGCAAACCCAGAATTGGATTTCTTAATGAAAACACGTGGACAAATAACATTATTGGTATATCCCTCTTTCAATAAATATTCACTGAGGCGATTATACCACATTCTTCCAGATTGCTTTAGTCCATGTAGAGCTCTTTGAAGTTTTATTGAGTATACACTATGATCTTTGGACTTTTCTGCTTCAGGCATATGAAATACCTCGGGAAGTTTCATATAAATGTCACTATCAAGTGATCCATAAAGATAAGCTGTAACTACGTCCATAAGACGCATTTCAAGCTTTTCTGAAGCTGCCAAACTAATAAGAAACCGGAATGTGATGGCATCCATCACTGGAGAATAAGTTTCTTGATAATCAATACATGGTCTTTGTGAAAAACCTTGTGCAACGAGTCGGGCTTTATATCTCACAATTTCATTTTTCTCGTTACGCTTTCGTACGAATACCCATTTGAATCCGACAACTTTTGCATTTTCAGGAGTTACAACAACAGGACCAAGGAATCCACGTTTTACTAATGAGTTGTACTCTGCTTGGATTTCAACCTCCCATTTAGGCCAATATTTTCTACGACGACATTCTTCGATAGAATGTGGTTCAGGATTATTAATATTTTTAATGACATCCAAAGCAACTGTAAAAGCAAATTTACTATCACGAATAATTGTATTCATATCCCTGTTTTGTCTTATACCAACATAGTTTATAGAGATCTCATTTTTTTGAGTTGCATGTGCCTCTTCAGGTGCAACTTGTGTATCAGTATTTGATTGATCAATCAATGTTTCAGAGAGAATATCTTTTTTCTGAATGCCAACTACTGATCTCGTTTTCCGCGGAACTAAATCCTTTGCACCAAGAGGTCTTCCAAGCTTTAAGCGTATCGTGGAATGATTATCATGATGTATTTCTGGGATACATACTCTCCCAGGAGTATTTGCAGTAGGTATATGTGATTTTGTTACCTTACCTGTATCAGTAAATGCATCAGGCATTTGGTTTGCAATATTTTGCAAATGTATGATTCTTTGAACCTCAAGTTCATATTGTTTTGTACGAGGATCAAAGTGGGCTAATGATGGTGTATTCCATGAAATTTTACGGCGTTCCTCAAGTTTTGGCTTATCTCCCCCTAACGACGGGAAATTTGATTCATCAAATTGGCAATCAGCAAATCTTGCTTTAAAAACATCCCCCGTTTGAGGTTCTAAATACCGAATAATAGATTGTGTAGGGGCAAAATATTGCACAACATTTGTTAGTGTGCGAGATTCATTTATTTTCTTATCCTGCGAGAAGGTAGCAAGAGTCTGCGAGAATGTAAGAGAGCATACGATATTCTTAGTTGTACCCCACTATGTGTGAGCTTCCATCCACTATGTAAACATCTATATAAAGAGAAAGGCAGGAGAGAGAAAGGGGAGAGATACATTTTTGTAGAAGAGAGAGAGAAGATAAGTTTTAGAATTTGTACAATTATTATTTCCTTCTTCTTCCTCTACCAACCTAAAGCTCCAAATACTCATTAATGGAGATTCTCAATGTAACCAAATGTAATTTCAACAATCATAGTGAAGAACCATGGATGTAGATCACATTGATCGAACCATGTAAAAAATCCTTGTGTCTATTTATATTTCTAGTACTTAAATTTGAGATTTAGATGATTAACATGTTTAGATCTAGAAATTGTTATCATAATATCATATGGAGTGTGTTATGTGATTTCCTGCAACTACAGATGGAGAGTCATAGCCAACATATATGCCGAGTCTATGTTGAGGACCCATTTTCGCTCTCTGTGCTGGAGAAATAGGAATATACACAACACAACCAAAAGTTAGAAGATGAGATATATTTGGTTGATGCCCATATACAAGTTGTACAGTTGAGTATTTTTGATAGCTGGTTGGTCTTATACGGACCAGTGCTAAAGCATGTAATAATGCATGACCCCATGCTGAAAATGGCAAGTTAGACCTTAAGATTAATGGTCGGGCAATCAATTGTAAGCGCTTAATAAATGATTCTGCTAAGACATTTTGAGTGTGCACATGAGCGATGGAGTGTTCAACATCAATTCCAATTGACATGCAATAATCATTAAATGTTTTAGAGGTAAATTCACCAGCATTATCAAGACGAATAGGTTTAATAGGAAAATCTAGAAACTGAGCTCGTAACTTAATAATTTGTGCAAGAAGTTGTAGGATCAGAATATCTCCACAACAATACTTCTGCGAGAATAACATCAACACTTCTGCGAGTTCTTCAACAACACATTGCGAGTGTCACAAAATGGTTTGCAGAATGACGTAACGGATGACGATAACTGAATCATGAGAAAAGCGTGATGAAAATCCTGCGAAGATTACAATGTCTGCGAGATTTAACATTATAACTGCCACGATAATATCACGAGTCAGATTCGAAATTAAAGGACAGCTTAGCTGTCATACACTATGTAATCACCCTATATAAAGATAACTAATAGATTCAGGAAGGAGAGATCAATTTTAGAGTGTTGAGAGAGTTTTAAGGAGAGAGAAAGTTTAGGAGAGTGGTTGTGTTCTTTATTTCTTTCATTTCTTGTAACTTTTCTGATAATCAATTAATAAAAGTGTTGTTCTTAATATTCAAACATGTATTAATTATTATGAGTTCTTGTGAGGGGTGTATTGTAGGAATTCCTGCAACTACATATTGGCGCTAGAAACAAGGATGTTTCAAAGAAAAGATTAAAGTTGTGATTTATAAGAATTTGAAGAGATTGGAGAAGATTCTTATGTGATTTACGGTAACACATCAAAATTGAGGAAATGACTAGAAGAAGAAATATATCAGAACCACCAACAACCGTAAGGAGGAGTAAAAGACTTGCAGGAGGAGAGACAAATGAAATAGGAGAATCTTCAAGATTAAGAATAAGAATAAATAGAATAAGAAATAATGGAGAAAATCAAGTCCAATAGCCAAATCAGCAAACACCGGAACAAAGCAGAACTATTGGTTATGATAGAGTAAGTGTGCATACTTGGCGGTCAAATTCAATGGAAGAAGTAGGAGATCGACAATTAAGAAATGAAAGGCGAGAAGAAAGAGATCAGGAAGCGGTTGTAGGATTAATCCATGGAGATGACGAAATTGAAACAATGGAGGTGTTAATAAAAAGAGTGCAGGAAGAAAGGCGATTAGAAGCGGAGGAACGCGCAAATTTAACGAGGCAAAATCATGAGTTAAGAATGGAAAATATGAGGTTACAAAATATGAGATCAAGAAGTATTGCAAGATCAAGTTCAAGGTCATTAAGAGTAGAAACAAGGCGAAATTCCCCTGTGAGAAATGATGGCGAAAATATTCGAGAGGAAGTACAAAATCCAAATGAAGAGCAGCATTATGGAGGAGAAGAGATGATTAATGATCGCTACGTTCCACGCAGTGAAACTTTGAATGGTAGACGTGATGATAGAAATCAAGAGGGTGGAAATAATCAAGATGGTGAAGAAAATCTAGAAGAAGGTAGGAGAATATTACATGAACGAGAAGTTCAGAGAAACCGAAGAATAATTGAGGAGGAAATTGAGAGAAATTATGTTGAACAAGCACATATAGCTTGCGAGAGAGAAAGATTGAGAGAATAAGTGAAAGAGCAAGAATTTCAAGAATCAATACGTCAAAATAATCATGACAATCGAGAAAGGAGACGCACACTAAATCGCAACAATAATAATATCAATGAGGAGTATGATAGAATACAAAAGAGAATAGAAAGACAGTGAAGAGAAACAGTGAGAAATGAAGAAGATCACAGAGGATAAAATGGGAGGCATAACCATTTACGTATTCAAGAAGGAGATGAAGAAGAAAATTTCGGAAGAATGCAGAATGAAGATGCTGAAGAAGAAGCAAAAAATCTCGCAAGGAAAGAAAGACATGAACTCAGAAGAAGGGAAGCTGCACTGAAAAGACCATTGGAACAGAATTCAGGTGGGAATGATAAAATCTTAAGAGAGTTGGCAGAAATGAGAGGAATGTTAAACAATAGAAGAGATGGAGGCAGAAGGCAACTTGATGAGGCCATTGAGGAAGCTGCGAAAACTCCATTCACCCAAGAAGTATAATTATTAGGAATACCCCCAAAGTGCAATTTGCCAGCGTTAACCAGTATATTTGATGGAACTACTTGTTCTATTCAACATGTCAAAGCCTATGTTAGGTGTATGCTGCAGTGGGAAAACCATGATGTTGTATTGTGAAAATATTTCGCATCTAGCCTAAATGGAGAAGATCTGAAATGGTTTAAAGGGTTACCAAAAAACACTATAACTTGTTTCAATCATTTACAAACCATATTCTTGGGGGTGTATATAAGCAATAATTCTTCGCGACCCGGTATTGAAGATGTATTTGAACTAAAATAGAGGATTGTCAAGAGTTTAAAACATATAACCATAAGATGGAAGACAATGTGCAGTGAAATGGCAGGAAGAGTAGATGAGAGATACCTCATTTTATTTTTCACTAATGTTATATTTGCAACAAATTTACTGTATATACAAAATTTCAGAATCAAAAATACAATTTCCATGACGGAGTTGCGAGAGTTACAAGAAGAATATATTGTATTGGAGGAAAAACAAAACGAGATGGATTCATATCCCAATGCGAACACTAGCTCAATCACAACAAACTCAAGCCTACTTCCCAGGTTAATAAATACAGTAGCGATCACTTCGCAGGTAAATCAAGAGAAGAGTATGGATGATGGACAACATAAATTAATTGCTATAGGAAGCAGAGATCAAGAAAAGTTCGAAAGGGAAAGAAATTTCTTCAGTCGAGGTGGAAATAATAAAATTCAGAGGCTTGATCATCCGCAAGAGACTTATGGTGGTCAGAGACAAAATTATTATAGAGGTCAAGGAAGTCAGAAGATAATATGGGAAGAAATTAAGATGCCACCTCTAAATGCTATCATAGAGAAAATTTGGGAAGCTATAATTTTAATGGAGGACATACCCGTACCATGGAATATGGGAAAGGATACACACCCAAATAATCGAAGTCTAGAATTTTGTTCTTATCATCATTTTCATGGTCACACAACAAACAACTGCAGGAATGTAAAAATAATCATTTTGAGGATGATAAATCAGGGAAAATTAAATCATTTTTTAAGAGATCATCCACAGTTTCAGCAACTACCCCCAGCTCCAGAAATTCGTAGAGTGAATACAACAAAGGGAGGAGAAACATTTGTGATTAAAGTTGGGGCAAAAGCGAAGAATCTATTTTGTAACTTCATCATACATTCATATAAGACTATAGAAGATTTCCACGACAATGTTTTAAGCAAAGTCTTTGCAAGAGATGCAGGTGGAAGAGAGATAATGAACATTGCGAAAGCTTCGCCATTAGAAGAGTGGCAAAAGCAAATTATTTCTTTCATGGCACAAGAAGTACCAAAGCCTGGCGAGATGCATGACAACCCACTAGTGGTAATATTAGAAATAAATCCAAAACAAGTAGAAAAAGAAGATGAGGAAAATGAGGATGATGGAGCTGAAGATTCTTGGGCTATTAACAAAGTTCTAATTGACACAAAAAATTCAGTGGATATCTTATTTCATCATACTTACAAAACCATGGGAGGGAGAGACGAGGATCTAATACCATCTACGTATAAAATTTATGGTTTCAACGGTACTGCCAATAAACCCAAAGGGGAAGTTACAATGAGAATTCCATTAAAAGGGATATCTTCTAAGATTCAATTCTGTGTGGTTGACATTGAATCGCCATACAATGCCTTAATTGGACGGCCTTGGTCGCATGGGATTTTGGGTGTAGCGTCGAATTTCCACCAATGCATCAAGTTTCCTCATCCCATCGGTGTTGGAGTTATAAAGGGAGATTGGATTGATGGGAAAAAGTGCTATGAAATTGATATGGAATCTTAAGAGGAAAGAACTGCGAAGAACAGAAACTGGAAATATAGCATCAAACAAAAGCAAAGAAGTAAAAGGCTGATGGTTGACATAGTATAACGGCGAGAAGAAGGAATGCTGCGAAGTCAACATGAGCTGAAACACATAGATGGCGAGCGTATCGTAGATGGAGAAAATGTAGCAAAACAAAACAAAAAAGCAGAAACAAAAAATAGTAAGTAGAAAAGGTAAAAATTTCTAGATCTTGGAATATAAGAGATGTATGAATGATTTGTTAAAGAAATTTTTTACACAAATATGTTTTGATACAATGAGAAAAATGAAATTGAAAAATTATACAAGAGCTGAAATGCAAAAAGAGAAAATCAAAGAATAAAGAAACGCGAATAAAATTTCGCAGAGACATTAGAATAGGACGAACCTTTATGGCGTACACCCTAGTTCGTGGATAAAATTTCGCAAGAGGCAAATGTAAGACCTAAAGTACGTCATATAAGGGGGTACCTCTTTGCATGGCTCAGGGATAAGGTTATACCACTACTGGAACCTGAGTCATGGAGATTTTGGATCAATGAAAGCCCATCCAGGGGAGGTACCTTGAATTTCTAACTATATATATATATATATTAACAGTTGGATGACCGAGGGTCTCTCCTAAGGAGTGCAAAGTATGATCAAGGCGCCGAGGTACACGAAATTAAGTCATAATTGAAGATGAACAACAACACTTTTATTATTTTGATTTTCAGAAACCTTTTACAAGAAATGTAAGAATTTAGAAATACAATTTTATTTCTAGAGTTTCTCTCTCCTCAAGACTTTCTCAACTCAAAAAAATACATCATCCTTATCTGGACACATTGGGTCTCTATTTATAGGGTAGTTACATAATGGACAACAACTAAGTCTTCCTTTTATCTCGGATTTGTACTGCGATCTCATCGCGACAATCATATCTTTCCTTCTCGCCAGATTTATAACCATCGCATGTCATCACATGTTCTTTACATAATTATTCAGTCGTCATTCATTACGTCATTCCTTCAGCAATTCTGCGACACTCGTCAAATGTTGTTGATGTTTTCGCGCTGTCCTCGTAGAAGTGTTGTTAATATCGCAAGAATATCGTTGTAGCGATATTCTGGTCCTACATCTTGCCTCTTCTCATGTCTTTTCTGCGAAGAAGATAAGATCATGAGAATCCCAGATTCTTCTTAGCGCTCGCAACTTCTTTTATTATTTTCTTCTCGACAAGACTCCGTTAATTTAGCTTAACCGCCTACATGTGTTGTAAATTCATCTTTTTACTGACATGTCTCTACTCAATAGGTCATTCCCTTTTGCCTATAAAAGGTAGAGTTAGATTTCAAAATTAATTTTCTTCTTTTATTTCTCTATCTTCTTCATATGTTTATTTTGTCTTCCGTCTACAACTTTGCTTCTTCTTCATATCCTCCTGCTACTGTTCTAATGGAATTACCAAGGTATGTTTTTTATGATATTTATTTGAGCCAATTTTTACTTATTTCTTTTCCAATCTTCTCTATTTGATTCTTCATAACTCCCATATCATGTTTTCTCTTCAGTGGAACTATCCCTAACACCCAGTCCACAACTCAAAATCCTAATCCTCGCAAAAGGCCCACTGACAAGAAAAAGTGGAATTCTGCGAGTGATAAGGTAGTACAAAACACATTCTATTTCTTAATAACAATATTGTTGCCTCTGTTTCTTATCTAAGTTATTATTCGCAGAATGACAGGAACATCGCTAATCCCCCCAAAAGATCTCGCCAATTTAAAACTCTTGAGCCTGATATCATCATTCCCACGCTAACATCTGTGAGAATTATTCCCATATCCTTGCAATCGGATCCTCGTCCTTCTGTCTGCGATAATATCGATGTCAATACCCCCATCCCTGCTGAGTTTTTGACAAATCAAACTCCTACAATTGCTGTGACTGAGACTCCTTCTAGTCCTTTATTGCCTTCAACTGTCACTTTTCCAGAAACTCCTCCTTCTGATAATACAACCATAGCAAATAACTCAAATCTCCAGCTAGCTGTTATTACTACTTCTCCCTCTACATCTCTTCCCTCATCTAACGAAGCATCGGTAGGAGTCGATGCTGCCTTTAAAGTTTTATCTAACATTTTAGATGATGCTAGAAAGTCTTCTACTGATCCCTTCAAATATGAAGTTTGTGAGACTTTACTTAAATATTTTGGTTTTGACAATACTACTTCGCGAGCATCTTTGGAAAGTGAAGTTGAAACTCTAAAGAGAAATCTTCAAGCCAAAGTTGCAGAATGTGATGTTCTTCGCCAACAACTTCGCAACTTTTCTCTTAACTGCGAGAATCTTCGCGGAAAAAATAATGAACTAAAAGGTATAATTTTCCCGCCTCTGTCTTCCTGTTCCTCTATTCTGCAGATTTTCACCTTCATTGTACTTAATTTCGTTTTAAATACTTGGTTTGCTTATTTAGCTTCAAATCAGAATTGATTAATGAAAATATTTGAACTAGAGTCCATCGCTGAAGAAGCTCGTGCTGAAAAAGATTCTTGGATGAACCAGCATAATAGATTAGATAATCTTTATACTTACTCAATTGATCACATAAATAATCTTACTAATGAGAATAATCAATTATTGCAAAGTCAAGATTTATTAAGTAGCGAGGTTGCTCGTCTCTCATATTTGTTTTTCAAGGATAATTTGGCGACGGAATCTTTATCAATGAGAATAGAACTTTATCCCAAGAAAAACACATATTTTCAAGCTTGATGGCGATTTCTTCACAGCAATTGAGTAATCTTCAAAGAATATGCGATAATCAAGAGCAATCTCTTCGTTCTTTTAAGGATGAACTCAAGGAAGTATCCAAATCATCTACCGCTGAGAAGGATAAACTTATCAAGGGTAGATTAACTCTTAGTTTAAAGGCCAATAAACTCCAAGACCAATGTTCTCAATTAGAGAAATCTTACTCCTTACTAGCAAAAGAAAATACTTATCTTCTCTCCAAAGAAGAAATGATAAAATCTCGCCTGAAGGGTATAGTTGGAGATAATTTTGATGAAGCTATGAATCAATGGGAGAACTGCTTCTTAACATTAATTCAAAACTTAACTTCTCAAAAAGAAGGTATTCATTTGACTGCCTCACTTGTTGATCTTTCTGTCAAATTTTATGTTACATTTCTTGCGAGATCCTTGTCTGAATAATCTTTTATCATTTTTGTTACTCGCAGAATCTGAAAGAAGCCTTCATTCCACTATCGCTGGTTTGACTAATAAACTGGATAAGGTTCGCAAATAGAATATGATTCTCACTTCTGATCTTGTAAAATATCGCGATGTGGCAGAGAGAAGATTTGATTATCTTGAATACTTTAAGAATATAGAGATTAGAAATCGTGACAAAGGTTTCCTTCGTAAGGTTCACCTAAGTGCTGAAGTTCTTATCAACGACATTCTGATTTCTCACTCTCTCCCTACTGTATCTGTTCTCCCTCTAGAAGTTGATGATGATGAAGTTCCTCTTTCCATGGATAAGGAGTTAGAATTTTTCAATGGTGAAGAAGATGCTACTCAAGAAGATGGTGAAGAAGATATTTCTCCAGAAGACCCAGAAGAGGAGAAAAGTCCTTCTAAGGAAGGAAATGAAGGAGAGACTCATAATCAAAAGAATGTTGGTGAATCTGGCGAGACCAACGCTGAAGTTTGAAGCTTATTTTTGTTTTCTTTTCCTCCTTATTTCTTGTGAGCAATGTAACCTTTTGCAACATTAGAATCCTACTTTTACTTTTGCTACTTTGGATATTTCAAGGAAAATAATGAGATCTTATTTATCCACTCCCCTACTTGCCCTTCATTATCTTTCGTGAAATGGTGAATTATTTCATGTATCTTGTTTTTGCGAACTGTGTGACTATACTTCTTGCGACAATATATCTGCGATATAATGAATACTCTTGCGGTATTCTGAAAAATGCTGAAGGAATCTATCTTCTAATATATTTTCCTGCGATGAATAAAATAGTTAATGTTTAATATTAGTCTGTTGGTCTTATTTTGCCTTCCTAGTTAAAGGTCTTATTTTGCCAAACTTTTATTGTTGCGACAAAATCGCAGGACGTCTTTACATTTCCATGTATTGACCCATTGATCTTGCCTTATCTTTATTCCTTGATTGTAATGTGACAATATGACAAGTCTAAGTTCCCTCGCGAGATCAAAGCCTCATGACATTGCCGTCCTGCGATGAAATCGCAAGACGTTTTTACATTTTCATGTAAAAACCCATCGATCTCATCTGAACATATCTCTTATGGCTTGTTGCCTCTGCATAATTTACGTCACGCGACAATATGACAGGCCTAAATGTTCTTACGATCATAAATCCCCATGACATTGCCGTCTTAAGATACTTATCATCTCCCTAATGGAGGGTGCCGCCCTTATCTTCCCCCTGGTTGACTCTTCAAGGAGGGCACATCGGTCATACAAGACTAGCTCCTCCCATCCAGATTTGCCAACAACCAGCTGTTTTCACAGCCTCTTGTCCTTTATGCCTATATGGCTTATAGTTACAAGACTACACCTTAATTGGGGTTTTCTTCAGGCCAAGTGCATCATAGCCAATACTTACCAAGGATGTCCAGGGTAGGTTCGTCCGTCCCGGGCACACTTGGCTCAACCGTGTACCTCGGAGCCTTAGTCATACTCTACAGTTCTTAGAAGAGATCATCGGTCGTCCAACCAGGGTATAACCTTATAAAGCTGGAAATCCGAGGTCTCTATCTCGGATTGGTTTTCTTTAACCCCAACGTCTCCATGACTCAGGATCCAGCAGCGGTATAACCTTACCCCTGAATCATGTTAGCAGATACCCCCTTATATGACGTACTTTAGGTCTTATATTTTCCTCTTGCTAGATTGTACTCGCAAACTAAGGTGTACGCCATAAAGGTTCGTCCCATTCTTTTAATATCTGCGAAATTTTATTCGCTTTTCTTGCAAGTATTGAAACTCTGATAAAACTTCATTTCTTTGATTTTCTTTCTTCTTGCATAATTTTGTGATCTCCTTCAAACTAGGTATCCTTTTCAATTACATTTTTTGCAAACAAACCATTTAAATTTCATCGCTTTTACCTCTCTATTTACTGCTTTCTATTGCTTGCCTTCTTATTGCACTTTGCTATTTTTGCTTCACTTGCGATACACTCGCCATTAATTTGTAACCTTCATCTTCTCGCTATTTTTAGTGAAGATTGATTCCGCACCATTTCATCTTCTCGCTGTTCTATTGCATCAACCATCAATTTGTCACCTCTTTGCTTCTATTTAACACTCTGTTTCCAATTTTTATTCCTCGTGGATCTTTCTTCACAAGTTTTCATGTCAATTTCATAGCACCTCTTTTCCTCAACTAAATATCCCTTTATAAATCCAACACCATTGGGATGTGGAAACTTAATACATTGATGATAAGTTGATGCGACACCTAATATCCCATGCAACCAAGGTCTGCCAATCAGAGTATTATAGGGTGATTAAATGTCAATAACACAGAATAGGATTGTAGAAGATATTCATTTTAATGTAATTCGCATTGTAACCTCCCCTTTAGGCTTGTTAGAAGTGCCATTAAAACCATAGATTTTATACGTTGATGGTATCAAATCCTCATCTTTTCCACCCATGATTCTGTAAGTATGATAGAATAAGATATCAACTGAACTACCAGTATCTATTAGAACTCTATCAATGGCCCAAGAATCTACATCTTTATCATCATTTTCTTCATCTTCTTCTTCTATTTGCTTTGGGTTAATTTCCATCCTTACTACCAGTGGATTATCGTGCAAATCGCCAGGCTCTGGTACCTCTTGTGCAGTAAAAGAAATAGTTTGTTTCTGCCATTCTTCTAATGGCGAGGCTCTCGCAATATTCATTATTTATTTTCCATCTGTATCTCTCGCGAAGACTCTGCTTAAAATATTGTCATGGAAATCCTCAATAGTTTTGTACGAATGCACGATGGAATTACAGAACAAATTCTTTGCTTTGGCTCCAACTTCTATGACAAATGTTTCTGCTCCTTTTATAGTATTCACTCTGCGATTATCTGGTGGAGGAGGTAACTTCTGGGATTGTTGATGTCCTATTAAAAAGTGATTTAGCTTTCCCTGATCAATCATCCTCAAAATTATCCTCTTTACATTCCTACAATCATTTATTGAATGACCATGAAAATGATGGTACAGACAGAATTCTTGATTTCTATTATTAGGGTGTGGGTCCTTGCCCATATTCCATGGCGATGGTATATTTTCCAACAAAATAATAGCCTCCCAAATTTTTTCTATACTAGCATTCAGAGGTGGCATCTTAATTTCTTCCCATATTATCTTCTGATTACCTTGCCTTCTAAAATTATTTTGCCTCTGTCCACTATAGGTTTCTTGCGGCTGATCAAGCCTTTGAATCTTACTATTTCCACCGCGATTGTAATAATTCTTCTCCCTTTCATATTCTTCTTGATCTCTATTACCCATAGCTACCAACTTCAGCTGGTTATCAATTTCCACTTTCTCTTATTGTGCTTGCGAGCTTCTCGCCACTTTGTTAATCATTTTAGGAAGTAAACTCCCATTTGCTACTACTGAGCTGGTATTCACGATTGGATATGATTCCATCTCATTTTGTTTCTCCTCCAAAGCAATGTATTCCTCCTGTAATTCTCGCAGCTCTGTCATAGTGATTTTATTCTTGATTCTGTAAATTTGTATGTACATAAGATTGGTCGCGAACATTGCATTGATAAAAGATAAAATAAGATATCTCTCGTCTACTATTCATGCCATCTCGCTGCACATTGTCTTCCATCTTATGGTTAAGTGTTTTAGACTCTTTCCAACCCTCTGCTTTAACCCAAACACATCTTCAATACCTGGACGCGATGAATTGTTGCTTATATATGCTCCCAGAAATGTAGCTTGCAAATGATCGAAAGATGTTATAGTATTTTTGGGCAATCCCTCGAACCACTTTAGCGCTTCGCCGGTTAAGCTGGATGAAAAATACTTGCATAATACAGCATCATGGTTCTCTCATTGTAGCATACATCTAACATAAGCTTTAACATGTTGTAAGACACAGGTAGTTCCATCGAAAATGCTGGTTAATGCTGGTAAGTTGCACTTTGGAGGTATTCCTCTTAACTGCACTTCTTGAGTGAATGGATTTCTTGCATCTTCTTCAATAGCTTCGTCAAGTTGCCTTCTACCTCCTTCTCTTCTGTTGTTTATCAATCCCCTCATCTCTGCTAATTCTCTTAAAATTTGCCCATTCGCAGCTGAGCTTGGTTCCATCGGTCTTTTCAATGCAGCTTCCCTTCTCCTGCTTTCCTGTACCTCTTCTTTTCTTGCGAGATTTTGTGTATCTTTATCTACATCTTTATTCCTTCTTCTGCGATTTTCTGCTTCACCTTCTTCCTGCAATCGCAGCTGATTATACTATCTATTTTCTTCTCTGCAAATTTCTTCATTTCTCATCATTTCTCTTCGTTGTCCTTCTATTCTCCTTTGTATTATGTCATATTCCTCCTGAATATTATTATTATGGCGATTTTGCGTATGTCTCCTTTCTCGATTCTCATGGTTATTTTGTCGTATTGCCTCTTGGAATTCTTGTTCTTCTACTTCTTCTCTTAACCTTTCTCTCTCGCAAGCTAGGCGTGCTTGTTCAGCATAATGCCTCTCAATTTTATCCTCAATTATCCTTTGATTTCTTTGAATTTCTCGCCCATGTAATATTCTTCTACCTTATTCTAGATTTTCTTCACCATCTTGGTTATTTTCTTCTCCTTGATTTCTATTATTTCGTCTTCCATTCAAGGATTCACTGCGTGGATTATAGCGATCATCAATTATTCTCTCTTCTTCATGACGTTGTTCTCCATTTGGATTTTGCATTTTTTCTCGCACATTTCCTATAATGTATCTCATAGGGGAATTTCACCTTGGTTCTTCTATGAATGATCTTGAGCTTGATCTAGCAGTACACCTTGATCTTCTACTTTGTAATCTTAAATTTTCCATTCTTAACTCATGATTCTGTCTTGTTAAATTTGCACGTTCTTCCACCTTTAATCTTCTTTCCTCCTGTATTCTTTGTCTTAGATCACCTACTGTTTCATTTTCACCTTTTCCATGAATTATTCCTTCAACCACTCCTTGATTTCTTTCTTCTCCTCTTTCGTCTCTTAATTGTTGATTTTCTGCTTCTTCCATCGAATCCGATCTCCAAGTATGAACACTCACCCTATCATAATCCATATTTCTATCCCGTATTGGTGTTTGTTGATTTGGTTGTGGTGGAATTTGATTTTCTCCTTCAATCCTTGTTCTATTTCTTCTTGTTCTTATCCTTGAAGATTCTCCTAACTCATTTGTTTCTCCACCTGCAAGTCTTTTACTCCTCCTCACAGTTGTTGGTGGTTCAGATGTATTTCTTCTTCTTATTCCAGCCATTTCTTCAATTCTAACAATTTCTTCAAATCTTCAAGTTGTAATTAGAGATTTTTTAGCTTGATTCTCCCTGTTTCGGGCGCCAAAATGTAGTTTTGGGGAAGAAGATGATAAAGAAAAAATACATTCTCTCTCTAAAAATCTCTCTGCAAAATATCTCTCTCTCTCCTAAAATTATGTCCTTCCCCTTCTCTCTCCTGCTCTTCTCTTTATATAGGTATCTTCATGGTGGGTGACAGCTCATATTCAACTCATATTTCCCATTTTTTAGGATTTTTGCTATGCTCCTTGCAGACTCTTCTATAACCACAAAATCTTCATCTCTCGCGAGCTCCCGCCTTGTGCTCGCGAGCATTCTCTCCAACTACAAAATCTTCACATCTTTCTCATGTTTTATGATGTCGTTGTCTATTACGTCGTTCTTTGAATTATTCGGTTAGAATGTTTTTGAAGAAATCACAGAAATGTTGTTAATAATTTCATAAGAATATTGTTGTGGTGATATTCTGATCCAAAAAAAAAAAAAAATGAAAGAAAGAAAGAAAGAAAGAAAAAAAAGTGCAATAAGAAAAAAAAGAAAAAGTTAAGATGAGATCAATGGGTTTTTAGGCCTGTCATATTGTCGCGTGACGAATATTATACAGAGGCAACAAGCCATAAAAATAGAAAAAGTTAAGATGAGATCAATGGGTTTTTACATGAAAATGTACAGACGTCCTGCGATTTCATCGCAAGACGGCAATGTCATGAGGCTTTGATCTCGCGAGGGAACTTAGACTTGTCATATTGTCGCAATACAATCAAGGAATAAAGATAAGGCAAGATCAATGGGGTCAATACATGGAAATGTAAAGACGTCCTGCGATTTTGTCGCAAAGAGAAAAATTGGCAAAATAAGACCTTTAACTAGGAAGGCAAAATAAGACCAATAGAATAATCTCAAACATTAATCATTATCTTTAAAGAATGCAGGAAAGATTTGTTCATCGCAAGAGAGATAGCAAATACTATTTAGAATCTCTCAGAAATACTATTCAGAATCTCTCAGAAGTATTGTTCAGAATTTCTCAGAAATATTATTCAGAGTCTCTCAAGAGGATTGTCTACAATCTCGCAGCACTATTCATCAAAGCACTATTCACGGCACTATTCACACTTTCGCGGCAATATTTCAGGAACACTATTCATATTTTCGCAGGGTTATTCATAAACTCGCAGACACATTCAGAAACTCGCAGATACATTTAGAATCTTCCAGATAGGGGTGTGCAAAAAAACCGGAACCGCGGTTTTCACCCGCAACCGTCCGCAAAATTGCGGGTGAAAACCAATCCGCAAGAGGCTACGGACCGGACACAGTTGAGTTTTCAAATCCGCAAGGTTTAGCGGTTTGGTTGCGGTTGGATTCGTAGAACCGTAGTTTTAACCACACCGTAGGGTAGTAAATGCCTTAACTTCCCTATCTAGTTCTGTGGGCTTGTGTAGCCACGATTTTGGGTTTTATATATAAACCATGATTCTAAAGCATGTTAGCACAATGTAAATACCTGAAATTCTGAAACCAAAAAAAACTCTAGTCACATGACATGGCCCAAACATTAAGAGATCAGAACATAAAACATAAATTAAATCATTTCAAGACCCATATAATTTTCATTACCAAACAGCTAAGAATAACATGCCAAGTTGTCAATGAATTAACACTGCATTCTTTGTCTATCTTTCTTAACTTAGTTTTTTTTTTGTTTTACTTTTTTTTTTCCTGAGTAAATCCGCGGTTGATCCGAAACCGGACCGTATCATCCGCTGATCCGCTGGTGATTGGACCGGACACAATTTGATTTTCCAAAACCGCAACTTTTACGGTTTGGTTGCGGGTGACCCCTAATCCGCAACCGTCCAACCGTTGCACACCCCTACTTCCAGACACATTCATAAACTTTCAAACTCATTCAGCACCTCGCAAACTATTCTAGAATTTCGCAGAAAATGTGATTATTTCGCAGAATATGATTATTTTATCGCATGAGGCAGAGGCAAGACAAGAATAAAGAAACAATTCATTCATTTAACATTTTCTCAAGGATTCTACCTTCATAGATAAAGAACAGAGGCAACTATGGATTACCAAGAAAACATTTTATGTTCTTTATCTACTCGGCAAGAATCATTTCCAAAATGGGCAGGAATTCTCACCAAAAATGAAGTAATAATTTCGCATGAACAGAGGCAATACTCATAACTTTCATTCAAGGACGAATACTTCTTATGTTTTGAGGATTGAGTACTTCTTATATTTCTTCAAGGATACTTCATACTTCGAATATTTCAAGAGTTAATACTTCTTATTTACTTAGCAAAGATATGGAACTTCACAAAAGAATAGAGGCAAGTACGTACTTTTCAAGTCTTCTTTCACTCGTACCTTCATTAACAAAGATCAAAGACTACTACAACAACTGATTTTTCCTTAAAGATCGCTCTTCAAGCAATATTCAAGGAAAAAGAGGCAAGATGTAGGATTAGAATATCGCCACAAAAATATTTTTATGAAATTATTAACAACATTTCTGTGAGTTCTTCAACAACACTCTGCGAGCATCGCAGAATAATTCAAAGAACGACGTAATAGACAACGACAACATAAAACATGAGAAAGATGTGAAGATTTTGTAGTTGGAGAGAATGCTCGCGAGCACAAGGAGGGAGCTCGCGAGAGATGAAGATTTTGTGGTTATAGAAGAGTCTGCAAGGAGCATAGCAAAAATCCTAAAAAATGGGAAATATGAGTTGAATATGAGCTGTCACCCACCATGAAGATACCTATATAAAGAGAAGAGCAGGAGAGACAAGGGGAATGACATAATTTTAGGGGAGAGAAGGATATTTTGCAGAGAGATTTTTAGAGAGAGAATGTATTTTTTCTATATCATCTTCTTCCCCAAAACTAGATTTAGAACTCCATGAATGGAGATTATCAAATGTAAAATCAAATGTAAATTTTAAAAATTATAGTGAATAATCATGGATGTAGATCAAATTGATCGAACCATGTAAAAAATCTTGGTGTCCGTTTATAATTTTAGCAATTTTACTACCATTTTTATATGTAGTTCTAGAAATTAATATCAAGATATGATAAGGGGTGTGTTGTAGGATTTCCTGCAACTACAACAAGTATGGGAATGAACAGAATGATAAAGTTATTATTCATCTTTATATGACAGATTTACGCAGATAGTTAAAAATTAATAATCATATTAATTAACCATATTGCAAAAAGAATTATTTTCGAATATATGCAGATAGAAACAAAAGAAATTTATACACCCAAGGACATTAGAAGCTGGAGAAATTCGCAGCGACATATTACGGGGAAAAGAGATAAATGTACAAATATTACAAAGAAATTTAAAGAGGAAATAAAGCTATTTAGATCCTTCAAGCCATTTATCTTCACCAGAGTTCTCATTTTCATCCTCGTCTTCATTATGTTCTTCATCTTCTTCAAAATCTTCAGCTTCACTATCAGAGATGGTAAGATTAGGAACATTCTCTGGAATTGCATTCGCGAGATAAGGATACGTAGAATGAGGAATTTTATGATCATCACAGACCATTTTAATAGAATCATTGCGAACACCAATAAGAGTATTACTAATGTTCGCCAGGGAAATCTGAAGCTGTTTCTTGAACTTGGAACATTTCTCGTTGCGAGAAGACATAAGTTCTGTGAGTTGTCCTTTTTCTTCTTCCAACTCTTTAATTCTTTGACAAAAATTTCCTTCAGATATTGCGAACAAATGACAGCATATTAGCGAAATAGTGGAGATTCATTTAAAAATGGATTAATGGAAAACAAGAATGATAACCTTCTCTTTCAAAGATCATATCCTTAATCAAGGCAGAATGCTCAGCCTGAAGACTAACGTCTACATCTAAGTTATTTCTGGCGTTATCAAGAATTTTTGCAGCCCAGGCAAACTCATCATCACTACTAATGAGAATACAAGAGCGAAATTGGTGTTCCCTTTCAACAAGAGCGTTATTCTCGCAGATAAGTCTATCCCTTTCAATTTGAACTTCAAGAAGGGTTTTATAAAAATCTGTTAAGGTTTGAGTACCTTGTTTAGATATGTGATCTTTTTCGTCTATGATACTGCTATTCTTGGCTCTTAAGCTATTGATTTCTTCTTTAAAGGTGAGATAACGACATTTAGACTTATTAGCTGCGCTCAAACTAGACCTAAGATCAATTTCTAGAAGACGAAGTTTGGATTTGGGGTCATTTATGGAAAGAGAGTCAAGCTAATTGTCATTCGAATAATTGTTTAAGGAATTGTTAAGACGGTCAAGAAGGGTATCCTCATCTATAGGTTCAGTAAAATAACGGAGGAGTGTAGCCTTATCAGTGAGATCATAAACATATGCAAAAATGGTTGCTTGAATAAGCTAAAACAATAGGATACAAGAATTAAAAGAAAGAGGGAAAAAACTCATACCATAGAGTTGCTGGTTGACCTTTCCAAGATCAAATATCTTGCGCTTATCAATTTAAGCATCGGCTTCTAGCTGTTTATTTTTCTTGCGAAGTTCAATAATTTCAGCTTCCCGTTCTTCATCCTTCTTGCGAAGATTGGCAGACTCAGATTCTAATTATTCATTCTTCTTGCGAAGAATAGTGTTCTTCTTTTCAAAAATTGCACGTCTCCTCTCCAAGTCTGAGACAACAACAAAAGAAGCTTTTCCAACCTGCGAAGAAATAAAAATGGTTAATACAAGTGTAAATTAAAACCTTGTGAGGTAATGAGAATACACAAATGTGGCGAAGAAATAAGAACATGCGAGAATGTTGAATGAATGTGAGAAACTTGGAGATACAGATCTTGAAACCCCGCTGAGAGATTCATTATTCTCCAAGAGAGGGGCATCACAGATAGTTTCCATGGATTTGCAAATTTCAGCAAGAGGAGTATCGCCAATCCCTAGAATAGTATCAGAAAATATGCTAGACAGCTGTGACATAGAAGACTTAGGTTGGGAGGACTCCTTCGCAGAAATAATACCAACATCACTATCATCGCCATCATCATCATCATTATCATCGCTAGAACTCTCGCTAGATTGAACAGTTGAAGGAGGAGAGGTTTGGATTTTATTTTCTTTGAGAGAGGAGCAGTATGTTTCTCCTTGCGAGGAGCATCAGATTCCTCCTTATGAGAAGCCCCTTTTCCTTTTCCTCTGGTCCTCTTAGCCTTAACAAGTTCTATTTCTTCAATAACCATCAATCACAGATAAAGATAAGAAATAGAGGCAACAATATATTGTTAAGATTCATAAAGAAATATTTCTTACTTCATTTGTGAGAGATTTAAGAGCTTTAAAGGTAGTGGTTTTCCCAAACTTCTTGTAGCTAGCTTTCAGGCTTCCAATCTGGTAAAATTGGATTAGTCAGCGAGAGTATGAAAGAACGAAGAAAAATATTAAAGATAGTTTAAGCAAAAAATTCGAGAACATACCTCATTATTTCTTTCAGGACAATTAAACACCCATAGTTGGTACTCTACGAGGCTCGCAGGTAAAGTGTGAGAACCAGAGATATATGGACCCTCTAGAAATAATGGGAAAATATACCATTTGTCATCAATAGAATAGCAAGGACCTTGATTGTTACCCGTATGCCAGTCAATATCCAACATGAGAACTTTATCTTCAGCAACATCATCTTTATTTTGTAAGCGGACACCCCAACAAGTGCTATCCTTCCTCATGGGGATAACTTCATAATTCGTGAAGAAATTTTCTACAATATACTTCGCAGGGAGAATTTGGGAGTCTTAGATTCAAGAGGATAAGGAGATTATTTACCAGCGCCGCGAGTAGCATACTCAATCAGCAAACAAATGCAGTCTCCACTCAACTGATATATAGCTTGCGAGAACTTCGTATGAGAAAGTATTTCGTAGAATAAAGGAAGTTCAGGGTTATAAAGAGGAATGGGAAGACCATCTTCAAGCTGACCTATAGAGACTATAATCTTCTCGCGATAACATGGATGATCAGAAAATAATTTAATGGAAATTTCGGTTTTAGGGTTTTGATCAGGAATGGTAGATAAAGCAAAACCTTCGTCTTTAAGTTTCTTTTGCAGTTGCTCAAAGGCGATGAGATTTTTACGACCAGCTGGAACCATTCTTAGTAAGTATGGGAATGAAGAAAATAGTAGAAGATCAAAAGAAAGTTGCAACAGCAGCGGATGCGGAATTTACGTAAAAACAGTGAATTTGCAGAGAGATTGCAGAGAGAATGTAGGTACTGAATATCGCAAGATAATAGTTCACGAGTATCGTAATAAATAAAGGATAAAAGAGATATAAAATGATACGGTGATAGAAGTAGCGCGGAGAAATATGAAGTTTTGCGAGGATGAAGTAATTTTGCGAGTATGAATTGCGATACTTCGCAATTCATATACACCTATATAAGTTTTACTATAAATAGGAGTTCAAATGTAAAATTTGAGAGGTTCTTTTAGTGAGTGTTAGAAAATATCTTAGGAAAGAGAATAGAGAAAGTTATAACTATTCTAATTCCATTTAGATACTTCTTTGTAATCAATTGAGAACATTAATAAGAAAATTGTTATTCATCATCAAGAACTTCTTTAGTTTTTACTAATTCTATTGAGGGTGTAGTTGTAGGTTATTCTCCAACTACATAATTGGCGCTAGAAACAGGGAGAGAAAGAATTCATGTACCAGAAAAATGACAAGAAGAAGAAACACATCAGAACCATTAACTGAAGTAAGAAGAAGTGTAAGACTTGCAGGAGGAGAAGCAAATATAACAGGAGAACCTAGTGGGAGAAGAAGTAATCGAAGAAATCAAGCTCAACAAATAATAGGTCATGATCAAGTGAGTATACACACTTGGAGAACTAATACACCAGAAGAAGGAGATAGAGAACCACAAATCAGAGAAAATGGAAGGTTGATGGGAGGAACAATTCTTGAAAGAGAAAGGGTGATATTAGAAACATTGAGACAAGGAATCCAAAAAGAACGAATGATCGAAGCTGAAGAACGTGCCAATTTAATAAGACAAAATCAAGAATTGAGGATGGAAAATGAGATACTACAAAGAAGGAAATCTCAAAGTGTTGCAAGATCAAATGTTAGAATAGAAAGAGAAGGACAAAATTCACCGATAATCAATAATGAAAATAATATGCAAGAACAAGCGCAGAATCAAGGTGAAAGAAATCAAGAGAATCTTTTCATTTTAATACCAAACCACGAACAAAGCATGGGGAATTTGCGAACAAGACCAAATCCTAGAGAAAACAATCAGAATCGAGAGGAAGAACAACAACTTATGGAAGAAACTGAGAGACAACAAGCAATACATCAAAACAATCACGAGAATGGAGTAAGAAGACATGAAGAGGCTCGTAACAAACAAAATGTTGAGTATGAAAGAATTAAGAGAAGAATTGTAAACCAAAAAACGGAAGTGGAGAGGAATGAACCAAATTCTCGAATCAGAGTACAATCAAATCAAGGAGAAATAAATCACAGAAAAAGGAGAAATGAAGAAGAAGAAATTCATGATATTCGCATGAGAAGAATGAGAAGAATAGAAAGGGAAGAACAAGAATTCCAAGATGCTATGCAACTGAACAATTATGATAATTTAGAAAGAAGATATTTGCAAAATTATTCAAATGAAAATATTAATGAAGAATATGATAGAATGCGAAGAATCGCAAGGGAGGAAGCGCAAGAACGTAGAAGAAGAGAAGCTGCATTAAAAAGACCAATGGATGAGAATTCTGAGGCAAATGCACGAATCTTTCGAGAATTAGCAGAAATGAGAGGGATGATAAACAATAGAAGAGGAGGAGATAGAAGGCAATTAGATGAAGCAATAGAAGAAGCTGCGAGGACTCCATTTGCTAGAGAAGTACAATTGGGAGGAATTCCACCAAAATGCAATTTGCCCACACTTACCAGTATCTTTGATGGGACTTCATGTGTTATTCAGCACATTAAAGCATACATAAGATGCATGTTACAATGGGAGAATCATGATGATGTGTTATGCAAGTATTTCGCATCAAGTTTAACATGGGAAGCTTTAAAGTGGTTCGAAGGACTCCCTAAAAACACTATTACGTCATTCAGTCATTTGCAAGCAACTTTCCTTGGAGCATATATCACAAATCATTCTTCACGGCTTGGTATTGAAGATGTATTTGGTTTAAAACAAAGAGTGGGTGAAAGTTTGAAGCATTTGGTAAGACGATGGAAGACTATGTGCAGTGATATGGCAGGGCGCGTGGATGAGAGATACTTGATTATGTCCTTCATAAATGTGATGTTCGCAACTGAACAATTATATGTTCAAATCTTCAGAAGAAAGAATTCCATAATGATGACAGAGTTACGAGAATTGCAGGAAGAATACATTACATTAGAAGAAAAGCAAAACATTATGGAGTCATATCCAGTAACAAACACTAGCAATCAAGAGGGAGGAGCAAATTTACTTCCCAAAATAATCAATGTAGTAGCAGGTACTTCGCAAACATCCTCACAAACTTCTTCGCAAATTTCAGAAGAGAAGAAAATCAATGATAGCCAGCCAAAGATGGTAGCAATGGGCAGTAGAGATCAAGAAGAGTATGATAGAGAGAAGAATTTCTATAATCAAATAGGAAATAACCAAATTCCAAGACTAGATCAACAACAAGAAAATTATGGGGGACAAAGGCAAAATTATTTTGGACAAGGGAACCAGAGACAAAATTATAACAACGGTCAAGGAGGTCAAAGAATGGTAATGGAAGAGATAAAGTTACCACCTTTGAATACAAGTGTAGAAAAGATATGGCAAGCAATTATCCTGGTAGAGAATATACCAACTCCATGGAACATGGGAAAGGAACCACCAATGGGTCCAAGAAGTCATGAATTTTGTTCATATCATCATTTTCATGGACATTCTACAAATAATTGCCATAATATCAAGAGGATAATCTTACGAATGATTGATCAAGGAAAACTAAATCAATTTTTACTTAAGCAGACACAGTCGCAACAATTACCACAGGCTCCAGTCATAACTCGCAGGGAGAACACAACAAAAGAAAAAGGAGAAGAAATCCTACATATAGAAGTGGGATCAAAAGCAAGGAATGTTTTCTGTAATTCCATTGTTCATTCATATAAAACCATAGAGGATTTTCATGATAATGTGTTAAGCATGGTATATGCGAGGGATGGTGAAGGAAAGGAAGTAATGAACATCGCAAAAATTTCACGACTTGAAGATTGGCAGAAACGTGAAATTTCTTTTGAAGCCACTGAAATTCCAGAAGGT
The DNA here is from genome assembly GCA_023529315.1 of Papaver bracteatum. NCBI lineage: Eukaryota > Viridiplantae > Streptophyta > Magnoliopsida > Ranunculales > Papaveraceae > Papaver > Papaver bracteatum. The sequence goes on from JAJJWX010001985.1 coordinate 890,428, forward strand.
TGTGAAGCAAATGATAATCCATTGGTAGTAAGATTAGCAATCTACATGAATATGGAAGAAAACGAAGATGATATGGAGGAAGAATCAATTGGTCTTAATAGGATTTTGATTGATATGGGAAGTTCTGTCAATATCCTCTTCTATTCTCGCTTACAAAACTATGGGGGGAAAAGATGCAGATTTAATACCTTCTACTTACAGAATTTATGGTTTTAATGGAACTGCCAACAAGCCCAAAGGAGAAGTGAGCATGCGAATTCCATTAAGTGGAATGCGAACTGAAATTCTGTTCTGAATTGTTGATGTCGAATCACCATATAATGCTTTGATAGGAAGACCATGGCTTCATGGAATTCTAGGCGTAGCTTCCACTCTACATCAGTGCATAAAGTTTCCTCATATGAAGGGTATTGGAGTTATCAAGGGTGATTGGGCTGAGGGAAATAAATGTTACGATACAGAAGTAGAAGTTTGCGAAGGAAAAATTGCTGAGAAGGAAAATTGGAGAAAAAGAGCAAAGGCTGTGAAAAGAAGTGAAAATTTAATGGCAGAGGATTAAGGAAAAAGAGAATAAAGTTACGGTGATAATCATACAAGAAATTTACGATGATAATAAGGAATTGTGATTTGTGAAGAAAGAAGAAGGAAAATAATAAAACAAGAAGGTAATCAGTACGTTTGCTCGTGGAAATGAGGTATGTGGCAAAACAAAATTTTTATTTCGTGATAAATTTTACGAATATTGTTTGCTCGCAGGAAATTGGGAAAAGTTACGAATTTTCAGAATTTATATTCCGATTAAAATTTCATTAATTTGCGAATAAAAGACCTCAATCTGTGATCAGCCTCCAAAAAAGAAAGAGAGCCGCAGAAAATTTTATACAGGCAAACCTTTATGGCGTACACCCTAGTTCGCGAAGCTATATTTTGTAAGAGGCAAAGTCCTAAAGTACGTCATTTAAGGGGGTACCTATAACGTGGCTAAGGGTAACCGGAACACCACCAAGGGACCTTAGTACATGGTAAAATTTTTGGGGTACAACCCAATAATGGGGTACCTATCCGGGTTAGACACCTTGGATTCTCACCTAATCTAGCGACATTACGCAACATAAAATGCGGTGTAAGAGGATTTAGGTTGGGCGACTAAGGCATACTATCTTTCCCAAGAAGTGCAGAAAACGATCAAGGCGCCGAGGTACACGGTTGAGTCAAGAGTGCCGGGTGAGGTTGAACCACATCTGCCATTTTTGACAAGTCTTGGCAAATGATGCACTTGGCCCAAAGATACCCCATAGGGTGCAACCTCGTAACTATAAGCCCTATAGGCAAAAAGGATAAGAGGTTGCGATAAAAATCTGGTTGTTGGCAGAACCGGATGGGAAGAGCTAACCTTGTATGGTCGATGTACGCTTCCTTGAAGGGGCAATCAGGGGGAAGATAAAGGGCATCACCCTCCATTAGGGAGCTGATAAGTGCTATAAGACGCAAATGTCACGAGGCTTCTTGTTTGCGAAAACATAAAGGCTTGTCATATTTGTGCAACAAATGAAGTTCTGCGAGCCTTCTAAAAAATAAAAAAAAATAAAAAAAATAAAAAAAATAAAAAAAAGAAGAAAGAAAGAAAAGAAAAAAGAACTCGTAGAACATAATAAAGAAGTTAAGATGAGATCAATGGGTCACTACATGAAAGTGTAGAGACGTCCTACGATTTCATCGCAAGACGGCAATGTCATGGGGCTTTATGTTCGCAAGAATATTTAGGCCTGTCATATTGTCGCAACAATTCCTGAAGAGGCTAAAATACTATACAAAGAAGTTAAGATGAGATCAATGGGTTTTTGCATGAAAGTGTAAGAACGTCCTGCGATTTCATCGCAAGACGATAATGTCATGAGGTTGTATATTCGCAAGAATGTTCAGACTTGTCATATTATCGCAAATACAAAAATTTACTACAAAAGAGGTGGCAAAATAAGACCTTTACTTAGGAAGGCATGATAAGACCACATAAATTAATGAAATTCATTGCATCAATATCATTGAAGAAATTATACAAGAATATACATTATGAAGATTTGAAGAGAAGACAGCTTCGTCAATACCATTGAAGAAATTATACAAGAATATACATTATGAAGATTTGAAGAGAAGACAGCTTCGTCAATATCATTGAAGAATTTTTACAAAAAGTCCTGTCAAAGGAGATAACATCATTAAAGAATTGTCACGAAGACTTAGCAAAAGATGCGATTTTGATAGCAATCAAATACAGATAAGTTCATACTCGTAAAATGTTACGAGAATTATATACTTCTTATACTTCTCCATATATTGAATATTTCTCCAAAAGATTGAATACTTCTTATAATTCTTCAAGAATATATCATATTCATTATACTTCTTTAACGGATATTTCATTTGGTGAAGGTTAAATAATCATTATACTTCGTCATATGTTACGTAATTATTCACAGATTGAATACTTCTTATATTTCTTCAGTGGGTGAATTGAGTACTTCTAATACTTCTTATATTTCTTCATTTGGTGAATTGAGTACTTCTAATACTTCTTATATTTCTTCATTTGGTGAATTGAGTACTTCTAATACTTCTTATATCTCTTCATTTGGTGGATCGAGTACTTCTAATACTTCTTATATCTCTTCATTTGACGGATTTGGTACTTCTAATACTTCATCAAAAGTATTGTATATGTAGTATACTTATTAAGGATATTTCATATATTTTATTTTTATACTTAAAAGGGAGGATTTCTTATTTACAATCGTAACAAGTTGAAACTTCGTAAGATAAATTGAGGCAGATATTCTAATACTTTAAACAATGTTTAATCATTTAAAGAGAAATAATAGGGGGAAAAGGATATACTAAGCTTTATCTGTGAGTTATATATTATTTCTCTTCATATGATCAAACGGGGGAAATTTAATTAAAGAAAGGATAAATTATCTTCGCAAAATATCAGAAAGAAAGGATAAATCATCTTCGCAAAATATCAGATATACTTCTTAAAAAATAGAATTGTTCGCAAAAAGAAAACCAACAATAATTAAGGGAAGGAATTCAAAAGAAAGGAGGACAGGAGAGTTAATGATAAATTGAAAAAAGAATGTTATCATGCTTCATCAACATTCTGTACTGGATCTTCAAGATCAGTAGGGTCATTAGTAGCCTTCGACTTTTGCGAGATATCATCCTTGGAAGAATATGCAGCAGGAACATCTCTTTGAGGAATAGATTCTTTATCATCATCAAGATCTTCATCATCACTCTCATAATCAAAATCACTATCAGGCTCACGAGCAAATTCATCGTCAGATATCTTCAGAGGAGTAATTTTCACAGGAGGCAAGCCTCTTGATAAGAGAATGTTATTCGTAAAGACTTGAGCTTTCAGATGACTTTCACGAAGTATAGCTTTTTGATGATTGGTATCTTCGATATCTTTAGAATAAGCAAGATAGTTGAATCTCCGAGTAGCACGGTCACGAGAGTTGATTAAACGGGTAGAAAGCAAAGCATTCTTCTTACGAAGCTCGGAACAAGAGGCTTCTAATCCATCTTTCGCATTACGAAGGTTGTTCTCAGATTCTGCAAATAAAACAAAGTTCAAAGAATAAAATTTGCGAGTATAACGAAATTTAAAAGATATACCAGAGGCAGTCAAATTTTAATGACTACCTTCTCTTTGCGAAGTAAGAGATTGAGTTAAAGATAGACAACAGTTCTTCATCTGATTCATCGCATTATCAAAACCATCACCAACTAATCCTTTAAGTCGAGATTGAAGCTTTTGATCTTTAGAAAGGAGAAAATTCTTATCCTTCGCAAGTTTGGCATTAAGACTTTTTAATGACGAATAATCTTCTTCAAGTTGATTCTTCTTAGTACTCAAGACTATGTTCTTATTAATAAGGGAATTCTTCTCAATAACAAAAGAATTTCTTTCAGCATCTGAAGACTTCTTTAATTCCTCAAGTTCACCTTTCAACAGAGAAAGAATATTTTCTTGATTGCAACATTTATTCTGAAGAGTTTTTAATTCTTGCGAAGAAACAATCATTGTATTCAAAAACGAACATTTCTCTTCTGATAAGGTTTTGTTCTCTTCTAATAAGGTTTCTATTCTCAAATTAGCTTTAGTTAAGGAAGAAAAAAGTTGAGATATATCATCATTCAAAAAATTTCGATCATATATCAGTTGAGTATTTTTCTTGAAAAAGAGCGTCAGAGTTGTCAAGAGCACACGAGTAAAGATTAGATAAATGGGAGAATTGGTTTGAGAGGCTTTCATGCTTGGTTCGATATTCTCATTTGCCGATTCATGGTGAAGTACCAATCTTCTACATCTTGGATGGATTCTATAAAGGGGAATGGGTTTTAATGGATGTTTCAAGCATATGAAGAATATAAGTAAATAAAAGGGAAAATATGAAGATAGTAATCATACCTTTCAATTCATCATTTCTTTTGCGAAGAATCGCACAGTCGAGAGAATTATTCTGAAGATGATGATTTTCTTTACGGATATCCTCGCATTCTGCTTGAGAAGATTTCAAAGATTGGCAGAGCAATTCAATTTCTTTTTCCAAAGATTTACGTGAAGAAGAAATGTCTGGATTGGCGAAATTATTTATAACTTCGCAAAACTCATATTGCGAACGAACATTAGTAGACTTCGCAATATTGGTCAAAATCTCAGATAACATTCGGAAAGTTGAATAAATTCCATCTCGAATTTCCTGAGGAAGAGGAGAAGAATTTGAAGGAATAAGAGCAAGCTTCAAATTGTCCGGAGAAATAGCACTCAAAGGATTTTGGGACAAGACAGGTTTTTCAAAAGAAGAAGTTGAAGAAATATTTTGCAAGGGTTGTTTTTCAAGAGAAGAAGTTGAAGAAATATTCTGTGAGGGTTGATCTTGAAGAAGTGTTGATAAATTGACATTGATGGGAGATTGAAAGATAGGTAATGGAGTAGAGGCAGGAGTGTGTGAAGAAGCATTTTCACGAGGAGGAGAGGAAAATTCCTTATCAACTTCAGGAAGGAAATCATCAATCGGAATTAATGGTGTGGGTTTAGTTATTCGAGATCTTTTACTAGGGTTTGGATTTTCGCCAACCTGCGAATCAAAATGTAGATTAAAAACTGAGGCAACAATATATTGTTCAGGAAAGAAGGCAAAGTATTTTAACTACCTTTTGATTCTCAGATTTTCTTCTTCGTGGATTAAGGCTTGGATTCTTTAGTTGAGATTTCATCTGAGGAGTTATTTTCTCTGAAATAAACCAAAATCAGATAACAAATTATACAGAAATTAAAGAGAAAGAACAAATGAAATGCGCGGAGATAGAAGGAAATTACCTTGGAGAACTCATGAAGATATAGCAGAAGAAAAAATTGCAGAGAAAACAGTAATAGAGAGTATGAGTAGAAGATAGAATTGCGGAAATAAGAAGAAAAAAAGGAAGAGAATATAAAGGAGTTATATAAGGGAATAACTAGAAAAGAATGGTTACAAAAGACGTGTCAAAGTTTTAAAAGACTAAGTAACGGTTATGTTCTCACGATCATTTATTCTTCGTAGAATTGACATGAGAAGAGGCAAGATGTAGGTACTGAATATCGCAAGATAATAGTTCACGAGTATCGTAATAAATAAAGGAGAAAAGAGATATAAAATGATACGGTGATAGAAGTAGCGCGGAGAAATATGAAGTTTTGAGAGGATGAAGTAATTTTGCGAGTATGAATTGCGATACTTCGCAATTCATATACAGCTGTATAAGTTTTACTATAAATAGGAGTTCAAATGTAAAATTTGAGAGGTTCTTTTAGTGAGTGTTAGAAAATATCTTAGGAAAGAGAATAGAGAAAGTTTTAACTATTCTAATTCCATTTAGATACTTCTTTGTAATCAATTGAGAACATTAATAAGAAAATTGTTATTCATCATCAAGAACTTCTTTAGTTTTTACTAATTCTATTGAGGGTGTAGTTGTAGGTCATTCTGCAACTACAGAGAAGGAAGAAGAAAGTAAAAATAAGAAAAGTGAAGAGCGAAGAAGATATATATAGAAGGTAAAAATTCTCGAGAAGATAAATGCAATTAATGCAAAGAAAAGACGTGAACGGTTGGAGCGCAGTCGTTGAAAAGGACGTGTCATAAGTTGAATGGATAAAAATATACGTGTAATAAATCTGGCGAGGGATGCAGATACGTGTCAGAACAAAAGAACGTGAATAGATAGACAGTTGCGATATTTCAAAAGATTTCAATTTCTCATGATATTTTCCCCTTCACAGAAAAGACATGAGAAGAGGAAAGATGTAGGATCATAATATCGCCATAACAATACTTCTGCGAGAATAACAGCAACACTTCTGCGAGTTCTTCAACAACACATTGCGAGTGTCACAAAATGGTTTGCAGAATGACGTAATGGATGACGATAACTGAATCATGAGAAAAGAGTGATGACAATCCTGCGAAGATTACAGCGTCTGCGAGATTTAACATTATAACTGCCGCGATAATATCGCGAGTCAGATCCGAAATTAAAGGACGGATTAGCTGTCATCCACTATGTAATCACCCTATATAAAGAGAACTAATAGATTCAGGAAGGAGAGATCAATTTTAGAGTGTTGAGAGAGTTTTGAGGAGAGAGAAAGTTTAGGAGAGTGGTTGTGTTCTTAATTTCTTTCATTTCTTGTAACTTTTCTGATAACCAATTAATAAAAGTGTTGTTTTTAATCTTCAAACATGTATTGATTATTATGAGTTCTTGTGAGGGGTGTATTGTAGGAATTCCTGCAACTACAGAAGTCTTGTAAATGCAATAATACGATTCGAAAGTAAGCAAACATGTGACCATCGTGTTGAAGCATCAATAAGAACCATAAAATAACGAAATGGTCCACACGAAGGGTGAATTGGTCCACATATATCACCTTGAATTCGTTGCATAAAATTAGGTGATTTGATGCCAACTTTCATCAATGATGGCCTAATAATCAATTTTCCTTGATAACAAGCGATGCATGGACAATCATTAAATGATAATACTTTTAGTCTATTTAGAGGATGTCCATATGAGTTTTCAATAACTCTACGCATCATAATTGATCTCGGATGACCCAAAATGTCATGCCAAACTTTAAAAACACCGGGATCAGAAGTATTAAAATGACTCACAAGATGTGATTCAATTAGGATAGTGTGATACAATCCAGAAGATAGATATGGAAGTTTTTCTAGGACTTGTTTCTTACCTGAGACAATGGCAGTAATGCATAGATACTCTTTGTTAGCGTCATTTGTTGTCTCAATATGATACCCATTAAACCGAATGTCTTTAAAACTCAACAAGTTACGTTTAGATTTTGTTAAAAATAAGGCATCTTGGACATGGATTTTTGTACCACTAGGGAGTATTATCGATGCTTTTCCATATCCCTCAACAAGATTAGAAGTCCCTGAAATTGTAGTAACATTGGCCGTAGCTAACGTTAAATGAGAGAAAAACCTTTGGTTACGAAAAACTATGTGCGTTGTTGCACTATCACCAAGACATATGTCTTCGTCACTTGTTTTCGTCTTTCCATTAGCAATATCCATATCCCTTTAGAAAAATAAAAAAAAAAATATAAGCTATGGAGAATAAATACTAAGAAAATAATTTCATTACTAAAGAAAATTCCAATAACTAATACATTAAAATCAACTGCCTAAAAGAAAAGTAATCTCTAAAAAATATGACAAAACATTGTTACTTATTCAAACCAAACTACTGATCAATCTACTAAAAAGAACTGATCATAAAACAAATAAACTCAGATATCCTTGAAAATGGAATCCATGTCTTCAATCTCATTTCCATCATTCTTGAAGTCAGAAATATCAAGATGGGAAATATCCATTGGTATGTCATATTGGGGAAAATTGGTTTCATCCTTATTTTCTTTTCCCTTAATAGACGCCTGATAAAGATCAACAAAGTGCCTTGGAGTACGTCAAACATTTCCCCAGTGCCTTGGTGAACCACAACGGTGACAAACACTTTCATGGTGCTTTGAATGACTTTGCGAGCTTTTGCTGGAGCTTCGTGCTGATAACGCATTGTAAAAGATAGAAAATAGAGAGAGAAGGAGAATTATTATTAATGTGTGTAACAAAAAGGTAGAATACAACCTCTATTTATATAGGCTAGACACAAGGGCATCCGGTAATAAACAGGATTTACCCTAGATATTATTAACATGAATAAACGTTTATAACAAAAATAAAAAATATTGGTAATTAGAGTTTCACTTTTAAAGGAATATAACCGTTAGGAAAGGAAGATATGTTGATGCACCCGTAAAAATGAACTCCTTTAATATTGACCGTTGAAAGCACTCATGCACCACTATCACCAAATAATATGTTTTCAGATGAAAACAAAATCTTACCCACTTGTAAAACATGTGGTTTGTTTGGCTATGGTATGGTATGCGCCTATCCATATATTCAAATAAGAAAATAATTGTCAGTGGTTATTAAATTAAGAGCTAGCACTATGGGAGGGGGCATCCCTTCCCTATCCCTCAAAAACCAAAAAAAGCAAAAACTATGGTCTCCCATATCCCTACACGAGTAGGGATATACACCTCCATCCCTACATGGATGAAAAAATCTGATCACTCGTGTAGGGAAGGGAAATCACACGGGTACTCAGTACCCATATTATTTTACGCTTTACGCGTCCTGAGTACGCGTATTGAGTACCCGTTTCGGGAAATAATATTTTTTTGACCTTTTTTGGTTAACACCTCTCTCACACCCGATCCTAACCATCCATCACTAATAATGGCTCTATTTTCTATGCCTTCGTTTTCAAAATTCCATATAAATACCACTCTAATTCTCTACTCAAACCACACCAAATAAATTTCTTCTTCCTACATCAATTGATTTATTCTTTCTCTTCATCTTACTATACGTCTTTGGTTTTTAGATTTATTCTAGCACTAATATTTTTTTAATCTTAGTTTGATTAAAATGGTACTTATTTTTTTCACACAAGAAGAGGTTGATCTTACTACTGCTTTTGTTTATGTGAGTATGGACGAAATTGTGGGTGCGGCGTAAAAAACCGCTCTGTTTTGGATACGTATTCATGAAATTTTTGTAGAACGCAATGGCGATCCATATGGAAGAGATTGAGATTCTTTAAAAATCAAGATGAGAAATATTAACAAAGATGTCAAAGAATTCGTGTCCATTCTCAACGCTATATATCGGCAAACCAAAAGCGGTGTGAACCACAAAGATTTGGTAAGTTTTATTAAATTTTTAAGTTTTTCCATATAGTTTGTGATAATAGCAATAAACCTAATGTTTGTTATATAATTTTTCAGACAAAAGATGGTCGCCTTCAATTTCAGGAACAAAGAGGACAACCATTCAAGTATGATACATGTTATGAATTGTTTAGAGCAAAGGTCCCTGGATATAATTATGAACTGACTGTGAGCCAAAATAGTGAGTTGTTTGAATCTCCTCGTAACTTTCTATCAGTCGAAGATGGTAGTGAAGTTCTTCCCAATGGAGAAAATCATTGGAAATACAAGGAAAATGCACGTCCTATAGGAACAAAGAAATCCAAAAATTTAGCCGGACAGAAGAAGGATCATGAGCAAGGTATATATAGAGCAGATGATAATGGAATATCTTTGTTTAAGATGGAAGAAGATAAGATCTATGAACAAAGTTGTAGTATTTTGGAGTATCTTAAGGAAACACGATCAAGGAAGGAAAAAATGAGAATGGAACAAGAATGCCACTATGAAACGTTTTGGGGGTACACTCAACAACCGAGTTATCAAATGGAAGATTAAATCAATTTAAAAATGCTTCAACAACAGGCTAATCAAAGGCATCAACAACAAACGCATTTAGATGATGACAATGAAATAATAGGTATGGACCTTAGTCATTTAGGGCCCCACTAAAAACTATATCATCAACGCAAGAAAAAGGAGATTTTGAAGGGGAAGGGAATAATCATCGTTAAAGATTCAGAAGATGAAGATGTAATCCAACTCTAATTGTTTTATCTTTCATTGAGTTTAGTTTTTTAATTTATAGGACATGTTTAACTTAAAAGTGTTGTCTTAAATTTCTAGAAAGTATTGTTGTTAACTTAATTTTAAATGTGTTGTCTACATTTATTGAAACTGTTGTTTGAATTAATTAAATTTTCAATGTATTGTAACCACTCGACATTCAAATCTAAATTAAAATTAATAACTTCTTTTTTTCACTTCATTATACTAATACTCATAAATAACTTTAAAAGAAAGTAGAACATATCATTCGATAGGTCTGAAGACATTACATGTTATTATATGGAACTCCTGTCAGATTCAAGAATCAATGCCGCTTCGAAATGATAAAACGCTTCTTTTCTCCAAGCTATATATGCATCTTGTGCAGCGAAACGGTCACCTTTGTACCTTTTGAGAAATTCATTGTACCTTTTGCATAATTTCATAACATGATTTGTCCTTGAACAAATGTAAGATGGTTCATAATTAAATCGTGGTTTCTTGGCCGTCTCTTTAACGAAAGAACCCCAACCAATATTAGTCCAGAACATAGTATGATCTTTAGGATCTTCTGGAAAATCATCCTTGAGACGGTAAAAGTTTCTAATCCATTCAGTCTCTTCTTCAACATCCTTTATCCTTTCCCTCAGTTGGAATTGTTGTTGACCTCGTTCTTTTGCCTTGCGTTTTTATTCGTATTCCTTGAGTTTGTGTCGGTATTCAGTCGAACACCCAGATGAAATTATGGTATGTTTTGTAGACTTTCCTTTGCTTAACACTTCATCCATCACATTAGTTAATTTGGTAGGTGCTGAAGACGTTGTTGCGTTCGTAGTAGCTTGATGACTTCTTTTGCATGTCTCATTTTTCATTACAACAATTGATGGAGTGGGTCGCTTGAATCTTCTAATTATGTCTTCGACTGAGTTGGTAGTTGTTGATTTATTTGCCATTGGATAGATGTTTAGCTTTGATGTTGCAAAGAAAAATGGGTAGATTGATGTTTGAAAGAAGAATGGGTTAACTTTCTAATATATGATTCATTCCCAATGGCTCTATTTGTAAGAACTCGTGCCCAACGGATCTTTTTCCCAACAACTTGGATGTTTTTCCTAACAACTCTATGGAAATGCACCATTCATTCGCAAAAAAAAGATGGAAAGCGTTACTGGAGATTCCTTGAGTATGGAACGGTAGCATGGGCAGAATAAGTGTTGTTTTAGTTGAATCGAATATCAATTGATGAAATGTGAAATTTAATAATTAGTATGTGTGAGTTTTTGAATGTCATGAACCTTTAGCATTATGCGTCTAAAATAAATAATAATAGTTATTTTCTTATTTAGATGAACGATTACATTAAGCACGTTCAACCAACATTTAAACCAATAGGCGATCCTATTGGACGAGTTATGTCTCGTAAGGGTTTACAGAGAGATACACCCACAAAACCTAGCTTTATTTTAATTCTTTACTCTTCATCTGATGATTCAGATGATGAATCTTCAAAGGGGGAAGGGTCATACTCGGAGAAGTTGTTTTTCAAAATGACATAGCTGTTAAAAAATCTAAAAGGTTTCCCATTCTTTTTTTGGTAACTTTCCAAACCATGTTGCTCCTACAACAAAATAAAACAATATCAATTTACAATAAAATTATTCAACAATTCAGTATACATACTCAAAAGATTGTTTGATAGATAACCGGTAAGTTTCTTACGATTTTCGAAGGTACTAGAGCCCTCCATAAATATAACGATCTTTGTTTCGTTACATATACTTTCATGTTTGAGGTTATTACGTTTAACCTTATTTGCAGATACTTAAATGTGCGGTCATTCGGATTCCCGTTATGTATAGTCAACCTTTGCAGCAACTTCTCCAAAAGGTAGGTGTTATTTAGTTGTTCATCTTCTACTTCATTCTCTAGATGAACTTCAACCCATAAAGTAACTATCAATTCGTCTTCCTCCGTATTATAACCCACCATAATTAAGAAATAACAGTGGTGTGGGTAATAACTTGGACTAAAAGAAGATTATTTTTTTCAAGATGGAGAATAGAGTTGGTCGAACTAATGTGTTCATTGCTAAAGAGATTGTGAATCCTTTATACATGCACCAGGTACATATCCATTAACTATTGAACGAGATTTCTCAGATAAGTATACTAATCCATATACTGTACATATAGATTTCACGGATATATATACATATCCATATACTGTGTAAATGATTTCGAGGATTATCGTAATTGTAAACCATATGCCACCAAATCTAAAATTCATAATTTTCAAACATAAGTGAATCCCAAAAATAATCTAAAAATTGTTATTACAAGGGCGTATAACATTCGAAAACTTAAAACAGAATATTAAAATACATCATATGCCTCAGAATCATCATCACCATCATCATACATACCCGCATCATCGTCATTGTCAACCTCAACATTGTCCTCCTCTTCATCGTCATCCTCAGAATCCTCCTATTCATCGTCATAATCCTCCCCATCACCTGAATCCTCATTGTCATCTCCATCATGTTGATATTCGTCTCCCACATGTCCGTGTGCATGAACATGTTCATCTCCATGTTCAAACTCATTTCAGATTTGATTATTATAATCTTCGTAATACTCGAATGCCCCATCCTCGTTTTGGCCTGAGATAACTTCTTCTTCTAAGTCTGTATCATCACAATCTCCTTCTGATGATAGAAGTACCACGTATTCCATATCTGAACCCTCCATACTAAACAAGTCCCCTACCGCGCCTATTCTACCAGGACGCGTAGCGATGTGCTTGACAAGATCATTTCTTAGTTGTAGGTGCAGTTCTAGGTTTTTCAGAGATGACATAAATACATGAACATTAACAGTATGTTCCGGAAGTGGAACAGGAACAACCCTGCCCCAATACGTATCCCGACGCTCATGCTCGATAATGATGTTGTGTAAAATAAGACAACATTTCATAATTAGATTCAAGTAAGATTGGTGCCAATACTTGCAGGGACATCCGACAATTTTGAATTTACCCTGAAGCACTCCAAAATCACGCTAGACATCTTTTCTTTTAGCCATTTGATACTTGTTGAACCTAACATAGTCGGGAATGTCCAATGTCTGAGAAAAAGCTTGTACAATTGTAGTCAGCTTTGGATAGATACCATCGGCTAAGAAATAACACATATTATATTGGTGACCATTGATGACATAATTTCATGGAGGTGCTACACCCTTTAGCATGTTATCAAAAAGGGGTGAGTGTGCTAACATATTCAAATTGTTGATTGATCCAGGCATTCCAAAAAAGGCATGCCAAAACCACAAATTGTACGATGCCATCGTATCTAATACCAAACTACTATCTTTATCTTTACCCCGGTAAGTTCCTTGTCAAAATACCATACAATTATTCCATGGCCATTGCATACAATCAACACTACCAAGCATTCCAGGAAAACCTCGGTCGGAATTCTCAACTAGCAACCTCTTAACATCTTCAGGAGTGGGTTCGCGCAAATATCTTGCTCCAAAAGTCATGCAAATGGTGTGGCAAAAACTTTTTAGATACTTGTATATTATAGTTGCACCCATACGAGTGTAATCATTAACACTATCAGCAGGCGTAATTTTGCATAAACATTTCATCACGGCAACTAATTTCATATGCAGAGAATGCCTCATAGTACCAGTTGTATCCGGACATTGATGTCATTCCGGATCCACTTCAAGCAATTTTCCTAAAAATTTCTCGAATAAGTATTCCCTCATGCCTAGATGTTGTTTGAATTGTCTAGAGGTATAACCAGTTCCAGGCGTAAAATAATCATTCATCATTTTCGCATCATGCCACACTCGATCACGCATTATTACACTACGTGTCTGTACATCCTTTGGTACAGGTTGTCTAATAATACGAAATCATTCATCCAAACATAGTTGTGTAAACATAAGCAAAGCTTTATCTTCTTCATCACTATCACTAGAGGTATCCAAATAGATTCCATGTTTGAATCTCACATAAGAACGCATTAGACTCATTGTGCACCTTAGAAAATCAAAAATACAGCATAAATTTGTGTATATCATACATAAATACAAGTATATCAAGGTTCTACATTGATATGCATTTACATGAAACATTTTATTCTACATAAATCAAGAGACAAAACAATTAATCATGCATTTTTCACTTAATATATGTTTTCATAACGTTATTGAATTGCATACTACATATCCAACCAACCTTGTATCAACAATTTCATCAAAAGTAGAATCAAATTAACTTAAAAACCAAAACATTATAATCACTCACCTTAGATGATTTTTTGGATGAAATTCGAAATTGAAGAAGGGATTTGTTTCACCATGTGCTAACCATCAAACCCTTTTAATCTAAGCTCAAGAATCGCAATTAATCAACATGAAAATAAAAATGGGGTAAATGGGGTTTTGAGAGGATTAGTTTTAGGGAAGAAGAAGAAATGGGCGACATAAAGGAGTTCTGTAAACTTAAACCTATGAAAAGTGTACTGAGTACCCGTATTTTTGTCAAGTCAACGAGTTGACTAATACGCGTACTGAGTACCCGTTTGGCACTATTCATACACGTACTGAGTACCCGTTTCGTGTAGGGAAGGGATGGGAGGGAACCATAGCAAGCTTGCCTTACAAGTGCCATCCCTTACCTATATTTTAGGGATAGGGAGGGGATATCTAGCACCATAGTGCTAGCTCTTAGCAAACCTTAAAACTTTGACTGGAAGAATAAACCAAAACAGAAAAATGAACAGTGGTATATTGTTCACAACACCATTTCATTGAAGTTGATATGTCTTTGGTTAGCCTGATCTATGAAGGTAACTTCCACAATCTTGTGGATATCGTACATATAACCATGTTAGTGTATTCCATACGGTGTAGTACCGAAACCCTATAACAAAAATAATAGAAGCTTTATTAGGATCTTTTAATAAAATAAGGGATAAAGCAAGATCAAACCAAGAGAGAAAGGTTAGAAATAGCTTTTGAGAATTTTCTCCGTCAATTGGTAGAGAAACATGCGTGATAACGTGTTGTAAATAGATAAAATAGAGAAGGAGACACAAAATAGAGGGGAAGAAGAGAGAGAGAAATTCTATTAATCAGTACGATAGACAAACATTAGAGCCTCTATTTATAGGGCTAGACACAAGGGAATCCTAGTAATAAACGAGATTCACCCTAAATATACTAACATAATTACACGTTTATAAAATATCAAAGGAACAAAGGTGCTTAGTTGATTTTTGGTTTGCTAAACTTGTTGGGAAAATTTCTTCGGGCAATTATTTCCATGATGACATATCAAGACATAATTACTTTGTAGTTTCAGTTTTGATATTGGAAAACTTGTTTTGGTAGAACCGTTAAACCCATGATTTGTGATTGAGTGTTACTTGATCAATCACATAGTTCTTGAAAGTACTCAATGTAATTGAGTCATCCAACGTAGAAATTAAGATGGGAGATTTAAAAAAAGATAGAGTAAAGGGAACAAATCTGATAGGTTGACTCCCATGAAGCGAAATGTATTTGTTTCCCTATTTTCTAGTAGCACGTTCTCAAACAAGGTGAGGTTGGTACCCCAAAGTACGCCGCAAATCATATATATATAGAGTCTGGAAAGTTGGGGATCAATCCAACTAATCAGTTTTGATGAAAAGATGACCCTGCAGTAATGATGATTAGTACCCAGAGACCAAAAACTGAAGTTTTATTCGTAACACAATTTGAACCTTCCCCATCATATGTGGTTATCTGAAGTAAATATGATTCATGGATAACGATTAAAGATTGTTTAGAGAATTCAACAATCATTGTACACTCTAAATCTGGTTCTAAGTCCGAGGAAATAATTTCTCCGGATGATATTGGTTCAAATTCACCGGTATCAATATGTTGAACATTCACATAAGCTTTTAGAAAATCACTAGATGGATCCGAGAAACAAGGGTTCAACGAAACAATGATATCGTGACTAATTGGCCCATTATCATCTACAATGGTCTCATTATTAAGGGTCAAGGTCAGAGCTTTCTTAACTATTGGAACTAGTCGAGACTCTGTAAAAACTAGAGGTTACGGGCTTCCATTTATTAGTGTCTAGCAGCGGTGTGGAGTCTAACAAAGCATTGACTTCACAAATAACACTATCGTCATCAAAATCATACCCAAAATAATCTAAACAAACCTCTAATGGATCTTCTAAGTCACTCTTGCAAAAGCTTTGAGAGTGCATACTTTCTTTTCTCCCACTACTGGTTTCAATTGCAGCACTTCAAACTAAGGTACCTAAAAATAATAATCAAACAAACTGTGTAAAAAGAGCTAAAAATAAATTATGTACAAAAAAATAAAAATAAGCTATGTACAAAGAAAATAAAAGATATCAGCTAGAGAGTATTTGGAAACCACTCCCCGAAAGCGGAACCAAAAACTTGGTAGGATCAGAAACCTACAATAATAATACTATAAGTGAACAATGTCTAACTAGTAGAACAATGGCAAGTACAGGTTGTTCCCACGAGGAACGTGAAATACTACTACTGGATAATACCAAGAATCAATAAGGTGATGATGTTCAATGATTTTTCAGGTATTCAGAAAAAAATGAATAATAATAATTCTGACAATAAACAAAACTGGAAAGGGTTACTAGGGTTTTCGATTTCCACCAATTCAATCATATAAAACTCTACTAATTTCTATTTATTACTCAAGACAAATATCGAAATCAATCTCATGTCTCGGAAGATGGTATGTTAAATTATAAAAGTATATTTTCTCCGCTGTAATTTCCTTCGCTTTATGAGTAGTGATTCTAAAACATTACCTATCAATCCTAAAGCATATCACGTCAAAGGATTTTATCAAAGCACAAAATATCAATTGAAAAGCATAAATAATCAAGATAATCACATGAGCAATTAAACGGCAAGCTATATGAAGATAAATCACAATTCAATCAAATCATTATTAGAATATCATCGTAGAGTTCATATAAATAAATTGGATTCTATATAAACCATACATGGCTCTAGATAGCCATGGCTTTCTCAAAAGCCATAAACAAAATGGAAAAATGAAAACAAAACGCCAAACCCTATTTTTTCCTTACGGCTCTGTAGCCGCCTCCCTTGCCAAATAGGAACCTCCCGAATAAGACATGAAGATCTTGTTTTTATTTTCCTTTTTGAATGATTAATTCCTATTGGTCTTGTAATGTCATCAGAGGACCTAATTAAGTAAGAAATAAATTTCTTTCTTTTTTCATTCTAACGAAGAGCCCCACTAATTGCTCCTTCCAAATATCGGTCACTGCATAACTTCGAATTCAGTCGACAGAACTAGTCTGTATCCGTCTGTTACCTAGAACACTTTCAAATATTCCTTGACCGGTACCTGATCACTCCCTTTCCATCTAAGCACCACCACCGATTTATATTCTTCCTGGTCATCAAATTTGTTTACTCCATCGATCATATCTGCTGTCTCAAGGACTTCAGCTAAGCCCTTATTATAAACCACAACAATCTCAAGTTATTCCTGTTGGGCTTGGTCACATCTTATGGGTCCAACAAGGTGTAGCCCCTTAACCATTTAAGGGAGACAAATAACGAGTGCCTTGTTTTTTGGTTTTGTGTACAAAAGGCATCAGGAGACCTCTTTTGTTTACACGGTTTTTTGTTCTTCTTGTTTTGAGAAGAAAGAGAAAGAGAGGAAGAAGAGAAAGAGAGTGAGTGAGGTAGAGAGAATTAAGCCACCATTTTTGGTGAGATTGGTGTCATCTTGAATAGAAGGACAAAGGGTTCTTAGCTAAGGATCTCTTTGGTTGTTGTGGTAAAGATTGAGCTATCAATTTCCATATCTCTTCAAAGGAGGAAAAATCTAGGGTTTGTCAAACCCTAGTAGTAAGTATCTCAAATCACTTCTAATTCTCAAATTGATAGTGAATCTCATATTATATATGAATGAATTGTTGATCCATCCTTAGGGGTGAGTGTAATTAGGCAAATTGATATCCAAGTGCTATAGGAACCTTGAAGAAGATTTTATCCCCAAATTTGGGAGAATTTTGTGTAACCCATTGTTTGATTATAGTGGAAGATTTGCCCGTGGTTTTTTACCCTTCACCTTGGAGGGGTTTTTCCACGTAATTGCCGGTGTTGTGTGATTGTTTCCATATTGCGTAGTTTGTTGTTATTCCGCATTTGTATATCATTGCTTGTGTAGGTTTCGTATTGCGCATAGCGGCTTGGATTTCGTAAGCCTCCCCCAACAAGTGGTATCAGATCTTTTGGGTTGAGCTAATCCTGTGCAATGGTGGAAGCTAGTACTAGTAATAGAATGGTCAATTTGACCGGTGAGAACTTTGTGATATGGAAGGAGAATATGGAAGACTGGTTATATTGTAAAGATCTCTATGGTCCAATAGAGAGTAAGGGAGTAAAGCCTGACACGACAAGTGCAGACGATTGGAAGGTTACTAATCGAAAAGCAGTTGGTTATATTCGTCAGTGGATTGATGATAGCATTTTTCATCATGTGGCTAGTGAGACACTAGCATATCCTTTATGGACCAAGTTAGAGGAGATATATGATCATCAGTCTCCTTGTGAAAAAACTCTTCTATTCAAAAAGCTTGGAAATATGTGTTACAAGGAAGGGAGTTCAATGGCGCAACATTTAAATGAAATGAAGGGTATCATGAATCATCTTACATCTATGGATCTCAAAATTCCTGAAGAGGTTCAAGCTTATTTGTTGCTAAATACTTTACCAGACAGTTGGGAGCCACTGAGGAATTGTCTCAGTTATTCTGATCCAGACAAGAAGTTGAACATGATTGTTGCAACTAGCGGTTCTTGAGTGAAGAAGTTAGAAGAAGGTCATTAGACTCATCTCATTCAGAAGCTCTTGTGACAGAAAATCGGGGTAGAAGAAAAGACAGAAGACAAGTTGGCCGTAGAAAGTCAAGGGGTAAATCAAAGTCCAGGAAGGAAGTTGAATGTTGGAACTGTCATACGAGAGGTCATTATTCAAATGAATGCAGAAAGCCGAAGCAAGAACACAAGAAGGGGAAAGGAAATGATAACCAAGACAATGGTGTTGCAGCTACTGTGACAAATGATGATATCATTATATTCTCATATTGTAATGATGTTTGTGTGAGTTTTGCAGGTTCTGATTCAGAATGGATAGTTGATTTAGGTGCATCTTATCATGCTACTCCTCATGAAGATGTATTTACCTCCTACAAGGCTGGTGACTTTGGGTCAGTCAAAATGGGCAACAGTGGTGTTGCTAAAATTGTAGGAATGGGTGATGTGAAGGTTGAGACCAGTGTTGGCTGCACGTTGGTTCTCAGAACTGTGCGACATGTACTGGATCTTCGTTTGAATATAATGTCACCTGGAGTGTTAGATGATGAAGGGTATAACAATCACTTGGGTGATGGAAAATGGAAGCTAAGCAAGGGCTCCATGGTTATTGCAAGAGGTAAGAAGTGTGTCATATTGTACAAGACACAATTGAAGGTGTTGAAAGGTGAGTTGAATGATGTTGACAAAGATTCAATCTCCGAGCTGTGGCATAGAAGACTTGGTCATCTTAGTGAGAAGGGAATTCAAATCCTCACCAAAAGACAAGTTTTTCCAAATGCCAAAGGTATGCAATTGGGTAAGTGTACTCATTGTTTAGTTGGTAAACAAACTAGAGTTTCCTTTCATAAAGCTTTGCCCAAGCGCAATTCTGGTATTATTGATCTTGTTCATTCTGATGTATGTGGACCTTTAAGGGTCAAAACACTTGGTGGTGCTATTTATTTTGTTACTTTCATAGATGATGCTTCAAGGAAGGTTTGGTCATATGCAATCAAGACCAAAGATGATGTTGTTCCTGTGTTCAAGATGTTTCACAGCATAGTGGAAAGAGAAACAGGTAGAACCTTGAAGTGCCTTCGTTCTGACAATAGGGGAGAGTACATTGGGCCACTTGAAGTGTATTTCAAGAGCATGGGTATACGTCATGAACAATCAGTACCGAAGACTCCACAACATAATGGTGTTGCAGAGAGGATGAACCGCACTATTCTTGAGAGAATCAGGTGCATGTTATCTCATTCCAAGTTGCAGAAGCATTTTTGGGGTGAAGCAATGAATACTACTGTGTATTTGATCAATCGATCTCCTTCAAGATCGCTAGATGGAGAAGTAGCAGAAAAGGTATGGAGAGACAAAGAGCCTACTTATGATCACTTGAAAGTGTTTGGTTGCAGGTCATTTGTTCATATCCCAAAAGATCAGAGATCAAAGCTTGATGACAAATCAAAGTAGTGTGTGTTCCTAGGCTATGGAACAGAGAAGTTTGGTTACATATTTTGGGATCCAGTTGAGAAGAAGGTTATTAGAAGTAGGGATGCAGTATTCCTTGAAGATCATACTATTGAAGACTTTGAGAAGATTGAGATGCCAAAGCTTCAAGATGATATGACCTTGGATCCAAATCCAGTTGTTCCTACTCTTGAACAACATGATGATGATGTTGATGGTAATGGCAATGAAGATGAAGCTCATGAAGATGTTCTAGTGGGTGATGTTGAGCAAGAAGTGCAGAAACAACAACAACCAGAATCTGAGTTGAGAAGATCCAGTAGGACCAGATTACCTTCAACAAAGTATACAACACATGAGTACGTGATGCTCACAGATGCAGTTGAACCAGAGTCTTATGAAGAAGCTCTTAGTGTTCCTGAAAGTCAGAAGTGGCTGAAATCCATGAAATAAGAGGTTGGCTCTTTAGATGAGAATGACACTTTTGATTTGGTTGACAAGCTTGAGAACCAGAAAGTTCTGAAGAACAAGTGGGTGTACAGAATCAAGACTGAAGATGGTAACTCACAACCAAGGTACAAAGCACACTTAGTTGTGAAGGGTTATGAGCAGAGAAAGGGTGTTGACTTTGACGAGATTTTCTCACCGATGGTGAGATTTTCTTCTATTCGGGTTGTCTTGGAAATAGCCGCTAGTTTGGATCTTGAGATAGAACAACTAGATGTCAAGACAGCATTTCTTCACGGTGAGTTGGAGGAAGATGTGTATATGGCACAACCCGAGGGTTTTGAAGTCAAAGGCAAAGAGCACATGGTGTGCAAGCTAAAGAATAGTCTATATGGTTTGAAGCAAGCTCCAAGAAGATGGTACAAGAAGTTTGAATCGTTCATGAAGGAACATGGGTACAAGAGGACAGCTTCAGATCATTGTGTATTCATTCCAAAATTTGTTGATGGTGATTTTCTTACTCTTTTGCTATATGTTGATGACATGCTTATTGTTGGAAAAGATAAGAAAAAGATTGACAGGTTGAAGTCAGATCTGAGCAAGTCTTTTTCTATGAAATACTTGGGTGCAGCAAAGCGTATTCTTGGCATAGAGATCACTCGTGATAGGAAAGCAAGGAAGCTGTGGTTATCACAAGAAAGCTACATTGAGAAGGTGTTGCAAAGATTCAACATGGACAAGGCCGAACCGGTAAGTTGTCCACTTGCAAACCATTTTAAGTTAACTCGTGATCAATGTCCTGTGAATGATTTTGAGAAACGGAAGATGGAGAAAATTCCTTATGCGTCCGCAGTTGGTAGTTTGATGTATGCAATGGTGTGTACAAGGCCGGATATAGCTCATGCAGTTGGAGTGGTAAGAAGATTTCTATCAAATCCTGCTATGGAGCATTGGGAAGCAGTGAAATGGATACTACGGTATTTAAGGGGTACTTCTAATATGTGTTTGTGCTATGGAGGTTACAATCCAGAGTTAGTTGGTTACACAGATTCAGATTTGGCAGGTGCTCAAGACAGTCTCAAGTCTACATCGGGTTACTTATTTACCTATGCAGGGGGAGATGTGTCTTGGAAATCCAAGTTACAAAAATGTGTGGCATTGTCTACTACAGAGGCAGAGTACATTAAAGCTACAGAGAGTTGCAAGGAGATGATATGGATGAAGAGGTTTGTTAGAGAACTCGGTGTGAAATAACATAAGTTCATCGTTTACTGTGACAGCCCGAGTGCCATCCATCTCAGCAAGAATTCGATTTTTCACTCGAGGTCCAAGCACATAAATATTAGGTATCAGTGGATACAAGAAGTTCTCGAGTATAAGTTCTTGTATATTGAGAAGATCCATACAGATGACAACGGTTCTGATATGATGACAAAGTCGCTACCAAAATACAAGCATGTGTATTTCTGCAACAGGGCAGGTCTGGTGGTGACGGGTACCTTGCCATAAGTCGTGAGGGGGATATTGTTGGGATTGGTCACATCTTATGGGTCCAACAAGGTGTAGCCCCTTAACCATTTAAGGGAGACAAATAACAAGTGCCTTGTTTTTTGGTTTTGTGTACAAAAGGCATCAGGAGACCTCTTTTGTTTACACAGTTTTTTGTTCTTCTTGTTTTGAGAAGAAAGAGAAAGAGAGGAAGAAGAGAAAGAGAGTGAGTGAGGTAGAGAGAATTAAGCCACCATTTTTGGTGAGATTGGTGTCATCTTGAAGAGAAGGAGAAAGGGTTCTTAGCTAAGGATCTCTTTGGTTGTTGTGGTGAAGATTGAGCTATCAATTTCCACATCTCTTCAAAGGAGGAAAAATCTAGGGTTTGTCAAACCCTAGTAGTAAGTATCTCAAATCACTTATAATTCTCAAATTGATAGTGAATCTCATATTATATATGAATGAATTGTTGATCCATCCTTAGGGGTGAGTGTAATTAGGAAAATTGATATCCAAGTGCTATAGGCACCTTGAAGAAGAGTTTATCCCCAAATTTGGGAGAATTGTGTGTAACCCATTGTTTGATTATAGTGGAAGATTTGCCCGTGGTTTTTTACCCTTCACCTTGGAGGGGTTTTTCCACGTAATTTCCGGTGTTGTGTGATTGCTTCCATATTGCGTAGTTTGTTGTTATTCCGCATTTGTATATCATTGCTTGTGTAGGTTTCGTATTGCGCATAGCGGCTCGGATTTCGTAAGCCTCCCCCAGCAATTCCCTGTTTAATTGAGGGTATTTTCCAGACACATATTGGCTTGAAACTCGACCATAAGAAAATATTACTTATATCACCAGGTCTTTGTCGACCTTGAACTCAAAAACTTCTTATAAACCTTCATGCAAACCCACGGGATTCTTGGCTATCACCGACACCATCTTCTTTAGCTTTTCGAGATTCAATCAACGAGAACGGCAGTCGGAATACATCCTCATTGATGTTGTTGTTATAAGACTCCAATTCAACATCTCCAACTCCTTCCAAATTCAGGCCAAGTCCAAGCTCGGTCGATATGCATCTCCACTTTCTTCTGCATCTCAGACAATCACTATTCCCTGACCACTAATTTACTGATTTACATTCTTGGACCTTCACTATATTGTCGCACCAACTTACTACCTTGCGAACTTCTCTGTCTCTTCTACCAATTGAGACCAAGATTCTTAGTTTGTTCCCATCTAACTAATAGTACCTCGACTAATCTAGCCAACACCAATAACTCCATTGACTGCCGAAACTCAAATACCACTGTTTGTGGGTGAAAATTGTTTCTGCAAATTTTGGTAATTTTGGGTGTGTGGATGAGAAACGAATCTAAACCCTAAATAATGCACTGCACATGAGTATTTTTGATTCAAGAGATCAATCTGTACAATCCTGGCCTAAACCAAGAAATGGTCGTTCCAGGCTTACTTCGGTCACAAAGTGAAGGAGAAATGTGGCTTGTTTTATGACTTGTATCAGAAAGTAGAACTGGCTTGCAAAGTGGAAAGCTATCAGTTCTTGGTGATTTCTGGATACTATATTGTTGCTGACCAAAACTTGTTGTTTGGTGGAAATATGTGAAGCCTATTTATACAAGTCATATTGAAATGTACCCTGGTCTCGTAGGAAGTGGAAATGATTGAGTGGTGGAAGAATAGAGTAACGTGTGACTTTCAGACGTTATACTTCCATGATAAAGGAAGTGAATTCATGTAACCGTCAGACATTATGCTTCCATGATGAAGGAAATAAATTAGTTTACACCGTTAATTTTCACCATCACTAATTGACCCTCTTCATGACTCTTTCTTGTAATGGGCGCATTTCATGCCGCACGCTATAAACCGCTAGACCAATACCCTGATGAGCATCCCCAAGTTTGTGACATGTTTGATGTCTCGAGTGTTTTCTTGGAAAACATGTAGCACTTTTGTAACACCCCGTGTTTTTAGCATGGCGCATGATGAAAGATGCGCCATGGGCAGAGATGAAGCTTCATCCAAAGCTTCCGTTGGTTGGTAAGAGGTAGATTGGATTAAGGCAAATACCGCGCCAAAATGGCGCATTATGTTTGGCATTTAGATAAGAGCCAATTCTCGTGTCAAAGGATGCATTTGGCTAAGGGCCAATTTTGGGTGCCAGGTAAGGCACATCGCATATGCATATTGGCCTTGGCCAATATGACATTAGTTAGAAGTTACATTGGCCAAGATCCAATCTCGCACAAAGGGTGATTTAGGCCAATTGGGTAGATGGCCTTAAGAATGTACAACCATCACAGCTGGAAATTGATGTGTCCTATGGGCCAAAGTCGGAAATACAGCCATCACGGACCTTCATCGGGTTTGGCTCGGGAAATGTTCAGCCATCCTGGATAGGCATAAGAACTGACATGTGAGCCAGAACTGAATGTACAACCATCTTGGCCGGTTATTCAGAAAAATACATGGCAACGACCATGAATAGTAAAATGGGGAGTTGATGAAAGATTTTTCCTCCCCTAATCAAAGTTGTAAAAATGTCAAATAAACATATATATGGAGGGGTAGTTGGTTGAAGGTGCATATGCGGACTATGTACCAAGTAAGCTTCAGAGCTTAGCCTGAAGAGTATAAATGATGCCTAAGGCTCATTTATGATAGCGTAGCCTTAAGAATGGAGCATATGATGCTAAGGCATCACTATGACATTCCACGGACTCGTTGATGCATCACTTGAAGGAACGGCCTATACGGACTAGGCCATTACGACTATTTCTTAGCCACGGCCTAGCAAACGAGTTGGATTAAGTTGCTTGTCCCTTCAAGGATGAACTATGGTCTGTGCTTGATCCCTTTAGAGTAGGGAAGGGTACGTAGGCAGCCACAATGAGTTGCAGCATTTTCGGTCCAGCACGTTGTCGCTCATATCATCTAATTGTGAGATAATTACGGTAGACTGGCCCCTCATATCATCTAAGCTCAGTAGATCGATGCAAGTGATGATTGTGGTCAGGCTTGATAAGGCTTAGTTTCATGCCAACAATTGGTTGCTCATACTTCCTATCAAGTTACAAAGAGCAAGTTATAGCCTATTTGGAGGCTAAAAACCCGAGTGTCGTAATTTATTCCAAGAGGAGTCCATTTTAATGGGAAATGGCCCAAATATCAAGACATGTTGATATATAGATCCACATGGTCACCAGAATATAGCCAAATTCCATCGTTTAGGGCTTCAAAAGGCCGTTTTGCCGTTTTGAGGAAATTTTTTGCTTTCTTAATAAACCCTTTGCAGATTAAGGGTGAGTTGGAACGATGTGGAATCTAAGTTAGCTGCATCATTATCCAAGATCATACTTGCAAGGGAAAATGGACGTGCATTTGCCTAAGATTTAAGTCCCTGATCGTAGCTTCATCATGGCGTATCGGGGATGTTACGGCCTGCGGGTCAACGCGCCAAAGGCGTAATTTTCCGGTCCGTCACAGTTGGTATTAGAGCAATTTCTGAGATTACTCTAGGTAATTGTTCGGAGTTGACTCATTTTCGAGTATTTCCTTCAATGGAAAACTATAAGTTGGAGAGTAGGCCAACTTTTGCGTGGAAAGAGTTTGTAACTTCTGGGCCAGTTACTTTTCAAATTGAGTTGAGCTTGTCCATGTGCTGTGAGTTTGTCGGGCCTAAGTGGCACACCACTTACGAATGGATATCCAGAAGATCATCTGGGACGGTGGGTAGATAATGGGACTGATCATCCCCATACGTTGGCAGGCCCGGCTAGCATCCCACTTATGAGTGGCAACCTGGATGACCGTTAGGGACGGTGGACAACTAGAAAACTTTTCCACACAGTACTGTGCTAAAATCTTTTCATTTCGATGACACTATTCAACTTGTGAACCTTAGGCATTCCTGGGTGGTAGTATGGGATACTATTCAGGATACCCGGTCGAGATATCCTTTTGGCACTGGCCAATTGCGATTCTTGGTATTGTTGTGGGCACTTTTGGATTCCTGGGCAGGTGGTATGGGACATGTGCTCAGAAGGTCTAAATTGTTGTTCATGACAACTTGAAGAAACCCGTAATTTCTGAGCATCTGGTATGGGACCTTTGCTCAGGAAATCCAAACCGAAGAGATTGTCCACAATAGTTTTTATTTTGAATTTCGAGGACGAAATTATTTAAAGGGGTGAAGAGTGTAACACCCCGTGTTTTTAGCATGGCGTATGCTGAAAGATGCGCCATGGGATGAGATGAAGCTTCATACAAAGCTTTCATTGGTTGGTAAGAGGTAGATTGGCTTAAGGCCAATAGCGCACCAAAATGGCGCATTATGTTTGGCATTTGGATAAGAGCCAATTCTCGTGTCAAAGGATGCATTTGGCCAAGGTCCAATATTGGGTGCCAGGTAAGGCACATCGCGTATGCATATTGGCCTTAGCCAATTGTTGATGGTGGATTTTCATTTAAGGCTAAGATTGTAAAAGCCAAAAATTATACGCTAACATCTTGTAAAAGATAAGGCCATTAATAATTGATGGATACCCCTTCACTTTATTAATTCACCTAGAATGGAGCATGTGGCAACAATCCCATTTTGTGAATAAAATACACGAAATTCATACAGGTTGGAGCATGTAGCAACAATCCCATATACCCTGTGAATTTCCAGCATTATTAATTAATGCACAACTAGCCTTGTATTTCTTGTACTCATTATCAGTGCGGCATGAAGACTGAGTGTTTCTCTCAGCAGATCAACACGAATCTCCAAGCATTATAATGAAAGCATGTACAAAATACCCGTACAGGATGAACTCTCGGTGTGTTATACTAGCCTGATTGAGCCACTCTCGGTGTGTTATACTAGCTCGATTGAGCATCCGGACCGACCGTATCAATCTGGATATGATCACGACCATCCAACTCCACCAGCATGATTGGATGGCCCAGATCGATTCCATAACCCCCAAGCAGGTATGGAATATCTTCCTAACCAACGCGGATCACGCATGGTCGGCCTTCCCTTGGCTTGGCTTTCCAAAACGTCCAAACCATAGCAGTATGGATGGAAAACCCTAAATTAGGGTTTGCGGCACATTACATGTGTCGCAAAACAGTCTCAACCATCCATCTTCGCAGGTATAGATTGAGGGTGTAGATGTAGATTCAAAGGGCCTAGAGCATGTCAACACAATTACCGTGGGATCACCTACATACCTGACCAATCGGTCAGGACCAGCTATGGATGGTTACCTCGGTGCGTGCACCCCAAAACCAGGTGCCACACACGGCCGACAATACCCTAATTAGGGTTTATGTTGCGATCACAAGTGTCCATATTATCCTGAGCGGATGGAGGGTCCCAGAATAGGCTAAGCAAGTCCGGTAAGTATCAACATGATCATAGCGGTCCCACCTATCTCCACACCTAACCGGCCAAGACTGAACTTGGATTTTCCCCCCAATTCGCACGTCCCAAACAAGCATGGTTTCACCTCCCAAATTGCAAACTGATCTCGACCACTTGATTTCGCCGGACAAATTGAGTGGTTTGGATCACATTTTCATGGGACAGTAAGGTGTAGGAATGAATCCCAGCCTACCACCTACATGCTGGAGCAATCGGTCAAGAAAAACCAAGCCTGTTTGTCTTGGAACGCGCGCCCGAAGTTGGAACGATGCGCGGCTTTTGCGGCACAAGTTTTCTGTCTCAAATCGATCTCGACCACTCTACTTCTCCGGAAGAATTGAGTGGCTTAGATCATATATTTATAGGATATTCAGGTATAGGCGTGGATACCATGCCGCCATCCCTCCTAAATTCTTCCTGGGTTTTGCTTACGGGCTATTTTCTTCTCCCGAACGAGCTTAAAACCTAAATAGTCCCGCGATGGGAGATAGGAAATTATTTTCCGTATGGAATGGAGGGGCGTACCATAAAAATCCGAGTCTGTACTAGAATTCTACAACTATTTTAGTAAAGGGCGCGAATTAGGGTTTCTAAACCCTAGGCGTGCAACGATCAACGGTTTCCCCTCCTCTCAAGATTCAAAATCTCGACCGTCGAAGGTCACCAGGCTAGCAAGTTTCCCGAGCCTGACTTTCCAAGCCACAACAACATGCTACATGTTTTCCAAAAACATTTAAGATGTTAATCATGTCACAAACTGGGGGTGTCCATACTGGGGTATTGGTCTGGCAGTTTTTAGCGTGCAGCGCACAACGCGCCATCACAAGAACGTGTCAGGAAGTCATGGACAGTTAGTGATGATGGGAGAAGTAGGAAAGCCTGGTCGTATGACACCAACACACTACTCCACTACTGTATCACTCCACTTCCCATGAGATACGAGGGTTAGGCTAAAAGACTTGTATAAATAGGTTCTCTGCCCTATTTTTCAAAGAGGGACAAGACAAGACGAGATAACAGAGGCAAGTATTGATACAATAGTATTCAAACACCGGAACTGATAGCTTACATCCTGCAAGCCAGTTCAGCTTTTTGATACAAGTCATGCATATCCAACACCTTCACATTCTCAACACCTTCTTCGCTTCTCTCCCTAAGATCAACCCCATCTCCTTCACTTTGTGACCGAAACAAGTCTGGAACGACCATTTCTTGGTTTAGTCCGGACTTGCACAGATTGATCTCTCGAATATACAAGCACTCACCGCGCAGTGTATTTGTTTTAGGTTTAGACTCATTCCTCATCCACACACCCCAAATTACCAAAACAATTGGCGACCACAGTGGGAGATTAATCTCTCGGTTGCAATATCAATTTCCAATTCTCAAATTTCATCTTTTCAATACCCGATTCGATTTCTGCAATTTCAAAAAGGGTAGATCTTAGGAACAATCTAATCATCAATTCATTTCAAGATGGTAGAACTCAAGTCTGGACTAGCAATCAATTCTGATGGAGCTAGCGTGGGTAAAACTTCCGGTGTCGATATACCTGTCAGTGGAGCTACCGTGGTCAATACATCTTGTGGAGCCGCCACTCCTATTACCAATACTAGCGGAGAAGGAAATATTCCAGTAGATATAATGCCTCCCATCACCAGAGCCAGAGCAGCCGCGAATCCCGGCATCTCCTCAGGTGTAACACCTACGGTAGTCACTAGAGTGACAACTTCCACTCCTTCATCAGGACGAGGAGATGGAGGGACGATAGAAGGACCATCTCCCATTACTATTGCAGACTTGATGGAGAGGAAGGAAGTTCTTGCTAAGATTCAAACGGATATGGCCGCAACTCAGAAAGAGGTACTCACTTTTCTTAACACATTAATTGATCGATTGCCACAAGAGCTGCAACATCCCCTAGAGACAACAAGGAACACATTCAACGTACCGGAGAAGGTAATTCAGCGGCGCGGACCTATATGGACCTGATCAAAGAAGCGACATCAGATATGAACGGTCATGTTATGGAGACTCCTACACTGGGGACTGATCCTCACAACGATCCTCCTCAAGTCAATAGTTTTACTATGAACCAGAGGCCGGTGGATTGGGAAGCGGTTTCTCTAGTGGAAATTTTATGCGAACTTTCACACCTATCAAAGAATCAAAGCGCGGAGACGTTTTTCTGCAATCAACCATAGGAAGGTCATAACCGTGCTCTACATGTCACCGCACGCATCAATGATTCAAAGTTCAAGAAGGCCCTTATCGACACAGGAGCATCTTCCAATGTGATTACTCTCAATACTCTGAGGACATCCAAGGTTCTCCCAGGCAAGGTCGTACGGAAGCCTACCACAATGACGGACTTCGAGGGAAACCAAACCAGCACATACAGGAGAAGCTCCGCGGAAAGAATCAGACAAGTTTGTTGCGTCCCACTCCCCACGTGGGCGTCAATTCAGGAAGAAGATAGGCTTGCATCTTTGAGGGATAAAACCCACGATGCATCTTTGCTGACGAAGCATTCTTCTCCATCCTGTGAAGCCACGAACCACGTTCACACAAAGAGGGAACGGACTTTTGTGGTGAGTCGTAACCACAAAGGGAAAACGGTATACCAACGCTGCCATTATCAATTAACAAGGTAGACTGTTACCCAGTCTCTCCACCCAATGAAATGCTATAACATCAACGAACCACAAGAACAAGTGCTAGATGCTCCACAAAAGCTGCAAGATGGTACCAACTCCATAACTGATGAGATTAAAATCGTTGAGGAATATCCTAGGCCTATCTCCATCATCTCAACCTTGTGTACGAATAAAGGCAGGAATCTCGTGGAACTTCTCAAAGAGTACCAGGACATATTCACTTGGAGATATGAAGAAATGTCGGGTTTAGATGAAAATTGGTCATCCATTATCTACATGTCATACCTGGATCCAAGTCGTTTAAACAGTTGTAGTTCAGACACGAGAAAAATGGATAGATCAGGTGCTGCATAGACTTCAGATACTTGAACAGGTACTTCTCCAAAAACGATCCTCCTCTACCTAACATCGACATGTTAGTAGATGCAACCAGCAGACACGGCATGTTCTCCTCCATGGATGGATGTACGAGCATGATACAATTAAGATAGCTTTTCGAACTCCGCTCAGAATTTTTTATTATACCATACTGCCATTTAGTTTAAAGAATTCGGTGCAACGTGTCAACGCTCTATGACGACAATCTTCCACTGGAGCCGATACCTCAAGGGAGCAGCCTCAAGAAGATAACGATGTCCACGCATCATATCGATCAAGATCCGGGCGAGTCACTCTATCAGACAGCGGTCGAACAAGATCCGGGCAAGTCACTTTATCATACAATGGTACATGTCTATCATGCTATGTTGGAGAATCTGCGCTTTTGGTCATCCTCTATATTTGTTGAACGTTCATCTACAACAACATATGTCATGATAGAAAGAACCAGGCCTGCCGGTAATGAAGAGCCTCATAATGTTCTTAGGGGCATATATCTCACCAATAGGCGATACAACCTTCAGCCTTCTGTAAGAAGCTCCCTGAAGCAGCAAGAGGAAAATCACCGAGATACAACATCCTGCGCGTCCGCAAACTCCAACTTAAGTACAACATGCACGACTCCCACAATGATGAAACAACATCCAATATATTCCATATCTGGATTGACAATAACCACTACGAACAAACCATGTATACCACGCTTGGGGACTGAGGCTCAGCATGAAGTTCTTTCACCGTCAGTCAAGGACTTCTTCGACACGAGAGAGATGGTCAGTCAAGAAGCATGGAATTCGCAAGGGTAAATCGAATTTAAGAGGAAGCCACTTCAACACTCCCTCTAGAAGAAGTTGCTTCAATGGTCTATTCAAGATCCGCCTCAACGCTTTCTCTGGGACCCACGTTTGCTTCAGAATCCTGCTTCAACACTCTCTCCAGGATCCACCTCAACGTTCGCACCTGAAGCCATTATAACATCCTCTAGAGCCGTTTCAACACTCAAGTTACATCAATATTCTGCGCACTGGTCAAGTTATCTTTGATGTAATCATTGCTCAACATATGTCTCATCCATCCTTCATGAGGGCCCAACGGAGCATGAAGAACCTTGAAGTCGATAGGAGAAGGGTTATCTTGTGGAACGTATATTTTTATATAGTTGAAAGGGCGCGGTGAATAACTCATCATCAATGTTCGGCATATCTTTGAAGATGACAACACTTCCTGAATTGACACCAGCATTATCTCCAGAAGACATCTCGACAAGAATTCTTTTCTTCATTCTACAATGAAATAAAAGACATGAGTTAGAACTACATGAGTTAGAACTCGTATAAAAAACGCATGAGATGTAGTCACACATGACAAGACACAATTCACGTTTGAATGCACAAAGGGATTGGATCCAAGTCCGGTATTTATCAAGTTTCAAGTCCGGAGTTGATCAAGTCACAAGTCCGGTATTGCTCAAGTTTCAAGTCCGGTGTTCATCAAGTCACCAGTAAGGTATTTCTCAAGCTTCAAGTCCGGTATTATTTTCAAGTCCGTTATTGGTTTCAAGTCCGGTATTGCTCAAGTTTCAAGTCCGGAGTTAATCAAGTCACAAGTCCTGTATTTCTCAAGTTTCAAGTCCGGAGTTGATCAAGTCAAAAGTCCGGTATTGCTCAAGTTTCAAGTCTGGATCAAAGTCACAAGACTGGTATTCGAATAAAATAGGCGCATGCAGCATGGCCGGTTTTCATTCGAAACACAGGGTCGACGTTAAGTCAGGCACGCGACGGGTCCCACTTGATACCAGCCGCATATTGGTCGAAGCAGGCACGGACGGCCCCAAGCAAAGCAGGCACGAGGCACGCAGTGGACCCACGATTAACCGAAGCAAGGGCATGATGATTCCCACACTCAACCAAATTAGGCACGCAGTGGACCCAAGCTTAACCGAAGCAGGCACATCAAGCCCACGTTAGATCAAGCAGGAGCAGCAGCCCCACAAACGAAACAGGCGTAACAGTCCATCAAATCAGGCATGATCGACATCATGCTAGGGGAACGCTCGCCTGGACGTCTCTTGAACGTGACATGCTCGAAGGACAAGATGACCCTCCTCTCCTGGTAACATCTAACTTTGTCTCATAAGCTTTGTCTTTAACTGTCACCATCTCATGCCTATCCCACAATAGTGTAACCATTATATGCTAGGCATGGGACTTAATGTTGATGGTGGATTTTCATTTAAGGCTAAGATTGTAAGAGCCAAAAATTATGCGCTAACATCTTGTAAAAGATAAGGCCATTAATAAGTGATGGATACTCCTTCACTTTATTAATTCACCTAGAATGGAACATGTGGCAACAATACCATTCTGTGAATAAAATACACGAAATTCATCCAGGTTGGAGCATGTAGCAACAATCCTATATACCCTGTGAATTTCCAGCATTATTAATTAATGCGCAACCAGCCTTGTATTTCCTATACTCATTATCAGTGCGGCATGACGACTGAGTGTTGCTCTCAGCAGAGCAACACGAATCTCCAAGCAATATAATGAAAGCATGTACGAAATACCCGTACAGTCTGAACTCTCGGTGTGTTATACTAGCCCGCTTGAGCATCCGGACCGACCGTACCAGTCTGGATATGATCACGACCATCCAACTCCACCAACATGATTGGATGGCCCAGATCGATTCCATAACCCCCAAGCACGTATGGAATATCTGCCGAACCAATGTGGATCCCGCATGGTCGGCCTTCCCTTGGCATGGCTTTAAAAAACGTCCAAACCATAGCAGTATGGATGGAAAACCCTAAATTAGGGTTTGCGGCACATTACATGTGTCGCAAAACAGTCTCAACCATCCATTTTTGCATGTATAGATAGAGGGTGTAGATGTAGATTCTAAGGGCCTAGAGCATGTCAAAACAATCACCATGGGCTCACCTACATACCTGACTAATCGGTCAGGACCATCTATGGCTGGTTACCTCGGTTCGTGCACCCCAAAACCAGGTGCAACACACGGCCGGCAATACCCTAATTAGGGTTTATGTTGCGATCACAAGCGTCCATATTCTCCTGAGCGGATGGAGGGTCCCAGAATAGGCTAAGCAGGTCCGGTAAGTATCAACATGATCATAGAGGTACCACCTATCTCCACACCTAACCAGCCAAGACCGAACTTGGCTTTTCCCCCCCGATTCGCACGTCCCAAACAAGCATGGTCGCACCTCCCAAATTGCAAACAGATCTCGACCACTCGATTTCTACGGACAAATTGAGTGGTTTAGATCACATTTTCAGGGGACGATAAGGTGTAGGCACGAATCCCATCCTACCACCTACATGTTGGAGAAATCGGTCAAGACCAACCAAGCCTGGTTGTCTTGGAGCGCGCGCCCGAAGTTGGCACGATGCGCGGCTTTTGCGGAACAAGTTTTCGGTCGCAAATCGATCTCGACCACTCAACTTCGCCGGACGAATTGAGTGGCTTAGATCATATATTTATAGGATAGTCAGGTATAGGCGTGGATACCATGCCGCCATCCCTCCTAAATTCTTCCTGGGTTTTGCTTTCAGGCTGTTTTCTTCTCCCGAATGAGCTTAAAAACTAAATATTCCCGTGATGGGTGATAGGAAATTCTTTTCCGTATGGAATGGAGGGGCGGACCATCAAAATCCGAGTCCGTACTAGAATTCTACAACGATTCTAGTAAAGGGAGCTAATTAGGGTTTCTAAAACCTAGGCGTGCAACGATCAACGGTTGCCCCTCCTCTCAAGATGCAAAATCTCGACCGTCGAAGGTCACCAAGCTAGCAAGTTTCCCGAGCCTGACTTACCAAGCCATAACAACATGCTACATGTTTTCCAAAAACATTCAAGATGTCAATCATGTCACAAACTGGGGGGATACATACTGGGGTATTGGTCTGGAGGTTTTCAGCGTGCAGCGCACAACGCGCCATCACAAGAACGTGTCAGGAAGTCATGGACGGTTGGTGATGATGGGAGAAGTGGGAAAGCCTGGTCGTGTGACACCAACACACTACTCCACTACTCCATCACTCCACTTCCGCCACTTCCCATGAGATACGAGGGTTAGGATAAAAAACTTGTATAAATAGGTTCTCCTCCCTATTTTTCAAAGAGGTACAAGACAAGACGATATAACAGAGGCAAGTGTTGATACAATAGTATTCAAACACCGGAACTGATAGCTTACATCATGCAAGCCAGTTCAACTTTCTGATACAAGTCATGCATAGCCAACACCTTCACATTCTCAACACCTTCTTCGCTTCCCTCCCTAAGATCAACCCCATCACCTTCACTTTGTGTCCGAAACAAGTCTGGAACGACCATTTCTTGGTTTAGGCCGGACTTGCACAGATTGATCTCTCGAATCTACAAGCACTCACTGCGCAGTGCATTTGTTTTAGGTTTAGACTCATTACTCATCCACACACCCCAAATTACCAAAATCGGCAGGAATAGTTTTCACCCATAAACACCAATATGACATTAGTTGGAAGTTACATTGGCCAAGAGCCAATCTCTCACCAAGGGTGCTTCAAGCCAATTGGGTAGATGGCCTTAAGAATGTACAGCTATCATAGCTGGACATTGGTGTGGCCTATGGGCCAAAGTTGGAAATACATCCATCACACCCTTCATCGGGTTTGGCTCAGGAAATGTGCAGCCATCCTAGATGGGCATAAGAACTGACATGTGAGACAGAACTGAATGTACATCCATCTTGGCCGGTTATTCAGGAAAATACATGGCAACGGCCATGAATAGTAAAATGGGGAGTTGATGAAATATTTTTCCTCCCCTAAATCAAAGTTGTAAAAATGTAAAATAAACATATATATGGAGGGGTTGTTGGTTGAAGGTGCATATGCTGACTATGTATCAAGTAAGCTTCATAGCTTACCCGGAAGAGTATAAATGATGCCTAAGGCTCATTTATAGTTGCGTAGCCTTACGAATGGAGCATATGATTCTAAGGAATCACTACGGCATTCCACGGCCTGCGGGTCAACGCGCCAAAGGCGTAGTTTTCCGGTCAGTCACTGTTGGTATCAGATCAAGTTCCGAGAAAACTCTAGGGACTTGTGCGGATTGGATTCATTGTCGATTATTTCCTTTAATGGAAAACTATAAGTTGGAGAGTAGTCCAACTTTTACGTGGAAAGAGTTTGTAACTTCTGGGCCAATTACTTTGCAAATCGAGTTGAGATTGTCCATGTGTTGTGAGTTTTCCTGGCCTAAGTGGCACACCGCTTACGAGTGGATATCCGCAAGACTGTCTGGGACGGTGGGTAGACAATGGGACTGATCATCCCCACATGTTGGCAACTAGCCAAGGGTGTGCGTTGTCAGGACCGGCTAGCATCCCACTTACGAGTGGCAACCTGGATGACCGTTAGGGACGGTGGGCAACTGGAAAAATGTTTCACACAGTACTGTGATAAAATCTTGTCATTTCGATGACACCTTTCAACTTGTGAACCTTAAGGATTCTTGGGTGGTAGTATGGGATACTATTCAGGATACCCGGTCGAGATATCCTTTTGGCACTGGCCAATTGCGATTCTTGGTATTGTTGTGGGCACTTTTGGATTCCTGGGCAGGTGGTATGGGACATGTGCTCAGAAGGTCTAAATTGTTGTTCATGACAACTTAAAGAAACCCGTGATTACTAATCATCTGGTATGGGACTTATTCTCAGGAAATCCAAACCGAAGAGATTGTCCACAATAGTTTTTATTTTTAATTTCGAGAACGAAATTCTTTAAAGGGGTGAAGAGTGTAACACTCCGTATTTTTAGCATGGAGCATGCCGAAAGATGCGCCATGGGCTGAGATGAAGATTCATCCAAAGCTTCTGTTGGTTGGTAAGAGGTAGATTGGCTTAAGGACAATACCGCACCAAAATGGCGCATTATGTTTGGCATTTGGCTAAGAGCCAATTATCGTGTGAAAGGATTCATTTGGCCAAGGGCCAATATTAGGTTCCAGGTAAGACACATCGCGTATGCATATTGGCCTTAGCCAATATGACATTAGTTGGAAGTTACATTGGCCAAGAGCCAATCTCGCGCCAAGGGTGCTTCAGGCCAATTGGGTAAATGGCCTTAAGAATTTACAGCCATCACAGCTGGACATTGGTGTGGCCTATGGGCCAAAGTCAGAAATACAACTATCACGGCCCTTCATCGGGTTTGGCTAGGGGAATGTGCAGCCATCCTGGACAGGCATAAGAACTGACATGTGAGCCAGAACTGAATGTACAGCCATCTTGGCCAGTTATTCAGGAAAATACATGGCAATGGCCATGAATAGTAAAACGGGGAGTTGATGAAAGATTTTTCCTCCCCGAATCAAAATTGTAAAAATGTCAAATAAACATATAAAGGAAGGGGTAGTTGGTTAAAGGTGCATATGCGGACTATGTACCAAGTAAGCTTCATAGCTTAGCCGGAAGAGTATAAATGATGCCTAAGGCTCATTTATAGTTGCGTAGCCTTACGAATGGAGCATATGATGCTAAGGAATCACTACGCCATTCCACGGACTCGATGATGCATCACTTGGATGTATTTTACGGAACGGCCTATACAGACTAGGCAATTACGACTATTGCTTGGCCACGACCTAGCAAACAAGTTGGATTAATTTTCTTGTCCCTTCGAGGATGAACTACGGTCTGTGCTTGATCCATTTAGAGTAGGGAACGGTACGTAGGCAGCCGCAATGAGTTGCATCATTTCCGGTCTAGCACGTTGTCGCTCATATCATCTAATTGTGAGATGTTTGCGGCAGATGGGCCCCTCATAACATCTAAGCTCGGTATCTTGATGCAAGTAATGATTGTGGACAGCATTGATGAGGCTTAGTTTCATGCCAACAAGTGGATGCTCATACTTCCTATCAAGCTACAAAGAGCAAGTTATAGCCTATTTGGAGGCTAAAAACCCGAATGTCGTAAATTAGCCCAAGAGGAGCCCATTTTAATGGGAAACGTCCCAAATATTAAGACATGTTGATATAAAGATCCATATGGTCACCATAATATACCCAAATTCCATCGTTTAGGGCTTCAAAAGGCCGTTTTTGCCGTTTTGAGGAAAGTTTTTGCTTTCTTAATAAACCCTTTGCGGATTAAGGGTGAGTTGGAACGGTGTGGAAGCTAAGTTAGATGCATCATGCTCCAATAGAATACTTGTAAGGGCAAATGGACGTGCATTTGCCTAAGCTTTAAGTCCCGGATCAGAGCTTCATCATGGCACATCGGGGATGTTACGGCCTGCGGGTCAACGCGCCAAAGGCGTAATTTTCCGGTCCGTCACAGTTGGTATCAGAGCAATTTCCGAGAAAACTCTAGGGAATTGTGCGGAGTGGACTCATTTCGAGTATTTCCTTTAATGGAAAACTATAAGTTGGAGAGTAGGCCAACTTTTGCGTGGAAAGAGTTTGTAACTGCTGGGCCAGTTACTTTTCAAATCGAGTTGAGCTTGTCCATGTGATGTGAGTTTTCCTGGCCTAAGTGTCACACCACTTACGAGTGAATATCCGAAAGACCGTCTGGGATGAGATAATGGGACTGATCATCCCCACACGTTGGCAACTAGCCAAGAAAGTGCGTTGTCAAGCCCGGCTAGCATTCCACTTACGAGTGGCAACCTGGATGACCGTTAGGGAAGGTGGGCAACTGGAAAACTGTTCCACACAGTACTATGCTAAAATCTTGTCATTTCGATGACACCTTTCAACTTGTGAACCTTAGGGATTCCTGGGTGGCAGTATGGGATACTATTCAGGATACCCGGTCGAGATATCCTTTTGGCACTGGCCAATTGCGATTCTTGGTATTGTTGTGGGCACTTTTGGATTCCTGTGCAGGTGGTATGGGACATGTGCTCAGAAGGTCTAAATTGTTGTTCATGACAACTTAAAGAAACCCGTGATTTCTAAGCATCTGGTATGGGACTTTTGCTCAGGAAATCCAAACCGAAGAGATTGTCCACAATAGTTTTTATTTTGAATTTCGATGACGAAATTCTTTAAAGGGGTGAAGAGTGTAACAACCCGTGTTTTTAGCATGGCGCATGCTGAAATATGTGCCATGGGATGAGATGAAGATTCATCCAAAGCTTCAGTTGGTTGGTAAGAGGTAGATTGTATTAAGCCTAATACCGCGCCAAAATGGCGCATTATGTTTGGAATTTGGCCAAGAGACAATTATCGTGTCAAAGGATGCATTTGTCCAGGGAAAATATTGGGTGCCAGATAAGGCACATCGCGTATGCATATTGGCCTTAGCCAATATGACATTAGTTGGAAGTTACATTGGCCAAGAGATAATCTCGCACCAAGGGTGCTTCAGGCCAATTGGGTAGATGGCCTTAAGAATGTACAACCATCACAGCTGGACTCTGGTGTGGCCTATGGGCCAAAGTCAGAAATACAGCCATCACGGCCCTTCATCGGGTTTGTCTTGGGAAATGTGCAGCCTTCCTGAACGGGCATAAAAACTGACATATGAGCCAGAACTGAATGTGCAGCCATCTTGGCCGGTCATTCAGGAAAATACATGGCAATGGCCATGAATAGTAAAACGGGGAGTTGATGAAAGATTTTTCCTCCCTTAATCAAAGTTCTAAAAATGTTAAATAAACATATATAGGGAGGGATAGTTGGTTGAAGGTGCATATGCGGACTATGTACCAAGTAAGCTTCATAGCTTAGCCGGAAGAGTATAAATGATGCCTAAAGCTCATTTATGGTTGCGTAGCCTTACGAATGGAGCATATGATGCTAAGGAATCATTATGCCATTCCACGGACTCGATGATACATCACTTGGATGTATTTTACGGAACGACCTATACGGACTAGGACATTACGACTATTGCTTGGCCACAGCCTAGCAAACGAGTTGGATTAATTTGCTTTTCCCTTCGAGGATGAACTACGGTCTGTGCTTGATCCCTTTAGAGTAGGGAAGGGTACGTAGGCAGCCGCAATGAGTTGCAGCATTTCCGGTCCAGCACGTTGTCGCTCATATCATCTAATTTTGATATGATTGCGGCAGATTGACCCCTCATATCATCTAAGCTTGGTAGCTCGATGCAAGTGATGATTGTGGTTAGGATTGATAAGTCTTAGTTGCATGCCAACAAGTGGATGATCATACTTCCTATCAAGCTACAAAGAGCAAGTTATAGCCTATTTGGAGGCTAAAAACCCGAGTGTCGTAATTTAGCCCAAGAGGAGTCCATTTTAATAGGAAACGTCCCAAATATCAAGGCATGTTGATCTAAAGATCCATATGGTCACCATAATATAGCCAAATTCCATCGTTTAGGGCTTCAAAAGGCCGTTTTTGCCATTTTGAGGAAAGTTTTTGCTTTCTTAATAAACCCTTTGCGGATTAAGGGTGAGTTGGAACGGTGTGGAAGCTAAGTTAGCTGCATCATGCTCCAAGAGAATACTTGCAAGGGCAAATGGACGTGCATTTGCCTAAGATTTAAGTCCCGGATCGGAGCTTCATCATGGCACATCGGGGATGTTACGGCCTGCGGGTCAACGCGCCAAAGGCGTAATTTTCCGGTCCGTCACAGTTGGTATCAGAGCAAGTTCCGAGAAAACTCTAGGGACTTGTGCAGAGTGGACTCATTGTCGAGTATTTCCTTTAATGGAAAACTATAAGTTGGAGAGTAGGCCAACTTTTGCGTGGAAAGAGTTTGTAACTGCTGGGCCAGTTACTTTGCAAATCGAGTTGAGCTTGTCCATGTGATGTGAGTTTGCCTGGCCTAAGTGGCACACCATTTACGAGTGGATATCCGGAAGACCGTCTGGGACGATGGGTAGACAATGGGACTGATCATCCCCACACGTTGGCAACTATCCAAGGGTGTGCGTTGTCAGGCCTGGATAGCATCCCACTTATGAGTGGAAACCTGGATGACCGTTAGGGACGGTGGGCAACTGGAAAACTGTTCCACACAGTACTATGCTAAAATTTTGTCATTTCTATGACACCTTTAAACTTTTGAACCTTAGGGATTCCTGGGTGGTAATATGTGATACTATTCAGGATACCCGGTCGAGATATCCTTTTGGCACTGGCCAATTGCGATTCTTGGTATTGTTGTGGGCACTTTTGGATTCCTGTGCAGGTGGTATGGGACATGTGCTCAGAAGGTCTAAATTGTTGTTCATGACAACTTAAGGAAACCCGTGATTTCTAAGCATCTGGTATGGGACTTTTGCTCAGGAAATCCAAACCGAAGAGATTGTCCACAATAGTTTTTATTTTGAATTTCGAGGACGAAATTCTTTAAAGGGGTGAAGAGTGTAACACCCCGTGTTTTTAGCATGGCGCATGCTAAAAGATGCGCCAAGGGCTGAGATGAAGATTCATCCAAAGCTTTCGTTGGTTGGTAAGAGGTAGATTGGCTTAAGGCCAATACCGCGCCAAAATGGCGCATTATGTTTGGAATTTGGCCAAGAGCCAATTATCGTGTCAAAGGATGCATTTGGCCAAGGGAAAATATTGGGTGCCAGGTAAGGCATATCGCGTATGCATATTTTCCTTAACCAATATGACATTAGTTGGAAGTTACATTGGCCAAGATCCAATCTCGCACCCAGGGTGCTTCAGGCCAATTGGGTAGATGGCATTAAGAATGTACATCCATCATAGCTGGACACTGGTGTGGCCTATTGGCTAAAGTCGGAAATACAGCCATCACGGCCCTTCATCGGGTTTGGCTCGGGAAATGTGCAGCCATCCTGGACGGGCATAAGAACTGACATGTGAGCCAGAACTGAATGTACAGCCATATTGGCCGGTTATTCAGGAAAATACATGGCAATGGCCATGAATAGTAAAACGGGGAGTTGATGAAAGATTTTTCCTCCCCTAATCAAAGTTGTAAAAATGTTAAATAAACATATATAGGAAGGGGTAGTTGGTTGATGGTGCATATGCGGACTATGTACCAAGTAAGCGTCATAGCTTATCCGGAAGAGTATAAATGATGCCTAAAGCTCATTTATAGTTGCGTAGCCTTACGAATGGAGCATATGATGCTAAGGAATCACTATGTCATTCCACGGACTCGATGATGCATCACTTGGATGTATTTTACGGAACGACATATACGGACTAGACCATTACGACTATTGCTTGGCCACGGCCTAGAAAACGAGTTGAATTAATTTTCTTGTCCCTTCGAGGATGAACTACGGTCTGTGCTTGATCCCTTTATAGTAGGGAATGGTACGTAGGCAGTCGCAATGAGTTGCAGAATTGTCGGTCCAGCACGTTGTCGCTCATATCATCTAATTGTGAGATGATTGCGGCAGATTGGCCCCTCATATCATCTAAGCTCGGTAGCTCGATGCAAGTGATGATTGTAGTCAGGATTGATGAGGCTTAGTTGCATGCCAACAAGTGGATGATCATACTTCCTATCAAGCTACAAAGAGCAAGTTAAAGCCTATTTGGAGGCTAAAAACCCGAGTATCGTAATTTAGCCCAAGAGGAGTCTATTTTAATGGGAAACGGCCCAAATATCAAGACATGTTGATCTATAGATCCACATGGTCACCAGAATATATCCAAATTCCATTGTTTAGGGCTTCAAAAGTCCGTTTTTACCGTTTTGAGGAAAGTTTTTGCTTTCTTAATAAACCCTTTGCAGATTAAGGGTGAGTTGGAACGGTGTGGAAGCTAAGTTAGATGCATCATGCTCCAAGAGTATACTTGCAAGGGAAAATAGACGTGTATTTGCCTAAGATTTAAGTCCCGGATCGTAGCTTTATCATGGCGCATCGGGGATGTTACGGCATGCGGGTCAACGCGCCAAAGGCGTAATTTTCCGGTCCGTCACAACTTTGTTACTTGTGGCAAGTTAAAGTCAAGGGACTTACCGCAGGAAAATAATATGTGATGTTATTAGGTTTTGTTTTGGATGGTCACCCAAAACTTGGCCCAAGTTTGTCAATTCGGTGGCTAACTTCGATGAATGAGAACGCATATCATGAAGGAGGGTAGCCATTGATTATGGATACCTTGTGTTGGCGCCCTGATAATGGCGCAAGGGCGTTTTGGTGTACACCAGTAGTAATGTAGCATGGCATGCATGGTTCGTGCATGCCAGTGGCACGGTGGTGAAAGTGGCACCTAGCGTAGCCATGGCCACTATATTTAGGCGGATGGTCTCCTGAAACTTGTCACAAGCCTATCAGTTTGGTGGAGAACTTGGATGGCTGAGATTGCATCTCATGAGGAAGTATGGCCATATCTCGTTGTATAGAAAAGTGGCATCATTCGCATAGTAGTGCCTGGCGTATCCATGACATAGCGGCATGCCATTGGTGTAGTCGTGGCATTGTGGCGTATCCAAAACTAGGATTTGGCTCTGTGGCCAAAGTTAGGGCTTCGCGACAAGGCCAAGGCTAGGGTTTGGCGTCGTGTCCAAGGCTAGGGATTGGCTCCGTGTCCAAAGTTAGGGCTTGGCGGCGTGGCCAAGGCTAGGTTTGGCGTCGTGGCCAAAGTTGGGGCTCGGCGACGTGGCCAAAGTTGGGGCTTGGCGACATGGCCAAGGCTAGGGTTTGGCGGCGTGGCCAAAGTTGGGGCTTGGCGGCGTGGCCAAGGCTAGGGTTTGGCACCGAGGCCAAAGTTTGGGCTTGGCAGCGTAGCCAAGGATAGGATTTGGCGTCGTGTCTAAAGTTAGGGCTTGGTGGCGTGGCCAAGGATAGGGTTTGGCGTCGTGGCCAAAGTTTGGGCTTAGAGGCGTGGCCAAGGATAGGGTTTGGCGACGTGGCCAAAGTTGGGGCTTGGCGGCGTGTCCAAGGCTAGGGTTTGGCGTTGTGGCCAAAGTTGGGGCTTAGGGGCGTGGACAAGGCTAGGGTTTGGCGTCTTGGACAAAGTTGGGGCTTGGCGGTGTGGCCAAGGCTAGGGTTTGGCGCTATGGACAAAGTTGGGGCTTGGCTGCGTAGCCTAGGCTAGGGTTTGGCGCCGTGGACAAAGTTAGGGCTTGGCGGCTTGGACAAGGCTGGGGTTTGGCGCCCTGGACAAAGTTAGGGCTTGGCGGCGTGGCCAAGGCTAGGATTTGGCGGCGTGGCCAAGGCTAAAGTAGCTCGTGGCATGTTGTGGACTATGACAAAATTAGGTTTTCGACCAATGCTACTGATGCAAAAGTCTTGTTTCGATCAT
Source organism: Papaver bracteatum (assembly GCA_023529315.1). NCBI lineage: Eukaryota > Viridiplantae > Streptophyta > Magnoliopsida > Ranunculales > Papaveraceae > Papaver > Papaver bracteatum. Next base: position 934,558 of record JAJJWX010001985.1, read on the forward strand.
GAAATCCTAATTGGAGTCCGTTATGGCATTGGCCACGAATTTAGAGCGGATTAGCACGTGGTGGCGCCATTTGTGGCACATTGGCATGTTACTGCGGCAGAGTGGCATGTTGTCATGCCGCTTGATATATGTTTGTAGCAGGGCGTGTTTGGCTTTCCAGTTAGTATGGTGGCGCGGCAGGGTGCGTTTGGCCTTTAATGTATGGTGGCAAGTTTAGAGAGACCTGATTGGTCAAGAAAGGGGGTCGTCCAAACATAAGGCACGACCATACCTATAGCGCTTGTGGCACAGTTAAAGTGACCTGATTGGTCGGCAAGAAGGGGAGGGCCGGACAAGCATGGGCGCGGATACACTTCTGGTGTGAGTGTGGCAGCTTTAGAATAACCCGATTGGTCGATGGGAAATGGGGCCGGCAAGTATGGTCCTAACCACAACTTGTGTGTGTGTGGCGAGTTTAAAGCGACCTGATTGGTCGAGGGAAATAGGGACGGTTTGGGATGGGGTATGGTCAATGGCAAGTGGCGCCAGCTGGCCTAAGGTATGGACATGCCTCCCTTTGTTTCTGCGCTCCATGTTTTCTAATTTTGGGCAAGGATTTTCCCTTACTAATCCATGGGGGATTAATTTCTTAGTTTTCCTAGGCTTACTTTCTGAAAAAGCGGGGGTCTAACAACCACACCCAATCTTTCGCCTAGCAATATGTATGGACAAACTACAATATACTTTCTAGAGAATCAACTAGACAGTCAGACTCAATTTAGATAAAAAGTATATCAAAGAGTATATATCTCTATCTCTCTATTTAAATCTTACACAAGCAAACTGCGAGTTTCAATTTAAATACAAGAGAGATAAACTTGGATGGTACCAAAGACCAATATCCAAGTGTCAATCAATTTAAATCAAAAACCAAAAGGTCATGTATTCTAATTGGTTGAACTTCAACGCACAACCTGTATTATTTCAATTATAAAGATAAACAATATAATGAGAAAAATGAAATAACACAGACACTAGAATTTTGTTAACGAGGAAACCGCAAATGCAGAAAAACCCCGGGACCTAGTCCAGATTAAATATATACTGCACTAAGCCGCTACAGACACTAGCCTACTCTAATCTAACTTCGGTATGGACTGTAGTTGAACCCCAATCAATCTCATACTGATCCAAGGTACAGTTATGGTCCTACGCCTCTGATCCCAGCAGGATGCTACGTACTTGATTCCCTTGGTTGATCTCACCTACAACTAAGAATTGCTACGAATCAAAGTCGAAGACTTTAATAAACCAATCTGTATCACACAGAAAAGTCTACAATAATAGATAAATTCATCTCCCATGAATATATCTACGAGTTTTTGTTCCGTATTTTGATAAATCAAGGTGAACATGAACCAATTGATAAAAACGGACTTATATTCCCGAAGAACATCTCAGTATATATTATTAATCACCTCATAATAATCTTAATTGACGCAGCGAAAAAAGATATTGTGGAATCACAAACGATGAGATGAAGATGTTTGTGACTACTTTTATATCTTGCATATCGGAGATAGAAATCTCAAGCCAATTATTATAATTGTACTCGTACGATAGAAACAACAAGATCAGATCACACAACTAGTATCACACAGAATGTGTGGGGATAGGTTTCCCAGTTGCTAGAGTTGTCCCTTATATAGTATTTCGAATCAGGGTTTGCAATCAATGTTAGCTTGCTAACAAAGCATTCAATATTCACCATTAGATGAAAACCTTATTAGATTCAAGCTAATATTTATCAACCGTTAAATCAAAAACATAGATTGTTACACACACATGTAATGCACGTCTCTAGGCTTGTGTAACCGTACCCAAACTTGTACATTAGTTAGTTCAACAATAGTTAACCAAATGGTTAGCCATATGATAACTTTCATATCAACCATATTCTTCTTCACCATAACTAGTTCAAATGACTCGGATGAACTAGTTAGAGAGTTTTTCAATTACTTAGATATTTATGTACTACACAAGACACAATTGAAGCAAAAACGATTTGATTCACTCGAATCGGTTCATGAACTGTATAGACACGGTTTGCAATTTCATTTCTTAGTTTATAAAGATAAGTTCAAAAACATCGTTTTTAGACATAACCTACTCAAGTTCGCGGATGGAGTTCACAAACTCCAGCAGAAATTCTAGGGTCAAGAACTTACGCCAGTTCGCGAACTGAAGCTCACGTACTTCTCCGGTTCTCTTGATAAACAAAGTTCGCAAACTTTGGTTCAAGGAATAAGGACTTATACATATATGTGTTTCAACAACAATGATTATATCCTCCAATGGTTATATTATCTAAACTCTCATTTCAATCATTTAAACATTCTCAGAGGGCGTAATATAGTTGTTATTCAATAACTATTTTTCGTCAGAGCAATTTTCAAAGTGATTAAAACTTAACATGACTTTAGTCACTAGGTAAAGATGAACTTGGCTAAAGCGAAAGCTTTACCAACACATATTTCGAGAAATAGATAAGCGAGATATACTCATCTCGAAATACCACATGTGTATAATCTTAGTCTATATAGTAAAACGACTTTTGTCTCAAGATAAGAGATATAGTAGATATACTTTTGAGTGATAGATAAGTTCGAGTATCCACATACCTTTTAGTCGATGAAGATCTACCAGTTCCTTGAGTAGCCCTTCGTCTTGTACGATGATTCCCATGGAGTTCTTGAGATCAACTACACTTTCTATCCTGGTCCGAGACCTTAGTTATAGTATACTAGAAATCAAGACTTTATAGTTTTGATCACTAACATTGACAAACATGCTTGAGATAGCAACGCATGCGAGTTCTACTGAGCAATGATTTAACAATCTCCACCTTTATCAAATTTAGTGACATGAATACGAAAAATATATAAATAAACTTTGTAGCTCCTATTCCACATGTCTAATCTTCAACATTACTCAAAATCTTCGTCACTTCCAAGTACTCCAATGATCCCAAAGGTTATAAGTTTAGCATCATCGTTGTTGAAAATCCATAGCTATAACAATGAGAAAACAAGAGTTCTCAATCATTGTTATTCAGTCTCATAGTATCATTACACAGCATCAAAGTCCAATTGCATCACAACTTTAACAACAATACTATGGTGATATGTCACACCCCCTTAGTCAATACTCCATCTCACATGGAAACCACTCTCCCTTACATAATGATCCGAAAAACATATGTATTTGTAGTGTGAACTACATATTAATTCTCCCCCTTTTTGTCAATAAAATTGGCGAAGGTACAAGAACGGGATCATAATGAAATTTTCGTAAGAGACATTTCATGACCAAAGGCATCATAAAGCCGAAGCTAAATGCATTAATCAAGGAGTCTATAAAGATACAAGATTTGGCAATTAAGCACAAGTTCAATTAAGAACTCTCCCCCATAAAATGTCATTCCCAAAGGAACAACAAGAGCAACCTTAATTTCAAAAGAAAAGAAGGATTTATTTGGACAACAAATCACATACAAGTATGAATTTGAATCCAAAAGAATATTCAATCAAATTAACCGTAAGCGAACCCATGATTAATTCAATCAAATATTCTCAACACAAGTAAACATATGGAGACTTAAAAACTCAATTAGATTAATCACAAGAGAACCCATAATTAATCTAATCGGAATACACAACTATACTAATCACAAAAAGTAATCAATTTAATCGCTCATACTCACATAAGAAAATATATGGAGCAATGACTAAGTTAATCATGAAAATAATCAACCCAGTCAAAAACGCTCAAACATAAGAAAAGCTTACGGAGTCATAACTAAATAACCAAACAAGATGATTAATTTAGTTCAATATGCTCGACATAAAGTACCTTACGGAAAAACAACTAAGCTAATCACAAACTAATCAACTTTGGTTGTTTAGTGCTCAACATAAGACACATTACGGAGCCTCACAGTAATACATAAAATATGGATCAGGGAATATCAATTAATGCGGAATGCACAAGGATTCATTCTATGTTTCCATCACCATTTGCACAATGACATACAATAGACATAATCCTTGAAATACAAAAGATTTTAACCTATCTTCCATCAAAAATTGACATAATAGGCTTAACTTTTATATTTGTCAAAAGTCCATTCATTCTTTTATCAATACTTCCATATTAACTCATGAACGACTTTACTTTTGACAAATTATGGGATAATCAAGTTCACATATGTAAACACACATATCCCATAACAATATTGCAATATATAAAACCATAAAGATTAATACTGCAAAAATCATCTTCCATACAAATTTAGAATTTAAACCAATAAATCTGAAAACACGAAGATGAAAACGTTGGACATAGCTATGTTTAATCATAATAATGGCTATTCCAAACTCTAGTTATTTTTCTAAACAAAACACGAAAAATAGAAGATTTACTAGGCGGTAAGAAATCACAGTTCATTGAGAACCTCGTATCTTTCAATGAAACCATAAAAGAATGTATCACTGATTTCCTTTATTCTCTTGACTGTAAACACACCATGTTCATGAGTTAGAACGCTAACTTTGCGATCAACAACCCGAGCAAGTTGTCTATCTTTGGCACAGTCCATGATGAGCTTCTTTTGATTCTGTATCAGAATATTCTGATTAGCAAGAATTCTGGCATGACCATCTAGAAGTTGGTTTATTTGCAATTGAAGATTTGAAAACTCGACCTTTGAATCGTTCTGAAAACGAGTTAAGTTCTTGACAGAATCATCAATCCAGGAGTTGTGATCCTTTGTTTCAAGCATCTTCTTTAGAACCATCTCCTGAATCGACTCACATTCCTGATTGTCTTCCTTCATATCAATACGCACAATCTCTTGAGATTTTGTAGAGTTCTCCATATGATATTTTAAAGGAAAAAACTCAATATACAATAAGTATATATATATGCGTTTATAAACAAGAGTGGGAAACTCTGGTTTAGGAAACCCTAGGAGATCATGAGAGAAGGACGTGAACGTTTGCGGACCATCAACATAAAAAAATAAATCAAACAAAGATAATATACAACATACTTGAGTATTTCCCAATTATTTTCCTTGCACCTCTCAAGTTAGACACAAGGATACAAATACCTGGAATCAGGTGTTTGAGTGGAAACTAGTCCCACTATGATCATTGGAAAATGAGTTGTATATCTCAGCTGACAGTTTGATCTTTGTGTTATTCACCTTTCTTAAGTTGACTTTCATCCCTGAAGGGTAAGACATGGCGTTTTTAACATATCCGTTACAAGGCTTTTTCTTAAGACTAAATATATGACCTATTGCAATTGGTTCAAGAGGATCAGAATAGATAGGAATCCATTTTCTAGACTTAGGTTTACCAAAAACATTCTTATAAGCACATGGAATGCTTTCTTTAGCAACACAATAATTTATGCCAGAATGCACTTGAGCCCTGTAATGATTTCTATAATAGAGATCATTTTTATAAGGTTTATGATTTTCTATGAGCATGTGATTCACTGCAGTAGTCGACTGACTATTCGTTCCATTGACAGTGAAGAGAATCAAATTATGAAGATAAGAAATTTGTTTCCTTCTAGCAAAGCAATGGATAGCATAGTGATTCCATTTCCCACAGAAAGTACAGGTTCGTGGAGGTGAATAAATAATAAGAACCTATTTTAACTTCATAGCCATATGAGAAGATTGCAAATTATGTAAACCTTTATTGACACAATCTTCTTCTGGAGAACATTTCGTCTTGTACAAAACATCATGAGAATTAGTTTGTACAAAGGATTTTCTCCTTAAAACAAAGTTTTCCTTTTCCAAGGATTTGCACTGTTTATGGGCTAGAGTAAGAGATGCAAATAGTTCATCTTTTTCGACACGAAGTCTGTTAAAATTTGATGAATGCGTCTCAATCAAACATTTCTCCCTAATTGAGTCTTCTTTAACAATATCCTCAAGAGCACTAATCTTTTCATGTTGTAGAGTAGTTTCTTGGAGAAGTTTCTCAATATTCTCAGAGAAGTACTAAATGATGTTATAGAGATCACCTTCTTGATCAAGAGACTTTTCAAACTCATCAATAAGCTGATCATGATCCTGAAAAATTAATGATCTCACCGGAAGTTTTTGAAATTCTGGTGAGCTCATTTCCAGCTTTTGCCAAAGTATCACATGCTTCATGAGAAAAAGAAGTGTTAATTTCAGATTGAACAATCTTTCTACCTCGGGATTCGAAAGAATCAACTAATTAAGGATCAATCCTTTGAGGTGTTTACAAGACACTTGGCGTAATTAAAAGCTTTAGGAGACATCTTGGTAGGCGTATACAAGATGTTGTCCTCATACTCAGATTGCCTCAAACATGGACTTGTAAGGTCTTGAACGTGTTTTCCTGCTATGATACCAATTCAAAAAGCAGGGGTCTAACAACCACACTCAATATTTCTCTTAGCAATCTGTATGGACAAGCTCGAATATACTTTCTAGAGAATCAACTAGACAATCAGACTCAATCTAGATAAAAAGTATATCAAAGAGTTTATATCTCTATCTCTAGATTTAGATCTTACTCAAGCAAACTGCGAGTCTCAATTTAAATACAAGAGAGATAAACTTGGATGGTACCAAAGACCAATATCCAAGTGTCAATCAATTTAAATCAACAACCAAAAGGTCGGATATTCTAATTGATTGAAGTTCAACGCACAACCTGTATTATTTCAATTATAAAGATAAACAATATAATGTGGAAAATGAAATAACACAGACACCAGAATTTTGTTAATGAGGAAACCGAAAATACAGAAAAACCCCGGGACCTAGTCTAGATAAAATATACATTGTATTAAGCCGCTACAAACACTAGCCTACTCTAAGCTAACTTTGATCTAGACTGTAGTTGAACCCTATAAATCTCACACTGATCCAAGGTACAATTATGCTCATACACCTCTGATCCCAACAGGATGCTACGTACTTGATTCCCTTAGCTGATCTCACCCATAACTAAGAGTTGCTATGACCCAAAGTCGAAGACTTTAATAAACCAATCTGTATCATACAGAAAAGTCTACGGTAATAGATAAATTCGTCTCCCACGAATATACTTACGAGTTTTTGTTCCGTTTTTTGATAAATCAAGGTGAACATGAACCAATTGATAAAACCAAACTTATATTCACGAAAAACAACTCAGTATTATCAATCACCTCACAATAATCTTAATTGACACAACGAAAAAAGATATTGTGGAATCACAAACGATGAGATGAAGATGTTTGTGACTACTTTTATATCTTGCATATCGGAGATAGAAATCTCAAGCTAAATATTATAATTGTACTTGTACGATAGAAACAACAAGGTCAGATCACACAACCACAATAAAAGTAGTATCGGTCTAGCTTTACAATCCCAATGAAGTCTTTAAGTCGTTAACTCGGTTTAGAATAAGAAACCAAAGGTTAAAGGAGAATCAAATCTAACTTAGAACAACTAGTATCACACAGAATGTGTGGGGATTAGGTTTCCCAGTTGCTAGAGTTGTCCCTTATATAGTCTTTCGAATCAGGGTTTGCAATCAATGTTAGCTTGCTAACAAAGCATTCAATATTCATCATTAGATGAAAACCTTATTAGATTCAAGCTAATATTTATCAACCGTTAGATCGAAAACATAGCTTGTTACACACACATGTAATGCACGTTTCTAGGCTTGTGTAACCGTACCCAAACTTGTACATTAGTTGGTTCAACAATAGTTAACCAAATGGTTAGCCATATGATAACTTTCATATCAACCATATTCTTCTTCACCATAACTAGTTCAAATGACTCGGATGAACTAATTAGAGAGTTTTTCAATTGCTTAGATATTTATGTACTACACAAGACACAATTGAAGCAAAAATGATTTGAATCACTCGAATCGGTTCTTGAACTATATAGCCAAGGTTTGTAATTGCATTCCTTAGTTTATAAAGATAAGTTCACAAACATTGTTTTTAGACATAACCTACTCAAGTTCGCGGACTGGGTTCACGGAATTAAGTTCCCGGATGGAGTTCACAAACTCCTGCAAAAAATCTCGGGTCGAGAACTTCTGCCAGTTTGCGGACTGGGTTCGCGGAATGAGTTCGTGGACTGAAGCTCACGTACTTCTCCGGTTCTCTTGATCAACAAAGTTCGCAAACTTTTGTTCAAGGAATAAATACTTATACATATATGTGTTTCCACAATAATTCTTATATCCTCCAATGGTTATATTGTCTAAACTCTCATTTCAATCATTTAAACATTCTCAGAGGGCGTTATATAGTTGTTATTCACAAATTATTTTTCGTCAGAGCAATTTTCAAAGTGATTGAAACTTAACATGACTTTTGTCACTAGGTAAAGATGAACTTGGCTAAAGCGAAAGCTTTACCAACACATATTTCGAAAAATAGATAAGCAAGATATACTCAGCTCGAAATACCACATATGTATAATCTTAGTCTATATAGTAAAACGACTTTTATCTCAAGATAGGAGATAGAGTAGATAGACTTTTGAGTGATAGATAAGTTCAAGTCTCCACATAACTTTTAGTCGATGAATATCCATGATAAGTGCTTAAAATACATCTTTCGAATATCGATTTCTTATGCTTTTCTTAGCTATTTTTCTTGTATTTTTGTATATTACGCTACTTTTGAGTTATCAGGTGCCATGGAGTCATTTGGAGCAAAAGAAGAAGAAATCATCCAATTTGGGAGAAAAAGAGCAAAAGATGTCATTTCATGGCGAACATCTGGAGACCAATCATGGTTAAGGGGCAACTCTTTTGGAGGAGCATTAAAAACAACCAGCTGATGCTAAGAGGTGGCCACAAGTTATAGGGCACCCACTGGGGTATCCCTTATCTTATGCAATGGGGTGTCATTATCCAACCCTTCTTCTTTAACCTAAATCGAGAGTTTTTATTCTCTCAATCATTTATTTACATTTCCCTAAAATTGAGAAGAAGGAAAAGCTGCGTAGCAGCTAGAGCAATCGAGAAATAGAAATTAAGAATGAGAGGCATCTACTGCTGCTGTTGGTCAGAGTGATTAAAAGAGATATTATATATCAATTCTAGTTATTATGATAAGGGCATGTTAGTGAATGAAAATGAAATCCTTAACCAATACTTTCACATATTTGAATTGCTTGCTTTATTTCTTTGTTTTTCTTTTCTTTTACTTTTACTTTATAAAAATCAGAAAACCCCCCTTGTTATTTATAGGAAACCGAAAATATATTGACAACCTAGTCCTCTTTGTGGGAACGATCCTTTCTTTCTCTTGCTATATTTATATTTTGAGTAGTGAGAAAGTGTAATTTATTTTTGACGCCTACGACAACGATCAAATTTTGGCGTCGTTGCCGGGGAGGCAGCGGTTGTCATTTGTTTTTGGTTTCTTTTTTTTTGTATTGTTTTTGTTTTATTTTCTGGTTTTTAACCTTGGTTTGAGAATCTTATTTCAGGTACTTGTTTCTCATGGAAGGAGCATATTGGATCAATGGATACGCCTTTCAACCTCCTCAACACTATGACAATTACCCACCAACTTTGGGATACAATCAAAACCAATTTATTGGCTATGATGCATATCCTAGACAACCTTATGGTGATTTTCATACATTCCAACAACAACCTTGTAGTGGGTATGTAAGTCAAGCACCTAGGTGGGATAATTCTACTGCTAATTGGCTTCATTCGAGTTGTATGCAGATCATGAATGGATTATAAGACATGCAACAAATGCTAGACTAACTTGATCGTAATAGAGAGAACGTCGCACAAACCAAATTCTGCAACAATTTTTCTTACCCGACTCTGGATCGTATTTATGATCATTCACCCATTCAAAGGGAATAGTCATGGGAAAGAGAACCTATTGTAGTCAATGGTGGTAAGCATGTGAACGTCAAGAAACTTGCACATAAATTATACAAGTTGGAAGATGATGGAGCCTCGGAAGAGCTTGTCGATGAAATTAGTAGGACCATTCATATGGAACTTAAACGACGTCATGATAAAGGTTGGGAAACCGACGACGATTCTTATTATGGTGAGTCTGAAAATGAAGACGAAGATGATTATGTTAAAAAGGACCAACCTTTGGAGATATTTGGTGACATTAGTGTAGTTGACTCAACTCTTGATCTTTATAATGATCAAGCACATATTCAAAAGGTACATGAGTATGATGAAACTAGTGTTTTACAGAACATTACAACAAGGTTTGAGTCTAATGAAGAGGAATATGTTGAGAATGAAACAGTTATGACCAATATTGTGGAAGAACCAATTGAGCTTGCATATGATTGTAATGATGATGTTGATGCTGAGATTTTGGTTAAGGCAGAAACATACAAAGAATGGTTGCAAAGTTTGATAGAGGACCATGATATACAAGAGGTGAATGAATAATTCACTTGAGTTTTTCAAGGATGAAGAGGATTTCGTAATAAAAGAGATTGTGCAAGGTTTGTATAACCCTTTGCATATTGTTTCTTCTCCTTTACCTCTTATTGGTTTGAATGTATGTGCTTCGAGAATATTGTTAAATGACTTTGTTTCTCGATATCCTCCATTAGAGAAACTTGATTCTCATACTATGCAGGTTTGTGAACAAGAAACCGTGGAAGTACCCGACTCCTATATTCTTTACCCACTTCCAAGTGTGGAAAAGAATAAGTGTGGGGAAGCTTTTATCGGTTAATAGCTTCGTTTTTGTTTTATATTACTAATATTTGTGTGAAGCTAGTGTTTTCAAAACAAGTGCTATGGATGGATCCCCAAATTTTCAGATTGTTAATATATGGGGAATGAATCTTACAAGAAGCTAAGTCGAGCCGTCGACTTTAAAACAAGCGCTAAGTGGGAGGCAACCCACCGGTTTTGTATCTCTTATCCTTTTGCTTTTTATTTTCTTTTTGTTTCGTTTATTTATTTTTCTTGTTCCATATCATATTAGGATTTCCCACCTTGATTTTACTAGGAGGATTCAATTACATTGAGAACAATGTAAGTTTTAAGTGTGGGGGAGTGTTTGGATGTTTTGCATATAGAGTTTTTAGCCTTTTTGAGTCAATTTTTCAAAATTTTTGCATAAAACCTCTAACTTGTAGAAATTTTAGAGTCACTAGCATCCTTCTAGGTATGTTTACATAGAGAATTCTAACCGACATAACTGAACTTGGAAGTGTTAGGGAACTACATTCGGATTTCTTACGAATTGGAATGTTAAATAATGGATTTAATCATGCCGGTGATGCAAATTAGGAGCAGGGAGAAATGCATTATTAGAGCTGTTGATCAATCATTAGTGGAGACTACCCATTTTCATATCAACCAAGGCACCGACCAGAAATTATTCCATGACTAAAGAGCTTCTTTTGAGTGTGTGTTACCGTACGTTAATTCCGGGTAGAATGGTGAGCTACCCAACTTCACACCAATTTCAGCACTATTTTTGATCTCTTGAGTGCTAATTTTTTTCAATCATGAGGGTGACGTCTATGGATGAAAGCCTCCTTCTTGTAGTTTGATTGGAAGTTAGCACCATTCTCTCTCTCGACAACAACGGGTCCATAGAAACACCATAAACATTAACAAGGAGCGACATAAAAATCTACAAGGAAAGTTGAAGACGTTCAAGGTTTGCAAGAAAGAATGGAACAAGAAAAGAGCAAATTTCATATTCAAGTAAATCAACATACAATAAGCATATTTTTACATATTTATTGAAGACTTACAATATAATGAGCGGAATTTTACATACAAATTGAAGACTTATTTACAAGAGCGAAGTAAATCAAAAGGTGAGAATTATTGAAGTTTATGATTTCGAGGCGATACAAGTTGTGAAGAATCAAGCGGTAAAGTACTTTTCCACATCCATGGTTTGTTTTATTTTTCACCTTGTTTTGTATTTTGTTTCTCTTGTCTACAAAAAAAAAAAAAAAAAAAATGAGACAAGAGAAATATCTATTATTGTGTTTGTTTGTTTTTTTTATTTAATAAGCCGTGGGGAAGGGAAATCTATAAGGAAGTTTCAAGCAACGAGGATTTTAAGGAAAAAGGTTACAAATTGTCAAGGATTTACGAAGTTCAAGAGTTCATCATCAATAGTTGAAGCCGAAGACGAAGACCAAGAAGATAAAGACGAAGAGAGGAAGACGTTTCTATTAGATGCTATGAGAGTGGTGCTATCGTAATTGGCAATCAGATGTGAATTTGAATAAGTAATCTCATCCTCGATAATAGTGGTTGATTTCCTTTCTTAGAGATCGTCAGAAAAATGGTTTATCAAAATGTTAAAAGATGTGGGTTTTTAAAATATTTTGGAAGTTGTCCTTCCCACCATTCAACATGTTGCAGGATTTCTCTCTTCATACCTACCTACACACATGTGAGACCCATAAAAAAGCCGTCTTTTTGAGTGCAATTTCATAAAATCCTTTTTGGTGAGGCAGAAGTCGAGGCGAAATTCTTATTGATCGCTCTCAAACACGTATTCTCTCATTATGGTGTGGTTATTTCTCACTCAAGATCTAAGAATGAATATGTTCTTTGGTATTTCTAACTTCTTATTACTAGCATGCAGAAACTCTATGTCCAAATAGCTCTTTGGATGCTTGGGACGCTGGAACGCTTTGAAGTTGGAGTAGGTTTTGTGGGTATTTCTCTAGTAAGCCCTCACGAGACTATAACTCGTCCCCTAGGGACACCTAGGGGTTCAAAGGCTTGTTATTTATGCTAAAAGTGACTGTAGCCTCGACGACACGGAGTTTTTGTGCTTTTTGTTTTGTTTTCTCGAGGACTAGCAAAGAATAAGTGCGGGGAAAGTTGATAAGTGCTTAAAATACATCTTTCGAATATCGATTTCTTATGCTTTTCTTAGCTATTTTTCTTGTATTTTTGTATAATACGCTACTTTTGAGTTATCAGGTGTCATGGAGTCATTTGGAGCAAAAGAAGAAGAAATCATCCAATTTGGGAGAAAAAGAGCAAAAGATGTCATTTCATGGGCGAACATCTGGATCCCAATCATGGTTAAGGGGAAACTCTTTTGGAGGAGCATTAAAAATAACCAGCTGATGCTAAGAGGTGACCACAAGTTATAGGGCACCCACTGGGGTATCCCTTATCTTATGTAGTGGGGTGTCATTATCCAACCCTGTTTCTTTAACCTAAATCGAGAGTTCTTCTTCTCTCAATCATTCATTTACATTTCCCTGAAATTGAGAAAAAGGAAAAGCTGCGCAGCAACTAGAGAAATCGAGAAATAGAAATTAAGAATGAGAGGCATCGGTTGCTGCTGTTGTTCAGAGTGATTAAAAGAGAGATTAAATATCAATTCTAGTTATTATGACAAGAGCATGTTAGTGAATGAAAACAAAATCCTTAACCAATACTTTCACATATTTGAATTGCTTGCTTTATTTCTTTGTTTTGCTTTTATTTTACTTTTACTTTATAAAAATCAGAAAACCCCCTTGTTATTTATAGGAAATCGAAAATATATTGACAACCTAGTCCTCTCTGTGGGAACGATCCTTTCTTGCCCTTGCTATATTTATATTTTGAGTAGTGATAAAGTGTAATTTATTTTTGACGCCTACGACAGCGATCAATCCACCAGTTCCTTGAGTAGTCCTTCGTCTTGTATGATGATTCCCATGGAGTTCTTGATCTCAACTATACTTTTTATCCTAGTCCGAGACCTTAGCTATAGTAGACTAGAAATAAAGACTTTATAGTTTCGATCACTAACATTGACAAACATGCTTGAGATAGCAACACATGCGATTTCGATCGAGAAATGCTCTAACACTTTCGACAAGCAAGGTCTGGTATATTACGCAAGGCGCAAAAGTAATAGATTGAATCTTATGTGTTGACACCGAGTTCTTTAAGTTCATTTCCAGAGAGCAGCATTCTTTTTAATTGAATACTTTATTCAAAGACCTTATCCTTGATATTTGGGAATTCGTGCTACTCTGCTGTGAGTGAACACAAATTGTCATGCCATATCAACATTAAGGGTTCAGCCGGAGAACATAGCATAGAAAGCATTTAGAGAAACTTATATTAAATGCAAGTCGCCGAAATTTACAGAACATCTGGGATGGTTCCTACATGCGCCAGTCGGATAAATATCATATATTGAGTGGCTCATTAAATATGCCAGTGGATTTTTTATCTCTCCTCTCTTCAAATCGGGAGATAAGCTGAGTTAACACGGTTCTGTTCTTCCTCAATCTTTACCTTCTTTTATTTTCCTTTCTTATGAATTATTAGATATTGTTTCATCCTTACTTTCATGTTCTCATTCATCTGAAATGTTTTTTTTTTTTTTTAATTCTTTTGTTCTTATTTGAATCGTTTGTTTCTTGTTTTTATGGCTGCTTAATCCTTTGTTTACCCTATAAGCGTTTGCAGTTACATTATCCCCTAATGGCTTTTGCTAATATTTATGTTGTGATCAAAGCTTTTGCTGAACTAGTCTTTAAGCTTTTGCTTTCAGGATAAAATGATATAGATTTCATTGCTTTTGCTAATGGTGCTTTGTGGAAGAAGTCTCGATGTAAACTCAGTCCTTCTAGAATCGGTTCAACCCAATCCCGCATCATTCAATTTTCAAAGAAATTCAAATTCAAAAAATTCAGAAGTGTGCGAATAATCAGCATTCCTTTTTTGCTAATTTCGCTCATACACAGCTGTTACACTTACCATATTTTGGCTAACTCTCACATATTCAGTTCCCACAATTATAGCTCAGAGTATATTTTGTATTCATCCAGAAAATATCATTCCAACCAATTTTACCCTCATATACCTAATATAGTTCACCTAAACTACTCCCTTAAAACTCTCTCCTTTTTAAGTGCTCAGAAACCCTTTTCTCTTGTACAACTTCATTTAGATTAATTGATAAATCTCGATCTCCAAGTCTCAGAATCAATGGAAGAAGGTAACACTAGCAATGTTATTGATTTAGAAGACAAATTCAAGAAATCTACTTTGGAGATGGGTAATATCAATGAAGTTGCTTTGGTGGATCAAAATTCAGCTAATGAAAAAGAAGAAGATTCCGGAATGGGAATAAAGTGCAATTGGTAAAGTAATTATAGAAGGTAGAATGAGCTATGATACTGTTGTGAAATTCATCACATTCACCTGGGCTTTCTTAACTTTGGAAAATCTTAAAATCATTGAGGTTGAGCCAAATATGATGATCTTCAAGTTTAATGATTGGGATTTGCTTAACAAAGTAATTGAACAACATCCTTGGATCATTAACAAGCATCTCCTGGTTTTCCATGATTACATTCCGGGTATGATCTACACAGAAAAGTATTGGGGCTTTTAGCAGTTCTGGATTCAACTTAAGTACATTTTACCTGAGCATATGAATGCTTTTTCTGTCACTAATTGGTGAAGTTATGAGAGAAGTCATTGCTATTGAACCTAAAGATGGTATACCAGTTAGTACTACTCATGTGAAGGTTTGTGTTAACGTCGATCTATCAATGCCTATGAAAAGAGGTGTTAAGTGTACCACTATGGATGGTGTCACTAAATGGCAAAAATTCTTTTATGAAAGGCAGCCAAAAAACATATGTACTGAATATTACATAATCAATCACTCTAAAAAAGTGTGCAAAGCGGCTGCTGATTACTTAAAATTGGCTCATGAGAAACCATAATTTGTTGGCAAGGTTGACAATATTCTCAAAAAAATTGTTGCTATTAATTCTAATCAAGCTCAGGAGGTTAAGACAAACCAGAAGAAATTCGTCAAAACTGCAGTCTTTGTTCCTCCAAAAGATGGTGATGTGATAAACTTGGATTTTCTTCTTAAGGAAACTGATGTCAACATTGAGGAAGATAGCAGACTACGCAAGCGTTTTAGAGCAGATAATAGCGAGCCAGCTCCTAATTCAACTTTTGAGACTTCATCACAAAGCACCTTAATGATATCCAATGTATCTGACCAGACGGTTCAAAGGATCATTTCTGGAATTAATCAAACTGCTAATGCTAGCAAGTGGAATCAGGTAACCTTCCTAAATCTAGCTAATTTTCTTCATAAAATTCTTAATCTCCCTATACTTCTTTTTTGCTTCTGCTTTCCTTTTTACTTTATCTCTGTAGTAATTCTTACAATATTGTTTTCAGTTTATAGTTCCTTTATTTCACATTTAGTTGCAATCATTAGATACTACTGCATTCATTTGATTTTGTCAAGTTGCATTCATCTTTTTGGTAAAGATTTTACTACTAAAAATAGTCTTGCATTCCTTCATAAACCATCTTACTACATTTATTCTTTTAAATTTAAAACTAGGAATTTAATATTAGCTTCTCTTTTCATCATGAAAATAGTTTCTTGGAATGTGCAAGGGCTAAATTCTCCCGCCACCAAAGATCATCTAGGTGACATAATAAGAACTCAAAACCCAGATACATCTTTCTCTGTGAAACTAAACTAAATGAGGATAAAATGAGAACCTTAATATCCCCTTTTAGATTCCCTAATATTAGATACCTTCAACCAGTTGACCGATTAGGAGTTTTAGTTCTAATGTGGAAAAATTGATTTGTGTGTGACATAGTTGGAGCTGATGATAACATGTTTCATGCAATTGTTCAAAGCCACCCAAATGAGCAGGAATGGCTTCTTTCTTGTATGTATGGTTATTGCAATTACAGAAAAAAGAAGAATCAATGGGACTTCATCAAAGGCATTGGTTCTAATATCAGTCAACCTTGGGTGTTACTAGGAGATCTTAACTTTCATCTTCAAGATAATACTTCTAATGCTTCTTGTTCTTCAGATGGTTTGGTAAATGCAATTCTGCATGAAATTGGCTTAGAAGACTTGGGTTTTGTTGGCAGAGATCATACTTGGACAAACAATAACCTTGGTACACGCAGTAAAAGATCCAGAATTGATATGGCACTTGTTAATGCTACTTGGAATTCTCAGTTTCAGGACTCTAAACTACTTCATATAACTCAACATGGCAGTGATCATTGTACTATAATGATGGTCACAGATTACTCTTTACCTAATCTTTGGAAGCCTTTTAAATTCTTCTTCACTTAGTTAAATGATTCAAGATGTGCAACTGAGATATCCAAAGCTTAGGAAAAAGAAGTTAGTGGATCACCAGGTCATAAATTCATTAAGAGACTACAATTCACTAGAGCTGCTCTCTTAAAATGGAATAAACTTCATTTTGGTAACATCAATCATAATGTGCATAACCTGCAACAAGAACTAGCTGAAGTTCAGAAACTGCCTTTCTCCAATGAAAATATTATCAGAGCTGAAGATATAAGTAAAGAGTTGAAAAAATGGCATCAAATACAAAGTGAATTTAACAAGCAGAAGTCCATAGATAATTTTGTGAAAGACATGGATTACAACACTAAATATTTCCATACTCTAACTAAAAGTAAAAGAGCAAGGAATAATATTGACTCCCTTAGAGACAATAATGGAACATGGTTTCACACTAGAGAGGATATCTCTGCACTACTTACATCACACTTTAAGGATATAAATACTTCTATTTCACCTAGCTTAGAGGAGCAGCATTACACTATTCTGCCTACTTTCATTTCAGATGAAGATAATAGAAGATTACTTACTATTCCTACAGATGAAGAAGTCCTAAAAACTCTAAAAATTATGGAAAACTGTTCTGCTCCTAGTCCTGAAGGCTTCCAAGCTATTTTTTACAAATCTCAATGGAGAACTGTTGGTTCAGATGTTTGTGAAATGGTAAAGAGGTTTTTTACTACTAAACACTTACCAAAACAGCTTAACAAGACTTACATCTCTCTCATACCCAAGAAGAGAAAACCAAAAACTCCTTCAGAATTAAGACCAATTGGTTTATGCAACACTTCATATAAGATAATCTCCAAGATTTTAGTTAACATGATGAAGCCTTTTATGGACTCAATCATTTCTCCTTACCAAGCTGCTTGTGTTTTTGGAAGATTGATAAATGATAACACCATTATTGCTCATGAACTTATTCATTCAATGAAGAGGAAACAAGGGGAAGGTGGTTGGTTGGCTCTCAATCTTGACATGTCAAAAGCTTTTGACAGATTGGAATGGCCTTTTCTTTTGAAAATTCTCACTAGTTTTGGCTTCTGTGAAGAATGGTGTCAAATAATTCATCAATGCGTAAGTACTACAACTCTATTTGTCCTTCTTAATGGGTCTCCTTGTGATTCATTTAATCCCTCAAGAGGAATAAGACAAGGTGACCCACTCTCACCTTATTTGTTCATCTTAGCAATGGAATGCTGCACAAAATGATAAAAGTATCAAAGGTATATCATTTGCAAGAGGTGCTCCCCCAATCAATAATTTACTTTTTGCAGATGATTGTCTTATATTCACTCATGTAAATTTAACCAGTGTGACTAATTTACTTCAAGTTTTGAATGACTTTAGCTCACAATCTGGTCAAGTCATTAATTTTGACAAGTCCTCAGTTTACTTCAATGGTAATATGGAACCTAGCTCTTGTGATATTTTAAGACAACTATTAGGAGTTAATATAATGGATAATAAGGAGAAATACTTGGTCTCTCCCCTCATCATTGGAAAATCCAAAGTTCAAGCTTTTGAAGAATTACAATTGGCCTTTGATAGAAGATTATGTTCATGGAAAGGTACCACTATGCATTAAGATTGGAGAACCACAATGGTTAAGTCAGTTCTAAACTCTATACCTACTTATCAGATGAGCACTTTCAAGATGGCAAAAAAACTTCTAAATAAGATAGACACTGCACAAAGGAAATTCTGGTGGGGATGCAAAGCAGGCAATGGTACTAATCTTGTAGCTTGGAAAAATATGTGCATACCCAAAAATCTTGGTGGTCTTGCTTTCAGAGATCTAGAAATACTAAACCATGCACTTCTGACTAAGTTAGCATGGAGAATCTATCATCAAGAAGATCATCTCTTAAGTAAAATCCTTAAAGCCAAATATCATAAAAATGAAGATTTTCTACATATTACTTCTCAGAAAAATAACACCTCTTGGGTTTGGAAAGGGATTGAACAAGGCCTTACCATTCTGCAACAAAAATTGTTCTATGGAAGTAAACAATGGGAAGAAGATAATGATATGGGAGGACAAGTGGATTTTAGGGCATAATGAACTTGTGATTCCTGCAGACATTACTCACTATCAATATACTTTTGTCTCATAACTCATTCTCTCCAACACAAACAGCTAGAATATCTCTTTACTCAACACTTTATTTCTCCCAAAGATAGTTGATAAAATCAAGAACATGCAACTTTCACATACTGAAGATGATGTTCTCAGATGGTTGCCAGCTAAAGATGGAGTTTTTATAGTCAAAAGTGCTTATAACAAGATCACTGAAAGAAGAATTCAGCACCAAGCTAGTATTAGTTCTGTCCCAAAAACAGTGTGGAAATGCCTGTGGAAGATGAAACTACCTCATAGAGTTATTATTTTTATCTGGAAATGTCTCAAAAATGAAGTTCCAACAAGAGAAAATTAGCTCAGCCTAATCACTTCATGGAATCCCACTGCAGTATCTGCCAAGCTGAAGAAGAATCTCTATTCCACTTACTTCTTATTTGCAATCATGCCAAAGCTGTCTGGAGAATGCTTAATATTAACATTGATCAAGTTATCTTAAACTGCAACAACATTCAAGACTGGATTATCTCTTGGTTCACCAATGTTACTAACTCTAGCACTGAAGAGTTGGAATTCTTGAGGAAAACACTCATGGTTGCTTGTTGGATAATCTGGAAGGAAAGATGTGAATGTGTTTTTGATGATAAAAAACTCAACTCTGTTAACACAGTGGCAAGAATCAAATATCAGCTCATCAGTTTTTCCAGCCGGCCATTACCCAGTATGGAAATTCAATCTGACAGAGTTCTTAGACATCAACACTTACACACACTTATTGATGCTAATACTTTAAACATTTATGTGGATGTTTCTTTTGACTATAATTCTAACACTTCTGGCACTGGTATGGTGCTATTTTCTTCTACAGGTGAGCTTGAAGGATTCAAAGGATCCTATGCAAATCGAATAAGGGAACCAGAAGAAAGTGAATGCATAGATATCCTATAAGCAGTGAGATGGTTTAAAGCTCAGGGTCACACAAGAATCAACATGCTAGCTGATGCACAAAATTTAGTTAACTCTGTAAACTCTGACGACCTCTTTGTCAGATGGGAATATAGGAAAACTATAAGAGACATCAAGATTTTACTTAATTCTTTCAGTTTTTGGAGTTTAAAACATATTTCGAGAGATAATAATAACTTGCCAGATAGTATTGCTAAGAAGGTTAGGTCAGTTGGTATTTCAGTTGAAGTTCTTCATGATGCTTCAAGTTGTCTTAACTCTTTATTTGGCAGGCATATTGCACCTGCCTAAGTTTAATAAAAATTTTACTTTATCTAAAGAAATAATTAAATATGCCAGTGGAGAGGTTAACACTCGTGGCTCCGTTTCCTTACAGAGTGACGTCACATCTGATATAATGTTTTACAATTTTAACCATAATCTAAAAACCACCATCAACAACCACCAAATCAAACCCAACTCAGTTGATATTCCTCAATTAAAAACAAACCCAACTCTCCATGACTTCAGTGACACTTCCTTGCTGAGTACATATCAAGAACCCCATACAAAACCCATCTCCATGAAATATCAATCTATCAAATCCCTCCATGAAGAGCTACAACCCACGGAAATCATTCCCCAAAACTCCATTTACCGTCAACTTGATTCATCTTCTCCCAATAACCGCTAGTGACCAGCTCATTCGAACCAAAACTTGCACCAGCACTGACTATCCAAACACTACCGACTGTAAGCTCTCCATATGATCTATACCACCAGCCGATAAGATTTCACTCTTTGCTCCATCCACCAATTCCATGTAGTTAATTCAGGACAATCCGAGAAAACATATCCAACTCCATTGTAAAACCCAGCAGTAAAACAAACCCATCCATTTGATTCCCCATTTGCCTCTCGATAACTTCCCATACGACCACCATCAGCTTCAATCTATCGCCTAATTTTTCCCATTCGATATCGTCTCGCACCATGAATATCATTTCAGCTCCAACCAATGACAGAAAAGTAACGACATCTGCTTTGAAATCTTCCCGCATTCAGTTTTTTAAGCCCTTGGTGGCTTCACATGCAAGAGAGGATTGAATGCACACAGAAGACGATCCCATGGCCGAGAAATATAACCAAGCACTAGTAGGCACATGCTGTGTTAGCTTGATAATCTACGCTTAACTAAGATGTCTCTTCATTGTGCCATGAGTCAGTTTGGTGCTTTTTTCCGCAACCACCATATGGCTTCCATTTAGACATTTTGATCTGATGATCAAATCCACTTGTGATTTCTACAAAAGCACTAAAATAGTGTCATTAGTCAAAATGCAAGTACTAGCTAATATAAATATGGGTATAAACTATAGTATTTATGTGCTTATCAGTTGCTATAATACAATAAGTGACCACGCATGCAATCCTGAACTCTAAAATATTTGTAGCACCAGTTTTATACGTAACTCTCCAGCGCATTCATAATCCCTATCTTTCACTGACTTGATAAAGTACAAAATTTATACACAGAAACACATGCACCTCTCTGCAACATACATCCTAAAATTAACTAACAAGATTTTATCTGACAAACTTTATGTTAGAACTGATCTTTGTAACAATTATATATTGAAAGAAAAATGAAACCAGCCAGTTATTCACAATACATGCAAATATATACCGGCTGTTGACACTGTCAAAAACCAAAAGTTTTTCATAACACAACCAAATATATACAACAGTTTTTACCAGTATAGTCACTTATGTACCAACATTGACACTGCCACCACCTAGTTTTTCCATAAGTACGTATCCATATGTACTATCAAAAACATACTAGTTTTACATTTTATTTTCCCTTTTCAAGGTAGTACATATTGATATGTTCCTATACATATGTAATCCAAGTATCAGACAATACATATTGATATATACTATTCTCGGCGACTACTTGTTCTACATATCCAATGTAGTACATATTGATGTGTATTCAAGCATAAATTAGCTTCATATCCAGTACATATCAGTATGTAGTGCATCAACAAATCACTTTTTCCCTAAGTACATATCAATATGCACAGAAAATTCATATTCAAGCATTAAGTAAGGCGAAGGGTTTATACAGTACATAATGGTATGTACTACATCAAAGTTTCACTTTCTCCTAAAGCACATATCAATATGTAATGTCGATCTTCAAGAATATCTGAAATTCACATAAGCTTCAGTATATGAATTCTATTGAACAACAAAAATTTTTGGTATTTGATAATCTTTACATCAATCTAATGCGTATGTCCTCTGAAGAGAAAATCAGGAAAAAAATGTATCAAAACACTAGTTTTGATGTAAGATTGAAATTGAAAATTTTAATACATACCTTAATCAGATATGAACCCATTTCAACTTCAACATGAATAAAATATTCTTCATTAACATTAATTTCTTCAGTAATATTTGAAATTCAACTAATTTTTGATAAGAAAGGGGAAAACAGATCTATCTTTGATTACGAGAATCGATGGAGGCAAATCAGACAAATGATTATTTTTTTCCAGATCTACAGCTTTGTTAATGAAATTTTTCATATTTGTTTGATGTCTAGTATCGATTCTTTTTTCGGCTTTTTGTTGGTGATTTCCTTTTCAGATTTCAGGTGATTTTCAATTGTGGGTTTTCAAGTTTGCCATCAATGCCCTAACTAATATGTTAGTTTTGATTTTCAGGTGGTTTCAGAAACTACTTTGAATTGGTTTTTGAGGTTGTGGTTGGTTAACACGTGAATGGTGATGGGAAGTCAAGTAATTTTCACCTTTCAAAAGATTTTTGGACCTTCAGATAACTAGTATTTGCCGTTGGACTAGAGGATAAATAGCAGATGTATTCTTGGATTAACCAGCAAATTTCTCAAATTAAGGGTTACCATGGTATTTAGGCCAAGTCTTGTGTGCTAGATTTGACTTCTAGATTAGATAAAAAGCGTTGAAAATTCTTCTCAAAGCATTGTTTATTCTTCAACACTACTCCTCTCTCTAGATATATCTCGAATGTCAACTAGGAGCGAGAGTTTCGTTGTTCCATTCAGCGCAACCAAAATTTTACTTTTCGCAGAATGGTTCAACCAGATTGTTTTACTTTTTTAATCAGACGGCTGAGATGATTATTCTGTTCCATTCAGTGCAACCATATTCTACTTTTCGCGGAATGGTTAAGTGCATTTGGATGTTAGACTGGAATGACCATAAGACTTGGGTGGGTATTCTAACTGACGTGGACTTCCAATCTAAATGCTAGATGGGAAGGCCATAAGACTAATAGCGCGTATGGATACACATCCAGAAATAACTTTTTGAAGTGAATTTCAAAACAGCTTGTAGAAACAAAAAAATCGACTTTTTGTGAAGCAAAATATCTTGACTTCTCGGAAAGAATTGTATCCAAACGCGCTGTAAGCCTTAGGGAAAGTGTAGGTGGAGGTAAATCCCATCAGATCACTCTCGTATACTATCTATATGAACCCTATTTTGGGGCAGACCCAATAATTTTGGGCCATACAAATAAGACAAAAACATGGGTGCCAATATTATTTCAAGGGTGGCACTTATCCTAATGGTTGTTAAGTTATTATAATACCCCTTCCACTTAATTAAATTCTAATCCTAAAACCATCCCACTAATTAACCAACCACCCACTAATTAACTCACTAACTCACTAACTAATTAACCCTTCTCTCTCACTCTTCTTCTCATCTTCTTCTCCAAAAACACAAACAAAATTCTGAAAATTTCTTTGTTCGATTAAGTTCTCGATTAAACACATTAATGGCACCTCGTGTTAAGCGATGCCCTAGAAATATGATGCCGAATCCTGGTATTGCTTTTGTAGCATCTCAATCTAGGGTTTTTGGAAAGATGGTGATAAAGAGGATAGTGGATTGATTGGTGTTGGAGAGTGAGAAATAGAGCCCGATTCTTTAAAATTGCACATAGAAAAGTATTTCCCACAAACCCATTGCTTGGTTTTTCGTATTTCGTTGATTTGTGACATGTAATCGATGATTCCTCTGGGTTTTGGAAGTTCCAGAGTAGTGTTCGGCTGAAATTTAGCAGCCGAACTTCATTTTTTTTTACAGATGAAGAACAGTTCGACTTATGTTTTGAAAATTGATTGCGCTGAACCTTTGTGTTTGGCTAATACCTTGCCAACCTTTCCCGACCGAACCTGACAAATGAAATTTACCCCAGGTAATTGTCAGGTTCGGCTGCCACGATTAGATTACTTTTAAGCCGAACTTATCTCTGTAAACACTTCGAAAATCTTGCTTTGTATGCTCCAGGTTCGGCTAACTCGTGATGATGAGTTATCAGTCGAACTTATCTTTGTACTCTCAAGTTTTTAGATTTTATTTTGGCCATAACTTCTTCGTCCGATGTCGGAATGGCCTCATTATTTTTGTGTTGTTTTGGCCTTTTCATTCTCTTGAAGATGATGATAATATATCATTGATTTGAATGAGTTTACATATCCACAAGTACAGAACTTTAGTTTTATTAATGATTTTGCATACAACATACTTGAAAATTAATAAAAACATAAACTACATTAGTTACGTACCAAGTCAGTTTGGAAGTGATCTCTAGTATCTTCATGAATGACATCAACAGGCGGTGGTTGATCCTCCATAGTTTCCATTTCAGCAACAATCTACAACAATATCGTACAGGTTTTGGGTTAGGTTCGGCTCACACGCACTACAAGTTCGGCTTATTCGTGTTTGACTTATAAAGACGAACTACATGTCAAACATGGATTCAGCCAATTTGGGACTAATATTATAAGTCGAACATTACACTGTAACTCGTATGTTTTTTTAGATATGGTTCGGCTTAAAATTTTACCTCAAATTTTAGCCGAACCATGAAAATTATTTGGCGCGAAAATAATTGAATGACAGTTCGGCGTACATATTTTTCAAACGAATAAGCCGA
The DNA here is from genome assembly GCA_023529315.1 of Papaver bracteatum. Classification (NCBI taxonomy): domain Eukaryota; kingdom Viridiplantae; phylum Streptophyta; class Magnoliopsida; order Ranunculales; family Papaveraceae; genus Papaver; species Papaver bracteatum. The sequence goes on from JAJJWX010001985.1 coordinate 959,774, forward strand.
ATCGTTCTTGTTTACTATGGTTAAGATACATATTATCTGCATTAGAACCTTTCTCTTGCTTAACCAACCAGGTTTGCAAAAATCATAACTTTTGGTGAAATCAAGCTACAAATCGGAAATTAAACAACTTATACAAACATACCTGTGTATTATTAGCATTGGGTTCCTCATCTATGTACTCATCTTCTGGATTTGGCTCCATAAAGGAATCATCTTGAGCTTGAGAAAAAAGTTGAGTTTGGGTAAAATCATTTTCATAATCCAACAAATCAGCCATTTCCGGATCTCCATCGTAATTGATATGTATTTTCTTAGCTTTACGTGATGAAGATTCACCTTCCTCACTCGAATTTGTATCACACATCTCTTAATAATCACAAAGATCACAAAAAAAAAATTTTTTTTTTTCCTCCTCTCCTTCTTTTTCTAAAAAAATCCACTAACAAAATATCTTTAACCATAAAATTATTATCATAAATTAACACTAAACTAATTTTAATCATTAACAATTAATTAATTTTAATTATTACTAATTAAACACTAGTTTAATGAGGGGTATTTTAGCATTTTTTAAAATTTATGGATAAGGGCCACCTTGAAATACTATTGACACCCATATTTTTGTCTTATTTGTATGCCCCAAAATAGGGTTCATCTATATCTCTTCACCTTATCAAGGTACTTCTCCTGTTTCTTTTCTCATACTACTCTCCACTTCTCTTAACCCAAAGTTTCTTAACGGCAAGTTAGTTGTTCAACAATGTTAATCAATAATGACAACGAGAATTTGAATGACCACAAAACAAAATTAAGGAGGAAAAAGGGTTACGATTTGCGACAAGTAAGTTTTGATTGGGATGAAGCTTTGTTTACTGAAGAAGGTATGTCCATTTATTACTGTCATGTAATTATCTTGTGTTCTCAGGTTAATGGTTGTGTTAATTCCGTCTCAGGTGTTTTGGGTCCGTCAGAATTAGCTGTTCAACTTGATAGATCGACGGATTATCCTATGTACCATTCTCAATTTCAACCTCATCCTAGTAAGGACATAGATGTTTGTGATTTTAGTAAGATCTACTTTTTCTGGCGTGTTAATGCATGCAGGAATCAATATTGTTATGTAGCATTTATCCCCAATCTGTGCTACTTGTACAGTTAGTTGTTCATCACCGGCGTTGTTAAACCATAATGATAGAGAATTTGAGTGACCACGATATAAAATTAAGGCGGAAAAAACTTGAGGGATACAATTTTCGGCAAGCAAGTTTAGATTGGAACGAAGCTTTTCTTACTGATGAAGGTATATCTATTTATCACTGTTCTATGATTATCTTTAGATGTAGTGTTCTGAGGTTAATACTGGTTGTGTTGATTCTTTCTCAGGTGTTCTGGGTTTATCAGAATTGGATGAAATTCTAGGTTACTGGCTAGTTGTAGTTCCACTTCACCTTCATATCCTTCTGTTATTGTTTACATCTGTTTTCAATGCTTATCAATTTGAGTGAAAATTTCATTAATTTTAACCTTTTTGTTACTCTAAGGAGGCTTCCGAATTCAAGTACACCATATAGGACAGTTAAAGATTCCAAAATTGCAAATCCCTTTATTGCGAAGGCTGAATATTCCTCGCTTCCTTCCAAGAACATTGCTGTGGGTTTAAAAGCGTCAATGCTCAATCAGAATCTTCCACCAGGTATTCTCTCGGTGCTACTTTATAATGATTCAGAAAGCTATGCATATTTCTCCATAGACTTAAAGTTACTTTGTGAATGATATCCATATAACTCCTCTTTTAAGTAGTTACTGCTGCGAAAAGTGTAGGACTGAGAAGAGGGTCTTCATTGATTCACGAGGAAAAAACCCAATTCAGCATCCTCCTTCAATAGGCCATATGTACTCCGTTCAAGTAAAACTTCGGTAAGGATGGCCAACTCATGTCAATATGAATTTCTCCAATGCGTAACTGTTGTTTTATGTAATCGTCCTAACTGCTGAATGTTTGTTCTATGTTCAGTTGGCGACTAGTTTTTGTGTGGCAACTGTTGTTGTTTTTGAACGACTTCCCTCCCCCATCTCATAATGTTTTTGCGTATGTTGAACAGATAAATTTGGCCAAGCATAAGTGTTTATCAACTGATCTACGGCCTCCACAGTCTGTAAAAGGTACCAAGATTGGTCAGAATACGACTCCACAAACCCAAAAATTAGGTTTGCAGATGCCTTCTCCATCACTTCAATTCTTTGATCAGGTACATCAACCTATATATGTTATCAAAACTCTCTAATTTTAGGCACAATTTCGATGTGTATTTTAGCAACTGTTGTTTATGAAGTTTTTCGGTTTTGCAGCCAAAATCTTCAGCTTCTCAGAGTAATCAGTCCGTTAATGTTCGAATTCAATTAAGTGATAATCGAGACTCAGGTATTCCCATTGCAAGGAAACGTAGTCAGTCGAACTGTCCTGTGGAGCCGAAACATCTATTTAAACTAGATGAGACGGCTGGGCTGACAAAAGGGAGCCACCAAGATACCAAAGCTGAAGTAAGTGCCCTAAGCTCAAGTTCAAAGTGTTCAGTTCCACTTGTTGCTGGTATTTCTTTGTACACACAGTTGAAACCAAGGAATGTGCAGATTGAAGCAAATATGTCTGCTTCTGTGAATTCTTTTAACCAAACAAATGGTTCAGTCAATCATATTACTGATGTTGATAAGCAGGAGGTGAAGGAAGAAAACACAATAAGTTATATACACGATGAAGTTGGTCAGATCAGGCACGAGGTAATCCTGAGCTCGGAGCTAACTCACACATCTTTATGCTATACATATCTTGCAATGGTCCAAAGAGACGACAAGCTTGAGAAGCAAGGAACTGTTAGAAAAAAAGGACACTATGAAGTTGAGTCAACATTGGATGATGTACAAGTGGGTATGGAGCTGAGTGGAAAACAGTTGCCATTACATGGTGGATTTCCTGACCGATTTCAAATGATAACCTTCCAGAAAAGCAAGAAGATGGCAGAAATACAAAGATGGTGAAGTTGATCAGATTATGCATGAGGTAAACCTGGCGTTGCAGCTGAATAAAACGTCGCTTCATACATCTCCTGTGCAGGTCCAGAATGATGATCAGCTTGAGAAGCAAGAAATCACTACGGATCAGACCCATGTTAGGTTTGAGCAGATTCATCACGGCGTACAAATGGGATTAGAGCCGAGTGACAACCAATCACCGATCACCACTACATGCACGATCTCCTGAACGATTCCGAAAAGATAACCATCTTGGGAAGCAAGAAGATTGCAGAGATGATATACATGACTAGGCAGGGCTGGTCCTGAGTTTTTGTTTTCCCCAAAGCGGACAATTTTTTGCCCCCATAACATTATTTTTTTTCCTTTCACATTGCGGGGTTTTATTAACAATTTTGAGATCGTGGTGCTTGTTTCTTCTTGTTTTCAGTGAGGCGTACTTGCAATTAACAAGAATTGATAGTATAACTTCAGATTTCTCAACTTGAAATTGAATTTTTACAATTACAAACCTAGAATATTTTATGAAGTAAGCAAAACTGTTAACTCGGTTTAGTTTCTATAGGCAATGGTAATTTCATTGAGATTTGTATCCATTCAACTACAAAATTTACAATTAAAAATTCAATGATCATTTTTTGTGCCTGATGGGGTCAGAGCTAGCACTATGGAGGGGTTCATCCCTTCTCTATCCCTCAAGACACAAAATTTGCAAGTGCTATGGTTTCCCATATCCCTACATGAGTTGGGATATACACCTCATTCCCTACTAGGCTGAACAGATCTGATCACTCGTATAGGGAAAGGAAATCACACGGGTACTGAGTATCCGTATTATTTTACGCTTCACGAGTACTGAGTACGCGTAAAGCCGTTGATACAGATACTCAGTACGCGTAGAGTTTTCCACGGGTACTGAGTACCCGTTTTGTAAATTATATTTGTTTGACCTTTTTTTGTTTACACCTCTCTCACCCCCGATCCTAACCATCCATCATTAATAACGGCTCTATGTTGTACACCGTCGGATCCCAACGGCCATTTTTTCAAAATCATCTATAAATACCACTCTAATTCTCCTCTCAAACCACACCAAATCAATTGATTTCTTATTTTCTCCTTCTTACATCAATTGATTTATTATTCTTACTATACGTCTTTGGTTTTTAGATTTATTCTAGCACTATTTTTTTTTAATCTTAGTTTGATTCAAAATGATACTTGATTTTGTCACACAAGAAGAGGTTGATCTTACTACTGCTTTTATTAAATTTTTAAGTTTTTCCATATAGTTGGTGAGAATATCAATAAACCTAATGTTTATATAATTTTTCAGACAAAAGATGGTCGCCTTCAATTTCAGGAACAAAGAGGACAACCATTCAAGTATGATGCATGTTATGAATTGTTTAGAGCAAAGGTCCCTGGATTTAATTATGAACTGACTGTGAGCCAAAACAGTGAATTATTTGATAATCATTCTAACTTTGTATCAGTCGAAGATGGTAGTGGAGTTCTTCCCAATGGAGAAACTCGTTTGAAATACAAGGAAAATGCACATCCTATAGGAACAAAGAAAGCCAAAAAATTAGCCAGACATAAGAAGGATCGTGAGCAAGGTATATATAAAGAAGAAGATGATGATGGAACATCTTCGCTTAAGATGGAAGAAGATAAGATCTATGAACAAAGTTCTAGTATTTTCGCGGTCATAGGTTTGATCTAAGCCATCCAAACATACTGGTGAAGTTGGATGGTTGTGATCAAACTGCGACACATATGAAATTCTGTGACCCTTTAAAGCATCACGCCAGCCTTGTTTTGAGCAAACGTTTATTGCTCCAAGACTTGATCGTGAGATGGTCGGTCAGGTAGGTAAGAAGGGGACCCGCCGGTGTGCAGGACAGGCTTGTCCGACCGGTCATGGGAGAATCCATGTCGTCCAATTGCGCCAGCGAAGTTGGGTGGTTGTTTTTGAGACCGTCGTTGGCAGTCTTGCTCGTATGAGCTTCCTCCAAGATGCTTCACAACCATCCTTTTTCAGGTTGGCGTTTGATGGCTATTTTGGAGTCGTGATATATGTTCGACCGGTCAGGGAATAAACGAGCCCACTGGAGGTCATTGTGGTGATAGCCTGCTCCTGCTGAGGATCGTCTAGGCTAGTTAAATCATGCGTCCAACTTGCGTGGTCGTGATTGTTTCTAAGACTGATATGGACAGTCCAGATGCTCAATCGGGCTAGTATAACACACCGAGAGATGTAGCCTGTACGGGTACTTCGTGCATGCCTCACTATTGAAACTTGGAGATTCGTGTTACTCTGTTGAGAGCAACACTCAGTCATCATGCCATATCAATAATGAGAGTCATGTTGAGAACGGAACATGAAATACAAGGCTAGGCATGCATTAATTAAAAATGCTGCGAATTCACAGAATATTAGGATGGTTGCTACATGCACCATTCTGGATGAGTTTTGTGTATTTATCGAATTGCTTCAAATAAATAAAACGAGAGGATTTCAGCGCTCATCGTTTGTCAAATGGCCTTACCCTCTGCAGGATGTTGCCACAAAAATTGGTTTTACAACTTTATTCGTGAACTAAAATCCACCATCAACAGATAGAAACAACAAGATCAGATCACACAACTACGATAAAAGTAGTATTGGTCTGGCTTCACTATCCTAATGATGTCTTTAAGTCGTTAACCTGGTTTTATAAGAAGAAAACCAAAGGTTAAAGTAGAATCGACTCTAGATTAGAAAACTAGTATCACACAAAGTGTGTGGGGATTAGGTTTCCTAGTTGCTAAAGTTCTCCCTTATATATTCTTTCAAATCAGGGTTTGCAATCAATGTTAGCTTAGTAACAAAGCATTCAATATTCACCGTTAGATGAAAACCTGATTAGATACAATCTAATATTTATCAACCGTTAAATCGAAAACATAGTTTGTTATACACACATGTACTGTACGTTTGTAGGCTTGTAGGCTTGTGAAAACCGTACCCAAACTTGTACATTAGTTGGTTCAACACTAGTTAACCAAATGGTTAGCCAAATGATAACTTTCATATCAACCATATTATTCTTCACCATAACTAGTCTAAATGACTCAAATGAACTAGTTAGAGAGTTGTTCAATTGCTTAGATCTTTATGTACTACACAAGACACAATTGAAGAAAAAACGATGTGATTCACTCGAATCGATTCATGAACTATAAAGCCACGTTTTGCAATAACATTTCTTAGTTTATTAAGATAAGTTCACAAAAATAGTTTTTAGAAATAACCTACTCAAGTTCGCGGACTGGGTTCGCGGACTTAAGTTCCCGGATGAAGTTCACAAACTCCGGCACAAATTCTCGGTCGAGAACTTCCGCCAGTTCGCGGACTGGGTTCGCCGAATGAGTTCGCCGACTGAAGATCACTCACTTCTCTGGTTTCACTTGATCAACAAAGTTCGCAAACTTCGTTTCAAGCATTAAGGACTTATACATATATGTGTTGCCACAACAATGCTTATATCCTCCAATGGTTATATTGTCTAAACTCTCATTTCCATCATTGAAAAATTCTCAGAAGGCGTTATATAGTTGTTATTCACAAACTATTTTTCGTTAGAGCAATTTCCAAAATGATTGAAACGTAACATGACTTTGGTCACTAGGTAAAGATGAACTTGGCTAAAGCGAAAGATTTACCAACACATATTTCGAGAAATATATAAGCGAGATATACTCATCTCGAAATATCATCTGTGTATATTCTCAGTTTATATAGTAATACGATTTTTGTCTCAAGATAGGAGATATAATAAATAGACTTTTGAGTGGTAGATAAGTTCAAGTCTCTACATACCTTTTAGTCGCTGAATATCCACCGGTTCCTTGATTAGTCCTTCGTCTTGTATGATGATCTCCATGAAGTTCTTGAGCTCACCTACACTTTCTATCCTAGTCCGAGACCTTAGCTATAGTAGACTAGAAATCAAAGACTTTATAGTTTTGATCACTAATATTGACAAACATGCTTGAGATAGAAACGCATGCGATTTCGACCGAGCAATGTTCTAAAAATTTCCCCCCTTGTCAATTTTAGTGGCAAAACGATCAATACATATGGAATACAAAAAATATATAAATAAACTTTGTAGCTCATATTCCACATGTCGTTTAATCTTCAAAAATACTCGAAATCTTCGTCACTTACAAGTAATCCAATGATCCCAAAGGTTGTAAGTTTAGCATCATCGTTATTGAAAATCCATAGCTATAACAATGAGAAAACAAGAGTTCTCAATCATTGTTATACAGTGTCATAGTATCATTACACAACGTCAAGGTCCAATTGCACCACAACTTTAACAACAATACCATGGTGATACTTCACTCCCCCTAAGTCAATACTCCATCTCACATGGAAACCACTCCCCATTACATAATGATCTAAAAACCACATGTATTTGTAGTGTGAACTACATATTAATTCTCCCTCTCTTTGTCAATAAAATTGGCAAAGGTACAAGAACGGGATCCTAATGAAATTTCAGTAAGAGACATTTCATGACCAAAGGTAAATGTATATCATCTTGTTTATATGTAATCATAAAGCCGAAGATAAATGCATTCATCAAGGAGTTTATAAAGATATAAGATAACCCCTCTAATATTCCATAGCCGCACTTCCCAAAAAGATTTGGCAATTAAGCACAAGTTCAAAAGAACTCTCCCCCATAAAATGTCATTCCCAAGGGAACAACAAGAGCGACCTTAATTTCAAACAGAAAAGAAGGATTTATTTAGACTCAACAAATCACATACAAGTATGCATTTGGAATCCAAAAAGAAATATTCAATCATATTAACCAAAGAGAACCAAGATTAATTTGACTATATATGCTCGACACAAGTAAACTGATGGAGACTTAAATCAATTAGATTAATCATAAGAAAACTCACAAATAATCTAATTGTCATACTCAACCAAACTAATTACAAAAGTAATCAATCTAATTGGTCACACTCGACATAAGAAAAATTTATGGAGCAATGAATAAGTTAATCATGAATAACCAACCCAGTCAAATAAATGCTCAAACATAAGAAAACTTATGGAGTGCTAACTAAATAATCACACAAGATGATTAATTTATTTCAATCATGTTCAACATAAAGTACCTTACTGAACAACAACTAAGCTAATCACAAAGCAATCAACTTTTGTTGTTTTAGTGCTCAACATAAGACACTTCATGGAACAACACAGTATTTACACAAAAAATTGTGGATCGGAGAATCGACCTTATATCGTGGAATAAGCAAGGACTCATTCTATGTTTCTATCACCATTTGCACAATGACATAAAATAGACATAATCCTTGAATCACAAAATATTTTAACCTATATTATATTAATAATTGACAATATAGGATTAACTTTTGTGTTTTGTCAAAAGTCTATTCATTCTTTTACCAATACTCGCATATCAATTCACGAACGACTTTACTTTTGACAAAATATGGGACAATCAAGTTCACGGACGTAAACACACATATCTCATAATAATATTGCAATATATAAAATCAAAAAGATTAATGCTTCAAAAATCATCTTTCAAACAAGTTTAGAATTTAAACCAATAAATAATCTAAAAACAAGAAGATGAAAACTTTGGGTATAGCTATGTGTAATCACAATAATGCCTATTCCAAAACACTAGTTATTCTTCTAAATAAAACAAGAAAAATAGAATATTTACTAGGAAAACTCAACTAAAATATATCTTCTGGAAACCGATCACAAACTAAAGTTCACGTTCGACATCTTCACAGGTTTCAAGACTTTTGAGTTCGTGCTCCATATTATCAAATGAACCTTCGGAGAAGATATCCTTATTGAGAAATTGTTTAACATGTAACTTCATGAGATCAAGGTCAGTAGTAACATTTTTCAACTCACTTCTAACCACATCAAGATCCTTCATTGTATCAACAAGTTGTAGTTTCGCTTCCTCAAAGTATTTAAGAAAGTCATGAACCACTTCAGCAGAAACCATATCCTCATTCTCAACATGTTGATGTGAGTAAGCATAGTAGCATGAGGCATTAGGTGCACCATCTTCTACTAGAGTTATTTTCTTCATTCCTTTTGATTCAAACCCAAAATCTTTCTTAAGAAATCCGTTAACAAAAACTTCATGGAGAGATGAAGAAGAGGACATTCTTGATAATCCAGAAGATAACCTAGAGTATACGTACGTGACTATGTAACTCAATAGGTCATCTATTTAAAGGTTTTCAGGAAGGAAGAATTTTATGGTTTTTTCAATATGTAGTCTCGAGATGGTAACCCGTGTACACATCCGAACACAGTACACCCCATAAGGAAAAACACAAGATAATTAAATAGGAAAACAATAAAAGACGATGCAAATACTTTTAGGCAATATTGTTTGCTGGAACTAGTTTACTATAAACGATAAGAGAAGAGCTCAACTAGGAGAAACTCAAATTTCCAAAGTACACCTGACTTTTACACATCTTACTCAACAGGATTTTTATGGGCAAGTCCCTAACTTGTGATTAATTAGCACAAGTCTGAGCTCTGAGCTCATTCAAGGAACTGTGTTTATGATCAAGTCTCTTTTTCCTCCTGAATTGTGAGAGGGATCCCTTTTGATTTGAGAAATTATCATAAAACTTACTGTCAAAAAAAGATGAGACATAGTTTGAGTTCTTACCAGAAGAGTCTTGACTTGAGGAGGATGACAACCTGTTGACAATTTCTTTGTAGCTTTGAATTATCTTTATCAGGTTATTTCTCATATCACCATTTTTCCTTATTTTTCCTGGAATTTTTTTCAAATCAAGGGACATGTTATTTTCAGAAACAACAGCTTGGTCTTTCCTTAGAAGATTCTTATTAAGAATTATGTGTTGCTTTCGAACATTTGAGGAACTCATTGAATTGACCTTCCTGGTAACATACACAGGGTATGTATGAAAACCAATGGGTTTCAACATACGAATGTCAGTTACACCTTTGAGGATTAAGTCTAAGGTGTGTTGAAGTTGAACAAGAGAATTTTTATTCAACTTAGAGTTTCTCTTTTGTATTACAGAACCTTTTGCTTCACAAAAGAGACATACTTTCTGATCACACGAGTGATTAGGCAGTTTAGTCTTAACATTCTCGTCAGGAGATTTCTTCCTTCCATATGGTGTGGAATTTCCTTGATCAGAGGAAACTAACACATCTTTCTTAATTGGAAGGGACTCCATTTTTACTTCTGGTGCTGGAGCATTTTCAGTTGTAGCAGAAGTACTTGGTATATTGGACTGCTTAGAGCATCCTTGAATATAAAGCTTACTCAAGTGATATTATATTTCCAATGCATCATTTTTAAGGCTTGCATCAAGAGTCATACATGAAGGATGATCTTCAGTATTTTCTTTGGATTTGTAGTATCTTATCATACCAAGAAGAACACTGACGTGTTGTTTCATCTGATTGAGTCTATCAACTTGAATTCTAACAAGATTTATAATCAACTCACTCTCTTCGGTTGTTTTCCATTTATTTTGAGAAATAGACTCTTTTGAAATGTATCTATCTAGTTTGAACACAAGTCAGAATAACACATGTCAGAATCTATCTATCTAGTTTGAACACAAGGTTCATCTATGTTTGAGATTGAAGGATCTTTCTCTTTAATAGATGAGACAAAAAATTTATTTCTGGTGATACGTTTATCAGAGATACTACTTTTGTCCAACTTCTGCCCCCCATATATCACTAATTTAATGAAAGTCCCTAAAAATATTTTCTTTTTATGAACACCCAAAATGCAAAACCAGTTTTTTTTCGAGTCCTGCTAATAGGAGGAAAAAATGTATTTAAGGAGGGGAACAAAATTACCAAATCATGGTCAATGTCAAGCCAAAATTAAATAAAATATAAAGAAATAAATAATTTCAAAATATCAAATCTACCCCAGTAACATCGTCTTGGCTTCCTTCACTTAAAAGTTTCAAACCAGCCTCATGTGAGAGCAAAATATTATCCTCTTTCCAATCTAAATTTGTGTCATGTCCCTAGACGAGGAAGAGGGCGACTGATGGACACATTTATGTGTCTAATATGATCTCAATTGTATATAACTGTAGTTGCGGATTATCTCACAACTACACCCTCATAAGAATCCATTAAAATGATTCCTAAACCTAATTAATTTGATATGAAAACTAAGAATTAAGGTACTAAAATTATAAAGGAGACACAAAGATTTTTACGTGGTTCGATCAATGTGATCTACATCCACGGTGCTTCACTAGTGATTGTATGTAATTACATGATTGTACAATTGAAACTCCATTAAAGAATATTTGGAGCTCTAGAATTTTTTGGGGAAGAAGATGATAAAGAAAATAAAATCTCTCCTAATATTTTCTCTCTCCTCCTAAAATTATCTCTCTCTCTAAAAAAGACCTCTCCTTCTTATCATGCCTAAATGGCTATTTATATGATCTTACAAAATGTTGACAACTAAACTGCCCCTCAACTTCGGACTTGAGAACTATCCTGCGAACCTTCGCAGCTTCACTTTGCGAACTTCTTTTGCTTTCCTCGTGATTTCCTTTGCTCGCAAAATGTTCTTTTCTCGTAAGATGTATTTTCTCTCCACAATTTCGTAAGTTATCATTTTTTATGATATTCCGCTCCTACATCTTGCCTCTTTTTTCTTGAATATTGCTTGAAGAGTGATCTTCAAGAAAAAATAACTTGTTGTGGTTGTTGGAGTAGTCTTTGATCTTTGTTGATGAAGGAACGAGCGAAAGAATATCAAACTTAAAAAGTATATACTTGCCTCTATTCTTTTGCGAAGTTCTGAAGCTTTAAAAAGTAATTAGAAGTATCATCTTGCGAAGTATGAAGTATGTGAAGTATCTTGAAGAAGTATGAAGTATAAGAAATATAAAATATCCTTGAAGAAGTATAAGAAGTACTCAATCCTCGAAATATATAAGAAGTATGAAGTATCCTTAAGAAGTATAAGAAGTACTTAATCCTCGAAATATATAAGAAGTATTCGTCCTTGAATGCGAGTGATAAATATTGCCTCTGTTCATGTGAAATTATTATTCCATTTTTGATGAGGATTCTTGCTGAGAAGATAAAGAATCATAAAATATTTTCTTGGGTATCCATAGTTGCCTCTGTTCTTTATCTATGAAGGAGAATCCTTAAGAAAATGTTGAATAACTAAATTGTGTCTCTATTCTTATCTTCCCTCTGCCTCAAGTGGTAACCCTGCTAACTTTTGAATTTTTCTGCAAATTTCTGAATTTTTCTGTGAATTTATGGGGTTTTCTGCGAATTTCTAAACTTCTGAATAATGCTGCGAATAGTGCTGCGAATATAGTGTTGCGAATATAGTGTTGCAAACATAGTGTTGCGAATATAGTGTTGCGAATATATTGTTGCGAACTATGAATAGTCCTGCGAATTATGAATGTTTCTGCGAAGTTTCGCGGTATTATCCTGTAAAATTTTGTAAAATACTTGTGTGCATATAATACTTATATAATGATTATGTTATGAAATGTGTATGCGATGCTTATGCCTTGAAATGCTTATGCAATGCTTTTATGATGCGAATATGATGCTTGAATGATGTGAGTATGATGCTTGTATGATGCGAATACTTATCTATTGCAATGTATATTTCAAGTTTCTGTTACTTATCTCACTTTGCCGTATTAAAATTGATATATTTTTGAGTTGCCTCCATTCATATAAGCATCTTCGCAAGTTTACTTGTGTATTTTCGCGAATGAAATCGCCTCTTCTGGTATGACTTCGTGATATATATATTCTTGTAAAAATTCTTCAATGATATTGATGGAATTGTCTTCTTTGATATATATTGTCTTCAAAATTCTTCAATGATCTTGATGGAATTGTCTTCTTTGATATATATTCTCTTCAAAGTTCTTCAATGATCTTGATGGAATTGTCTTCTTTGTTAGGACTTCATGATATATATTCTTGTAAAACTTCTTTAATGATATTGATGGAATAAATTTCATGAATTGTTGTGGTCTTATCATGCCTTCCTAAGTAAAGGTCTTATTTTGCCACCTCTTTTGTGATAATATTTTGTATTTGCGATAATATGACAAGTCTGAACATTCTTGCGAATATACAACCTCGTGACATTATCGTCTTGCGATGAAATCACAGGACGTCTCTACACTTTCATGTAGTGACCCGTTGATCTCATCTTAACTTCTTTATTATGTTCTGCGAGTTCTTTTTTTTTTTTTTTTTTTTTTTAAAAGGCTCGCAGAAGTTCAATTGTTGCACAAATATGACAAGCCTTTATGTTTTCGCAAACAAGAAGCCTCGTGACATTTGCGTCTTATAGCACGTATCAGCTCCCTAATGGAGGGTGCTGCCCTTTATCTTCCCCCTGGTTTCCCCTTCAAGGAAGCGTACATCGACCATACAAGGTTAGCTCTTCCCATACGGTTCGCCAACAACAACTTTTGATCGCAACCTCTTATCCTTTTTGCCTATAGGGATTATAGTTACGAGGTTGCACCCTATGGGGTATCTTTGGGCCAAGTGCATCATTTGCCAAGACTTGTCAAAAATGGCAGATGTGGTTCAACCTCACCCGGCACTCTTGACTCAACCGTGTACCTCGGCGCCTTGATCGTTTTCTCGCACTTCTTGGGAAAGACAAGTATGCCTTAGTCGCCCAACCTAAATCCTCTTACACCGCATTTTATATTGCGTAATGTCGCTAGATTAGGTGAGAATCCAAGGTGTCTAACCCGGATAGGTACCCCATTATTGGGTTGTACCCCTAAAATTTTACCATGTACTAAGGGCCCTTGGTGGTGTTCCGGTTACCCTTAGCCACGTTTATAGGTACCCCCTTAAATGACGTACTTTAGGACTTTGCCTCTTACGAAATATAGCTTCGCGAACTAGGGTGTACGCCACAAAGGTTTGCCTGTATAAAATTTTATGCGGCTCTCTTTCTTTTTTGGAGGCTGATCACAGATTGCGGTCTTTTATTCGCAAATTAATGAAAGTTTAATCGCAATTGATTTTTGGCGGTATTTTTTCGCCTTTTTAAAAATTCATCGTAAATTTTTTCATGTATATAAAATGTTGAATGTTTTCATGAAATGTTTAGTATAAGAAGTATGAGAAATATTCATATCATATCTTTAAATCAAAATTGTTCTATAGAAATATAGGAATTTAATTTTCTCTATTTTTTTGTAATTTTGAAGTCTTTGAAAAATTTTGAGATCTTTAAATTTTTGCGATGAACTCATTTTTGAATTTTGCGATTGTATCGCTTTTTACCAATATAAAAAATCTTTGAAATGTTTTGAAATCTTAGAAATTGTAGAAATTTTGCGAGTATATCGGTTTTAGTAAATAAAATCAAAATTCTTTTGTCTTTAGTAAATAAAGTATTCAAGGAAATGGTACTTACCTTTTTTTACGGCTTGTTGTTGTCTCTTGCGAAGTATATGACTTGCCATTTCTTGCGAAATAATCTCCCACTTTCTTCTTGCAAAATATCCAAAAATCTTGCGAAATAATAATTTGCACGAAGTAAACGAACATTTGCGTCCATCATCTTATCAGCTCTTCTTGCGACCATCTGTCCAAGCTCCTATTTTTGTAAACGTAGCTGAATTCACAGAACTTATTCTGATGTTATCGTCCTTTATATAATTTTTCACATCATCCTTTCTTCTTCCTTCCTGAGTTGTTGTCTTCACTGGAATATATGACAAGAACATTGTCCATCCTCCCCTTTCTTCTTCATTTCATATTGCTTTGGTTCTGATGTAATTATCTCTTTATTTCAAAGTAACTCTTCTTATTCACTCGTGTTGTTATTCTCTTCTCAGAAACTCTTCCCCCCTTATTTATTCGTACGGCTGTTTTCGTATCGTGTTGTTACTCGTGCTTTTTCGTCTCTTTTATTCTCTTAAAGCCTCTTCACAGGATCCATTAACTTCTCATGCAAAATAGGCTTACAAAGATTCGCAAAAAACCGAATATTCGCAAACTGAATATTGAGTCGAACTGAGTTGAGACGCGAACTAAACTGATTGATGTTGCGAATAATGATTGCCTCAAACTAACTTGTTGCCAACTGGGTTCAGTGAAGGACAAATCAACAGATTAGTTGAGGAACCTGAGGTATCATGAACTGGTTTGTTCTCTTCTTTTCTTCTTTTCCTGAACTTCATTTGTCTCTGTCTAATTTTCCATCTTTCGTTGATTTTTTGCGAACATTCGTAAAAAATTTCGCAAAACTCACCAACAGCTCACTTCACTGTTGACAATGCTATTGATGGCTTGGAATTGAATTATTGTGGATTGGGTTGTAGGATGCGAAATGATCTGTTGTTTGCGAAGTGAATAACATCTTTCCTTCTTTTGTTGCTCTACATGTCTTTTTGCTGCAACTAGATTCTGCACCTACATCCACCTTCTCCAGCTTTGGCTATTCCTTATATCCCTTCGCTGCAAAAGAATTTAACCAGTAACTTCATTTGTTTTGTTCGCACGTAGTATTGTCCACCGATTTCTTTCTTTCTCCTTTGAGGTTTGTTGTAAGAAGCTTTCGATTGTCCTTCATGAATTATATTTCCGTTGTAGTAGAAAGATCTACTTGACTTTCTGGGTTATGATTCGTTACAAATGTTTCATTCCATCTTTCTGTCAATTTTCTACGAACATTCGTATTGGGAATAAACTAATATATTATCGTAACTCATTCTGAATTGTTCAATTTTTTTACGAACATTCGTAAAAGTTAAAAGAGACTTCTATTCCAGCTTGGCTTATCGTAACTCATACTCTGTTTCCTGAATATTCCTTATATGCTGTGGTGAAATGAACTCTTGTTTCTATGAGAGTGTAGCTAACTAAGCTCTTTCTTATTTCACTCCGGTTCATACATGTAAAACTTTCATTTTGCTGCATCTGTTCGTAAAGTACTCACTTTGCTGCGTCTGTTCGTGAAATATTCACTTTGCTGGGAACCAAATGTACTATCTACTATTTGGAGTCTCGATTGTCTGTTGCTTGGTGGGTGCTTCATCTGTAAAAGTATATCCAACCTATTATCCAAGCTCTTGGCAATCCAAAAATTCGCAAAAAGAAAAAATTCACATAGGAGTTCTCAGCAGTCCACACATTCGCAAAAATAAAAAGTATTCGCGTAGAGTGGGATTCGAACTTGTGATGTCAAACTCATTATCTTCACCTATAAACCATCTCTACTTGCTTCCATTTCTGAAGGTGTTGAACTGCACTTTTGATTTACCTTATTTTTACTCTTTGTATACCAAAAATATATGAAAAAATTCTGCTCGCAAGCGGACTCGAATTTGCGACCTCTTTGTTATTCATTTAGTCTTGAACCATCTTCGCGAATTTATGTTCGTGACAAAAATTGCAACGTTTTCCTCTTATCTCTCCTTCGTCCTTCCTTCAATTTCCTTTCTTCTTCTTTCTCCTGAACATCAAAACTTTCCATGAAATTTCCATTTTTCCCTTGAATTTCACCATAATAACTAATCTTTTCTCTCATTCTCTTCATGTCTTTGAATTGTTGATGATGTTATTCCCTGAAAGTGTGGTTTCTTCCATAGAATTTCCATTTTGAACCTAAAATTTGTAGATCTAAATAAAAAGTATGGAAATTAACTAATCTTCATAGAAATTCTTGATCCAACAAGTTATAGGAAGGATAAATCCATTACTCTCTCCTTGTTTCTAGCGCCAATTATGTAGTTGCGGATTATCTCACAACTACACCCTCATAAGAATCCATTAAAATGATTCCTAAACCTAATTAATTTGATATGAAAACTAAGAATTAAGGTACTAAAATTATAAAGGAGACACAAAGATTTTTACGTGGTTCGATCAATGTGATCTACATCCACGGTGCTTCACTAGTGATTGTATGTAATTACATGATTGTACAATTGAAACTCCATTAAAGAATATTTGGAGCTCTAGAATTTTTTGGGGAAGAAAATGATAAAGAAAATAAAATCTCTCCTAATATTTTCTCTCTCCTCCTAAAATTATCTCTCTCTCTCTCTAAAAAAGACCTCTCCTTCTTATCATGCCTAAATGGCTATTTATATGATCTTACAAAATGTTGACAACTAAACTGTCCCTCAACTTCGGACTTGAGAACTATCCTGCGAACCTTCGCAGCTTCACTTTGCGAACTTCTTTTGCTTTCCTCGTGATTTCCTTTGCTCGCAAAATGTTCTTTGCTCGCAAGATGTATTTTCTCTCCACAATTTCGTAAGTTTTCATTTGTTGTGATATTCCGCTCCTACAATAACATTGGTGCTCGATTTCGTATTTATTATGGATATTTATGTCTTTGTAGGTGTTTTTGGAGAAATAAGTTTTGCGGCGAAATTGGCTCAAAAAGGCACATCCGGTGGACACCTGCTATTCAGACTCCCATTTTGGATAAGGGGTGACCAAATTACTAAGGGGCACCCCAGATTGCTATCGGCACACCTGAACCTGTTAAGGGGTGGTCATCTTCACCAAATTCAAATTCAAGTTTTGGTGGGAATTTGTTAAGCAGCGAACAAGATTTAGGGTTTGAATTCTACATTGGTTCTGGATAAATTCAATCACCGGATCTAGTACAGATGGACTCTAAGTGACTAAACATGCCTAGTATGGTGTTTTAATTCGACTTATATGGGCTGGATAATCGGGACTCAATAAAATAGAGAACAATATTGGAACGCTGCTGAGATAATTTTGCACGAGATTTTCTCGGATTTCTTCGTGGATTAGGATAGATATGGGCTTTGCTTTGATAAACATGGATGGTAGGTGGTTTAGTTTAGAAGAAAAGCACGAGTTCAATGATTTCTCGACAAAACAGGGTAGTGAGAGAGACTCGGGTTTTGTTTAGGTTGTTCATGGGAATAACGTGCAGCAGGGTGAAGAGATAATCTTCCAGGATTCGATTCTATCTAATTTGGGAAAGTTTGGCAGCTGATAGAGCGTAGACGAGGTGAAGAAGGAAAGAAGAATCCGTAACTTGAAAGGCATAGAAATAATAATATTCGATGAAGATTTACCCTAAATATGGAGTTGTGATGTATATATAAGTGGTTCCAAGTCACAACAGGGGGTGTCGAGAGTTGGGGGAGCCAACAGAGGGCTCTGGTACGAAGAATAAAATCGCATAGAAGTTAGTTGTTGCTGCTACCGGAAAGGAGGAAGAAGAACAGAAACCGTCACCATTTCTTTCATATTTGTAACAGTTCTGCAACAATTATTCCTGTTAGATTTTCTATGTAACACTAAAATCTGTAACAGTGGAGTCTGTAACAATTATATATGTTACAGATTCGTTGTATTATATTATTTTCCAATAAAAACTTCTTTTGAGCCATGTTTCTATCTTTTGGCTGCGTTTTCGACATGAGGAGCTAAACCCCAACACTGAGACGACGGAGGAAGCCTAATATCATACATGGGTAATTATATTTAATTCTTATATGACTTTTGCACTAATTAAAATTGAACTATGATTTTGATTATTTAGTTGTCATCTCGTTTGATGGGTCATGCTTGCTTAGGTGTTTTGATGTCCCATGCTTAGGACTTACAACTAATATTTTTAGAATCTTCCTTGGCAAAAATAAGAGTCTGTGTCTTTCTTCATTGAGCCAAAATTGTTAAAAGAATTAATATTTGAAACCTTATGTTGTGAGTTTGGTGGAATCCTAAGTCCTAGTACCTCTCGATAAAGTGACAATCTTGTATATATTTTTGTTATTAAGTCTTAAAATCAACCTCAACGAGTCCGAGTGAACGACATTCTTACTACCACTTTTCTACAACAATTAAAATTACATCAATTTTTGGCGCCGCCAACGCGGACTTGTTTTTAGGTTAGGTTTTAGATTTTATTTTTTTAGGTTTATTTTTTATTTTATTTTGTTTATTTTGTTAGATTTTACTCTGGGTATTTTCGTTTTTGGTGTGCAGGTTTTGCTGGAAACTAAAGGTGGAAAGTTGGACTTCCCTAAAAGAGCAGAAAATCCCAAACTTTTATTTTTTAGATTTTATTTATTTTTGTTAGTTTTTTTTTTTTGGAACTTTTATATTTGGTTTGCTTATTTGTACATATTTTATAAATTAAAAAAAAAAACACGAAACACGAAAGTACACATGCACATCATATTGCATCGTCTGGCACCGATTAGTAGGAAAACACGTGGTTTAGTACGGTGAACCCTTTGGGCGTTATCATCCGAAACACCACAAACCTTAGCCTCGTATCTTTGACCAATCTCTGACTGTAGGTATATTTTGCTAAAGGTAACCCAAGCCTACCCAAAATAGTGAACCCCAACATTTGCATTTGCACGTGCACATAAAAATGTCGAACTGGTATTATAATAGCCAATACAATGATTATTCGACTGAGCAACATGGACATTATTTATATTATGACTATAGTGTGAATAGTGGTTGGGAACGCCCTTTTAAAGAATATAGGTCATACCATGGTAAGCCCAATTACTATCCATATGCATACCGGTCATACAAGCAAGATTCTTATACTTCTCCTCGACTAGAAGAGGCACGTAGGATACTTGAGTCTACACGTAAGTTACTTGAGTCGACACGTAGTTCAGCTGAGATGAATAACTTAGTTATGGACGAAAGCAATGCAACGTGTGAACCTTATTTCCTGGATAAAATCAGGAAGTCATGTGTCGACTCAGAAAATTTTGTTAGAGGCCCAGGAAAGAACCGCTCGAAATAATCTTAATTTCCAATACAGTTTTTCCAATAATACCCTTGAAAATGAAGATAGTTGTTCACATAATCAAGATGACGAGGTTAGAATTGGTAACACTACTTATTTAGATGAGGTTCAACCATTTTCATGTTATTACGATGATTATGACGAGGATAGTGTCAATGAAGAATCTGAAATATGTAGGCATAGTAATCAGGAATTTGTTACTTAAAATATTGACCTTCAAGAAAATATTATTTTTGGTTCAGATCCTAATAATTTTAACAATTATTCACCTATTCAAAAGGACGAGGATTTGACTAGAGATACCCCCGTTTAAGATGATGTAGTATTCCCATATGATTACGAAGCCGATGATAGTTTAGAGGAACGTGTTTATCCTGAGAATATTTTTTTCGAGTCTAGTGATTTAGAAACATTAGTCTTAGACAAAGAATATGAACTCGTAGAGATGAGTGAGGATGAACCTGACTTAGAAGAATCAATTGACCATTTTCAGGAATCTGATAACCTTGAAATTAGGGAAGTTGTAACTAGTCTTTCTAGAGACACTGAAAACTCTAAGTTTGGGGGTGATTATCATTCTCCGTGTGCTTTAACTCTTAGAAAAGTACCTCACCTGGGACTTGACATATGCGCCTCAACCACTTTATAAGATTATCTTCATACACGTTTTCTTGAACCTAGTGATGTCCATAAGGAAGTTCAGTTGCTAGAAACCCATCCTCTGGTTGATGTGGTTAGCCCAGGCTATGATACCCAGATTGATTTTGTTTTCCCACCAAATATTTTTCAACCAGTTGTGGGAATGTTTCAATTCCAAATGTGTCAGTTATTAAGTTCTGAGACTAAACCTAATTATTTTAGGAAAATAGAATTGACAAATTTGCTTAAGAATGACCACCACTCCCATTATGGTCAACCGTGTAAGTCAAATCTTATTGGCTTAGAGGATCCTCAATTATTCAGGTTATTATTGTGTGCTTCTAAATTTTTCCAGACCTTAGAACCTGATATTTCAGATCTTACTTATGAGGAGGGGAAACCCATGAAAATATTTTATTTAGACCCCTTTATGGAACCTGAACCTGAACCACAACTATATGTATTTATATTAAACAGGAAATTAGGAAAGGGTGTGCTATGTTTATTCTTAGTTTGTTGCAGTTTCCTTTTATCTGTGTTAACATTTTTTGATGCAGATGATCCACAATTGTTCCGACTATTGCTATATGATTCGAGGTGATTAATTCTTTCATGTGTTAGGCTTAAGAAGTTAAACTTAGCACTCTTGGGAGGTAACCCATTTTCATACAACACGGTAATATCTTTCCTTAACTCTTTTGCTTCAATTGGTAAAAATTTCTCCTTGTTCATGCTTTTAATTTCATCTTTAGAACATTGACGACAATGTTAGATTTAAGTTTTGGGGTATGGGAGAAACGTTTTGTTAGTTGGAATAAATAAACTCCAGAGCCTAGAAATTTATACTTATTAAGGATGGCACTAACCAATCTAAGTGGATGGAAGCATTTTGGTTGTAGGAGTTGAGGAACCAATCTGATTATATGGAAATGTCTAAATAGTTTATTCATAAAAGCACAGAGCTCAGGTGTTAGAAATAATATGGTAGTACCACAATATCTCGTTGAGTCCTTTTCACTTCTGTTTTTATTTTCTTTTATTTTTAAAATATGTTTCTCTAAGTGATTATGTGGGGCTCACGATTCAAGTTGTTACTAAAAAAAAACAACCAAACCAATCAGACCAAACGGAATAATTCTCAAAAATAAAAATTAACACTTGGATAGCAATATGTGTGTGTTCTCCTTATCTCCGTCACCTAAACAAGCGTGGAACGCAGGATCCACGGGAATTACCATGTAATCTGCTGACAAGAAGCATGCGCTTGGATCCGCAAGATCTAATCATGTTGTTAAAAAAAAAATTGTTCAGTGAATAAATTGACTGTTGGTTCCCTTGTATATGCCAGACGAGTTGATCTAGAATTAGGATTGTCGACCACTGGTTCCATTGTATATGCCAGTAGTGTTGATACTAGTCAGACCAGTATCTCAGTCCATTAGGATAGGTTCATTTTGGTAGTGGCCTTAAGACAGATATGAGAAACACCGTTCACCTAGACAACATCAAAACCATCTATGTTTTTCTCTATATCCATCTCTTAATCTATCCATGTGATTATTTTTGACTCCGGATATTGATGTCCATAGTGCGACTATCGTAGTAGAGCTCTGTCACTTATATATAAATTTTAGTATGCTTGAGTGCAAACTCATGTACATCAATTGGAATTTTGCATCAAGGTACTTCCTCCTGTAGTCAATAAGTATGCCAACCAAGGAGATTCTTTAGTTCCTTCCAAGGTTCTGTGTAGATAGATAGGGTATGGAGTAAAGGTTTTGTGGGTATATCTCTGGTAAGACCTCCCGAGACTATAACTCGGCCACTAGGGCCACCTAGGGGTTTAAAGGCTTATTGCATACGCTAAATGAAATCGACGATGCCTGCGACAGTGAGTTAAGATTTTATTTTCTATTTTAGATTTGCTCGAGGACTAGCAAACAATAAGTTTGGGGGTATTTGATGGACACATTTATGTGTCTAATATTATCTCAATTGTATATAATGTTAGTGCTCTATTTCGTATTTCGTATTTATTATGGTTATTTATGTCTTTGTAGGTGTTTTTGGAGAAATAATCTTTTGTGGCTAAATTGTCAAGAAAAGGCACATCGAAAAGAAACCTACTATTTAGACTCCTATTTTGGATAAGGGGTGACCAAATTACTAAGGGGCATCCCAGATTGCTATCGGCACACCTGAACCTGTTAAGGGGTGGTCATCTTCACCAAATTCAAATTTAAGTTTTGGCGGGAATTTGTTAAGCATCGAACAAGATTTAGGGTTTGAATTCTACATTGGTTCTGGATAGATTCAATCACCGGATCTAGTACAGATGCACTCTAAGTGACTAAACAGACCTGGTATGGTGTTTTAATTCGACTTATTTGGGATGGATAATCGGGACTCAATAAAACAGGGAAGAAGAATATTGGAACGCTGCTGAGATAATTTTGCACGAGTTTTTCTCGGATTTTTTCGTGGATTAGGATAGATATGGGCTTGCTTAGATAAACATGGATGGTAGGTGGTTTAGTTTCGAATAAAAACACGAGTTCAATGATTCCTCGACAAAAAATGGTAGTGAGAGAGACTCGGGTTTTGTTTAGGTTGTTTATGGGAATAACGTGCAGCTGGGTAAAGAGATAATCTTCCAGGATTCGATTTTATCTAATTTGGGAATGTTTGGCAGCTGAAAGAGCGTAGACGAGGTGAAGAAGGAAAGAAGAATCTGTAACTTGCAAGGCAGAGAAATAATAATATTCGGTGAAGATTTACCCTAAATATGGAGCTGTGATGTATATATAAGTGGTTCCAAGTCACAACAGGGGGTATCGAGAGTTGGGGAAGCCAACAAAGGGCTCTGGTACCAAGAATAAAATCGCAGAGAAGTTAGATGCTGCTGCTACAGGAAAGGAGGAAGAAGAACAGAAACCGTCACCATTTTTTTCATATTTGTAACAGTTCTGCAAAAATTATTCCTGTTAGCTTTTCTCTGTAACAGTAAAATCTATAACAGTGGAGTCTGTAACAATTATATCTGTTACAATTCGATGCATTATATTATTTTCCAATAAAAACACCTTTTGATCCATGTTTCTATCTTTTGGGTGCGTTTTCGACATGAGGAGCTAAACCCCAACACTGGGACGATGGAGGAAGCCTAATATCATACATGGGTAATTATATTTAATTCTTATATGACTTTTGTACTAATTAAAATTGAATTATGATTTTGATTAATTAGTTGTCATCTCGTTTGATGGGTCATGCTTGCTTAGGTGTTTTGATGTCCCATGCTTAGGACTTACAACTAATATTTTGAGAATCTTCCTTGGTAAGAATAAGAGTCTGTGTCTTTTTTTATTGAGTTAAAATTGTTAAAAGAATTAATATTTGAAACCTTATGTTATGAGTTTGGTGGAATCCTGAGTCCTAGTACCTCTCGATAAAGTGACAATCTTATATATATTTTTGTTATTAAATCTTAAAATCAACCTCAACGAGTCCTAGTGAACGACATTATTACTACCACTTTTCTACAATAATTAAAATTTCATCAGTGACCTATCATTTGGATGTTGGTGTTTAGCGAAGTTATTATAGTTGACAGCCTTTTGTTGTAGTAGGGGTGTCCTTATCCCTTGTAATGAGTGGTTTAGATGTAAACTTATGATGGCATCATAGCCGTAAGATCTAGGATAGTTCTATGTGTTAAGCTTTATAAGATAGAGAGTCTGTAAGTGATAAGCGGCGAAGAAATTAATGAAAACACTCAGATCGTTTCAATCGATCAAACCGTGTTCACTGAACCGGGAGGCTTGATCCGTAAGGATCTTGGCGTTACTACTATCTCTAACCTGTTCTTTTTGTGAATCACACCTTGGTTCATAACAATTGGTTTCAATAGCTATGTCAGCCTCTTTTCAAGATGCAACCTTGAAGGACTCTTCATCATACTTTCCTTTTTTCGCATCATTCATCCTTGAGGACAAGAATGTTCCGAAGGGGATGGTATTTATCATGTCCCTATCTGAGGAAGAGGGCGCCCGTATCATTTGGATGTTGGTGTTTAGTATAGTTGATAGCCTTTAGTTGTAGTAGGGGTGTCCTTATCCCTTGTAATGAGTGGTTTAGATGTAAACTTATGATCAGGGTTGCACAGATACGGACGCGTAGACGCGGACACGAAACGACGCGGACACTACAAAATTCTCAAAAATTAGGACGCGGACACATATATATATATATATATTATATATATATATATATTATTTATATATACAATCATGTATTTATACAACAAAGTTAAGTGTTTCGATCCTAAAAATTAGAAAATGATGCCACATGTGTATGAATTTCAAAAGAAAAAAAGAGATCGTTTATTTATACATACCGAAGGTCAAGCAATCAATCACGGTTAGACACATGACACAATCAAAATGCATTCTTAAAAAAACACATGCCCAACAAACGGTATACATGATGTCATTTCTAATTACAAAATCTTAATAAAGACCTAAATGATCGATCTAAATATTCTTATTTCTTCCTTTAGTTGATAATAGTAAAAATAATTGAAGAAGTTTAAATGAAAATGAAAAAAAAAGCTTCAAATCCGAGTCATCAGTGCGTCCAAACAAGACACACAAATTGGTGCGTCGGACACGCATCGTGTCAGCGTCAAACGGGCATCCTATTTCCGACGCGCGTCGGACGCGGACACGACACAAAAATGGAGTGTTCGTGCAACCCAGTATGATGGCATTATAGCCGCAAGACCTAGGGTAGTTCTCTGTGTTAAGCTTTATAAGCTAGAGAGTCTGTAAGTGAAAAGCAGCGAAGAAATTAATGATAACACTCAGTTCTTTTCAAACGATCAAGCCGTGTTAGAACCGGGAGGCTTTATCCGTGAGGATCTTGCCGTTATTACTATCTCTAACCTGTTCTTGTTTTGAATCACACTTTGGTTCATAACAATTTGTATCATCCAGAAAATTATGTGCGTACTCTGCAATGGAGAAACACTTGCAAAATTGAAATTAAGTCATAAATTAAATGGATATGTATCGGAGAAACTAGGTTGTTAGTGGATGGAAGCTTACCAAATTGAGAAATTCATCTTTAATTAACAGAGCTTCTTATCTCCATGACTGAGAGAGAGTTGGAATCATTCAACAATCCTACTGTCACAAATCAGCTACAGAAATCTGAAGAACAATTAGTTAATCAAGTTCCAGAGGTTGCTGACGGGGAGGAAGAAGATGAGTTCGACATGATTATTCCTTCTTATTTATTTGAAGAACAAGATGATTCTCTAGAATTGGAGTTGATTCCTTCTTCTTTGACAAAGAAGAAGATGCTGTTACTGTCGATTCTGAAGTGCTCATTCCCTTGTTTTTCTTCGACGAAGAGGAAGACTTGCCTGATGGGGTCAATGTTAATCAAGTTATGAATAATGAGGTTAATTGTAAAAAACTGATGAGCTTATAGGTAACAACGAATACCAACCCTAACTGATTAATTTGTGAAGGTTTTCACATTATTATCAATTCTTCTCGTATTCTATTTGATCGTGGCAGAGAAATTGGAATTATGAGGGGGTTTTCTGATGTTGGGAATTATAAGTATCGTACTATTTCAAATAAGCCTGGTTCTTTGGTACCCAGTGTATGTTCAATTTAGGTGGATAAATTTGATTGGAAATATGTTTATGGGAATTTACAAAACATGGGTTTAAATCGGAAAGATTGTTTACAGATTCAATACTATTTTTGTCGGTTAAAAATGAAAAAAGACATATAGCTGGCAAGATGTTTGATAAAACGCCTGAGAGTGCAGTTTGGAATTTGAATGGTGTTGAGTATGGTTTTCTCTTGCAACCTCAGCTGGGTAAGGTGAGGTGCCAGTTAATAAATTATGAATGTGTCTTCCCTATTACTGTTGCTGCTCATAGGAGTTTTGATCGAGGAAAGTTTTTTAAAGGTATCAAGAGGTATTCTTGTCACAATACAAGCAGTTCTGGTTTTGGTTTTGGTATACTTATTTATTGTATGATTGTTTCCAATGGGTTGATTCTAATGGGTAAATCTGATGAGATAGTTGTTTATGAGGGTGTTTTAAAATTGGGTACCATTTGAAATGGTTTTCTGCATATTCAATTATGTTAATAATGGTTGGAAATAGTGGCAGTAATAATGGTAGAAAGGTGTTTGTGAAAATGTCGCAAAGAGGAAATATAACTCGAAGTACTTCTTCATTTGGGATTGTGGGAATGGTTACTAAGGAGATGACTCATCTAGTGTTGGCTACCTGGGTAAAATATTCTGATTCGTTGCAGAAAAAGTATGAGTTCCTAGTTACTGCCATTTTTCATTTTAACTTAGTTCGAATTTTTTTTGAATCAGTGGGGTGGTTGTGAAGCTGCCAATAAGCAAATTCTGGTTGCTAAGGCCTTGGAAATGCAGTGTGGTGGTCTTTTCCATCTTGTGTTGTTTTATTACACAGATGATGTTGTGCTTCAGATCCTAGACATGCTGATGCTTGTATATTACTTGAGGTATAAATTTAAAGATCTTTTAATTGATTTCAAGTATCTGGGAGAGCAACCTCCGATCGACACTTCGACTATATTCTTTCAATGGTTCTGTCAAGTTACTCTTAGCCTCCTTATTCATCACCGATTGCATCCATGTGGTGAAGATAGTCCTTGTTCCCATCAATTGCTTATTGAATCTCTTAGGTTATTAAATAAGATATCCACCCAAGTGACTGAAGTCGACAAAACAAAAGTGTCCAAACTCGTGTTCAATGTCGGTCTTATGATTCCATAAATGGGTGTACAAGTATTTCTGCAAATGGTCTTAAGTTATAATTATATGGATTCCTTCTTTTATGCTAAATATGGATGTTTTTGCTGGTGTCCGGCGCATCTTCCAAAGATGGGATATATGGAATTGGCTAAAAGTGAACAACATCATAAGAAGGTTCTATCAAAATCTTTGGAAGAGTTCCTATATTTTCTATTTACGTCAGTGCCTACAGTTGTGGAGCATCATTTTCATTTCTCGAGCATAAGGTTCGTGTTACTTTTTCTTTTACTTCAGATTGAAGTCTATGGAAATCCTTATCATTGTATATGGATTATGAAGCACTATTGGCATCCCTAGTATATTTATTTGCCAACATTGTATTGTGCTCATTATGATACATCATGTTACAACCAACTGCTGTGTTTTTGGAAGATTGGTTCCACTCAACATCTCTTTCTGTGCTCCGGTAATTGGTGGCATTGGGTATATCAATCAAGAGAAGATTGTACCTAGACCAAAAAAATTATAATAAGGTTGGGAACTGGGGTATTTCTTGTAGTGACCATTTTCATGTTGGTGAAGTACTTAAGGTGTGTAGCTGCAGGAAATCCTACACTACACCCTTGATAAGAATCTAAAGAAATCAAGTCATAATTGAAGATGAATAACAACACTTTTATTATTTTTACTTTCAGAAATCTTTTACAAGAAATATAAGAATTCAGAAATACAACTTTCTTTCTAGAGTTTCTCTCTCCTCAAGACTTTCTCAACTCTAAAAAATACATCCTCCTTCTATGGACACATTGGGTCTCTATTTATAGGGTAGTTACATAATGGATGACAGCTAAATCTTCATTTTATCTCGGACTTGTATTGTGATCTCATCGCGACAATTATATCTTTCTTTCTCGCCAGATTTATAACCATCGCGGGTCATCATATGTTCTTTACATATTTATTTATTCGTCATTCATTACGTCATTCCTTAAGTAATTCTGCAACACACGTTAAATGTTGTTGAAGTACTCGCGATGTTCTCGCTGAAATGTTGTTAATATCGCAGGAATATCGTTGTGGCGATATTCTGGTCCTACATCTTGCCTCTTCTCATGTCTTTTCTGCGAAGAAGAAGATCATGAGAACTAAATGCTGTAACTACTTATCTTTTCACATTGATCTCATTCGACACGTTTCGTATCCTTCCTTGACTATTTTCATGCATTCTTTCTTCTAATAAATCTTTGACACGTCTTTCCTAACCGCTGCGATCTGGCCGTTCATGTCTCTTATTTGCATTTATTGCATTTATCTTTTCGAAAAATTTCTTCTTTTATAAATACTCCTTTCATTCTTTATTTTTCCTCTTTTTACTTTCTTCTTCTTTCTCTTCGTAATTTCTCTACAAGTTTATTGTTTTTCCGTAAATTGCGCGTCTGTCATCGCTGTGATTTCTTTCTTATTTTTCAACCTTTTCTCTCATTCCCATACTCAAAAAGGGTTGTTGCTGGTGCTAAAAATTTGACTGCTTTTAATGAGATGCGAGAGAAACTCAAAGGTAAAGGTTTTACGTTGTCTACAATTCCAAATAAAAACCCTAAATCCGAACTTTCCATTAAGTTATTTTATGATCATCAACTTTCTAGCAAGAAAATTATAGTATCGCTAGGTCAGCTTGAAGCTGGTCTTCCCATTCCTCTCTATGACTCAGAATTTCCATTATTTAATGTAATAATTTCTCACGAGAAGTTTTCGCGAGTGGTATATCGATTGGTTGGAGATTGTATTCGATTACTGCTTGAATATGCTTCTCGCGGTGCTGATAAAGGATCTCACTACCCTGATGCTGCGAAGAATCCTCAATTTAAAGATGTTCCCATTGTCTTTGCAGATTATACTGTGGAGAATTTCTTCAAAAAGGGATAGCACTTGCTCGGGTGTTCGCTTGAAGAAAGAGAAGATCGCTGATGATAAAGCTTTCATGTTGGATATTGACTTTCATACACCTACTAATCAAGGTCCTCGCCACTCTAGCGATGACAAGTGGTTCATTTTTCCATTATGTCTTGAAGGTTCTTATATTTCAGGTTCTCTCACATTACCTGCGAATCTTTCATAGTACCAACCATGGGTTTTCAACTGGCCTGAAAGATCTAAAGAAGTATATCCTCTCGACCTTTTGTATAATTATTATTCATCATCCTCCTCATGTTTTTATATTTTCTCTAATTACTTCGATCTTTTCTAGATTGATAGGATGAAACTCAGCTACCAGAACTTTAGGAAACCCAGCACTCTCTTAGATCTTAAATCCTTCACAGATGAAGTAAGAAATATCCTTTCATTAGTTTTAACAATATATTGTTGCCCCTATTTCTTATCTTTATCTGTGTTCACAAGAAATCGAAGAATTAGAACCAATTAAACCTGCGAAGACCAAAGAGAAATATAATGTTGATCGCAAAGGAAAATCTACTACTCCTCTCAAAGGGAAACCTACTGCTCCTCACAGTGAGGGATCTGACGATCCTCCTTTGAAGAAAAGAAAAAATCAACTTCCTTCTTCTTCAACTCTTCAACCTATTCCAGAAAATTCAAGTGATGATTTTGGTGATGATGATGACGTCCCTTCCATAAAGGATTCTTCTCCTTCTGAATCTTCCATGGATCAACTATCTAAAATTTTTGGCGATGCTACTAATGGCATTATAAATGATTATGGATATAAATCTCTTAATGGGATATCCCAGGCCCTCTTCAAAGTCTGCGATGCCCCTGTTCTGGCTGATAATAATTCTCTCCAAGGAATCTCAAAATCGCTAACTCCCAGCCTTTTAAATTCGCTTGGTATCCTGGTATATTTTCACTTTTTTTATTTTGTTTATGTATTCACTTCTTCATCAATCTTTAAATCATTCAGTTCTATCGCAGGTTGGAAGAGCTTCCTTTGATGCTGCCTCTGACTTGGACAAAAAATATGTATCTTCCCTCAAGAATAACATTGCTCTTCGCGAGAAAAATAAGAAGCTTGAATCTGAACTTGTTAGTATTCGTAAGAGAAATGAAGAATTGGAGAAAAATCTTTCTCAACAATCGCTTAAAGCATCTAATCTTGATAGTGTCAATAAACAACTTCTAGGTACGACATTTTCTTCTCTTCTTTCATATTTTTATTTTTCATTATTATTTCTTACTTGATTCCTCATTCTCGCAGACACTTATGGTCTTACTGATGAGGCTTTAACCATTCGTTCTTTCCCTGAACTAATAGATAATGGTGCTCTTCTAAAACTCCTTAATAATTCTTTGAATAACCCTCCCGATATTAATTCTCTTTACATAGATGAACTCAGATCTAAATTTAGCCTTTTAGAAATTGATTACAGATCTTGTTTAGATATATCCCACAAATTCAAATAGCTTATCCACAATTCTAAAGCAGAGATCAAAACTTTAAAGGCTAATAATAATGATCTTTCTAAAGACAAAGATCGTATATCTAGACAAGGAGTTGAAACTTTATCAAATTTCCATAAGACCATTCTTGAAGTTCAAATTGAAAGAGATAGACTTATCCGCGAGAAAGAGGATTTTGTTGAAAGAGAAAACCAAATCCGCTCCCGTCTTCTTATTAAAAGCGATGAGGAATTTTCTTGGGATGCGATGGTTCTTGATAATGTTAGAAATAATTTAGGTGTAGATGTTAGCCTTCATGTCTAACAAGCAGCTTTAATTAAAGATATGATTTCTGAAAGAGAAGGTTGTCAACTGTTCTATTCTGTTAATTTCCTGTTTTTATTATTCTTCCTTGCAAAATTTCTAACTTGTTGCCATATTCTCGCAGAAGCTGAAAAGAGATATCTTGAAAGAATATGAGAACTTGAAGGTGAGAAGCATCAACTCGCGAACACTCTTGCTGCTCGCAATGAAAAATATTCAAGGTTGAAAGACAAGTTGAAGATTACTACTGCAAACTTTAACGCTTCCCTTATTGAGGTTCGCAATAAATCCATTAAATTGGTTTGCGATGATCATAACATTTCTCATTCCACATATCCTGATCTTGCAAAAGAAGTTCTAGCAAAAACTCCAAATCCTATTATCTCTGATAGCGAAGCTGAGGAATCTAGCGAAAATGAAGATGATAGTAATGATGATAATGAAGAAAAATCTGGCGAGGAAGAGATATCTGATGAAAATGAAGATAATAAAGATAATGATAATGAGAAGAAGAAGAATCTGGTGATGAAAAGAAATCTGATGAAGAAGGTGGTGGATCTAAATAATTCCTTTTTTTCTTTTTATCTTCCTTGTAATTTTTGTAAATTTACTTCCTTCTTCTTGTAATATTTCTGCGAGCTTCTCCCATTTTATGCGAGTTCCTCCAACTTATGAATTTATTTGATGTATAAACTTCTTTGCCTCCATCTGTATGAATTAGTGAACAATTCTTTTTTGCAACATAGTCAATTAACATAATTATTACCCTTTATATAAATGCGTCATATAATAAGATCTACTTAATTTTATCTTATGATAATGAATAATAATTTCATTATTCTATGCATTCCCATACTTGCCTCTTTTATTCATCTGCAATAAGAAAAAATTGAGTAGAGATATCAGTTGTAAAATCTATGTATATTGCCTCAATAATTTCTGCGATGAATATCGCTAGCAATTATTGAATAGATATTGAACATCTCGTAATTTATGCGTCACTTATCGCAATATTTCAATCTTGTGGTCTTATGATGCCTTCCTAATTAAAGGTCTTATTTGCCACATTTTTTATTGACGACAAAATCGCAGGACGTCCTTACATTTGCATGTAAAAATCCATTGATCTTGTCTTATCCATTTTTATTAGAATTTTCTGCGACAATATGACAGGTCTAAATCCCCCTGCGAGAATAAAGTCCCATGACATTGCCGTTGTGCGATGAAATCGCAGGACGTCCTTACACTTTCATGTAAAAACCTATTGATCTCATCTAAACATATCTTTTATGGCTTGTTGCCTCTGTATAATTTACGTCACGCGACAATATGATAGACCTAAATGTTCTTGCAATCATAAATCCCCATGACATTGCCGTCTTAAGACACTTATCATCTCCCTAATGGAGGGTGCCTCCCTTATATTCCCCCTGGTTTCCCCTTCAAGGAGGGCACATCGGCCATACAAGACTAGCTCTTCCCATCCATATTTTCCAACAACCAGCTGTTTTTGTAGCCTCTTGTCCTTTATGCCTATATGGCTTATAGTTACAAGACTGCACCCTAAGTGGGGTTTTCTTCAGGCCAAGTGCATCATATCCAAGACTTACCAAGGATGGCCAGGGTAGTTTCGTCTGTCCCGGGCACCCTTGGCTCAACCGTGTACCTCGGAGCCTTAGTCATACTCTGCACTTCTTATAAGAGATCCTCGGTCATCCAACCAGGGTATAACCTTATAAAGCTGGAAATCCAAGGTCTTTCTCCCGGATAGGTTTTCTTTAACCCCAACATCTCCATGACTCAAGATCCAGCAGCGGTATAACCTTACCCCTGAATCATGTTAGCAGATACCCACTTATATGACGTACCTTAGGTCTTACATTTTCCTCTTACAAGATTGTACTCGCGAACTAAGGTGTACGCCATAAAGGTTCGCCCCATTCTTTGAATCTCTGCGAAATTTGAATCGCATTTCTCGCGAGTATTATAACTCTAATAAAATTTCTTTATTCTGAACTTCTCTTTTCTTGTACACTTTTTCAATTTCTTCTCAAAATATTTTTTCAAAACATTTTCTTCAGACAATTCATCCATAAATTTCTTAAGATCCAACTTTTTACCTTTCTACTTACTACTTTTTGGTTCTGCTTTTCTATTACGTTTTGTCGCTTTTTCTTTATCCACGAGACGCTCGACAGCAATCATCTACATCTTTCTGCATTTGCTCTTTTGTTGCGTTTTGTTAGTTTCTCTTTATCCACGAGACGTTCGTCATCAACTTTCTCTCTCCGCTCTATTGTATCAATCATTAACCTCTCACATCTCTTCCGTTGCTTGATGTTGTACTTACAATTTCTATTCTTCTCAGCTCTTTCCTCGCAAGATTTTATATCAATATCATAACATTTCTTGCTTTCTCCCCAATTTCCCTTAATGACTCCAACACCATTTGGATGCGGAAATTTAATAAATTGATGAAAAGTAGATGCTACACCTAATATCCCATGTAGCCAAGGTCGACCAATCAGGGCATTGTAAGGTGAGTCAATGTCAACAACACAGAACAAGATCTTGGAAGATATCCCCTTTAATTGAATCCGCATTGCAATTTCCCCTTTTGGTTTATTGGCAGTACAATTAAATCCATAAATTTTATATGTTGATGGTATCAAATCTTCATCTTTTCCACCCATGGTTCTATAGGTATGATAGAATAAGATGTCAATTGAACTACCAGTATCTATTAGAACTCTATCAATGGCCCATGAATCTCCATCCTTATCATCATTTTCTTCATCTTCTTCTCATATTTGCTTTGGGTTTATTTCCATCCTTACTACCAATGGATTATCATGCAACTCGCCAGGCTCTAGTATCTTTTGTGCAGTGAATGAAATAGTTTGTTTCTGCCATTCTTCTAATGGAGAGGCTCTCGCAATATTCATTACTTTTTTTCCATCTGTGTCTCTCGCGAAGACTCTGCTTAAAATGTTGTCATGGAAATCCTCAATAGTTTTGTACGAATGCACGATGGAATTACAGAACAAATCCTTTGCTTTGGCTCCAATTTCTATGACAAATGTTTCTGCTCCTTTCATAGTATTCACTCTGCGATTATCTGGTGGAGGAGGTAACTTATGGGATTGTGGATGTCCTATTAAAACGTGATTTAGCTTTCCCTGATCAATCATCCTCAAAATTATCCTCTTTACATTCCTACAATCATTTATTGAATGACCATGAAAATGATGGTACAGACAGAATTCTTGATTTCTATTATTTGGATGTGGCTCCTTGCCCATATTCCATGGCGATGGTATATTTTCCATCAAAATAATAGCCTCCCAATTTTTTTTCTATACTAGCATTCAAAGGTGGCATCTTAATTTCTTCCCATATTATCTTCTGATTACCCTGCCCTCTAAAATTATTTTGCCTCTGTCCACCATAGCTTTCTTGCGGCTGATCAAACCTTTGAATCTTACTATTTCCACCACGATTGTAATAATTCTTCTCCCTTTCATATTATTCTTGATCTCTACTGCCCATAGCTACCAACTTCTGCTGGTTATCAATTTCCATTTTCTCTTGTTGTGCTTGCGAGCTGCTCGCCACATTGTTAATCATTTTAGGAAGTAAACTCCCATTTGCTGCTACTGAGCTGGTATTCGCGATTGGATATGATTCCATTTCATTTTGTTTCTCCTCCAAAGCAATGTATTCCTCCTGTAATTCTCGCAGCTCTGTCATAGTGATTGTATTCTTGATTCTGAAAATTTGTATGTATAGCAGATTGGTCGCGAACATTGCATTGATAAAAGATAAAATAAGATATCTCTCGTCTACTCTTCCTTCCATCTTGTTGCACATTGTCTTCCATCTTATGGTTAAGTATTTCAGACTCTCGCCAACCCTCTGCTTTAACCCAAACACATCTTCAATACCTGTCCGCGATGAATTGTTGCTTATATATGCTCCCAGAAATGTAGCTTCCAAATGATCGAAATATGTTATAGTATTTTTGGGCAATCCCTCGAACCACTTTAGTGCCTCTCCAGTTAAGTTGGATGCAAAATACTAGCATAATACATCATCATGGTTCTCCCATTGTAGCATACATCTAACATAAGCTTTAACATGTTGTACGGCACAGGTTGTTCCATCGAAAATGCTGGTTAATGCTGGTAAGTTGCACTTTGGAGGTATTCCTATTAACTGCACTTATTGAGTGAATGGAGTTCTCACAGCTTCTTCAATAGCTTCGTCAAGTTGCCTTCTACCTCTTTCTCTTCTGTTTTTTATCAATCCCCTCATCTCTGCTAATTCTCTTAAAATTTGCTCATTCGCAACTGAGCTTGGATCCATCGGTCTTTTCAATGCAGCTTCCCTTCTCCTGCGTTCATGTACTTATTCTTGTCTTGTGAGATTTTGTGTATCTTCATCTACATCTTCATTCCTTCTTCTGCGATTTTTTGCTTTACCTTCTTCCTGCAATCACAGCTGATTATACTGTCTATTTTCTTCTCTGCGAATTTCTTCATTTCTCATCATTTCTCTTCTCTATCCTTCTATTCTCCTTTGTATTCTGTCATATTCCTCCTGAATACTATTATTATGGCGATTTTGCGTACGTCTTTTTTCTCGATTCTCATGGTTATTTTGTCGTATTGCCTCTTGGAATTCTTGTTCTTTTATTTCTGCTCTTAACCTTTCTCTCTCGCAAGCTAGGCGTGCTTTTTCAGCATAATGCCTCTCAATTTCATCCTCAATTATCCTTTGATTTCTTTGAATCTCTCGCACATGTAATATTCTTCTACCTTCTTCTCGATTTTCTTCACCATCTTGGTTATTTTCTTCTCCTTGTTTATATTATTTCGTCTTCCATTCAAGAATTCACTGCGTGGATTATAGCGATCATCAATTATTCTCTCTTCTTCATGACGTTGTTCTCCATTTGGATTTTGCATTTCTTATCATACATTTTCTCTAATGTTTCTCATAGGGGAATTTCGCCTTGGTTCTTCTCTGAATGATCTTGAGCTTGATCTAGCAGTACTCCTTGATCTTCTACTTCGTAATCTTAAATTTTCCATTCTTAACTCATGATTCTGTCTCGTTAAATTTGCACATTCTTCCACCTCTAATCTTCTTTCCTCCTGTATTCTTTGTCTTAGATCATCTACTGTTTCATTTTCACCTTCTCCATGAATAATCCTTCAACCACTCCTTGATTTCTTTCTTCTCCTTTTCCGTCTCTTAATTGTTGATTTTCTGCTTCTTCCATCGAATCCGATCTCCAAGTATGCACACTCACCCTATCATAATCCACATTTATATCCCTGTATTGGTGTTTGTTGATTTGGTTGTAGAATTTTATTTTCTCCTTCAATCCTTGTTCTATTTCTTCTTGTTCTTATCCTTGAAGATTCTCCTAACTCATTTGTTTCTCCACCTGCAAGTCTTTTACTCCTCCTCATGGTTGTTGGTGGTTCTGATGTATTTCTTCTTCTTCTTCCAGCCATTTCTTCAATTCTAATAATTTCTTCAAATCTTCAAGTTGTAATTAAAGATTTTTTATCTTGATTCTCCGTGTTTCGGGCGCCAAAATGTAGTTGCAGGAAATCCTACACTACACCCTTGGTAAGAATCTATAGAAATCAAGTCATAATTGAAGATGAATAACAACACTTTTATTATTTTTACTTTCAGAAATCTTTTACAGGAAATATAAGAATTCAGAAATACAACTTTCTTTCTAGATTTTCTCTCTCCTCAAGACTTTCTCAACTCTAAAAAATACATCCTCCTTCTCTTGACACATTGGGTCTCTATTTATAGGGTAGTTACATAATGGATGACAGCTAAATCTTCCTTTTATCTCGGACTTGTACTATGATCTCATCGCGATAATTATATCTTTCCTTCTCGCCAGATTTATAACCATCGCGGGTCATCATATGTTCTTTACATATTTCTTTATTCGTTATTCATTACGTCATTCCTTAAGCAATTCTGCAACACACGTTAAATGTTGTTGAAGTACTCGCGATGTTCTCGCAGAAATGTTGTTAATATCGCAGGAATATCGTTGTGGCGATATTCTGGTCCTACAAGGTGGAAATTTAAACTACCTACTTCTATGAATTATGCAAGCTTAGGAATTGTAAAAGCCGAAACGAAGTGTACATAAATGTTTGATTTGCTTCAGCTTAAGTGGGCTTATATGTTCATAAATACGCTGCCTTACCAACTTTTGGGTGCCTTGACTTCATCTGGGATGGGTTATGTATGGTTAGAATTACAAGGGTGGTTAACGGGACAACTTCTCAGGATGGATGTGATTCACATTCCAAATGTGATATTATTAGAGGTCTCCTCGACGCAGGGATTTACAAAAAGTGGCGATTCTCAACATATATATTTTTACTGTAATCAACTGTTGGGTTGGGAGTATCAACCAACTGATCGCTGTCGTAGGCATCAAAAATAAATTACACTTTCGTACTACTCAAAATATATAATATAGCAAGGGCAAGAAATGATTGTTCCCACATAAAGGTCTTGGGTTGTCAATATGTTTCGGTTTCCTATAAATAACAATGGAGGATGTTCTGATTTTTATAAACTAAGTTATACTAAAAACAAAAAAGGAAAGCAAACACGCAAATCAAGATATAAAGATATTGGTAAAGGATTCATCTTCATTCACAAACATGCTTTTTTAACAATAAGTAGAATTAATATTTAATCTCAACTTTTATCAAAAGCCTTAGGATACCTTGATCGCAAGAATATCTCGCTAATTTCCTCTTGTCATCAAAAAACACATTAAAAGATGCGAGTATGAATTTTATCTAAGATAACAACCTAACGTGTAAAAGCACTAATCAAGTTTAATTCCCTAGATGCATT
This sequence comes from Papaver bracteatum, assembly GCA_023529315.1. Classification (NCBI taxonomy): domain Eukaryota; kingdom Viridiplantae; phylum Streptophyta; class Magnoliopsida; order Ranunculales; family Papaveraceae; genus Papaver; species Papaver bracteatum. Next base: position 997,764 of record JAJJWX010001985.1, read on the forward strand.
AAGTTCTATGAAATCAGGCCAATCAATGCAATTGAAATACATTGCGCAAACAATTTAACAAAGGTCACGTTTCACTTGTGATTACTAGGATGTATCACTACAAGAAATATTCACAATTGTGCTACTTGTATTCAAGGATTATCACTTTTACGTATAATAAACCCTAAACTAGCAATAGATGTGATTACAAGTTCTACCAATTTGCAACTTGACAAAACAAACAATCAATCATGTTGTAATACGTCAATCATACAACTATATTTTCAGAGAATCGTGAACGATAAATATGACTAATATATTGAACCAAAGAATCATGTTATGTGAAATCCAACTAATCCATAAAAAAAAAAAAATTAAGTTCTCATGCTCATGGAGTTCATAACAAGAAGAAAAATAAAGGTTTTCATGTTTCTAAACGATAGAACCAAAGTAGAAGATGACATAAATATATTAGATTAGTGGTGTTCCCATCCTTCTTATATGACCTCTGCTCTCGGTTATCAAGTTTCTCACATCCCATTAAAAATCCCAGTCAAATAAACAGGTCCAATTTCTTTGAGTCAACTCGGGATAGATGGATCGGATCACTGAGCCGACTCATTCTGATGTAAATACAACAGCATTCTGTTTGTATATCTGGCCATTTCTGAGTCCTTCCCTGTAACAATTGCATTCATCCATTTCAAAGCTATAGTTCAATTGCAATGCATCCAATGCACCTGCAATGCTCAAAACAGCAGCACCACATCACCAATATACCCTTGGCAGAACTTAAATCCCAATTCATTCACACTCCATTCAACATCTCGAATTCCTTGTGCATCTTTCTCAGGTTCGGAATCAAGCCAATCTCCAACAGCACTAGCATATAATCTCAGCACCTATAATTGGTACCTCCACTGTAATATTTCAATTCCATAATCTTGCACAACAACACATCCATCTTTGTAATTGCTTAGGCTCCAGCTCAGTTCCTTGATCCAGTTGAACTCAAGAATGAGCTCAAACCCAAACTGTTGATTCTTCCCTAATCGATCCCATCTTTGCACCTGTATCTCATAACTCAGCATTATCTCTATCAAATTAAAAACACTGCTTCCCTTGAAACTTTGTATCAAACTTCTCATTGCATTATATATCTCCTGCATTTAACTAGTACCAAGACGGACTGAACAACTCCCGGCTCATCCTTGACTTGCAATTGAAAACAGCAACACCAGCTTCTCCTCATTCTTCTCAACACCACTGCCTCATTTGTAATTATACTGTAACCTCCACCGATTCACAGTACCACCAAGACAATCAGTGAAAAGTCATTTATATCATTCCTTGGCTTCTAAAATCAGTCAAAACCCTTCATAAACTCCACCAGAACTTGCTCATATGGCAGCCATCAGCTGCATTCTCCTCCTTGAACTGCGCCTGCAAATGCCATTTTCCTGCAATTCAATGCCACCACCAGAACCATTTCATTCCTTGTACCTGCAACCCTAGGCTAAACACCACAAATTCACCTTCCGCAGCAACAAGCAACACATACAGCACCTTGACTATCTCAGCTTAGACCTCCTTGACCTGCAGCTTATTGCTTGCACAATAACCACCTATAAACAAATGCATAGCAGGAATCCTCATTATCTCCATCTACTGTGCAATCAACCCTTGTGCCAATAGTTCAGCTTATTCCATACCCTGTAATGCAACTTCACATTAGCATCATCTCCAGTTCTAAACCCATCTCCATATTCTTCTTCTTAATATCCAGTAGCACCATCTTGTCACCAATTCTTCCATCTGCTCTCCTCCAAAACAACAACAACACCATTATCTTTACTGAATTAGTCACACACCCATACTTTTTGTAGCTCAACAGAATCTCAGGTCCTTGTGTTCATTCATTCAATTCAGCTCAGTCACCACTTCAATCACTACCAGCAACTTCATCTTCCAAAGCTAGTACTGCTTCAACTTCATATCGCCTTCATTATCTCAACATCATAATCAACTTCTTCTTTGCTGAGTGCACCAGAGTTGCACCCGTAACACCACAAACTATTGTAACCATACAAGTAACTGCATACACTCTTATTCCCTTCATTCATCCCCAAGACTCACTCATACCATGGCTTATACTTGAGTAAAGCTAGCAAAACTCTTTGGGGACTTTTCTCAAGAACTTGATATGTATCTCAACTGGTCATCATGTTCTTTCGATCTGGATCAATCACTTGCTCCCAAATTCTAGTTCCCTACAAGTATTTGATCATTCAACACAAACCTACTTCATAACTCAATCTTAATTTCAATCCTAGACTCCATTTCTCCTTTAATTTCTACTGTAAATTTGATTCTCAAAGAAAACCCATCTCTAATGCCTCACTGGAAACACCAACAACACATAATATTCTCATAATTCATAGCATGAGTATCTTCCTCTCTATCTCAAATTCAGAAACAAAACCAATCTTCATTTCATTCTCAAACCTTCAAATACCATCTTAATCATTTCTAGTCATCTCGGATTTCAACATCAGAATCAATTGTTATTCACTATTTCTCTTCTATTTAAAATGAACATCACATATCCATCTTCTCGATTTTTCCATGTTTATTTCTGAATTTCTAACTCTAACACAGCATCCCCTGATGGAGCTGCCATTGTTATCTCAGGCAGAACAAAAATAAATGCTCTCTGAATTTTAGGTCTTGTGTAGGAAAATGTAAGTTGACACAGCCACCCAGATAAAATAGATAAGGTCCAGCTAATAATGTATGTCCATTGCTTCTCTAGACTAAGCTGCGGTATCTGTCTCTTATCCTCAGTTTGGATCGGTTCTGTTTCCAGTAACAGCTGCACATGGAATGACATTTTTGCTTTTTACGTTCTAAATGGACGTTTTCTCCTTTTTTTTGCGCGTAATGACTCCATTACACCTGATAAACTCAAAATCAATCATAAAATACATAATTCACACGAAAAGTATCAAAGAAAGCATAAATAATAGATATAATATTAAGGTGTTTTAGACACCTATCACCAACCAGAGTCCATTCTTATCTAAATCCGTGTGGAAGAAGAATTGGATCACATTTTATGTCCACATTGATTTACATTCTAGCTATGTTGATATTCGAGGTGCCCTTGACTTGGGATTATAGTTTGTCTCTTATGGGGTTGTTAAGTGGAGGAACAGTTCACTAGATGTGTTTGCATTCTCCATTCAAACTCAAGCAACACCTCGAGTTGCTAGTAACAACAAATGGAGCTACAATTGGGTTATGTGCAACAGTTGTAGTTTGTAATCAGATAAGTCACACTTTGAAAAAGGCTTGTCATTATTTCCCTTGTTGCAATCAGATGTTGGGATTCTTACTTCGACACAAATGGCGTTCTAAAGGAGTGTTATTTTTAGAAACGGAAGTGGAAACGACAAGTACTTCCACGAAGGCTGTTGGAGAGGTTTTGGATGATTATTTTCAGCTACACCATACCAGTACGTCCAGGTCCACTCATCTCACAAACATACGTCTACAACTAAGAGCACTACCAATAGTAGCGATGGGCAGGCTAAAGTTGGAGGGAAGACGTGCATCCAACTATAACCATATATGCAGATTCGATTGGAGCCAACGAAGAGCCATCAACTTGCACTCATACGAGTCATTCTCCGGCACTGGATAAATAGCTACGTCAGACTCTTTTCAAGATGCAACCTTGAAGGACTCTTCATCAGACTTGCATGTTTTCACATCAATCATCCTTGAGCACAAGGATGTTCCGAAGGGGATGGTATTTTTCATGTCCTTAGCCGAGGAAGAGGGCGCCCGTATCATTTGGATGTTGGTGTTTAGCGAAGTTATTATAGTTGACAGCCTTTAGTTGTAGTAGGGGTGTCCTTATCCCTTGTAATGAGTGGTTTAGATGTAAACTTATGATGACATTATAGCCGTAAGATCTAGGGTAGTTATCTGTGTTAAGATTTATAAGATAGAGAGTCTATAAGTGAAAAACAACGAAGAAATTAATGAAAACACTCAGATCCTTTCAATCGATAAAACTATGTTCACTGAACCGAGATGCTTGATCCGTGATGATCTTGGCATTACTACTATCTCTAACCTGTTATTATTGTGAATCATACTTTGGTTCATAACAATTTGCATCGTTCGACGAACCCACAGTGGTTTGAGATCTATCGAAATAAAAAAATAATCAACTGACTTTTTTGTTAATATTCAATTTTAAATTCACATTTTGCACTTTCAGATCATGATCTTCAGCATGGATGTATGTAAATTCAAAACAGAAGGGTGATGGTAATGGCCAAGATCAAATGACTCATTTCAAATATATATACTAAAGATAACAGTTGGGTAGGTTTTAGTATCAAATTTGATTTTTTTATATCACTTTGAAAGGCTTTATTGCAAATTGATATCAAGAGGCACATAATCCAACGAACAACACCACCAATGTAATTAATTAGGAAATGATATTGAGAATTTGAGAGTTCAACAACAAAATGCTATGAGTATTAACAGTTCAGTAATTGGACTCTTGAAAAACGATGATAGTCTTAGAGATTTTTCATCAATCTCCTTTCGCGAAAATGTGCATGCTTAAAACGATTAGGGTTTGTTGATATTAGATTTCATTCAAGGATAGTATAGGTATTTTACTATTTTTCTAAACAGTCAATCCCTCCCCTAAATTATAATTCCCTCCTCTTAATCCTTCCCTCCTCAAATTCATTTTCTCCCTCTTAATAACAAGTCTCTTTTTTTTCCTCCCCCTGGGCCTTGTTTCCACAAAGTGGGGCTCCATGCTTCCTCTATGTACCGGCCCTGGATTATGTATCACCCCGGACGCGGGTTTTAGAGTTCGCTAAGCTGGGGTCTTAGAATCCAGCGTGGTTATATTTTGGTCTGAAAATGCGGGGGTATAACAACCTCACCCAATATTTCGATTAGCAATCTGTATGGAAAACTCCGAGTTGTTTTATAGAGAATCAACAAGACTCAATCAATAGAAAATACTCAAGGAGTTATTATCTCAATCTCTCGATTTGATTTACTCAAGCAAATATGATTCGCGAGTCTTAATCAAAGAGAGATAACTTGGATGGTACCAAAGACCAATATCCAAGTGTCAATCAATTTAAATCAACAACCAATAAGGTCGAATATTCTAATTGATTGAACAACGCACAACCTGTATTATTTAAATTATATAAAAAAATATAATGCGGAATAAAAATAACACAGACACCAGAATTTTGTTAACAAGGAAACCGAAAATGCATAAAAAATCCGGGACCTAGTCCAGATTAAACAGACACTGTATTAAGCCTCTACATACACTAGCCTACTCCAAATTAACTTCGGTCTGGACTGTAGTTGAACCCCAATCAATCTCACACTGATCCAAAGTACAGTTATGCTCCTATGCCTTTGATCCTAGCAGGATACAGCGCACTTGATTCCCTTAGCTGATCTCACCCACAACCAAGAGTTTCTACAACCCAAAGTCGAAGACTTTAATAAACAAATATGTCTCACACAGAAAAGTCTACAAGATAGATAAATTCGTCTCCCATGAATAAATCTATGAGTTTTGTTCCGTATTTTGATAAATCAAGGTGAACAGGAACCAATCAATAAAACCAGACTTATATTCCCGAAGAACAGCTCAATTTTATCAATCACCTCACAATAAACTTAATCGACGCAGCGAAGAAGATTATTGAGGAATCACAAACGATGAGACGAATATGTTTATGACTACTTTTATATCTTGCCTATCGGAGATAGAAATATCAAGCCAATTATTACAATTATACTCGTACGATAGAAACAACAAGATCAGATCACACAACTACAAGAAAAGTGGTAGTCTAGCTTCACAATCCCAATAAAGTCTTTAAGTCGTTAACCTAGTTTTTGTAGGTACTGAATATCGCAAGATAATAGTTCACGAGTATCGTAATAGATAAAGGAGAAAAGACTTATAAAATGATACGATGATAGAAGTAGCGCGGAGAAATATGAAGTTTTGCGAGGATGAAATAATTTTGCGAGGATGAATTGCGATACTTCGCAATTCATATACATCTGCATAAGTTTTACTATAAATAGGAGTTCAAATGTAAAATTCGAGAGGTTCTTTTAATGAGTGTAAGAAATTATCTTAAGAAAGAGAATAGAAAAAGTTGTAACTATTCTAGTTCCATTTTGATAATTCTATGTAATCAACTAAGAGAATTAATAAGAAAATTATCATTCACCATCAAGAACTTCTTGAGTTTTTACTAATTCTATTGAGGGTGTAGTTGTAGATTATTCTGCAACTACATAATTGGCGCTAGAAACAGGGATTTGAAGAATTCATGTACCATAAAAATGACAAGAAGAAGAAACACATCAGAACCATTAACTGAAGTAAGAAGAAGTGTAAGACTTGCAGGAGGAGAAGCAAATATAACAGGAGAACCTAGTAGGAGAAGGAGTAATCGAAGAAATCAAGTTCAACAAATAATAGATCATGATCGAGTGAGTATACACACTTGGAGAACTGATACACTAGAAGAAGATGATAGAGAACCACAAATCAGAGAAAATGGGAGGTTGATGGGAGGAACAATTCTTGAAAGAGAAAGGGAGATGTTAGAAACATTGAGACAAGGAATCCAAGAAGAACGAATGATCGAAGCTGAAGAACGTGCCAATTTAACAAGACAAAATCAAGAATTGAGGATGGAAAATGAGATGCTACAAAGAAGTAAATCTCAAAGTGTTGCAAGATCAAATGTTAGAACAGAAAGAGAAGGAAAAAATTCACCGATAATCAATAATGAAAATAATATGCAAGAACAAGCGCAGAATCAAGGTGAAAGAAATCAAGAGAATCATTTCATTTTAATACCAAACCACGAACAAAACATGGAGAATTTACGAACAAGGCCAAATCCTAGAGAAAACAATCAGAATCGATAGGAAGAACAGCAACTTATGGAAGAAACTGAGAGACAACAAGCAGTACATCAAAACAATCACGAGAATGGAGTAAGAAGATATGAAGAGGCTCGTAACAAACAAAATGTTGAGTATGAAAGAATTAAGAAAAGAATTGTAAATCAACAAACAGAAGTGTAGAGGAATGAACCAAACTCTCGAATCAGATTACAAGCAAATCAAGAAGAAATAAATCACAGAAGGAGGAGAAATGAAGAAGAAGAAATTCCTAATATTCGCATGAGAAGAATGAGAAGAATAGAAAGGGAAGAACAAGAATTCCAAGATGCTCTGCGACTGAACAATTATGATAATTTAGAAAGAAGATATTTGCAAAATTATGCAAATGAAAACATTAATGAAGAATATGATAGAATGCGAAGGATCGCAAGGGGGGAAGCGCAAGAACGTAGAAGAAGAGAAGCTGCATTAAAAAGACCAATGGATGAGAATTCTGAGGCAAATCCACGGATCTTTCGAGAATTAGCAGAAATGAGAGGGATGATAAACAATAGAAGAGGAGGAGATAGAAGGCAATTAGATGAAGCAATAGAAGAAGCTGCGAGGACTCCATTTGCTAGAGAAGTACAATTGGGAGGAATTCCACCAAAATGAAATTTTCCCACACTTACTAGTATCTTTGATGGGACTTCATGTGTTATTCAGCACATTAAAGCATACATAAGATGCATGTTACAATGGGAGAATCATGATGTTGTGTTATGCAAGTACTTCGCATCGAGTTTAACAAGGGAAGCTTTAAAGTGGTTCAAAGGACTACCTAAGAACACTATTACGTCATTCAGTCATTTGCAAGCAACTTTCCTTGGAGCATATATCACAAATCACTCTTCACGGCTTGGTATTGAAGATGTATTTGGTTTAAAACAAAGAGTGGGTGAAAGTTTGAAGCATTTGGTAAGACGATGGAAGACTATGTGCAGTGATATGGCAGGGCGCGTGGATGAGAGATACTTGATTCTATCCTTCATAAATGCGATGTTCGCAACTGAACAATTATATGTTCAAATCTTCAGAAGAAAGAATTCCATAATGATGACAGAGTTACGAGAATTGCAAGAAGAATACATTACACTAGAGGAAAAGCAAAACAGTATGGAATCATATCCATTAGCATACACTAGCAATCAAGATGGAGGAGAAAATTTACTTCCCAAAATAATCAATGTAGTAGCAGGTACTTCGCAAACATCCTCACAAACTTCTTCGCAAATTTCAGAAGAGAAGAAAATCAATGATAGCCAGCCAAAAATGGTAGCAATGGGTAGTAAAGATCAAGAAGAGTATGATAGAGAGAGGAATTTCTATAATCGAATAGGAAATAACCAAATTCCAAGATTATATCAACAACAAGAAAATTATGGGGGACAAAGGCAAAATTATTTTGGACAAGGGAACCAGAGACAAAATTATAACAACGGTCAAGGAGGTCAAAGAATGGTAAGGGAAGAGATAAAGTTGCCACCTTTGAATACAAGTGTAGAAAAGATATGGCAAGCAATTATCCTAGTAGAGCATATACCAACTCCATGGAACATGGGAAAGGAACCACCAATGGGTCCAAGAAGTCATGAATTTTGTTCATATCATCATTTTCATGGACATTCTACAAATAATTGCCATAATATCAAGAGGATAATCTTGCGAATGATTGATCAAGGAAAACTAAATCAATTTTTACTTAAGAAGACACAGTCGCAACAATTACCACAGGCTCCAGCCATAACTCGCAGGGAGAACACATCACAAGAAAAGGGAGAAGAAACCCTACATATAGAAGTGGGATCAAAAGCAAGGAATGTTTTCTGTAATTCCATTGTTCATTCATATAAAACCATAGAGGATTTTCATGATAATGTGTTAAGCAGGGTATATGCGAGGGATGGTGAAGGAAAGGAAGTAATGAACATCGCAAAAATTTCACGACTTGAAGATTGGCAGAAACGTGAAATTTATTTTGAAGCCACTGAAATTCTAGAAGGTTGTGAAGCACATGATAATCCATTGGTAGTAAGATTAGCAATATACATGAATATGGAAGAAAACGAAGATGATATGGAGGAAGAATCAATTGGTCTTAATAGGATTTTGATTGATACGGGAAGTTCTGTCAATATCCTCTTCTATTCTGCTTACAAAACTATGGGGGGAAAGATGCAGATTTAATACCTTCTACTTACAGAATTTATGGTTTTAATGGAACTGCTAACAAGCCCAAAGGAGAAGTGAGCATGCGAATTCCATTAAGTGGAATGCGAACTGAAATTCTGTTCTGCGTTGTTGATGTCGAATCACCATATAATGCTTTGATAGGAAGACCATGGATTCATGGAATTCTAGGCGTAGATTCTACTCTACATCAGTGCATAAAGTTTCCTCATATGAAGGGTATTGGAATTATCAAGGGTGATTGGGCTGAGGGAAAGAAATGTTACGATATAGAAGTAGAAGTTTGCGAAGGAAAAACTACTGAGAAGGAAAATTGGAGAAAAAGAGAAAAGGCTGTGAAAAGAAGTGAAAATTTAATGGCGGAGGATTAAGGCGAAAGAGAATAAAATTACGATGATAATCATACAAGAAATTTACGATGATAATAAGGGGTTGTGATTTGCGAAGAAAGAAGAAGGAAAATAATAAAACAAGAAGGTAATCAGTATGTTTGCTCGTGGAAATGAGGTATGTTGCAAAACAAAATTTTTTATTTCGTGATAAATTTTACGAATATTGTTTGCTCGCAGGAAATTGGGAAAAGTTACGAATTTCAAAATTTATATTGCGATTAAACTTTCATTAATTTGCGAATAAAAGACCGCAATCTGTGATCAGCCTCCAAAAAAGAAAGAGAGCCGCAGAAAATTTTATACAGGCAAACCTTTGTGGCGTACACCCTAGTTCGCGAAGCTATATTTCGTAAGAGGCAAAGTCCTAAAGTACGTCATTTAAGGGGGTACCTATAAATGTGGCTAAGGGTAACCGGAACACTACCAAGGGCCCTTAGTACATGGTAAAATTTTAGGGGTACAACCCAATAATGGGGTACCTATCCGGGTTAGACACCTTGGATTCTCACCTAATCTAGCGACATTACGCAATATAAAATGCGGTGTAAGAGGATTTAGGTTGGGCGACTAAGGCATACTGTCTTTCCCAAGAAGTGCAGAAAACGATCAAGGCGCTGAGGTACACGGTTGAGTCAAGAGTGCCGGGTGAGGTTGAACCACATCTGCCATTTTTGACAAGTCTTGGCAAATGATGCACTTGGCCCAAAGATACCCCATAGGGTGCAACCTCGTAACTATAAGCCCTATAGGCAAAAAGGATAAGAGGTTGCGATCAAAAGCTGGTTGTTGGCAGAACCGGATGGGAAGAGCTAACCTTGTATGGTCGATGTATGCTTCCTTGAAGGGGCAACCAGGGGGAAGATAAATGGCAGCACCCTCCATTAGGGAGCTGATACGTGCTATAAGACGCAAATGTCACGAGGCTTCTTGTTTGCGAAAACATAAAGGCTTGTCATATTTGTGCAACAAATGAAGTTCTGCGAGCATTCTAAAAAAAAAAAAGAGAAGGAAAACATACAAAAAGAACTCGCAGAATGAAACAAAGAAGTTAAGATGAGATCAATGGGTTATTACATGAAAGTGTAAAAACGTCCTGCGATTTCATCGCAAGACGATAATGTCACGAGGTTGTATGTTCGCAAGAATGTTCAGACTTGTCATATTATCGCAAATACAAAAATTTACTACAAAAGAGGTGGAAAAATAAGACCTTTACTTAGGAAGGCATGATAAGACCACAGAAATTAATGAAATTCATTACATCAAAATCATTGAAGAAATTATACAAGAATATACATTATGAAGATCTGAAAAGAAGACAACTTCGTCGATATCATTGAAGAAATTTTACAAGAATATACATCATGAAGTTTTTAAGAGAAGACAGCTTCGTCAATATCATAGAAGAATTTTTACAAGAAGTCCTATCAAAGAAGATAACATCATTGAAGAATTTTCACGAAGACTTAACAAAAGATGCGATTTTGATAGCAATCAAATACAGATAAGTTCATACTCGTAAAATTATACGAGAATTACATACTTCTTATACTTCTCCATATATTGAATATTTCTCCACAAATTCAATATTATTTATACTTCTTCAAGAATATATCATATTTATTATACTTCTTCAACGGATATTTAATTTTGCGAAGGTTAAGTACTTATTATACTTCTTCATACAGTGAGTAATAATTCTTATACTTCTTCATATATTGGGCAATTCTTCATGAATTGAATACTGCTAATACTTCTTCAAAGATATTTTATACTTCTTAAGGGTATTTCATATTTCGTATACTTCATACTTCCTATATTCAAGGGGAGATTTATTATTTACTTCGCAACATTCCGCAAAAGGAAAAAGGCTTATATTTCTTATACTTCAAAGGGAGGACTTTTTATTCATAATCACAATAAGACGAAATTTCGTAAGATAAATTGAGAAGGATATTCTAATACTTCCAGCGATAGTTGATCATTTGAAGAGCAATAATAAGGGGAAGGGGAATACTAAGCTAAGTCTTTAAGATATATTATTTCTCTCCACATGATCAAGTTATGCGAATAAGGGAAACAATCAATCAAAGAAAGATTAATTCAAATTAAGCTTTGAAAAAGAAATTGTTGGATTGATTAAAAGTGCAATCAAGAAGAAAGTGTTGTATTGAAAAGAAACAGAACAAACATACAAAAAAGAGTGAAGTTCTGAATAGATATACAAAAAAGAGTGAAGTTATTTTTCAGGCGATCTATTCCCATCAAAATGATCTTCTTCTTCAACTTCACTATCAGAGATTTCCAGATATGGAGTATCTTCAGGAATTTCTTCGGAAAGGAGCGTATGGTACTTCTTGAGAGGAATTTCATTATCTTTGCAAATCTTGCGAGTCATCTTAGCTCGAAAATGCTTGACATATAAACTATGGTTATGCTGGGAAATTAGAAGCTGAGATCTCAAATCAGAAATTTTCTTATTACGGTTAGCAAGGATAGTTTCCAGATCGTCATTCATCTTCGTATAATTTTCTGCATCAAGGAGAGAAATTAAGGAATTGGTTAGCAAATTACGAAGGAAAAGTAATCAAAATAATTACCATCGCAAAGAATTTACCTTCTAATTGCTTCTTATCATTACGAAGAGAAGAATTTTCAAGCTTTAATTGATTATTCTCCTCAAGAAGAGAAGAATTATCAATTGCGATGCTCGCAGATTGTGAATTATCTTCGTGACGGGATGTTAATTCTGCGTTATCAATACTTAAATCCTCTACTTTCTGACGGAGATTTGAATTTTCAACCTCTAAATTCTTACAACGATTCAAAGTTTTCTTCTCAGCAATAGAATGACGTCTTTCCCAATCAAGAACCGCACAACTAACTCTTCCAACCTAAACAAGAAAAAGGGGTTAGAAATCAACAAAATAAGGGAAATAAACAAGGAATAGAGAAGAAACTTACCATGCTACCTAAAGCATATAATGAAGCAGGAGAGACGAATCTTGAAATTCCTTTGAGGGAGTTATTATCAATTACAGTAGGAACTTTACAAGCCTTCGCAATAAGTTTGCGAGCTTTCGTTGTAGGAGAATTTCCTAATCCACGAGAAGAATGGAGGAAAGCCTTAGATATGCTAACCATTGCTGAGGCAAAAGTTTCTGGGATACTGCAATCTTCATTTTCACCTTCATCAACATCATCATATCCTTCGTCAGAAAGGGTATCGGAATTAGAACTAAAGTCCTTCTCAGGAAATTTATCATCTTCATCACCAAGATCTTCCTCAATATTCTCATTAGAAGAGATTACATTGGACTGAGACTTGGTTGAGAGTTTCTTCTTTTTCCTCCTCTCGTAAACAACATCTTGAAGTTTCCTTTTCCCTTTGCGAAGAGCATCATCTTGACTACCAGAAGCTTGGGTAACCTTCGCAGAACGAAGAGTTTGTTGTCTTGCAGTAAACCTTTTAGAAGAAGTAAAACTCTTATTTTCACTCGTAGCAATCTCAGGAAAAAGTGGAACCTGCAAATTCAAATAAGGATAAGAAACAGAGGCAACAATATATTGTTTAGAAAAATACAAGAGTGTTTGTTACCTCATTTGAAATTAAAGGGTGACAAAAAGATAAGGAGATGGAAGTACATACATTTCTATAAATCCAAGGTTGATAATGGCGGTTACGAAGGTTCGCATGAAGTTCTACTATCCCAGAAATATAAGAACCCGATAATATTAAAGGGTACTTATACCAATCTTCATCATTAGAACGACGAGGTGTCTTATTATTTCCTGAGGAATAATGAATATCGTGCATGATAAGATCATCTGCTGCGATATTAGCTTTACGATGAAGACGAACACCCCAACGATTATCTTCTTTCCTCGCAGGAATTAGTGTGTAATTTTTGAAGAAACCCTCAACTGTATAATTCGCAGCAACAATTTCCATATTTTCAAATCCAGGTTTCCTAAGATCAACTGAATACAAAGATTTCCCAAAAGCGGCACGATTTGCGAATTCAACTAAGAGGCGAATACAATCACCAGTCAATTGGTAAATGGCACAAGAAAAATTTGGGTGGGAAATAATTTCATAGAATAGAGGAAAGCTAACATCATAAAGAGGAAGAGGAAGACCTGCGAGGATTTGACCTCATGAGATTAAAATTTTCTGATCATCCCAAACATAGTTGGTAAAGAGCTTCACACAGAGAGAAGATTTATTATCATAACCTTCAATCTCAGAGAGAATGAGGTCCCTATCAACAAGTTCCGCATTAATCTGTTCAATAGTTTTATTCTTTGGTGCCATTGAATATAAGATGGAAAATAGAAAGGAAAAAAGATAAAAGAGATTGCAGAGGCAGAAGTGGTGAAGAAGATGAATAAGATAAGAGAATAAAAAGAAAAAACAAAGGATAATATTTATAAATAGAGAGAGTTTGATGAAGATAGAAACTCATTAATACGAGTAAGCGTGAACGGTTAAAAAGAACGGTTACGAAGAAACGTGTCAAAAAGGTAAGGGAAAAGTAAAAAGGCGTGTTGCGAACTTGATGGGTGATAATAACTACACTAAATTTACGAGAATAGAGATTCTCATGACATTTCTTCTTCGTAGAATTGACATGAGAAGAGGCAAGATGTAGGTACTGAATATCGCAAGATAATAGTTCACGAGTATCGTAATAGATAAAGGAGAAAAGACTTATAAAATGATACGATGATAGAAGTAGCGCGGATAAATATGAAGTTTTGCGAGGATAAAATAATTTTGTGAGGATGAATTGCGATACTTCGCAATTCATATACAGCTGCATAAGTTTTACTATAAATAGGAGTTCAAATGTAAAATTCGAGAGGTTCTTTTAATGAGTGTAAGAAATTATCTTAAGAAAGAGAATAGAAAAAGTTGTAACTATTCTAGTTCCATTTTGATAATTCTATGTAATAAACTAAGAGAATTAATAAGAAAATTATCATTCACCATCAAGAACTTCTTGAGTTTTTACTAATTCTATTGAGGGTGTAGTTGTAGATTATTCTGCAACTACAATTTTAGAAGAAGAAAACCAAAGGTTAAAGGAGAATTGACTCTAGCTTAGCAAACTATTATCACACAGAATGTGTGGAGATTAGTTTTCCCAGTTTCTAGAGTTCTCCCTGATATAGTCTTTCAAATCAGGGTTTGCAATCAATGTTAGCTTAGTAACAAAGCATTCAATATTCACCGTTAGATGAAAACCTGATTAGATACAATCTAATATTTCTCAACTGTTAGATCGAAAACTTAGCTTTCCATACACTCATGTACTTGACGATTTTTGGTTTGTGTAACCGTACCCAAACGTGTACAATAGTTGGTTCAATACTAGTCAACCAAATGGTTAGCCAAATGATAACTTTCATATCAACCATATTCTTCTTCACCGTAACTAGTCCAAATGACTCAAATGAACTAGTTAGAGAGTTATTCAATTGCTATGAGATCCCATGTACCACACAAGACACAATTGAAGCAAAAACGATGTGATTTACTCGAATCAATTCATGAACTATAAAGCCACGGTTTTCAAAAGCATTCCTTAGTTAATTAAGATTAGTTCACGAATCATCGTTCTTAGACATAACCACTCAAGTTAGCGGACTGGGTTTGCGGACTCAAGTAACCGGTTGGAGTTCATAAACTCCAGCAAAAATTCTCGGGTTCAAGAACTTTTGTCAGTTCGTGGACTGAGTTCTCGGACTGAAACCGAGCAACAACTCCAGCAGAAATTCTCAGATTCGAGAATTACGCATGTTCGCAGACTGAGTTGCCTGCTCAAGTTCTAGTTTCACTTGATCAACAAAGTTCACAAACTTTGGTTCAAGTGCTAAGGACTTATACATATATGTGTTACCACAACAATGTTTATATCCCCCAGTGGTTATATTGTCTAAACTCTCATTTCAATCATTGAAACATTCTCAGAGGACGTTATATGGTTGTTATTCACAAACAATTTTTCGTCAGAGCGATTTCCAAAGTGATTGAAACATAACATGACTTTCGTCACTAGGTAAATATGGACTTGGATAAAGCGAAAGCTTTACCAACACATATTCAAGAAATAGATAAGCGAGATATACTCAGCTCCAAATATCATATGTATGTATTCTTAGTCTATATAGTAAAATGACTTTTGTCTCAAGATAGAAGATAGAGTAGATAGACTTTTGAGTGATAGATAAGTTCAACTGTCCACATACCTTTTAGTCGATGAAGATCCACTGGTTCCTTGAGTAGTCTTTCGTCTTGTATGGTGATTGCCATGGAGTTCTTGAGCTCAACTACACTTTCTATCCTAGTACGAGACCTTAGCTATAGTAGACTAGAAATCAAGACTTTATAGTTTTGATCACTAATATTGACAAACATGCTTGAGATAGCAACGCATGCGAGTTCGACCGAGCAATTCTCTAACAATCTCCCCCTTTGTCAATTTAAGTGGCAAAACTATTAATACATATGGAATACATATAGAATACAAAAAATATATAAATAAACTTTGTAGCTCCTATTCCACATGTCTAATATTCAACAATACTCGAAATCTTCGCCACTTCCAAGTAGTCCAATGATCCCAAAGGTTGTAAGTTTAGCATCATCATTGTTGAAAATCCGTAGCTATAACAATGAGAAAATCATCAGTTCTCAATCATTGTTATACAGTGTCATAGTATTATTACACATCGTCAAAGTCCAATTGCATCACAACTTCAACAAAAATACTATGGTGATACTTCACTCCCCCTTAGTTAATACTCCATCTCACATGGAAACCACTCCCCCTTACATAATGATTTGAAAACCATATGTATTTGTCGTGTGAACTACAATTAATTCTCCCCCTTTTTGTCAATAAAATTGGCAAAGGTACAAGAACGGGATCCTAATAAAATTTCCGTAAGAGACATTTCATGACCAAAGGTAAATGTATATCATATTATTTAGATGCAGTTATAAAGACAAAGCTAAATGCATTCATCAAGGAGTTTATAAAGACGCAAGATAACCCCTCTAATATTCCACAGCCGCACTCCCCACAAAGATTTGGAAACTAAGAACAAGTTCAAAAGAAATCTCCCCCATAAAATGTCATTCCTAAAGGAACAACAAGAGCGACCTTAATTTCAAAAGAAAATAAGGATTTCTTTAGACTCAACAAATCACATACAAGTATGAATTTGGAATCCAATAAGAAATATTCAATCAGATTAACCAAAGCGATCCAAGATTAATTTGACTAAATATGCTCAACATAAGTAAACTTATGGAGACTTAATAGATCAATTAGATTAATCACAAGAAAACTCGCAAATAATCTAATTGTCATACTCAATCAAACTAATTACAAGAGTAATCAATTTAATTGGCCACACTCGACATAAGAAAATTCTATGGAGCAATGACTAAGTTAATCATGAAAAACCAACCCAGTCAAGGAAATGATCAAACATAAGAAAACTTATGGAGCGCTAACTAAATAATCACACAAGATGATTGATTTAGTCCAAAATACTCGACGTAAAGTATCTTACTGAACACAACTAAGCTAATCACAAAAATAATCAATTTTAGTTGTTTAACGTTCAACATAAGTCGCAATACGGAGTCTCACCGTAATACACAAAATATGGATCAGGGAAGCTCAATTACTGCGGAATTCACAAGGATTCATTCTATGTTTCCATCACCATTTGCACAATGACACACAATAGCAATAATCCTTGAATCGCAAAAGATTTTAACCTATCTTACATCAATAATTGACAATATAGGCTTAACTTTTATGTTTGTCAAAATTCTATTCATCCTTTTATCAATATTTTCATATCAATTCACGAACGACTTTACTTTTTAAAAAATATGGGACAATCAAGTTCACGGACGTAAACACACATATCCCATCAAAATATTGCAATATATGAAATCAAAAGATTAATACTGCAACCATCATCTTCCAAACAAGTTTAGAATTTAACCAAAAAATCTAAAAACAAGAAGATGAAAACATTGGATATAGTTATATGTAATCACAATAATGGCTATTCCAAAACACTAGTTATTCTTCTAAACAAAAATAGAAAAATAGAAGATTTACTAGATATTAAGACCTTTGAAGAATTCATTATCGTACCCGAACTCCTTGTCGTCAACATCCATGGGAACATAAGGTTCATTAAGGAAGGAGTTTATATCGATGAAACTTCTTGGTTGTTGTTGTCGAACCAGGGCCTTTTGAATCTCATGAGTATTATACACAAAAGCCTTTATTTGTTAAATCTCCTTTCGCAACTCCTTCAACACTTCAAGAACATCAGAAAACTTCTGAGAATTTGAAGGAACAACTCTTGGCTTCCTCATATTCCTTCTTATTCTTTTCAAGGTTGGAGGCAATGGATATTTTTCTTTTTCCTTCATGATTGATGGCTTAGCAATCACATTACCTTCTTTTTCATCAGAAGACATCATCCTTGGAGCGTCCATGAATGTATGGGTTTGTGAGAGGAATTCACAATTGGCTCAACAAGTAGTCTTGAGATTAAAAAAAAGGTTTTAGAGAAGGAAAAGGAATGTAGGGTTCGAAACCTAAATCAGGTTCGTAAACGTCCAACTCTTATCTCTATAAAGAGTAGAATTGTCGAAAGTACCCTTTATTTTATTTTATAGACAAAAAGAAACACTACTAGGAAATGAAGAAGAAAAAATACTTTTCCTAAAGTCTGAGAGGTACAAAATCATTGTCTCTTTTGATCAGGCACATAAGACAAGATTTTACGAACAACACAATCAAGTTGTGTTGTGGTGAACTACAATTTGTCCACCAATTTCCTCTTGTGGAGTATCTACAGACTTCTATCTATCAAAATAGTTTGACCATACTTTCTTTTCAAATGGTCTTGGTTTTTCCTTGGAAACTAACCTCTTAGACGAAGATAAAATATTACATGCCTCTGCGGTCTTCTGAGCAAGTTTAAGCTTTCTTGCTAAATAATTTTCTCTTCGTTAAAGTTTGTTGAAGTGTCTTTGTTTGTGTTTGAACTTGTAACACTTTGAGAGTTCATGACATTTTAATGAACAATACAAGCACGTCACACTTGGATAGTAATCAAGCTTCTAAAAAGTGCAAGCATCTAGGCACATAGTGGATCCTGAAACATTATAAACAGAGTTTCCAACAAAATGGTTAACTTTTTCTTCCATAATGGTTGGATTATCTTCTGAAAGAATATCAAAATTGATATGTGTATTGCTACAATTATCAAAATCAATATTTTCACCAAGAAGTGCAACACTTGATTTCCCATATTCATTAGAGTCATAGCTGTCAGACATTTCATCAAGAGTTGCCGCAGGACCTTTGTTCCCAGTGTATTTTCTACAATTTGGACACTCGTTTTCAAAATGATCAAATCCCATACACTTAAATCACTGATACATATCCTCATCATCAGTTTCATCAATATCCCTGTTTTTAGGAGGAACACGATTATGAGATTTAACTGATGCCTTAGTCTTATCTTTGGAGAACCGTTTATTTCTCCTCAACAGAAGATCCCTAAACTGTCTTGTGATCATCGAGACTGATTTGTCAAGATCTTCATCTGATGAATCTATCTCAGAGTGATCATCTTCAAAGATATAATTTTTTTTACTTTTATCAAGTAAATTAGTGTCCTTTTGTGCTTTGAACGCAACATCCTTAGATTTGGATGAAAGTTCATGATCAAAGATCTTAAGATTTCCAATTAGCGTATTCTGGAGAGAGTATCTAGGTTATTTCCCTCAATGATGGCATGCTTCTTAGCATCGTATCTAGATGGAAGTGATCTGAAAATTTTCATCACAATGTCCTTTTCAGGAAAAGTCTTACCCAAAGATGCATTAACAATTTCAGACACTTTGTGATTAAACTCATCAAATATTTCTTCATATGCCATACAAAGTTTTTCCTAATCGGAATTAAGGTTTTGAAACCTTGCTTCCCTTTCACTGGTGTTACCTTTGAATACGGTTTCTAAGATATCCCAAGTTTCTTGCGACTTATTGCAATTAGACACATGGTGCTGAATATTTGGGGTAATGGCATGTATGATCGCATTCAAACCATCAGAGTTTTGCTTTGCAGCAAGAATCTCTGCAAGAGTGTATTCAACAATATTATTTGGAATGCTTACACATCCAACTTCCTCAACGGGAGCATCATAGCTATTAACAACATATACCCCTGATTGGAAATCACGTGCTTGAAGAAAAGCGCGCATAGAAATTTTCCATCACAAGTAATTAAATCCATCGAAGACTGGTGGTACGTTTATTGAGATATCACCTATGTCCATAGAGTCAGATCGCTATAAACACAGACTTGTAAGGTCTTGAACGTGTTTTCCATCTCTGATACCAATTTAAAATGCGGGGGTCTAACTACCTCACCCAATATTTCGATTAGCAATCTGTATGGACAACTTCGAGTTATTTTCTAGAGAATAAACAAGACCCAATCAATAGAAAATACTCAAGGAGTTATTATCTCAATCTATCGGTTTGATTTACTCAAGCAAATATGATTCGCGAGTCTTAATCAAAGAGAGATAACTTGGATGGTACCAAAGACCAATATCCAAGTATCAATCAATTTAAATTAACAACCAAAAGGTCGGATATTCTAATTGATTGAACAACGCACAACATGTATTATTTCAATTATATAACAAATATAATGCGGAAAAGAAATAACACAGATACCAGAATTTTGTTAACGAGGAAACCACAAATGCAGAAAAACCCCGGGACCTAGTCCAAATTGAACATACACTGTATTAATCCGCTACAGACACTAGTCTACTCCAAACTAACTTCGGTCTGGACTGTAGTTGAACCCCAACCAATCTCACACTGATCCAAGGTACAATTATGCTCATACGCCTATGATCCCAGTAGGATAATGTGCACTTGATTCCCTTAGATGATCTCACCCACAACCAAGAGTTGCTATGACCCAAAGTCGAAGACTTTAATAAACAAATTTGTCTCACACATAAAAGTCTACAAGATAGATAAATACGTCTCTCGCGAATAAACCTATGAGTTTTGTTTCGTCTTTTGATAAATCAAGGTGAACAGGAACCAATCAATAAAACCAGACTTATATTCCCGAAGAACAACCCATTTTTATCAATCACCTCACAATAAAATCAATCGACGCAGCGAAGAAGATTATTGAGGAATCACAAATGATGAGACGAAGATGTTTGTGACTACTTTTATATCTTTCCTATCGGAGATATAAATCTCAAGCCAATTATTATAATTGTCCTCGTACGATAGAAAAAACAAGATCATATCACACAACTACAAGAAAAGTAGTATCGGTCTGGCTTCACAATCCCAATGAAGTATTTAAGTTATTAACCTGGTTTTATAATAAGAAAACCTAAGGTTAAAGGAGAATCGACTCTAGCTTAGCAAACTAGTATCACAGAATGTGTGGGGATTAGGTTTCCCAGTTGCTAGAGTTCTCCATTATATAGTCTTTTAAATCATGGTTTGCAATCAATGTGTAGTTGCAGGAAATCCTACATTACACCCTTGATAAGAATCTGTAGAAATCAAGTCATAATTGAAGATGAACAACAACACTTTTATTATTTTGATCTTCAGAAATCTTTTACAAGAAATATAAGAATTCAGAAATACAACTTTCTTTCTAGAATTTCTCTCTCCTCAAGACTTTCTCAACTCTAAAAAATACATCATCCTTCTCTGGACACATTGGGTCTTTATTTATAGGGTAGTTACATAATGGGTGACAGCTAAGTCTTCCTTTTATCTCGGATTTGTACTACGATCTCATTGCGACAATCATCGCTTTCCTTCTCGACAGATTTATGACTATCGCAGGTCATCACATGCTCTTTACATGTTTCTTCATTCATCAGTCAGTACGCCATTCCTTAAGCAATTCTGCAACACATGTTAAATGTTGTTGAAGTACTCGCGATGTTCTCGCTGAAATGTTGTTAATATCGTAGAAGCGTTTTTAATATCGCAGGAATATCATTGTGATGATATTCTGGTCCTACATCTTTCCTCTTATCATGTATTTTCTACGAAGAAGAGAAGATCATGAGAAATAAATGCTGCAACTACTTATCTTTTCATATTGATCTATGTTCTGACACATTTATGTATCCTTCGCCAGCTGTTTTCATGCATTCTTTCTTCCAATAAATATTTGACACGTCTTTCCTAACCACTGCGATCTGGACGTTCATGTCTCTTCTTTGCATTTATTGCATTTATCTTCTCGAGAAATTTCTTCTTCTATAAATACTCCTTTTATTCTTTTCTTTTCCTCTTTTTACTTTCTTCTTCTTTCTCTTCGTAATTTCTCTGCAAGTTTACTGTTCTTCCGTAAATTGCGCGTCTGTCATCGTTGTGATTTCTTTCTTAATTTTCAACCTTTTCTCTCATTCCCATACTCAAAAATGGTTGTTGCTGGTGCTAAAAACTTGACTACTTTTAATGAGATGTGATAGAAACTCAAAGGTAAAGGTTTTACCTTGTCTACAAATCCAAATCAAAACCATAAATCCGAACTTTCCATTAAGTTATTTTCTGATCATCAACTTTCTCGCAAGAAAATTATAGTATCGCTAGGTCAGCTTGAAGCTGGTCTTCCCATTCCTCTCTATGACCCAGAATTTCCATTATTTTATGAAATAATTTCTCACAAGAAGTTTTTGCGAGTGGTATATCAATTGGGTGGAGATTGTATTCGATTACTGCTTGAATATGCTTCTCGCGGTGCTGATAAATGATCTCGCTACCCTGAAGCTGCGAAGAATCCTCAATTTAAAGATGTTCCCATTGTCTTTGTAGATTATACTATGGAGAATTTCTTCAAAAATTACAAGATTGTCCCTATGAAAAGGGATAGCACTTGCTGGGCTGTTCGCTTGAAGAAAGAGAAGATTGCTGATGATAAAGCTCTCATGTTGGATATTGACTTTCATACACCTACTAATCAAGGTCCTCTCCACTCTAGCGATGACAAGTGGTTCATTTTTCCATTATGTCTTGAAGGTCCTTATATTTCAGGTTCTTTCACATTACCTGCGAATTTTTCGGAGTATCAGCCATGGGTCTTCAACTGGCCTGAAAGATCTAAAGAAGTATATCCTCTCGACCTTTTGTATTATTATTCATAATCCTCTTCATGTTTTTATATTTTCGCTAATTACTTCGATCTTTTCCAGATTGATAGGATGAAACTCAGCTACCAGAACTTTAGGAAACCCAGCACTCTCTTTTCTCTTAAATCCTTCACAGATGAAGTAAGAAATATCCTATCATTTGTTTTAACAATATATTGTTGCCCCTATTTCTTATCTTTATCTGTGTTCACAGGAAATAGAAGAATTAGAACCAATTAAATATGAGAAGACCAAAGAGAAATCTACAGTTGATCACAAAGAAAAATCTACTGCTCCTCCCAAAGGGAAACCTACTGCCCCTCGCAGTGATGGATCTAAAGATCCTCCTTTGAAGAAAAGAAAAATTCAACTTTCTTCTTCTTCTTCAACTCTTCAACCTATTCCAGAAAATTCAAGTGATGATTTTGGTGATGAGAATGACGTCCCTTCCATAAAGGATTCTTCTCCTTCTGAATCTTCCATGGATCAACTATCTAAAATTTTTGGCGTTGCTACTAATGGCATTATAAATGATTATGGAGATGAAGATCTTAATAGGATATCCGAGGCCATCGCCAAAGTCTGCGATGCCCCCGTTCTGGCTGATAAGAATTCTCTCCAAGGAATCTCAAAATCGCTAACTCCCAGCCTTTTAAATTCGCTTGGTATCCTGGTATATTTCCACTTTTTTATTTTGTTTATGTATTCACTTATTAATCAATCTTTAACTCATTCAGTTCTATCGCAGGTTGGAAGAGCTTCCTTTGATGCTGCCTCTGACTTGGAAAAAAATATGCATCTTCCCTCAAAAAGAACATTGCTCTTCGAGAGAAAAATGAGAAGTTTGAATCTGAACTTGTTAGTCTTCGCAAGAGAAATGAAGAATTGGAGAAAAATATTTCTCAACAATCGCTTAAAGCATCTAATCTTGATAGTGTCAATAAATAACTTCTAGGTATGACATTTTCTTCTCTTCTTTCATATTTTTATTTTTCATTACTCTTTCTTACTTGATTCCTCATTCTCGCAGACACTTACGGTCTTACTGATGAGGATTTAGCCATTCGTTCTTTTTCTGAACCAATAAATAATGATGCTCTTCTAAAACTCCTTAATAATTCTTTGAATAACCCTCCCGATATTAATTCTCTTTCCATAGATGAACTCAGATCTAAGTTTCGCCTCTTAGAAATTGATTACAAATCTTGTTTAGATATATCCCACAGATTCAAACAGCTTCTCCACAATTCTAAAGTAGAGATCAAAACTTTAAAGGCTAATAATAATGATCTTTCTGAAGACAAAGATCGTATATCTAGACAAGGATTTGAAACTTTATCAAATTTCCATAAGACCATTCTTGAAGTTCAAATTGAAAGGGATAGACTTATCCGCGAGACAGAGGATTTTTTTGAAAGAGAAAACCAAATCCGCTCCCGTCTTCTTATTAAAAGCGATGAGGAATTTTCTTGGGATGCGATGGTTCTTGATAAGGCTAGAAATAATTTAGGTGTAGATGTTATCCTTCATGTCGAACAAGCAGCTTTAATTAAAGATATGATTTCTGAAAGAGAAGGTTGTCAACTGCTCTATTCTGTTAATTTCCTATTTTTATTATTCTTCCTTGCAAAATTTCTAACTTGTTGCCATATTCTCGCAGAAGCTGAAAAGAGATATCTTGGAAGAATATGAGAAATTGAAGGTGAGAAGCATCAACTTGCGAACACTCTTGTTGCTCGTAATGAAAAATATTCAAGGTTGAAAGACAAGTTGAAGATTACTACTGCGAACTTTAACACTTCCCTTATTGAGGTTCGCAATAAATCCATTAAATTGGTTTGCGATGATCATAACATTTCTCATTCCACATATCCTGATCTTGCAAAAGAAGTTCCAGAAAAACTCCAAATCCTATTATCTCTGATAGTGAAGCTGAGGAATCTAGCGAATATGAAGATGATAATAATGATAATAAAGAAGAAAAATCAGGCGAGGAAGAGATATCTGATGAAGATGAAGATAATAATGATAATGATGAAGAAGAAGAATCTGGCGATGAAAAGAAATCTGATGAAGAAGGTGGTGGATCTAAATAATTCCTTTTCTTCTTTTTATCTTCCTTGTAAGTTTTGTATATTTACTTATTTCTACTTGTAATATTGCTGCAAGCTTCTCCCATTTTCTGCGAGTTCCTCCAACTTATGAATTTCTTTGATGTATAAACTTCTTTGCCTCCATCTGTATGAATTAGTGAACAATTCTTTTTTGAAACATAGTCAATTAACATAATTATTACCCTTTATATAAATGCGTCATATAGTAAGATCTACTTAATTTTATCTTATGATGATGAATAATAATTTCATTATTCTATGCATTCCCATACTTGCCTCAATTATTCATCTGCAATAATAAAAAAAATTGAGTAGAGATATCAGTTGTAAAATCTATGTATATTGCCTCAATAATTTTTGCGAAAAATATCGCTAGCAATTATTGAATAAATATTGCACATCTCTTAATTTCTGTATCACTTATCGCAATCTTTCAATCTTGTGGTCTTATGATGCCTTCCAAATTAAAGGTCTTATTTTGCCACAATTTTTATTGACGACAAAATCGCAGGAAGTCCTTACATTTGCATGTAAAAACCCATTGATTTTGCCTTATCCATTTTTATTTGAATTTTCTGCAACAATATGACAGGTCTAAATCCCCTTGCGAGAATAAAGTCCCATGACATTGTCGTTGTGCGACGAAATCGCAGGACGTCCTTACACTTTCATGTAAAAACCCATTGATTTCATCTAAACATATCTCTTATGGCTTGTTACTTCTGTATAATTTACGTCACGCGACAATATGATAGGCCTAAATGTTCTTGCGATCATAAAGCCCCATGACATTGCCGTCTTAAGACACTTATCAGCTCCCTAATGGAGGGTGCCGCCCTTATCTTCCCCCTGGTTGCCCCTTCAAGGAGGGAACATCGTCCATACAAGACTAGCTCCTCCCATCCATATTTACAAACAACCAGCTGTTTTCGCAGCCTCTTGTCCTTTATGCCTATATGGCTTATAGTTACAAGACTGCACCCTAAGTAGGGTTTTCTTCAGGCAAGTGCATCATAGCCAAGACTTACCAAGGATGGCCAGGGTAGGTTCGTCCGTCCCTAGCACCCTTGGCTCAACCGTGTACCTCGGCACCTTAGTCATACTCTGCACTTCTTAGAAGAGATCCTCGGTCGTCCAACCAGGGTATAACCTTATAAAGCTGGAAATTCAAGGTCTCTCTCCTGGATAGGTTTTCTTTTACCCCAACGTCTCCATGACTCAGGATCCAGCAGCGGTATAACCTTACCCCTGAATCATGTTAGCAGATACCCCCTTATATGACGTACTTTAGGTCTTACATTTGCATCTTACGAGATTGTACTCGCGAACTAAGGTGTACGTCATAAAGGTTTGTCACATTCTTTGAATCTCTGCGAAATTTGAATCGCATTTCTCGCGAGTATTATAACTCTGATAAAATTTCTTTATTCTGAATTTCTCTTTTCTTGTACACTTTTTCAATTTCTTCTCAAAATATTTTTTTCAAAACATTTTCTTCAAACAATTCATCCATAAATTTCTTAAAATCCAACTTTTTACCTTTCTACTTACTACTTTTTGGTTTTGCTTTTCTGTTACGTTTTGTCGCTTTTTCTTTATCCACATGACGCTCGCCATCAATCACCAACTTCTTTCAGCTTTTGCTCTTTTGTTGCATTTTGTTATTTCCTATTTATCCACGAGACGCTCTTCATCAACTTCCTCTCGCCGCTCTATTGTATCAATCATCAACCTCTCACATCTCTTTCGTTGCTTGATGTTGTACTTCCAATTGTTATTCTTATCAGCTCTTTCCTCGCAAGATTTTATATCAATCTCATAACATTTCTTGCTTTCTCCCCAATCTCCCTTAATGACTCCAACACCATTTGGATGAGGAAATTTAATACACTGATGAAAAGTAGATGCTACACCTAATATCCCATGTAGCCAAGGTCGACCAATCATGGCATTGTAAGGTGATTCAATGTCAACAACACAGAACAAGATCTTGGAAGATATCTCCTTTAATGGAATCCGCATTGCAATTTACCCTTTTGGTTTATTGGCAGTACCATTAAATCCATAAATTTTATATGTTGATGGTATCAAATCCTCATCTTTTCCACCCATGGTTCTGTAGGTATTATAGAATAAGATGTCAACTGAACTACCAGTATCTATTAGAACTCTATCAATGGCCCAAGAATCTTCATCCTTATCATCATTTTCTTCATCTTCTTCTCCTATTTACTTTGGGTTTATTTCCATCCTTACTACCAGTGGATTATCATGCAACTCGCCAGGTTCTGGTACCTCTTGTGCAGTGAATGAAATAGTTTGTTTCTGCCATTCTTCTAATGGTGAGGCTCTCGCAATATTCATTACTTCTTTTCCATTTGTGTCTCTCGCGAAGACTCTTCTTAAAATGTTGTCATAGAAATCCTCAATAGTTTTGTACGAATGCACGATGGAATTACAGAACAAATTCTTTGCTTTGGCTCCAACTTCTATGACAAATGTTTCTGCTTCTTTCATAGTATTCACTCTGCTATTATCTGGTGGAGGAGGTAACTTCTGGGATTGTGGATGTCCTATTAAAAAGTGATTTAGCTTTCCTTGATCAATCATCCTCAAAATTATCCTCTTTACATTCCTACAATCATTTATTGAATGACGATGAAAATGATGGTACGGACAAAATTCTTGATTTCTATTATTAGGATGTGGCTCCTTGCCCATATTCCATGGCGATGGTATATTTTCCATCAAAATAATAGCCTCCCAAATTTTTTCTATACTAACATTCAGAGGTGGCATCTTAATTTCTTCCCATATTATCTTCTGATTACCTTGCCCTCTAAAATTATTTTGCCTCTGTCTACCATAGGTTTCTTGCGGCTGATCAAGCCTTTGAATCTTACTATTTCCACCGCGATTGTAATAATTCTTCTCCCTTTCATATTTTTCTTGATCTCAACTGCCCATAGCTACCAACTTCTGCTGGTTATCAATTTCTACTTTCTCTTGTTGTGCTTGCGAGCTGCTCGCCACATTGTTAATCATTTTCGGAAGTAAACTCCCATTTGCTGCTACTGAGCTGGTATTCGCGATTGGATATGATTCCATCTCATTTTGTTTCTCCTCCAAATCAATGTATTCCTCCTGTAATTCTCGCAGCTCTGTCATAGTGATTGTATTCTTGATTCTGAAAATTTGTATGTACAGCAGATTGGTCGCGAACATTGCATTGGTAAAAGATAAAATAAGATATCTCTCGTATACTCTTCCTGCCATCTCGCTGCATATTGTCTTCCATCTTATGATTAAGTGTTTCAGACTCTCGCCAACCCTCTGATTTATCCCAAACACATCTTCAATACCTGGCTGCGATGAATTTTTGCTTATATATGCTCCCAGAAATATAGCTTGCAAATGATTAAAAGATGTTATAGTATTTTTGTACGATCCCTCGAACCACTTTAGCGCCTCGCCGGTTAAGCTGGATGAAAAATACTTGCATAATACATCATCATGGTTCTCCCATATTAGCATACATCTAACATAAGCTTTAACATGTTGTACAACACAGGTAGTTCCATCGAAAATGCTGGTTAATGCTGGTAAGTTGCACTTTGGAGGTATTCCTCTTAACTGCACTTCTTGAGTGAATGGAGTTCTCGCAGCTTCTTCAATAGCTTCGTCAAGTTGCCTTATACCTCCTTATTTTCTGTAGTTGCGGATTATCTCACAACTACACCCTCATTGGAATCCATTAAAATGATTCCTAAACCTAATTAATTTGATATGAAACTAAGAATTAAGGTACTAAAATTATAAAGAGACACAAAGATTTTTACGTGGTTCGATCAATGTGATCTTCATCCACGGTGCTTCACTAGTGATTGTATGTGATTACATGATTTTACAATTGAGACTCCATTAATGAATATTTGGAGCTCTAGAATTTTGGGGAAGAAGATGATAAAGAAAATAAATCCCTCTCTAAAATTTTCTCTCTCCTCCTAAAATTATCCTCTCACTCAAAATATGTCTCCCTTTTTCCTCTCATGCCTAAATGGCTATTTATATGATTTTACACATTAGATAACAACTACCTTTACCTTAATTTCGGATCAAAGAATCATCATACGAACCTTCGCAAATTTACTTCACGAACTTCCTTTACTCGTAAAACGTTCTTCGTGATTTATTTATCTTCACAAAATATTCTATACTCGCAAAATGTATTTTCTCTCCATAATTTCGTAAGTTATCATTTGCTGTGATATTCCGCTCCTACATCTTGCCTCTTTTTTCTTGAATATTGCTTGAAGAGCGATCTTTAAGAAAAAATCCGTTGTTGTAGTAATCTTTGATCTTTGTTGATGAAGGAACGAGCGAAAGAATACTAGTCTTGAAAAGTATATACTTGCCTCTATTCTTTTGCGAAGTCCCGGAATGTTGCGAAGTAAATAAGAAGTATCAACCATTGAAGTATAAGAAGTATGAAGTATCCTTGAAGAAGTATAAGAAGTACTTAATCCTCGAAATATATAAGAAGTATGAAATATCCTTAAGAAGTACTTAATCCTATAAATGTAAGAAATATTGCGAACCCATCATGCGAACTCTCACTCCATGTTCTTTGCCTCATGCTATGCTGTAATGCAAATAAAAATTTAGATTAGTATTCAACATTTCTTTTATCAAAATTTCTTATTTTTTATTTATATGCTACTTCAAAATCTTTTTGTTTGTTTTGATTTCCTTTGTATTATCTATTTCATCTCTCTTGACAAATATTTTTCCATGGAAATGATCCTAATAGGTACCCCCTCATATGACGCACTGAGGTGCTTTGCCTTTTACGAGTATACGCCATAAAGGTTTGCCAGCTACTACTCTCCATGTTGAATATCATATCATTGGAAATAAAGTAAATTTTTCAAGAGAAATATATAAATTGATTTGTGCGAGATGTTTTTCTCGGTTTCTTTTGTAATTGTGAAATCTTGAGATCTTTGTAATTGTATCATCTTTGTAATTGTGTGATTGAATCGCTTTTTTTTAAATCAAATCAAAAATATTTTATTTTTCGTAAGCAAATAAAATGTTTAAGGAAAGAGGTACTTAGATTTTATGTGAGTCGTTGTTGTCTCTTGCGAAGTATGTGATTTTCTTGCGAAGCTAGCATCGTATTGCATGTTCTCATAGCATACCAATTATTCTAGCCCACTCTTGCGAAATAGAATTCTACTGTTTTGCGGACTTTTGCGAAGTAAACGAACATTTGCGAAGTATTGGTGTTGCGAACGTTCACAAAGTGAATATTTTCGAAGTGTAAAAGAGTAGTAGTGTTGGTCTTGCGAATATTCACAAAGTAAATATTTGCGAAGATATTTCTTTATTGCTGCGAACGTTCGTAAAATCCCACGATGATAAAACTCTTTACAATCACCCACTTTGATTTGTCTGGTGGTGACAACTTCATTTGGTGATCCAACTACACAATCACCCACTTCCGCTTGACTTTGTAGTCTTCGAAGCGCCATCCGGTTCTGAATTTCCAACTTTCAAATTAGAGTTTTGCTATAACACGGAACTTGTATTTAAATCAGACATGAAACCAATTGCAGCCGCAATTTTTGAATTCTTTCCATCGTAATGACCATTCAAATTCTTATCCATCACGGAACATGTATTTGTTTCAGAAACGGGATCAGTTTTGTCTTCATTAGACAAAGAGGTAGCACCCTTTCAAACGTCAATTGCATCTTTTTCAGCAATAGCGTTTTTGCACCTAGAGTCTTTGTATATGCGAACTGATCTCTTCATGTATAGCGTTTTGTCTTCATTTGCGAACCATAATATATACCATTTGCGAACCATAAATATATGCGAACTGATGCTGCGAACTTGGATTTTGAATGCTACGAAGTTGCACTGAATCTACTTCACAAATTTATTTTGACAACAGATCTGAATTTACCAATCCGAGCTTCTCGTTTTCCACTAGCTGACTTATACTAATCATTGATTTTAGTATAAATTACCTCTAGATTGAACCATAACTTCGCATAACCTCATTTTTCTTCGAATTCTTAAACTATCTGAGACGCGGACTTAGTTGATTAAATCATAATATCTCCCTGAAGATGATATTAAACCTTCAAATCCGTTTTCTACTCCATTATTGGATCTACTTTTGGAAGACGCCATTACCATTTCAGATTGAATTTTCTAGAAAGTGAAATTTGGGGAGAAAATAGTAGAGAGAGAAGAGGACCAATTATTAAACGAAATTGTTGATCCAACAAGTTACAGGAAGGATAAATCCATTTAATCTTTCCCTGTTTATAGCGCCAATTATGTAGTTGCGGATTATCTCACAACTACACCCTCATTAGAATCCATTAAAATGATTCCTAAACCTAATTAATTTGATATGAAACTAAGAATTAAGGTACTAAAATTATAAAGAGACACAAATATTTTTACGTGGTTCGATCAATGTGATCTACATCCACGGTGCTTCACTAGTGATTGTATGTGATTACATGATTTTACAATTGAGACTCCATTAATGAATATTTGGAGCTCTAGAATTTTGGGGAAGAAGATGATAAAGAAAATAAATCCCTCTCTAAAATTTTCTCTCTCCTCCTAAAATTATCCTCTCACTCAAAATATGTCTCCCTTTTTCCTCTCATGCCTAAATGGCTATTTATATGATTTTACACATTGGATAACAACTAATCTTTCCCTTAATTTCGGATCAAAGAATCATCATACGAACCTTCGCAAATTTACTTCACGAACTTCCTTTACTCATAAAACGTTCTTCGTGATTTCTTTATCTTCGCAAAATATTCTATACTCGCAAAATGTATTTTCTCTCCACAATTTCGTAAGTTATCATTTGTTGTGATATTCTGCTCCTATATTTTCTGTTATTTATCAATCCCCTCATCTCTGCTAATTCTCTTAAAATTTGCTCATTCGCAGCTGAGCTTGGTTCCATCGGTCTTTTCAATGCAGCTTCCCTTCTCCTGCGTTCATGTACTTCTTCTTGTCTTGAGAGATTTTGTGTATCTTCATCTACATCTTTATTCCTTCTTCTGCGATTTTCTGCTTCACCTTCTTCCTACAATCGCAGCTGATTATACTGTCTATTTTCTTCTCTGCGAATTTCTTCATTTCTCTTCGCTGTCCTTTGTATTCTGTCATATTCCTCCTGAATATTATTATTATGGCGATTTTGCGTACGTCTCCTTTCTCGATTCTCATGGTTATTTTGTCGTATTGCATCTTGGAATTCTTGTTCTTCTACTTCTGCTCTTAACCTTTCTCTCTCGCAAGCTAGGCGTGCTTGTTCAGCATAATGCCTCTCAATTTCATCCTCAATTATCCTTTGATTTCTTTGAATTTCTTGCCCATGTAATATTCTTCTAGCTTCTTCTCGATTTTCTTCACCATCTTGGTTATTTTCTTCTCCTTGATTTCTATTATTTCGTCTTCCATTCAAGGATTTACTTCATGGATTATAGCGATCATCAATTATTCTCTCTTCTTCATGACGTTGTTCTCCATTTGGATTTTGCATTTCTTCTCGTACATTTTCTCTAATGTTTCTCATAGAGGAATTTCGCCTTGGTTCTTCTCTGAATGATCTTGAGCTTGATCTAGCAGTACTTCTTGATCTTCTACTTTGTAATCTTAAATTTTCCATTCTTAAATCATGATTCTGTCTTGTTAAATTTGCACGTTCTTCTGCCTCTAATCTTCTTTCCTCCTGTATTCCTTGTCTTAGATCACCTACTGTTTCATTTTCACCTTCTCCATGAATTAATCCTTCAACCACTCCTTGATTTCTTTCTTCTCCTCTTCTGTCTCTTAATTGTTGATTTTATGCTTCTTTCATCGAATACGATATCCAAGTATGCACACTATCATAATCCACATTTCTATCCCGTATTGGTGTTTGTTGATTTGGTTGTGGTGGAATTTGATTTTCTCCTTCAATCCTTGTTATATTTCTTCTTGTTATTATCCTTGAAGATTCTCCTAACTCATTTGTTTCTCCACCTGCAAGTCTTTTACTCCTCCTCACAGTTGTTGGTGGTTCGGATGTATTTCTTCTTCTTCTTCTTCCAGGCATTTCTTCAATTCTAACAATTTCTTCAAATCTTCAAGTTGTAATTAGAGATTTTTTAGCTTGATTCTCCCTGTTTCGGGCGCCAAAATGTAGTTGCAGGAAATCCTACACTACACCATTGATAAGAATCCGTAGAAATCAAGTCATAATTGAAGATGGACAATAACACTTTTATTATTTTGATCTTCAGAAATCTTTTACAAGAAATATAAGAATTCAGAAATACAACTTTCTTTCTTGAATTTCTCTCTCCTCAAGACTTTCTCAACTCTAAAAAATACATCATCCTCTTCTGGACACATTGGGTCTTTATTTATAGGGTAGTTACATAATGGGTGACAACTAAGTCTTCCTTTTATATAGGATTTATACTGCGATCTCATCGCGACAATCATATCTTTCCTTCTCGCCAGATTTATGACTATCGCAGGTCATCACATGTTTCTTCATTCGTCGGTCATTACGTCATTCCTTAAGCAATTCTCCAACACACGTTAAATGTTGTTGAAGTACTCGCGATGTTCTCGCTGAAATGTTGTTAATATCGCAGGAATATCATTGTGACGATATTATGGTCCTACACAATGTTAGCTTTGTAACAAAGCATTCAATATTCACTGTTAGATGAAAACCTGATTAGATACAAGCTAATATATCTCAACCGTTAAATCGAAAACTTAGATTTCCATACACACATGTACTTGACGATTTTGGGTTTGTGTAACCGTACCCAAACGTGTACAATAGTTGGTTCAATACTAGTCAACCAAATGGTTAGCCAAATGATAACTTTCATATCAACCATATTTTTCTTCACCATAACTAGTCCAAATGACTCAAATGAATTAGTTAGAGAGTTGGTCAATTACTATGAGATCTCATGTACCACACAAGACACAATTGAAGCAAAAACGATGTGATTCACTCGAATCAATTCATGAACTATAAAGCCACGGTTTGCAAAAGCATTCCTTAGTTAATTAAGATAAGTTCACGAATCATCGTTCTTAGACATAACCACTCAAGTTCGCGGACTGGGTTCACGGACTCAAGTAACCAGTTGGAGTTCACAAACTCCAGCAGAAATTCTTGGGTTCAAGAACTTCCATCAGTTCGCGGACTGAAACCGAGCTACAACTCGAGCAGAAATTCTCGGGTTCGAGAACTACGCATGTTCGGGGACTGAGTTCGCGGACTGAGTTGCCTTCTCAAGTTCCGGTTTCACTTGATCAAAAAAGTTCGCAAACTTTGGTTCAAGTGCTAAGGACTTATACATATATGTGTTACCACAATAATATTTATATCCCCTAGTGGTTATATTGTCTAAACTCTCATTTCAATCATTGAAACATTCTCAGAGGACATTATATAGTTGTTATTCACAAACTATTTTTTTTCAGAGCGATTTCCAAAGTAATTGAAACATAACATGACTTTCATCACTAGGTAAATATGAACTTGGATAAAGGGAAAGCTTTACCAACACATATTTCGAGAAATAGATAAGCGAGATATACTCAGCTCGAAATATCACATGTGTATATTCTTAGTCTATATAGTAAAACGAATTTTGTCTCAAGATAGGAGATAGAGTAGATAGACTTTTGAGTGATAGATAAGTTCAAGTCTCCACATACCTTTTAGTCGATGAAGATCCACTGGTTCCTTGAGTAGTCCTTCGTCTCGTATGATGATTTCCATGGAGTTCTTGAGCTCAACTACACTTTCTATCCTAGTCCGAGACCTTCGCTATAGTAGACTAGAAATCAAGACTTTATAGTTTTGATCACTAACATTGGCAAACATGCTTGAGATAGAAATGCATGCGAGTTCGACCGAGCAATGCTCTAACATGGTCAAGCTAAGCTAAAGAGTCTTTTTGTTCCATATTTAAGGTTAGTCAGGACTGGAATACTTGGTTAATTTTTTTTCTTCTTTTGATAGGAAAGATAAATTCATTGGTAGGTCAAATTGCTACATAGCTACGGTCGTTCTCCAAATCAGCAATTAGGAAATTTGAAATATCCAATAATTCCTCATTTGAAACATTCAATCTAGCATGTTTTGATAAGGAATCATTGCAAGAATTTGAAGTTCTCTTGACAGATGCACAGACCCATTTATTCGCTGGCCTAAGTTTAACCAAACAATCCTGAACTACACTACTTGTAGTCCAACTAACGCTAGAGAAGGAGCCATTGATGGGTGAATCAATATTACTACTATCATATTCTAAGTGTAGGTGCTGAGTTCCTTTTGCAGTTTCCCATTCTATTGCTTCCAATACTCCTAAGGCATCATCTTGCTCTTCATCTAGTGCTCTCACTCTGCAGCTCTTTCCTCCTCCAAATTCACCTGCAAAATTCCTTAATATCAGTCCAATTCATGCGATATTTGAATCATCAAGTTTATCAAACGAAACATCAACATTAATTTTCACCCATCCAAATTTCAGGTAATTGCTAGCTTTCAGCAAGGCTGGTTGTTTGAACTTTAGATAGCTTGTTTTTTCTAACAAAATTTTCCCATTCAGAGATGTTCTTATAAGCAAGATTAATTAACTCATGTAGATTCACCTGTACCTCATCAAACACAACTGAACATCTATATTTCCAAACTGTCCACATACTTAAACAGATAAATCTTAGGGATTGC
Organism: Papaver bracteatum; assembly: GCA_023529315.1. Taxonomy (NCBI): domain Eukaryota; kingdom Viridiplantae; phylum Streptophyta; class Magnoliopsida; order Ranunculales; family Papaveraceae; genus Papaver; species Papaver bracteatum. The sequence goes on from JAJJWX010001985.1 coordinate 1,033,505, forward strand.
TGATAGTTCTCACAATTAAAGTTATTAGCATTAAAACATGAACTGATCCAATCAATAAAATTATTAGTAATAGTAGGGGAGAATAACAAGTTATCAAGATCAAACCAGATTATGTGGACTACCTGACACTCATTAAAGAGATGTTGAATTATCTCATCTGTACAGCCACAAAGAGGACATGACATATCAAAATTTCTTATATGTCTTCCTATTTTATCCCTAACACTAACACAGTTATGAACACATTTTCAAAGGAAGTACAAGGCTTTAGGTGGAATATCCATACTTTACGGTCTTTTCCAAGGGAAATTAAGTTGAATATCAGTGAGACTATTTTATTCATAACCTCTAATAGAGTAATAGGATGATTTAACAGTAAAGTATCTGTTTCTGGTTCTAGTCCACCTGATATTATCCTTACCATGCAAAGGAATCCTTATCCTGCAAATAAGAGTGACTATGTGAGGATCAAAAAGAGAATTTAAAAGACTCACATTCCACCATTTTGTATCAGGATCTATAAGCTGGTTTACTGTCTTATAAGCATTTGACTGGAATGTAGATGGCAGATGACCATCATAACCTGGTGTTTGTGGGAGAAAACTACTTCTGCCGGTTTAGGTAATTTTGGGTGTGTGTGGATGAGAAGTGAGTTTAAACCTTTAACAAATGTGATGCACGATGATCACTTTGATTCGAGAGATAATCTATACAATTATGGCCTAAACCGAAGACACGGCCGTTCCAGATTTTTTTCGGTCACAGGTGAAGGATGTGAGGTTGATCTTAGGGAGGGAAGCGAAGAAGGTGTTGAGAGTATGAAGGTGAAGGATATTTGATGACTTGTTAACAGAAGGTTGAGCAGGCTAGCAAATGTTGCAGGCAGGCTCTGGGTGTTGAATACGATGGTATTAACACTTGGTTTTTTCTGTTGTATGGACTTGTGTTCTTGTTGAAAATAGGGCGGAGAACCTATTTATACAAGTTATTTAGCCTAACCTTCGTATCTCGTGGGAAGTGGAAAAAGTGGAGTGATGGAGTAGTGGAGTAGTGTGTTGGTGTCACACGACCAGGATTTCCCACTTCTCCCATCATCACTAACCGTCCATGACTTCCTGACACGTTCTTGTGATGGCGCGTTGTGCGCTGCACGCTGTAAACCGCCAGACCAATACCCCAGTATGTATCCCCCAGTTTGTGACATGATTGATGTCTCGAGTGTTTTGGAGAACATGTAGAATGTCGTTGTAGCTTGGCAAGTCAGGATCGGGAAGCTTGCTAGCTTGGTGACCTTCGACGGTCGAGATTTTTCATCTTGAGAGGAGGGGCAACCGTTGATCGTTGCACCAGAAACCCTAATTAGCGCTCCTTACTAGAATCGTTGTAGAATTCTAGTACGGACTCGGATTTTGATGATCCGCCCCTCCATTCCATACGGAAAAGAATTTCCTATCTCCCCACGCGGGAATATTTAGGTTTAAAGCTCGTTCGGGAGGAGAAAACAGCTCGAAAGGAAAATCCAGGAAGGAAATTGATACTTGTGAAGTATTGTGTTGTTTGTAGGCGCATATTGTATGCATGCGGTGCATTAAATATGTTTAACACATTTGAAGCCTATAACCTTGATGAAAAGATTGCAAGTTGAAGTGACTCAACTAGCTATGTTCAGGCGTTGTTCGGAGGTCGCATGAGCGGGACCCACCTTGGCCGGTTATGCCATGGGGAAGTGTGGAGGATGGTGATCACGGTGATACCTTTCCACCTAACTCCCTTCCTAGGCTATTCATCCAAGCATGCGAACTTGGAAGGACGAGATTGATGGAGGAATAACCGTTGGATTAGAGTTTGGAAGGCTTGGGAGCTTCCTCTTTCACCCTGACGGTTTTATGCCTTGGGAGGCGTGCATGGAGTGGCCGATTGGCCTAGTAGGTAGGCGGGACGCCATTCTACACGTTCATGCCTGCAGGACGTCCATCGGAGCGATCTGGGTCGCCCGTTCTAGACTGCGATGATGGATGGTCGAGATTAGAAGTGGCCTCGCATGCCTTCTTTGTGCCACCGTATCTCAACGTTGGTGACTCCCATAGAGAAGCCGTTTGCACCAGCAGGGAGGTGTGTCGGTGGAGAGTATGCGCATTCTTGGTTTGCGACCATAGGCACGATCTAAGCCATCCAAGCACGCCTACGATGACGGATGGACGAGATTATAAGGGCACCGTGGATGATATTTTGTACAAGGATTTCGAGACGGTCGGCTGCAACCAGCCATGGCCGATTGGTTCACTGTGGAAGTGGGCCCACGGTGAGCACGTAGGTGCTACCGGCCGGCGGTGGTTCCTCCTAATCTTTCCTGTACGCCCGACCAAAGTTGCTTGGTCACAACATGTAAGCAAAACCCTAATTTTAGGGTTTGTGAGCCGCAGATTCATGCTAGCATGTCTTAACGCCCATGGCTCCTATGATGAAGCCATTTGCACCATCAGGAAGGTAGGCCGGTGATGAGCATGTGCGTGCATGCTACTCGGTCCCGCGCGTGATCTCGGCCGTCCAACCATGCCTGCGAGGTTGGACAGTTGAGATCTATTTTTAAGTTTGTTTTCAGCAGGTGAGACTAACATGGGTAGTCTTGCATGCGTTCAACGGGGCTAATATAACCCACCGTCAAGTAGCCTACGGGTGTTTGCATGTCGAACACAAGGCCTTAATTAAAGAATTAATAGTAATGTTGTATACCTACAGAAAACTGGGATGGTTGCTACATGCTCCGTTCTGGGTATATTAAATTCACAGGGTATATGGGATTGTTGCTACATGCTCCAACCTGGATGAATTTCGTGTATTTTATTCATAGAATGGGATTGTTGCCACATGCTCCATTTTAGGTGAATTGATAAAGTGAAGGAGTATCCATCACTCATTAATGGCCTTATCTTTTACAGGATGTTAGCGCATAATTTTAGGTTTTATAATTTTAGCCCTAAACTAAAATCCACCATCAACATTAAGTCCCCTGCCTAGAGCACAATGGTTACATCATTGCGGGGTAGGCATGAGATGGTGACAAATAAAGATAAACTTTTGAGACAAAGTTAGATGTTACCAGGAGAGACGGGTTATCCTGTCCTCGGAGGATGTCACGTTTAAAAGGCGTGCAGGTGAGCGTTCCCCTAGCATGATGTAGGTCTTGCTTGTTTCAGTCGAACTTGTTGTTCCTGCTTCGATCGAGGGACTACTGCACATGCTCAATCGTGGGGGTGTGCCTAATCGACGGACTGTTGCACTTTCTTCGTTCATGGGTCTACTGCGCCTGCGCGATCGAACGTGGAACCTGATATGGGCATGTTTGCTTCAAACATTGGAAGTTGTGTATGCTTCGATCGAATATGGGTCCATCGTGCGCACGTTTTCAAACTTTGTCCATGTCCTATGATTTCTTGATATGCATGTGGGCCCGCCTAATTCTCTTAACCATGGGACTCATCATGCGCCTGCTTGATCGAACGTGGGCTTGTTGTGCCTGCTTCGGTTGAACATTCGAGTGTCATCCTTATTACTTCGACCAAATACTGAACTTGCTACGTTGACCAAATGCCATTCTTGCTGCCTTAAATCGACACCAGCTTTGGTGACTGCTCGAACATGGGACCCACTGCGCACTTGTTTTGCTCAAACACAAACATGTTGAAGCAATTTCTGGAGCGATCAGGTCCTGTAGAGCGTTGAAGCATATTCTGGAGCGTCTCGGAGAGTTGGAGACGGCTTCTGAAGCGAACATGGAGGTAGATCCTAGCGGTAATGTTGAAGCAGGCTGAAGCTAACATGCAGGCGGATCCTGGTGGGCGTTGAAGCATGCTTCTGACTGAACCTCTCTTAGATAATTCCTTGACTGATGGCGAAGGAATCTCATACCGAGCCTCAGTCCCCAAGTGTAATCTAAGTGGATCTATCTTGTATTCCCAATGGGTCTTTGTACGCGGTGTTCGTTGATACGGTGAAGCTTTGGATGTTATCAAAAACAACGGTTTTTGGCAGCATCAGAAGAGACTGGCAGGGAGAGGCGTGATATTTGCGGGTACGGACTTGACAGTCTTCGTATAGTAGTGGAGACAAACTAGAACCGATGGCTTTCTTGACATTTCTTCATGAAATAGAGAAGGGGAAGACAGTCCCCTGCCCACGAGTATCCAGAGCTTTCGACTTGATAGGTGTTTCCATGCTAGGTTCATGAGGATATCTTTGAGATGGGCAGTGCTCCCAGTCACACTCCTTTGGTAACACAACTACTTCTTCTACGGGAGACAAATTCTGAAAGCATATCTCACTAATGCAGTTACCGTCGATCCAGATATGGAATATCTAGGACGTGTTTCACCATTACGGCAGTTGTGTATAGGGTGTTGGGGTTGGAGTTGGTGATATTGGACGCGTAGGACGTTGCATCTCAGTGGCTTACCTCTTGTTGCTTAAACTAAACTGCTTATGGAAGGCTGAAGATTGTATTGCCTGCTGGTGGGATGTATGCTTCCACAAACATCATGAGGCTCCTCATTACTGGCAGGCCTGGTTCTTTCCAGCAGGGTGGATGCTGTCTTTGATGAGTGTTCAATAGCTTCACGAATTCTAGAGGATGACTAAAAGTGCATATTCTCCAATATAGCATGTTAGGCATGCACCATTGTATGATAGAGTGACTAGATCTTGTTCGACATGATGTGTGGAAATCATTATCTTCTTGAGGCTTCTCCCTTGAGGTATCGACTCCAGTGGAAGATTGCCGCCATAAAGCGTTGATATTGTACTGGCATTCTTTAACAAAATGGCAGTATATCATACTAAAAATTTCCGAGAGAAGTTTGAAAAGCTATCTTACTTGCGTCATGCTCGTACATCCTTATCTGGTTGTAGCCGCTGTAACCATCCATGAATGAGAACATTCCGTGTCCGCTGGTGGTGACGTTTACTAACATGTCGATGTTAGGAAGAGGAAAGTCGTCCTCTAGGCGGTTCAAGTCTCTGGAATTCATGACACACCTGATCTCGCGCCTGAATTGCCTCGGAGGTTGTTTGACATCTTGCATCTGTTGTGGAACATCTAGCACTTCTTCTTGTGGCCCTTCATTGTTGCAGCATTCCAGTGGGAAGGGAGAATGTACATCAGTCTCCCTCTTGGTGTGAATGTGGGTCGCTGCTTCACCAGATGAAGAAGAGTGCCTTGTTAGCAAAGATTTGTTGTGAGGAATATCCCTCAAGGATGCAATTCGGTCCTCCTCCTGGATTGAAATCCTCACAAGGAATGGTATGCAATGAACTTTTTCTGGTTCTTCCCGAAGAGCTTCTCTTGGTTCAAATAACTCCACTCCATACATCGGTGCGTAATGAGACAGTGATGCAGGAATATAAACAACTTCTTTATCCAGCATGGTCTTCAGGCACTAGTGATATGTTGAAGGGACGACCCCATATGTGTTGGTCTGGTTTCCTTCAAAGTATGTCATTGTGGTAGACTGTCGTATTATCTTGTATGGGCGGACCTTGGATATCCTGAGAGTCTTGAGGGTAATCACATTCGAAGACTCTTGTGTGTCGATGAGGGCCCTCCTGAACTCTGAACCCTTGATGCGTGCAGTAACGTGTAGGGTCCTATTGTGACATTCTTCCGCCATCACGTCGTCTTTTGTAAATGTAATATTATTCACAGATGTCTCTAATGTGATGGAGGCCTCTGGTCATGAAGGATTCAGGTGCACCTCTAGGGCTATCTGGTTCATTGTAACAAACGTCTCCGCCTGATGATTCTTTGATAGGTGTAAAAGTTCGCATAAATTTTTTACTAGAGAAACTGCTCCCTGATCCACCGTCCTCTGGCTCATGATGTGACTATTGACATTAATAGGATCATTGTGACGATCAGTCCCCAGTGTAGTAATCTCCGTGGCAGGACCGTTCACGTCTGACGTCGCTTCCTTGATTAGATCTATGCAGGTCAGCGTCGCTGCAGTACCTTTACAGGGTATGTTGAATCCGTTCCTTGTTGGCTCCAGGGGATGTTGTTCTGCCGCCGCTGTAGCTTTTCTCTTTCCGCCTTCTCTTAATACACTGACAGAAGGGCCACTATTATACTGCTTGTTGATGAGGCGCTTGTTTCCCCGATTATCTCGTGAATCGTCACTCCGAACGATCCTGGTTATTTCCAATAATGTTGGGCGGTAGTGGCTGAACATTTGGCAGCTTCATGGAGCTTTGAGAACGTCTGGAATCCCAAGTTTTCCAGCAGGGCGCGATATATGGGTATCATTCCGTTGATGCATAATTCCACTAGCTGTCGTTCTGTGACATTTGGTTCATGGCAGTCCAACGATTGTGTTCTGAACCTCTTGACAAAATTATTTGAATGTTCGTTGTTCCGTTTGGAGATTCTCCACAGGCCTGAGAAAGTAACTTGCTCAGATACAAAGAAGCACTTCTTAAGGGTGCACACGGTACGGTTCGGCTCGGTTCTTGACGAGACCGAGTACCTGTACCTCCCTAGCCTCGGTTCCAAAATTTTGGACCAGTACCTGTACCCTGTACCTCGGTTCCGGTACCACTCGGTACACGGTTGGTTCCCGGTACGGTTCCAGTACCAGTCGGTACTTTTCCAGACATAAATGTCTTTTTTTTTTCTTTTCTTTTTTTTGAATGGACCCATATTTTGCGAAAACCTGGTACGCCTAATAACCCACCAGGGTGAGCAACACCAGGCAGTTCAAACGATCATATCACGATTCTCACCATTTTTCCGTATACAAAACAATTAAAGCGCACTATATCAATCCCAAATGGCAAACATAACATATGCAAAGGCAACAAAAAAGCAAAGTGTTGATGAATGGAAACACGAATATACACACGTACGATTGAGCACTAAAAAAAGAGGTATCCCTTTGGTTGTTGCAGTTTGAGGTGAATGCGACTAGAATTTTAGGCTTCTATACCTTAAACGAATACCACAAGTAATCACTGACATCAGATGTCGTATTTATTTGCTCAAGTAGACCTTGTTTTTAGAAAGCATCGCTCTTTGATATACCTACAAGTTCAACAAACCAACTCCATCTTGACTGAAACTCTGCTGCAGAGTTATCAATCTTATCGTCAGACTGACGATGGAATTTTTGTTTCACAACCTGGGAGTTTATCTGCCAGATAACAAGAAAATCATAAGGTCCAGTATGAACACATACCGGCAAGCACAAACAGACAATCCCATAATAGACCCAAGTCACTAGAGTAATAGAAGACAAATGTGTCTTGCAAGTTGCTAAGGCAAACCTTTGCGGAATTGAATATGACGTTTTTGCAGTCAGGTAGGATGCTGACAGACCATGCAGGTAAATGATATGGAAATTCACAGTTGCATCAGATTGAGTTCCTATATTGGCAAGAAAAGCACAGTTGCTTCTATTTTGTAGACATGTCCCTGGGAATAATGGAAGTTCCATGTCAGGATGAAAAACGGACCAGGAGAACATTTAAACACAATTGAAAGACAAAGTGTGTTCTTATCACCTCTAAGTTTTCACCAAGCTTAATTTCCTTAGGATCAGTTGCTATCAATGCTGCTTCACAGAGCTTTATGGCCTTGTGCAAATCTTTTAGGTGTCCCCACTTAGGCTGCCTAATAAATCCTGCGCCAGACATGAGTTCAAATGCAAAAAAAAAAAAAAAAAATGCAACCATAGAGGAAATCCTCTAATAACCCAAAAACAATCAAATGAACACATTTAGAATCAAAATTGGCTCAATTGAGAAATGAAAAGTTGTACAAATCTACCCATAGTTCCATTCGGCACAAAGGTAAGGACCTATTCGAAGATGAACCAGCTTCTGCTACAGTTTTTACAAACTTTACTAAATCATTCCTTCCTTGAAAATCAAACTGCAAAATCACAAAGAAGCCCCATTTTTTGTTTAATTTGACTAAAAAGAAATCAAAAAGGTTAAAGTAAAAAAAAAATGTAGTAATCAAGAATTAAAGTTAAGGACCTGATTCTGAACAGGTTGATGAGAATTCCAGAATACATAAGTCTCAATCACATCTAAACCTCCATCTTTTGATTTCTGTATCAAGTCCGGCCACATCTACACGCAAACATTTAGAAAAACAGAGTTAGATTGAGAACAAACAGAGTAAGAATGAAGAGATTGAAAGTTGTTTCTAACCTCAGGAGTACTACGAGGGTAATGTATAGAACCAGACATCAAAACTCTTCGTTGCCCATCAATCACAACTGCTCTATGATCGTACTCAACTGTCATTCCAAATGACACAGACGATCATCTCCACCACCATTAGTACAATGCTAATGTGCGCCACCCCCTACATTTCTTTAAAAAAAAATTGATTCTTGATTCTTGGGTTTGTTCTTCTGGAAGTTGATTTCAGAAGTGGGGTTTTCAATTATAAGAGAATCTAAATAAGGATTAAGAAGATATATAGATTACTTACAACCTATTTCTAACCTACGCCACCAGTGAGAGTACACACCGCCTAATCCTATACCACCGCCTCTCTAGCAATACCCTTCAAAATCTTAAGCAATATCTTTCTTCAACTGCTCTAGCAATACCCTTCAAAATCTTACAATTACTCTTAAGCAAAGTAACAAATAATTCAACGATAATCAATTAATCATCTAACTAGAGGAAACAAAACAAAATGAAATCAAGATCGCCAAAGAAATAAAATATAATGAGCTTTTACTTATAAAAGTCTAAAACAGGTTTACATATCTAAGAAAAATCATTTTGATGAGCAATTTTATCAAACACTATTACTGCATTAAAAAAATTATAGATCTAAGAAAAATCAAATCTTCCTGGAAGACGAAGTGCAGGGTGTAAGACATCTGCTCGATTGGTTGCTGCAAGGACAATAACTGCATAGTTGCTGTCGAACCCATCCATCTCCTGTGGTACAGACATCAAAACATGAATCAGAAATCATAGAAGAACATGTAGAATCTTCCAACCTCATCAATGAATATTATAGACGGTGTTTCCTTTTTATCCCTTGCAAAGAGATCCCGCACTCGATAAAATTATACATGATTCAATCACTAACAATCTACTAAAATTACTCCAGAACTCAAAATAAGTAAACCCCGTAAGAATTCATAACAATCCCAAATCCTAATTAATCCAATCCCAGATTTCATTAAAAGCAAAGATTTTGATGAACTTACTTACCCTTGGTTAACAATTTCTGAGTTGGATTGATTGTTCCTTGAATCTGTTCCCTTCAAAAATCAAAATGAAGCTCAAATTAACAAAAATCAAGTAACCCAGTAGACCAAATCAAACGATTTAAACACAATAATGAATACAACTTGATTAAAATTGAAAAAGAAAAAAAGGAAAAAAACTTACGAGGGAAACGATTTAATCACTGATTTTTTATTCTTCTTCTGGATCGAGAATGAAATATGGAGTTCGTGGAGTTGAAATATGTAGAAGAGAAGAAATCTTCCTTGTAAGGCTGGCTGTAACTCTAATGGAGTTCATGTTCTTCTTCTCTTTCTCAGAGAGAAGACGAAAAAAAAAAGACCGAATGAGAAACCCTAGCCAAAATTATCCATATATACCAGCCCTAGATCTAATGGCTATCAGTAATCTACTACCCCTAAATCCTATGGTTAGAATTATTCGGTACTTTCGGTCCGGGACGGCACGGGACTAGGGCAGTACCGTGTACCTGTACCTCCTCAGCCTCGGTTCCTATTTTTTGGACCGGTACCTGTACCTTGTACCTCGGTTCGGTCCAAAACAAGGTACGGTTCCACCGGTTCCGGTTTCGGCTCCGGTTCCGGCTCGGTTCCTGTGCACCCTTAGTACTTCTTGTAAAACGCGCTGACTATCTCACTCTAATTGGATATGCTGTCGGGTGAGATGTTGTTGTACCACGTATAGGCTCTCCCAGTAAGTGATTTGGAGAATTCCTTCAGGCGGAGAACGTGATTGTATTCGTGTTATCCTAAGGATTCTAAAAATTGAGAGACGTGTTCACGAGCATTACCGGTACCATCGTAAAGGGTGAATTGAAGGGAGGTGTATCCCCTGGGAAGAGGAATCCCCTGCACGTCTTGTGGATATGGAGGCTGGTGTCGATGCGCGTCCATCAGATTTTCTTTGCCACGATTTTGGAGGAGTCTCTCCAGATCTTCACGTGTAATAAAGTTGGACGATCGGCTCCTTTCCCTGAGACGCTCATCCATTTCTCTTGCGTGGTCAGCAGCATAAGACTCTTCATTCAGGTAGGCTTGTGTAACTGAGGCACCTACTCCAGGTGTGCTGAACGTATTTCTTGTTGGCCCTTGAGGCTGTCTCGACTCTTGTGGTAATCGATCGGTTAATGTTTTAAGGAAAGTAAGTACCTCCTTCTGAGTGGTTGCCATGTCTGCCTGAGCTTTAGTGAGGGTTTCTTGTCTCTCCATCAAGTCCACCATGGTGATAGGAGGTTGTCCTCCTCTGGGTCCTCCAGATCCTCGTCCTGAAGGGGGAGTAACAGTCATTCTGGTGACGGACGGAAGTGTCATGCTTGAGGAAATTCCTGGATTTGCAACCGCTCTGGCTCTTGTAATGGGAGGTATCACGCCTGCTGGAATGTCCGCTCCTGCTCCACTGGTACTGATGATAGAAGACGCGATTCCACGAGACACATTGGTTGCACTGGCGGGTTGCACTGTAACACCAGTAATTGGGATATCAGCGCCACCAGAAGTGTTGTCGGTGCTAACTCCATCGTTGGTTGCTTCCCCAGACCTAAGATCCACCATTCTTGAAATCAGAGAAATTGAATTGGTATTGAAGAAATCGACTTCACAACCGAGAGATTAACCTCCCACTGTGGTCGCCAATTGTTTGTGGGAGAAAACTACTTCTACCGGTTTAGGTAATTTTGGGTGTGTGTGGATGAGAAGTGATTTTAAACCTTCAACAAATGTGCTGCACGATGAGCACTTTGATTCGAGAGATAATCTATACAATTATGGCCTAAACCGAATACACGGCCGTTCCAGATTTGTTTCGGTCACAGGTGAAGGATGTGAGGTTGATCTTAGGGAGGGAAGCGAAGAAGGTGTTGAGAGTATGAAGGTGAAGGCTATTTGATGACTTGTTAACAGAAGGTTGAGCAGGCTAGCAAATGTTGCAGGCAGGTTCTGGGTGTTGAATACGATGGTATTAACACTTGGTTTTTTATGTTGTCTGGACTTGTGTTGTTATTGAAAATAGGGCGGAGAACCTATTTATACAAGTCTTTTAGCCTAACCTTCGTATCTCGTGGGAAGTGGAGAAAGTGGAGTGATGGAGTAGTGGAGTAGTGTGTTGGTGTCACACGACCAGGATTTCCCACTTCTCCCATCATCACTAACCGTCCATGACTTCCTGACACGTTCTTGTGATGGCGCGTTGTGTGCTGCACGTTGTAAACCGCCAGACCAATACCCAAGTATGTATCCCCAAGTTTGTGACATGATTGATGTCTCGAGTGTTTTGGAGAACATGTAGCATGTTGTTGTAGCTTGGCAAGTCAGGCTCGGGAAGCTTGCTAGCTTGGTGACCTTCGACGGTCGAGATTTTGCATCTTGAGAGGAGGGGCAACCGTTGATCGTTGCACCAGAAACCCTAATTAGCGCTCCTTACTAGAATCGTTGTAGAATTCTAGTACGGACTCGGATTTTGATGATCCGCCCCTCCATTCCATACTGAAAAGAATTTCCTATCTCCCAACGCGGGAATATTTAGGTTTAAGCTCGTTCGGGAGGAGAAAACATCTCGAAAGCAAAATCCAGGAAGGAAATTGATACTTGTGAAGTATCGTGTTGTTTGTAGGCGCATACTGTATGCATGCGGTGCATTAAATATGTTTAACACATTTGAAGCCTACAACCTTGATGAAAAGATTGCAAGTTGAAGTGACTCAACTAGCTATGTTTAGGCGTTGTTCGGAGGTCGCATGAGCGGGACCCACCTTGGCCAGTTATGCCATGGGGAAGTGTGGAGGATGGTGATCACGGTGATACCTTGCCACCTAACTCCCTTCCTAGGCTATTCATCCAAGCATGCGAACTTGGACGGACGAGATTGATGGAGGAATAACCGTTGGATTAGAGTTTGGAAGGCTTGCGAGCTTCCTATTTCACCCTAACGGTTTTATGCCTTGGGAGGCGTGCATAGAGTGGCCGATTGGCCTAGTAGGTAAGCGGGACGCCATTCTACACGTTCATGCCTGCAGGACGTCCATCGGAGCGATCTGGGTCGCCCGTTCTAGCCTGCGATGATGGATGGTCGAGATTAGAAGTGGCCTCGCATGCCTTCTTTGTGCCACCGTATCTCAACGTTGGTGACTCCCATAGAGAAGCCGTTTGCACCAGCAGGGAGGTGGGTCGGTGACGAGCATGCACATTCTTGGTTTGCGACCATAGGCACGATCTAAGCTATCCAAGCACGCCTGCGATGACGGATGGACGAGATTAGAAGGGGACCGTGGATGATATTTTGTACAAGGATTTCGAGACGGTCGGCTGCAACCAGCCATGGCCGATTGGTTCACTATGGAAGTGGGCCCACGGTGAGCACGTAGGTGCTATCGGCCGGTGGTGGTTCCTCCTAATCTTTCATGTACGCCCGACCAAAGTTGCTTGGTCACAACATGTAAGCAAAACCCTAATTTTAGGGTTTGTGAGCCGCAGCTTCATGCTAGCATGTCTTAACGCCCATGGCTCCTATGATGAATCCGTTTGCACCATCAGGAAGGTAGGCCGGAGATGAGCATGTGCGTGCATGCTACTCGGTCCCGCGCGTGATCTAGGCCATCCAACCATGCCTGCGAGGTTGGACAGTTGAGATCTATTTTTAAGTTTGTTTTCAGCAGGTGAGACTAACATGGGTAGTCTTGCATGCATTCAACGAGGCTAATATAACCCACCGTCAGGTAGCCTACGGGTGTTTGAATGTCGAACACAAGGCCTTAATTAAAGCATTAATAGTAATGATGTATACCTACAGAAAACCGGGATGGTTGCTACATGCTCCGTTCTGGGTATATTAAATTCACAGTGTATATGGGATTGTTGCTACATGCTCCAACCTGGATGAATTTCGTGTATTTTATTCATAGAATGGGATTGTTTCCACATGCTCCATTCTAGGTAAATTGATAAAGTGAAGGAGTATCCATCACTCATTAATGGCCTTATCTTTTACAGGATGTTAGCGCATAATTTTAGGTTTTACAATTTTAGCCCTAAACTAAAATCCACCATCAACACCTGGCACCCAAATATCTCTCCAAATATGAACATTTTCACCAGTACCTATCTCCCAACATTGATTTTATTGAATGATGCTAAGACCTTGGGTAATTCCTCTCCATACCCAAGATCCATTGGTACTTATAGTATCTCTAATAGGATGTTCACCTAAGAAGCATTTGTGTTCATAAATTTTAGCCCACAGAGAATCAGCCTCATTGACTAATCTCCAAGCTAATTTAGCTAAAAGAGACTTATTAAAGGATTCAGATTTCTTAATGTTGAGACCACCAATATTCTTAGGAACATCAATTGTGTCCTAATTTATAATATAACCACCTCTAGAGTTATCTTTTTTCCCTACCCAAATCTTCTTTGGATAGAATCCATTTTTCAGTTAATTCTTTTGGCATGGGAACACCAACCATTTGATGTGTGGCTAGAGAACCTAGAGTTGTTTGAGCTAGAACTGTCTTACCTGGAGTGTTTAGCCAAATATAGTTCCAAGTTGTCAGTCTAGAGCCAAATTTATCCATAATAGGACCAAAAGAATCCAAAATTTTTTCTGCAGCAATAGAGGCTCCCCTAGATATTTATCCCGCAAGACAATTCTTTTAGTATTCAAGATATTAGTAACATTATTATTAATATCATCATTAACTTTTGGAGTAAAGGATAAACCTGATTTATCATATTTTATGGCCGGCTTATGTGAGATATAAGAAAACTTAGTGATTATATGATTAAGAACTTGAACCTCACTAGGATTTGCTTTACAAAAAATAAGGTAGTAATCCGCAAAAAACAGATAACATATAACATGGGATTTTTTTGAGACCTTTAAACGATGGATTTTGTTCTCATCTTGATCTTTAAGAAGATCTCTAGAAAGAGCATCCATACACAGGATGAACAAATAAGGAGACAGGGGATCACCCTGTCTCAGACCTCTTTGAGGGTAAAATAACTCACCTGGTAAACCATTTAGGATAATGGAAGTAGAGACAGTAGATATGTAGTGATATATCATGTTGCAAAAATCATTATGAAAACCCATTTGTTTCAAACAGTTTATAAGAGAATCCCATTGTATTGTATCAAAAGTCTTAGACATATCTAACTCAAGAGCAAGAAATCCTTTCTTTTTAGACCTAATTATCTTCATGAAATCTACCAATTCATGAGCAATAACAATATTACCAGTCATGTTTCTTGCTTGTAGGAAAAAAGCTTGATAGGGAGATATTAGTTTATTTAAGATAGGTTTCATCCTAGAAGATATAATCTTATAAATTATGCATGTGTTACATAGACTAATGGGTCTGAAATCAACAATAGTTTTAGGATAGGTAATCTTAGGAATAAGAGATAAAAAATTATGATTAGATTTCTTAAGAATATATTTAGAGTAAAAGAAGGCTTGAACCATACTAACAGTGTCAGGACCTACAATGTCCCAAAAATTCTAGTAAAAACCAGGAGGAAAACCATTTGGACCTGGAGAGGTCCATGGTTTCATGCTAAACACAATATTTTTACCTTATCATCATCTGGAATTCTTAACAGTCGAGCATTATCAATGTATATAATACAAGTAGGAATATTAGTAATAAAATCAGTGTCATCTACTGGATTACTGAAATACTCATACCTGCAAAATGATTAAGAAGGTTATTAACAATATGGGATTTATTTGTTAACCAATTCCCAGAAGAATCTTGAATAACCTCTATTTGGGTTCACTTTTTCCTATAATTTTATTTAGCATGGGAAAAAACTGTGTTTTTGTCATTGAACCTACAATCATCTTCTTTTGCTCTTTGGGACCAAAATTATTGATTAATATCCTTCCAATGATCTAAATTTTTATGGAGATCAGTAAGCCTATCACTCCCTGTAAGTGAAGTTCTTCTAACCGAAAATTTATATTTTTTATATTGCTTTGTATATGACCAAAAGCATGCACATTCCAGTGATTTGATTCATTTTTCATAGTTTGAAGAGACTTTTTGTTTTTAAAAGCATGTGAGCCTAGGAGTCTATAGTGCCAAAATTATTGAACTATTTCTCTTCATTTATGATCAATAAGCCAACAGTTATTGTATTTAATAGGTTTCCTAGCAGTATCTTGTTGTCTAGATGAACTAAGAAGGATTGGGCTATGATCACTAGATATGGGAGCTAAATAGAAAACATGACTGTTAGGATACAAATCAAACCTAGTAATATCATCTAGAGCTCTATCCAATCTCTCTACAATTCGAGCATGGCCATGTCTTCTATTTGACTAAGTAAATGGATTACCTGAAAATGAGATTTCTTGTAAGCCTGCAAGATCAAATAAACTATTTTCATAATCAATTTGATGCTGGTCAGTTATTTTCCTCATAATTTCTCAGATTTATCACAAATAACATTAAAATCACAAATTAAAATCCAAGGATAGGGACATGTTTTCCTTGTTTCAGCTAAAAATTCCATTGTTGGTCTCTATCCACATTATTCAGAAGATCATACATACAAGTGAGTAAAAAAAAAAATCAGTTCTAGCATCTATTTTGATTAGACAGTTAATGATTTATGAAGTTTCATTCACTAGTTTTATACCTAGACCATCTTTCCAGAGCATGCAAAGTCCACCAGATAATCCTATAGGATTAATGATCCTGTAATTTGGAAAATTTAGAGGTCTGATTAAGTTGGCCATTTTTATTTTTATTTTTGAAATAGGCTTTAGTTTCACACAGAAAAACAATGTCAGGTTTATTACTTCTGACTAATTCATTTAACTGATATTGTTTCCATAACCTTGAACATTCCAAGAGAGGATCTTCATACTGAAGAAGTTCAAGTTTTTAACTATGTGGGAGCTATAATAAAGTAAAATGGCTAATTTAAATTTAAAAAGATTTAGAGATTCTAAGGAATGGAGTATTACCAACTTTGCAGGTATATCTTGACTTCCATGGAAGAGCTCATCAGTATCGTTTTCTCCTTCCTCAATCATATCATGCTACATGCCATCGACAGTAGACGGAATGGTTCCAGTATTATTCTCCCTGATGTTATCCTTGTCTTCAGTAACATCTGAGTTACTCATTGATCTCTTACTCTTCCTAGTTTCTTCTAACCATTGTTCTTGAATCTCCAGATTTTTTTTTCCTGATACTATCTTCACAAATTCTTTGCAGAAGAAGATCCAGATCATCAATAATCTCAACCCCATGGGCTCTCGCCAATTCATGAATATACAGGATATATTTTTCATTTTTCATGCGTCTAACCTTCATGTTCTCAGCCACATCTTCACATTTGTCAGCATCATGGTATATCGTTAAAAAATCCTTACAGAGATTATGTGGTTGTCTCTCCCAATGGTACCTGATACAAGTCACTCCACCAGCTTCATTATTCCACCATCCTCCTCTATGCAAGGGTTTATATTTCAACTCTCGCAGTTACCATATTTCCTAGCCTTGGCTTACAATTTTCTGGATCAACAAAAGTCCTCATGAACCATAGTTTTTTTTTTTTGATGTTCTAGCATGAGATGTTGAAACTGAACATTCCATTCTTTCCAATTTAAGACCAAATCCTTTATGGGGATTATAGGGTTATATTCTTTGAGATTCAAGTGACATTTTTTGATTTTCCATGAGAAGTTCTTCATAACATCTTTGACCACTTCAGTTGAATGAAACTTAAATATAAAAAAAATTCTTTTCCACACACCTGATTTCTTTGGTCCTCCATCTGCTCCAAAAAATGTTGATATCCTTTTTAACATCTTCTGTCGAGATAGGATCATCTGAAGAAAAAAACTCTTCCAATCAGGATGTTATTCCATTCTTCAATACCAGCAGACACAACTTTCTTTGTACCTACAACTTTCCTCATTCTTCTAGCAGATATATCTCTTATATTATCCAGTTGATCAGTGATTGAAGCAATCTGGTTATTTGATGAAGAAGCCATTCTTGAGTTTTGTTTTTTATCTATGTTAATGCATTCAGTATATTGTTCACCTTCTTCAAAGACTGATAATGCTTATATATGATTAAAGATTGTTAAAAAATAACCATAATTAGTTACTTGAATATTTATCTTATCATTTATGAGGATAAGTAAATTTCCTTTGTGATAGTTGTTTAATTTTTATTTTATTTTTTGTATAAGGCTTTTTGGATGGTCAAGTGATGGTTAGGTTAAGGATAATCTCCCATACTTTCAACCTAAATTAGACATTTGAGCAAACTAATCAGGTGAATTCTAAGGAATAATCCGATATTATGCAGTCAACATAATCGTAAAAGCCTAAATTTCTAAAGTTTTTTTTCTTGGAAAATGATAATTTGTTTTGGTACGTTAAAGGAAGGAGTTTGTACATGAATCTAAAGACTTAAAGGCCTAGAAAACTAAAGCTCCCACGTCGAATGGAGGAAACCATCGCTTCATATTGACCGAAATAGGTCTTTTTTTATTTATATAAAACGAGCATTTTGGTGAGGACACTTGGTAATGAATAATTGATTTAAAAATAATAGTAAAAAGATAAAACATAATTTGGAACTCATAATCGTACATACCATGTTTGGGTTTCTGTGGAAATCCAAATTTAATTCTTACCATTAGATTCCTAAACTCAGTTCAGTAAGAAAATTTTAATACAGAAAAGGTAATTCCTAAACTCTGTTTAATTTAATATTATTTTAAGAGCATCGCGTATATATAAGTTGGGCGTACTACCTAGTAAAAAAAAAAAAAATTGGCCGTACTACCTTCAAAATGTTACCCTCACGACAGAAGCTTTTTGGAGTACTGCAAGGTAGTCAATCTTACTTTTTCCTTTCTCTCTCGATTTGACCCCTTTCTTTTAGTTTTCTATAGAAATCTGTTGGAAAAACTGGGTTGCAATAGAAGATGAAATAACACATGAAGAGATTGCTATACTCCAAACTTTCAAGGCTCATAAGATTTCTTTTAGCCAATTATTTCTACCCTCCCAATAAATTGGCGATTACAACAAGTATGTGAAATAATGCCTTCAGGATACAATGAAAGCCCTACAACAGAAATTGAATTCAAGGTTTGTACCCCTTGATCCAATCAAGAACACATGTAAAAAAAAATTCTGATGATGCTTTAGAATGAGAGAGAACAGAAAAGGTTTTTTTCGATATATTTGAAACGAGTTTTGGGAGATGCTATTTATAGAGGTTTTCGCATCTGTTGGGAATAGACATCTTTTCACCAACAGGTTTCTCTTCACGAAACGATGAATCTCTTCATCATCAGACATCAATGGAGTCTGTTGGATTCGAAGATTCTGGATATATTTGTAACTGTCGAAACATCCTGAGGCCCCCCAGGACCCCCCTTGGATAGCGCAGTTGAAAATATTCCAACAAAATCTATATGTCGAGTCAATCTCAAACGGCTTGCATGTCTTTGGTCGTTTAGCTTCCACTATCTACTACTTCCTTTATGAATCAAATTAACTCAATGTTTGTTCCATCTCAATGTTTCAACGATTTTTCCCTGGGAAACCAAAGTGATCTCAGTTGTCGTCGCCATCGACCACTTGGTTGATCATATAAATGTGACATTTACTTTACTTCGTATGGAGGCTCCCCGCTCAAACGTAGTTAACTTCTTGAGAACCATATGACATCTTATATTAGCAATCTTTTCTCCAATTGGATTTCCATCCATTAACAGTACAGGTGTTCTGTGCAATGTTTTTAACCCAAAATTTCCAAGTACTGGATAATAGTGACGGGAACAATTATTTGAAGATGAAGGTTGCTCCCCACACACCATCTGTCTATGTGTACATGCAACATGTCCTTTTAGTGACCTTGGATGCATATAGACATTATTCTCTAATGCATATCATACGTTGCAGATTCTTGTAAGATATTTAACGATCCCTTTATAGTAGTGTTTGTACCCCATTAAAGTGGTACACGTGCATACCGCACAAGCTATTAAATGCCTGTGAAACATGGTTTATTGGAGAAACCCGTTTGGTTTATTATGGAAACCTGTCGGTTTATTAAAAAAACTCACACGGCTTATTATATAAGCCCAGTTGGCTTATTTTGGAAGCCCAATCGGTTTATTAAAGAAACGTAAGGTTTATTAAAGAGGCCTAGTTGGCTTATTTTGGAAGCCCAGTTAGCTTATTATTGAAGCCCATTTTGTTTATTATGGAAACTGGCTTATTATTGAAGCATGTTTGGTTTATTATGGAAACCCATTTTTGCTTATTATGGAAGCCCAGATAAATCCTAACAGAAAGAGGATAATTATCTTAGATGGTTATAATAATTATTTTGGATAATTGCAAAATCCTAACAGAAAAAAGATAATTATCTTAAGTGGTTATGATTATTATTCAAGATAATAATTATTTAATAAGATTAATAAGGATTATGATAATTATTAACTAGAGGAGAAGGGGCTACCATTTTCACCACATTTCATCTGCTTGGATATGTTTTCTAACCAAGAGAAAAACCATTGTAATACTTATATCAATAAAACTTCTATCCCCAAAGGGATTCATCTGTGGACGTAGGCGTTACTTGCCGAACCACGCAAAATTCTTGTCTTTAGTATTTATTTTTTATGGTTGTCTTACTTCTTCATTATTATCATCAAATCAATTATGTTTTGTGCATAATGTTATTTTTGGGTACAAACATTGGCGCCGAGTCGCCAACTAAGTGGATTCGTGTAAAACAATCGTGTTTTGCCATTGAGAAAGGTGCGGAACAAATCGTGCACGAGTTCGATGCAAAAATCAGCAAAAAAAAAAAAAAGTTAGGGTTGCGAAACAGTTGAAGAAACCGTTGTGAGGTTGAAGAAACCATTACAAGATTGAAGAAACTGTTGCGAAACAGTTGAGGAAACTGTTATGAACAGTTGAAGAAACCGTTGCGAGGTTGAAGGAACTGTTACAAGGTTGCAAAAACTGTTGCGAAACAGTTGAAGAAACTGTTACGAAACAACAGCAGAAACTGTGATGAAAGGAGTCGCAAAACAGAACCAGAGAGCATAATGCAACAAAAATAAATGTTGCAAAAAGCGTGGCAGTTCATCCAGTCAGCGTCGTGTCAGCTCCACGTCAGCAACACATCAGCACTGCGTGCACAGTCAGCAGCACCATGTGTGTACTTTTCATCTCCATTTATTGTATGCCACTTCAGCAACTTTCAGGTCATGTCAGCACTTCCATGTCAATAGAAATTTTTGTCAGCAACTGCCACGTCAGTTTTCTTATCCAGTCAGCACCGCAACATCTGTAATAGCATGCGCGCTTCGTTCAAATATTGTTTCGTCAATAACTTCTTCGTTATAAGTCTGAATTGATTGATTTTTAGCCCGTTAGAATCATCTTTCAATTCCCTACAACATGAATGGAAAAAAATTATGTTTGAGAAACTTTTGTATGCACTTTGTGAAGCAACATAATCTAATTCAAAGTTTGTTGATTTGTTGCTTGAGGTTCGTCAGCAACATGCTCAATTGAAGATAAGCAAAGAAACCAAAGTTATCACGTACGACGAAAGGGTTCGAAACTTAGGGACACGCCACACCAAGACAAAATTTTGAGGTGATTCCAAAAAAGAAAATCACAATAGACTTTGAAATTGAGATCGTAACGGAAAAGACACTTGATTATAATCCAATCGTCATCTAGCAAGTGAGGATTGTATATAGCAGATCCATCCGTCTTACCTGGGGGCATCTTTGAAATTTGGAAATATCTCTACAGATAATAGGGGCGTCTAAAGTGTTGCCAAGTGTGCAATCAAAAGAAGCTTGTTTAAAGAAGTTGAACAATAGAAGACATCTTTTAAGTATCATTTCAATTAATGGGGTGGATAGGGTTTAATGAACGAAAGTTGAGGAGGTAAGTGTTCACCGATTACATTATAAATCGAGTTTATAGTCCCAGTTGAGAACACTTTTTGAATGTATTAAATAAATACGTGTGATGTTTTTCTAATAAATAGAAAGACAGAGACAAAGTATTTTGGTTATTAAAGGAAATAGTTGCAATATTTTTCTAATAAAAAGGAAGACAAATGCCAGATATTTTGGTTATTAAAGGAATAGTTGCAATATCTTTATAATAAGAAGAAAGACAAAGATGAAGCATTTTGATTATTAAAGAAATAGTTGCAATGTCTTTCTAATAAAGATAAAGACAAAGGCGATGTATTTTGATTATAGGGAAGGTTGCAATGTTTTTCTAATAAATAGAAAGACAAAAGCTAAGTATTTTGATTATTAAGGAATGTTTTTCTATAAAACAAAAAGTCAAAACGAAGTATTCTGGTTATTAAGGAAATAAATGCAATGCTTTTCTAACAAAAAGAATGACGAAAAGAAAGTGTTTCAATAAAAGCTGGAGCTAAAAATGGAGTGAAAGGAGCAAAAGAAAAATATTAAAGAACACGTGGAAATATACTTTGATCGAAGGTGAACTCTGCAAAGTAAACAAATGCAATGGAATTATACCGGTATTGTATGAACTGAGAGAATGATGCAAAGGAGTATGCAAAGGAATGCATGAGATGTCAGCTGCATGGCCCTCTAATAAAGAGAGCAGCGCCAGAGCTACATCCAAGTGTAGATTGAATATTATAGATTCATTTCCTGTTGCACTTGGGGGCGTCAAATAGTTTCTATTTACAACTGACTACTTCACCAAATAGGTAAACGTAGTATCTGAGGCGATACATGTCCGCAAGTTTATCAGGGAAACATAATATGTGTATACGGCATGTCAACAACGATCATCTTTAGTAAAGAAAGGCAGTTCAATTCGGAAACAATCAAACATGTATGACAATTGGGTGCACACCTCAATACTGGAACACTCAATGAGATAAGTATTAAATCTTTATGTTATTTTATAAATTTAGTTTATAAATATATCTTGGTCCCAGTTGGAATTGAGAACATATCATAAACACTTTTAAAGAAGCACCTTCAATGTTTTTCTATTAAAGAGAAAAACAAACCAAAAAACAAATATATCGAATTGCTTTATTGAAAGTCCTCAAAGAGCAAGGAAAATATAGCAAAAGGAATGACAACGAAACATTGTTCCATAAAAAATATGGATTGATGGGAGCATATTAAAAGCGAATAGATTGCATTCGTGCAATACAAAACCAAGGAACGAGTTTTCACGTAAAATCAAATAGTGCTGGAAATATCCTACAAGAAATGCAAGCTAGGAGATGAAAATTCTAACAAAGAGAACATCTGCAGAAAAAGACAAGAATTAAAGTTACTCTATGTCAGTCAAGTTCCATTAGTAGAGTAAAGGAAGGCGAATGGTACGCCCGCTCACATTAGACAGGCTCAAGATCTCCGTGCAAGAAACAAACTCCTATAATTGGTGTTTCTTTGGGAATTAAAGTCTCAAATTACAAGGATCAAACTGAGGGAGTCAAAGCATGACCTGATATAACGGTTCTTGTTGCATTCCAAGAAAATATGTACATCAAGAGTGCTACAATGAGCTGTAATCACATACTTGACTGTGGGAAAGTTAGTAATTTCGTCGATGCGAGCATCCTACCTCGTTATGGGAAAGTTAGTAATTTCGTTGATGCGAGCATCCTACCTCGTTATGGGACAGTCGTCAGCAAGCTAAAAGCGCCGCATACAAAAAGACTTTGGATTTACAATTTTTCAAGGATTCATGCAAAAATGTCAAGTGAGTCTGTATATTCTCTTAAAATAAAAGTTAGTATATATACATGTGTTGCATTGACAATGAATGTGTTTTCAAACTATACATTTGCTCATAAAGTCTTGTTGTAAGGAGAACAACCAACGTAATATTGACGAGTTAGTTTAATGGGAAGAAGTTAATAATCCAACTATGGTACGTGGACTTCGACATACAAACGTCACTCAGCAAATCATTTTCAGAAATTTTGGTCTCTCACGTAAAATGAACGTGGAACATTAAAAAGACATGCATAATATTAAGCAAGACATCCTTGGTCATATTTTGTGGGAGAAAACTAATATTATTTTGTTCTTAATCCATCAACAAGTTGAGAATTAAGAGGGGCGATGTTTGTACCTCATTAAAGTGGTACACGTGTTACCGCACAAGCTATTCCATACAGGTGAAACATGGTTTATTGGAGAAACCCGTTTGTTTTATTTGGAAACCCGCCGGTTTATTAAAGAAACCCACATGACTTATTATAGAAGCCCAGTTGGCTTATTTTGGAATCACAGTCGGTTTATTAAAAAAACCTAAGGCTTATTAAAGAAGCCTAGTTGGCTTATTTTGGAAGCCCAGTTGGCTTATTATGGAAACGTAACTGACATATTTTGGAAGCCAGTTGGCGTATTATTGAATCCCGTTTGGTTTATTATGGAAATCCATTTCAAATAAATCCTAACAGAAAGAGGATAATTATCTTAGATGGTTACATTTATTATTCAAGATAATTGCAAAATCCTAACAGAAAAAGGATAATTATCTTAATCGGTTATGATTATTATTCAAGATAATAATTATTTAAGATTAATAAGGATTATGATAATTATTAGAGGGAATAACAAATTTTATCATGAATCTTTTTTTTTTTTTTTTTTGGATTTATACAGGTGGGGGAGGTTATTATGATAACTATTAACCCCTGAAATTAGATCTACTGGCTGCCTATAAATAGAGGCTAAATCTCAACTGGAAAAAAGAGGGAAAAAATCTCAATTGGAGGAGAAGGGGCTACCATTTTCACCACATTTCATCTGCTTAGATATGTTTTCTAACCAAGAATAAAACTATTGTAATGCTTATATCAATAAAACTTCTCTCCCCAAGGGAATTCATCCGTGGACGTAGGCATTACTTGCCGAACCACGTAAAATTCGTGTCTTCAGTATTAATTTTTTATGATTGTCTTACTTCTTCATCATCATCATCAAATCAATTGTGTTTTGTGCCTAATATTATTTTTGGATACAAACAAGTAGAAATTGATAAGGAACTCCCCACATGTAGCCTTCTAATAAGAGATACACTATATACGTAATCTTGGGACTGCTGGTTGTCTAACATAATCACATAATTATTTTACGGACTCTTCTGCTGAACATCTGGTAATGTATGAACATTACAAACTCAAAAGGAAAACTTAAACTATTGTGTTCGGAGTTTTCTGGAAGTTCAAATTCAATTCGGAAGAGAGTACTTAATAATTATATTAGGACTCTTTCTTCCAAATTAATACGCAGAGGAAGACAAAAAGAAAAAAAAAACATATTTTCTGCGAAATAAAAAGAAAAAATAAATAAAATCCGCATATACTTCATATTTTTTCTTCACATGTTTAATGTGTTCGCGCCGCTACGCCAAATGAAAAATATATTTTCACGGGCACGACGAAGCCCATCGTGATCCAAATCAAAAATGCACTGTCACATGGCGGGGTGAAGCACACCAAGTTAAAAGAAAAACGATGTCCAATACATGACATGGGCACAAATCTAATATATAATAATACTACAAACTTTTTAGGAAACTGAATTAAATCAACTCACGATTTATATGAGCCGATACCATTTCATATAGGACAAAAATATTTTAAACGATCATGACCATTGGATCAGCTAAATGATATCAACCTTTAGTATTATTGGTATCAGCTTATATAAATCATGAATCAACTGCTATATATGGTTCTACGGACGATACGTAACAACAGAAAAAATAACTTTTACAATAAAGTAGCTGGATGGCTTGTAAGTTCTAACCCTTGTCTCTTAGCAAGATAGAAATAGTATTAGGAATTAATCCAACACTTTTACTCCGATATAATTCACTTAACAAATGTACTTAATTAGTCTAACAGAGAAGGAACACAAGGCTGAGCTGTGCTCACAAGAAAAACAAAATGCAATTAGCTAGTTAACTGATACGGCCATACAGGAATGAAGCATCGACTGTAGCATTAGCCGGTGTCTCCCTCTATTTTAATAAAATACTAGGGCTTAACCCGTGCCGTAATAGCACAGGCATAATTTTTATCTAGTTATGCGTTTTCCAATGTATGAATATTAAATATCAAATTTATCCTTCTTATCATTACAAAAGTAAAGAAAAACAAAACCCGATCAATATTTTTATTATTCACTTCACAAATCCTTTGTAGCATTTTCAGCCGTGACATTCTCTCATATCATGCCTCTCTTTTCTCGAGTTGTATCCTCAAGCCAACCATGAAATTATATCGGAATTAATTTTTACATATTTTGTCCCAAAAAAAAACATTATTTGATAGGTTTTCTACTTTACAAAGATATCTTATCGATCCTTTGAAATGGTATTACCTTTCTGCATCTTCCTTATTTCAGTGAACGATGTTAGGATCTTCATGGACCACGGGAACCTACTATGGGCCCGACCACATGGAACCAATGTTGTCCCTACTTGACCACCTTGGGATAAAATGTATGTGATTTTAACATAAAAGGCCTCAGTGCTACGTAAGGATATGCCCAAGCTTATTAAGGTCCACATGTATTTTTGTTTCTTCCATGTGAGACTATCCTAGCTATACATATGTGATTTATCGCGCCACATACTCCAACAATCTCCACCTTGGCGAGATTAAACCACTTCACCAGTCCAATCAGACTCCACCATATGATTACCATCTGTATATGCTACCCATCGGTCATGATTATTATGACTATGCTCCCTGGAATGCTACTCCACCTTGATTTAATGAGAAGGCAAGCACTAACTCCACCCTGAGAATTTATTTGCCCACCTAGAACCCCGATCCACTTGAGAGTTAATGTGTGAGACACTAACTCCACCTTGAGCGCTAGTTCAACCTTGAGCATTTCCTTTCCTATATAGAACCCTGCTCCACTTGAGTTAATGGTGAGACACTAACTCCACCTTGAGCGCCAGTTTAACTTTGGGCCTTGCCTGCTCCACCTTGCGTCTGAATCCACTTGCACCCTAAACCGGGTGACATCCACAACCACTTCTACGTTCGGACAGTAGCCCCAACCATGGGCTCTGATGCCAATTGATAGGATCATCATGGACCATCAGACACTACTCAGGGCCCGACCACATAACCCCAAACCCCACTTGACCACCTTGGGATAAGATGTATGGGGTTATTGACTAAAATGCCTCGGTGCTATGTATGGAGATGCCCAAGCTTATTAAACTTCACATGTATTCCTCTTCATTCCATGAGGGGATATCCCTAACTCTACATATGTGTTTTATAGTTCCACATACTCCAACAACAGACCGAAACCAAAACATTAAACTTTGTAAGTTGTACAAAAATTACATCACCTGAACTCATTCGTCTCAAGAATAATTGTGCAGATATTAACAGTATTTCGGATCCTTGTTGCGTTTTTTCCCTTTAAGAATAGTGTGAAATGAATGACATAATGAAAATCTAATTCATTCACCGAAGCTATTATATTTTAAAATGCTAAGTCACTTCCGATGGTAACCATTTTACTCACATATGATGTAGTTCTAGTTTTTCAAAATTCCAAAATATATTATGTACGGAATTCAATTCGGCATGAGAGTTCACCGAATATAATATAGGTTATGGCTTGTCCTTTCGTAACATTGTGGTGTTTTCAACATAGTTGGATCCATAATTGGTAAAAAGCATTGTATTTATGCGTTGTCGGGCGAGAGTAATATAGGGATGGGATACCTCCCAGGAAATTGATGATTGATGACAACATCAATGTCAGTTGAAAATCTCATATTGTCGGGTAACAACAATGACTAAGTGGAGATAGTATTGGTGGAGGTTCAGGTCCTTACAAGTGATATTAGAGTCGACAACTGGTTATCTGTCGAGGGTGAAAGAGTATGCTTGATGGATTGTTTCGGGAAAGGGTCTCATGAGTGAGAAAAAATGCCAGAGTCTAGGATTGAACATATTCCGGAGCCGAGGACGTCTCCAAATTAAGTTAGTGGTATCATAGTACTCCGAATCGGCAGGTAGGATTCGTCAAATGGAATATAGATAATGGTTTATCCTTTCATAACACCGAGACCTTTTCAGCATAATTGGATTCATAGTTGGCGAAAAATCTCTATAGTTAAGCATGCATGCTCGGTATTGAGTAATCCTGGGATAGGTGACCTCCTGAGAAGCTGTTGCTGGATGACCGCAACGGTGACCAATGAAAATCCCATACTGTCAGATGACCACAGTAGCTAAGTGAGGACATTATCGGTAGAGTGTCACGCCATTATATTCTACGACATTACGCTTCCAAATGTGAGGTTATTCGTTGCATAGAAAATAATAAAACCATGATTAGTTAATATGTCAAATCGTTAAGTACTTAACCTAATGATACAATAAATTTTTTTATCCATCATCATTGAATAAAATAACGTTAAACCAATTATCAAGAAATACATGAGACGATGCGAAATTACTCACTGGGCACCAATATTTGCCACCGTCACTATAGTCCACTTATATAATTGTTAGCCAATCTAACTAAGTTTAGTACTACTTTTTTTTCTTAAAAAAAAAAATACTTTGAAAACATATTTATAGCAATATTTTTTCATCCTAGTGTTTGATAAAGATTCATAAAGTGTTTTTTTAATGCCAAACACTTCCAAAATCTATCAATTTTAAAGTGGGGGAGAATGACCTTTTAAAAGCTTCAAAAGCAAATGCTATACTTCACCCTAATTTTATGTTTTATTTTCCAATTTTATCCCATCTTATTTTATAACTGAATTTTTTATCCTTGAATCTATATATCACCAATTTTTATTCGTTATATTTTATTCTTTAAAGGTAATTATGTTTTATTTTCAAACTACATTTTATGTTATACCGAATCACTAAAATATACTTTAATTTATCAAAAAAAAATATTAAGCAATGATTTTTAGAAAATGGTAAAGAAAAATAATATTTTTTAGTAATAATACTAATTAGTAAATTTTATATTACATATATATGAACTCTAATAGTAGAAAAATGTACTCATTTTAAGCACAATAAAATAGAATAAACAATTTTCAGAGATATGTCCGTTTTTGTCATTTTCCCACTAACTATAGCTGAACCCGATATTTTCATAGACACAATTTGATTGTTTTTTTAAATAGCTTTAGCTTTAGTTTATAATTTGCAACCATTCAATTGCTTTTTTTACAGAGCTCAGCACAATAACGTATATCGGAAACCATTCAATTGTTTTATTTACATAGCTCGGCATAGTACCGTACATCGGAAAAGCACTTTTGTAAAGCTCGCAATAATACCAAACTAATCCTAAGTATTATCTAATAAAAATATATTTACTATCATTATTAGTAGAAAAAATTATATATTATTAATTTTAATTTGACATTTAATAGAATATTATCATGGAAAATTAATAGAGTATTTATTATGAAGAATTATGGAACCTTAATGACATGATAAATTTTGTCCGTTAGATGCATTTTTAATCTCAATCACAACCATCACTTATAACAAACGATTACATCCCTAGATTTATCTCTTGTGAGGATAAATCTGAACCGCCACTTACATAAGCAAAATTAGACAAACTGTGCTTTATATTTATTTATTTTATTTTTTATTTTTTATTTTTTATAAGCAAAGGCCTAAGACAAGGCTAACGGTCAGCTTCGACTGCCGGAGCTAGCCAAGAAGGAGGCATGGACCAAAACATAGAGGCTTTTTTCAGTTTTGCCCAATGGGCCAACTCGTGAGCCACCGAATTACAAGTTCTAGGTTGAAAGGAAAAAATACAAGAGATTAAAGAAGAAGCAAAAAACTGAATGTCTTTGAAGATGGCATCAGTCCTAGAATCACCCTCAAAGAGGCCTGACGAGAATTGTTCCACCATATGTTGAGAATCACTTTCGATTATGAGGTGTGTATGCTTCTGTTCCACAGCTTTCTTGAGACCTCCCCAGATTGCTCTAGCTTTAGCTTCTTCTGCAGATGAAACTTCAAAAACCATAGCAGCACAGAGAGAAGCTTTGCTAGTGTGATCTCTCATCACGAAACCTGCACCATTGATAAGTCGCGATATTAAACATTTTTATTTTTATTTTTTTTGAAACTTGGCATAGGCCAAGTCCTGCCCCCTGGCAGCGTAGCCACCGAGCCTACTCCCCTGAGCAGACCCGACCCATTCCCACAACAAAGATATAAGTATTTACATAAGAGGAGTATTTCATGAGATCTCCAAACTCGTGAGCGGAGACTCGATCCGCTGACCTCCTACTTGAGAGTCAGGCTCCTGGCCAACTGGGTTAACCCTGATGATTTTTTTTTCTTTGGTTTTTAACTTGTAATTATTATTTGATAAGAAGAGAGAGAAAGCTTAATCGTTCGCTAAAAAGAGAGAAAAACAATGTACTGGTTGTATAAAATTACTAGTAATTATTACCGATGTGGAGAGGAATATGGATGAGTCGCTTTGTTATAAGCGATTAAGGGTTATTTATGTCAAACAACAAAGTTGGTATATTAAAAAAGTGGAGAAACCAGGTTTTACAGTGTTGTGTCATATTAGCTGGCTAGATGTATGAGAGAGAGGAAAAGAAAGATAAGTGATGTAGAATAGAACTAACAAATCAAATGCTTTTGTTTTTGGTTTGCCAGAGAAAAGTTCGGTTGCTTATCACCGAAATGAGATGCAAACAAAACTGACAAAAGTAAGAGTCCCACCAAAATCTCAACAGAAAATATTTTTTGAACCAAACCCGTGGTCAAGGTTGGCTGACAGTAGGATGCTTGTCAGTCAATAAATATCAACACTGCAAAGCCTAGGCTAGTCTCTAACTTCTTCATTCAAAAAACCAACCCCATTCGTCCTTTGCAAAACAAGACAAATTTTCTTTAAATTTGCTATTACGTAACCCTCAAGAAATATCCATATTATATTCTGCAAGAGCCAAAATGCAACAAGTACTAATAGAGATCCTCAACTTCTAGGGCAGATTTCATATTTTGTGAACAAGAAAGAAAGAAAATAATAGTGTCACTTTGGCAGTAAAAATGTAGATTTCATTTTATGTCTCATTAGTCATTACCATAGACACGTGTTCTCCATCGCGTACAAATACAGATTGGATGTCTTCCATAAAGCTAATAGCGGCAACGTTTGGAACTTGGTATGGAGGGCTCCCTTGGTCAAGAAGGGTCCAAAGACAACAAAGCATACATGCAAAAAGGCGAGGGCTCCCTTGGTTGGGTAAAGAAAATAAAGATAAAGTATTACTTAGGCCGCTTTCTACGGGCATGACAAACTCTAAAGTTTTTCCTTTTTGCACCCATTATGGAGCTGGTTAAGTGGGAAATTTGCCACTTAGCCAGGCCAGGTCGAGTCCTTACCGAACGGTGGAGTCTCGACCGGCGATCTAGTTTACACCGGAAGATCTAGTGTAGATCGCTAGCGGTTTAGCAAACACCGCTTATTGATTTTTTTATATTTTAAGAAATTTTTTCTCCTACTTTTTTTAATTCTAATACTATTTTTATTTCTGATGGGTCCCGCTAAGGCTTGTTCCTATGGCAAATGGCTAAACCTTCCATTTGCCATGCTAGCTAGCCTGGCAAACTGGCTGCGCCACTATGGTAGAAAAGATAAGCAGTCGAGTCTCCACCGCTAGCGGTGTAGTATCAACCGTTCGGTTAATTTCAAACCTCCAACGGCTCTTTATCCGCCGCTATAAAAATTGCAAATAATCACACAAAAATTACACCAAATTTTTTACACAAAATTTTTCTATATTTCTATCTTATTATCTTCCAAAATGGCAAAAGTTTGAATCCCAACTTGACTTGGCTACCCAACTTGATTTTTCTGGAGTGGTGCTTGAATCCGCCCTTAATAAGATATGTGAAGGTTATAAAGAAATAGGTAAAAAGCAAAGAAGTCTACAAGTTTTGGATATTAACCAAATCAAACCTCCAACTAAGAGAAGACCAAGAAAAGTTCAAGGGAAGGAAAATTTGAAGGCAAAGAAGAAGATAAACAAATGAGACTCCGTTCATTAGTGCATTGATTGGAAGTTTGGTGAAATGAAGAAGCTAAACAAGATGAAGAACATCGTCCCAAATTTTTACTTTTAGAGTCTTTATTGTAAGTTATGTAATTATCTAGATGAATGAAAGAGGCACTAATGTAAATTAACATTCTAAACTTTTAATGAAAGCTGCACTAGTTTTATATTAAAATTAAAATTTGATACAAATTTTTATAGCGGTTGAAATTAACCGAACGATTTAATAATATCTTAAAATTAAAATTTGATGCAAATGATAGATGCATCATATTTGGGAAGCTAATCTAAACTGATCATATTCGGGCAACACCCTCAAGATAAGATAACAACCATCAAATTGAAAATCTTTTCCCACTCTGTTGCGCCATTCAAGCCGACACATTTTCTCCACATCAAATGCGTTTTGTCCATTTTGTCGGTTTAGATAGCATTCAATAAGTGCAGCAACAAACAACTTCACCTCCATGCTGATTACTCGGAAGCGTTCACAATATCCATTTGCATCTCGATTATTGAGGTTCATTGAATCTTCTTGAAATCTATGAAATATACGACTCCATATAATCTCTTGATGTTGATGTTGTCCAGCATTGGCCATATCTTGCATAACAAAAACATAATGCATGCAAATGGATTCATCTTCAGATGTGTTAAATTTGCGAGCTCGAACTCGAACTGACATGTTGGATTTGTTGAGTGAAAGAATGGAGATTGAAGAAATGGTGTGAGTTGAAATGAAAATTGATATCATATTTATAGGATGAAGAAATTATGACCGTTAGATGAGATGATACTACCGATCTAGTATTGACCGTTGGAGGTGGAGACTACTCCTACCGGTGTTTTCTACACCGACCGGTTGAGACTCGACAGCTCGGTAGACACTTGACCTGGCCTGGCTAAGTGGCATATTTGCCACTTAGCCATGCTAGTTTGCCATCTCCATAGTGGGTGCATGAATGGAAAACTCTTTGGTTTTCCACACCCATAGGAACTGGCCTAAATATATTAAAAACTTACAATTACCCCATTATACACAAAAAAAAAAAATTATTAAAAAGGGTCCCACTTATCACAAAAATATATTATTTTATATTATATTTGCCAGTTTTTGCTAGTTTATCCATAGTGGATAAATGGATTTTCCATGCCATGTGGCATGGAAATACAACTCTTTTGCCTTCCTCCATAGGAACCGCCCTTAGGGCAATTCCTATGGCAATGGTCAGATGCAAATATTTGTTAAGCCAGGTGGACGGTCAAACTAGTTTTTCCACTATGGTAAAGCAGTGGGCGTTAGATAGCTAAGCGCGTGTTGGACAGACAAACTCGGACGTTGGAAAGACAAACTCGTGCGTTGGCCCTGTAAACGCACGTTGGTGCTATCAACGCGGACGTGAGATACAAAATCTCAAACGTTCATATCTCCAACGGCCACAATTCCAACGTCCAAATTTTACAAACCTATAAATTAGACTAAATTGACTTCATTTCAGTCACACCACTACCATTTCCTTCTTCTAAAACTATTCTAAATCAAAAAAATCTAAACACAATATGAACATAGTAAGAAGAGCGGTGAATAGTATAAAGAAGAAAAGAGACCGGAAAAATGAATCAGCACCGCGGCCTCACAAAGGTGTAGATTTTACTCAAAAACGAGAAGCAAAGTTTTATGCGCCAAATATCATTGCTGCTCCATCATTAGTCCCAGGTCATGTGTCGGGGCATCAAGAACGGTCTGAGAATTATTATCACATGAGAGGTGGATTTTCAAAATTAAATGATGTTTATATTCGTCTACTCCCTATAGTTCGAGAAAGGGTTGACATATATCATTGGCGTGCGCTTTATGTAATGAAGCCTAGAAAACAAAATTCCAAAATCCCGAAAAATGTGGTAGAAAGGTGGTGGAAGACGACAAACACATTCCATTTTATGGATATCGAAATTGGTAAGTTTTTTTAACTTAACTTAATTATTTTTTTTTTAAATAATTATTAAATAATCAAAAGAATTAATCATAGTTGATATTATACTTGTAATAGGAATTACTCCCCTTGATTTGTACTTCATTGTTGGGATCCCAAGTGGAATGGGAGACCCTCCACCATTCAACCAATACGAATGGATATCAAATAGTAAATGAGAGACGCTTTTTCCCTCGTTTGTGGAATCATAAATACGTCAAGATTATAAAGATTTTAATGGAGGTGGGATTAGATGTGCAACGTTGAAGGCTTTCCTAACCAAACCCAGAAACCCAGAACATGTAGATGACTATCCTGAACTCGAAAGGATGTTTATCTTATGGGTATTGGGTCAGACATTCTTTCCAAACTCAACTTTTGTTGCTCATGTTGGTTGGCTTGAAGCGTTAGAAGATCTCTACAAAGCACCAGATTATGACTGGGGATCTGCAATTTTAGCAGAATTGTACTGTGGCTGAATAAAGCGTTTGTGGGAGAAGAAAACTTCATCGGTTTCTGGAGCATCATAGAGGTAAATATGAAAATTCTTATTTTTAAATTTATTATTATTACTAAATTTAAATAATTTTTATGAACAAATGTAAATTATTTAGTCAAAATACTAAAATTATGGAGTAATTTGCAGTATTGGTGGTATACGTACTTTCGTGTTGGTAAACTAATCCTAAAATACGGGACACTGAGATTTACCATGTTGGACATGTATATGAAGAACAACTTAGAGAATAAGATTGGCAGTGACGTCTTGGGTTCCAGTTTTGTTC
The DNA here is from genome assembly GCA_023529315.1 of Papaver bracteatum. Classification (NCBI taxonomy): domain Eukaryota; kingdom Viridiplantae; phylum Streptophyta; class Magnoliopsida; order Ranunculales; family Papaveraceae; genus Papaver; species Papaver bracteatum. Next base: position 1,067,649 of record JAJJWX010001985.1, read on the forward strand.
ACATGTTACATCAGATGACTCGGAGCCACAACAACGTAGTTGTTCACCCTTACGTTGATTTACCTTAGTATGGTGATGATGTTGGAGTAAGTATTCTTGATTATTCTATGCGTATAGTTATTTTTTACAACCCGGTATCACATAGAGGGGTTTGGTATTTGGAGAAAGAGTGTAGTACCAAATACAATGTATATTTGCAATTACAATTAACCCGCTACAACAGATGTAAACCTATGCATCATATTATGATCGGCTGAGAAGAACCGGTTGGGATAGGTATGAACTAAATACAAGGAGGAATATTAGTGAAGCGCAGTATGTCAACTGGTACACGTCAATTACGAAGCCTGTAATCGGGACACAGAAAATGCACGTCTATGGGTTTGATTTCCCAGGGTTATCAAACATGTCCCATGATCCAAATATCGTTCATATCCAACCACCTCCAATAGAGCCAAGCTTTATGACTTATCCCAGGACGGGTGAAAGTTCTTCATCATCTTTGTCAAATATGCCTGAAATTCGTTGGGAGATGCAAAGTATTACTTCACAAGATGATCCAACCAAGATCCACATTGTTTCCCAAGGTATGGACCGTGATTATCCTTACGACAATGTCACTGCCAGCGACGAAGACTTGCGGAGGCAACTCAACGATTTGCATTGGCTGAACTGGCAAGTAGGGGAGCTGCACTTGGAACAACTCTGAAAATGGAAGACAGACACAATGTTTGGATTGAGTCCAACTGTAATGATGATGGGCGGCGGTCACAGTCTTCTGATTCCACCGGGGGAAGTTAATGGCACAAAAGTGAAGAAACACATGTACAACAGAGTACTTTACCACTAGTGCGGCACAATACTGCACCACAAATTGTGCATGTATCTCAACCTCAAGCATTTCGGCTAGAACCTAGGCACATTTCATCATCATTCTTGCCTTACAACCCAAATGCGCCCTACAACCAAAATGAATGCTACACACCAACATCACCGCAACAACAAACCTCTTATATGCTTGGAAGACCGAGTACACAAAGTGCTTTATAATCGCCTAATTTTGTTCATCCAGGTGTATCCCCAAGTCTATCAATAATTGGAAATTTATATAATATGTTGGCAACTGGGGATGGTTTTCCGGGTCTATCTCGGAGATTTACTGAATTATTGGCTCCAGAAAATAACAACGGGAGATCTAGAGATGAGCGACGTTAGATAGATTATTGTAATTTTTAATTCTGCTACATTTGTAGTTTTAGTTTTAAAAGTATGACAGTCTTAATTAAATAAAATTATATATGTTTACAATTAATCGTTTTACATTAGCTTCACTAAATTACGACGGACTACATTACAGTAGCTTCACTAGTGATAAGAAGTACTAGGTTGAACAACAACTACAAAGAAGGGGTTGAAACTTTTCAACACCTTAAGGATTTCAAAACATTTTTCGAAAGGAAAAGCCACATTTTTCCATCTTCGGCATTCAGCCAAAGATCTTGTTACCATCTCAGCATCAGTTTCACCTCTCAGTCGATATCGATTTGGTTGTTTGGTTAAAGTTACAAATTCACTTAATTCTTTCTTAATTGTACCAAAACGATTTTCTATGTCGCATATAGCACGACGACTCAGATTACGAGTGTCACTGCAAAATCCATCGTGAATAACCGCCCAGAAATTCACTCATGGATAGTTTGCTGAAGCAAGCTGAGTAAATAAAAAACATAGTTTCTGCAAATAGATTCATCTTCTTCTTTAGTATACGGAGCTCGCCGAACTAACAGGGGCCGAGACATGTTCAATCAAGAATTGAGAGTGAAGAATTTGCAGAATGTGTGAATTTATAGAATGTTTAGAGTTTAAATGAGGTGTATTTGAGTATTTATAGAATTAAAAAAAATATAGTCGTTGGATCACAAGATTGCTCAGCCGTTCAGATTGAGTCGTTGGCATCTTTGTTTCAAACGCTGGAGATTCTAGTATCAATGCTAGCGTTATAATGAAAAACATGTGTTGGCATGACAAGATCCAACATTCTTGGTTAAAACACCAGCGTTCTTGGTTAAAACACCGGCATTTTTGGCAAGAAAGCGCGTCATTCCCTCAAGCGCACGCTGGGTGGTCCGACTCAATGTTCAAAGCAATAGATTTGTTGATTTAAACATCCATTTTTCATGTTTGTTCATTCCATAGTGGGAGCAAAATGAACAAACTCCAAGTTTGTTCATTCCATAGGAACTGCTCTTAGCTTAGGAGTAATACAAACGTTTTTAATCGATTAGTGTACCCCTCAATGGTAGCTTAGGAGTAGGGTATCTTTCTATTGGTCTTTTTGGAATAGCTTAGTATTACTTTCACAAATGGCTAATTTGTCTATGATAAATTAGTAGTATTAATTTGGTTGATTAATAGATGTTTAATATTGCTAACTAAAGAATCAACTAATGATAAGTTATCACCAAGACAAAATCAAAAAGAAAAAATAAACAATTAAGAACATCAACCCAAAATTGGTGGATGTTCACGCCATCATACAGGGGCTGAGCTAGAAATCCAACTAAAGGAAGCAAAAAAATTCCAAGGGGTGCAATTATGATGAAATGGACTTAAAAACCCAATATGTTTAGAATTTTGGGCTTTGGAATCAGTTGGGAAGCGTGTGCAATTGCACACCCTTTCTATATACTGGCTCTTCCCCTTCCCTCATAAACCGATTCTGGGTTGATGTTCTGCATTCACGAAAAACACCCAAAATCGATAGATTTCACTTATTAAATAAATTGTTTCTGGGAATAGGTGGATGTGGATGTACATATAAACTCATTATGTTAAGTTAACATAAGAAAATATTCATTCATAGTTTTGGGAAATAAACATATTACATAGTTCAAAAGATTAGAACATTAATAGGATAATTAGTACGTGTATTCTTAAAATTCGCACATCAATACATCGTCAATGAACCTCCGAGCACGATTAACTAACACCCCATATTCCTTCGCGTGAATGAATTTTCTTTCCCCATATTTTATTCTCCACATGCGTTCCAATTGAAATTAAGTGAATTACATGCTATGGTGCAAACATTAGATAATTGTTAGGGAGAAAGCCAATTTTACTAGACGGAAAGTCAATTTGGGGTAGATGTAAAAACTTCACCCCTATTAATAATCGAAAACATTGGGGGTACCAAAATACACCACCAACTAATTCGTAGGAAATCTGTATGGACAAAATCAACGCAACTCCGAGAGTTAAAGCACAATCAAGGAAAGTGTAGTTGCAGGAAATCCCACAACACACCCCTTATCATATCTTGATAACAATTTCTAGATCTACATATAAAAATGGTAATAAAAGTGTTAAAATTATAAATGGACACCAAGATTTTTACATGGTTCGATAAATTTGATCTACATCCATGATTCTTCACTATGATTGTTTAAATTTACATTTGATTTACAATGATAATCTCCATTAATGGGTAGAATTCTAGATCTAGTTTTTGTGAAAGAAGATGATAAAGAAAAATACATCTCTCTCTAAAAAATATCTCTCTCTCTAACTAAAGTTGTCTCTCCTTTCTCTCTCCTGCCTTTCCCTTTATATAGGTGCTTACATAGTGGATGACAACTCACATATAGTGGAGTACATCTCATAAACTCTCAAGCTCTGCTACGTTCTCTCGAGCTCCCGCTACATTCTCGCGAGCTTTCTCTATAACAACCACAAAATCTTCACATCTTTCTCGTGTTTTATGTTGTCGTTGTCTATTACGTCATTTCTGTAATTAATTTGTGACATTTGCCATGTGTGGTATAAGTTTTCGCAAGAGCGTTGTTGTTGCGAGATTCTGCTCCTACATTTTGCCTCTTTTTTCTTGAATATTTCTTGAAAATTAATCTTTAAGAAAAAAATTTGTTGTTGTAGTAGTCTTTGATCTTTTTTGATGAAGGAATGAGCGAAAGAATATTGGACTTGCAAAGTACGTACTTGCCTCTATTCTTTTGCGAAGTTCCAGATCTTTGCGAAGTAAATAAGAAGTATCAACTCTTGAAGTATACGAATTATGAAGTATCCTTGAAGAAATATAAGAAGTACTCAATCCTCAAAATATAAGAAGTATTCGTCCTTGAATGAAAGTCATAAGTATTGCCTCTATTCATGCGAAATTATTACTTCATTTTTGGTGAGAATTCTTGTCCATTTTGGAAATGATTCTTGCCGAGAAGATAAAGAACATAAAACATTTTCTTGGTAATCCATAGTTGCCTTCGTTCTTTATATATGAAGGTAGAATCCTTGAGAAAATGTTAAATGAGCGAATTGTTTCTTTATTCTTATCTTGCCTCTGTCTTATGTTTTATTTTCTTGTGATGTTATAATCTCTTCAAGTTGCTTCAATTTTTGCGAAATAAATGAGCTAAATAACCACATTCTGCGAAATTCTGACACATTCTGCGAAATTTTGAATAATCTGCGAAATTATGAATAACCCTGCGAAATTATGAATAATCTGCGAATTTATGAATAACCCTGCGAAATTCAGAATAGTGCTCCCAAAATAGTGCTGCGAAATTATGAATAGTACTCTTGAGATTCTGAATCGTATTCCTGAGAGATTCTGAATATTTCTCTTGAGAGATTCTGAATATTTTATCTTGCCTCTCATTATCTTTCTCGCAATGAAAAAATCTTTCATGCGTTCTTACAAGAAAATAGTTACTTTTTTGAATTATTCTATTGGTCTTATTTTGCCTTCCTAATTAAAGGGTCTTATTTTGCCAATTTTTTGTTTTGGCGACAAAATCGCAGGACGTCCTTACATTCGCATGTAAAGACCCATTGATCTTGCCTTATCCGCGCTTTGTCAATTTCTATGCGACAATATGATAGGCCTAAGTTTTCTTGCGAAGACAAAGCCCCATGACATTGCCGTCTTGCGATGAAATCGCAGGACGTCTTTACACTTTCATATAAAAACCTATTGATCTCATCTTATCTTTTTCTCTTGGATTTTTGCCTCTGTATAATATTTTTCATGCAACAATATGATAGGCCTAAATGTTCTTGCGAACGTAAAGCCCCATGACATTGCCGTCTTTTTTGACACTGACAGCTCCCTAATGGAGGGTGCCGCCCTTATCTTCCCCCTGGTTGCCCCTTCAAGGAGGCATACATCGGCCATACAAGACTAGCTCCTCCCATCCGGTCTTAACAACAACTAGTTGTTTTCGCAGCCTCTTATCCTTTATGCTTATATGGCTTATAGTTACGAGACTGCACCCTAAGTGGGGTTTTCTTCGGGCCGAGTGCATCATAGCTAAGACTTGCCAAGAATGGCAAGGGTAGTTTTGTATGCCCCGTGAACCCATGGCTCAACAGTGTACCTCGGCGCCTTGGTCATACTATGCACTCCTTAGGAGAGACCCTCGGTCGTCCAACCAGGGTATAACCTCATATATATATGTGGAAATCCAAGGTACCTGTGACGGACCAGGAAATTACGCCTTCGGCGCGTCGCCCCGCAGGCCGCAACTCCCCCCCGGTGCGCCATGATGAAGCTACGATCCGGGCCTTATCCTCAGGCAAATGCACGCTCATCTGCCCTTGCAGGCATGCTCATAGAGCATGATGCAGCTATTTAAGCTTCCACAACTTTCCAACTTACCCTTGTTCTGCAAAAGGGTTTAGGGCCATAAGGCCAATGCCAATGCACTTCGCATGCATCTCTGGATTTGCCCCAGCGTAGGGAATCCATCACTGAATTTCCTAGCTAGATGAGCAACCATCGCATTACCATGTCTTGTCCATGCATAATCCCTGGACATGGAGTAGGCCGCACCAAGCCCTTGCCCTTTCCTACGTTACTTCGCTTCACTTACCAACTCTTTGTAACTTGATAGGAAGTATGATCATCCACTTACTGGCATGCAACTTAGCCTCATCAAGTCTGGCCACAATCATCTCTTGCGTCGAGCTACCGATCTTAGATGATATGAGGGGCCAACGTGCTGGACCGGCAATGTTGCAACTCATTGCGGATACCTACGTATCCTTCCCTACTCTAAAGGAATCAAGCATAGACCGTAGTTCATCCTCAAAGGGACAAGCAACTTATTCCAACTCGTTTTCTAGGCCGTGGCCAAGCAATAGTGGCAATGGCCTAGTCCGTATAGGCCGTTCCGTCAAATACATCCAAGTGATGCATCATCGGGTCCGTGGAATGGCATAGTGATGCCTTAGCATCATATGCCCTCTCTCAAGGCTAAGCAACTATAAATGAGCCTTAGCCATCATTTATACTCTTCCGGCTAAGCTATGAAGCTTACTTGGTGCATAGTCCGCATATGCACCTTCAACCAACTACCCTTCCCTATATATGTTTATTTGAAATTTTTAGAACTCTGATTAGGGTAGGAAAAATCATTCATCAACTCCCCGTTTCACTATTCATGGCCGTTGCCATGTATTTTCCTGAATAACCGGCCAAGCTGTACATTCAGTTCTGGCTCACATGCCAGTTCATATGCCAACTCGATGTTCAACCAGGATGGCTATACTCTAGCTTTGGACCGCAGGCCACTCCCATGCCCAGCCGTGATGGTTGTGCATTACCAACCCGATGTCCAGCCATGTTGGTTGTACATTCTCAAGGCCATCTACCCAACTGGCCTAATGCATCATTTGATGCAAGATTTATCTCTTGGCCAATGTAGCTTCCAACTGACGTCATATTGGCCTTAGCCAATATGCATACATGATGTGCCTTACCTGGCACCCAATATTGACCCTTGGTCAAATGCCCAACGTAATGCGCCATTTTGGCGTGATATTGGCCTTAATCCAATTAGTAGGCTCGGAAAGATACCTACTTCTATGTATAAAATGCAAGTGCACAGTGTCGACAAGCAACACAGGGCAAGCATAGGTCGAACCATAGAGACTTGGAGAGTGTAGAAGTTGATTATAAATCCTGATTCAGAGAGTAACCAAAAGGGGTTTGATTTTGTCGATACGACGATATGATTTTCAAGTGACTGAAATAATAAAAGTAAAAGATGCAAATAACAAGATATGTAAACAATGATAATATGGATACTAGGGTATTCAAATCCACCAATAACCTATGATATGCATTCAACTTGTAATATTATTCTTGTCCTTATAGTAGATTCAAGTCTACCGTATAACTAAGGTGATTCTCCAATGGATAATTTAATCACAACTAAAGTATTTCTCCAAAGCATTAATTGTCTAATTAAGCACAACTAATCTAAAGATCAATATTTGGTTAAGCATGAGTTGTAGCATAATCAACATAGAGATATTCTAACTACAATGGATACATGGCATACATTGTGAGAGCAAGATGTTGAAAAACTTGGATTAAATTATATCTTTAAACAATTCTAAACTTTCAAGAACAAGATACAAGATATGAATACATACCAATGAGATTAGGGCTTCATCTAAACCCTAGTAAATGAAATTAGAACATGAAGAACATTACAACAAAATTGAAATTTGATAAACTAACATGAACAAGCTATTCTTGGATGGTTTTTCAACACAACAACCCTCTCTATTTATACACAAAATTCCCTCAAGCACTTGGATCCGAATTTTGGCACTCATCCACTCAACAAAACATGTTTTCTTAATTGATGGAATATATTTGGTTGTGGGAAACAAATTGGGAGTAATTGAGTGAGAGAATGGGGGTGAGGTGGATGTTTTGGAAAGAATCCAATGGGGGTGAGGTGGAAATGGATTTGGGTCTTGGGTTTTGGATCATGGGTTTTGGATCATGGGTTGTTTAATCCCATGAATTTGTAAACAGGTTGCCACTGATGCGCGAGCGGGTTGCAACGCTTCCAACTTTCTTCTCTTTTGTCTTCTCAATTCTTCCAAGCTTTATTTAGTACTTAAAAACACAAAATTAATTAATACAAATATTTATTCTTGAAAATGGTAAAAATGCAGAATTTGGGATAATATATGACTTTGAAGCGCGAAAGATGAGTTAAGTGCCAATGAAAAGGTGTATGAATATGCGATATTTGGCACTCATCAAATACCCCCAAACCTGAATTTTACTTGTCCTCAAGTGAAACAGAAATCCAGAAATCCTAACTATACCACTGTCGCTGGTCTCTCGAATGCATTTAGCGTATGCACTAAGCCTTTAAACCCCTAGGTGTCCCTAGTGGACGATTTGTAGTCTCGTGAGGGCCTACCAAAGAAGTACCCACAAACCCTTCTCCAATATCAGAGCATCCATAGAAATTTCTTTGTCTTCGGTCTTCAACTGTAGATGATGAACTTCGGAATTTCGTAGAACCTTGATAATTTGTAACCATTTTTTTTAAGACCCGCTACACAACTGATCATCATATTTTTTTAGTGACCCGCTACACAGCTGATCATCATTTTTTTTAGTGACCCGCTACACAGTTGATCATCAGAAAAAAAATTTGATTTTTGATTTATTTATTTTTTAATAAAAGACTAAAAAATCTATATGCAAAACACTACAAAAAAAATCCTACAAAAGACCCGCTACACAGCTGGTCATAGAAAAGAAGAAAAAAAATGCAAAAGACTATAAAGGATCCTACAAAAGACCCGTTACACAGCTGGTCATAAAAAAAATGCAAAAGACTACAAAGGAAAAAAAAAACATACAAAAGACCCGCTCCACAGCTGGTCATCCTAAAAACAACAACAAATAAAATGCAAAATACTAAAAAAAAAAAAAAAAAAAAAATCCTACAAAAGACCCGCTACACAGCTGGTCATCAGAAAATTTTTGATTTTTGATTTTTGATTTTTTTTTTTAATAAAAGACTAATTTGATTTTTTTAATAAAAGACTAAAAACTCTATATGCAAAACACACCCCCAAACCTACATCTAACATTGTCCTCAATGTTTCAAAAGATGATAAGAACACATATCAAGAGAACAAGGTAGAGAAGATTTAAAGGAAAGAGATTACCCGATGCAGAAAGGGTGGTGCTAACCATAATTGAATGAATGCTTTGAGAGCAAACAATATGAGCGCAAGACAAAAAGTTTGGTTAGAACACATATATATGAAGAAGATTCAAAAATTAATTACTGGATTATATACAATAAAAATTCACCATACACCAACAATCTAAAAAGTTGAGGATCAACCCAAAAGACGGAGTGTGAAAACAACAACAACCTTACACAATTATAACACAACAATGAAAGTAAGACTGCAAGTGTGAAAACATTACCCCCAAACCTGAACTTGTCAATAGATGTGTTTTTGAGCACAAAATCTAACAATTTCAGGGGTTCATCATGCACAAGATCTAGTTCAAAGTGGATTTTGTCAGGTATGGGCAAAAAAACATGAGGGTATTCCAGATATGACTTCTCAATAACAGGATATTTAGTGGACAAAAAGTACAAAAGAATTTGAGATGCATATAACTCTAACCCTAGGTTTGGAATTGTCAACAACATTGATTCATCACACTTAAAAGGAACAATTTTTAGGTCCAATGCAAGACCATCAGTTGGTGACTTAAGCATGAGAGTAGGTACGTCTAAGTTGCTCATATGGATGAGATCAAGAGTACCCTTATCATTAGTTACATTTACATCTCCTAAGTCATCTACAAGTGTGACAGTATGCTCACATTCATAGAACAATTCATTAAGACCTAGTTCATAATCATCATCATCCAAAGTTTTATTCTCATGCATATACAAATCCAAAGAGACATCACAATGTTGTGACCTAGGTAGAGAATCAGACACGTCAATTATATTTTGATGCATAAGATCATTAGTGTCGACAGGAGATTCAAAATTACCTATGTCAGACAAAAGTACAACATCATGCTCATGCTCATAAAACAAATCAATAAGCCCCAGTTCACAATCATCCCCTAGAACTTCAGTTTCATGCATAGGAATATCACAAGAAACTTCACATTGTGACTTCAGAGAGAATCGGACACATTAAAGTTATTTCCATGCATAGTTTCATTGGTGTCTACAGAAGATTCAACATTTTCTAAGTCACAAACAAGTTGTGTAGCATGCTCTCTTTCACAGGATAACTGCACATGCTCAAGATTAGTAACCACATCACATGTATATGGAACATTAGAAGAAACATCATTCATTAAGGTCGAGGCAGAGAAGCCTAATGTCTCTGAACCCAAAGGTTCGACAATATTTTCAGTAAAAACATGTTCTTCTAACATAACATCATCATTATCATCATCAGAGTAGTATGCATACTCATCCCTATTAAAAACTTTGTTTTCAGTCAACTCATTCTTTTCTAGGTGAGGCTCATATTCAATATTAGTTACATGAGTAGGACTTGACATACAATTCTCGACATTTAATTCAGTAGGGATAACAAACATCTCATCATGAACTTCTTTCCTCTCCTCATTTAGTGCATCAAGGATTTGACTCATTTTGAGTTCTAAACTCGCAAACCTTTGGTCAGTTAACTTTTGATATTGCACAAGGTTTTGATCAAATTCTAAAATTCTATTATGTTGTTCAATGAAAGGAGAGTCATCAATAGTAGGTATCTCATTTTCATATGAATATTCAGTACATGGTGATGCATGAGATTCACTATTGAAGGAAAATTCATGGATGTTGCTATATGGATGATCATGCAATGCTTGCAATTCAGATCTAGCATTATTTTGTTCCATCAATTTGAGATTTTCCATCACAGATTGCATATAAGGGCTCAGGGGAGTATAGAATTGCTCTGCATCCCCTGGATGTGAGTGATACATATGTGGATAACAACTAGGGTCTATATATTGTGTCTCGGGACCTTGAAAAGGTCCATAATTTTCCCTAAAGTTATTAATACCATGATCTATGGGGTTCTCAAAATATGAAGCATGCACATGTGCAAGGTGTCCATTGTGTCTGTATTCATTCCCAGTTACGAGACCAAAATCCTGACATGATCTCTAACTAGCACTAGGCTTGTTGCAGAGATTGGGAGGTACATCGACCATTTTTTTTTTTTTTTAATAATAAAATTAATGGAGAAAATAAAAATAAAAAAATAGAATACCACAAACAATGAAGGGAAGTTCTATTCAATCACAAACAAGGCTGACTCCACCACAGTAAACCTACTGATTTCTAGCAAACAAAAATCATGATGGCTCCACTTAGATTGTTTTATAGACCAGCTTCTATTCCTTCGAAATGGAATTCGTTACAATCTGAGCAAACTCCTCTGGAATCAATCCGAGTTTAAGTAAATTGAACAGAGGCGAGGGAAGCTCTTTGGAGCTTTGATACCCAAGGCCTCACGCTTGCATTCTAAGGCGGCGTGATCACGCATTCAATTTTCAGAAACTATCATGAACTTTGAAGTATGCTTAAAGAGTAACCAATATTTTCCGAATGACTGTCCTACTAAGCTCGTTACCTTATAGGTCTTGTTCTACTTCAAATTTTAAATCTTAGGTTCGCGTATGTATCGTTTTCCTAAGGCGGGCAAGAAGAGAACGGTGATGAAATATGAATCCCTTATCTTGTATGGCCAGTCCTTGCCCTTTACTAGGAAATTAAAACAGCCATATTCAAATCCTCAACATATATGCAACCGAAGGAATACAGTAACTCACTAACATGGGATTCACGAGTGTTTCGGCAAGCTTACCTCCTGTTCCAGACGGGGGATGAACCGTTGTTGTCGACTCGGGCCACGACTCCTATGTCATGAACGAACCCGAGGGGCCGAGGTGATATTGTAATCACCGTCCTTCTCTGCAAATAGTTGATATTTAATACTACCCTTCCGTAGGGTTTAAAAATAATAATAATTAAAAGAATGTCCAAGTCCAAAGTCCAAAAAAAAAAGCAAAAGAAATAGAAATAGAAAATTACAATAATAGAGAAATCCTAATACAATCTAAAAAATAAATAAATAAAATACTACCCTTCCTAATACAATTTATTTTTTAAAAACTTCGAAGCATAATCACATATCACTGTAGCATAAAACTTCGAAAAAAATAAAAACTTCTTTCGCTTCCTTTCCTTCGCCTTTACAACAGCTACTCCGGCACCTGTTGAGCTCAAAAGAGGTAGTTAGGGTTTCGAAGTTTTAAAGCAAAAGCAAAAATAAAAAACAAATAAAAAACAAAAATAAGTGTAAAATCGACTGTGAATAGTTGCGCTGCTACAGTAATATGTGAACAGTGATATGTGATCAGTTCCAGGAGATGAAAAATGAATAGTGACAGGAGATGAGAAATGAACTACACCACTACCGAGTCCCCGGCAGCGGCGCCAAAAACTTGGTAGGCTCGGAAAGATATCTACTTCTATGTATAAACTGCAAGTGCACAGTGTCGACAAGCAACACAGGGCAAGCACAGGTCGAACCACAGAGACTTGGAGAGTGTAGAAGTTGATTCTAAATCCTGATTCAGAGAGTAACCAAAAGGGGTTTGATTTTGTCGATACGACGATATGATTTTCAAGTGACTGAAATAATAAAAGTAAAAGATGCAAATAACAAGATATGTAAACAATGATAATATGGATACTAGGGTATTCAAATCCACCAATAACCTATGATATGCATTCAACTTGTAATATTATTCTTGTCCTTATATTAGATTCAAGTCTACCGTATAACTAAGGTGATTCTCCAATGGATAATTTAATCACAACTAAAGTATTTCTCCAAAGCATTAATTGTCTAATTAAGCACAACTAATCTAAAGATCAATATTTGGTTAAGCATGAGTTGTAGCATAATCAACATAGAGATATTCTAACTACAATGGATACATGGCATACATTGTGAGAGCAAGATGTTGAAAAACTTGGATTAAATTATATCTTTAAACAATTCTAAACTTTCAAGAACAAGATACAAGATATGAATACATACCAATGAGATTAGGGCTTCATCTAAACCCTAGTAAATGAAATTAGAACATGAAGAACATTACAACAAAATTGAAATTTGATAAACTAACATGAACAAGCTATTCTTGGATGGTTTTTCAACACAACAACCCTCTCTATTTATACACAAAATTCCCTCAAGCACTTGGATCCGAATTTTGGCACTTATCCACTCAACAAAACATGTTTTCTTAATTGATGGAATATATTTGGTTGTGGGAAACAAATTGGGAGTGATTGAGTGAGAGAATGGGGGTGAGGTGGATGTTTTGGAAAGAATCCAATGGGGGTGAGGTGGATGTTTTGGAAAGAATCCAATGGGGGTGAGGTGGAAATGTATTTGGGTCTTGGGTTTTGGATCATGGGTTTTGGATCATGGGTTGTTTAATCCCATGAATTTATAAACAGGTTGCCACTGATGCGCGAGTGGGTTGCAACGCTTCCAACTTTCTTCTCTTTTGTCTTCTCAATTCTTCCAAGCTTTATTTAGTACTTAAAAACACAAAATTAATTAATACAAATATTTATTCTTGAAAATGGTAAAAATGCAGAATTTGGGATAATATATGACTTTGAAGCGCGAAAGATGAGTTAAGTGCCAATGAAAAGGTGTATGAATATGAAATATTTGGCACTCATCACCAATCCACCTCTTACCAACCAACGGAAGCTTTGGATGAAGCTTCATCTCAGTCTATGGCGCATCTTTCAGCATGCGCCATGCGAAAAATACGGGGTGTTACACTCTTCACCCCTTAAAAGAATTTCGTCCTCGAAATTCCAAATAAAAACTATTGTGGACAATCTCTTCGGTTTGGATTTCCTGGGCAAAAGTCCCATACCAGATGCTCAGAAATCACGGGTTTCTTCAAGTTGTCATGAACATCAATTTATACCTTCTGAGCACATGTCCCATACCACCTGCCCAGGAATCCAAAAAGTGCCCATAACATTACCAAGAATCTCAATTGGCCAGTGCCAAGAGGATAACTCGAATAGGTATCCCGAATAGTATCCCATACTACCACCCAGGAATCCCTAAGGTTCACAAGTTGAAAGGTGTCATCGAAATGACAAGGAAAAACTCAACGCAACACCGTGAGGACCAAACTCTAATGCCAGTGCAGTTGGATGCAAGCCACCGTCCCTGACGGATTTACCGGGTTGCCACTCATAAGTGGGATGCTAGCCGGGCCTGACAACGCACACCCTTGGCCAGTGCCAACGTGTGGGGATGATCAGTCCCATTGTCTACCCACCGTCCCAGACGGTCTTCCGGGTGCTCGTAAGCGGGGTTCCACAGAGGCCTGGAAAACTCACAGTACTTATACAAGCTCAACTCGATTTGCAAAGTAACTGGCCTAGCAGTTACAAACTCTTTCCCACGCAGAAATTGGCCTACTCTCCAACTTTAAGTTTTCCATTAAGGAAAATACTTGTGGATAAGTCCACTCCGCACAAGTCCCCAGTGTTTTATCAGAACTTGCTCTGATACCATCTGTGACGGACCGGGAAATTACGCCTTTGGCGCGTCGCCCCACAGGCCGCAACTCCCCCCGGTGCGCCATGATGAAGCTACGATCCGGGCCTCATCCCCAGGCATGATCATAGAGCATGACACAGCTATTTAAGCTTCCACACCTTTCCAACTTACCCTTGTTCGGCAAAAGGGTTTAGGGCCATATGGCCAATGACAATGACAATGCACTTCGCATGCATCTATGGATTTTCCTCAGCGTAGGGAATCCATCACTGAATTTCCTAGCTAGATGAGCAACCGTCGCATTACCGTGTCTTGTCCAGGCATAAGCTTTGGACATGGCGTAGGCCGCACCAAGCCATTGCCCTTTCCTACGTTACTTCGCTTCACTTACCAACTCTTTGTAACTTGATAGGAAGTATGATCATCCACTTACTGGCATGCAACTTAGCCTCATCAAGTCTGGCCACAATCATCTCTTGCGTTGAGCTACCGAGCTTAGATGATATGAGGGCCAACGTGCTGGACCGGCAATGCTGCAACTCATTGCGGCTGCCTACGTATCCTTTCCTACTCTAAAGGAATCAAGCACAGACCGTAGTTAATCCTCGAAGGGACAAGCAACTTATTCCAACTCGTTTGCTAGGCCGTGGCCAAGCAATAATGGCAATGGCCTAGTCCGTATAGGCCATTCCGCCAAATACATCCAAGTGATGCATCATCGGGTCCGTGGAATGGCAAAGTGATGCGTTAGCATCATATGCCCTCTCTCAAGGCTAAGCAACTATAAATGAGCCTTAGGCATCATTTATACTATTCTGGCTAAGCTATGAAGCTTACTTGGTGCATATTCCGCATATGCACCTTCAACCAACTACCCTTCCCTATATATGTTTATTTGACATTTTTAGAACTCTGATTAGGGTAGGAAAAATCATTCATCAACTCCCCATTTCACTATTCATGGCCGTTGCCATGTATTTTCCTGAATAACCGGCCAAGGTGGCTGTACATTCAGTTCTGGCTCACATGCCAGTTCCTATGCCAACTCGTTGGTCAGCCAGGATGGTTATACTCTAGCTTTGGCCCGCAGGCCACTCCCATGCCCAGCCGTGATGGTTGTGCATTACCAACCCGATGTCCAGCCATATTGGCTGTACATTCTCAAGGCCATCTACCCAACTGGCCTAATGCATCATTTGATGCAAGATTTGGCTCTTGGCCAATGTAGCTTCCGACTAACGTCATATTGGCCTTAGCCAATATGCATACGCGATGTGCCTTACCTGGCACCCAATATTGACCCTTGGTCAAATGCCCAACGCAATGCGCCATTTTGGCGTGATATTGGCCTTAAGCCAATCCACCTCTTACCAACCAACATAAGCTTTGGATGAAGCTTCATCTCAGTCTATGGAGCATCTTTCAGCATGCGCCATGCGAAAAATACGGGGTGTTACATTACCTCTCCTGGATAGACTTTCATGGGCCCCAAATCTCCATGACTGAGGTTCTAGCAGCGGTATAACCTTATCCCTGAGCCATGCAAATAGATACCCCCTTATATGACGCACTTTAGGTCTTATATTTGCCTCTTGCAAAATTTTATTCACGAACTAGGGTGTACGCCATAAAGCTTCGTCCCATTCTTATGTCTCCGCGAAATTTTATTCGCGTTTCTGCGAAATTTTCGCGTTTCTTTATTCTTTCATTCATTCTTTCATTTCTGTAATTTCTTTCATTTCTGGCATTTCTTTGCTTGATATCTATGCGAAATAATCACCAACTTTCTTCTTTGCTAAATTAACTTGCGAAATAATCATCAACTTTATTTTGTGCGAAGTAAACATCTCAATGAAGTAAACGAACATCTGTGAATTGTTTGTTCAAGCTGCGAACGTTTGCAAGGCATGTGTCTGCGAAAGAAATGCTTATGATATAAACCTTTGCGAAGCAAAAAAATTCTTTGCGATGAGGGAGATTTGAACCCAAGTCCCCTAGTTTGCATACTCCTTCTCTTACCATCTGGGATACTTGTTGTTTGCGAAAGAAGTCCATAATTCTGCAACTGTATTCTATTTCTTCTCTTTTGAAAGTTAAAAATCATTTGAAATTTTTTTGTGCCGCTGCGAATTTGAACCCATGACCTCAGGTCTGTTTGCTCCAACTCTAACCATCTCTGCTGGCTTTTGTTTGTGTTGGAATGGCAAGACTCGCATATATTATTCTCATTTTAATGTTTTTTGTATACTCTTTCTTTTGTCGTTTCCTCTTTTCTTTCTTCTTAGCATGCTGCGAGGAAAACTTCTCAGGATATCTCTTCGTTATTTTCCTTCTTTTCTTTACTGTAGTGATTATCCTTGTTAATTGTTTGTTGGTGCTTGGTTCTTCGCTGGAATCATCATATGTGCATTCTTTGCTTGTACTTCTTTCTTTGTTTGCACTGATGGCTGCGAGATCCTCTTGGTTACTTCCCTAGGTGAAGTAAGCTTCGCAAAACTTCTACTTTCGTTGATGGCTTCTATTAGCTGGATTTATTTTCCATGTGATGAAGTAACATTATTATCTGCGATATTTTGAAGTTTTCTTTGTTCTGTTCGTCTTTATTTGCTTTTCTTCTTCTTGTAATACACTACTCCTCATTTCTTTTCTCTTGGTATTCTTCACGTATATGACCATGTTATTTTTGGTCTTGGTTTGTTGTAAGTTTTTTTCGCTAGTGTAATATTACATTTTATGAAGTTCATGAACTCATGGGGCTCCTCTCAAGACAACTTGTGTTCGTTGGTGCTCTCTTTTTATTAATTAACGTTGATTCCTTAGCCAAGCCAGGAGAGTTTCTCTACTTTAGACAATGAACTTCATAGGCCCTTGTGATTGTTCTACTCTCAGTTAATGAAGCATTCAGTGAATTTATCTTTTATCCTCTTGGAGGCTTTTCATTGCTTGCTCATGCTATCCTTCATTTGTTGATAGTAATAGTTTCATCGAATTGTGGTTATTCCCGCTGTGGTCCTCAGAAAGATTCGTATGAATCCCTCTCTGAAGTTCAGTCCTTTGCTGGCAGCTCAAGTTTACTGTTTCCACATCGTTTGTGTACATGTGACTTAGAATTCAAGTGTTTAAATGATTAAAAGAGATCACAGCGGGCCGTAATTTTTAATATGGTTGTTCAAATGTTCCTCGTGTATAATTTTTAGTAATTAGAAAAAGTAGAGTAAGAATACATCCCCTTCCAGTTGTATTATCGTCAGTGGGTGGTATTCTAGTTGTTGATGTTAATGATGAATTTGGTTCTTGGTGATGACTTAAGCTTGAATTAATTTTCCTTGAACTGTGTTACTTCGTTGGCAATAATAACAACTTTCCTTCGCTGGAACTGTTGAGAAAATATACTTCGTCTCTCTTATTCTGTAACTAACCTTCATTGGAACTATCATCAATGCTCTGAGAAACTCATTCCTTCTTCGCAGATAGCAATGATTTCTGATTGTGTCTTGTCAGGTTGTGGATTCGCATCTTACTTATGAGGTCCTGGAAAAGTGATCTATTGCTTTGTTATACTCGTATTCCTGACAAAGCCTGACTGTGATGGCGAAGTGATATATTGCTTCATTGTGTTGGTTTTTGGCTGATGATAATCAATGCAGTCATGAGAGAGTTAACTGGTTGATGATAAACGTATAAATTCATTTATTCATTCGTTGCTACTCGTGTTGCTGGTGGTCTTGAGTTACACAAAGTCTCATTGGTTTCCCTCTTCGCCTATATATCTTTTCCCTGATGATTTGGCTGTGTAGATTAATGGCCACAAGCTTAATATCTTCCTTGTACGCTGAAGTTCGTTGATCCGCAACGAACTTTGAAGAATTTTTATTCCTTTGTCCTTGATATTTATTACTAAGATAACCAAATTTCCCCTCCTTTATTCATTCGCTGCTTGCCGATGAGATGTGCAGATTTCAAGAACAGAAGTTGTACTGTAAATTTGTGTGGTATTCACCTTCCCTTGGGTTTGTTGAGAACTCTTCATGTTGAAAACGACCTCTTCATGCTATAACAATATATTTTCTGTAGGTACTGAATATCGCAAGATAATAGTTCACGAGTATCGTAATAAATAAAGGAGAAAAGAATTATAAAATGTTACGATGATAGAAGAAGCGCGGAGAAATATGAAGTTTTGCGAGGATGGAGTAATTTTGCGAGTATGAGTTGCGATACTTCGTAACTCATGTACAGCTGTATAAAGTTTTACTATAAATAGGAGTTCAAATGTAAAATTCAAGGGGTTCTTTTAGTGAGTGTTAGAAAATATTTTAGGAAAGAGAATAGAGAAAGATGTAACTATTCTAATTCCATTTAGATACTTCTTTGTAATCAATTAAGAACATTAATAAGAAAATTGTTATTCATCATCAAGAACTTCTTGAGTTTTTACTAATTCTATTGAGGGTGTAGTTGTAGGTTATTCTGCAACTACATAATTGGCGCTAGAAACAGGGACTTGAGGATTGTGGTAGCCTAAATTTGAGGGAATTGTGGAAAATTTGAAGATCAAATGAAGTCAGTAGATGGAGATTGCAAAAAAGAAGAATGTAATATGATCACAGAGACAATGATTGATGAATTTCATAGTAATATGAAGGGAAAAATATACAAGCGAGATTGTAAAGGAAGAAGGATCATGGAGGAAGAAAAGATAACAACTTTAGAAGAATGGGAAAAGCATAAAATCATATTTTCAGTAGCAGAAATTCCAAATGAAGACTTGAACCACACTTCACCATTGGTGATCACATTGCCAATCATGCTAGAAGATAAGAAAGCTGAAGAAAAATGGAAATTAAACCGAATTTTGGTTGATACAGGGAGTTCTGTTAATATTATATTCTATCATGCACTTAAGGGGATGGGAATTAAAGATGAAGAAATCATAAATTCAAAGTGTCTTATTCATGGATTAGGCAAATCTACAACAAAATATAAAGGAGAAATCGTGCTGCGAGTATTACTAGGAGAAATCGAAACACATGTAATCTTGTGTGTGATAGATATGGAATCTCCATATAACATGTTGATAGGAAGGCCGTGGATTCATGCGATCAAAGCTGTTGCTTCAACATTACATCAAAAAATCAAATTTCCTACACCAAATGGAATTCAAGAAATAAAAGGAGATCTTGATAGTATAAAATTTTGTTATCAAATTGAAGTAACACAATGCGGAGGAAGAGCAAGAAAGAAACAACTTCGTAGGAAACTTGCGAAGGAAACAAGAAAAGAAGAAGAATTCCGAGTGTATACAATAAGAGCAAAGGAAGGGAGAGGTATACCAAATGAAATTCCATAAAAAGAAGGGGAACCAGCAAAAATAATTAAAGAATCAACACTTATGGGGGAGCAAAGTCCAAGCTATGTTGCAGCTGAACCAACTAAAGAAATAAATATTGGAAGTAAAGATGAGCCTTTATTCTTACGAATTGGAACTAAGATGGATGAAGAAGAAGAAAAAAGGACTACTGATCTTTTGCGAGAATATAAAGATATCTTCGCAGGAAGTGTAGATGAGATACCAGGAATTGATACATCAGTGGCATGTCATAGATTGAATATAGATAAAAATATAAGACCATTCAAACAAAGAATAAGGAAGATATCACAAAATTATCATGTACAGATAGAAGAAGAATTACAAAAGATGTTGGATGCAGGGATCATAAGGGAAGCAAAATATCCAGAATGGATTGCGAATATGGTCATTGTTCCGAAAAAGAATAAAGGAATAAGAATTTGCATAGATTTCACTGATCTAAACAAGGCATGACCCAAAGACAGTTTTCCATTACCGGATATACCACAAATGGTGGAATCAATTTGCAGGTCATGATAGAGTCACTTCACTTGATGGATATAAAGGGTATAATCAAATATCACTCATGAGAAGAAGATCAAGAACATCGCCTTTTTTTCTCCAAGGGGTTTGTATTGTTATGTGAAGATGCCATTTGGTTTGCGGAATGCGGGTGCTACATATCAACGTATGGTTGAAAAAGTGTTCGCGAAGTGGATACATAAAACTTTGGAGGTATATGTAGATGATATGTTGATAAAAAGCAAGGAAGCTAAAGACCATGTGCAAGATTTGAAGGAAATATTTGAGCAAATGAGAAAGTTCAACATCAAATTAAATCTGAGAAATGTATAATTGGGGTTTCATCGGAAAGTTCTTGGGATACATAGTATCGAAGGAGGGAATACAAGTTGATCCAGAAAAGGTCCAAGTAGTTCGTGACATGCCAACACCTGCAACGGTAAAAGAAGTACAAAAATTAAATGGACTCTTGGCTTCACTTGGGAGATTTATTTCGCGAATGTTAGATAAGTGCAAGCATTTTTTCAACATACTTAAGAAGGGAGCAAAATTCAAATGGACTGATGAATGTGAAAAATCTTTTCAAGGAATCAAAGAATACCTCGCAAATACATCTATACTACGAAACCGAGAGAAAAACGAAGAATTATTGGTATACCTCGCAACAACTCCATATGCTCTAAGTGCGGTTCATTACGAGCGACATAGGAGTAGAAAGGCCCATTTACTACATTAGTAAAACCTTTAATGCAGAGAAAAGAATTATTCTAAAATGGAGAAGTTAATCTTAGCCCTGGTTTATGCATCATTCAAGTTACGAATATACTTTCAAGCACATGTAATAAAAGTGGTAACCAAAGTCCCAATTGAATCAGTCATGAAGAACACAAAAAGGTCAGGAAGAATAGAAAGGTGGAATGCACAAGTAAACCATTACAAGATAAAATACGAAGTGTTGTCATCGCAAAAATCACAAGTTGTCGCAGATTTTTGGCAGAATTTCCTTTGGAAGAAGATGAAGCGGTAGAGGAAATGATGGATGTTGAAGAAGAATTTGGAAATCCAAAAGACTTGTTAACAGAGCCAGACAGATGGGAAATTCTGGTGGATGGATCATCCAATAGTGAGGGAAATGGAATTGGAGTCGTGTTGATTTCACCAGAAGGAGAAAGAACAGCATTCTCATTCAGACTAGAATTTGCATCCACGAACAATGAAACAGAATACGAAGTTGTAGTGCATGCATTAAAGATCGCAATAGAAAAGAAGTTTGAAAGTATAAGGATAACAAGTGATTCGCAATTAGTGATTTGTCAAATTAAAGGGGAATATACCACAAATGAATCTTCTTTGAAGAAATACAAGAAACTCGTTGAGGAATTATCTTCGAAGATACCAAAATTAAAATGGAGACATATATCAAGAAAATATAACCGTCTCGCAGATGCTTTTGCATTTATTCCAAGCATGATGACAAATACTAATACAAGAAATATCCAAATAAAAACAATTCAACACCCATCAGTGGACAAAGAGAAAGAAATTGAAGAAGCTGTTGCGATGGACGTAGAAAGAGAATTATCAAACAACATCGCAGATTGGAGAAAAGAAATTCATGAATACCTCGCAACAGGAGAAATATCCAGGAACAGACTAGAAGCACATAAATTAAAGAGTCGTGCAACAAACTATGAGTTGCGAGAAGGAATTTTATACAGAAAATCTTTCAGTGGACCACCTCTCAGGTGCTTAACTCGCGAAGAAGGAGAAAAGATATTGAAGATGTTACATGGAGGAGAAGCTGGTAATCATAGTGGGGGAATATCTCTAGCATATAGAGCAAAGATACAAGGATATTACTGGCCTTATATGCATACAGACGCAAAATTGTTCGTACAAAGATGCAAGGAATGCCAACGACATGGTAAAAGAATTCATGCACCAGGGGCTACATTAACTTCTTCAACAAGCTGCTGGCCTTTTGGTAAATGGGGGTTGGATATTGTTGGACCATTTATACTGGATCTGGACAAAGGCGATACTTGATAGTTGCAACAGATTATTTCACGAAGCTCGCGTGAAGTAAAAGCAAGACAACATATTCGTGATAAAGATGTTTTTACGTTTATATTTGAGAACCTCATTTGCAGGTACGGGGTTCCAGACAACTAGTATCGATAATGGAAAACAATTTGAGGGGCGAATATAGAGATGTTACTCAGTGCTTTTAGAATAAAATGTGGGAAGTCAACCCCGTTATATCCACAAGCTAATGGACAAGCTGAAGCAACAAATAAAACAATCGCAGATACAATCAAAAATAAATTAGAAGGACATCTCAAAGGGTGGTGCGAGAAAGTACCTAGCGCGATTTGCAGGCATACAATACAACTAGAAGAGAAGCAAACTGGAATGTCTCCTTATTGTCTAACATATGGAGTAGAAGCGATTACCCACGAGAGGTTGTAATTCCAACAACAAAGAAAGAAGCTTGGGAAAGAAATTTAAGTGCGGGAGTAATATTAAGAGAATTGGATGATTTGGAAGAAAAAAGAGAAAAGGTGTTGCACCATATGAGGATTTTCAGGAACGATTAGCTCGAGAATACAACAAGAGAGTCATTGAACGAGAATATAAACCAGGTGATTTGGTCATGCGAGAAACACCTCGATATCAAAAAGAAAATGGAGGGAAATTATCACCAAAATGGGATGGACCATATGTTATTAAAGAAGTTGTAGGAAGCGGAGCTTATCGGCTGATGGATCCAGAAGGGAGAGACATGGGTTTGAGGCTTGGTAGACCTTGGAACAGACTATATTTGAAAAGGTATTATCCATAAAACTCATGAAAATTTTTACGAATATTGTTTGCTCACAGGAAATTGGGAAAAGTTACGAATTTTCAAAATTTATATTCCGATCAAAATTTCATTAATTTGCGAATAAAAGACCGCAATCTGTGATCAGCCTCCAAAAAAGAAAGAGAGCCGCAGAAAATTTTATACAGGCAAACCTTTGTGGCGTACACCCTAGTTCGCGAAGCTATAATTCGTAAGAGGCAAAGTCCTAAAGTACGTCATTTAAGGGGGTACCTATAACGTGGCTAAGGGTAACCGGAACACCACCAAGGGCCCTTAGTACATGGTAAAATTTTGGGGTACAACCCAATAATGGGGTACCTATCCGGGTTAGACACCTTGGATTCTCACCTAATCTAACGACATTACGCAATATAAAATGCGGTGTAAGAAGATTTAGGCTGGGCGACTAAGGTATACTTGTCTTTCCCAAGAAGTGCGAGAAAACGATCAAGGCGCCGAGGTACACGGTTGAGTCAAGAGTGCGGGTGAGGTTGAACCACATCCGCCATTTTTGACAAGTCTTGGCAAATGATGCACTTGGCCCAAAGATACCCCATAGGGTGCAACCTCGTAACTATAAGCCCTATAGGAAAAAGGATAAGAGGTTGCGATCAAAAGCTGGTTGTTGGCAGAACCGGATGGGAAGAGCTAACCTTGTATGGTCGATGTATGCTTCCTTGAAGGGGCAATCAGGGGGAAGATAAAGGGAAGCACCCTCCATTAGGGAGATAATAAGTTCTATAAGACGCAAATGTCACGAGGCTTCTTGTTTGCGAAAACATAAAGGCTTGTCATATTTGTGCAACAAGTGAAGTTCTGCGAGCCTTCTATAAAAAAAAAAAAAAAGAGGGGAGAAAGAAAGAAAGAAAAGAATAAAGAACTCGCAGAACATAATAAAGTTAAGATGAGATCAATGGGTCGCTACATGAAAGTGTAGAGACGTCCTGCGATTTCATCGCAAGACGGCAATGTCATGGGGCTTTATGTTCGCAAGAATATTTAGGCCTGTCATATTGTCGCAACAATTCCTGAAGAGGCTAAAATACTATACAAAGAAGTTAAGATGAGATCAATGGGTTTTTGCATGAAAGTGTAAGAACGTCCTGCGATTTCATCGCAAGACGATAATGTCACGAGGTTGTATGTTCGCAAGAATGTTCAGACTTGTCATATTATCGCAAATAATTAATACAAAAGAGGTGGCAAAATAAGACCTTTACTTAGGAAGGCATGATAAGACCACAGAAATTAATGAAATTTATTGCAATGAAGAAATTATACAAGAATATACATTATGAAGATCTGAAAAGAAGACAACTTTGTCAATATCATTGAAGAAATTTTACAAGAATATACATCAAGAAATTTTGAAGAGAATACAGCTCTGGCAATATCATTGAAGAATTTTTACGAGAAGTCATATCATAAAAGACAACATCATTGAAGAATTTTAATGAAGACTTAACAAAAGATGCGATTTTGATAACAATCAAATACAGATAAGTTCATATTCGTAAAAGTTTATGAGAGTTACATACTTCTTATACTTCTCCATATATTGAATATTTCACAAAAAGATTGAATACTTCTTATAATTCTTCAAGAATATCTCATATTTATTATACTTCTTTAATGGATATTTCATTTGGTGAAAGTTAAATAATCATTATACTTCGTTATATGTTACATAATTATTCAAAGATCGAATACTTCTTATATTTCTTCATTTGATGAATTGAATACTTCTAATACTTTTTATATCTCTTCATTTGGTGGATCGAGTACTTCTAATACGTAAAAGGGAATTGAGTATTTCTAATAATTCATTTGGTAAATTGAATACTTCTAATACTTCTTATATCTCTTCATTTGATGGATTTGGTACTTCTAATACTTCTACAAAGGTTGAAACTTCGTAAGATAAACCGAGGAAAGATATTTTAATACTTCAAACAATGTTTAATCATTTAAAGAGAAATAATCGGGGGAAAAGTATATACTAAGCTTTATCTGTGAGTTATATATTATTTCTCTTCATATGATCAAATGGGGCAAATTTAGTCAAAGAAATATTAAATTATCTTCGCAAAATATCAAAAAGAAAGGATAGATCATCTTCGTAAAATATCAAATGTACTTCTCAAAAAATAGAATTGTTCGCAAAAAGGAAACCAACGGTAACTAAGGGAAGGAATTCAGAAGAAAGAAAGACAGGAGAGTCAATGATAAATTGAACAAGGAATATTATCATGCTTCATCAACACTGTCTTTGGATCTTTAAGATCAGAAGGGTCATTAGCAGCCTTCGACTTTTGCGAGATATCATCCTTGGAAGAATATGCAGCAGAGACATCTCCTTGAGGAATAGATTCTTTCTCATCATCAAGATCTTCATCATCACTCTCATAATCGAAATCACTATCAGTCTCACGAGCAACTTCATCGTCAGATATCTTCAGAGGAGTAATCTTTACAGGAGGCAAGCCTCTTGATAAGAGAATGTTATTCGCAAAGACTTGAGCTTTCAGATGACTTTCACGAAGTATAGCCTTTTGATGATTGATATCTTCGATATCCTTGGAATAAGCAAGATAATTGAATCTCCGAGTAGCACGGTCACGAGAGTTGATTAAGCGAGTAGAAAGCAAAGCATTCTTCTTACGAAGCTCAGAACAGGAGGCTTATAATCCAGCTTTTGCATTACGAAGGTGGTTCTCAGATTCTGCAAATAAAACAAAGTTCAAAGAATAAAATTTGCGAGTATAACGAAATTTAAAGATATACCAGAGGCAGTCAAATTTTAATGACTACCTTCTCTTTGCGAAGTAAAAGATTGAGTTAAAGATAGACAACAGTTCTTCATCTGATTCATCGCATTATCAAAACCATCACCAACTAATCCTTTAAGTCGAGATTGAAGCTTTTGATCTTTAGAAAGGAGAAAATTTTTATCCTTCGCAAGTTTGGCATTAAGACTTTTTATTGACGAGTAATCTTCTTCAAGTTGATTCTTCTTAGCACACAAGACTATATTCTTATTAATAAGGGAATTCTTCTCAACAACAAAAGAATTTCTTTCAGCATCTGAAGACTTCTTTAATTCCTCAAGTTCACCTTTCAACAAAGAAAGAAGATTTTCTTGATCGCAACATTTATTCTGAAGAGTCTTTAATTCTTGCGAAGAAACAATCATTGTATTCAAAAACGAACATTTCTCTTCTGATAAGGTTTTGTTCTCTTCTAATAAGGTTTCTATTCTCAAATTAGCTTTGGTTAAGGAAGAAAAAAAGTTGAGATATGTCATCATTCAAAAAATTTCGATCATATATTAACTGAGTATTCTATTGAAAAAGAGCATCAGAGTTGTCAAGAGCACACGATTAAAGATTAGATAAATGGGAGAATTGGTTTGAGAGGCTTTCATGCTTGGTTCGATATTCTGTTGCATCTGATTCATGGTGAAGTACCAATCTTCTACATTTCTGGATGGATTCTATAAAGGGGAATGGGTTTTAATGGATGTTTCAAGCATATGAAGAATATAAATAAATAAAAAAGAAAATACGAAGATAGTAATCATACCTTTCAATTCATCATTTCTTTTACGAAGAATCGCACAGTCCATAGAATTATTCTGAAGATGATGATTTTCTTTACGAAGATCCTCGCATTCTGCTTGAGAAGCTTTCAAAGATTGGCGAAGCAATTCAATTTCTTTTTCCAAGGATTGACGTGAATAAAAAATGTCTGGATTGACGAAATTATTCAAAACTTCGCAAAATTTATATTGCGAACGAACATTAGTAAATTTCGCAGTATTGGTCAAAACTTCAGATAACATTCGGAAAGTTGAATAAATTCCATCTCGAATTTCTTGAGGAAGAGGAGAAGAATTTGAAGGAATAAGAGCAAGTTGCAAATTGTCTGGAGAAATAGCACTCAAAGGATTTGAGGACAAGACAGGTTTTTCTAAAGAAGAAGTTGAAGAAATATTTTGCGAGGGTTGTTTTTCAAAAGAAGAAGTTGAAGAAATATTTTGAGAGGGTTGATCTTGAAGAAGTGTTGATAAATTTACATTGATAGGAGATTGAAAAGCAGGTAATGGAGTAGAGGCAGGAGTATGTGAAGAAGTATTTTCACGAGGAGGAGAGGAAAATTCCTTATCAACTTCAGGAAGGAAATCATCAATCGGAATTAATGGTGTGGGTTTAGTTATTCGAGATCTCTTGCTTGGATTTGGTTTTTCGTCAACCTGCGAATCAAAATGTAGATTAAAAACTGAGGCAACAATATATTGTTCAGGAAAGAAGGCAGAGTATTTTAACTACCTTTTGATTCTCAGATTTTCTTCTTCGTGGATTAAGGCTTGGATTCTTTAGTTGAGATTTCTTATGAGAAGTTATTTTGCTGAAATAAACCAAAATCAGATAAAAAATTATTCAGAAATTAAAGAGGAGAACAAATGAAATACGCAGAGATAGAAGGAAATTACCTTGGAGAACTCATGAAGATACAGTAGAAGAAAAAATTGCAGAGAAAATAGTGATAGAGAGTATGAGTAGAAGATAGAATTGTGGAAATAAGAAAAAGGAAAGGAAGAGAATATAAAGGAGTTATATAAGGGAATAACTAAAAAAGAACGGTTACAAAAGACGTGTCAAAATTTCAAAAGACTAAGTAACGGTTATGTTCTCACGATCATTTCTTCTTCGTAGAATTGACATGAGAAGAGGCAAGATGTAGGTATTGAATATCGCAAGATAATAGTTCACGAGTATCGTAATAAATAAAGGAGAAAAGAATTATAAAATGTTACGATGATAGAAGAAGCGCGGAGAAATATGAAGTTTTGCGAGGATGGAGTAATTTTGCGAGTATGAGTTGCGATACTTCGTAACTCATGTACAGCTGTATAAAGTTTTACTATAAATAGGAGTTCAAATGTAAAATTCAAGGGGTTCTTTTAGTGAGTGTTAGAAAATATTTTAGGAAAGAGAATAAAGAAAGTTGTAACTATTCTAATTCCATTTAGATACTTCTTTGTAATCAATTAAGAACATTAATAAGAAAATTGTTATTCATCATCAAGAACTTCTTGAGTTTTTACTAATTCTATTGAGGGTGTAGTTGTAGGTTATTCTGCAACTACATTTTCCTTCACCTGCGAGAGAGCTTGCGAGTTTCATATTACTGATGAAGTTCTCCACTAACTTTTATCAATGGTTCTTTGCAGCTGAGGTCCGTTGATTATTTCTTTTCTCTTAGTGAATGTGTTGTTTTCTTCTGATATCTTCTTCGCAAAACTGAGGTTCCCTCTCATAATTTTTCTTTGTTAGAGTTGTTATCTTCCTTAGAGTTGGGGACGAATGGAATTATTAGAGCTTACTTCGTAGGTGATCAAAATGTTTGCAAAGAAAATGTCTGCATAGAGAAATGTTACTGCCCCTCATGAAGTGAATTAATATATTATGAACCATTACTTCACAGAACTTCTTCTTCCCTAGTTTTATGTCATAAAACGATCTTCACATAATCTTTACTATTGTGTACTATTCCTTTTTAGTTCGCAATCAAAGTCGTTCTCTCCCTGCAGACTTGTCTAACCATTGTTTGGTTTCATAGTGAGCATTTCTTTCTCTTAGGTTGTTATCTCCTGATGCGTGTCGTAACCACAACAAATTAATTAATATTTTACTACCTAATTAACAAGTAATATAGGCTAGTCTCCACTAATGATTGATCAACAACTCTAATAATGCATTATTCTCTGCTCCTAATTTGCATCACCGACATGATTAAATCTATTATTTAACACTCTAACAAGTAAGAAACCCGAACGTAGTTCCCTAACACTTCCAAGTTCAATTATGTCGGTCATAATTCTCTATGTAAACATACCTAGAAGTATGCTAGTGACTCTAAAATCTCTAAAAGTTGGAAGTTTTATGCAAAATTTTTTTTAAACAAATGCTTAGCCACTCCCCCACACTTAAACCTTACATTGTCCTCAATGTAATTGAATCGTCCAAGTAAAGTCAAGGTTGGAAATCTTAACATGATATGAAACAAGAAAAGTAAATAAACAAAAATAAAAAGCAAAAGGTTAAGAAATACAAAACCTATGGGTTGCCTCCCATTAATCGCTTGTTTTAAAGTCGACAGCCCGACATGGCTCTTGTAAGATTCACTCCCCGTATACTAACAATCTGAAAATTTGGGGATCCACCCATAATACCTGTTTTGCAAACAATAGCTTCATACAAATTTTAGCACAATAAAATAATAATGAAATTATCGCCCGGTAGAAATTTCCCCCACACTTAGTCTTGTCTACACTCGAAAGTGTATAAAGAACATAGAATTCGGGAACTTCCATGTATTCATCTTGGCAAACCTGCATGGTGTTAGCATCAAGTGTTTCCAATGGTGGATATCTAGAAACAAAATCATCAAAAAACACATACATTCAATCCAATAAGAGGTAAAGGAGAAGAATTAATATGCAAAGGGTTAGACAAACCTTGCACAATTTCTTGTATTACGGAATCCTCCTCATCCTTAAAAAATTCAAGAGAATTACTTACCTCTTGTATATCGTGGTCCTCTATCAAACCTTGCAACCATTCTTCATTATTTTCTACCTTAACTAAAGTCTTGGCATCATTAAAATCATTGGCAAATTCAATTGGGTCTTCCACGAATTCAATCAATTCGGTTTCATTATCGAGCATCATATCTTCAACATCTTCATCATCGGAATCGGGCCATTCTTCTCTCATAAAATCTTCCTCGGTATAAATTGTAAGATCTTCTTGTGAGGGTGTTACACCGTTTATAACAATAGGAAAGTCACACCCAATCTCCTCCTTTTGAATAGGTGAAGGATCTTTATTATGATCCGGAGTTGAAATAACTTCCTCATTGTTGCAACGCTCATACACTTCCGCGGACTCATATCTTTCCCTAAGGAATTGTTTCCAAGAACTAAATGCATCTTCCTCAAGCTCTACCTTTTGAATAGGTGATTGATCATTATTAAGATCAAGGCTCGAGTAAGCTACACTAGTGTCATCAAAAGTCTCCAAAGGTTGGTCCTTTTCAACACAATCATCTTCACTTTCGGAATCACCATAATAAGAATATTCATCGGTTTCATAACCTTTATCCCGAAGTCGTTTAAGTTCCATATGAATGGTCCTACTAATTTCTGCGACAAGCTCTTCCGAGTCTCCATCATCTTCCAATTTGTATAATTTCTGTGCAAGTTTCCTGACGTTTACATGCTTACCACCATTGGATACAATAGGTTCTCTTTCCCACGACTCTTCCCTTTGAATGGGTGAATGATCATAACTACGATCCAGAGTCGGGTAAGAAAAAGTGTTAAAGTAATTGGTTTGTGCGCCGTTCTTTCTTTCACGGTCTAGTATTTTTCGCAAGTCTTGCAATTCATTGATAATCTTCATACAACTCGAATGAAGCCAATTAGAAGTAGATTTATCCCACCTTGGTGCTTGACTTACATACCCATTACAAGGTTGTTGATATGTATGAGAATATCCATAAGGTTCCGTAGGATATTGATCATAGCCAAAAGATTGGTTTTGATTGTATCCTAAGGATTGTTGGAAGTTGCCATAATGTTGAGGTTGAAAACCGTATTGATTGTTGTAATATGCTTGCTCTTGTCCATTATACATGGAAAACCGGTACCTGAAATAAAATTCTCAAAAACTAAGTTAGACACGATATAGAATCTAACAAAGTAAAAATAAAGCAAAAATAAAAATAAAAACAACTAAAATCGCTCGTTGCTCCCCCGCAACGGCGCCAAAATTTGATGTGTGTCGTAACCACAACAAATTAATTTATATTTTACTACCTAATTAACAAGTAATATAGGGTAGTCAAGATCGTTCCCATGAGGAGCAACATGTTTTAGTTGTCTTATAATGTCACAAAAAGGGGGTTTAAGTTTTAGATTTTATAAGCAAAGGAAAGTAAATAAAGCAATTAAAAAGATAAAGGAAATCAATAAGAGAGATTAGATCAAGGAATCCTTCTTCGTTGCAAAACAATGATTCAAGTTATGTTCTTTTCCACTTTTTATTAGTCACGGATTATCACCAACCAATTTCGACAGCAATCATAGCAACTTCATCGTTCTCATGTGTTCCGGCAAATCTACAGACCACTAATTCATCTCATCTGCTTTGATTTCAAGAAAACCCAACAGATCCCCTTCTTCTCATCTCTAATTCACTTTCTATTCATCATCATCTCTATCTCAGATTCGATCTCTCGGAACAAACAGCAGCCGCTTCTTCTCTGCTTCCTCATCTCAATTTATGCATCTCTGATTTCCATTTCTCATCACGAACCCTCACCTATCTCGTTCTTCCACCGAAAACCATAACCTCTCTGAATTGATTGCAGCAACAAAACCCAGTTTATGTTCTTTCTCTTTTCTCAATTTTCAGGTGAATGATTGAATGAGAATACGATTTAGGGTTATACTATTGGGTTCGGGATTTAGACAACTGGGTTTTGAATCCGAGTATTATGGGTCGCACAATGGTTTGGTCCGAGTAATATTAAGGGCCACAATGACATACCACATTTATCTATATAGGTGCCATGATCGACTAAGCTGGTGCTTTTAACACTTCCGGGCGATCCCTTAATTGTCTGGGCTCCAAATAGTGCTCGCCCTATGAAATGATAATTTTGCCCTTTTTGCTCAAATTTGGGAGATTCCTTCTTCTTTCCTCCGTGCGACTTCAGAGTACCTAATAACTCAAAAACACACGTAAAATAGCAAAGAAATCATAAACAATAAATAATAAATAAGATGTATTATACACCCTATCATCTCCTTGTATTTATATTCGTCCCATATTGGGATTTTTCGACATTTTTCTTGTTGTCAAGTACTCTCTGCTACTGTTGATAGGCTTGGCCTTTGAATTTCATCTTGTATACTTCTCCGTGAGCAACATCACTTCTCTTGCATACATTCCTTTGGGTATTTTTCTGCGTTGGCAACCTAGATCTACTATTCTGACCTCATTTTCGTACCTGCGAAATTAATTGCGAATAGATGTAGAATTTTGCAGTGATGACCATTTTGATATCTTTCTTACTGTCATTATTTCATTTTCCTGCAAAAAATTAAACTCCAATTTTCATTGTGCTGCTATTGTCCTTTGAGATGCACCTAATTTCTTTGATTTTTCTTCTTCGCATGTGACAAGGTTTTAAGCTCCTGCGAAGTTTCTTCGTGTGTTTCTAATAGGAATTTGTTGTCTTATGAAATTACGCTAATGAATTTTCATGCCGTGATGCTTTTAGTCCACCTCCACGTGAATGTGATGTGTTTTCTTCATCCTGCAATTATTTCTGGACTTGTTACTGCGAACTTTAACTCATCGTTCCCCTCCTTCAGCGAAGTCATCGCACCTAGTAATTCATCCGTGGAGATATCTTGACCTGTTTTATGATATTATTCTCAATCGTTTTCTGTAACATCAAACCATTAAAAAATAAATTACTGTTTGTCAGTTGAATCTTCGAATTAAATCAAAATTTCGACATTTTAACGTTTTCAAAATTAGTTGATTGGTTTTTGGTAAACAAATGTTTCTGGAGTTTTAAAAATTCATGAAATTTTGATGAATAACAGAATCGAATATTCCTGAAATTTCTTGTCTAAAAAATTTTAAAATCACAAGATCTGGATTCTTGAGAAAAAAATTAAAGATATTGAGTTAGAATTGGTCTTCATGAATCAATTGTTGGTGAATATTTCGACCAATTTCACTTTACTGACTATCTTCCCCACTGATTTTCACGAGTACATTTTATACTTTGTATTTCTCTTTCATTTAATTTCACCAAACTTCTAACATCACTTGTTGTCTGTTGATCGAATTTTTCCTTCGGAATTTTCTCTTTAATCCACACCTAACAGTTGACAACTTTCCTGTTTCTAGCGCTAAAATGTAGTTGCAGGAAATCCCACAACACACCCCTTATCATATCTTGATAACAATTTCTAGATCTACATATAAAAATGGTAATAAAAGTGTTAAAAATATAAATAGACACCAAGATATTTACATGGTTCGATCAATTTGATCTACATCCATGATTCTTCACTATGATTGTTTAAATTTACATTTGATTAACATTGATAATCTCCATTAATGGGTAGAATTCTAGATCTAGTTTTTGGGGAAGAAGATGATAAAGAAAAATACATTCTATCTCTAAAAAATATCTCTCTCTAACTAAAATTTTCTCTTCTTTCTCTCTCCTGCCTTTCCCTTTATACATGTGCTTACATAGTGGATGATAACTCACATATAGTGGAGTACAACTCATAAACTCTCAAGCTCGGCTACGTTCCCTCGAGCTCCCGCTACATTCTCGCGAGCTTTTTCTATAACAACCACAAAATCTTCACATCTTTCTCGTGTTTTATGCTGTCGTTGTCTATTACGTCATTTCTGTAATTAATTTGCGACATTTTCCATGTGTGGTAGAAGTTTTCGCAAGAGCGTTGTTATTGCGAGATTCTGCTCCTACAGAAAGTGTCTAGAGTTATTTCTCAATCTCTCTTGTGATTAATTAGAACATTTACAAAATTGAATCAATGAACCTAATCAAAAAGAGAGTTCTTGGACGGTAACAAAGACCAATATCCAAGGATCAATCAAGTCTTATCCAACAAACGAGGTCAAACTTATCTACTGTGATTGATTAATGCACAACCTGTGACATTTTAATCATAAAGATAAACAATATAATGTGGAAAAATAAATAACACAGACACCAGAATTTTTTTTAACGAGGAAATCACAAATGCAGAAAAACCCAGGGACCTTGTCCATATTGAACACCAAACTATATTAAGCCGCTATAAACACTAGATAACTACCAATTAACTTTGGTCTGGAATGTAATTGAGCTAAACAAAGTCTCCCACTGATTTAAGTATATCCGCGCTCCTTACGCCTCTTTAATCTCAGCTGGACTCCGCACAATTGATTCCCTTAGATAATATCGCACCAACTAAGAGTTGCTTCAACTCAATTGAAGAGTTTAAACCAAATCTTCCTCCCATATATTAAGCATATATAATTGATTTCCTGATTTACGATCGAAATGGATGATCATATCAAACACAAGATCCAGGTGATGGAAATTGTTAACAAATTGACAAAAGTCTGGTTATCCTAAAAATCCTGACTTATGCAACCCGAAGTGCAGCCTAGATTTGAAAAAGCGGGGGCCTAACAACCTCACCCAATATTTCGTTTATGCAATTTGTCTGGACGAACTCAAATATAATTCCAAGATAATCAACTCGATAGTCAAACTCAATCAATAAAAATATATCCAAGAGTTGTATCTCTGTTTCACAATGTAATCAGCAAATCAAACAGATAGAAATCCGCGAGCCTGATTATTATGTGAAATAACTTGAACGGTACCAAAGACCAATGTTCAAGTGTCAATCAATTTATATCAACAACCAAAGGTTGGATTATCTAATTGATTGAACTATGCTCAACCTGTGATATTTCAATTATATAAAAAATATAATGCGAAAAAGAAATAACACAGACACCATAAGTTTTGTTAACGAGGAAACCGAAAATGCAGATAAACCCCGGTACTTAGTTCATATTTGAACATCGCACTGTATTAAGCCGCTACATACACTAGCCTACTACAAGTTAACTTTAGACTGGAATGTAGTTAAGCCCTAACCAATCTCACATTGATCAAGGTACAGTCACGTTCCTTATGCTTCTGAATCCCAACATGACTCTATGCACTTGATTCCCTTAGCTGATCTCACCCACAACTAAGATTTGTTATGACCCAAAGTCGAAGACTTGATAAACCAATCTGTCTCATACAGAAAATTCTATTAAATAGATAAATGTGTCTCCCACAGAAATACCTAAGAGTTTTGTTCCATCTTTTGATAAATCAAGGTAAACAGGAACCAATTGATACACCAAACTTATATTACCGAAGAACAACCTAGTAATATCAATCACCTAACAATAATCTTAATTGTATGGTAACAAAACAAGATATTGTGGAATCACAAACGATAAAACGAAGATGTTTGTGACTACTTTATCTTGCCTATCGGAGATTAAATCTCGAGAAAATCTTAGAGAAGATAGTACCCAATACGATTGAATATAT
Organism: Papaver bracteatum; assembly: GCA_023529315.1. NCBI lineage: Eukaryota > Viridiplantae > Streptophyta > Magnoliopsida > Ranunculales > Papaveraceae > Papaver > Papaver bracteatum. Next base: position 1,103,048 of record JAJJWX010001985.1, read on the forward strand.
CAAGATCAGAACACACAAATACAGAGAAAATAGTTGGGTCTGATTTCACAATCCCAATGAAGTCTTTAAGTCGTTAACTTATAATGGTTTTAGGAAAAACCTACGTTAAAGGAGAATCGACTCTAGTCGCAACTAGTATCGCATAGGAGGTGTGGGATTAGGTTTTCAGGTGCTTTAGTTCTCCCTTATATAGTCTTCAACTCCGGGTTTACAATCAATGTTACCTTGGTAACAAATTATTCAATGTTCACCGTTGGATAAAAACCTGATTAGACTCAAGCTACCGTTAGATCGAACTTAGATTGTTACACACAAAGGAAAAGTGACTTCATTTATATATGGGTATCTGTACCTAAACGTGTACACCTTTATGGCTCAATAATAGTTAACCTAAATTAGCCATATAAACACTTTCATATCAACCTTGCTCATCTTAACACAACTAGTTCAAATGAAACTAGTTTTAGAGTTGTTCATATTTTTATATTCTCATAGAAGTATACAAGACACAATTGAAGCAAAATCGATTTTGATTCACTCGAACCAATTCATGAACATTATAACCACGGTTTGCAAAGATTGTATACCTTATTAAATAAATGTATTTGTTCATGAACAACCGATTTTAGAACATAACCCACTCAAGTATGCAAGCGGGTACGCATACTTAGAGTTATGGACTTGGTCTGTCCGCCAGTATGTGAACGGGTACGCATAATTTTGTTCACAACCAAACTCAGTTAAATTCCCGGACTTGAATTGTTAAGCCGGTACGCATACGGGTATGCATACTAAGTTCCCGGACTTTAACTGTTAAACCAGTATGCATACAGGTGTGCATAATAAGTTCCCGAACTTGGAATATATCTGCAACAGTTAGCATACAAGTATGCATACTGTGTTATGTCCAATAAATGGTTAATTGTTCTAAACTCCATTTTAGTCATTGAAACATTCTCAGAAGACAGAAGTATCTATCTCACACAAACTATTAGTTTCAAAGCAATTTTCAAGTGATCAAACAATCAATACGAAATATTCCGAGTCTACATCAAATGACTGTCTCACACAAATCATGTAATATGTTACCAGGAGATTTTCACATGATTATCTTTTGAATTTCGTCAAGAATATAAGATGAACTTGGTTGAAGCGAAATCTTACCAACACATAATTCGAGAAATATGTTAGCGAGTTACACTCAGCTCGAAATATCAAATGTGTATAATCGAAGTCTATATAGCTATACGACTTTTGTCCCAAATAAGATATAGAGCAGATAGACTTTTGAGTGATAGATGAGTTCAAACCTCCACATACCTTTTGTTGATGAAGTTCCACAAGATCCCCTTAGTAATTTTTCGTCTTCAATCGATGAACGCCTTGAAGTCTAAATCTCAACTACACTTTCTATCCTAATCCGATACTTAGCTATAAGTAGAATAAAAATCAAAACTTATAGTTTTAGCAACTAAACTTGACAAACAAGCTTGAGATAGCAACGGTTGCGAGTTCGACCGAGCAGTGCACTTACAAGATTATTATTCACCTCACAAATATAAAACTTGCAAAATCACAAAGTTTGGGACGAAGAGAACTTTGTGATTTATATCTATCTTGTTCAAGTGATAAATCAATAATAAGATCAGGATACTCAAGTTATCAAGATAAAAAAATAACTGCAAATGGAGTGCTTATATTCGAGAGATCAATCTGTAGGACTCCATCCTAAACCAAGTCAATGGTCGTTCCAGAGTCAATTCGGTCACAAAGAGGGAGATGGGTTGATCTGTATGAGGGAAGATGAGAATTATATGGGATCAGTGATGATCTAGGATTGTGGATGTGTTGAAGGTTTCTGCAAATTGAAGAACTGTTGAATGTGAGTTCTATGAATAAGATTTTATCGAGTTGCTGACGGATGATGATAGTTATCTGTTGTCCTCGATTTGGATTTATTCATAGTGAAAGAATGATGAACTACTGATCCCTGTAAGTGTGACGGTTTCTTGAGTGAAAGAGTGGGAAAGTGGAAGAACGTGGTGAAACCAGTTCCAGATCGTGTGGAGACTTGGTTAACCATCCACCCACTACTTTGATAACTCCTTCAACCGTTGCACGACTTACTCACATTCTCTTCGTGGATGAATCCACGTGCCATAGGCCGTCATACCAAAACCATAATTGATAGTTTGTAGAGAGTATGTACCCAATATGATTAATTGATCAAATTAGGTCAAAATTGTGAAAACGTGTGGGACCGGCTTTGAGCAAGCCGTAGGGATGAGCCTGGTCGATCAAGAATACATGCACGTGTTACCATGGTGTCCATGTTTCTGTACTGAGAGTTTCTGTATTTTCTGATGTGCATTTGAGCAAAGTTTCTTCTTGACTGAAATTCTTGATTTTGTTGGAATGAGCATGTATGCTCAATTGATCAATATTTTGTAAATATTAAAATAAGGGTATTTTATCATCTAAAATTTCCGTGAGAGCCTAGCCGGTCGTGTGACCATGTTGGCTTTTGGATTTTCATGATTTGAGCAAAATTTGAGAAGTTATGACGAAAACATGATTTTTGCTCAAACTAAGGAGTTTCATGAATTGAAGAAAATAACAGTTATAAAAGACTAGAGATTGTAAGGTGTGGGACCGGCCATGGCTAGGGCATGGCCGGACGGCTATGTTGCCCGATCCCATAACACTTTCCCTAATTTTTCATAATTATTTTTCATAAAATCGTGATTATGGAGAATCCATGAGTTTTTGTTGAAACAGAGGAGTTTCGTGAAATTGGGGAAAGATAATAATAAAAGGCTAAGGATTGTAAGATGTGGGACCGGACACGGCTTGGGCATGGCTGTCCGTCTAGGTTTCCCAGTCCCGCACACCTTTCCTAATCTTATATTATTATCTTTTCATGAATCCATGAAGTTATGGAGAATTCATGAGTTTTGCACAAACAAGGAAAGTTGCTAAATTGAAGGAGATTTTTCAAGAGTTCATGACAATAACAAAATAAGGAAAAATATTGGGAGAGGCATGGGACCGGCCGGTGGGCCCGGCCTATGGCGCCTCTTATTATTTTATTATTATTTATTGTTTTCTCTTATTTTGCGTAGGATTCCTCATCTGTCCATATTTTTGAATGCTCGTTTGTGCATATGTGTGTTCAGTCGTGCATCATTGTCGAGTACACTTGCACCATTTTATGGGGATTACTGAGCGATGGTCCAGATGCCTGATTTTTGAGTATTTACTACGAATTTATGAAATTCAGTGGAGAATGATTCATGAAACTGAGTAATAAAAGTAAGTAGTTATTTATTATCAATCCATAGGATCATCTGTGGATTCGAGCATGGATTCGGAATAATAAAGCGAGTATTACCATTCCATGGGATCGTGGATTCGAATACAGAATCGGAGTAATAAAGTTGTATATTACCATTCCATGAGATCAGCCGTGGATTCGATCATGAAATCGGAGTAATGAGGTTATCCATTACCACTCCATGATATCAGCCATGGATTCGATCATGAAATCAAAGTAATTAGATAAAATATATTATATTCTAGGAATTCAGTGGTGAATGTCACGGTAGAACTAATCTATTACAGAAGGGATATTATCCAGTTAAAGCATCATACCCATTCCGCGAGGTGCATAGTCAGGAGACGGCTGATATCCTGAAGGCGTTATTTCTCTCAATATTATGGAGAACCGCCTGGATTTATACATGGTCTCTCTACATAGTCAAGAATAGTGAGTGTCACCGTCCTGAAGGCGTTATTGCTCTCAATTTTTCGGAGAACCTCCCAATCGTTCTTCTATGTAGAGGGGGTCTCTCTCCTGTAGTTAGGGAACAATGAGTATCACTGACGTCCTGAAGGCATTATTGCTCTCAATCTTATGGAGAACCGCCCAACTACGTTATTCTACATAGAGGGCACAATGAAATGCCAGGGATCGAATGCTCAGCTAGTGGAGGCTTTTCGAAAGACATATTCATCATGGATTCGTAAAATATGAATCGTCACATGCCTAAAGCCGTATCAGAAACATGCAGTATCATGATTTTACGGTTTTGTCCTTTGTTGAAAATCCACCATCAACACCAGTTGCTAAGAGTTTCCCTTATATAGACTTCAAACAATATTCACCATTAGATGAAAGCTTTGAATCTTATTCACATAAACAAGATATACACTTTGGTTAGGTAAACCGTAGCCGAAACGTGTACAAAGACTATGTCCAACATGGTTAGACTAAACTATCCGGTTTGAACTTAAAGCTTAACAATCATTTCCATGGATACAAGGACATTGATCTTGAGTCACAATCATGTGATCAAATGAGTCTAGTGTTAATTAGAGAATTGATCAAATGAAATTTATCTCAGAGAAATAATTTAATCACAATTGAATCACAATCGACATAGTTGGTAAATACACAAAGTACTAATACTTGAGTAGTTCGTGAATCGGCTGAGTCAAGGTACGCGGACCGGTTTGAAAACTTACAAGCAAAACCAAGTTCCGAAGTTGACAGAAAATTTTCAGTTCACATACCGGTTTGCAAACTTAAGACCTTCACCAGTTCCAGAATTCACAGAAGCTTTTTAGTTTGCGTACCGGTTTGGGTACTAAACTGGTTATAGAACATAGAATTGTATTGGCTCGCATACCAGTTTGAAAATTTTAACTCGGTTCCCTTACCACAGTTCCAAATGGTTTGTATACGAAAATACATACCTATCCGAATCACGAAACAAACAAATTTTCCCATGATGTGCATACATTTACTCGTATCACATAAATCTTAAAGTTGATATATAGCTAGTCCGCTACATGTACGAGTACATGTAATACGACTTCATACATATAACAGTCCCAGTTTGTAAGAATGATAACACTTTCTTGTATTCCGAATATAGTTGCTCTATATTTCTATAAATAAATTCGAAACACTCCTAAATAACATTAATGACACATATCACTATTCCAGCCTATTTTCGAATGATGAACTTGAATCAAGAAATGGTTCCGATAAATAAATTTTTCTCCACCGAATTTGGTCAAGTATGAATAAATATTCATTAATCTTAGTCATTATATTTCGAGAAATTCGTAAACTAAATAATTAGTTCTCAACTCAAAATTCTTGTCTACGCAAGCTAGTCTAATTAGTTATGTGACAAACTTATCAAGGATGGAAAGGTGAATATAACTTGAGAAATAATTAGTTCCAGTCTTCACTTACCTTTTGTTGATGAAGTTCTCCAAAAGCTTCGGTTGATCTTCGCCTTCAAACGGTAGAACGCAAATGATGACTGGTTCGTTTCTCAATTACCTTTATCCTAGACCGAGAGTTAACTAATTGTAAACTAGAAATCAAGATATAGTTTTGACAACTACATTTGACAACAAACTTGATATAACAACAATTGTGAGTTCGACCGAGCAGTGCTCTAACAATAATTATTTTTGATTTTTGATTTTTCATATTACCCTTGTTAACTAATAAATAATTATTAGATAACGCAATCTAAATTCAACACCTTATGATTTTGAATGGCATGATCTCGACGACAACAAAGTTCACAATTACGTTCTATTATTTGTGTTTTTCCACCTTTTATGTGACCTTTTCAAATGGCGCAACCCAAATTCAAAAACATTGGAGCGAAGAGATGAAGTGAATAAGAAAAATCCTTACTTGAGACGTCAACATTTCTAAGCTAACCCTGGCTTAAGATTGACTTGTACGTGGAAGTTATCATTCCTCAATTAACTGAGCTTAATAACTTAGTTGAGTGATGACAAACTCCATATGAAACGATCTCGATCTCTAATGATCAGATTGTGCTCACACCTCATCTATAATGTGGTCAACTCTTCTAGTAATTAGGCTTAATTAATTAAATATAACATCAAAAAAAAATTGATAAGGGAAAGTTTTTTTGTTAAATCCACCTCGAAATTAACTTTTTGTTTATTAAGAACGTCTTTCCCCCTAACTTTCCCCTTACAATTGTCAAACATTACATGATGAGATAGGTATAAAAAATATTGGATTACTCACTTTTTCATAAAGAGAAGCTTGGAGATGATGGTTGTTCACCATTTTTCTAACTTTAACGAAATTTCGAATTGGATTTTGGATGTATGTGAATCGAAATGCTAAGTTTCTCCATCTATGGTTCCTGGGATTCCCGGTGCGCTCATAACATAATTTTTTGACTCTCTTCCAAAACATTGAATATAGTTCATTCGGAGTTTCGTTGAAAACGGGAGTGAACAATTTCACGAGCTATATATCTTCTCCTGGTTCACATTTCATAGTTGTACCAACTGTCCCAACAATATTTAGTAAATGCTTAAAGACTTATTATTTTAATATATTTAGAATTGCTAGAACTTTCTTAAACACTTATAAGACTTCATTGATTACTTAAATACTTATGTGTTTGAATCATGATTAATTTCTTAGGTATTAAAATGAACATCAAATAACATTCAGTTCTTTGGCTAACTTTCCAAACCGAACAGTCAATACACGGTTCCGTAACCGAACCTATGTGTATAGTATTTTGAATACCTAATATGTTTGCTTGATTCTTAAGTTATCTTAGCTTGAATTGTAAGCTAACCCTGGTTTTTGAAAACTATAAATAGAGCATATTTGTCAGCTGGGGAAATCAATCCCTGACACTTTGTGTCCTAGTTGATTCTATAGTCGTCCTCTATTGGCATAGGTTTCCTCTGTAAAACGTTATTAGGTCTACGACTAAAAGACTTCACTTTGGGGATTCGTGAAGCCAGGTCTGATTATCTTTATCTTGATAGTTCGTGTATCCTAATCTTTATTTTTTGTAATTGAGGTTTTCGTAATCTCTTTCAGGCAACATGGATAGTAATCGCAGAGTTCTTTTCGTCTCAGACTTTGTGATTCATCAAGATAGATATCTAAAAACTGATCTTAGTTGATCTTTTGAAGATTGTTCCTGAGAGGTTGTTAAGAATATAGGATGCTCTTACGAGGTCGTAAGTTCCGGATTTGTGAGGTTTGCTAGCTTTGTCTATAGCAAACAAATTTCCATACCCTGATCTTTGAACTAAACGGAAATCAAATATGCTTATTTGTTAGAGGCATATTGTTATCAAAAGTCTTCATTTCAGCTGAAGCAACTCTTAGGATATAAAGGATTTCATATAAATAAATCAAGTTCATAGAACCTTGCGAGGTTCAAGAGACGTAATTAGCGTGAATATGACTGAATCGCTTGGAGTGTGGATTTAGTATCAACTACATTCTAGTCCGAAGTATGATAGTAAGATAGTGTCTGTAGAGGCTTAATACAATATGGTGTTCAATATGGACGAGGTTCCGGGGTTATTTTGCTATTGCGATCTGCTCGTTAACAAAATTTATGGTGTCTTTTGTTTTTCTTTTTCCGCATTATATTGTTTATCTTTATAATTGGATTTACACAGGTTTGTACGTATTCAATCTAAGTAGATACGTCTACTTAATTTTAATCGATTACGAGACTAGTTTCTTGTAGAATTTATTTCTTGAAAGACAGATAACAAGTTTAATCACTTGGCAGAATTCCGATTGAATTATTTGGATACGACTATATACTGATATTGGATATTGATTTTTGAGATCGTCCAAGTACTCTGCTCAACAATCAGGTTCACGGACCTTGTGTCTATATACATATTGATTGAGTAGAGGTTGTGATATTAATTCTATATACATATTGTCAAGGATCATTAAGTTAGTTTATTTGCTATTGTATTTAGTTTTGTCTATACAGGTTTCCGAACAAAAAAGTTGGGTGTATTTGGTATCACATGCGTTTTCACTTCCCACAAGTTCTTATTTTGGATTTCACATGCAAGACTAAGAAATATGAGATGTCGTTGATGAACATAGTTGGGCATACGTTGACAAAGAAACCGTTCAACGTAAATTTTTGTTTCTTGAAAAACGAGAAGAAATAATGTTACGTTTGGAGATTAAAACAATGCAAGTTAATCTTATGGGAGGGTGCTCTTCCTAAAGTGTTTAAATCTGATCAAGATTCATCATTGATGTATGATTTTAATAATGTATTTACGTATGAAACCAACTTTATTTGTACGTTTCATATATGGAACAATGTGAAGAAAAAATGCCAACCGATAATTCAACCACTTAAGCTGAAAGAATTAGAGAAGATTTCTAAACTACCGAAGGAAAAATGAGTAAAAAAAAGAGAGAATTCATGAAAGAATATGACAAGAATGAGAGGTTGTGTACTTGTTTCTCCGGCTAGTGGGAATCTATGCTATGGTCAATCACCGAGGAAGTACACAAAGAAAAGGTTGAAATGCTTATTGATCATTGTAGGACCGACTATCCCTACCTCATTATCTGTTTGCTCAAATAAGTATTGGAACCTCATAAAGAAGGGTTTGTGTCTTGTTTCATAAATCGACACAAACACTTTGACAACCAAGACATAAGTATGGTAAAGTCCGCTCATTATCGATTGAAAAAGAATGTATTTGGTTGTGTTGACACGTTTATCACGGTATTTGATGCAATGGATGAACATTTCAAAAGTAATGTTTTAATAATTAAAGCGGCATTTGAACATAACCTTATGTTCAAACATAAATATTATGATAGTAAATGGCTATGCGGATTAACTTATAGAGTCTCCCATCTACCATTGACAAAGTAATGAAAGAAGTGGAGTTGATGGATAAATTGTCCGCTAAATTGGAGGAAGAGTGTGTTTGAAAAATGAAGACATATATGGGACTCCCATGCCACCATGACATGCTTTGATACAAGGATAGTATCATACCATTTGAGGATATTTATCATTTTTGGAAACAATTAAGTTTTGAGCCTCTCCAACCGAAGATGACGAGGATGATCTAGAGATTTGGGACACGGTAAATAGGAAAAAGTTGGCAGAGATGTATAGGAAGATTTCCCGAGCTCAAAAACAAATCTTATGGTAAAAAATGATGTTGGTCATGTATTATTTCACCCAAGAATATATTATGGAACCGAAAAAGGGGGTCCCGAAAGCTATGAAGAGTAACAAAATGAATTGATTCCAAACTAGAAAGTCCTCTAAGGAACTTGCAGCTACCCATAGGGGTCCATCCAGCGTTCAGTACCACGATGCACGGTATGAAAAGGCAAAGAAGGAAATTGAGAAGGTGATGAAGGAGTAAAAAATAAAAGTTCCGATATATTTGAATGATTTATTTTTATGTGACGGAAATTTGTGTTAGTTGCATATAAGTGTGTAAAATATTAAAGTTCAGAAATCCTGTAATCTTAGTTATAAGTCGAACCACATGTAAACACCAAAATTAATATCACAGGAGAGAGTTCGGCTTACAATAAATGAGCCGAACCTGTGAAAATTTCCAGGGTTTTGTCAGGTTCGGCTGATAATGTAATTTAGACATGAACCGAACCTGTGAAAATTTCTAGGGTTTTTTCAGGTTCAGTTTATTCGATATTTTGATTATTAGTAAGTACCTAAATCCTAGTTTTCCATTCAGGTTCGGCTAATAGTCTACATATTGAATGCATGGAACCTACTAAATTTAAGATGAAATTCATTTTTCATTCATAGAATTTATGCATTACATCATGTTAGAGCACTGCTCGGTCGAACTCACAAGCATTTATATCTCAAGATTGTTTGTTAAGTTTAGTTGTCAAAACTATAAGTCTTGATTTCTAGTCTACTTATAGCCATGTCTCGGATTGGGATAAAATATGTAGTTGAGCTTTAAACATCAGGTGCTCATCGATTGAAGACGAATAACTACTAAAAGGAGCTTGTGGAACTTCATTAACAAAAGGTATATGGAGACTTGAACTTATCTATCACTCAAAAGTTTATTTCTATTCTATCTCCTATTGAGACAAAAGTCGTACAACTATATAGACTTAACTTAATACACATTTGATAATTCGAGCTGAGTTTAACTCGCTTACATATTTCTCGAAATATATGTTGGTAAGATTTCACTTTAACCAAGTTCACATTTTATTCTTTACTAAAGTCTAAAGATGATCATGTGAAAATTTCCTGGTAACATATTACATGAGTTGTGTGAGACAGTCATTTGATGTAGACTCAGAATGTTTCGTATTGATCGTTTGATCACTTGAAAATTTATTTGAAGCTAATAGTTTGTGTGAGACAGCTACTCCCATCTTCTGAGAATGTTTCAAAGATTAAAATGGAGTTTAGAATAATTAACCATTGTGTAGGTACTGAATATCGCAAGATAATAGTTCACGAGTATCGTAATAAATAAAGGAGAAAAGAGATATAAAATGATACGATGATAGAAGTAGCGCGGAGAAATATGAAGTTTTGCGAGGATGAAGTAATTTTGCGAGTATGAATTGCGATACTTGGCAATTCATATACAACTGTATAAGTTTTACTATAAATAGGAGTTCAAATGTAAAATTTGAGAGGTTCTTTTAGTGAGTGTTAGAAAATATTTTAGGAAAGAGAATAGAGAAAGTTGTAACTATTCTACTTCCATTTAGATACTTCTTTGTAATCAATTGAGAACATTAATAAGAAAATTGTTATTCATCATCAAGAACTTCTTGAGTTTTTACTAATTCTATTGAGGGTGTAGTTGTAGGTTATTCTGCAACTACATAATTAGCGCTAGAAACAGGGAGAGAAAGAATTTTTGTACCAGAAAAATGACAAGAAGAAGAAACACATCAGAACCATTAACTGAAGTAAGAAGAAGTGTAAGACTTGCAGGAGGAGAAGAAAATATAACAGGAGAACCTAGTGGGAGAAGAAGTAATCGAAGAAATCAAGCTCAACAAATAATAGGTCATGATCAAGTGAGTATACACACTTGGAGAACTAATACACCAGAAGAAGGAGATAGAGAACCACAAATCAGAGAAAATGGAAGGTTGATGGGAGGAACAATTCTTGAAAGAGAAAGGGAGATATTAGAAACATTGAGACAAGGAATCCAAAAAGAACGAATGATCGAAGCTGAAGAACGTGCCAATTTAACAAGATAAAATCAAGAATTGAGGATGGAAAATGAGATACTACAAAGAAGGAAATCTCAAAGTGTTGCAAGATCAAATGTTAGAACAGAAAGAGAAGGACAAAATTCACCGATAATCAATAATGAAAATAATATGCAAGAACAAGCGCAGAATCAAGGTGAAAGAAATCAAGAGAATCGTTTCATTTTAATACCAAACCACGAACAAAGCATGGGGAATTTGCGAACAAGACCAAATCCTAGAGAAAACAATCAGAATTGAGAGGAAGAACAACAACTTATGGAAGAAACTGAGAGACAACAAGCAATACATCAAAACAATCACGAGAATGGAGTAAGAAGACATGAAGAGGCTCGTAACAAACAAAATGTTGAGTATGAAAGAATTAAGAGAAGAATTGTAAACCAACAAACGGAAGTGGAGAGGAATGAACCAAATTCTCGAATTAAAGTACAAGCAAATCAAGGAGAAATAAATCAAAGAAAAAGGAGAAATGAAGAAGAAGAAATTTCTGATATTCGCATGAGAAGAATGAGAAGAATAGAAAGGGAAGAACAAGAATTCCAAGATGCTATGCAACTGAACAATTATGATAATTTAGAAAGAAGATATTTGCAAAATTATGCAAATGAAAACATTAATGAAGAATATGATAGAATGCGAAGAATCGCAAGGGAGGAAGCGCAAGAACGTAGAAGAAGAGAAGATGCATTAAAAAGACCAATGGATGAGAATTCTGAGGAAAATGCACGAATCTTTCGAGAATTAGCAGAAATGAGAGGGATGATAAAAAAATAGAAGAGGAGGAGATAGAAGGCAATTAGATGAAGCAATAGAAGAAGCTGCGAGGACTCCATTTGCTAGAGAAGTACAATTGGGAGGAATTCCACCAAAATGCAATTTGCCCACACTTACCAGTATCTTTGATGGGACTTCATGTGCTATTCAGCACATTAAAGCATACATAAGATGCATGTTACAATGGGAGAATCATGATGCTGTGTTATGCAAGTATTTCGCATCAAGTTTAACAGGGGAAGCTTTAAAGTGGTTCGAAGGACTCCCTAAAAACACTATTACGTCATTCAGTCATTTGCAAGCAACTTTCCTTGGAGCATATATCACAAATCATTCTTCACGGCTTGGTATTGAAGATGTATTTGGTTTAAAACAAAGAGTGGGTGAAAGTTTGAAGCATTTGGTAAGACGATGGAAGACTATGTGCAGTGATATGGCAGGGCGCGTGGATGAGAGATACTTGATTCTGTCCTTCATAAATGCGATGTTCGCAACTGAACAATTATATGTTCAAATCTTCAGAAGAAAGAATTCCATAATGATGACAGAGTTACGAGAATTGCAGGAAGAATACATTACATTAGAAGAAAAGCAAAACAGTATGGAGTCATATCCAGTAACAAACACTAGCAATCAAGAGGGAGGAGCAAATTTACTTCCCAAAATAATCAATGTAGTAGCAGGTACTTCGCAAACATCCTCACAAACTTCTTCGCAAATTTCAGAAGAGAAGAAAATCAATGATAGCCAGCCAAAGATGGTAGCAATGGGCAGTAGAGATCAAGAAGAGTATGATAGAGAGAAGAATTTCTATAATCGAATAGGAAATAACCAAATTCCAAGACTAGATCAACAACAAGAAAATTATGGGGGACAAAGGCAAAATTATTTTGGACAAGGGAACCAGAGACAAAATTATAACAACGGTCAAGGAGGTCAAAGAATGGTAAGGGAAGAGATAAAGTTACCACCTTTGAATACAAGTGTAGAAAAGATATGGCAAGCAATTATCCTGGTAGAGAATATACCAACTCCATGGAACATGGGAAAGGAACCACCAATGGGTCCAAGAAGTCATGAATTTTGTTCATATCATCATTTTCATGGACATTCTACAAATAATTGCGATAATATCAAGAGGATAATCTTACGAATGATTGATCAAGGAAAACTAAATAAATTTTTACTTAAGCAGACACAGTCGCAACAATTACCACAAGCTCCAGTCATAACTCGCAGGGAGAACACAACAAAAGAAAAAGGAGAAGAAATCCTACATATAGAAGTGGGATCAAAATCAAGGAATGTTTTCTGTAATTCCATTGTTCATTCATATAAAACCATAGAGGATTTTCATGATAATGTGTTAAGCAGGGTATATGCGAGGGATGGTGAAGGAAAGGAAGTAATGAACATCGCAAAAATTTCACGACTTGAAGATTGGCAGAAACGTGAAATTTCTTTTGAAGCCACTGAAATTCCAGAAGGTTGTGAAGCACATGATAATCCATTGGTAGTAAGATTAGCAATCTACATGAATATGGAAGAAAACGAAGATGATATGGAGGAAGAATCAATTGGTCTTAATAGGATTTTGATTGATACGGGAAGTTCTGTCAATATCCTCTTCTATTCTCGCTTACAAAACTATGGGGGAAAAGATGCAGATTTAATACCTTCTACTTACAGAATTTATGGTTTTAATGGAACTGCCAACAAGCCCAAAGGAGAAGTGAGCATGCGAATTCCATTAAGTGGAATGCGAACTGAAATTCTGTTCTGCATTGTTGATGTCGAATCACCATATAATGCTTTGATAGGAAGACCATGGCTTCATGGAATTCTAGGCGTAGCTTCCACTCTACATCAGTGCATAAAGTTTCCTCATATGAAGGGTATTGGAGTTATCAAGGGTGATTGGGCTGAGGGAAAGAAATGTTACGATACAGAAGTAGAAGTTTGCGAAGGAAAAATTGCTAAGAAGGAAAATTGGAGAAAAAGAGCAAAGGCTGTGAAAAGAAGTGAAAATTTAATGGCAGAGGATTAAGGAAAAAGAGAATAAAGTTACGATGATAATCATACAAGAAATTTACGATGATAATAAGGAATTGTGATTTGTGAAGAAAGAAGAAGGAAAATAATAAAACAAGAAGGTAATCAGTACGTTTGCTCGTGGAAATGAGGTATGTGGCAAAACAAAATTTTTATTTCGTGATAAATTTTACGAATATTGTTTGCTCGCAGGAAATTGGGAAAAGTTACGAATTTTCAGAATTTATATTCCGATTAAAATTTCATTAATTTGCGAATAAAAGACCGCAATCTGTGATCAGCCTCCAAAAAGAAAGAGAGCCGCAGAAAATTTTATACAGGCAAACCTTTGTGGCGTACACCCTAGTTCGCGAAGCTATATTTCGTAAGAGGCAAAGTCCTAAAGTACGTCATTTAAGGGGGTACCTATAACGTGGTTAAGGGTAACCGGAACACCACCAAGGGCCCTTAGTACATGGTAAAAATTTTGGGGTACAACCCAATAATGGGGTACCTATCCGGGTTAGACACCTTGGATTCTCACCTAATCTAGCGACATTACGCAATATAAAATGCGGTGTAAGAGGATTTAGGTTGGGCGACTAAGGCATACTGTCTTTCCCAAGAAGTGCAGAAAATGATCAAGGCGCCGAGGTACACGGTTGAGTCAAGAGTGCCGGGTGAGGTTGAACCACATCTGCCATTTTTGACAAGTCTTGTCAAATGATGCACTTGGCCCAAAGATACCCCATAGGGTGCAACCTCGTAACTATAAGCCCTATAGGAAAAAAGGATAAGAGGTTGCGATCAAAAGATGGTTGTTGGCAGAACCGGATGGGAAGAGCTAACCTTGTATGGTCGATGTACGCTTCCTTGAAGGGGCAATCAGGGGGAAGATAAAGGGCAGCACCCTCCATTAGGGAGCTGATACGTGCTATAAGATGCAAATGTCACGAGGCTTCTTGTTTGCGAAAACATAAAGGCTTGTCATATTTTTGCAACAAATGAAGTTCTGCGAGCCTTCTAAAAAAAAAAAAAAAAAGAGAAAGAAAGAAAGAAAAGAATAAAGAACTCGCAGAACATAATAAAGAAGTTAAGATGAGATCAATGGGTCACTACATGAAAGTGTAGAGACGTCCTGCGATTTCATCGCAAGACGGCAATGTCATGGGGCTTTATGTTCGCAAGAATATTTAGGCCTATCATATTGTCGCAACAATTCCTGAAGAGGCTAAAATACTATACAAAGAAGTTAAGATGAGATCAATGGGTTTTTGCATGAAAGTGTAAGAACGTCCTGCGATTTCATCGCAAGACGATAATGTCATGAGGTTGTATATTCGCAAGAATGTTCAGACTTGTCATATTATCGCAAATACAAAAATTTACTACAAAAGAGGTGGCAAAATAAGACCTTTACTTAGGAAGGCATGATAAGACCACAGAAATTAATGAAATTCATTGCATCAATATCATTGAAGAAATTATACAAGAATATACATTATGAAGATTTGAAGAGAAGACAGCTTCGTCAATACCATTGAAGAAATTATACAAGAATATACATTATGAAGATTTGAAGAGAAGACAGCTTCGTCAATATCATTGAAGAATTTTTACAAAAAGTCCTATCAAAGAAGATAACATCATTAAAGAATTGTCACGAAGACTTAGCAAAAGATGCGATTTTGATAGCAATCAAATACAGATAAGTTCATACTCGTAAAATGTTACGAGAATTACATACTTCTTATACTTCTCCATATATTGAATATTTCTCCAAAAGATTGAATACTTCTTATAATTCTTCAAGAATATATCATATTCATTATACTTCTTTAACGGATATTTCATTTGGTGAAGGTTAAATAATCATTATACTTCGTCATATGTTACGTAATTATTCACAGATTGAATACTTCTTATATTTCTTCAGTGGGTGAATTGAGTACTTCTAATACTTCTTATATTTCTTCAGTTGGTGAATTGAGTACTTCTAATACTTCTTATATTTCTTCATTTGGTGAATTGAGTACTTCTAATACTTCTTATATCTCTTCATTTGGTGGATCGAGTACTTCTAATACTTCTTATATCTCTTCATTTGACGGATTTGGTACTTCTAATACTTCTTCAAAAGTATTGTATATGTAGTATAGTTATTAAGGATATTTCATATATTTTATTTTTATACTTAAAAGGGAGGATTTCTTATTTACAATCGTAACAAGTTGAAACTTCGTAAGATAAATTGAGGCAGATATTCTAATACTTTAAACAATGTTTAATCATTTAAAGAGAAATAATAGGGGGAAAAGGAGATACTAAGCTTTATCTGTGAGTTATATATTATTTCTCTTCATATGATCAAATGGGGGAAATTTAATTAAAGAAAGGATAAATTATCTTCGCAAAATATCAGAAAGAAAGGATAAATCATCTTCGCAAAATATCAGATATACTTCTTAAAAAATAGAATTGTTCGCAAAAAGAAAACCAACAGTAATTAAGGGAAGGAATTCAAAAGAAAGGAGGACAGGAGAGTTAATGATAAATTGAAAAAAGAATGTTATCATGCTTCATCAACATTCTGTGCTGGATCTTCAAGATCAGTAGGGTCATTAGTAGCCTTCGACTTTTGCGAGATATCATCCTTGGAAGAATATGCAGCAGGAACATCTCTTTGAGGAATAGATTCTTTCTCATCATCAAGATCTTCATCATCACTCTCATAATCAAAATCACTATCAGGCTCACGAGCAAATTCATCGTCAGATATCTTCAGAGGAGTAATTTTCACAGGAGGAAAGCCTCTTGATAAGAGAATGTTATTCGTAAAGACTTGAGCTTTCAGATGACTTTCACGAAGTATAGCTTTTTGATGATTGGTATCTTCGATATCTTTAGAATAAGCAAGATAGTTGAATCTCCGAGTAGCACGGTCACGAGAGTTGATTAAGCGGGTAGAAAGCAAAGCATTCTTCTTACGAAGCTCGGAACAAGAGGCTTCTAATCCAGCTTTCGCATTACGAAGGTTGTTCTCAGATTCTGCAAATAAAACAAAGTTCAAAGAATAAAATTTGCGAGTATAACGAAATTTAAAAGATATACCAGAGGCAGTCAAATTTTAATGACTACCTTGTCTTTGCGAAGTAAGAGATTGAGTTAAAGATAGACAACAGTTCTTCATCTGATTCATCGCATTATCAAAACCATCACCAACTAATCCTTTAAGTCGAGATTGAAGCTTTTGATCTTTAGAAAGGAGAAAATTCTTATCCTTCGCAAGTTTGGCATTAAGACTTTTTAATGACGAATAATCTTCTTCAAGTTGATTCTTCTTAGCACTCAAGACTATGTTCTTATTAATAAGGGAATTCTTCTCAATAACAAAAGAATTTCTTTCAACATCTGAAGACTTCTTTAATTCCTCAAGTTCACCTTTCAACAGAGAAAGAAGATTTTCTTGATCGCAACATTTATTCTGAAGAGTTTTTAATTCTTGCGAAGAAACAATCATTGTATTCAAAAACGAACATTTCTCTTCTGATAAGGTTTTGTTCTCTTCTAATAAGGTTTCTATTCTCAAATTAGCTTTAGTTAAGGAAGAAAAAAGTTGAGATATATCATCATTCAAAAATTTCGATCATATATCAGTTGAGTATTTTCTTGAAAAAGAGCGTCAGAGTTGTCAAGAGCACACGAGTAAAGATTAGATAAATGGGAGAATTGGTTTGAGAGGCTTTCATGCTTGGTTCGATATTCTGTTGCATCTGATTCATGGTGAAGTACCAATCTTCTACATTTGTGGATGGATTCTATAAAGGGGAATGGGTTTTAATGGATGTTTCAAGCATATGAAGAATATAAGTAAATAAAAGGGAAAATATGAAGATAGTAATCATACCTTTCAATTCATCATTTCTTTTGCGAAGAATCGCACAGTCGAGAGAATTATTCTGAAGATGATGATTTTCTTTACGGAGATCCTCGCATTCTGCTTGAGAAGATTTCAAAGATTGGCGGAGCAATTCAATTTCTTTTTCCAAAGATTGACGTGAAGAAGAAATGTCTGGATTGACGAAATTATTTAGAACTTCGCAAAACTCATATTGCGAACGAACATTAGTAGACTTCGCAGTATTGGTCAAAATCTCAGATAACATTCGGAAAGTTGAATAAATTCCATCTCGAATTTCCCGAGGAAGAGGAGAAGAATTTGAAGGAATAAGAGCAAGCTGCAAATTGTCCGGAGAAATAGCACTCAAAGGATTTGGGGACAAGACAGGTTTTTCAAAAGAAAAAGTTGAAGAAATATTTTGCGAGGGTTGTTTTTCAAGAGAAGAAGTTGATGAAATATTCTGTGAGGGTTGATCTTAAAGAAGTGTTGATAAATTGACACTGATGGGAGATTGAAAGATAGGTAATGGAGTAGAGGCAGGAGTGTGTGAAGAAGCATTTTCACGAGGAGGAGAGGAAAATTCCTTATCAACTTCAGGAAGGAAATCATCAATCGGAATTAATGGTGTGGGTTTAGTTATTCGAGATCTCTTACTAGGGTTTGGTTTTTCGCCAACCTGCGAATCAAAATGTAGATTAAAAACTGAGGCAACAATATATTGTTCAGGAAAGAAGGCAAAGTATTTTAACTACCTTTTGATTCTCAGATTTTCTTCTTCGTGGATTAAGGCTTGGATTCTTTAGTTGAGATTTCATCTGAGGAGTTATTTTGCTGAAATAAACCAAAATCAGATAACAAATTATACATAAATTAAAGAGAAAGAACAAATGAAATGCGCGGAGATAGAAGGAAATTACCTTGGAGAACTCATGAAGATATAACAGAAGAAAAAATTGCAGAGAAAACAGTAATAGAGAGTATGAGTAGAAGATAGAATTGCGGAAATAAGAAGAAAAAAAGGAAGAGAATATAAAGGAGTTATATAAGGGAATAACTAGAAAAGAACGGTTACAAAAGACGTGTCAAAGTTTTAAAAGACTAAGTAACGGTTATGTTCTCACGATCATTTCTTCTTCGTAGAATTGACATGAGAAGAGGCAAGATGTAGGTACTGAATATCGCAAGATAATAATAGTTCACGAGTATCGTAATAAATAAAGGAGAAAAGAGATATAAAATGATACGATGATAGAAGTAGCGCGGAGAAATATGAAGTTTTGCGAGGATGAAGTAATTTTGCGAGTATGAATTACGATACTTCACAATTCATATACAGCTGTATAAGTTTTACTATAAATAGGAGTTCAAATGTAAAATTTGAGAGGTTCTTTTAGTGAGTGTTAGAAAATATTTTAGGAAAGAGAATAGAGAAAGTTGTAACTATTCTACTTCCATTTAGATACTTCTAAGTAATCAATTGAGAACATTAATAAGAAAATTGTTATTCATCATCAAGAACTTCTTGAGTTTTTACTAATTATATTGAGGGTGTAGTTGTAGGTTATTCTGCAACTACACATTGATTGGATATAGCATAGTATGCGTACTTGTATGCTAACTGTTGTAGATATATTCCAAATTCGATAACTTATTATGAATAACCATATGCGTACTGGTTTAACAGTTGAAGTCCAGGAACTTAGTATGCATACTCGTATGCATACCGTCTTAACAATTCAAGTCCGGAAATTCAACTGAGTTTGGTCGTGAACATCAATATGCGTACACATTCGCATACTGGCGGACATTCCAAGTCCAGAAGTCTAAGTATGCGTACCCATTTGCATACTTGAGTGGGTTATGTTCTAAAATCGGTTGTTCATGAAAAAATACATTTATTTAATGAGGAATGCAATCTTTGAAAACCGTGGATATAATGTTCATGAATTGGTTCGAGTGAGTCAAAATCGATTTTGCTTCAATTGTGTCTTATATACTTCGATGAGAATATTAAAAATTGAACAACTCTATAACTAGTTTCATTTTTAGTCATTTGAACTAGTTGTGATTAAGATGAACATGTTTGATATGAAAGTGTTCATATGGCTAACTTCGGTTAACTATTATTGAGCCAACAAAGTGTACATGTTTAGGTATGGTTACCCATATCCAAATGAAGTCACATTTCATTTATGTGTAACAAGCTAAGTTCGATCTAACGGTTGAAAGATATTAGCTTGAATCTAATCAGGTTTTCATATAACGGTGAATATTGAATACTTTGTTACCAAGGTAACATTGATTGCAAACCCTGATTTAAGGACTATATAAGGGAGAACTCTAGAAACTAGGAAACCTAATCCACACACCTCCTGTGTGATACTAGTTGCAACTAGAGTCGATTATCCTTTAACCTAGGTTTTTCTAAAACCATTATATGTTAACGAGTTAAAGACTTCTTTGGGATTCTGAAGCCATACCCAACTATTTTCTCTGTAGTTACATGTTCCGATCTTACTTTGTTCTATAGTATTTAGTACTATCTTCTCTAAGATTTGATCGAGATTCAATCTACGATAGCTAAGATAAAAAAGTAGTCACAAATATCTTCGTCTCATCATTTTTGATTCCACGATATCTTGTTACATTTCCATATGGTTGAGATCATTGTGAGGTGATTGATATTACTAGGATGTTCATCGGGAATATAAGACCAGTGTATCAATTGGTTCCTGTTCACCTTGATTTATCAAAAGACAGAACAAAACTCGTAGGTATTTCTGTGGGAGACAGATTTATCTATTCAATAGACTTTTCTGTGTGAGACAGATTTTTTTATCAAGTGTTCGAATTTGGATCGTAGCAACTCTTAGTTGTGGGTGAGATCAGCTAAGGAAATCAAGTCCATAGAGTCCTTCTGGGATTCAGAGGCTTAAAAAACGTGACTGTACCTTAATTAGTGTGAGATTGGTTAGAGCTCAACTATATTCCAGTCTGAAGTTAACTTGTAGTAGGCTAGTATATGTAGCGGCTTAATATAGTGTGGTTTTCAAATATGTACTAGGTCCCGGGGTTTTTCTGCATTTGCGGTTTCCTCGTTAACAAAATTTCTGGTGTCTATGTTATTTATTTTCCGCATTATATTTTCTATATAATGGAAATATGACATGCTGCACATAGTTCAGTCAATTATATTATCCAACCTTTGGTTGTTGATATAAATTTATTGACACTTGAAAATTGGTATTTGGTACCGTTCAAGTTGCTTCTCATATTAATCAGGCTCGCGGATTTCTATCTGTTTGATTTGTTGATTACATAGAGAAACAAAGACACAACTCTTGGATGTATTTCCAATGATTGAGTATGAATGTCTAGTTGATTCTCTTGTAATTATATTGGAGTTCATCCACACAGATTGCCTAAATGATATATTGGGTGTGGTTGTTAGACCCCTGTTTTTCACATCCCCATTACATAATATCAATACAAAAACTCTTTAATATCCCAGATGGGTTACGAGAAAATCCCTAAGGATATTGTAGTGAACTTTGTTTTTAAATTCTTTCCTTTCCATCTTCCCCATTCCTGTAGAGCTTGGTATACAATTTCGGCATATGTTTCTCGAACGTATTAAACTTTAAAGTCGATAACTTTTTTTTTGTAATAGTTCGTATTCGACAAACAAGGATACACTATCGTGGTTTTGGGGATTTCATGTTTCCGTGGAGAAGGCTTCATAAATTCTGAACAAATAACTCATACTCATTACTCTGTGTCGTTCTTCACCCTTCTTTGAATAGTATGTTAGAAGATGTGTGCAAAGAGACAAATCATCATCTAGAGCAAACCTAGGATTAGGGGGTGCCATTTTTGATGAAGCGTGCTTTCGAAATGTAAAATAATTTGGGGGTATATATAGATTAGATATTTACAAAGGCTATATTTTTCAAAAAATAATAGTTGTTCCTTAAGTGATGTGCAAATTTTACAAGGTTTGGTTGATACGTAAATTTGATATATGAGCCAAACATTATAAGTAACTTCTATATTTTCGAAATTTGCCATTATTCGGCTCTAAACAAATTCCATTACGAGACGAATCCACTCCTAATTTAGTAATAACATTCATTTAAATATAAAGTACCACGAGTACATTGTTTTAGTTTAACAAAAAACTTGAATATAAACTTAGATTACACACTCCTAATCTCCACAGATATATCTCTAACGAATCTGGACCACTAGTTCTCTAATGAATCTAGGAATTCTTCTCTTCAATCATGTGTAACACATCCCGAGCTTCCTCTATGGCATATTTCCTAAAGACTTTGATAACTACCATCCTTAAAAAAAAGTATTTGCAAGTTAGTGTTCAAATAAAAAATACTCTATTTTGTAACATAAGCACGCTAGAATTTGAATACTCACCTTATCTTTATTAGTATCACTGAGAAGATATCGATTGACCCATATTAATATTATGATGTAATCTCGCATCGTAGAACAGATACTTTCGAATCTTTTAGCTAATTTCATCCCCTTGCGATGTTTTGGATTCCATCCAACTCAAACTGGAATTTTTGAACTCTTTTCCAAAAAATCCAATAATGTTCATTAGGTCGTTCACAATTAGTTCCAATGAAATCTCTAGCAAGAATTTTACCATCTTCAACGGTGAATGGTTCCAGTTTTGAGTAGAAACGCAAAATAAATTTAGGTTGGAGGTTAAAACACTGGGGGTACCAAAATACACCACCAACTTTTTCGTATATAACTTGTATGGACAAACTCAACACAACTCCGAGAGTTAAAAATCTATTTAGGAAACTGTCTAGAGTTATATCTCAATCTCTCTTGTGATTAGAATGTTTACATAATTGAATCCGTGAACCTAATCTCAAAGAGAGTTCTCGGACGTATCTACTATTATTGATCAACACACAACATGTGATATTTGAATTATAAAGATAAACAATATAATACGGAAAAAGAAATAACACGGACACCAGAAATTTTGTTAACGAGGAAACCGTAAATGAAGAAAAACCCCGGGACCTTGTCTAGATTGAACACCAAAATATATTAAGCCGCTATAGACACTGACGTAATACTTCGGTCTGGAATGTATTTGATCCCGAACTCGGTCTCCCATTGATTCAGGTACATTCACGCTCCTTACATCTCTTGAATCCCAGCAGGACTCCACACAATTGATTCCCTTAGATGACGTCACATCAACTAAGAGTTGCTTTAACTCAATTGAAGACTTTAAACCAAATTTTCCTCCCACATATTAGGCCTATATAATTGATATCTTGGTTTACGATCGAAACGGATGATCGGATCAAACGTAAGATCCGGCTAATGGAAATCGATAACAACTTGAAAAAAGTCTGGCTATCCGAACTTATTCAACCCGAAGTGCAGCCTATATTATTATTCACCTCACAAGTATAAAACTTGTGGAATCACAAAGTTTGAGACAAAGAGAACTTTGTGATTTTTATATATCTTGTTGAAGTGATAAATCAACAATCTAACAGATTGGGATACTCAAGTTATCAAGATAACTGGACATGGCTTCACGAATCCCAATGAAGTCTTTGATAGTCGCAAAAACCTAAAAGGGTTACTGGATAGGACGAATCAGGATACTGTAGGATCTGAATATCGCAACAACAAAAAACATTGTGAGGCAGTCGTAGGCTAATTGCATAAATGACGTAACAGGTGATAAAAGCTTAAACATGAGAAAGACATGAAGACCTAGCGACATTCAAGAATGTTGCGAATTTGACACTTGATGGCTCACAAGAATATCACAAGTTAGATCCTAAAATAAAGGACATATTAGCTGTCATCCACTATGTAAACACCTATATAAATAAAAGAGTAGGAGAGAGAAAGGAGAGGATATATTTTTTAGAGAATACACATTATTGTAAGAGCGAGAGAGTTTATTTTGTTTATCATCTTCTTCCCCAAAACTAGATCTATAAAGCCCCAAATACTCATTAATGAAGTCTCCATGTAACTCAAATGTAATTTCAATAATCATAGTGAAGAACCCTAACCCCGTGGATGTAGATCACATTGATCGAACCACGTAAATCCTTGTGTCATTTTACAATTTTAGCACTTTAATCTTTATTTTGATTGTGAAATAGAGTTATATCTAGAAATTATTATCATGATATCATAAGGGGTGTGTTGTGGGATTTCCTGCAACTACATTTTGGCGCTAGAAACAGGGAGGAGTAAAGGATTTATCCTTCCGGTAACTTGTTGGTTCAAGAAGTTTCCATGAAGATTAGCTACTATTCATATTTTCTAGATCTACAAAGTTTAGGTTCAAAAATGAAAATTTCATGGAAGAAATTACACTTTCAGGGAGTAAACATCATTAACAATTCAAAGACATGAAAAGAGTAAGAGAAAAAAAATTAGTTGTTGTGGTGAATTTAAGGAAGAAAACCAAAGTTTCAATGGAAGATTTTCATGTTCAGGAGAAGAAGGAAAATTGTTGAAAGAAATAAATGAAGAACAAAGAGAAGATAAGATAAGAGGCAGACGCTGCAATTTCTATCACAAACAGAGATTCGCACAGATGGTTCAAGGCTGAGCGAACAACAAATAGGTCACGGGTTCGAATTTGCAGATATACATAATTTGCATTTTCTTATCATCTTCATTAGCGAATAAAAGAATAAGGAAAATAGTTATGCGTTAATTTTGCAGAGGGGTTCTTGAACAATTTGTCTAGAAAACAGTATATGAGTTTTTGGTCGCAAGTTCGAATTCGCTTGCGAGCATAGTTTTCTTCTTTTTACAGAGGACAAATAAAATAAAATAAAAATTGCTATATTGTTTCATTATTTCGCAAATAAGAGGCAACACAGTTGGTCATCTGCGAAATTAATGAGTTCATGGTCGTACGTTCAAATCCCAACGAACGTGTATTTTTCGCATGAATATTTCGCAAGAGTATTTCATACAGAAGAGAATTTATGATTATTTCGCATAGAAATTTCGCAAAGGAGGGTTGACACAGATGGTTCATGCGATTCAATGCACGAAGAAGGACGCAGGTTCAATTCCCACTTCCTGCGAAATTTTTGCACATTTACATATTTTTGGGTTGCTACCAGCGAAGACCAAGTCAAGTTTTAACAAGTGTGTGATAATTTTGCATAGAAGAAAACTAGCACAGTTGGTCAAGAGGCATGAATCTAAGCAGAAGGTCGCAGGATCAATTCTTGCATCTCGCACATTTATTTTTGTTACTCGAAATTTCTCATGGACTTTGATTATTTTGCAAAGAAGAAGGTTGATGATTATTTCGCAAATTAACTTCACAAGAAAGGGTTAGCACATTTGGTATGGTGAGAGAATATGCAAGAGGCAAGTCAAGGGTTCAAGTCTCATTTCTCACACTCCTTTTTGCTGCGCGATAATTATACTTCTTCGTGCGACATTTATACATTTCAAGGATGCCAATTTCGCAAACAAACCATATACTTCGCGAGAGACGACAGCAACAGAAAATCACATGAAAGCTAAGTACCACTTTCTTGAACATTTTACTTACAGAAAATAAAAGTTTTTTGATTTGGTTTACAAAAAGCGATTCAATCGCACGATTACAAAGATTTCAAAATTTCAAAGATTAAAAATATTACTAAGATTTTAAGATTACAAAAACTTCAAAATTACAAAGATTTCGAGATTTCGCAATTACAAAAAACCGAGAAAAATCAATTTATATATTTCTCTAGAATATTTCTTTTATAGAAAATAAAATATTTCTGATTTGATTGACAATATTTCAAAGATTTTATCAAATATTTCAAAGATTACTAAAAAGCGATACAATCGCAGAACTACAAAGATTTCACAACTACAAATATTTCAGAATAACAATGTATTAGAATTTCTCTTGAATATTTGCTTTACTTCAAATGATATGATATTTAACATGAAGAGATGAGAATGAAAGAATAGATGCAAGAAAAGAATGAAAGAATGAAGATATGCGATAATTTCGCAGAGATAATAGAGACATGTGATAATTTCGCAAGAGGCAATCTAAGATCCATAAAAATCTAAGATTTAGAATGGGACGAACCTTTATGACGTACACCCTAGTTCGCGAATAAAATTTCGCAAGAGGCAAATGTAAGACCTAAAGTGCGTCATAGAAGGGGGTATCTGTTGCATGGCTCGGGGATAAGGTTATACCGCTGCTGGAACCTGAGTCATGGAGATTTGGGGTCAATGAAATCCCATCCAGGAGAGGCACCTTGGATTTTCAACTTAAGCATATGACTTGAGTTGGGCGATTAAGGTAATAAGGACTCTCCTAAGGAGTGCATAGTATGATCAAGGCATCGAGGTAAACGGTTGAGCCAAGAGTGCCTGGGGCGTATGAAACTACCCTGGCCACTCTTGGAAAGTCTTGACTATGATGCACTCGGCCCGAAGAAAACCCCACCTAGGGTGCAGTCTCGTAACCATAAGCCATATAGAAAAAAGGGATAAGAGGCTGCGAAAAAAACTGGTTATTGTCAAGACTGGATGGGAGGATCTAGTTTTGTATGGAATAAGTACATCTCCTTGAAGGGGAAACCAGGGGGAATATAAGGGCGGCACCCTCCATTAGGGAGTTGATAAGTGTCTTAAGACGCAAATGTCATGAGGCTTTTTACTCATGGGAGTATTAAGGCTTGTCATATTTGTGCGACAATCCTGAAGAGGCAATAATACAAAAGAGAAAGATAAAGCGAGATCAATGGGTCAATGCATGCAAGTGTACAGACGTCCTGCGATTTCGTCGCAAGACGGAAATGTCATGGGGATTTACGTTTGCAATAATATTTAGGCATGTCATATTGTCGCATGAAAAATATCCCGTAGAGGCAATAATACTAGAGAAATTATAAGACAAGATCAATGGGTCATTACATGAAAGTGTAAAGACGACCTCCGATTTTGTCACAATGACAAGGGGTGGCAAAATAAAACCTTTAACTAGGAAGGAAAAATAAGACCACATAAGAGAGAACGCAAATAAACTTGCAAAAATGATTATATGTAAGCAAACAAGCTTACGAATATGTACATGGAAATGAAAGTGAGATAGTGAAAATGATGTACACTTGATATTATGATCATATTATTATGTGATACTAATAGTGCAGGAATAAAAAAAAAGATGAAACACAAATAAGAACTTGCGAGAATAATAAATACGTAATGAGGAATGCATATACTAGAGACAAAGCCAGAGAAATGGAGAATGAAGGCAATTTAAAGCTACATCAATTTTACCGCGGAAAAATGAGCTAAGTAACACAAACAATAGCTATACATTGCAATAGATAAGCATTCTCATCATACACGCATCATAAAATCATTTCATGGCATAAACATTGCATACACATTTCATAACATAATCATCACATAAGAATTATATTCGCACAAGTATTTTACAAAATTTTACGAAATAATATTGCAGAATTTCGCGATAATATCGCAGAAATTAGCAGGATTATTCAGAGTTTCGTAGAATGTGATTATTTTGCAGGATGTGATTATTTCGCTCAATTATTTCGCACAATTATAAGCAACTTGAAGAGATTATACTATCGCATGATCACAAAACATGAGATAGAGGAAAGATAAGAATAAAGAAATAATTCACTAATCCAACACTTTTTCAAGGATTCTACCCTCATAGATAAAAAACAGAGGCAATTATTGATAACCAAGAAATTATTTTATGTTCTTTATCTTCTCGGCAAGAATCATTTTCAAAGAAGATGTTCATTAGTGAATAACAAGAATCTTCACCAATAAGTGAGTAATAATTTCGCAAGAATAGAGGCAATACTTCTTATTCTCATTCAAGGACGGATACTTCTTATATTTCGAGGATTGAGTACTTCTTATACTTCTTCAAGGATACTTCATACTTTGCATACTTCAAGAGATGATACTTCTAATTACTTCTCAAAGCTTCGGAACTTCGCAAAAGAATAGAGGAAATTACGTACTTTTCAAGTCCAATATTCTTTCGCTCGTTCCTCCAATAACTACAACAAAATGGATTTTTCCTTAAAGATCGCTCTTCAAGCAATATTCAAGGAAAAAGAGGCAAGATGTAGGATCAGAATAACACAACAGCAAAAGAACATTGCGAGGCAGTCGCATGCTAACTGCAGAAATGACGTAACAGATGACGAAATCTTAAACATGAGAAAGACATGAAGACCTTGCGACATTCAAGAATTTTGCGAATTTGACACTTGATTTCTCGCGAGAATATCACAAGTTAAATAAAGGACATATTAGCTGTCATCCACTATGTAAACACCTATATAAAGAAAATAACAGGAGAGAGAAAGGAGAGGATATATTTTGTAGAGAATACACATTTTTGGAAGAGGGAGAGATTTTATTTTCTTTATCATCTTCTTCCCCAAAACTAGATCTAGAGAGCTCCAAATACTCATTAATGGAGTCTCCATGTAACACAAATGTAATTTCAATAATCATAGTGAAGAACCCTAACCCCGTGGATGTAAATCACATTGATCGAACCACGTAAATCCTTGTGTCATTTTACAATTTTAGCACTTTAATCTTTATTTTGATTGTGAAATAGAGTTAGGTCTAGAAATTATTATCATGATATCTTAAGGGGTGTGTTGTGGGATTTCCCGCAACTACAGATACAACTAGGACACACCAAAAAGCAGTGTCGGGATTCAAAGATCCCAGTTTCCAAGAGTTCCCCTAATATAGACTTCAAAGCATAGGTTGTTTTAGGTTTAAGATAAGATAGCTTTGGAACCAAGCAAACAGTTGTAGGTACTGAATATCGCAGGATAATAGTTCACGAGTATCGTAATAAATAAAGGAGAAAAGAATTATAAAATGATACAATGATATAAGTAGCGCGGAGAAATATGAAGTTTTGCGAGGATGGAATAATGTTGCGAGTATGAGTTGCGATACTTCGCAACTCATATACAGCTGTATAGGTTTTACTATAAATAGGAGTTCAAATGTAAAATTCGAGAGGTTCTTTTAGTGAGTGTTAGAAAATATCTTAGGAAAAAGAATAGAGAAAGTTGTAACTATTCTAGTTCCATTTAGATACTTCTTTGTAATCAATTGAGAACATTAATAAGAAAATTGTTATTCATCATCAAGAACTTCTTGAGTTTTTACTAATTCTATTGAGGGTGTAGTTGTAGGTTATTCTGCAACTACATAATTGGCGCTAGAAACAGGGACTTGAGAATTGTGGTAGCCTAAATTTGAGGGAATTATGGAAATTTTGAAGATCAAATGAAGTTAGTAGATGGAGATTGCAAAAAAGAAGAATGTAATATGATCACAGAGACAATGATTGATGAATTTCATAGTAATATGAAGGGAAAAATATACAAGCGAGATTGTAGAGGAAGAAAGATCATGGAGGACGAAAAGATAACAACTTTAGAAGAATGGGAAAAGCAGAAAATCACATTTTCAGTAGCAGAAATTCCAAATGAAGACTTGAACCACACTTCACCATTGGTGATCACATTGGCAATCATGCTAGAAGATAAGAAAGCTGAAGAAAAATGGAAATTAAACCGAATTTTGGTTGATACAGGGAGTTCTGTTAATATTATATTCTATCATGCACTTAAGGGGATGGGAATTAAAGATGAAGAAATCATAAATTCAAAGTGTCTTATTCATGGATTAGGAAAATCTACAACAAAATCTAAAGGAGAAATCGTGCTGTGAATATTACTGGGAGAAATCGAAACACATGTAATCTTGTGTGTGATAGATATGGAATCTCCATATAACATGCTGATAGGAAGGCCGTGGATTCATGCGATCAAAGCTGTTGCTTCAACATTACATCAGAAAATCAAATTTCATACACCAAATGGAATACAAGAAGTTAAAGGAGATCTTGATAGTGCAAAATTTTGTTATCAAATTGAAGTAACACAATGTGGAGGAAGAGCAAGAAAGAAACAACTTCGTAGGAAACTTGCGAAGGAAACAATAAAAGAAGAAGAATTCCGAGTGTATACAATAAGAGCAAAGGAAGGGAGAGGTATACCAAATGAAATTCCAGAAAAAGAAGGGGAACCAGCAAAAATAATCAAAGAACCAACACCTATGGGGGAGAAAAGTCCAAGCTATGTTGAAATTTGAACCAACTAAAGAAATAAATATTGGAAGTAAAGAGGAGCCTTTATTCTTGCGAATTGGAACTAAGATGGATGAAGAAGAAGAAAAAAGAACTATTGATCTTTTGCGAGAATATAAAGATATCTTCGCAGGAAGTGTAGATGAGATACCAGGAATTGATCCATCAGTGGCGTGTCATAGATTGAACATAGATAAAAATGTAAGACCATTCAAACAAAGAATAAGGAAGATATCACAAAATTATCATGTACATATAGAAGAAGAATTACAAAAGATGTTGGATGCAGGGATCATAAGGGAAGCAAAATATCCAGAATGGATTGCGAATATGGTCATTGTTCCGAAAAAGAATAAAGGAATAAGAATTTGCATAGATTTCACTGATCTAAACAAGGCATGTCCCAAAGACAGTTTTCCATTACCAGATATACCACAAATGGTGGAATCAGCTGCAGGTCATGATAGAGTCACTTCACTTGATGGATATAAAGGGTATAATCAAATATCACTCGCAGAAGAAGATCAAGAACATACTGCCTTCTTTGCTCCAAGGGGTTTGTATTGTTATGTGAAGATGCCATTTGGTTTGCGGAATGTGGGTGCTACATATCAACGTATGGTTGAAAAAGTGTTCGTGAAGTGGATACATAAAACTTTGGAGGTATATGTAGATGATATGTTGGTAAAAAGCAAGGAAGCTAAAGACCATGTGCAAGATTTGAAGGAAATATTTGAGCAAATGAGAAAGTTCAACATCAAATTAAATCCTGAGAAATGTATTATTGGGGTTTCATCTGGAAAGTTCTTGGGATACATAGTATCAAAGGAGGGAATACAAGTTGATCCAGAAAAGGTCCAAGCAGTTCGTGACATGCCAACACCTGCAACAGTAAAAGAAGTACAAAAGCTAAATGGACTCTTGGCTTCACTTGGAAGATTTATTTCGCGAATGTCAGATAAGTGCAAGCATTTTTTCAACATACTTAAGAAGGGAGCAAAATTCAAATGGACTGATGAATGCGAAAAAGCTTTTCAAGGAATCAAAGAATACCTCGCAAATACATCTATACTACAGAAACCAGAGAAAAACGAAGAATTATTGGTATACCTCGCAACAACTCCATATGCTCTAAGTGCAGTTCTGTTACGAGCAGACGCAGGAATAGAAAGGCCCATTTACTACATTAGTAAAACCTTTAACGCAGTAGAGAAGAATTGTTCTAAAATGGAGAAGTTAATCTTAGCCCTGGTTTATGCATCATTCAAGTTACGAATATACTTTCAAGAACATATAATAAAAGTGGTAACCAAAGTCCCAATTGAATCAGTCATGAAGAACACAAAAAGGTCAGGAAGAATATAAAGGTGGAATGCACAAGTAAACCATTACAAGATAAAATACGAAGTGTTGTCATCGCAAAAATCACAAGTCGTCGCAGATTTTTTTGGCAGAATTTCCTTTGGAAGAAGATGAAGCAGTAGAGGAAATGATGGATGTTGAAGAAGAATTTGGAAATCCAAAAGACTTGTTAGCAGAGCCTGATAGATGGGAAATTCTAGTGGATGGATCATCCAATAGTGAGGGAAATGGAATTGGAGTCGTGTTGATTTCACCAGAAGGAGAAAGAACAGCATTCTCATTCAGACTAGAATTTGCATCCACGAACAATGAAACAGAGTACGAAGCTGTAGTGCATGCATTAAAGATCACAATAGAAAAGAAGCTTGAAAGTATAAGGATAACAAGTGATTCGCAATTAGTGATTTGTCAAATTAAAGGGGAATATACCACAAATGAATCTTCTTTGAAGAAATACAAGAAACTTGTTGAAGAATTATCTGCGAAGATACCAAAATTAAAATGGAGACATATATCAAGAAAATATAACCGTCTCGCAGAAGCTTTTGCATTTATTCCAAGCATGATGACAAATCCAAATACAAGAAATATCCAAATACAGACAATTCAACACCCATCAGTAGACAAAGAGAAAGAAATTGAGGAAGCTATTGCGATGGAAGTAGAAAGAGAGTTATCAAACAACATCGCAGATTGGAGAAAAGAAATTCATACATACCTCGCAACAGGAGAAATATCCAGGAACAGACTAGAAGCACATAAATTAAAGAATCATGCAACAAACTATGAGTTGCGAAAAGGAATTTTATATAGAAAATCTTTC
Organism: Papaver bracteatum; assembly: GCA_023529315.1. Classification (NCBI taxonomy): domain Eukaryota; kingdom Viridiplantae; phylum Streptophyta; class Magnoliopsida; order Ranunculales; family Papaveraceae; genus Papaver; species Papaver bracteatum. The sequence continues at coordinate 1,135,266 of JAJJWX010001985.1, forward strand.
AATGGACCACCTCTCAGGTTCTTAACTCGCGAAGAAGGAGAAAAGATATTGAAGATGTTACATGGAGGAGAAGCTGGCAATCATAGTGGGGGAAGATCTCTAGCATATAGAGCAAAGATACAAGGATATTACTAGCCTTATATGCATACAGACGCAAAATTGTTCGTACGAAGATGCAAGGAATGCCAACGACATGGTAAAATAATTCATGCACCAGGGGCCACATTAACTTCTTCAACAAGCTGCTGGCCTTTTGGTAAATGGGGGTTGGATATTGTTGGACCATTTATACCTGGATCTGGACAAAGACGATACTTGATAGTTACAACAGATTATTTCACGAAGCTCGCAGAAGTAAAAGCAGTACAGCATATTCGTGATAAAGATGTTTTTACGTTTATATTTGAGAACCTCATTTGCAGGTACGGAGTTCCATCACAACTAGTATCTGATAATGGAAAACAATTTGAGGGGCAGAATATAGAGATGTTACTCAGTGCTTTTAGAATAAAATGTGGGAAGTCAACCCCGTTATATCCACAAGCTAATGGACAAGCAGAAGCAAAAAATAAAACAATTGCAGATACAATCAAAAAGAAATTAGAAGGACATCTCAAAGGGTGGTGCGAGCAAGTACCTAGCGCAGTTTGGGCATACAATACAACTAGAAGAGAAGCAACTGGAATGTCTCCTTATTGTCTAACATATGGAGTAGAAGCAGTATTACCCACAGAGGTTGTAATTCCGACAACAAAGAAAGAAGATTGGGAAAGAAATTTAAGTGCGGGAGTAATATTAAGTGAATTGGATGATTTGGAAGAAAAAAGAGAAAAGGTGTTGCACCATATGAAGATTTATCAAGAACGATTAGCTCGAGAATACAACAAGAGAGTCATTGAACGTGAATATAAACCAGGTGATTTGGTCATGCGAGAAACACCTAAATATCAAAAAGAAAATGGAGGAAAATTAGCACCAAAATGGGATGGACCGTATGTTATCAAAGAAGTTGTAGGAAGCAGAGATTGTCGGCTGATGGATCCAGAAGGGAGAGACATGGGTTTGAGGCTTGGTAGACCTTGGAACAGACTATATTTGAAAAGGTATTACCCATAAAACTCATGAAAATTTTTACGAATATTGTTTGCTCGCAGAAATTGGGAAAAGTTACGAATTTTAATTTATATTCCGATTAAAATTTCATTAATTTGCGAATAAAAGACCGCAATCTGTGATCAGCCTCAAAAAAGAAAGAGAGCCATGAGAAAATTTTATACAGGCAAACCTTTGTGGCGTACACCTAGTTCACGAAGCTATATTTCGTAAGAGGCAAAGTCCTAAAGTACGTCATTTAAGGGGGTACCTATAACGTGGCTAAGGGTAACCGGAACACCACCAAGGGCCCTTAGTACATGGTAAAATTTTTGGGGTACAACCAAATAATGGGGTACCTATCCGGGTTAGACACCTTGGATTCTCACCTAATCTAGCGACATTACGCAATATAAAATGCGGTGTAAGAAGATTTAGGCTGGGCGACTAAGGAATACTGTCTTTCCCAAGAAGTGAAGAAAACGATCAAGGCGCCGAGGTACACGGTTGAGTCAAGAGTTCCGGGTGAGGTTGAACCATATCTGCCATTTTTGACAAGTCTTGGCAAATGATGCACTTGGCCCAAAGATACCCCATAGGGTGCAACCTCGTAACTATAAGCCCTATAGGCAAAAAGGATAAGAGGTTGCGATCAAAAGCTGGTTGTTGGCAGAACCGGATGGGAAGAGCTAACCTTGTATGGTCGATGTATGCTTCCTTGAAGGGGAAATCAGGGGGGAAGATAAAGGGAAGCACACCCTCCATTAGGGAGCTGATAAGTGCTATAAGACGCAAATGTCACGAGGCTTCTTGTTTGCGGAAACATAAAGGCTTGTCATATTTGTGCAACAAATGAAGTTCTGCGAGCCTTCTAAAAATAAAAAAAAAGAGAGAGAAAAAAGAAAGAAAGAAAAGAATAAAGAACTCGCAGAACATTATAAAGAAGTTAAGATGAGATCAATGGGTCACTACATGAAAGTGTAGAGACGTCCCGCGATTTCATCGCAAGACGGCAATGTCATGGGGCTTTATGTTCGCAAGAATATTTAGCCCTGTCATATTTTCGCAACAATTCCTGAAGAGGCTAAAATACTATACAAAGAGGTTAAGATGAGATCAATGGGTTTTTGCATGAAAGTGTAAGAACGTCCTGCGATTTCATCGCAAGACGATAATGTCACGAGGTTGTATGTTCGCAAGAATATTCAGACTTGTCATATTATCGCAAATACAAAAATTTACTACAAAAGAGGTGGAAAAATAAGACCTTTACTTAGGAAGGCATGATAAGACCACAGAAATTAATGAAATTTATTGCATCAACATCATTGAAGAAATTATACAAGAATATACATTATGAAGATCTGAAAAGAAGACAACTTCGTCAATATCATTGAAGAAATTTTACAAGAATATACATCAAGAAATTTTGAAGAGAAGACAGCTCTGTCAATTTCATTGAAGAATTTTTACAAGAAGTCCTATCAAAAAAGATAATATCATTGAAGAATTTTAATGAAGACTTAACAAAAGATGCGATTTTGATAGCAATCAAATGCAGATAAGTTCATATTCGTAAAAGTTTTACATACTTCTTATACTTCTCCATATATTGAATATTTCTCAAAAAGATTGAATACTTCTTATAATTCTTCAAGAATATCTCATATTTATTATACTTCTTTAATGGATATTTCATTTGGTTAAAGTTAAATAATCATTATACTTCGTCATATGTTACATAATTATTCACAGATCGAATACTTCTTATATTTCTTCAGTTGGTAAATTGAGTACTTCTAATACTTCTTATATTTCTTCAGTTGATGAATTGAGTACTTCTAATACTTCTTATATCTCTTCATTTGGTGGATCGAGTACTTCTAATACGTAAAAGGTAATTGAGTACTTCTAATAATTCATTTGGTGAATTGAATACTTCTAATACTTCTTATATCTCTTCATTTGATGGATTTGGTACTTCTAATACTTCTACAAAGGTATTGTATATGTAGTATACTTATTAAAGATGTTTCATATATTTTACTTTTTATATTTAAAAGGGACGATTTCTTATCTACAATCGTAACAAGTTGAAACTTCGTAAGATAAACTAAGGCAGATATTTTAATACTTCAAACAATGTTTAATCATTTAAAGAGAAATAATAGGGGAAAAAGGATATACTAAGCTTTATCTGTGAGTTATATATTATTTCTCTTCATATGATCAAATGGGGCAAATTTAATCAAAGAAAGGTTAAATTATCTTCGCAAAATATCAGAAAGAAAGGATAAATCATCTTCGCAAAATATCAGATGTACTTCTCAAAAAATAGAATTGTTCGCAAAAAGAAAACCAAAAGTAACTAAGGGAAGGAATTCAAAAGAAAGAAAGACAGGAGAGTCAATGATAAATTGAAAAAGGAATGTTATCATGCTTCATCAACACTCTGTGCTGGATCTTTAAGATCAATAGTGTCATTAGCAGCCTTCGACTTTTGCGAGATATCATCCTTGGAAGAATATGCAACATGGACATCTCCTTGAGGAATAGATTCTTTCTCATCATCAAGATCTTCATCATCACTCTCATAATCGAAATCACTATCAGGCTCACGAGCAACTTCATCGTCAGATATCTTCAGAGGAGTAATTTTCACAGGAGGCAAGCCTCTTGATAAGAGAATGTTATTCGTAAAGACTTGAGCTTTCAGATGACTTTCACGAAGTATAGCTTTTTGATGATTGGTATCTTCGATATCTTTGGAATAAGCAAGATAATTGAATCTCCGAGTAGCACGGTCACGAGAGTTGATTAAGCGGGTAGAAAGCAAAGCATTCTTCTTACGAAGCTTGGAACAGGAGGCTTCTAATCCAGCTTTCGCATTACGAAGGTTGTTCTCAGATTCTGCAAATAAAACAAAGTTCAAAGAATAAAATTTGCGAGTATAACGAAATTTAAAGATATACCAGAGGCAGTCAAATTTTAATGACTACCTTCTCTTTGCGAAGTAAGAGATTGAGTTAAAGATAGACAACAGTTCTTCATCTGATTCATCGCATTATCAAAACCATCACCAACTAATCCTTTAAGTCGAGATTGAAGCTTTTGATCTTTAGAAAGGAGAAAATTCTTATCCTTCGCAAGTTTGGCATTAAGACTCTTTAATGACGAATAACCTTCTTCAAGTTGATTCTTCTTAGCACTCAAGACTATGTTCTTATTAATAAGGGAATTCTTCTCAATAACAAAAGAATTTCTTTCGGCATCTGAAGACTTCTTTAATTCCTCAAGTTCACCTTTCAATAGAGAAAGAAGATTTTCTTGATCGTAATATTTATTCTGAAGAGTTTTTAATTCTTGCGAAGAAACAATCATTGTATTCAAAAATGAACATTTCTCTTCTGATAAGGTTTTGTTCTCTTCTAATAAGGTTTCTATTCTCAAATTAGCTTTAGTTAAGGAAGAAAAAAGTTGAGATATATCATCATTCAAAAAATTTCGATCATATATTAGTTGAGTATTCTCTTGAAAAAGAGCATCAGAGTTGTCAAGAGCACACGAGTAAAGATTAGATAAATGGGAGAATTGGTTTGAGAGGCTTTCATGCTTGGTTCGATATTCTGTTGCATCTGATTCATGGTGAAGTACCAATCTTCTACATTTCTGGATGGATTCTATAAAGGGGAATGGTTTTTAATGGATGTTTCAAACATATGAAGAATATAAGTAAGTAAAAGGGAAAATATGAAGATAGTAATCATACCTTTCAATTCATCATTTCTTTTGCGAAGTATCGCACAGTCGAGAGAATTATTCTGAAGATGATGATTTTCTTTACGGAGATCCTCTCATTCTGCTTGAGAAGATTTCAAAGATTGACGAAGCAATTCAATTTCTTTTTCTAAGGATTGACGTGAAGAAGAAATGTCTGGATTGACGAAATTATTCAGAACTTCGCAAAACTCATATTGCGAACGAACATTATTAGACTTCGCAGCATTGGTCAAAACATCAGATAACATTCGGAAAGTTGAATAAATTCCATCTCGAATTTCCTGAGGAAGAGGATAAGAATTTGAAGGAATAATAGCAAGCTGCAAATTGTCTGGAGAAATAGCACTCAAAGGATTTGGAGACAAGACAGGTTTTTCATAAGAAGAAGTTGAAGAAATATTTTGCGAGGGCTGTTTTTCAGGAGAAGAAGTTGAAGAAATATTTTGTGAGGGTTGATCTTGAAGAAGTGTTGATAAATTGACACTGATGGGAGATTGAAAGGTAGGTAATGGAGTAGAGGCAGGAGTGTGTGAAGAAGTATTTTCACGAGGAGGAGAGGAAAATTCCTTATCAACTTCAGGAAGGAAATCATCAATCGAAATTAATGGTGTGGGTTTAGTTATTCTAGATCTCTTGCTAGGATTTGGTTTTTCGCCAACCTGCGAATCAAAATGTAGATTAAAAACTGAGGCAACAATATATTGTTCAGGAAAGAAGACAAAGTATTTTAACTACCTTTTGATTCTCAGATTTTCTTCTTCGTGGATTAAGGCTTGGATTCTTTAGTTGAGATTTCATCTGAGGAGTTATTTTGCTGAAATAAACCAAAATCAGATAACAAATTATACAGAAATCAAAAAGGAGAACAAATGAAATACGCAGAGATAGAAGGAAATTACCTTGGAGAACTCATGAAGATATAGTAGAAGAAAAATTTGCAGAGAAAACAGTAATAGAGAGTATGAGTAGAAGATAGAATTGCGGAAATAAGAAGAAGAAAAGGAAGAGAATATAAAGGAGTTATATAAGGGAATAACTAGAAAAGAACGGTTACAAAAGACGTGTCAAAATTTTAAAAGACTAAGTAACGGTTATGTTCTCACGATCATTTATTCTTCGTAGAATTGACATGATAAGAGGCAAGATGTAGGTACTGAATATCGCAGGATAATAGTTCACGAGTATCGTAATAAATAAAGGAGAAAAGAATTATAAAATGATACGATGATAGAAGTAGCGCGGAGAAATATGAAGTTTTGTGAGGATGGAATAATGCTGCGAGTATGAGTTGCGATACTTCGCAACTCATATACAGCTGTATAAGTTTTACTATAAATAGGAGTTCAAATGTAAAATTCGAGAGGTTATTTTAGTGAGTGTTAGAAAATATCTTAGGAAAGAGAATAGAGAAAGTTGTAACTATTCTAGTTCCATTTAGATACTTCTTTGTAATCAATTGAGAACATTAATAAGAAAATTGTTATTCATCATCAAGAACTTCTTGAGTTTTTACTAATTCTATTGAGGGTGTAGTTGTAGGTTATTCTGCAACTACACAGTATTCACCATTAGATGAAAGGTTTAAATCTTATTCACATAAACAAGATATACATTTTGGTTAGGTGAACCGTAACCGAACCGTGTAGAAAGATTATGTCCAACATGTTTAGCCGAAGAAACTAGCCGGTTTGAACTTAAAAGCTTAACACTCATTTCCATGAACACAAAGACATTGATATTCGATCACAATCATGAAATCAAATGAGTCTAGTGTTATTTAGAGAATTGATCAAGTGCAAATTATCTCAGAGAAATATTTTAATCGTAATTGAATCATAATGGACATAGTTGGTAAATGCACAAAGAACAAATGATTGAGTAGTTCGTGAATCGGTTGAGTCAAGGTACGCGGACTGGTTTGCAAACTTACAAGAAAAATAGAGTTCCGGAGTTGATAAAACTTTTTTAGTTCATGCACCAGTTTGCAAACTTAGGTGAAACACTAAGCTCAGGTTCCAGAGTTGACAAAACTTTTTTATCTCACATACCGGTTTGCAAACTTAAGACCTTCACTGGTTCCAGAGTTCACAAAACTTTTTCAGTTTGCGTACCGGTTTGGGTACTAATTCACATACCGGTTTGAATACTTTAACACGGTTCACTTACCACAGTTCCAAAATGGTTTGTATTCGAAAATACAAATATGATGTGCATACGAATATGCGTACCACACAAATATGAAAGTCGATATATAGCTACTTTGCTACGTGTAAGAGTGCATGTAATACGGCTTCAAACATATAGCAGTTTTCCCAGTTTGTAAGACTGATAACACTATCTTGTATTCCGAATATAGTAGTTCTATATTTATCTAAATCAATTCGAGACATTCCTAAATAAGATCAATGACACATTTCACTGTTCCAGGCTATTTTCGAATAATAAACTTGAATCAAGAAATGGTTCCGAACAATAAATTATTGTCTATCGAATTTCAAGTATGAACAAATGTTCATTAAGCTTATTCATTATATTTCGAGAGAGTTATGCTTCAAATATATATATTTCGAGAAATTCGTAAACTAAATAATTAGTTCTTGACTCAAAATTATTGTCTATACAAACTAGTCTAATTAGTTATGCGACAATTATCTCAAGGAGAGAAAGGTGAATATAACTTGAGAAATAGGTGGTTCAGTCTTAACTTACCTTTTTTGATGAAGTTCTCCAAAAGTTTGGTTGACCTTCGCCTTCAAACGATAGAATGCGAATAATGGCTGGTTCGTTTCTCAACTACCTCTATCCTAGACCGAGACTTAACTAATTGTATACCAGAAATCAAGATATAGTTTTAAAAACTAAATTTGACAACAAGCTTGATATGGAAACACTTGTGAGTTCGACCGAGCAATGCTCTAACAATCTGGCCATTTGTCAATTTTAGTGACAAAACTATTAATACATATGGATAATTAAAATAAAGCTTCGAAAAACTCTTCAATCCATTATGCCTTGATTTCCTTGGTTTCTTCAACTCTCCTTGAACTCTTCGTTATTTCAAGTCACAATTATTTTGAACGTATTCAATTCAGTATTGTTGTTGTTGAAGATCCGTAGGTATAACAACTTTCGTCGTTATACAAAAACATAGTATTATTATCATCTCTCCAAAGTTCAATTGTATCTCAACTCTAAAATAATACTACGGTGATATGTTTCTCTCCCTTAATCGATACTTACATCTTTTGTATAATAGTTAAAACCTATATCTTAATGATTCACTCCCCCTTACATAATGATCCGTAAACCATATGTATGTAGTATGAACTACTAAAAAATTATCCCCCTTTTGTCAATAAAATTAACAAATGTACGAAAATCGTGTGATCATAATGAATACAATCAAAAGATATCTTCAAGTTTTAAGGAAGATGAAGATACCACACAATACCATAGTTAAAATGTAACTTCTCATATCAACTTATTTAGATGATTTTACATAGTAATAAATACTTAGCGCTCATCCTAGGAGATTAAAAAGATACAAGCATCCCCTTTATAATTCCACAACCACACTCCCCACAAAGATATAACAATTAAGCACAAGTTCATTTAAGAACTCCCCCCCCCCCCCCCATAAAATTCCATTCCCAGGAGAACAACATGAGTGACCTTGCTTTTGTGAAATCAAAGGACATTAACAAATCACAAGGATGTGTATCCATAGTATCGACATAAATTAATCTCAAGGCCATTACGAACAAAGAGACAATTTTCCTTGATTTTACTCAACATAAGAGAATCTTACAGAGTGTGTCAAGCAGTAAAACACAAAAGTGTGGTCACAAGAATATCAATACTGCGAGAAAAATATCAAAGAGTTTGTTCTATTTTTTGTTTATAAAAACATGATAGATTTAACTTCTGAGCATATATGAAATATTAGCTCGATTCACGAAAACGTAAAGGCACAAATATTTCAAAAGAATTTTGCAATAATTAAACCAATAATGATTACATACTGCAAGTTCATCTTCTTTTCTGCCGGTATTTACACCAGTAATGGCTTCCAAAAGTGTATAAAAATATTTCCTTGACAAATAAGAAGATGCACATATATATAAATATATAACTCATTAAGAATCATGCATCATATATTCACATATAAACCAAGAAGTTCGTGAACATCCAAACAATGACCATGTCAAATAACACTCAAGACTTAAACTATGAATCATGATCAAAGGATATTTAAAGATCAAAGTTGTCTTAGAGGTGTTAGAGAGAGTTTTTCTAATGCCAAAAATATTATAAAAATAGTTTGTATGCATCCAAAAATATTTGGCAGCAACCCGACCCTAAGTTACGAAAGAAAGACTTAAAAGATAGTTCGTGAATTTTAGCCTTCATGGTACACATACCAGTTTGCATACCATCTTTTTAAGATAGTGTTCAGGAAATTTTTAGTACGCAAACCAGTATGAAAACTCTCTAGTCCACGAAATCATGGTATACATACCTGTATGTGTACCCTCATGCAGATGTCGATATTTGATAAGATTTTTTTGCCCATAACTTATTCGTTAGAACTCAGAATGACCTCATTCTTTCGGTATTCTCTTTATGATTGAATAATATTCAAGATGGTGATGGTAAATCCTTAATTTGAATGAGTTAAGCATGGTCTTTGGCCTGTCTCTTGATATTAAGAATCTTTGCTCATATTCGTCACACTTTTCCACTTCTCTTCTTAGATCTTTTTAGCACTTTGTAGCTCCTTTTCACCTAATAGAGACAAAAATAGAAAACAAAAGTAATAACAAGAATACATGCAAGAATAATAATATCCAACATGATATGTGCGCCCTAATTATTTTTCCTTCCTCATCGTATTCATAATAGGGCATTTCTTGGTGAGGATGCATTTTTAAGTTGTGTTGGGGTGAACAATGTCTTTCTCACCACAGATGATTGAAACAAACTTTTCCGCATCTATGGATTTTTCATCATCTATAGTTTTTGGCTTATTTCGTTCTTATTCCAACAATTCTTGTGTTTTACTTTTGGATTATCATGAAAGAGATCACTTTTAGATCCATTCATATCTGAATCCATCTTTCCCAAGAAATCTATAACTTCCAACATCATGGATTTTTCCTTTTCCATAGTCTTGTTTCTGGGAGATCATTCCTTTTCACACTCAATGCATCATTAACTTTCTTTGGTACCCACTTCTGAATGTGTTTATGAACAACCATAAACCTTTTTCCTAGTATTCTTTTCAAGATTTCTCTAAAGAGAATTGGATTGACTATTCTTTTACAAGTTAGTCTTTCTTCAATTTGGAGCATCATATATTGTATCCGTCTTTAAAAATTTAACCCTTTGATAGTCATTACAATTGTGAAAAGGCTTTGTATGACGTTTATAGGCAAATCTTGGTTTATCACAGCACTGATTCATTTGCCTAAAGGTTGGACAGTTACAACCGTAATTTTAAAGGGATTAACCTTAATATATGATCTAGGTTTCATAACTTCTTGTGGTACCCAAACAAGAACATCATGAAGTTTCTCATTCTTTATACTAAAGCAGCATCCCCTTTGTAGGTGACCTTTATTTCCGCAATAATAACAAACATAAGGAATGTTCTTACCTGGATTCGTGTATGTATTTGGAGGTTGATATACTTTTCTCTTCCAAACCTTAACTGCCGGTGTAGGTATTTCACTTTTTCCATCAGTGGAAACCTTTGGTTGAGAAGAATCACCAGCCTTGACAAATTTTACCTATTTGCTAATACTTGGAGCATTTATTCCCTTATAGCCCAATCCTCATGTATCACGATTATTTTTACTTGCTCCTAGCATAGTGGTTAATTTGTTTGAGATAATATTGAACTTTTTCAAGTCCTCTTCTAACATCTTGATTTTATTAAGAGCAGCAACTAACTCATCCTTTAGGCTTTTTTATCTTTCTTGAAAACTAATTTGTTGAGAGTTAATCCTTGCTTCAGATTCTACAAGTTTCTCTTCCAACATACTTTTAATAAATTCTTCTCAATTTCTTGTTTCCTCGAAAGAGTTGGGTCAGAAAATGAGTCACACAAGGAGTCATAAACTTTCCAACCCATTTCAACAACTTAACATAATCTGAGATTTCCTCATCAATGTCTCTATTAATATCCGAGTCATATTCATCTGAAAGTTCATCCAACTGTTCTTGTAGGCGTGTTTCCCAGTTATCAACAGTTTCTACGTCAAGAGGATGTTTAGATATTGATCAAGATGTGACAGTTTCCTTAGGTGTTGGATCCAAACTTTTATCTAAATCAACTGGTTGATTCTGAACTAGTGATACACTTATAAAGATTTCACTATTGTCCATATAATCAGATCATTTCGAACACAGACTTGTTAGGTTTTAATGTGTTTGCCTGCTCTGATACCAATTGAAAAAACCGGGGGTACCGAAATACATCACCAACTTTTTCATAGGCAATCTGTATATACAAACTCAACACAACTCCGAGAATTAAAACACAATCAAAAAAAGTTTCTAGAGTTATATCTCGATCTTTCTTGTGATTATAACGTTTACAGAATTAAATTCGTGAACCTAATCTCAAAGAGAATTCTTGGACGGTACCAAAGACCAATATCCAAGGATCAATCAAGTTTTATCTTATAAACAAGGTCAGATGTATCTACTATGATTGATCAATGCACAACCTGTGATATTTTAATTACAAAGATAAACAATATAATGAGGAAAAACAAATAACACAGACACCAAAAATTTCGTTAACGAGGAAACCGCAAATGCAGAAAAACCCCGGGACCTTTTCCAGATTGAACACAAAATTGTATTAAGCCGCAACAGACACTAGCCTACTACCAATTAACTTCGATCTGGAATGTAGTTGATCCCAAACTAAATCTCCCACTGATTCAGGTACAATCACACTCCTTAAGCCTCTTGAATCCCAGCAGGACTCCACACAATTTATTCCCTTATATGATGCCACACCAACTAAGAGTTTCTTCAACTTAATTGAAGAATTTAAACCAAATCTTCCTCTCACATATTAAGCCTTATATAATTGATTTCTTGATTTACGATCAAAATGGATGATCAGATTAAACGTAAGATCCCGGTGATGGAAATTGATAGCAACTTGACAAAAGTCTGGCTATGCTCAAATCCGGACTTATACAACCCGAAGTGCATCCTAGATTACTATTCATCTCATACTTATAAAACTTGTGGAATCACAAAGTTTGAGACAAAGAGAACTTTGTGAATTCCATCGATCTTGTTCAAGTGATAAATCAACAATCGAACAAGATCAAGATACTCAATTATCAAAGTCGAAGACTTTAATAAACAAATCTGTATCAGACAAAAAAGTTTACGGTAATAGATAAATCCGTCTCCCACGAATATAACTACAAGTTTTTGTTCCGTCTTTTGATTAATCAAGGTGAACATGAACCAATTAATAAACCAGTATTATTATCGAAGAAAAGCTCAGTATTATCAATCACCTCACAATAATCTTAATCGACACAGCGAAAAAATATATCGTGGAATCACAAACGATGAGACAAAGTGTTTGTGATTACTTTTATATCTTGCCTATTGGAGATAGAAATCTCAAGCCAATTATTCCAATTATACTCGTATGATAGAAGATGCAAGATTAGATCACACAACTACAAGAAAAGTTGTATCGGTTTGGCTTCACAATCCTAATGAAGTCTTTAAGTCGTTAACCTGGTTTAGAATAAGAAACCAAAGGTTAAAGGATAATCGACTCTAGCTTAGCACAACTAGTATTACACAGAATATGTGGGGATTAGGTTTCCCAATTGCTAGAGTTCTCCATTATATAGTCTCTCAAATCAGGGTTTGTAATCTAAGTTACCTTTGTAACAAAGCATTCAATATTCACCGTTAGATGAAAAACTGATTAGATTCAAGTTAATATTTATCAATCGTTAGATCAAAAACATAGCTTGTCATACACATATGTAATGCATGTTTATAGGCTTGTGTAACTATACCCAAACTTGTACATTAGTTGGTTCAATAATAGTAACCAAATGGTTAGCCATACGATCACTTTCATATCAACCATACTCTTCTTCACCATAACTAGTCCAAATGACTCAAATGAACTAGTTAGAGAGTTTTTCAATTACAAGGAAATCTTATGTACTACACAAGACACAATTGAAGCAAAAACGATTTAATTCACTCGAATTAGTTCATGAACTATATAGCCACGGTTTTTAATTGCATTTCTTAGTGTATAAAGATAAGTTCACAAACATCGTTTTTAGACATAACCTACTCTAGTTCGCGGACTGGGTTCGGGGGCTTAGGTTACCGTATGCAGTTCACAAACTCCAGCAGAAATTATCGGGTCGAGAACTTCCGCCAGTTCACGGACTGGATTCGCGGACTGAGTTCGCGGACTTAGCTCACGCACCATCCCGGTTCTCTTGATCAACAAAGTTTGCAAAATTCGGTTCAAGGAATAAGGACTTATACATATATGTGTTTCCAAAACAATGCTTATATCCTCCAATGGTTATATTGTCTAAACTCTCATTTTAATCATTGAAACATTCTCAGAGGACGTTATATAGTTGTTATTCACAAACCATTTTTGTCAGAGCAATTTTCAAAGTGATTGAAACATAACATGACTTTCGTCACTAGGTAAAGATAAACTTGGATAAAGCGAAAGCTTTACCAACGCATATTTCGAGAAATAGATAGGCGAGATATACTTAGCTCGAAATACCAAATGTGTATAATCTTAGTCTATATAGAAAAAAGACTTTTGTCTCCAGATAGGAGATAGAGTAGATAGACTTTTGAGTGATAGATAAGTTCAAGTCTCCACATACCTTTTAGTCGATGAAGATCCACCGGTTCCTTGAGTAGTCCTTCACCTTGTATGATGATCTCCATGGAGTTCTTGAGAACAACTACACTTTCTATCCTAGTCTGAGACCTTAGCTATAGTAGACTAGAAATAAAGACTTATAGTTTTGATCACTAACATTTACAAACATGCTTGATATGGAAACGCATGCGAGTTCGACCAAGCAATGCTTTAACACCTCTGGTTCTTGTACATTTTTTATAATTGCATCCCACCTGGTGTAGAGATATTGTTGTTCTTCAAACGTTATTGGTTTTACAACTAAGTTTTTTTTTTTCATTTTCTTAGATATCTCTAGTAGGTTTAAAAATAGTACCTACAATAACAACTACAAGTGCACAACATCCTAATGCAATACAGGGCAAGCATAGGTCGATCCTCAAGGACAAGCAGGTGGGTGTAGTGTTGAAAATATGGTCTTACTATAGATGACTTTAAACAAAAAGGAACCAAATGGGTTTTTTTTTGTCAATACGACTAGATGATTAAAAGGGTTTTAGAACAACAAAACATTATCAAATAGATATGTAATAACAAGAGAAGTAAACACTTAAAATGGAGATACTAGGATCTTTGAATCCACCTCATAACCTTTGCTAAGTCAGTTCAGTCTTAATATTATTCTTGTCCCATGTAATGGACACCAGTCAAGATGCAAGTCCGTTGTTTATCCTGGGTAGTCTCAAGTAGATGACCTAATATCAACTAAGGTAAATAATCCCTAACATAAGATGTCTTCCTACATCACAACTCATCACATATTAGCTTGGTCTCTTAAGAATGAGTTGAAGCACAATATAGGGTTATTCTATCTACCTATGTTGGATAGCAAACAAAAGGTGAAAGCAATATACTGTGACACAATGATTAAGCTATTCCTATATCAGTTTAAGCTCAACAAGAATAATAATCAAAAGATAATTAACTTAGCATCAGATTAAGGGTTTCATCTAAATCTAAGCTAATGAATTAGAACATGATGAACAAGATGAAAACATAATTATATTGAGAAAACTAGTTGATCCATCTAAACATGGGTGATTTGTAACAAACAAGAAAGCCTCTATTTATACACAATTTTTCCTCAATTCACCTTTAATTCAATAGTTAATGAAGACTTACTCACCAAAACGTGTTTTCTTTCTTCAATTAATCTCTGAAAATTCATGAATTTGATGTTTCCTCCACTGTAGAAGATATCCCTAACCCTAGATTTCTCAATCTTATCTTCTAGGGTTACTGTTCTTGATAAGAAAAGAGATAAGGTTTAGAGAGGTAGCGATTAGAGGCTTAATTGGTGTTTATGATGGAAGTTGAGAGCATAAATAGTCGGGAGATCGAGTTATTAAAGGGGATGAAGGTGGTACTGGTGGTTCTATGTAAGAGAGAAAGAATTTAAGGTGAAGTTGAATTCTATTCGATTATAGAAGAGAATGGGGAGGCTAGGGTGTTAGGAAGTTACATAAACTTTGATGTATCGGGTATGGAAAACAGGTTCAAGTCTTGGATGGATTAAGCCCATATCTTTTTCAAAGCAATTTCTTCTTCCAAGCCCATTGCTAGGTTCAGTTTGCAAGCGGATTACAGCTGCTCTTTGCGTGATATTCTTCCATGTTTCTCATTGCCTTTACGGCTCTAGCCACCAAATTTCTGCTCTTTGGGCTTCTCAATTCATTCAAGCTTTATTTAGTACCTAAAAACACAAAATTAATTAGTACTACTATTTATTCTTGAAAACAATGAAAACAAGGAATTTAGGATAATATGGGAATTTAAAGCACAAAAGATGAAATATTTGCCAGTGAAACGTTATAGAATTATGCACTATTTGGCACTCATCAATCTCTTTACCCGCCGCAATCTAATTTTATTTATCAACAATTTCCAAATGTGAGTAAGTTATATACTTTCATATTTATGTCATAATAAATGTAAGAGTATAAATTAAAGAAATTCTTCGGAAGTATACTTTTTGGAGATCTTGGTTGCCACGACCTTCGCCTTCCCCTTATCATTTACCTTTTGACTCTTCCCCTTAGAAATTTGGTTATACCAATCCATGTATCCCATATCAACCTCACAAGAATCATCACGCAAATGTCTTAAACCATCCATATTCAATTTTTTTTCCTTCAACTTTTTCCAATACTAAAGGTAAGGTTCGGGATCATATATTGGATTCCATGAAGAAGTGATGCTCTTTGTTCCATTACCACAATTTGGAAACAATGAAAATTTTTGGTCAAACGATGGGATTTTTTTGATGGTTCCTAGTTGACGGAGTACTCGCCGAGGATCATATATTACATAAGCACCAGGATAAAACAATGACCCTTAATACATACTTTAGATGGGGAAAACGATTTGTTGGTTTTTTAGGAAAGTGAAGAGACGACGGTTCGGACGAGACTCCTCAACCGAGAAAACTGATTAACCTCACAAAGATGCACTGCACGAGAGTGCTTTTAGTTTGAGAGATCAATCTGTAGGACTCCGGCCTAAACCAAGTCAATGGCCGTTCCAGAGTCAATTTGATCACAAAGAGGGAGATGGGTTGATCTGTAAGAGGGAAGCTGAGAATTGTAGGATCAATGATGATCAAGGATTGTGGATATGTTGAAGGTTTCTACAAGTATGTGAACTTTGTAAATAATTTTCGATCGAGAGAATTGTTGTCATTTTCAGTCATTGATTTTGGACTTATTTATATTTTCAGAATAGTAAACACATTGATCACAGTAAGTGTAAAGGTTTCTTGAGTGAAAGAATTGGAAAGTGGGAGATCGTGGTAAAATCAGTTCTGTGTCATGTGGAGACTTGGTTGATCATCCACACACTAATTTGCTAAATCCCTTAATCGCTTGCACAACTGACTCACATTTCTCATCATGGATGAACACACGTGCCGTAGGCCGCCAGACCAAAAACCTAATTAATATCCCCCATGTGACGTGATTGATGTCTCACGAATATGAAGTCTGCAAAGCAGACGTATATTTGATTAGTTAGTCATTGACTTGATTAGACAGTGAGTCTAAGTTTTGTTGAATCAAGAATGATTGACGAATGCTCAGTGATTCATGGATTGAACATGTCTATTGAGACGTATAGTTCTTGAATCAACATGATGATAGTTTGAGCAAATATTGCTCGTATGATAAATCGTTGAATATTGATAGTTGAATCAATATTACCACTCTGAGCAATGTTGCTCACATCTGAGTAAAATTGTTGAATATCGATGGTTAAATCAATATTCCTCGTTTGAGAAAATATTGCTCGTTTGATGAATTATTGGTAGCATGACCAAATAAAATATTAATTAAAATATTGGTAGTTGGACCTAGAATTATATAATTAATTAAGATATTGATTGATGGATCAATCATAAAATTATTAGTGTTTAAACTTGCTCAAAATTATGATTTGCTCGATCGAAACCCTAATTTTGATCGATTGCTGATCAGTTGGTGATTTATTGAAAATCAACTAAGTGAAAGATGGACCGGCTACATGGGATGATGGATGACCATGTATTTCCTAGGTATGTGAGCATGCACCAAAGTCTTTTGTTGACCAGTTGGTGAAAGGATGATTAAATGTTGGTTTAATCATTTATTAAAATAGTGCTCATCTGAGCATTAGGTAATAAAACCTAATCATGGAGAAGTGAGGGACCGACCAAGAGAGCATAGAACCGACCCTTGGTAGTGTGGGACCAGCTGATGGTCGATTGAGAAAATTCCAAGTTGGTTGGAAAGAGTTTGGACCCAATATGAGCAATTGAGCAAATTAGGTCAAAATTATAAAGATGTGTGTGACCGGTCCCTAGGCGCCTCTTTTATAAATTTTTTATTATTATTTTATCTCTCCTATTTTGCGTGGGTTTCCTCGTTTATCTATATTTTTGAATGCTCGTTTGTGCATTTGGGTGCTCGTTCGTGCATTATCATTAAGTACACTGCACTATTTTCTTGGGGATTACTCGGTGATATTCCAGACGCCCGATTGTTGAGTAATTATTACTAATTCATGAAATTCAGCGGAGAATGATTCATGACTTGGAGTAATAAAATGAGTTTAGTATCTATTACTAATCCATGGAATTCAGCGGGGAATTCAAGGAACGGGGTAATGAGATGAAATGGTTATCTATTACTAATCCATGAAATCGAGTTGGGGGATTCAAGGAACGGAGTAATGAGATATTGTAGTTGTAGGAATTCCTACACTACACCCCTCACAAGAATTCATAATAATCAACACATATTTGAAGATCAAAACAACACTTTTATTAATTGATTCTTAGAAATGTTACAAGAAATGGAAGAAATCAAGAATACAACCGCTCTCTTTAGACTATCTCTCTCCTCAAATCTTTCTCAACACTCCAAAATTGATCTCTCCATTCTGAGTCTATTAGTCCTCTTTATATAGGTAGTTACATAGTGGATGACATATAAGATGTCCCTTATTTTCGAATCTGACTCGCGATACTCTCGCAGTAGTTGTAATGTTAACCCTCGCAGGCATTTGTAATCTTCGCAGCATCATCGCGCTTTTCCCCATGTTTCAGTTATCGTCACCTGTTACGTCATTCTTTCAATCATTCTGTGACGTTCGCGGTGTGTTGTTGAAGAGCTCGCAGAATTGTCGCTGTAAATCTCGCAGGAGTACTGCTATGGCGATATTCTAATCCTACATCTTGCCTATTCTCATGTCTTTTCTGCGAAGGGGAAAAGATCATGAGAATTTGAAACCTTTTAAAATGCCGCAGGTGTTTATCTTTTCACGTTCTTTTCCCGACAAAGTTCCGCAAATTTAGTATAACCGCCTATATGTGTCGACTATTCCTCTTTTTACCGGTACTCTCATTATTATCCGGTCACCATTTTTTTTCTTCTATAAAATGGGAAACCTAGTGAAAAAAATAATCTTCTTCTTTTAGTTCTTCTTCTTCCTCATCCCTTCATTTTCTGCAACTTCCTTCTTCCACAGGTTCATATGCTACTGCTTTCATGGAGTCATCAAGGTATATGCTCTTCTGTTGTTATTGAACTCGATCTTGTTCATGTTCATCCAAATTAGCTGACCTGTTCTTACTCGATTTTATGTAATTCCCATACTTTTTTTTCTGTTTCAGCGGAATCGTTTCTAATACCAAATTCCTAGTTCAAAACCCTAATACTTCCGGGAATTCGCAACAAAGCCCTGTTGAGAAGAAAAGAAAGTCTGCGAATGATAAGGTAGTAAGAAACACTTGCTTTCTTAATAAAAATATTGTTGCCTCTCTTTCTTATCTAGATTGTTATTCGCAGGCTGATAAAAATACTGCTAATCCTCGCAAGAAATCTCGCAAAATTAAAACTGTTGGTTTTAGTGTTACTATTCCCCAATTAATTCCTGCAAGTGATGTTTCAACATCTTCGCAAACTGAATCTCCAGTTTTTGTCTGCGAGAACATCGCCATAAACATCCCTACTTCAACTGGTCCCCTTATAAATGAAATTCTTGAAGTTATTGCGAACGAAGTTTCTTCTCCTCCTACTATAGTTACTTCTCAAGTTAACTCTTCTTCAATTCCATTTATTACTTTTCCAGATACTTCATCTTCATATGATGTATTTGCTGCGAATGATTCAAATTTACAACTCTCCATCACCACCACTTTGTCGTCTGCATCTCTTCTTTCTTCTAAATAAACTTCAATAGGAATAGATATTGCCTTTAAAGTTTTATCCGACATTCTGGATGATGCTAGGAGATCTTCTACTGATCCAATTAAGCACGGTGTTTGTGAGGTTTTAAGTAAATATTTTGGTTCTGACCGAATGGTTTCGCAAGCATCATTAGAAAATGAAATTGAATCTTTAAAGGGAAGTCTCCAAGCCAAGACTTCAGAATGTGATACTCTTTATCATAAGCTTCGCAATTCATCACAAGACTGCGAGAATCTTCGCAGTAAAACTAAGGAATTAAAATGTATAACTCTTCTGCCTCTGTCTTTGATTTTTCTATTTCAATAAATTTTCTTCTTTCTGTACTCAATTCTTTTTAAAATCATTTGTTCGCATATTAAGCTTTAAATCAGACACGATTAGTGGAAAGGTTTAAATCTGAATCTGCTGCTGAAGAAGCCCGCGTTGAGAAGGATTCGTATATGTACCAATATAATCGATTAGATAACCTTCATACATATTCCATGGATCGAATATATAATCTTACCAATGAGAATGACCAACTAGTACAGAAGTTAGATTATTTAAGTAGCGAAATTTCTCGCCTTTCTTATTTGTTAACCCAAGCTAACCTAGCGATGAAAACTTTATCAGATGAGAATAAGACCTTATCCCAGGAGAAGCGTGGTTTCTCAAACAAGATGGTGATTTCCTCACAGCAAACAAGTATTCTTCAGAAAGTGTGTGATAGCCAAGAACAATCTCTTCGTTCGCTGAAGAATGAACTTAAAGAAATAACTGAATTATCTATCAATGAGAAAAATAAACTTATCCAGGGTAGGGTAGCTTTAAGTTTAAAGGCAAGCAAACTCAAAGAAAAATGTTCCCAATTAGAAAAATCTTGCTCTTTTTTAACTATGGAAAATACCTATCTCTTTTCCAAAGAAGAAAATATAAAATCTCGCTTGAAGGGCATAGTCGGAGATAAGTTTGATGATGCCATGGACCTCTGGGAGAATTCTTGCTTGTCATTAATTCAAAACTTAACTTCGCAAAAGGAAGGTAGTCATTTTGGATGCATTAACTGTTAATTTCTCTATTGAATTTCTTTATAAATCTTCTTGCGAAATATTTGCTTTAATATCTTCCATGTTTTACTTTTGTTTTTCGTAGAGTCTGAGAGGAAATTTCTTTCAACTATTTCTACTTTAAATGGTCAACTGGCTAAAATTCGCAAGGAAAATGGATTGCTTTCTTCAAATCTTGCTCTTTCCCGCGATCAAGCAGAAAGAAGATATGACTATCTTGAATATTTTAAAGATATGGAGATCAGAAATCGTGATAGGGCATTTCTTTGCCAAGTTCATCTTAGTGATGAAGTTCTTGTGAATGAAGCCTTATTGTCAAATTCTCTTCCTCCTACATCAATCAAGCCTTTAGAAGTATATGATGATGAAATTCCTCATCCCCTTGACACTGATCTTGAATATGGAAGTGGTGAAGAAGATGCTTCTCAAGAAGACCAGATGAATAAAGAAGAAATCCCTCCTGCAGAAGTAGTCGTTGGTGATGAAGCAACAGTTGTCGAAAAGTCGAATGAAGAAGAAACTCGAGCTGGTGATAATGAAGGAAATATTGGCGAAGATGATAACACAAGCAAAAATAATGAAACTGGAGAGGCTAACACTGAAGCTTGAGTTATGTTTTTGTTTTCTTGAATTATCTCCTTGCAAGTGATGTGCTTTTACACAACTTTAGAATTTAGTTATGTTTCTATTATTTGAAGTACTTGCGAGAAAGATAATGATATTTAATTTATAAATTCCCATACTTGCCCCTTTCATTATATTTCTTGGAATGAACAAATATTTCCTGCATTCTTAGGATAAAATAGTTAATGTATGGAATTATTCTATTAGTCTTATTTTGCCTTCCTAGTTAAAGGTCTTATTTTGCCAATTTTTGTTTCTTGCGACAAAATCGCAGGACGTCCTTACACTCAAATGTAATGACCCATTGATCTTTCCTTATCCTTATTTTGTTATTTTGTTGCGACAATATGACAGGCCTAAGTTTTCATGCGAGAACAAAGCTCCATGAAATTGCCGTCTTGCGATGAAATCGCAGGACGTCTTTACACTTTCATGTAAAAACCATTGATCTCATCTTATCTTTTTCTCTTGGATTTTTGCCTCTGTATGATTGTTGCACAAATATGACAAGCCTAAATATTCTTGGGAACATAAAGCCTCATGACATTTGCGTCTTAAGACACTTATCAGCTCCCTAATGGAGGGTGCCTCCCTTATCTTCCCCTTGGTTTCCCCTTCAAGGAGGCGTATATCGGCCATACAAGACTAGATCCTCCCATCCGGTCCTGACAACAACCAGTTGTTTTTCGCAGCCTCTTATCCTTTTTGCCTATATGTCTTATAGTTACGAGACTGCACCCTAAGTGGGGTTTTCTTTGGGCCGAGTGCATCATAGTCAATACTTGCCAAGAATGGCCGGGGTAGTTTCATACGCCCCAGGCACCCTTGGCTCAACCGTGTACCTCGACGCCTTGATCATACTTTGCACTCCTTAGGAGAGACCCTCAGTCGTCCAACTGTTAATATATATATATATATATATTTGGAAATACAAGGTATCTCTCCTGTATAGGTATCTCTCATGTAGATGGACCCCACCTCTACATGAATCAGGTTACAGCAGTGGTATAACCTTATCCCTGAGCTGTGCATACATATACCCCCTTATATGACGTACTTTAGGTCTTACATTTGCCTCTTGCGAAATTTTATCCGCGAACTAGGGTGTATGCCATACATGTTCGTCTCATTCTAATATTTCTCTTGCGAATATCACCATTTCTTATTTTTTATTTGTTATTGTAATCTTGAAGAATCTTGCAGCTACGATAAAAAGCTGCGATAAAAATAATCTTGAATACTCTCACATCTGCGATAAAAATAATCTTGAATACTCTCACATCTGCGATAAAAATCTTTCTCAAAATTTGTTACTGATAATATCTTTTTAGATATAGTCTATTCCATGGTCTTCCAAGTCTTTTACCAACATCTCTGCCCTCCGGGTCCATCAATTTATATGCCCTGTTCCAACTATCTCTTTAATGATATACGGTCCATCCCATTTTTTCACCAACTTTCCACCATTTTCCCGCTGATAACCTGGTGTTTCTCGCAGCACTAAATCTCCCGGTTGAAACTCACATTTTTTGACTCGTTTGTTATACTCTTGAGCTAGTCTGCGCTGATAATTTTCTATATGTTGTAAAGCATTTTCTCTCTTCTCCTCTAATTCATCAAGTTTACTTAGAATCATACCGGCACTAAGATTCTTTTCCCAAGCCTCACTTTTTGTTGTAGGAATAGCAACTTCTGTTGGTATAGTATTGCTTCAACACCATACGTTAGACAAAAAGGTGACATCCCAGTTGCTTCTATCCTAGTTGTGTTGTAAGCCCAGACTGCATTATGGACTTGTTCACACCGTGCTCTATTGTACCCTTCTAACTTATTCTTACTTCTTCTTTAATATGTTTGCGATTGTCTTATTTGTTGCCTCAGCTTGTCCATTAGCTTGTGGGTATAAAGGAGTATATTTTCCGCATTTTATTTTAAATGCATTGAGTAACATTTCTATATTTTTCCCCTCAAACTGTTTCTCATTATCAGACACCAACTTTAATGGAATTCCAAATCTGCAAATGATATTTTCAAATATGAATGTAAATATGTCTTTATCGCGAATATGTTGTACTGCTTTGACTTTTTCCCACTTTGTGAAGTAATATGTCGCGACAATTAAATATCTCTTCTGCCCTGATCCTGGTAAAAATGGTCCCACAATATCTAAGCCCCATTTTCCAAAAGTCCACACACTTCATGAAGATGATAATGGTGCCCCTGGTGCATGTATCTTCTTTCCGTGTCGCTGAAAATCTTCGCAGCGTCTTGAAAGTTGTTTTGTATCTTCATGCATATATGGCCAGTAATAGCCTTGCATTTTTGTTCTGTATGCCAAAGATCTTCCTCCGCTGTAATTACCAGCATCCCACTATGCAACATCTTTAATACTTTTTCTCCTTATTATCGTGTCAAACATCTAAGTGATGGCTCATTAAAAGATTTTCGATATAATACTCCATTCCTTAATTCATAATTTGTTGTACGACTTTTTAGTTTTTGTGCTTCTAATCTATTTCTTGGTATTTCTCCTCTTTCCAAATATGCATGAAGTTCTGTTCTCCAATCTTCGGTCCTTCGTCGTCATTTTCTATTATCATTACATCCACTTCTTCTTCTTTATTGATTGAAGGTGATATAAGTGTCTGAATTTTTATGCATCTCGCAGCTGGATTTGTCATCATGCTGGATATGAAGGAAAAAGCATCTGTGAGTCTGTTATCTTTTCTTGATATATGTCTCCACTTTATTTTTGGAATTTTCGCTGACAGATCTTCAACAAGTTTTTTGTATTTCTTTAAAGATAGATCATTTTTTGTGTATTCTCCTTTTATCTGGCGAATAACCAATGAAGAATCACTGGTAATCCTAGCATTTTCCAACTTCATCTCTATGGAAAATCTTAGGGCATGCACCACATCTTCATATTCCGTCTCATTATTAGTGGACGCAAATTATAATCGAAATGAAAAAGCCATTTTTTCTCCTTCTGGAGAGATAAAGATAACTCCAACTCCATTGCCTTCCCCATTTGATGATTTATCCACCAATATTTCCCATCTATTGGGTTCTGTTAATAGATATTTTGGGTCTCCATGTTCTTCTTCTATGTCCATCATTTCTTCCACAACTTCATCATCTTCTAGAGGAAACTCTGCTAAAAAATCCTCTACAACTTGTGATTTTGGTGAAGATAGTATTTCGTATTTGATATCAAAGTGTCCTACTTGTGCATTCCATCTTTCAACCTTGTCTAATCTTTTTGAGTTCCTCATTACTGATTCAATGGGCACCTTTGTTAATACTTTTATCTTATGTGCTTGAAAATAAATGCGAAGTTTAAATGTTGCATAAACCAATGCCAAAATTAGCTTCTCAATCTTCGAGTAGTTTCTATCTACAATATTGAATGTTTTGCTGATATAATAAATTGGTTTTTATACTCCTGCATCTACTCGCAGCAGCACTTCACTTAATGAATGAGAATTTGTCGCAAGGTAGATCAATAATTCTTCTCCTGGTTCCGCTTTCTGTAAGATAGATATGTTCATTAAATATTCCTTAATTACCTGAAAGGCCTTCTCATATTCATCTGTCCATTTGAATTTTGTACCCTTCTTGATTATACTGAAGAAATGTTTGCATTTGTCTGATGATCGCGAGATAAATCTTCCTAGCGAATCCAAAATCCCATTCAACTTTTGTACATCTTTTATTGTTGCTGGTGTTGGCATGTCGCGAATAGCTTGTACTTTCTCTGGATATACTTGGATCCCTTTTTTTGATATAATATATCCTAAAAGTTTTCCTGAAGCCACTCCAAAAATGCATTTTTCGGGATTCACCTTAATGTTGAAGTGTCGCATTTGATCAAAACTTTCCTTCAAATCCTGCACATGTTTTTTAGCTTCTTTACTCTTTATTGGCATGTCATCTACATACACTTCTAATGTATTGTGTATCCATCTTGCAAACACTTTCTCTACCATTCTTTGATACGTCGCACCAGCATTTCGTAAACCAAAATGCATCTTTTTATAATAATATAACCCTCTTGGAGCAAAGAACGCAGTGTGCTCTTGATCTTCTTCAGCGAGGGGAATCAGGTTATAACCTTTATATCCATCCAATGAAGATATTATTTCGTTTACCGCTGCTGATTCGACCATTTGAGGAATATCTGGTAATGGAAAACTATCTTTAGGACAAGCTTTGTTTAAGTCAGTAAAGTCTATACAAATTCTTATCCCCTTATTTTTCTTTGGAACTACTACCATATTTGCATCCAATCCGGGTATTTTGCTTGCCTTATAATTCCTGCATCAAGCATTTTCTGTAATTCTTCTTTTATTTGGGAATGGTAAGTTGTTGCGATTTTTCTTATCCTTTGTTTAAATGGTATTACATCCTTGTTAATTTCACACTTATGACATGCAACTGATGGATATATTCCGGGTATCTCATCCATATTCCACGCGAAGATATCCTTATACTCTCGCAAAAGGTTTACGGTTTGCTCTTCCTCATTTGCATCCATTTTAGTTCCAATTTTCAGCATCTTAGGTTCTTCCTCACTTCCAATATTTATTTCCTTTGTTGGCTCTGCTGCGGTGTAGCTGGCTTCGGGTTCTCCCATTGGTGTTGATGTTTTCATAACTCTCCCAGGTTCATCCCCATCCTGCGAAATTTCGCTGGGTACTCCTTTTCCTTATTTTGCTCTTATCATGTAAACTTTAAATTCTTCTTCTTTCTTTGCCTATTTTGCCATTTTTCTGCGAGCTTTTCGCAGCCTTGCACGTCCTTCATAATTCCTCACTTCAATTTGAAAACACAATTTCGCATGATCAGTATCCCCTCTGATTTTTCCAACCCCGCTGGGCATAGGAAATTTGATGCATTGATGCAACGTTGATGCTACAGCCTTGATTGCGTGTATCCATGGTCGTCCCAATAGCATGTTATACGGTGATTCCACATCTACCACATACAGTGTTACTTGTGTTTCTATCTCTCCTAGCGGAATTCGTACCACTATCTCGCCTTTAGGTTTTGTTATATATTTTCCGAAGCCATGAATATGATAAGTTGAACATGACATTTATCCATCCTTGTATCCCATTTTTTTAAACGCATGATAAAACATTATATCCACAGAACTTCCTGCATCCACCAAAGTTCTATTCACAGTCCATTCTTCCGCATACCTTGTTGGTTTGTCGCTTTTTATTGGTTTAGTGGACACCGTGATCACCAAAGGAGATGTATGTAAGTATTTCCGCTGATGTGAATGTGATTTGATGATTTTTCCAATCCTTTAACAAATATATTTTTTCTACCGTCATGATCTTCTTTCCATCAAAATCTCGTTTACGTATCCTTCTCTGATATTTTCATGGAATTCATTTACCATCGTCTTTGTGATTACGTTACACTCCAACCTTCTTTTACTCTCATTGATATTTATTACCTCTTCTCCCACTGATTTGTTGTTTTCTTTTATCATTTTCTTGATTTAAACAGCTTTCACAATAATCTCCACAATCTTCAACCTCCACAGTTTTCTACTTTGAATTCTTTCAAATCACAATACTAATTTTTGCATCAAAAACAAGGGAAAGGTCCATGTTTCTAGCGCCAATATGTAGTTGCAGGAATTCCTACACTACACCCCTCACAAGAATTCATAATAATTAACGCATATTTGAATATCAAAACAACACTTTTATTAATTGATTCTTAGAAATGTTACAAGAAATGGAAGAAATCAGTAATACAACCGCTCTCTTTAGACTTTCTCTCTCCTCAAATCTTTCTCAACACTCTAAAATTGATCTCTCCCTTCTGAGTCTATTAGTCCTCTTTATATAGGTAGTTACATAGTGGATGACAACTAAGATGTCCCTTATTTTCGGATCTGACTCGCGATACTCTCGCAGTAGTTGTAATATTAACCCTCGCAGGCGTTTGTAATCTTCGCATCATCATCACACTTTTCCCGTGTTTCAGTTATCGTCACCCGTTACGTCATTCTTTCAATCATTCTGTGACGTTCGCGGTGTGTTGTTGAAGAGCTCGCAGAATTGTCGCTGTAAATCTCGCAAGAGTACTGCTATGGCGATATGCTGATCCTACAGATATAATAGATTATTTTTTAGGAATTCGGTGGATGAATATCACGGTAAAATTAATCTATTTGCAGAATCGAGATAAGAGATAGTTGAAGCATCATATTCGTTCCGAGGGGTGTATAGTCAGGGAACAACGAATAGCGTGATGTCCTGAAGGCATTCAGCTCTCTAACAAACAGTTATGTCTAGAGAACCTCCCAATCATCAAGATTCTATACACGGTCTCTCTATATAGTCAGGGAACAATGTGCAGCGTGACGTCGTGAAGGCGTTCAGCTCTCTAACAAACAATTATGTCTAAAGAACCGCCCAATCATGAAGATTCTATGTAGAGGTGGGCCTCTCTATGTAGTCAGGGAACAACGAATGGCGTGACGTCCTGAAGGCGTTAAGCTCATTAACAAACAATTATGTCTATATAACCTCCCAATAATTAAGATTCTACATAAAGGTGATGATGAAATGTGTGAAGCATCGAACGCTCAGCCAGGGAGGCCTTTCGAGAAACATATTCATCATATCTCTCTGAGATGAACGCTCACTTAGTCAGAGATTGTGAAACGGTTCACGGATCGTAAAATATGAATCATTACATGCGTTCCTAAAGCCGGGTCAGAAACATGCAGTATCATGATTTTACAATTTTGACCTTTGTCGAAAATCCACCATCAACACATACCAACCGAAATATCTTCATATTCTTCAATCTCCTTCAAATATGGGTCAAAATCGATGTCATGGACATCCAAAGAGTCTAACTTCTCTCTCAACCTATCCAAAAACTATTCTTTATTCCCTTTCTTTGTGTCCTCGAACTCGTACCGTGTCGTAGTTGGCAATGTATCAACCCAACCAATATTTTTTTCAAGTTTTTTGGCCAATTCCAAAATCGGGAAATGGTCAGGTGCCCACACCTACATTCAAAATTAAAAGTAAAATAAAGTAATAAAAAAAAAACTCTAGAACGTATCAGGATCGGCACAAAAAAAAAAATCGTATCAGCCAAACCTGACGAAACTAAAATCCCAATACAGAGTTCAGGTTATAAGGTTTATCATTAATAAGCCGAAAGTGGATAATCACTAACTAATCTCTTTAGTATGTTAGGTTCGACGCAAAATAAAAAACATGATAGGCCGAACATGATAAGTTTGAACTCACAGTGTTGTTTTCGCTTATAATCTACACTATTTTTCCGGATTCGCAACTAAAATTCGTAACGGCCAAGCAGCCGTTACGAATTTTTCTGTTACGAAAAACCGTTACAACCTGGTTGTAACACGCTGAAGCCCTTGATGTCAGCCGTTACGAATCTTAACAAGATAATTTTTTATGCGTGCTACTCACACGCTTGGTCACACTAGAGCCGGGTAACAGGTGTATTTGCGTGCGTGCCATTCGGCCGTGTGCTATTTTTTTCCACCCAACATGAATTACACTAGAGGATAATTTCACCCTTGAAGATATGATTTTCTCCCCCTTTCTCATCGAGTAAACCGCATTTCTCTTTTCCCTTTCTCTCTTTTTTTGTCCCCGTTCTCATCGAGTAAACCCCATTTCTCTTCTCTCCCCCCTGAATATTCAGATTTGCAGATTAACCACATCTAATTTTAGTTCTTCTCAACTAAAGATTTCAGTTCTTTAATCATCATCATCATCATCGTCATCATCATCAGTTTAGGGTTTCGATTTCAGTTTTATCATCACCAATTTTAGGGTTTTATCTAGTCTGTTATCAAATCATCTGATCTTTGAAGAATTGATCTTCAATCGTCTTTTAAGTGAGTTTAGGTTTTCGATTTCACAGATCTCTGTAAGTATTTATCATCTGTAGGATTTCATTTTGTAAATTAGATTTTAGGGTTTCAGTATTTCAATCGATTTTAGGGTTTTTTGCTACTCGTCTGATTTGGTATTGAAATTCTTAGGGTTGGGTTTGATTCTCTGCAGACGAAGCCCATATTCAATTAGGGTTTGATTTGAATCGTTGTAAGCAGACTAGAAACCTTCTCTATATTATGTACATAGTTATTATTTATGATCAGTCAATCTGAACTGAGAGCATATTAGATTTCTGATTTACGATTTCCAGTTGTGGTATGTATTGTTCATCGCATAAATAGGGTTTAGTGTTAAGTTTATGTCTCTTTAATAATTTTACATGACAGGTGGGGTTTAGTCTAATGGAAATAATTTTGAAAGTTTTCATGTAACTCATCTTTAAGTGTATGAATCAAGTATCAATATTTTTTGAACATGTATTCATAAATCCAGTCAGTTTCACTGATATGATAGTATATGAGTTTAGTATAATTTTTTTGATTTGTTTTGATAGTAGTTTGCTAAATATGTGTGCTGTCAAGAATTGTTGCTAATGTCATTGTTTGGATTTACAGATGCCAAGCTTTTGATTGGTAGGAGATTCAGTAACACCACTATCTAGGGTGATATCAAGCACTGTTCATTCAGGGTATTATCCAGTACAGATGACTAGCCAATGATTGAGGTCTCATACAAGGGTGAGGAGAAGTAGTTTGATGTTGAGGAGATCTCTTCATTTGAAGGTCATACCTGAAGAAGTGTGGGGTTGTGGGTTTTCCATAAGAGTGTTGGATATAAGTAGAAATTATATGCATGAGATTCCTTCTCAGATTGGTTCTTTAAGCTCTATCCAGGTATACTCTTTAGCATATAGTATTGGTTCTATTCGGTTTGAAGGGGATTGCCATTTTATTGTTTTATAATTTGTAGAAACTGCTACTCAATGAAAATGGCATAAGAGATGAATGCATTAGCTGAGAAGGTGTTGTGTCGTTGAAATCTTTAACATTTCTAAATTTAAACCACAATGGGTAGGTTTCTTTTTTTCATCCATGAAAATAGAGCATGATTTGTTTGTATACTGAATTATGTGGTGCTATATGTATCTTGTGCAGTTTAACTTCATTAACATCTGGATTGAGTGGTTTGGCCTCTCTAACGCAACTTCATGTTGCAAACAACAAGCTGACTAATTTTCCAGTTGAAATTGGACTTCTAACTCGTCTGAAAATCTTGAAAGTAAACAACAAGTAATACTCATGTTTATAACATCTTCACTTTGTGAATTTCAGTAGTTAAAGTAATCGCTCTCTAAGTTATTCATGTTATTGCTAAATTCTCTTTTGGTGGCAGGATAAGCTCAGTTCCGTCGCATATATGGAATTGTGTCTCCCTTGTCGAAGTTGTATTATGATCTTGGTTTTGTGATCCAAAAAAATTTCTTAGTGCAGGTTGATCTTGCATCCAATCTTTAGGTAGACTTGCCTGACACAGTTGGGAGTTTACGGAATCTTATGGTACTCCAATCTTCTTTTTTCCTACCATTGTCAATTATCTGAAATTCCTATCATAATTTACTTAGTCACATGTTTGTGTAGGCTCTGCATATGATGAACAATGCATTTGGGAGTCACAAGCCAGTGGATCATTCACTGTTTCCAGAGATGTATATGGTGAACAGTTGGGTAGAGCCGTAAAGGAACCAAAATCAGTTACTCCTCAAACAAGATCAGGTAAGCAAATACTTCAGTTTCTTGTTATTTTTGTTTGTTTATTGGGTTCAATTGATGTTTGTTCGGTTTTCTAGTGTTGTCCGTGTTTCGATTTTGCAGTTGGAGTACTTGGAAGAGAGGAAGATACAAAATCTTGTGAAGAAGAATTCTTAGTACATTAGTATCGTTACAAACTCTTCTCTTTTCAGTTTCCAGGGTAATCTGCAGTCTTCTAATGTTCGTGGAGCCGTATGAAAACTACCCAAGTGGTTATGCTCTTAAAGATTTACACCATGGGTGAGATCTCTACAACCTAAGAATTATAATTCTGGTGTCCTTGCTTTATCCATGCATGAATGATATTTGCTTTAGCATATGTGACACCAACAAATAAAACATATAGCCGTGACATGCAATGATGTTGATGTCGCTTGTTTCTGTTAGCTTACGGATCATCATTGATCTCAACTGTCCATATTTAGACTTATGGGTGACATTATGAAAGATTATGTAGTTCTGATTGTTCTGTAATTTGTTGCAGGCTGTGTAGGAAAGTTGCGAGTTCCTCCATATTGTGTGAATATGTTCCAGAGAGAAAACCATTTTACAGGTAATGACAATGCACGTGCATCTTGGAGGGTTGAAGGAGTTGATGTATAGCAATCTCCCGTAGGAGTAATTTTAGTTGCTGAAATATTGTGTGAATATGTTCCAGAGAACCTGATCTTGGAGTTGAGTGATGGATGCTCAGAACCTGAAGTTGGTGATGGATGCTCGTTATGCCGGTAAGACACGCTTATGAAAGGCTTTAGCAATCTCCCGTAGGAGTAATTTTAGTTCTCTTACTTCCTTGCAGCAGTAACCTCATAACTTCTCCCCTCTAGTTTTTATGTGCATACTTTCAATATCTAAGTATTTTATTTTTGTGTTTGCAGGTTAATTGAAGGATGCTCTGCTGCAAGTTTGGAGCAGAAAGGTTGGAGAACAAGGCAGTCATTAGGTTAGGAAGCAGTTGCGATCAGCTGTAAGTTTCTATGTATTTTCTAAGTTAGAAGAATTTGTGAGCATAGGAAGTTTCTATGAACTGAACTTAGTAAGTTTGTATGTGTTCCCTTAGTATTTTGATACTTAACAAAAAAAAATTGTACTTGGGAGAATTTATGTTTTTTTTTTTATATCAACTGATTTGAATGTGATATGAATTGATTAATTGTGTAATGAATTTGATTTAAGAAAATATTGTTGTTGTGGAGGATGGAATGAAAAGAGTATGCAGGTATTTGGAATTCTGGCATATTTCTGGCCGGTAATGAGCTCCCGGTCAACATTGACATGGTCAAAATTGGCCATTGTTGACTGATTTTGACCAGGTCAATATTGACCGGCAGTAACTTTTTGGTGTTACAAAAAAATTCGTAACGGCTTCTTGATGTTAAAAAATATATTTGTAACGGCTCCTGCGTGTTACGACAGTGTCACGTAGTAACGGCCGATGTCCATTACAAGATCCGTTACAAAAAAATTATAACACCGTGTTTCGTAACGGTCAAGTACCGTTACGACCCCATTTTGTAACGCTTTAAACCGTTACGATTCGGGAAAAATGGTGTAGTTTTTCAATTATAAGCCGAACATGACACTGATGCTAAAATAAATAAATTGTGTTGCATAACTAAGGAAACGATGAAAAAAATGATATTGGATTGTCAAGAATTACCTGAGGCATAGTGAAGTTTCCTCCAATCTTTGTACTTGCCAACCTAGAGGTGGACGCAAGTTGTTCGAGTAGGTAAGCTAGCACAGCGGTTCCCCAAGCGTACTTGTTAACGGTAACAAGATCCTTTACCAATTTGAGATAATTTGCATTCACCTTGTTTGCTGTAAGGTCGAGAAAGATATCTCTGCGTAGAGTATAAAGCATACGGTTCCAGTTTTCTTGACTTTGATCTTTTCCATTACCAACTCCCTACTCTTTACTTTCTCCTCTGTGTTCCTAAATTCCTTTTTATGTTAGTAAGCTTGATCTTCTTAATCTTCTTAATTCTCACACCGCTTTCCTGAACACAATCTACATCTTTAACGGCACGACAAAACTCCAAACCAGTCTTCATTTCATCCCAACCGAGAAATTCATTGAACAACTTGTATAGCTCATCCCAACTCATATCATAATAGTGATCACCCACACTTCCCCCCTTCACTTTAAGGCTTATAATCTTATTCACATCATCAAGGATGATTGTCATCTCTCTAAAAGGTAGTTGAAATGTGTAAGTCTCCGGAAAAAATCTCTCGGCAAAGACGGAGGTTGTCACTCTATCACATTCCTGATGTCCATATTGAATCTCATGCCATAAGAGAGAGGATTATACTTAAGAAACCACCTCAGGAACCTCTTCAAATAATTTCCACTGCGCATCCCTTTGGTGTCTCAATACTCGGACCGCATCGTTATGATCAAGTGTCTCATATATTCTCTTTGTCCAAGATTCGGCATAACCAATCAACACCTTTCCTCCATTTTCAGAATACCATAGGGCAAAACATTTTATGGAGCGGGATTATGTTATCCTCATGAGGAATGTGTAAACCTGTAACCTGTGGTTCAACAAGCTTCTTCTCTTTCTGGGGTTTTTTTTGAGGTTTTGGTTCTTCATTAACATCATCTTTGTCTTCATCATCCTCTCCTCTTTCTTCTTGTCATCCAACTCTTTCTTCTTCTTCTTTTCTTTGTATCTCTGGTAGTGGTTCACAAATTTCTAGAGAGGCGTCTTGTCATTTCCTTTGCATCCTGCTCCAAATTTTGTGTTTCCTTCTCCTCGAGGATCGAGAGTTTTAAAAGGATAAGGCGTTACCTCTATCTTCTTCTTTTTTTTGCTGCATTTTCCTAAAACAAATATAAAACTTAATTAATAATTTGAGCCACAAAGTAAAACGATGAATTAACTCGAGTATAAAACTATAATAGATATGAATTGAAATGAAATAGTTTAGTTAAGTGTTAGAGCATAGCTCGGTTGAACCCACCAAGCGTTGGTATGTCGAGTTTGGTTGTCATATTTTAGTGAATCAAAACTAATTTAAAGAGTCTCTTGATTATTTATTAGAGTCAATCTTGAAAGTATTACGATATGCGACATTACAAGTATTACGTGAAGACTTGAAGAATGTGAAGAAGTAAGGAGCTACAACCACGACATCATCCTTCCACTTGAGGTTAGTAATATTTGACTTGAACTGTTGCATTCCCTAACATATCTTTCAAGTCGTGCATATTGATAACATAACTGCGAAGCTGTGAATGATTATACTCTAGTTAGACATAGTATTAAGGAATACAATACGAAGTATAACGCTTATCTTTTGAACTTCGTATATAAGACATCGACATAATCGTATGAATGCTATTGTGATTATGTATGGGTATGGGTGAAGATTTCATCCTATGAAATAATGTTTTACATTCGTTTAAAGGAAGTAAATTCATGAAATTTTTTTATGAATCGAAAGGGAAATCGCTAGGCTTATTAGTATTGTTATTCATTGCAAATCTTTTGAATTACCAATATGTGTGTTTATTATAACCGCTCATAACTTGTTTACCTATCTTGGTAAAAATATTCACAAGGCCTGACTTTTGTATTGGTATGACTTTTATTAGTGAAACCGATCTTAAGTAATCACCTGAGATGGTATGATCGATTTGTTGTAATTGGTATGACCAACTGTAGACATTGGGGAACCGATCCTAGTAAGAGGTGCAACCTATCATAAAAGGGGAATCGATCCTATAAATATGTGTACCACTTTTTTAGTTATTGGGAACCGATCCTATGAACATGTGCAAAAATACAAGTTAGATACTATATATATGTGGGAACCGATCCTAGTACCTAGTCAACCAAGTTTTGGTAACTAGCGTGACTAATTCTAGTACCCACATGGAGGTAGAACCGAAACTTGTTTTGGTAGAACCGTGAAACCAATGATTGGTGATTTGATAGGATAATCAATCACATAGTTCTTGGAAGTCAGATGAAACAATTCTAAACTTTTTTGGAAGTGTGGCAAATCGGTTCCAAGATGGAAAATATGAAAAAGAATTTACCAAGTAAAGATGTCGACATACTTTGAACGTGTGCAGTAACGCTTATCTTTTATTGTTCAAATATATTCTTCAATAACTAAAGGAGAATCTCGGATCGAAATAAATTGAGAATCTTTTAATTAAGGTTTTTAGTTTTATATGCTTTTAATTTCCAACAATTAAAATGCATATCTTTAGAAAATAAAAATTGGTAATGTGCATTTACTAATTGGATATTTTATACTAAGATTTTGGTCAAAGCATTTCCAAGAATTATGGAAACCGAATTCGGTAATATATTGCATATCTTGAGAATATTTTGATTTTGGAAATTCCTTGGTGTCCAAACTTCCTTGGTCTATAGATATTGAAGTTTGCATTTCAAGCAAACTAATCCTCAGAGCCAGTAAAACTACCTAGTTGTGTTGTTACTGGTGGAGCCGCCTATTCGGAGAGAAAAGTAACCTAATTAGGAGAAATCTCTTATGGACGCTCAGTTTAAAGACTTCTTTGGGATTGAGAAGCTCTATAAGTACCGTCGGCGGGAAACTAGATAGTTGAAGTTTATTAATAGTTTTCGATTGATTTGATTGACTAATGATTGTTGAACTTTGATTGCACCTAGTTTGTTTATGCTTGAGAATATTCTCTTCTGATATAAGATTCATTCAAACTAGATTGAAGTTTCGACGGGGATCTTTAGACTGTTTGTAGATCTAAAGATGTCTTGTGATAATCCATTGTTAACAGTCTCCGTTCTGTGTGTGATTGATCACAAGAGATTCAAGTTGATTGTGTGCAGGTGTTTATTGAAGATATAAGAAGATTTGAAGACAAAGAATATTTTTGGGTTCATAATCTTTGGTGTGCACAATACTTATTTCGGATGGAAAAGGATCCAACTATAATCGGTTTATCTTTGTGATAGATTTGATTGATTAATTGAGTAGATCGACATCAATACAATTCTTTGTGATTAAAAGTATTGATTACAAAATCTTGACAATTACTTTTATACTCCCTCCGTCCCATTTTAGATGAAGGGAAAGGGTTTTTTTCAAGTCCCAAATTACATGAAGGTTTTCATATTTTTCCCTAAACTTTCCTGATTTTCCCATGCTTTGGAATCATACATAAATATAAAGTATAATATAAGTTCAATTTCCCAAATGAATTTTTTAAATAATCCACTAGATTCCAAATCCACACTAAAATTTAGGAATTAAAAACTAAAAATTTAAATATTTTACAAGATATTAATGAGGGTAGATTTGGAAAATATATAATCTCTTTCTTCTTTCTTAATATGTGTGAAAACACCTTTCCCTTCATCTAAAATGGGACGGAGGGAGTAGTTGTTATTAGATAGAACTAAGGACCTGACAAAGGAGTTTATTGGGATAAACGGAAGAGCCTTTGTCAAACTCATATCACTTGATTGAAAAGAGTTGTTACCGAACAGATTTGTTGTTCCTTTACTGTTTGGAATACGAACCAAAGGAATTGTTCCAATTGCGTGACTTACTGCAAGTTGGAGGCGCAGGGATACAGACAGAACTAGGTGAACTATAGGTTTAGTTGCTTGGTCTCAACTATACGAAGTTGGTTTAGATTTTGTATAGCATCTTAATCCTAAGATTATTCAATTCTGGACAAGGTCCGGGGTTTTTTCTGCATTTGCGGTTTCCTCGTTAACAAAATCTTGTTGTGTCTTTTACTTTTATATTTCTGCAATTATAATTGTTTATTATAATTAGAAGTAAAATACACAAACATTAATTCATATTTACTTGATAGCAATCCTATTGTGTTTGGTTAAGTCCGAAACTTTTATCAAGTAAACATACTTCGTTGTTGTATTGTCTCGATCTTGTATCCATAGTCAATCACACAAGTTATCTTGTTGTCGTATGTCTCGATCTCGTATCCATATATGATCACACGAAGTGTAAACCGAATAGTTGTATTGTCTCGACTCAGTCCATAGACAATCACTTTCGTAGAAAGGACTTATTGGTGGAAAAGTTTTAGATTGAGGTATATTTGGGTACCCTCGTCTTTTCATTAAGTGTCGTGCATTTTCTTCATTTTTGTCGTGTGGTTTTGGAATTTATCGACTGACAAAGATATAAAATTCACAACACTAAACAAAAGTTATTATTTGTGAATCTTTAAAAACAATAGCCCAATTCTGTTACTACTATTGTAAAAAGTTTGTAAAAAAATTTAATGTAAATCAACAGGTTCGGCTAACCCGAAATACCAAATATAAGCCGAACTCAATAACTATCATTTGATTGATAAACACATATAGTTGTTCGGCTTATAACTGAAAAAATCTTATCAGCCAAACTTCTACACTTATACGATTTATGAATTCCAAACAACATATATTCAGATCAAAATTAATACTACCAAATCAGCCGAATCTCTAATGCACTTGTAGGACCAGAATACCGCCACAACGATATTCTTGTGATATTAACAACGCTTCAGCGATATTAACAACGCTTCTACAATATTAACAACGTTTCTGCGAGAATATCGCAAGTATTTTATCAACATCTGACGAGTGTTCCAAAATTGCTTAAGGAATGACATAATGACTGACGAATGAAGAAACATGTGATGATCTGCGATAGTTATAAATTTGGAGAGAATGAAAGATAAGATTATCGCGATTAGATCGCAATGTAAATCAGAGATAAAAGGAAGACTTAGCTGTCATCCATTATGTAACTACCCTATAAATAGAGACCCAATATGTACAGAAAAGGATGATGTATTTTTTAGAGTTGAAAGATTCTTGAGGAGAGAGAAACTTCAGGAGAATAATTGTAATCTTGATTTCTTCCAATTCTGTATACAATTTTGAGAACAAAATAGTAAAGTTTCATTTTTAATCTTCAATTGAGAGTTGATTTTAGCAAGATCTTAACAAGGGTGTAGTGTGGGATTTCCTGCAACTACATTTTGGCGCCCTAAACAGGGAGAATCAAGTTAAAAAAAATCTCTAATTACAACTTGAAGATTTGAAGGAATTGAAGAAATGGCTGAAAGAAGAAGAAGAAATACATCAGAACCACCAACAACTGTGAGGAGGAGTAAAAGACTTGCAGGTGGAGAAACAAATGAATTAGGAGAATCTTCAAGGATAAGAACAAAAATAAATAAAACAAGGATTAAAGGAGAAAATAAAATTCCACAACCAAATCAACAAACACCGATACAGGATAGAAATGTGGATTATGATAGGGTAAGTGTGCATACTTGGAGATCGGATTCAATGGAAGAAGCAGAAAATCAACAATTAAGAGACGGAAGAGGAGAAGAAAGAAATCAAGGAGTGGTTGACAGATTAATTCATGAAGAAGGTAAAAATGAAACAGTAGGTGATCTAAGACAAAGAATACAGGAGGAAAGAAGGTTAGAGGCGGAAGAACGTGCAAATTTAACAAGACAAAATCACGAGTTGAGAATGGAGAATCTGAGGTTACAAAATAGAAGATCAAGAAGTACTACTAGATCAAGTTCAAAATCATTCAGAGAAGAACCAAGGAGAAACTCCCTTATGAGAAATGTTAGAGAAAACATACAAGAATAAACGCAAAATCCAAATGGAGAACGGTGTCATGGAGAAGAAAGGGTAATTGATGATCGCTATGATTTACGCGGTGAAACTTTGAATGAAAGACGAAATAATAGAAATCAAGGAGATGAGAATAACCAAAATGATGAAGAAAATCGAGAAGAAGGTAGAAGAATATTACATGTGTGAGAGAATGTAAGAAATCAAAGAACCATTAAGAATGAAATTGAAAGACATTATGCTGAACAAGCACGCTTAGCTTGCGAAAGAGAAAGGTTGAGAGCAGAAGTGGAAGAACATGAGTTTTAAGAGGCAATACTGCAAAATAACCATGATAATCGAGAAAGGAGACGCACACAAAATCGCAATAATGATAATGTTCAAGAGGAGTATGACAGACACTACTCCAAATTCCTGGATTTGTAACATACCTGAGCCGTTACTAAAACGGGTTGTAACGGCTCATGGCTGTTACAAAACGGGGCGTTACATTTTTTTTGTAACGGCAATGTAGCCGTTACGAATTTGGTTGTAACGACCCTTAGTAACAGGAGTGGACCGTTACGAACCCGCCACGTGGTAACAGCTCAGGACCGTTACTAATTTTTTCGTAACAAGAACGTCGTAACATCTTAGAGCCGTTACTACATGGCAGGTTAGTAACAGGCCGGAGCCGTTACTACGTGGCAAATTGAAACGGTTTCTAACCGTTACGAATTTTTTCGTAACAGTAAAAAATTACTGCCAGTCAACCTTGACCTGGTCAAAATTGGTCAATATTGACTAATTTTGACCAGGTCAAGCCTGACTGGCAGTTCATTTTCTTCCGGAAATAAGCCAAA
Organism: Papaver bracteatum; assembly: GCA_023529315.1. Taxonomy (NCBI): domain Eukaryota; kingdom Viridiplantae; phylum Streptophyta; class Magnoliopsida; order Ranunculales; family Papaveraceae; genus Papaver; species Papaver bracteatum. The sequence continues at coordinate 1,174,663 of JAJJWX010001985.1, forward strand.
ATTATAAATTCAATACCCTGCATACACCTTTCAATGCATTCATCATCCACATTCAATAATATGTTTTTGAATCAATTCATTTCATATTCAATCCATTCATATAAAAAAGAACTGAATTTTTTCTAAGTACCAAAATTTTTCTAAGCATCAAATTTCTAAGGGAACACATGAAAACTTACTAGATGCCTACATAGAACTTACAAAATTTGAAGCTGCTAAGAGACCTAATGATTGCATGAACTTAATCATGGACTGATTAGATCCCAGATCCTGAGAGTTTTGTCAAGCGAGGAGGTAGCCAAGCGAAACATACTTGGACTGAAGCGAACATCAGTGATCAGCAAGTAATGCTCTTCTAGAGTTGTTTTAGGCTTGAAGGTGTTCTTCTGAAGTTGTTTTAGACTGCAATTGAAAATTAACCGAATAAGTTTATGTTAACATTAAAACATGGTATATTACATCTGGCCTTGTACATAACAATAATTCCAAATACACTAGCCTACACCTTTTTATCATGCCCACCACTGGCGAGTAGCTTCTCACCACTCCCAAGCCTACATGGAACATCCAATACAAAATAACAAAATCATGCTCGGAAGATAAGATATGCTAGTTATCTAAATTTTGGGTTTTAAGGATACCTGTTGGAATGATTGCAGCATCTAAACCACCATCAAGAATCATATCCTACAGTATCTCCATAAATTAGAAAAGATATTCATTAAACAGGTAAGGATAATTCTGGCTCACCCTTTCAATTTTGAAACTATTAAAACAAGCTCTAGTCTATGATTGACAAAACTAAGAATTAATTGCAACCTGCTTCGCCTAACATATCACATAAAGTAAACTAAAAAACAGAGTTTTGTATTATACCATTGTTCATGCTTTCCTCGGTATCGCCAGGATCATTATCTTCCTGATGAAAAGTGTCGTGCCATCCATGTACCTCTGCTTTATTCCCAGTACCTTGGCTTAGAGAATTGTCACCATATGACGAAGACACGCGTTGACACACTACACTTGGACTTCCAGCTCTGTGTGCACCATCAGTTAATGGACATCCTTGTGAATTGAGCAAACCCCTTGGACAGTTATCTTCATTAGAGCTAGGAGTAGTAGTTGGAAAGATAGTACTAGCAGACCTAGTGCTTCCAGACCTGAATCGGCTACTGCTACCACCAACTTGATGTCTTGGCATATTTGTTTACAAGAAAATCACTTTGAAAAAGATTAGAAGCCATAACACAAAAACCTATAGAGATAATATCACTATCAATACTAACACCGAAGAATAGAAACTATAAACATCTGGTTAAAAAAAACTTTCAATCATTGCAAGATGCTCTAAATTACGAAACTATAATGCATCACGGTAAATGTACAATCAAACTACAAATGTTCTACCAAAACAAATAATCCCTAACAAGAAAATATGAGAAGAATTTATGCCAAATGGAAACTTTGCTTTAAATCCATAAGATGTAACTAACGTTTAATCATTCAAATATTACAATCCTCTACTAATAAAACAGAAGTCCAAACTCAGCACATAACACAACGAATGTCTCTAGTACTTAATATATGACTCTTATGTATATCTGCAAATGAGGTAGTACTTAATTTTAAATGGAGAGTTTGAGAAATGATAACCCCAAGCTCACCACTTCAACCCACATAGTCAGTACATTAGATGCTTATAAGGAAAATCAACACCAAAAAACTTTAAAAGAGTCTTAGTTAGGCATACAATCACTCCACTCAACGAATTTTCTACCATATAATACAAGCCTTCTAATCAAACAACACAATTACACATGCCATAATCCAAAGCTACAGAACAATCAATCTAAGGAAGACATACAAATAACTTACTGCCATCAAGTTATCAACACATAGAAAATTCCTCAAGCCTTGCTACCAAACAAATCCTACCATCATTCATCACCAACAACAAAACCTAACCAACAAAATAATTATCATATCCTACTCAACTGTTGACATCAACTGTACCTGATATTTGTAAAATCAAACTCATAAGTAATTGAGAGATCCACCTGAACTCAACAAATAAACAAAAAAAAGATTAAAACCCAATGATAAAAAAACAAAAAAAAATTAAACTGAAACCCTAACTCACCTGATCTTGTTTGTAAAATCAAACCTTAGAAACTCTGAAATGAGATATTAACCTGAAATCAAAGAATAAACTCTGAAATGTATATACATTAGAACTGAGAGTCCACATGCTCTACTTTAACAGATATATTTACACACCTGCCCTATCCCTAGATTCTACAAGTGATAAATTCGTAACCCTAGATTAATCATAAAGTGTTTCAACTGAAATATGTTACTAACGTGTTGATTGACCCAAAAATTTCATGTTTCAAATAGAATTCCCAATTCTCAAAACCCTAAAATAAAAAATTCAATTTTACAGAAATCCTAAATTCAATATTGAGATTAAACAAAAATTAAACAACATAGATGTGATCATACAATGAAAAATGGAATTGGGTTTAAATAAATTACCGTTTTGAATCACCATGATCTTTATTTAAGCACCTTTGATGGAGAAAAAAAACTCAACTTCTCTGAAATTCGTGCTCAAACTCATAAGTAATTGAGAGATCCACCTGAACTCAACAAATAAAAAAAAAAAGATTAAAACCCAATGATAAAAAAAAAAAAAAAAAATTAAACTGAAACCCTAACTCACCTGATCTTGTTTGTAAAATCAAACCTTAGAAACTCTGAAATGAGATATTAACCTGAAATCAAAGAATAAACTCTGAAAGTATATACATTAGAACTGAGAGTCCACATGCTCTACATTAACAGATATATTTACACACCTGCCCTATCCCTAGATTCTACAAGTGATAAATTCGTAACCCTAGATTAATCACAAAGTGTTTCAACTGAAATATGTTACTAACGTGTTGATTGACCCAAAAATTTCATGTTTCAAATAGAATTCCCAATTCTCAAAACCCTAAAATTAAAAATTCAATTTTACAGAAATCCTAAATTCAATATTGCGATTAAACAAAAATTAAACAACACAGATGTGATCATACAATGAAAAATGGGATTGGGTTTAAATAAATTACCGTTTTGAATCACCATGATCTTTATTTAAGCACCTTTGATGGAGAAAAAAAACTCAACTTCTCTGAAATTCGTGTTCTTCCTTCAATAATATCTAATCATCTCCAAAAACACTTAAAATCCACTCGATCTATCACTATTATACTCGATCTACTACTATTTCACTCGATTTCACTTGAAAATCACTGTCTTGAAATTTTTGAAAACCTAGGTCTAGAACTCCAAGGTTACCAAACCTTGTTTCATGAAGAAAGGTATGAAATCTAATCGATGCTTTACTGATTCTCTTCTATCTTGTTTTTTCAGGATTTTGAGTATCTGTTTTTTCTTCCTGTGTAGAGAGATCGAGAGAGAGAGGAAGAGGCAAGATGAGTCGGAGATAAACAGAAATAAAAAGAGAGAGAGAAGAAGAAATATGGTAGAGATATTATTTTAGGGTTTTATGATTGAGGTGCATCTCGAGACTAGAATGAAGGGTATAGATATTAGTTTAGGAATACACGGTGTAGATGAAACATAATACCGCGTATGTGAATGGCACACGCACATACTCAAGGTGTTACTACCCAAGTGTGACCAAGCGTGTGACTCGCACGCCTATAAAAAAATTCGTAACGGCTTACAAATATTAGTAACGGCTTGACCCTGTTACGAATTTTTAAGAAATTCGTAATGGCTTCTGCCTGTTACGAATTATTTGTAACGACCATTTGTAATGGGAAATATGTAACGGCTCCTAAGCCATTACGAATTCCTGTTACTAATCCAGGAATTTGGTGTAGTGAGAATACGGAGAAGAATAGAAAAACAACGAAGAAAAATGATGAGAAATGAAGAAACTCGCGGAGAAGAAATTGGAAGACATAATCAAATGCGAATTTTATAAGGAGGAGAAGATGAAAATCGCAGAAGAAGACAAGATAACGATGTAGATGAGGATATACAAACTCTCGAAGAACGCGAAATACATGAACGCAGGAGAAGGGAAGCTACACTAAAAAGTCCAATAGAACAAAATTCAGCTGCGAATGAGCAAATTTTAAGGGAATTAGCAGAAATGAGGGGATTGATAAATAACAGAAGAGAAGGTGGTAGAAGGCAACTTGATGAAGCTATTGAGGAAGCATCGAGAACTCCATTCACACAAGAAGTGCAACTAAGAGGAATTCCCCCAAAATGCAATTTACCAGCATTAAGCAGTATTTTTTATGGGACTACCTGTGTTGTTCAACATGTCAAGGCTTATGTTAGGTGTATGCTACAGTGGGAGAACCATGATGTTGTATTATGCAAGTATTTTGCGTCCAGCTTAACTGGCGAGGCGCTAAAATGGTTTTAGGGATTTCCAAAAAATACTATAACCTCTTTTGATCATTTGCAAGCTACATTTCTGGGAGCATACATAAGCAACAATTCATCGCGTCCGGGTATTGAAGATGTGTTTGGATTAAAGCATAGGGTTGGCAAGAGTCTGAAACACTTAACCATAAGATAGAAAACAATGTGTAGCGAGATGGCAGGAAGAGTAGATGAGAGATATCTTATTTTATCTTTCATCAATGCAATGTTCGCGACCAATCTGTTGTACATACAAATTTTCAGAATCAAGAATACAATCACTATGACAGAGTTGCGAGAATTACAAGAGGAGTACATTGTTTTGGAGGAGAAACAAAATGAAATGGAATCATATCTAGTCGCAAATACTAGCTCAACAGCACCAAATGGAAGTTTACTCCCTAAAATGATTAACAATGTGGCGAGCACCTCGCAGAATCAACCAGAGAAAGTAGTAATTAATAACCAGCAGAAATTGGTAGCCATGAGAAGTCGCGATCAAGAAGAGTATGAAAGGGAGAAGAATTATTACAATCGCGGAGGAAATAATAAAATTCAAAGGCTTGATCAACCCCAAGAGACTTATGGTGGACAGAGGCAAAATAGTTTTAGAGGTCAAGGTAATCAGGAGATAATATGGGAGGAGATTAAGATGCCACCTTTGAATACTAGTATAGAAAAAATTTGGGAATCTATCATTTTGATGGAAAATATACCATCGCCATGGAATATGGGAAAAGAACCACATCCGAATAATCGTAATCAAGAATTCTTCCCTTATCATCATTTTCATGGTCATTCCGTAAATGATTGCAGAAATGTGAAGAGAATAATTCTAAGGATGATTGATCAAGGAAAGTTAAATCATTTTCTAAGAGGACACCAGCAATCGCAGCAATTACCACCACCACCAGATAATCGCAGAGTGAACACTGTAAAAGGAGCAGAAACCTTTGTCATAGAGGTTTGAGCCAAGGCGAAGAATTTGTTTTGAAATTCCATCGTACATTCTTTCAAAACTATTGAGGATTTTCACGATAACGTTCTAAGCAGAGTCTTCGCGAGAGACACAGATGGAAAAGAAATAATGAACATAGCGAGGTTCTCGCCGTTAGAAGAATGGCAGAAGCACACTCTTTCTTTTACTGCACAATAAGTACCAAAACCTGGCAAGTTGCATGATAATCCATTGGTAGTAAGGTTGGAAATAAATCCAAGGCAAACAGAAGAAGGAGATGAAGAAAATAATAATGAAGTAGAAGATTCTTGGGCTATTGATAGAGTCTTAATTGACACGGGAAGTTCAATGGATATTTTATTCTATCATACCTATAGAACCATGGGTGGAAAAGATGAGGATTTAATACCATCAACATATAAAATCTATGGTTTTAATGGAACTGCCAACAATCCTAAAGGGGAGATCAAAATGCGAATTCCATTAAAGGGAATATTTTATAAGATCCTATTATGTGTTGTTGATATTGAATCACCCTATAATGTTCTCATTGGTCGACCTTGGCTACACGGGATATTAGGGGTGGAATCTACTTTTCATCAGTGTATTAAATTCCCTCATCCTAATGGTGTTGGAGTCATTAAGGGAGATTGGGGAGAAAGCAAGAAATGTTATGAGATTGATATAAAATCTTGCGAGGAAAAAGATGAAACAAATAGAAATTGGTAATACAGCTTCAAGCAGCGACAAAGATGTGACAGGTTGATGATTGATACAATAGAACGGTGAGAGGAAGCACATGGCGAGTGTCTCGCGGATAAAGAGAAATCAACAAAACATAGCAGAAAAGAAGAACCATAAAGTAGTAAGTATAAAGGTAAAAGAATGAAATTTAAGAAAAATTGTGAATGAATTGTTGGGAGAAATTGTTAAAGTTGTTGTCAAAGAGTATTCTGTTTGAGTGGAAAAGATGAAATTGAAAAGTTGTAAAAGAAAAGAAAATATTAAAAGAAAATAAATTTTAGCAGAGTCATAATGCTCGCAAGAAACGCGAATAAAAGTTCGCAGAGATTAAAAGAATGGGACGAACCTTTATGGCGTACACCTTAGTTCGCGAGTACAATCTCGCAAGAGGCAAATGTAAGACCTAAAGTGCGTCATATAAGGGGGTATCTGCTAACATGATTCAGGGGTAAGGTTATACCGCTGCTGGATCCTGAGTCATGAAGACGTTTGGGTTAAAGAAAACCTATCCGGGAGAGGGACCGTGGATTTCCAGCTTTATAAGGTTATACCTTGGTTGGACGACCGAGGATCTCTTCTAAGAAGTGCAAAGTATGACCAAGGCGTCGAGGTGCACGGTTGAGCCAAGAGTACCCGGGGCGTACGAAACTACCCAGGCCATTCTTGGTAAGTCTTGGCTATGATGCACTTGGCCTGAAGAAAACCCCACTTAGGGTGCAGTCTTGTAACTATAAGCCATATAGGCATAAAGGACAAGAGGCTGCGAAAACAACTGGTTGTTGGTAAATCTGGATGGGAGGAGCTAGTCTTGTATGGCCGATGTGCCCTCCTTGAAGGGGCAACCAGGGGGAAGATAAGGGCGGCACCCTCCATTAGGGAGCTGATAAGTGTCTTAAGACGGCAATGTCATGGGGCTTTATGATCGCAAGAACATTTAGGCCTGTCATATTGTCGCGTGACGTAAATTATACAGAGGCAACAAGCCATCAGAGATATGTTTAGATGAGATCAATGGGTTTTTACATGAAAGTGTAAAAACGTCCTGCGATTTCATCGCAAGACGGCAATGTCATGGGCGATGGGATTTAGACCTGTCATATTGTCGCAGAAAATTCAAAGAAAAATGGATAAGGCAAGATCAATGGGTCAATACATGTAAATGTAAAGATGTCTTGTTATTTTGTCGCAAAAAGAAAAATGTGGCAAAATAAGACCTTTAACTAGGAAGGCATAATAAGACCACAAGATTGAAAGATTGCGATAAGTAACGCAGAAATAATGAAATGTACAATATATATTCAACTATTGCTAGCGATATTCATCGCAGAGATTATTGAGGAAATATACAGATTTTACGACTAATATCTCTACTCAATTTTTTATTATTTCAGATGAATAATAGAGGCAAGTATGGGAATGCATAGAATAATGAAATTATTATTCATCATCATAAGATAAAATTGCATAGATCTTATTATATGACGCATTTATATAAATAGTTAAAGGGTAATAATTATGTTAATTGACTGTGTTGCAAAAAAGAGAATTGTTCACTAATTCATACAGATGGAGGCAAAGAAGTTTATACATCAAAGAAATTCATAAGTTGGAGGAACTCTCAGAAAATGGAGAAGCTCGCAACAATATTACAAGAAGAGAGAAATAAATATACAAAATTACAAGGAAGATAAAAAGAAGAAAAGGAGTTATTTAGATCCATCACTCTCTTCATCAGATTTCTTTTGATCGTCAGATTCTTCTTATTCATTGTTATCATTATTATCTTCACCTTCATTAGATATCTCTTCCTCGCCAGACTTTTCTTCATTATCATTATTATTATCATCTTCATCTTCGTTAAATTCCTCAACTTCGCTATCAGAGATAACAAGGTTTGGAGTTTTAGCTGGAATTTCTTTGGTAAGATCAGAATACAAAGATTGAGAAATGCCATGATCATTGCAAACCATTCTAATGGAATTATTGCGGACTTCAATAAGAGAAACATTAAAATTCGCAGTAGTAACCCTCAACTTCTCTTTCAATCTTGAATATTTTTCGTTGCGAGCAGCAAGAGTGTTTGCGAGTTGACGCTTATCAGCTTCAAGTTCTTCCATTCTTTCAAGACATCCCTTTTCAGATCCTGCGAGTATATGATAACAAGTTAGAAATTTTGTAAGGAAGAATAATAAAAACAGGAAATTAACAGAGTAGAACAGTTGACAACCTTCTCTTTCAGAAATCAAATCTTTAATTAAGGCTGCTTGTTCAGTATGAAGACTAACATCTACACCTAAGTTATTTCTGGCATTATCAAGAACCATCGCAGCCCAAGAAAATTCATCATCGCTAGTAATAAGAAGACGAGAGCGAACTTGAGTTTCGCTCGCAAGAAGGTCTTTATTCTCGCTGATAAGTCTATATCTTTCTGTTTGAATACTAAGAAGAGTTTTATGGAAATCTGCTAGGGTCTCGGAACCATTTTTTATTTCCTGATCTTTCTCATCAATAAGATCACTATTCCTACTTCTTAATCTCTTGATTTCTTCTTTTGAATCAAGAAAAAGACGTTTAAACTTATTAGTTAAGCTTAAATTGAATCTGTGCTCAATCTTTAAAAGATTAAGTTTAGATTTAAATTTATCTACAGAGAGGGACCTAATTTGATCATCTGATAAATTGCTTAAAGAACTATTAAGGCGAGCAAGAAGGGTACTCTCATCTACAGGTTCGGGAAAAGATTGGAGGAATGTAGCCTCATCAGTAAGACCATAAACATCTGCAAAAATGATTGCTTGAATAAGCTGCGATAAGGAAGGTAGAATTGAGAGAAAAGAGAAATAAATCATACCATAGAGTTGTTGGTTAGTTTTGTCAAGATCATAGATCTTTTGCTTATCAACTGAAGCTTCAGTCTCCAATTGCTTATTCTTCTTGCGAAGCTCAGCAACTTCAGCTTCTAATTTTTCTTTATCCTGGAGAAATTTAGCAGCCTTCTTTTCATAATCAATGCGTCTCTTATCCAAATCAGAAGCAACATCAAAGGAAGCTCTTCCAACCTGCGAGAGAGAAATATAAATTAAGACTTGATGAGGAAATAAGTGCATAAATGTGATGAAGAAATAAAAACATTCCAGGATGCCAAGAGAATTCAAGATACTGAGAGTTATTGATTGTGAGATTCCATGAAGAGAATCATTATCAACCAAAATGGGGGCATCGCATACTTTGGCGAGGGCTTGGGATATCCTATTAAGAGATTCATCTCCATCATTTACAATAGCATCGCCAAAAAGTTTAGAAAATTGAGCCATGGAAGACTCAGAAAAGAAGAATCCTTTATGGTAGGGAAAGCATTATCACCACTAAGATCATCATCTAAATTTTCTGGAATAGGTTGAGGAGATGAAGAATAAGAGGGTCGGGTTTTCCTTTTCTTTAGGGGAGGATCGTCAAACTCCTCATTGCGAGGGGCAGAAGACTTCCCTTTAGGAGGAGCAGTAGATTTCCCCTTGCGATCAGCTGTAGATTTCTCCTTAGTCCTCGCAGGCTTTATTGGTTCCAATTCTTCGATTTCCTGAGAACACAGATAAAGATAAGAAATAGGGGCAACAATATATTGTTAAAAATAATAAAAGGATATTTCTTACTTCATATGTGAAGGATTTAAGAGCTAAGAGAGTGTTGGGTTTCCTAAAAGTTTGGTAGCTGAGCTTCATCCTATAAATCTGGAAAAGATCGAAGTAATTAGCGAAAATATAAAAACATGGGGAAGATAATAAATAATAATTATGCAAAAAATTGGAGAGAACATACCTCTTTGGTTTTTTCAGGCCAATTGAAGACCCAAGGTTGATATTCTGAAAGATTCGCAGGTAATGTGTGAGAACCAGAAATATAAGAACCTTCAAGACATAGCGGAAAAATAAACCACTTGTCATCGCTTAAGTGGCGAGGACCTTGATTAGTAGGTGAATGAAAGTCAATATATAGCATAAGAGCTTTATCATCAGCGACCTTATCTATCTTCTGCAAGCGGACACCCCAGCAAGCACTATCTCTCTTCATGGGGATTATCTTGTAACTTTTAAAAAAAGTTCTCCACAATATAATCTGCAGAGTTAATTGGAATATGTTTGTAAAGAGGATTCTGAGAAGCTTCAGGGTAGCGAGATCCTTTACCAGCACCGCGAGAAGCATATTCAAGCAGTAATCGAATACAATCTCCACCCAATTGATATATCGCTCGCGAGAATCTCTCGTCAGAAATTATTTCATAGAATAGTGGAAGTTCTGGATCGTAGAGAGGAATGGGAAGACCGGCTTCAAGTTGACCTAGCGATACTATAACTTTATCGCGAGAGCATTCATAATCAGTGAATAATTTAATGGAAAGATTGGATTTAGGGCCTTGATCTGGAATTGTAGACAAAATGAAACCTTTGCTTTTGAATTTTTCTTGCATCTCAACAAAAGCAGCTAAATTTTTAGAACCAGCGACAACCATTTTTAAGTACGGGAATGAAAGAAAAGATTGAAAAATAAGAAAGAAATCACAGCGATAGCAGATGCGCAATTTACGGAAGAACAGTAAACTTGCAGAGAAGTTATCAAGAGAAAGAAGAAGAAAGTAAAAAGAGGAAAGGAAAAGAATGAAAGGAGTATTTATAGAAGAAGAAGTTTCTCGAGAAGATGAATGTAATAAATGTAAAGAAGAGACATGAACGGTCAGATCGCAGCGGTTAGAAAGGACGTGTCAAAGATTTATTGGAAGAAAGAATGCATGAAAACAGCTGGCGAAGGATATAGAAACGTGTCAGAACAGAGATCGATATGAAAAGATAAGTGGTTGCAGCATTTAGTTCTCATGATCTTCTCTTCTTCGCAGAAAAGACATGAGAAGAGGCAAGATGTAGGACCAGAATATCGCCACAACGATATTCTTGCGATATTAACAACGCTTCTGCGATATTAACAACGCTTCTACAATATTAACAACGTTTCTGCGAGAACATCGCGAGTATTTCATCAACATCTGCCGAGTGTTGCAAAATTGCTTAAGGAATGACATAACGACTGACGAATGAAGAAACATGTAAAGAACATGTGATGATCTGCGATAGTTATAAATTTGGCGAGAAGGAAATATAAGATTATCGCGATGAGATCGCAATGTAAATCCGAGATAAAAGGAAGACTTAGCTGTCATCCATTATGTAACTACCCTATAAATAGAGACCCAATATGTACAGAAAAGGATAATGTATTTTTTAGAGTTGAAAGATTCTTGAGGAGAGAGAAACTTCAGGAAAATAATTGTAATCTTGATTTCTTCCAATTCTGTATACAATTTTGAGAACTAAATAGTAAAGTTTCATTTTTAATCTTCAATTGAGAGTTGATTTTAGCAAGATCTTAACAAGGGTGTAGTGTGGGATTTCCTGCAACTACAACACCTTTTATATGTAATTAGGTACGACTGATAACTAATATTAACTGTTAAGCCGATTTGTTCATACACACTTTCAGGGTGAAAATTCAATAATAGTTCGGCTCAAAACTCAACTCAATTATTAGACGAACCTGCTACTGTAACCGTCAAAACCCTAATTTTTCACGAATTAAACCTATTATACCAATCAAAAACAAAAAATATTAGATAGGTTTGTAGAACTTACTTTCTTGTCCTCATTTTAGGATTTGTTGCGTCACTCAGTTCAATTTCTGGTTCAATTTCAGTTTCCACACCTTTATCTTCAATTGGTTCTTCAATCGATGGAAAAGGATTTAGAACGCCTACCTTCAACTTTTTTTATTTACACGACCCATTATATACATAATTGAGTTTAGTCGACGATCAAATTTTCACGAATCGACGATTAATTGCGGCGATGGGAAAATATTTATTCGACGGTTCGACTAATCTCAGTTGATGGAAAAAGAAGAGAGGCTTAGAATGAAAACTAATTATATTTTCTGATTATATATAGGTTTTTATATTAAGGGTGAGGGTAGATTAGTAATTTAAATCATTCAATGTGTAAGGGTAATTGAACTACCCAATTGTCACCCCTGATAAGGGCACCTTAGATTGGAAAACTATTTCGCATGCCTTGAATTTTTTTAATATGATCGAAGGAACATTCGAAGGCAGCAAAATGGACTTTCAAGCCCAATTAAGCGTACTTGCTACCCCTAACAATATTTTTCTCCCCATAACAAGAATTGTAGCTCCGCCACCATATAGTTCGTATTAACTCCCAAGCGTAGATTCTATGCACCTAGAACACTACAATCAGGTCCCCTTACAACATTGCATGCACCTGCATTACCAGGATTTCCGGTCGAAGCTCCATCACAGCAAAGCAATAACTCATCAGGTTCTAGAGGTCTCCAATTGGGAACACATCTTATCTTTTCACTTTGGTAGTCCTATGCAAGGTTCTTAGTGGTTATTTAGATCAATTAATAGATGTGAATCACGGACACACCGATACGACGCATGTGTAAAGATCTATATTCTATTTTACTAGTTGGGTAATCTAGTGTGTCATGGAAATTAGTATATTAGTTAATTTTTGAACATGTGGACTAATCAAACAGTATAATATTGAGTTTTTATCGTATAATTGTGTGATTAATGTATTTGATATATCATAACACTATGATTTTAGTATATAAAAATTATTTAATTAGTATATATATATTAACGTGTCCATGTCGTAATGATTTTGAGTTTGGGAAGTCTTTGTGTCCGTATCGTGTGCGTGTCGCGATTCCGTGTCATTGCTTCCCATATAGCGAGAATCGTTAGACCAACACCTATTTTGGGTCAGATTTACTCCGATGACTGAATTAACCACTAAACATCGACCAAGTTTGTAGGTAATTACAGTCTCAGATCCCTACCCTACGTCAAAATGGCACTTGAAACAAAGGATATGCACACTCCACGTGTCTCTAGGGTTGTGGGTTATGTGAGAAACCAAAACCCTAGAGGAAATGTCGGTGCCTTATATAAATAGGAAGATATTCATTGAACTCTCACAAGTCACACCTAGCACATCCATCATCTTTCAGTCACTTCAGTTTTCAAACCTTTCGTTTCAGTGCTTGAACTCTCCCCCTTACCTTTGATCTTTCATTAACTTCCTCTTTCTAACTCATCATCTTTTCAGTTCAGAAAAACATGACGCCGGAGATAGAGGTTCAGACAAACGCTGTTCAGAAAACTCAAAGAAGTGTTGATAAAAAAACTGAAGGAAGCTGTGATCAGACTAAAGGTAAAAATGGTGTTGTTGAGACAACAGGAGACAAGCTTTCTCGCTACTTCTATTTGGGCCTTTTTTTCCTTAGTCTCTCCAGTTTCTTTATTACCACAACAGTGGCCATAGTTATGAAGATAGATTTAAAAAATAAAGATTCTAATCATGACATGAGGTTTGGAGTCATTGAGGGAGCAGTTTTTCTGGGAGGATTCGCTGCCTTTACTATATGTAAGCGTATCTTCTGGTTTAACAAACAGATCCATCGGCTTCAAAGGGTATCTAAGATTAACTTCGAGAGGAAGAAGGTGAAAGATACGATGATCATTGTCTCTCTTGTGTTTCTTTGCGTCTTGCCTACGGGATTATCCAGTTAAAATTTATACTCTTATCAAGAACTTAGAAACCTTGATAATATTTTTCGGAGATATACGAGCATCGTGGTGTTGCTCGTATAGAGCTCCTAGAGCTCTAGTAGTGAAGGGTGGAAGCAAGGACTTTGTAACTTGAACTTTGTATTGATTGATTCTTGCTACCTTACTTACAAATGAATACAGCATGCCTATTTATAGGCTACAAAAAGAAGAAGAGAACTATGCCTATGGAGGCTAACAACTATGCATATGGAGGCTAACAACTATGCCTATGGAGGCTTCCACCAAACCAACTACTAGACAATCTAGTATTCTTATTTGATTTGTCTAACTCTAGAACACTCATTTTACACATGTTAATTGTCTAACATTGACTCTAGACATCCTAGATATTTCTAGGTTAATTTAGATAGATGTGAACACTTGACTAAGTTGGTGTTGAATATTCAACACTCCCCCTCAACACCGACTTTCCAACTTCTCTTTATCGTAGACATTTCGGTCCCCTTCATAGTTTAAGGATGTTTCGGTCCTCTTCATAGTTTAAGGACGTTTCGGTCCTCTTCGGAAGTTTAAGGACATTATGGTCCTCTTCGTAGTTTAGGGACATTACGGTCCTCTTCGTAGTTTTAGAACATACGGGTTCCATCGTAGTTTAGGGACATTGCGGTCCTCTTTGGAAGTTTAAGGACATTATGGTCCCCTTCGTAGTTTAGGGACATTTCGGTCCTCTTTGTAGTTTTAGAACATACGGGTTCCATCGTAGTTTAGGGACATTGCGGTCCTTCTTCGTTTCAGTAAAATACTTCTTGTACTCTTTAGACAACTCATAGGATTTTCACCCACTTTTGTTGTTCTCTATCTCATCACCACTTGGTGATTGCTTCCGTTTCTTCACAACATTTTTTGTTGTTTCTTCTTCTATTCATCTTTGTTCCAGTCACGCTTTTGTTCGAAAACTGTAACACTTCTTTGGTTATCCAGATTCTCTCACAATCTTTCATTTCGTCAAGCTTCTGCCACAAGCTCTAACTATTTTTCTTCTTGTTATTTGATGTTACAAATTTGCCACTTTATCCAGATTTGCCACATTTCTGAATTCGTAACAGATTTGCCACGCTATGACATAATTGTCACACTTTGGTTTGTGTGTATTTAAACAAACACCTGTAAACCCATTTAGACTTCATTTGGACATTAAAAATTAGGTAATTCCAACACTCCCCCGTAATTTGTAATGGCTCTGTTTTTTTTTTTTTTGATATTCACCCAATCTCCGTTTGCGGCTCTTATCTCCTCATGCTTGCTTCACTCGCAGTAAACTCTTTATGTTTGCCGCCACGTACCGCCGTTTTTTTTTTTTTTTTTTTTTTTTTTTTTTGTTCTTCTTCTTATCACGAGTATGATTTAGTATCTCGTGACAAACATGCCATGCTTTTCTTCGACAATTGAGGAAGCAATCTGTTGCTCTTACCCTCAATATTTTTTTTTTCTTCCCGATTTGAGGAAACAACCACTTATTGTTCTTACCCTCAAACCCTTCTCTGATCACTTATTAGGAAGTGACCCTTTCTTCTTCTCTTTTATCTTGTATTTTTTTTTCATGGAGACCCCATTTTTTTTTCTTCATGGAGACCCCATTTCTTCTCTTTTAGTATTTCTTGCTCATTTAGTATGTCTCCTAACTTCTGCGTGCAAGCCTCTACAAATTCAACATTTTTGAAATGTCGATATTACAAAAGCTTTGTCTTGTAGTAGCAGTAGTTTTTTCTTCTTCCAGTGGATACATGTCCACCGACTTCGTGTCACAAGTAGAAACTTGATGTTGTCGTGACAAACATGGCTTTCTTGCCATTTTTTTTTCTCTCAAAACCGAGTAGGTCGTCTCATTGAGGCTCTCTTCCCACAATATGAGGAGGCGATCATTTGAAGCTCTTTTCCCTCAATATATGGAAGCATTCGTTGTTGACGTTTTCATGATATCGGCTTCTAAAACTCTTGAACGATTGTGGAGGCAATCCTTGGTGCACTCTTCCCACAATTGTCTTTAGAATTTTGTAAACAATTTGAGGAGGAAAATTATTGCTCTCTTCCCTCAAACTTGTCTTCTGGTCACTTATCAAAAAGTGATTTCTTTTTTCTTCTCTACTTTTCTTTTTCCACATGGAGGCGTTTTTGCTCCTGTGAAGGTAGGATTTTTTTTTTTTTTTTTTTTTGACAGTTGGAATGGTTGAAATCTTCTTAGTGGTGTTTGCATCTTCTCCTTCTTAAACTTCATATCTTCTCAACTCGAAAGCTTTGAAACCCATCAATTCGTAGCGGAAACTTTTACGCCCATTTCGGATCGAATGAGCTCTGATACCAAGTTAAAATTTATACTCTTATCAAGAACTTAGAAACCTTGATAATATTTTTCGGAGATATACGAGCATCGTGGTGTTGCTCGTATAGAGCTCCTAGAGCTCTAGTAGTGAAGGGTGGAAGCAAGGACTTTGTAACTTGAACTTTGTATTGATTGATTCTTGCTACCTTACTTACAAATGAATACAACATGCCTATTTATAGGCTACAAAAAGAAGAAGAGAACTATGCCTATGGAGGCTAACAACTATGCATATGGAGGCTAACAACTATGCCTATGGAGGCTTCCACCAAACCAACTACTAGACAATCTAGTATTCTTATTTGATTTGTCTAACTCTAGAACACTCATTTTACACATGTTAATTGTCTAACATTGACTCTAGACATCCTAGATATTTCTAGGTTAATTTAGATAGATATGAACACTTGACTAAGTTGGTGTTGAATATTCAACATATCCTTCGTATCGTTTCTTAGTTTTAGCCCATCATTGATCTCTTTTATGGCGTCTCTAATCCTATTCATCAAGATCAGTTATGATACTGATAAGTACTTGTACATCGTGATGGTTTTCTCTCTTATTAACATAGCACTTCTTTGTGTTTATAAGAGAGATCATCATCATATCATATTTGGTGGATGTATTGGAGGAGATGCAGTTGTTCTTATGCTTTGTGGCTGGTTTAAGTGGAGAGAACCAGATCAAGAAGAGGAACAGGAGCTGGTACAGAAAAAAGGAAAAGAACAGGAGGTGGTGGTACAGGAAAAAGCAGCTCAAGGACTACCACAGCAAAATATGGCTAAAGGAAATCAGGCGCTGGAACATCAAAGTATAGCTGGAGCAGACCAACAATCGGTGGTGGTGAATGAAGAGTTACTCACGAAAATACTGATGAATGTGATTCGCCAAATGCCCTCGTCCTCATCTCATGCAATAAATACTGAACCGTTGTTGATAGAGTTCCCCCAACAGGAAACAACAACCGGAACAACTCAAGCAAATCAAGCAGGAAATTAAGGGGTCCAGAGTCCTCTCCTGCAGAATAGTGGCTGAAGCCGGCGGGGAGAGTGAATCAGAGAGAGAGACGGATTTTGTGTTCGTGGTTTTCTAAATTCCGTTAGTGTCCGTTAATTAGTCTTTAATTAAGCACTGTTTTTTTTATGTTATTATTTATTTCCAAGACTAGTGGCTCTTTTGTCTCTTTGTTTTTATTTATTTCCAAGACTAGTGTCTCTTTTTTGTGTCTCTCTTTGTATTAAGCGGCTAATGAATTTAAATTTAAGTTAATCTCTGTCTCTCTTTTGATTAAAATACTTGGTGAAAAACAAGTTTAATTAGCTAGACAATGTTTAGCTCTGTTGCTTTAGTCCGCAAAATTTGAGACGCTTCATAGAATTATGAAGTCGAGATTATCTTCTTCTCTCGCAACTACCAAAACCTATCTCCCACTGCTTTCTGAGTTTGTCTGTTCTACTGAGAGAAAATGAAGGTGAGTGAGAAAGTGGGTTTCATTAAAGAAAGATGTACAGAACGGTTCAATTGCCAGTTGAAATTGCCATATATAGCCGGGCTGTGTGGTGTGTTGGCTTTGAAAACTTATTCTTCCACTCTCTTTTTGTCCCACTTTTGACTTCCTTGTCCTTTAACGATTAGGCCATTTGGCATTTTGCAATTCATGAAGTACATTTTGCAGCTTGATGCAGTCTATAAAGCAAGTGTTTCTTATTTAGATGCATAAAATATATTTCAAACCCTACGGCATATATGATAGTTTTTCTTCTTTCGTGTAATACATGGCTGGTTCGAAGTTTCAACTTCCAAGACAAGACCTGCATAGCTACGCTATGGCTATGATATCAATCATTCATAATTTGATTTAGTAGATCTTTGGGGCCACGTGAAGAGTAACATCTTATCGAAGTGATATTCTTCTGTTTAAATTTTTTTTTTTTGTTTTTTTTGTTTTTTGTTTTGGCTGTTGTTTTTTAAGGGACCCCATAACCATGCAAATCCTGAAACACAAGTACAGGTGGTGGCTATGATTAAGTAGTCATACACATCAAAAGAGCCCATCATACCTCCTAATTTGATCCATATCAGAATCCCCTATACCAATATGATCTGAAATTGAAATTTTCATAACATTAGTGATACTCAGACGCACACTCGGAAGATAATCGACTTTGCTACTCATCTACCGGTTCCTTACACCACAAAAATACACCCCTATGTGTCATAAGTCACAGCCGTAGATGAGAAATGGTGGGTCTAGGAGAGCTTTCGAGGACCAATAGGGGGAGGGCACATAGGCGGGGTATTTTTTTGGTGTATAGATCCGGTAGATTTTTAGCATTTTCGGAAGACAATATGTTATTCCGCAAACTTAGTGTTAATTTAGTACCATTACCTGACCAACACATATCTGAACTCCTCCGTCTATGAGGAAAAACCTTCTGCAACCTCGACTTACCGAGATTACACCAATGATGGTTGCAGCAACACTGACCCCTCCAAGGACGGCAGTGTATGTTAGAGCTGCACTCTCTTGAAACCTTATAGCTTGAAAAAGGTAGGGGGCATAGATAACTATTACATTCATTTCAGTGAGCTGTTGGAACAAGGGGAGAGCTATGGCCATCACAAGGTAGGGCCTGTTCTGTTTTTGAGACATAATTTGCTTCTCACATCCTTTCGCCGACTTTGATGCCTCATTGTCGGCTAATAAATCTCTGAACAGTATACTAACGCTGACATTGGTGCCATGGAGGCGTTGCAGCAACTGCTTTGCTTCGTCAAACTTACATAACTTAATCATGGACATCGGAGTGTCTGGTGTTGGAATATATGCCACCTATCACTATGGTGTTGTTAAGTGAATGAAGAAAATAGAGTCAATATTAGACAATTAACATGTGTAAAATGAGTGTTCTAGTAGTTGGTTTGGTGGAAGCCTCCATGGTAGGTAAGCCTCCATATTAATAGTTGTTAGTTGTTAGCCTCCATAGGTATAGTTGTTAGCCTCCATAGGCATAGTTCTCTTCTTCTCTTTGTAAGCCTATAAATAGGCATTTGTAGTATCATTTGTAGTCACCCAAAATGAGTGAGATTGGGTCCTTAGTAAGTGAGAGTTGGGATCTCTCCTTATGTGAGTTTATGTGTGTGGGGTTTGTAAATCATCTCTAGTATTGAGCAGCAATATCATTCACCTCTATGGGGTTTTCAATGTGGACGTAGGCGTTAGTGCCGAACCACTTTAATCCCCTGTGTGTTCTCTATTTCATCCGATCCTTACTCTTATCATAAATCTAAGATGCTATCAGAGCTCCGAAGTTTCATCTCAATTTTCTATCATGGTATCAGAGCCCCGAAACATTTCAATTTCTATCATGGTATCAGAGCCAAGTTCGATCCAAATGGGCGTTTAAGTTTCCGCTACAAGATGAAGTTTAAGTTTCCACTCCTATCAGAGCCAGACCCCACTCAATGCTACTCGTGTTCATCCGTGTGTCAGTAGTATCCATACCACTCGCATATCCGTTATCGTGTATTTGTGGTTTCCGTACCACTCAAGTATCCCCGCCAGTGTGCGTCTGTGGTTTCCGTAACCACTCAAGTATCCCCGCCAGTGTGCGTCCGTGGTTTCCGTACCACTCAGTATCAGTATGTCCGTGGTTTCCGTACCATTCAGATCGGCCAGTGTGCATCCGTGGCTTCCGTTCCACTCAGTCAGTGTCTTGTTAAACGATTCCAGTCAGTATTTCCGTGGTTTCCGTACCACTCAGATCCGCCAGTGTGCATCCGTGGCTTCCGTGCCACTCATTCAGTGTAACCCTTTCTGCATGGGCAACAATCCGTAGGCCACAATCCGCGTGCAGCCACAGTTGGAGGGCCGAAATCCGTGTGCTACAATCCTCCTGCCATGATTCAGGTCCAGGTGTATTCAAACTCGACCCTCTCGAGTTTGAGGGGGGGTGTTAGAGATAGTCCCAATTCTCCATCGTCCAAAAATTCTCCTCCTCATCCATCCTCATCATACCCTCTCCATAATAACAATCTTCTTCACATCTAAAACATCAAAGGTTCCTCTCTGGAAACAAGTCAAGTCTTTGCTGCAATGAAGATGCTACTATGGTTTGGAGTTTATGTTTTGGCTATATGTATGAAAATGCTCCCTAATCCTCCAGCTACCGAGCCATCAAATACGTCAGCACATACTCTGCGAGCTGCTCTAATAATTGTACGATCCATTCCCCATGTCCCTCCTATCTCAGTGCCTCACCAACATTACTGCTTAGTTGTTATCACGCCAAGTCCTCTTTTAATGATCGTTCAAGTTGTACACTACATTTCTCTCCGTGTTCAACTTGAGGGGGGGTGTTGGAATATATGCCACCTATCACTATGGTGTTTTTAGGTGAATGAAGAAAATAGAGTCAATGTTAGACAATTAACATGTGTAAAATGAGTGTTCTAGTAGTTGGTTTGGTGGAAGCCTCCATGGTAGGTAAGCCTCCATATTAATAGTTGTTAGTTATTAGCCTCCATAGGTATAGTTGTTAGCCTCCATAGGCATAGTTCTCTTCTTCTCTTTGTAAGCCTATAAATAGGCATTTGTAGTATCATTTGTAGTCACCCAAAATGAGTGAGATTGGGTCCTTAGTAAGTGAGAGTTGGGAGCTCTCCTTATGTGAGTTTATGTGTGTGGGGTTTGTAAATCATCTCTAGTATTGAGCAGCAATATCATTCACCTCTATGGGGTTTTCAATGTGGACGTAGGCGTTAGTGCCGAACCACTTTAATCCCCTGTGTGTTCTCTATTTCATCCGATCCTTACTCTTATCATAAATCTAATATGGTATCAGATCTCCGAAGTTTCATCTCAATTTCTAACATCTGGGAGTAAGAATGATCCGATAGAGATGATTGCACCAAGGAGCGCAGCAATGCCTATGCTAACTTCCCATCCCCACCCACCTTCGATGTTGTTGGTGCAGCAATTCACAAGATTGACCACAAAGATATCAATTGCGATCACCATTTTATAGGCGAAATTCAGGGAAGCTAAGTAGTTTCTATGAGCGAAACCCATCTCGCGCATATAGACTTGAGCGCCCTGCACGAAAATAATGCCACGAAATGAAGAGGAGGAACAATTAAGTAAAACGCAGACTTATATGCTTTGTTAGACAATAGGCTGATACATTATGCCAAAACCCATAGCGAACAGACCCGGACCTAAAATAAATATAATTGGGATGGCATTGAAAATAGTGACTACTGAACTTATGGAGACGAGTGCTCCAGACAAGATCATATGCCTTCTCATATCCAGTCTACTGAAATCTCGTTTTTTAATATCTACCACAATGGAACCGGAGATGTAGAAAATTGGAGGAAAGAAAGAGAAGACCATGGAGTACATTATAATGTCATTGCAGGTGAAAGCCTCATCAGATGGGTACAAATGGTTCATGAACCCTGTTGAAAACATACCCCCCCTGCAAATCCGAATTTCTGCATTTGTATGTACAGAAAAAGTAAATAATTGCCAAGGCATAAGGGGTGTTGTTTAATTTATTTTATCAGTTAAATTAAATCTCCAAAAACAAAGTTCTGTTCTGGTAGTACCAGTAACACATCATCATAATGGTATTTCTAAAGGTGCAGGTCTTGATTCCATTATCATAAACCCTAAATGGATAAACCCCAAACCCAACAAAATCATTAAAACAGGTAACAATGCACACAGTACAATACATACCTGTTGGAGTTGTGTGGCTCAAATACACACATGTGAGTCACACATGGGGTTGCTAAGTATAGTCCCACATGGAGAAGAATAAGTTCCATATGGTGATATATAAGCTAGACATTCTCCCTACATAGTACCGAGGCCTTTTGGATAAAACCCCACACCTAACCTCAAGGTGGTCAAGTGAGGACATTATCGGTGCTATGTGGCCGTGCCCGGAGAGGGTGCGTCACGGCGGTCCGTGGAGGTCCTACAATACCTAGTGTCGGAGAAAATGAATCTTTTTAATATGTTTTAATTTTTTTGGTCTTGGTTAAAATCGATCTAATGAGTAATGACCTAAAAGGTCTAAAGATGCTTACTCATTTTCTAGAGTGAATGAAATCAAATATGGGTGGGCATGAAACACTTCTCATGCCTAATACATGTATGCACATGCACAAGTAAACCAAGATTAAAATTAAAACAAGTTTTAATTCCTAAACGGATTAAAAGTAAAACAAGTTTAAGTTTTAATTCCTAAACGGAATAACTAAAACAAGATTTTAAGTCCTACTGTTTTTGTTAAAATTAAAACAAGGATTTAATTCCTTAAATGTTTTTATATTCAACGGGGAAAGTTACCAAATACAATTTATGTCAAATTCATTTTCACTACCTATAAAAGAAAACGAATTTTTTCATTTCAATGTGTACCAAAGCAAGCTATTATCCCTAGCTAGTTTCCCCTCTTGTCCCTTTGTTGTGCCCTTGTGTGTTTATTTCTCCTCCTAATCCTTGTTTTTGAGTTCGTAAATGGGCAAGTGTTGTAGTGCTTATAGTACTTGCAACGGGCAGTTTTATCCTGGATACGACTTCACCACAGGGTATAAGCATCACTCATTTTTTAGGCGTACCGGTGAACTATCGTGCTAAGGACAGCTTGATAATCAAGTGACTTTGTCCTCAATGTGAGGTTAAATATTTGAGTGTTTTATTTTATTTTCAGAAATTTAATTTTAACATCATTTTTCAGTGTTTCATTGTTGCAGTTCCAAAAATCTTAACACGGTAGAATTTTCTGTAACAATTGAAAATGATGTTGAAAGACCAGAAAAATTTAGAGGGGGGGGACTTTAAGATATGTTTCTGGGTTAACATAATCTAAATGAATTTGTACGAAAACAATTGGATGATTCGGTTAGGCTGAATTATATGGCTATAAATCATATACTGAATTGTTTGGAGGATGCATTGTAATCATACAATGCAAGAAGAACTTTACTACTTATGATTTGTGGGTTGCTGGTTAGAGTTTCAAGTGTTTAGGCGATGGATAAATCACCATCTTCCTAGTCAAAGTACATATGGAGATTGTAGCATGAAACTGGTGAGGTTAGTATGGTTGAATCGAGTAAGATCTATGATTGAAGTGGAAGAATTGTTTTGCACCGAGGACAAAGATGTGTTGTCTGCAAGTGACATGGCTAACAAGGCACATGTGGCTGAACAAATTTTTTCGATAGCTGACAAATGTGAGAATATCAAACTCAACTTTGAGTGAGGTCCTAACAAGAAAGGTATTTTTCTTAAACATGAATATACCAATACTTTAATTAAGGGTGATTATTATGTTTGTAAAATTTCTGGCCTTTTGGCATTAAATTGCAAAGAACATAAAAACCTTAAAGTTGATGCTAATTTAGTTGAAACAAAACTAGGACGAGTTTTCTTCAATTGTGTCGGAAGTTATTTTAATAACCAATGTGAGAGACCAGCGGGTGGACTTTGGATCCAATGTGAGAGACCAGCGGGTGGACTTTGGATCCACCTAGCATGTATGTAGAAACAGAGACATGTTCACCTCCTACTAGAGGATAGGGGATGTCGAGAAACTCTATATGGGTAGATTATCTGCAACAGAGGTTGCATGAAAGGGAAAGGTCGAGCAGAAGCTCATATCAGTAAAAGACTCTCACGTTGAATGAAGATCTTCATGTTCCGGACCTATGCAAGAATCTTGTATCTTATTCTGTTGTAGATGGTAAAATATTTAATTAAGATAGTAATTAGATCTGGAAAACTTGTTGTAACTAAGGGCAGTGATTTTTTAGGCAAGGGTTATAAGACTTAGGTTTTGTATGTGGATATAGTTGATTCTTATACTTTCTTTTGTGTGTCATTGAATATTTGGCATGATAAACTTGAACATGTAATTTATAGGTCAATACATAAAGCTGGCTAGCGTAAGCTACGTACCAAAAATTAATTTGGATAATGAACACATTTGTGAAATCTGTGTAGAATCAAAATATGCTAGAAAATATTTTAGCAAAAATGTTTAGAGAAGTTCTAAAATCCCTTAGAATTAATTTGTTCGGACCTAGTTGACCTGAAATCAACCTAACTGGAGGTGGTAAGATTCGGTTTCTAACTATCATATATAAATGATTGTATGAGGTATTGTCATAGGTAGTTGCTTAAGGGTAAGTATGATGCCTTGGAAGCCTTCAGATTTAAACTTGAAGTTTAAATCCAATTAGATGTTACCATCAAAATATTTAGGTTTGAACGCGGTGGCGAGTACGAAATTCCTATAGGAGAATTTTACTCGTTAAATGGCATTATTCTTGAGATCGCACCTCCTTATTCACCATACTCTAATGGTATAATTAAACGTCATAATATAATTATTAAGGAGATGATACATGCCATGTTGATTAGTTCAGGATTAAACGCCAACTTGTGGGGGAGGTCGTCCTCTACTGTTATATCCTGAATAGAGTACCCTTTAAAGGATCAAATAAAACTCTATATGAATTGTGGAAAGATAGACAACCTTCTTTTGCATACTTCAAAGTGTGGGGTTGTTTGGCTAAGTTTGCCATCCCTCCTCCTAAGACAACCAAGATATGACCCAAAACTGTTGATTGTGTCTTCATATGGTATCCTGAGAATACTCCTGCATATAGATTTATGGTTGTGAGTTCTGAAATTTGTGTGAATACAATTATGGAGTCTAGGGATGTTGTGTTCTTTGAAAATGTTTTTCCATTGAAATCTGACTCTCGTAAGAGAGGTGTTGATCCCCTAGATGCACCTTCAACCAATCATACTTTATCTTTAAAGGAAGATGAAGTAGAGATTGAGACTATGAGAAGTAAAAGGGCTAGAACTAAAACATTCTTTGGATCTGACTTCCTAAGACTCTTAGATGAGACTGGTCCTCAGACTTGTAAAGAATCCATAATATCTACTGAAACCCCATTCTGGTAAGAAGCTTCATTTAGTGAAATGGACTCAGTCTGTCAGAACCAGACTTGGGAGCTTGCTAGTTTACCTCTTGGGAGTAAGACCATAGGATGTAAACGAGTCTTTAAGAGGAGGCGTAAGGCACATGGAATTGTAGGAGAATATAAGGCTAGGTCGGTAGCTAAAGGCGAGAAACTAAAAGAAGCAATAGATTTCCTTGATTCTTATTCACCTTTGAGGAGAATTACTTCCATATCAGGATGCTAATTGTTATTGCTGCCATACACAACTTAGAGATACATCATATATATGTTAAGACAACTTTTCTAAATCGTGAATTAGATAAGGAAATTTACCTAGGACAATCTGAGGACTTTGTGGTAAAATGTTGTGAATACAAAGTTTGTAAACTGAACAAATATTTGTATGGTTTGAAATAAGCACCTAAATAGTGACTTGAAAATTTTGATCATGTGCAAATGAGTAGTGGGTTTAAGTTGATGGATCCGACAAGTGTGTTTACACTAAATTTGTTAAGGATACATGTGTGGTTGTATGCTTATATGTTGATGATATGCTTATACTTGATACAAACATATATGCGATTAATTCCACTTGAAGCATGTTGAATGAGAACTTTGAATTAAAAGACTTAGGCCCTGTTAACATGATCTTAGGGATGAGGATTAGAAGATTTTATAATGGTTATAGTCTTAGTGGTTCTCATTATGTTGAATATATGCTTACGAGATAGAATCAGTTTGATTGTAAGCCTGCTTGTACTCCGTACAATTCTTCTTGTAGACTTAAGAAGAATAAGGGTGATGGAGTATCACAACTTTAATACTCAAGAGTTATAGGAAGTCCGATGAATTTAAATTAACTGTAAGATTCCAGACATTGCCTATAGTGTGAGTAAGTTAAGTAGGTATACTTTAAATCCAGGGCAGGAGCATTGGAATGTACCTATTAGAGTATTACGGTACCTAAAAATACTATACGATATTTTGTTTGAATTATGAAAGGTATCTTGTTGTCCTTAAGGGTTATTGTGAAGCAAACTGGATAATTGACTCAGATGAGTCTAAGTCTATGAGTGGATATGTTTTGACTCTAGAAGGTGGGTTTGTTTTGGGAAGATTTCCAAACAGACATGTATTGCTCAATTCACTATGGAATCTGAGTTTATTGCGTTAGATAAAGCAGGAGAGGAGGTTGAGTGCCTAAGATGATTTTTAAAAGACATTCCTCTCTGACATAGGCATGTGCCATCTATATCTATACAATGTGTTATCCAAGCTGTAATAGCTAAATCTAAAAACAACTAATCTCAACAGACGTTATTTCCATTGATTGGATAAAGTCCAAGGAGAATATCACGGATCCTTTGACGAAAGGTTTATTCAAAGAGATAGTTAGAAATGCATCAAAAGGGATTGGGCTTAATCTCATCAATTAAACTTACCGTGAAGGAAACTCAACCTTGCTGACTGGAGATCCCAAGATCAAGGTTTTGAATGAGACAACTAATTTGTGGTGGGTAAATGTAAACACTATCAGAGAATTTCATTATCTTTCCCTTCCCTATGGTGTAGACGTGATAGTGTGACTGCATGTGGAGGATCACTTTTAACTAAGTCTTAATGAGTTCTATAGTTTCAGTTTAAGATTGAAGTGGGGTGTAGCAGTAAACACTCTTGATGGAACTCACCTATTTGAATGAAGAAGTGGGCCACTTATTATGAGAATGGAGCTGATTCCCTAAAGAATTCTGAGAAACGAGATTTGTCCCGGGCCAAAAAGGACACAACGTCACGAACTTGACAGCACCCAGAGAGATATCACGTGTGGCTATTATCGCGAATTACACCAAACGATGGTAGTTCAAGACATCACGTTCACTGTCCATCAAGTAGTTCCAGAAATTTCTCACTAAGCAAAGGTTCAAGACCTCATGGACACCTCTTACCTATAGTGGTATTTCTCGCTATCCGATTTCTGATTTTTTATCGGTATTTCATTCATGTGGGGGATTGTTGGAGAAAATGAGTCTTTTTAATATGTTTTAATTTTTTGGTCTTGGTTAGAATTGATCTAATGACCTAAAGGTCTAAGGATGCTTACTCATTTTCTATGAGTGAATGAAATACAAATATGGGTGGGCATGAAACACTTGTCATGCCTAATACATGTATGCACATGCATAAGTGAACCAAGATTAAAATTAAAACAAGTTTTAATTCCTAAACGGATTAAAAGTAAAACAAGTTTAAGTTTTAATTCTAAACTCAATAACTAAAATAAGATTTTAAGTCCTATTGTTTTTGTTAAAATTAAAACAAGGATTTAATTCCTTAAATGTTTTTATATTCAATGGGGGAAGTTACCAAATACAATTTATGTCAAATTCATTTTCAGTGCCTATAAAAGAAAAAGAATTTTTTTCATTTCAATGCGTACCAGAGCAAGCTATTATCCCTAGCTAGTTTCCCCTCTTGTCGCTTTGCTATGCCCTTGTGTGTTTATTTCTCCTCCTAATCCTTGTTGTTGAGTTCGTAAATGGACAAGTGTTGTAGTGCTTATAGTACTTACAACGGGAAGTTTTATCCTGAATACGACTTCACCACAGGATATAAGCATCACTCATTTTTGAGGCGTACCGGTGAACTATCGTGTTAAGGACAGTTTGATAATCAAGTTACTCTGTCCTCAATATGAGGTTAAATATTTGAGTGTTTTATTTCATTTTCAGAAATTTAATTTTAACATCATTTTTCAATATTTCATTGTTGCAGTTCCAACACCTATGATGCCGGTCATATACCCGATCAAGTAACCAGGAGTAATACCTATAAAATAAGCCATGACCAAGATCAAAGACATCTTCTTATTCTCGTGGATTTCTCAACGTTCATTCTCATTTTTGACTCAGCCGAGTGTAAATCTGTAGGAGTTCTCATTGACATACTGTATATTTTAAACGACGGCAAAACGTTACCCAGAGATAAAGAATTCTAACTAAGCTGGTGGATTTAAGTCCACTTCATTTGGCGGTCATTTTAAAATTTTCAAAAAGTTGCTTGCATAGCATCTTTTATTTTTACCGGATTCTTTCTTACCGTCAAGAAGTACCAACTTTGGGTGATTAGATACATTATATTTTTCTTTGATAATGTTTATGGCTAGAGGTTTAAATTGGGTTTGTCAAAGACTTTGAGCTACAAGCTTTTGCTTAATTAGGACGGTTGAAGAAGACGTGACGTGACTTCAAGCATGGTCTACTAACTAGAAAATTCAAAACAACACGTTAATTAAATGGGACGCTCCAAATCTTCGGGTTTGACTAATTGGCCCTAATGTGAAAGTATTGAGAAAACAAAGACGCTTATCGAGAGGGTAAGCATGGAAAAAGGCAACCCAAGCAATGTTGACGGTTAACAAGTTTACTAGAGCTGGGTAATACTAATGAAGTGTTGTTAATCAAACACTGGAGATACGGATGATTCGGTGGGAGATGCTTTATTGGAAAAATAAAGAAAAGCACGATCATAATATGTATAAAATGCTACAAACCATAGCACAATACATCATATTTTGTGTCTATTTCAAAAAAACTCTTATTCTAGCCAACTATTGACATTTTACTACCATTATACAGACTACTCACAGGGTAGTGATATCCAAAACTGTTGCTATTGAGGGGAAGGACGTTTCCAATTTCATTTCTTGTGGTTTTTTAGTTGACTTATTTTCATAATAACACATATAATACCTAAATATTTGAAAAACATTTATATTGGAAAATATAAAATAAATGTGGACACTCTACAACAACAACTCTCCATTATACAAGGACTTCCCATATTCTCATGAAAACAATATCAAGACCCCACGAGAAATAGAAAAGGAATTGAATAAATGGCATCAAATTGGCATGATTTTCACAAGCAAAAATCAGAGATAAATTCATAAAGGAGGTGGACTACAACACAGTGCACTTTCACGCTATTACAAAAGAAGGAGAGCTAGAAATAATATAGACTCTTTACAAGATGGGGAAGGAAATTGGCTACACTAAGGGATGACACCAAGCTGCTGCTATCTAATCATTTCAAGAGTATAAGCACTTCTAATAATATTTCTATTGAGGAAAGGCATTATCTGATATTCCCACCTTGATCAAGAAGACAATAGAATACTTCTCTTGCCCCCAACCACTGAAGAGATTGTGAAAACTTTAAAAAGCATGGAGAGTTGGTCTGCAGGGTCTGAGGGCTTTCAAGCGAGATTCTACAAGACTCAATGGAATACAGTTGGGGAAGATGTTTGCAACATGGTAAAAAATTTCTTCACTACCAAGTTTTCTTCCAAAAGCAATTAAACAAAACCTATATATCTTTGATTCAAAAGAAAAAGAAAGCATGTTCTCCTGTGATTTTAGACCTATAGGGTTGTGCAATACTTCCTACAAAATTATCTCTAAAATTCTTGTTTCAAGAATGAAACCACTTATGGAAAGAATCATATCTCCATACCAAGCGGCTTATGTATGCGGGAGGTTGATTAATGATAATACTATGATAGCCCATGAGTTGATACATTCTATGAAAGGAAGGAAGGTGAAAGTGGTTGGCTAGCACTTAATTGGATATGTCTAAAGCATTTGTGAGTTAGAATGGCCTTTTCTCTTGAAGGTACTTCAAAGTTTTGGTTTTGTAATGATTGGTGCGTATGATACAACAATGTATAAGCATCTTCCTTATCTGTCCTTCTTAATGGCTCCCCCTGTGAAGAATTTTCTCCTACTAGAGGAATTAGACAAGGAGATCCTTTGTCTCCTTATCTTTTCATCATGGCAATGGAATGGTTTTCAAGGACCTACTACAAGCTCATAAGACTATCAAAGGCATTTATGCAAGAAGAGGTGCTCCTCCAATTAATCATCTACTTGAGATGATTGTCTAATTTTTACTCAAGCAAATTTAACCAGTGGCATAATCTCCTTCAAGTTTTGCGGGATTTTAGTTCACAATCTGGTCGGAGTCACAAATTTTGACAAATCTTGAGTGCATTACGGCAACAATCTAAATCTTAAAATGTCTCTTAATTCTAGGAGTTAAAAATATGGAGAAAAATGAGAAATACTTAGGCTCACCACTCATAATTGGTAAGTCTAAAGTTGCATAGCATCTTTTATTTTTACCGGATGCAATTCCTATTTCTTACCGTCAAGAAGTACCAACTTTGGGTGATTAGATACATTTATATTTTTCTTTGATAATGTTTATGGCTCAAAACTTCTTAAAGGTTTAAATTGTAAACATAACAATTCTTCTTGGACTTGCATTCAGCCTCTCAATCATCCTTGACATGATCTTTGGGACCGCTGGACTTGTTTGAATGAATTATTCATTTGCGAGATTTGCAAACAAAGAAGATGAAACACTCTACCATCTCTTAATAAGATGCAAGCATGCAAAAGCGGTGTGGAAGTTACTTAATGTTAACATCGAACAAGTTCAAAATAATTGCACCGAGTTAAGGAATGGATCATCTCCTGGTTTCATAACGGATTAGCACGTTTTATGGTAGGAAGTTGGGTAATTTGGAAAGAAGATGCGATTGTGTCTTTGAGGATAAGAATTTAAACCCATGCACAAACATATCAAAGAGTCTAAAAGAACCCATGGATCTTTGAGTTAAATGTTAAAAAAGCACGAATCTCATAATATGTATAAAATGCTACAAACCATAGCACAATACATCATATTTTGTCAACTCAATCTATGCTCTTCTTGTTAGATCACGAAAGTGATATTAAAAGTTTAAAAACTCTTATTCTAAGATTCCATTTCCAAATCAATTTAGTTGAAGAATTTATTGATGCTCATTTCTTCTTTGTTTTTACTACAATCAATAAAATTATCAAAAAAAGAAGTACCAACTTTGGGTGATTAGATACATTATACTTATGTTTTCAGGTTTAATAACACATATAATACCTAAATATTTGAAAAACATTTATATTGGAAAATATAAAATAAATGTGTCTATTCCACAAAAAAACTCTTATTCTAGCCAACTATTGACATTTTACTACCATTATCGACTTATTTCATAATAACACATATAATACCTAAATATTTGAAAAACATTTATATTGGAAAATATAAAATAAACCAAAGACGTTTATTTTCCTAGCACAACCAAAGACAAAGACACATTCTAGCATGGCACAGCACGACACGTCATAATCTCCGGCACAGCACAGCACGGCACATAGCACGCTAAGCACGTGATTTCGTGGGCTGTGTTGTGCTGTGCCGGCACGTTTTACACCTCTATTTATGGCCATGTTATCTTATAGGCTCATGCCCAAGAAAATAAATGGAAATTATAGTCAATAGACAGAATAAGATAAACTCCGTTGTTATTGACGTTTCCAATCTATCATTACCTAATGGGGAAACAACTTTGTTGTTATTGACCCGTCTACAAGTCTCAAACAGAAACTACTAGTTTTCAAGTATGACCTTGCAAGACCTATAGGCTTCCGAAGTTAAACTACTTTGAGACATAGGATGCATCAAAGAAACTGACCAGCCTCCATTAAGGAGGGAAATACAAGAAACTTGATTAATTAAGCAAATAAAAGAAAGACATAATCTTGCTTTTACACGCTATTTAAGTATAAAATCTCTACAGATTTCTCTTGCTCTACGCAAGTCTGTTCACCTTTACTAGTCCGTTCACCTGTAAAAGGGATTTAAAGCATACACCTTGGAACTCAGGAAGTCAAATGCATTGCTTTGTTACATAAACCAAAACAAGACACAA
Organism: Papaver bracteatum; assembly: GCA_023529315.1. NCBI lineage: Eukaryota > Viridiplantae > Streptophyta > Magnoliopsida > Ranunculales > Papaveraceae > Papaver > Papaver bracteatum. The sequence goes on from JAJJWX010001985.1 coordinate 1,206,641, forward strand.
TAGGTGTAAACCGTAGTACTTGTAGTCTTCTGGTAGCACAGTACTTATTTGCTATCGGGGAACTTGGCCTCGTAATTCAGGGGTAACTGTAGGAAGACACAACACAGAAACAAGTAAGAATTATATCAATCCAGTAATGCAGTTAGGCATACGAGTGTATACATAGTAAGTACAGAGGGAGAGGGAGAGACTTGCCATGTATGCCGCAGTTATCATCTTCCCAGCAAACCATCTCCCATGAAGAGCACGCTGCGCACTCATGGCTGATGTTGTAGTTTCAAACCGCAAGTATACATGCCCAGCACTATTCCTGTAAGTGGATGACAAACATAAGAAAACAAAAAATAGTCTAAAGAAGAGAACATGTCTAGAGAAAACAGTTACATACTTGTCCACAAAAATATGTTTTACTGTCCCAAACTTTGAAACTTCATCTTGAACGTCATCTTTAATATCCAAATCAAAATCAGGTTCAGTCTGCAAATGCAACATAAAAATTCAGCATACTAGATGAAACGCGAATGGATCATGACCGAATGCAAACAAATCAATGGAGGAGACCAATTTTTGCAAACCTCAGATGTTGGATTGAACATATTCTTCAGTATTAGGCATTCACTTGGGACACCCACAGAATCAATAGGAGGCACAGATACTGCAGTAACCGGAAGGGTGGAACCTGGTAAACCAGGTAGTGCAGGTATAGAAGCTTGTCCAAATGCAGCAACTAGTGGGTTGACGGCAGGTGCACCACCAAGAACTGATGTTGCTGGTAGAGCAAGGGAAGCTCCATTTACAACAGGAACAAGGCTGCATGGTAGATGTAGAGACTAAAGTCACTTAAAAGATATAAAAAGAGGTAAAAGGAGAAGAAGAAACAGAGATAGCTAAGCAGCAACTAACCTTGATGTGGTGCCACTTCGATCTAACTTCGACATGAGAATGGCTCTAGAGCGGGCATTCAAAGTCTGTACATGAAAAAAAACTAAATTATCAAGTGCCAGTAATTATGTATCAAGAGTTGAGATTTACCATTGGTTAATTCAAGGATGACATGTAGGAATACTAACATTCATCCACAACTATAAATATATTGTATGGTAATAACATGCTAGAAAAACATCTAGCTCTTTGATAACCCCAAAAAACAACAAAATATAGCAATTACCATGGTAGACGTTATCAGTCCAACTAGCATGTTACTACTTTTTGCGGCAACTGCTAGTAGCATGTTACCAGAAGGTCAACAGAACAAATAATGGATAGGCCAAGTACCAGCAGTGTACATTACCTATAGCCACAAATTTCAGAATATTTAACTGAGTCGCAAAATGTCTTGATTTTAACCACGTTGACACAATCTATCTCCGTTACTAGTAAACTGAGGCAAATATTAACTAGTCAGAGAGATGAAAAACGATTGATTATACCGGGTCAAAAAGTTTTGGTTGAATTGCACGTTTTCTAGAAAACTTCAAAAGATACTCAGCAGTGTACGCAAAATTCACTAAGCTAATTTATCAACAGCATTAGATCCTGTAGTCTATACCACCTTTCTACAACATATTGATAGAGATGATGATTCGAACAACACACTACACAAAGAACTTCTGCAGTTCAAGTTAAGCACTTATTAATTGAGAAAACAACCTTGAAATGCATGAGAATGATCACAACGTGACAGAAGAATAACTTTTGAAAACAGATGATATTCATTCATAGCTTCATGCCACCATCAATAAATTAGTCTTCAAAAAGGAAAAGAAAAAGTAATCATAACTAACCAAGCCTCCACCATCATCATCATCAAAATCACCAGCATTAATGCCAAATTCTTGCATCCCAACTTGATCCGACACAGCTGATACCTACAGGCATGAACAAGCAACAAAAATTTGGTGAGCCAATAAAGTGCAGTGGTATATACTGATCTAATCTATTCTCCACTCTCTACAAAATTATGCTTTTAAATCCTCTCATTATAAAATTTAGGGTCTACTATTTTATCTGTAATGGTTTCTTCTACTCCCTCCGTTTCTTAAAGACATAGTCTAAAATGAAAAAGTGAAAGTATCTCTTTTTAAGAAACGGAGGTAGTATTAATTATCAAACAGAAAAGAAATAAGAAAAAGGTAGTTGCCCACCTTGATGATCCTCCCTGCAATGTCTAATTGTCCATTCAAACTCTGAGCAGCTCTAGCATCTTCAAGACGTGCAAACTGGACAAAACCAAACCCTTTGCACTGCCCAGTCTCCTGGTCAAGAGGCAATTGCACCAGCTCCACAGCACCAAATGGTCAAACACCTGGAAACACAACATCAACCCCAAATCAGATCAAGTTTGGACATCCTACATCTTACTTATTACTCAACAGGTCACATAGAAATCCTTGCAACAAAAGGAATGGTATATTATAATCATCGGTAACCAAGAAAGAGCCGAATAACACATCTTAATCAAACGATTTATTTGCAGATTTTATATTATTACGAATTGGATATAGTTACCATACAGTTACCATCATATCATTTTAAAACAAAGGGCCAAGACCAACATACACATCTGCAAGTACCCAACAGTAATTGACTAATTACAGCAAACCTCTATTTCAGAATAACATCGGGACCATATAAAATTGTTCTTATGTAGAGGTAATTTTATATAGAAGTTAACATTAAAAAGCAGAATACTTACCCAACACCTTTTGAACATCTAGAATTGCGGTCCATTATGAGGCGGACATCCCGTACCTGATGATCGTTTAAGTAAGTTGTCAACGAGATAAAACAAAGAAGTAAGATGCGTATTGACATTTGTGAGAACTCACTTACAAAAAGATGATCTTACAAAGATACTCAGTAGTTTATGGTATTGCACCATGAGAGGCAGCTATATGATATTGCCTGTCACGTTGAAATGCCAAGCATTAAACTCACCAAATATAAAGAACGTAGTGACAGATGCGCAAGAAACACTATACTATCTACACCATATTATGCTTGTGTTAGCATAATATGGTTGTGACTTATCGCTAATTCTCAAAAATAACCATATTAGCAGTTGAAAAGATACAAAACCACCGCTAATTCTCAAAAATAACCATATTAGCAGTTGAAAAGATACAAAACCACGGCGGCAAGACACTCTCTAGCATTCTTTTTCTCTACCATAAGTATCACATCTTAAGCTCACCAAAAATAAAGAATGTAGTGACAGATGCACAAGAAACACTATACTATCTACACCATATCGCTAGTTAGCATAATACGGTAGTGACATATCGCTAATTCTAGTTAGCATAATATGGTAGTGACATATCGCTAATTCTCAAAAAATAACATATTAGCAGTTGAAAAGATACAAAACCACGGCCGCAACACATTCTCTAGCATTCTTTTTCTCTACCATGAGTATCACATCTTAAGCCTCGACTAATTCAATTTGGGGTACGAGGTACGAGAAAGCTTCGACAACTATGGATGTGTTTTAAGGCTGGTACACGAGGGCAACAAAGTAATATGTTACTACCCATAGTAATATGTTACAACTGTTGTTATGCTTTCTGTTCTGCTCGCCAAGCATCATCTATTTACAATCCTATAACATGATCACTCACTATCAAGACAATGAAGTTGGGCGATTTCAAACATTAAACTAGACTACAGTAATAAATTGAAAAACCAAAAAACTGAAGAGAACTTATGTATACGCTGAATGCTATGGCGTACCATAAGCATGAAACACAAAAATGTACTCACCTTGCCCGCCCTTGAAAAGAAATCGTACACATCTCTCTCATCTGCCTTCAAACAAATCTGTTGAAATTGTTGGTGGAAGTCAGCAAGCAGGCATAAATTACTCAAAACTATTATTGGGGATGAACATACATGGCATTTATACCTGATAAGCGAACACAGTTCTCTGATCTCTTTCAGGATCTGCCTCAGGCTCCGCAACTTCTTCCTTTTTCTCCTTGTAGCGTCTGTAAGAGAAAAAAAAAACTTGGACTTTAAAGTTGCGGTAGTAATGGAAGTTAAGCCAAACATAATAAACACTAAGTTATGCATTTATGACATGAAAACTGCTCAGAAGTTTAGAACTTGGAGCAAATATCCAAGTGTTGCACGAAGATCAAATCCACTGACAATTACAGAAGGGAACTGCAAGAACACAAATTCAAAGCTGTTAACCAGTTGAGCTTCTATTCCATACCACATTAGAGGAACAGAGTTTGTACTATGCCTCAAACATGTAGAGCACATAATGAATATGCCAAAAGGAATACATCAGAGCCACATATCCATATATAGAGATAACTAAAATCCTGGGGATACAAGCATGCAAAGAATTAGCATGCAATCAATGTTTATTAGACTGAAGACAGATACTGCTAACCAAGTAAAGCATCCTTACGTTCTCCCCGATACCCGGTACTATGACTGACCAGTATGACCAAAAAATTACATAACATCTAACAAGTATTGGTAGAAGTTCCATAACCTAAGGATATTGTGGCCTAGGCTTCACTCTCCCAATTTTCAGCTTTGCCCACAAATTGTCAAGAAGATACGGGTGCTCAGTATATGGCTTAGTAGGAATGCACTCAAATGCCAAGTATTAGGCACAAATAATTTGCAGAGTCAAACGACAAGGAGGTAGCCATGAGCCCGTGACGAATGTCTTTTCTTTAGAAAAACAAAAACAAAAGAAGCAAGAACGTCCTTAAAATGTTTTCATTGAAAAAAAAATATAAAGAAAATAATTAACTCCGATGTTAGCTAAAAAAGATATACAACCAATGAGAATCCAAGTAAAAGCAAAGAAATATAAAGATTGTTGAGCATGTGTCAGATTGGAAAGAAATACCATCAAGCTTAAAAAAGTTAAAGAAAACTTTGAAATTTAGAACTAAGAACTCTAGTATATGTTTCTTTCAAGTTGAGAAGAACGAAACAGAAAACAAACTTCCCCCTTAAAGAAGGGGTGACTTCCACAAAGAAACAAAAATCAGTTAAAAATGGCTGAAAAGATCGAGGGCTCTCTTATTTGAAATGGCAATCGTCCCACACACATAACCAATCCCTAACTAATTATTCGTTTTGGAGATTCAATGGGTGCAAAAAGGTCTAAGTCCTAGATAACACTCTGAATGCACATGCTAAAATGTAACCTAAAACAAATCATTGTATCAAGAGGCCAAACACCCGTTATCCTCACATGCACATCAGAATATGAACAGATGAAAGTGCTTCTCAAGCAAAGACCATTAACCCCAACCAGCAATTCTGCAAGAACAAATACAATTAAGCTATTCTTGTTCTGTCGTGGAGGATAAATGGGTAATAAAAAGAAAGATGACATCACCATGCTCATCAAAACCTCTGAATCAATAAAGCCAATTTTGCTAAACGAGCTACTAAGGCAGATTTCGGAAAATCTACCTGAGCCTTGCCTGGCTCAGACCATTTGAAGATTGCCCTAGAATCTAACATTCAATATTCAATAAACTCTGCTCCAGTACCACAGACATCCAAACAGCACACACATGCATGCATATATGCATATAGTAATAGGTAAATCTGTATTGTCTATCTATACTAAGGAAGGTAAGAGTCGTAGTTAAACAATGAAATACATCCAAAAGCCACTTGTGTCGATTACGGAGGAGTTGAAGTGTTGGATTAATTGGCATCAATCAACATTAAGAATAAGAAAACAGCTCTCTATTTTAAGTTTGACAGCCAATACCCAGTAGATACGAAACCAAGCACATATACACAACAAAGATGTCAATCCAAAATACCTTCATAAAGTGCTACTACTTACTTTTAATATTCAATCTAGGAACATTGCAGAATTAAGTGAAACCAAACAGTGCATGCAACAACTATCATTTTGAACTAACATCATTGGTTTAGGGAACATTGCAGAATTAAGCTTATAAAGAACAAAATAGGATTAGAAAACAGATGTTACCTGCTTTCCCGTTCCCTCTCTCTTTCTCTTTCTCTTTCTCTTTCTCTTTCTCTTTCTCTTTCTCTTTCTCTTTCTCTTTCTCTACTCTTCTCTCTTTCCCGTTCTCTTTCTCTGCTCTTCTCTCTGTCCCTTTCCCGTTCAGCCTCTTTATCACGCTCACTACGCCGTCTTTCAGAGGTGCTGCGACGTGACCGATCGTGCTCTTTCTCGCTTTCACGGTTGCGCTCTTTTACCTTATCTGTGTCTCTATCCCTGCTGCTTTCTCTTTCCTTGCCATTCCTATCCTCTGCACGTCTATCCTTGTCTCTATCTCTGTCCCTATGCTCTCTGCTGCTTCTATGCCTGTCCCTTTCACTCCTATCTCCATCTCTAGACTCCCGAGTGTCATCTCCAGATCTTGCACGTTTAGACCGACTATCTAAATCACCGTCGTTCTCATCACTCCTGTGTCTAGAACTCTTTTTATCTTTTCCCCCAGATTTCACAACATCATCACCACCACTATTTACTGTATCTTTCTCCTTAGCTTGTGAGATTTCAACAGTTTTTTCTAAATACTCAATTGCATCATCAAAGTCCATCGGGGAAATCAGAAAAAGCTTAATTCGACTATCTTGGTTTCTTCAATCACTGCACAGCGAAAATTATGTAACTCATGTGAGAAATTAACGATTATACAGGAATTTTTTGAACCCTAAACCCTAGAAAATAACAGGAATCTTCTAAAAAAACAGAAGAGAAATAAAGAATCAAAAGACAGTGCTATTAAACCTAGATATAAAGGGGAATGAAGGAATCAAAAGAATTATCTATAAATTAGTACCAGTATTCTAGGGTTTTTGAGAATCTGCAGAGAAATTTACCTCAAAAACCTCTTGAGAAGTCGCGCAGGAGCGAAAAGAGTTTTCGATAGGGCCTCTCTCCCTCCCTTCTTGCTCTCCCGAGTCTAACAAACAACCCCTGGATGGCTTACACCCGGAAGATTTTCTTATATATAGTAGCTTGTTTGTATTTCTAGAATGTGCCAATTGACAAGACCAACGAATGGAAGGTAAAATGTTTGATTCATCTCTCTGCAGTTTGGTTGATTGGCAAAATAGAGTTCGTTATTGGCCGTGAAAAAAGTTAGTTGCAGCAGAACTCATAGTTAGATTTCACGTACCGAAACTTGTGCCAGTTGAAGTGAGACTAGTGCATCCAAAATTTTATAACACGACCAAAAGGATTGTGTAAGGTGAAGAAGAAGCGGTGCCTTCTTCAAAAACAAACAAACAAAAAAATGTAGTACATTCATTAATTTACTTGTTGAAGTGAAAACAATACGCTTACTAAAGTACATTCCACTGCTCTCATAAAAAACTGGGGTTTCCATTGGAAAGGCTACTGAGTTCGTGAATCAAAAATTGGGGAAAACTTCCATAGACAAAAAGCTCGTTCAAACATGCACTTTAAGATAGGATAAACAGGAGTACAACTTTAACTAAACAAACAAACCCATTCTAAAGATAATACACTAACAGAAGACAAGCTCCAAAAACTGGATTTGTCTTTCCAACTATTCCAAAAATCCTGACTGCTAACCCCCACACACACCATCCTAGAAGGAAATAAAATGTTTTCCTTCATTTAATCACCGTCTCATTCCTCGTCCACGTCCACGGCCTCGACCCATAGCGCTTGCAGCAGCATCTCCTTGCGCACTCTCAGACTGACAGACGAAAAAAGTTGACAACGGTGAATTACAAACAAATAGCTATAAAAAATCAACAAATATCTCGTCCATAACAAGTTATTAAACACTACTAAAGTTGGATTCTACAGAAAATAGTTATTCATTATTCACGATTTACAATAACTGATTGGGAAATAGAATTACCTTGGGATTTTTGACTGTCTCGTCAACACTTAGAACAAGGCAAGCTGCCTCAGTTGCAGCATTGATAGCATTTATCTGAACGTATATAATTAAGAATTAGATCCCAAGTTGCAAGGAGGACTACTGTCAAAGATATATGAAAGAGGTGAAAAAAAATAGAGAAAGACAATGACCTTCACAACTGCAGGCTCCCATACAAAGTTAGCATATGAATCTACAATGCCACCAGTGTTGATGTCCACTCCGTAAAGGGAACCTTCACCTGCAATCAACCCCTTTCATGTATTAGATACCTGGCCACCTTAGTTCTAACAGAAACCAAAATGGCCGTAGAGCAACCTAATGATTACAGAAGTTTAAATCACTGTGTTCTGCTGAATATCAGATAATATATATGAAGCACATTTCTGGTTGGGAATATATCAGGCTCACGCCAAATAAATTCTAGCATTTGTTTCCCTTCCTAGACTGTCATAGAGTCATAATGAAATGAATCAGCAATAGAAAACACTAACCAGATGGAAGTGCATGCTTCTGTCTGAGTTTGTTCAACACGTCAGTGGCATCAAATCCAGCATTATCACAGAGCTGCCTTGGTATTACCTACAAGGACACCAGGTGAGGAATGGAGTTAATGCTCAAAAATATAAACAACTATCACAACAAACACTTTTACGATGGCATAACACGAACAACTTTTTTTTTTTGAAGAAGAAGATTTAAATAGATAGCAAGGTGCCAAGAAGGCACAAAGGAATACAATCCTCAGGGTTAAAGCCCTGAAGAGGACAGGACCAGAAGACTACAGTTACAAATTATATATGTCGTACGCTTTTCTATCCCAACTAGCCACTAAATCATCGAAAAATAGACCCATGAACACTTGCGATGGGAGCCCCCATTGATACAATAAGGCTTTAACAGATATGATAATCTCTGTTAAACAGAACGCGAACCACTCATAGAAGCTCCAATGCAACTACTGCTAGGTTTTCGGCTTCCTCGTATAGAGGAAGCAGGTTATGTGAAGTTAAACAGAAGTGTAGTTGTTGTTGCCTGTATATTAAGTCCGCCGGGTTTAAGACTCGGGATAGGCTAGTACAAAAGAGTCTTAAGTTCAATTAGATGTTATATTGTCCGGTGAATGAGTTTTCTGCCCACTAAGATAATGCAAAACATCTATTAGTTGTGACTATCCTGGTTCAAAAAGCTGCTCAGAACACTGGACCAGTACTCAACGAAGTGATGGACCTTATGGTCCTTATCAGCCAAAGAATTAGAAATCGGACGCCCGAAACCATCTCTTACGCTAAGTCCTAAGCGCCAAACAAAGATCATTGTTATCTAATTTTTGAATGTAGAATTCCTTTGCAAGTCAATAAGGTGTGCTGGTACTACAGCCAACCACACATGCAAGTATGTATTGTTTACACGGACAATGGTAAGATGAAAGCTATGTAGGAGAACTCAGACCAGAATAAAGAAAATCACTGAAGTAAAGGGAATTTTTTAAAAAAAAAGGTGGAGATGAATAATAGCAATATATCTCTTACCTCAAGTGCTTTGGCATAAGAATTTATAAACAGCTGAGACTTCCCAGCTATTGTTCGTGCATGCTGCCTCAAGTACCGGCTTATCTCCATCTGCCACACGAAAATAAAGGTTTAGTCCACATATCAAAACCTTACATAAAAGCTACTCATTTTAGCTTCACATGGGAATATAACTGACATCGATTGCACCGCCACCAGCAACAACAGTAGAGTTCTTCATGGCTCTTCTGACTATCATAATGGCATCATGCAAACTTCGTTCAGCTTCCTCGATAAACTGATATATAAGCAAACAGGTTCCAGTTAGATTGCTAACTTAGAAGTAGTAACGGACATCAGTGTGTTTTATGTACCTGCTCAGCTCCTCCGCGAAGAACAATAGTTGCTGTCAGACCTGATGGGCATCCACTGAAGATATTAAAGCGCTCATTTCCAACTTGTTTTTCCTCAAAAACCTCACAGGTTCCAAGAATCTGCACACAAAAATATCTCGTTCTAGTGAGAAATCAACTAAAGAGGAAATGTGGGAAAGGTCCTCAATTAAATGACAGGCTACAAGGTAAACAACCGATGAGAAGTTTTATGGGAGGAACAGTGAATATAATATAAAACAATTGGTTTCCAAAATGAAGAAAATGCTACTATGTGCTATGCAGGGGGCAAAAAAAAAAACATGAACCTCATCAATGACGTTGTTAACTGATGTCTGAACCATTGCCCCAGTGGCTGCAGAAACCCGTTGCAAATCCTCTTCCGTAACACGACCAGCGCAGAAAATATCTCTATCTGCAAAATACTGCGGAAACACCATCCAAATAGTGGAGCTGAATAATCTATTACTACATTTTATAAACCCACAAAAGATAACAAGAAGAAAGAAAGTTATGATATACATTTTACTGGGGTAAATTGTCAAAATTCTCATCGGAGAAAGTGTTTAGCACATACATACTCCCATCTTCTGTTTCTTAGGATCGACAACATGAGAAATCACCATTTCTGAAATAATATTCTGATGTACTACAGACACTAATGTCCTAGAAAGGCAATTTACAGAGAAGGGAAATAGCGATTTATCATCTCTTTTGGTTTCAAAATAATGTTACCGAAACATGAGTGGATCTGCTTAACAACCTTCGTATTGGAGTTTGGGGATTTCTAAAGGGTATCAAGATATGAACGAAAGACTTCACAGACAGATACCTGAGTTGCTAGATCACCAATAGCCAACCGTGAAAGAACAATTTTGGCACCACTTTGGGCACACTTATCCAACTTGTCGTATATGATGTTCCACTCAGCATCAACAATTGATTGATACTGTAAAGGATCAGAAAGTCTGCCAAGAAAGAAAGAAAAATCAGCCAATTAGCAAAAACTACTGCATCCAACAGAAAAAACAGGAAACTACTTGCACCAATCATAACCTGATCTCGGCATTCTCTTTCTCTGACTTCAATTCAAGTTCAATGTTGAGTATGAGTATTTTTGGATTTGAAAACTGCTTTGGTTGCTGCTCAAAACCAGCATACGAGAATGTCTTCTTAAATGCAACACCGTTTACAAGAAAAGAATCACGCATTGTACCTCCTGGAACCTACATGCCAACCAGAATTCTTGGTGTTTAGAAAATAATGCAACTAAGACTGCTACAACGAAGTAACTGTTTACGATTATGTATCCAAAAATGTGTATAAAGGAGCTTTACCTTCTTGATACCAATTAGATTGAGTCTATCATCATTGCAGATGGCAGTGACAGCATCTACAACCATAGTTGAAAAGAACTCCTTTTCTCCACCAATGAGCTTTGAGGAAAGTGTTGTGGAAGCACATTTAGCCAATAACAACTTCTTTTCTTCCTTACTTTTACCTTCAATGCTCACAGCAAGGTCTTTGATTTTCTCAATCGCCTGATACATAAATTGTAGCAATAAATTTTAAAAATATTCTTACATCACTATCAAGGGAAACAATTGAGTTCAGAATGCACACCAAGTCAGCTGCAGTTCGGAAACTCCTTATGAGATTTCTTGGATGAACTCCATCCTCAATGAAAGGTTTAGCCTCTTTTAAGAACTCCCCGCAAAGAAGCACTACGGTTGTGGTTCCATCACCAACCTGCACATGTCAACCAACGATGAATGATAAACCATCCCACTTAACAGGCAATCCTACATATCGCATTGCAACAAAGAAATATTACAACGATACTTGTGATGGAAATTAAAAGATTAACATTAAGAAAAACCAAGTATAACTTCATTCACCAGTGGTGAACCAACTAAATATCCAGTATCCACATAAAATGCGATTTTCTTGTATACCAAAATAGTAAAACATTTATGTTGCAAGTAATCCAAAAATTCAACAACCCAACTAGTATACAACCTCCTAAACCAAAACGAGATTACCAGTTAAAACACACAGTTCAAGTTTGTTTCATTCATAGTAAAACACATAACAAGTTGGTCCCCCTCACTAAGATCAGCAGAAAGTTCATATCAAACAATCAATTTAACCTAACTGAACATAACCAACTGCAGAAACCGGATCCATTTGAAATACATTACTTCCAAACTACTAAACTTCATATTATTGAGTAAAATAAAATTAGGGTTTTTCAAAGGGATTAGCAGTGTACCTCAGAATCTTGAGATTTAGCGATGTCAACAAGGATTTTAGCAGCTGGATGTACTATATCAAGTAGTTTCATAATAGTAGCACCATCATTAGATATGGTAGTATTACCCTTATCATCATGAATAAGTTTATCCATTCCTCTTGGACCTAAAGTTGTTCTAACCACATCTGCAACAGCAGTACACGCATTGATATTACTAATTAGTTGCGCTTTCCCTTGTGATGTATCTGTTCCTTCTTTCAATAATATGATCTGCGGTTGCTGCAGTTCACAAAAACAAAAAAAAAATACAGAGATTCAGTTAGTAAGTTAGGGTTTCATCAATCCAAATCAGTGAAGATGTAAAAGAGTGAAAGAGAGAGTGATTAGTACCATCATGTTCGACATCGCTGTGAGATCGAAGATCCAAGATTTGATAAGTATGAACTAGGGATTATATAGTTATGGCGGAAGGGTTTTAGTTGAGGCTTTTTCGGAGAGAAGAAGGCTCTGGAAAAATGTTCTATGGAGGAGTGTGTAGTTCTCGTTTTCAAAGTGGCCAACTAATGCCCTAAAATGACTCGAGCTACTAAATCGTGTGTTGTGGGAAACGGTGACTCATTCGGGGTACAGCTACTGCCCTTGCCTTGCCGGACATATTTATGGTTAACCAAGTGGTTCGATTTCCGTTTAGCACTAGATGTTTGGATATCAAAAGCAGATTCTACTTCTCCAAAAACATAAATGAGAAGCAAATTATTTTACTTCACAAAAATTTCGTTTTGAAATTTTTTAACCAAACTGACTTCTTTACTTTTTGACTTCTAGAAATCGCTTTGAAATTCTCTATCCAAACTGATTTTTACTTTTTAACTTCTAAAAGTCAAAAAATTATTTTTGAATGCGCATCCAAACACATAAGTGGTTTTACTTCTCAGGGAGCAGAAGTCAGAAACCTAAGTGAGAAAATGTTAACTTTTCGACTTTTAGAAATCGTTTTGAAATCCTCTACCTAAACTGGTTTCTTACTTTTCGACTTCTAGAAGCCAAAAAAGTTACTTTTGGATACACATCCAAACTCTAATTTTCTTTTCTATGACATTTGGAAGTGACTCATTAAGTCATGACCAAAATTATTAGCTCTAAGGCCTATTCCTATGCACATGCCAAAACATGATATTTGGCATATATGCACACACTATGGGTATGCCAAACTGCCAAACACATATGCCAATATGTTTTTCCTGACATATAGGCATACACGACAGAGTTTCCGGCGAGCGATAGAGTCTCGGTCACTCGATGGTCATTAACTCGACAGCGACAGCTAATCAGATAGTCGTTGTCGCTGGCTACTATGATAGTCGCTTATCAGATCTTCATCCAACGGCTACCATTCCCCCCTCTATAAATACCTGATTTCAATCCCATTTTAACTCACACCAGAATTTCTAAATCTCTCTAGATTTTGTCAATCTCCAATTCTTTTCTGATCTTCTAATTCCTCATAGAGCATGGCTGATTTCATAGCAAACCAACATGTTGCGGAAAATCAAAGAGTTTGAATTAGGAGGAGAGTAACAAAATTTACAATTGCGGAAGATGAATGTATTTGCAGAAGTTATGTTCATTGTATTGAAACTTTATTCGCAGAAGAATCTCGTCAAGTTATTTGTTGGGATAGGGTTTTGAGGAAATTTAAAGAACAAACAATGAACCCCAACCATCGTGATGTTACAAGGTTGAGTAATCGCTTCACTATAATCAATCATGATGTTACTAAGTATCTTGTTTTACTTCAGCAAGAAGGTCCAAATCTAAGGAGTGATGAAACTTATTTGGAACTTAAACATAGGTGTCGTGCGGAATATCGTCGCATCTACGAACAAGACTTCGAATATGGAAGTTGTTTCGAGATTTTAAGTTGCTTGCCCAAACATTGTCCAATTTATATGTGGTAAAAGTTATTTGTCAAGTCCTAAAATTTCTTAATTGTCCACTTATTTGTCAAGTCCTAAAAGTTTTAATATTTTAACTCTAATTAAAATTCAAGATTGGATTACGTATAGAATTAAGCTTAATTTTCAACAATACTCAAATTTTCAAATTCAAAATTCAAAATTCAAACTTCAAATTCAAATTTCTTAATAGTAATTTTTACAAGACATAAAAACTAGACAATATAAGTTCCAAAATATATATAACTAGACTTTAAAAAAAAAAAATTGGGACAATGTTCTTCATCTTGTTAATCTTCTTCATTTCACCAAATTTCCAATCAATGCGCTCATGAACGGAGTTTCCTTTGATTATCTTCTTCTTTGGCTTCAAATTTGTTTTGCCTTGATTTTCCTTACCTTTAACCTTTCTTTGCCTTCTCTTAGTTGCGGTTTTGACTTGGTTGATATCCAAAACTTGGAGACTTCTTTGCTTCTTACTTATTTCTTTAAATCTATCACATATCTTCTCAACGGCACCTTCAAGCACTACTCCAGAAAAATCAAGTTGCGTTGCCGAATCAAGTTGGGTTAATTGTGTTAGGCACAGCTTGTCGCTCGCTTGCCTAGTATGTAATTTTTAACTTTGTAAGAACAAAATAATATTTTAATGTTTCTTACTGCAAGCATAAAAACATTAGAGATAAATTAGATTGAGAAGAAGAGAAATTTTTTGTGTAACAAAATTTGGGGTAAATTTTGAGTTTGAAAGTTACATATTTATAGCGATGAAGAACTAGCCGTTGGCGCTAGAGTTAATAGCGCCAACGATATTGTGAATATCTCCAGCGATAAAGTCAATATCGCCAGCAATAAAGTCAATATCGCCAGCGTTAAAGTTATTATCTCCAGTGATATTGTGAATATCGCTCGCTAGAAAGTCCGTCGCTTATTAGTTTTCCCACAGTGGAGCAAATGGTTTGCCATGCCATTTTTTTGGCATGTGCATAGGAATAGGCCTAATGAAATATTGACTCGGATAAGCAGCAATTAGCCGAACCATCCACCAGTCACATTACATGCCAATATTGGCAGCAAGAATCCTCCCTCCCTCCCATAAGTTAGATGGACAGATAAGGAATCTCAACAGAAATTTTTTTTCTTTGTTTACATCAAGATCACCGTATTTGTTTCTCTATTAAAAAAGATTCAAACCTTTTCTTTCTCGCGTTAATTTTGTACATAAAGAAATTGTGAGTTAACTTACTTGGCTACAAGTATTTGTAGGGAGTAAAAGAGTGTTAATAATAAACAAAACATTTCTTCACAACTTAACCGAATTTCACTCTCACCCATTCAAATTTCTCTCTACTCATCAACAATGAAACCCCAAATAATCTCACTCTTTATCTCTTCTTTCTCATGAATCATGATCCTTACTCTTCACTATTTAAATTTTTTACTTACACCAATGAATCTTTCCTCTTTTTGCTTTTTCTTTGCTCTTGTTATTATTAAATTTTGTTTAATTAGCAATTAATTTTGGTTTTTCTCAAATTGATTGCAAGTAATTTTAAGTTGTTAATTATTATTACTTGCAAGAGAGGAGAGGAGAGGGAAAAAAAACATGCATCGATTAGGAGTGAAAAGTAACTTGGGAGATTCGGGTTCGGAGTTGGCGAAACTAAGGTTTGGAGGTGGTGGTGGTCGTGGGGAGGAAACACCGCCAGCTTGTCCTAAACCTCGCAGGCTTGGTGCTAGTTTACCAGATTTTTTAAAACTTCATAAATGTACCAAACACAGGTTAGATTTTACATTTTGAGAAAATATACAGTGGAAAATGAGTTTTAAGTTTGATTTTTGCGGGAGGTAGAGAGTTCTTCGACGATCTAATGAATAATTTAAGATGTTGGTGTTTGTGACACAGCCAAGTGAGGACAGATGGAAGAAGTGAAATTCTCAATATGATAGCTTCTGCAAACAAGGTATAGCTTTTATATCATATTAGTGCTAACTCATTCATTCATTTAAATTAATTTTTTAGTGAAAATGTTTGGTTAATGTACATGGATTTTTTTAAATAACAAATAAATTATGTGTGAAACAAACATTTTTATTAAACACGGTTGTGAAATGTTTGGCCTTGCGATGTGGAAGATTTCTATGCATATGAGAATGAGATCAAGGCTAGAAGGACCTCATCAGTAGATGTATAAAAATCTAAGCACTTTGGTCATTTGCGGGTCTAAGTGCATTCAAAATGGTCACATGCACACAGCTATTTAGCTTTCAAATGGCCAAAACTTTGTTGTTTTATTATTTCTTTAGGCCAAATGAACTTGTAGATTTTGTTGCTCGCCCACTGTCTCTTCGAGAATGGAAATATCCTAAAAAGGAAAATTAAGTCATTACATGTTAAATTGAAAACCCGCAGAGGGATGGTAGTTTGTAAGGGTAATGCTATCTGACGAGCCCTTTTTTAATGTGGGAACATGCGGCCAATCTATGTTTTCTTGTTTCCTGCCAAATAGTTTGTTACTCCTGATTGCCATCTTTGACAATCGGAGATAAATAACAAAATATTATCTTTAGCAATGTCATTCTGATCACGTTTTAAGATAAATGTCTGATTTAACTAGTGGATGCTCCAAACAGATATGCACACTCTTACTCGTAATTTGATAAGCAGTTTAAAATGAAGGCCAGATTGGGGGATACATAGAATAATTTGGGGATATTTTACTGTAACGGTCGGCATGGTTTTTTAATGCCGGCATTCCATCGGCCATGCTCGCATCATCAAAAAACCATGCCAGCATATATCCCCCAATTAAAAAAAGTATCCCTCAATTTGGTGTTCTTTAAAATGTATCATGCTAAAAACAATTGTTTTTCTTCTGTGATAGTTCGAGGAAACGATAGAATCGAGGTGTACTGGGTGCTCACAGTTGTGTTATGTCGGATCACCTCCGAGTAGATCAGATAATCCATTGGTTCACGACGTCGAGTTCATTCATCAGATGGAACTTCTATCACCATTTACACGGTCAAAGTTGTCGGACAGATTTAGCATCACGTCCGTTTCTCCATCTTAGTATCTTCCTCCTTGTGTAAATAAAGAAATCGGTACCACGATAACATGACTAAACGCCGGCAACTTCAATTGAGCCTTTCATTTTTTTCGTTAATCTTGTGTAGTATGTAAATCTTCATCCTAGTTATTAGTATTAAGAACTGAGTTACTTATAAATATTTTGGTGCAACTTTGTAAATATTCTGCCCAAAATGACCCTTTTGTATATATACATTTTGTTGGTTATAACATATATTACCTAATAATAATTGTCCAAGCTAAGGTGGTTCTTAAGTAGTATATCTGAATTTACAAAACAAGAGGGTTTGGTGAATCGCCGAGCGGCCAAAATACATCCAAGTTTCCTAACTAGCGGTCGTGATTTCCTTATCCCCTCCCATTCAGCGCTTGACCTTTTTTTTTCACCAACGGCTATTTTTTTCCCAGAACTTGATTCTCTAAATGTTTGATAATTTGTTCAAATGGTTGTTTGTTTCAAAATTTGAGAATTTACCAAAGTTTCATTACATTGCAAAACAATGTTACAATGTTTTTTGAAGAAATTAAAAAGATACATTAAAATTAAAATAACTTAAAACATAAAAAACTACATTGAAATTGAAATCCTACTTCTAAATAATTTAAAACATAAAAAAAATACATTGAAATTGAAATCCTACTTCTATATAACTTAAAACATAAATACGTACATTGAAATTGAAATACTACTTCTAAATAACTTAAATTATTACTAATATATAGCTTCAATTTAGGGGATAATAAGTGGCAATCCATGACGGGCCAAAATCTCGTTCTTCCATATTTTGTAGACGGGTTTCTCCCATTCCTGTAATTCATCCAAGGGTTGTCATAGGATCTTCATGTCCGATTCTCTTTGCTGCGTTTGTACCAAGATTGAAGAGCTTTCCATGTTCTTCTTCAGATACTCTTCCTTTGATTCATACTTGGCCATTCTATGTGCTTGTGCGCTTTCAAGAAGTTTGATGAGTTTGTCCATTTTTTTCATCTAATTTTTGCGATGCTTTAGCCTCACGAGCCCTTTTCTTGTCTTGATCTCTCCCTTCACTTCTAACATCATCTGTTTGTTCGAAATAGCATCTTCTCTTTGATATGTCCGAGGTTTCATAATTATGAGTAGATTAAGTGCCACCAAACCTTGCCATATTTTCCAAATCTTCATCCATATAATCAACTTCATTTTCTTGAGTAGCATGAGTCTGTTGAGTAGGTTGAGTGGAAGTACCGGCGCCATCATCATTATTCACCGCTGGGTTGCAATCGGGTTGATACTCAAGTACCATAACCATGCTAGCTAAATTAGTACCCTTGGTTGACCAATCATCGAGATATTTATAGGTATTACCTAATGAAGCTAGACCCCAATCATACTTCCCAAATCTATCTAAATCATCCAACAACATAACCCAACGTTTATCTACTTTTCCAGTATAATGCGCTAGAAAAAAAATGACCAAAACACCACATAAAGAATGCTCGTGTCAATGTCGGTGCACACCCAGTATTATCCTGGTCTTTTCTACTATCCATGTACTCTTTCAAGGCTACTAAGGATAATGAATTTTTCTTAGAGTCCCATTTACCATAATTTTTGATATCCGAAAAATATAAATCATCTAGAGCATGATATGTTAGATCACTACCCAACGGCGGCATAAGTACTGGTTGTTTACTAGGGTCACCAGTGGGAATTCCCGTTAACATGTACGAATCTAAAGGAGTGAGGTCAATTTCAAACTCCCAAAAATGGAAGCTCTTGGTTTTTAACCACCATCTCTCGGCTATGTCTTCAACTAAGCCTCTATCCCCATTGGCGAAATCAAACTCAAAAACGGAAGAAAATCCATAATTATCGCAATATCGGTTTGCTTCCGGATTATCTTTCACTACAATATTGTAATACTTTTCAATATCATTCAAACTACCTCTAAAGCTTAGTTTGCGGGGGGATTTCATAACATCGTGACATACATGTCTATCACAATTCTTTGATGAAACTACATCCAACTGATCTAGCATTTCATCCATATTCATACTACAATCAATAAAAAACATGAAAAAAAATATCAATCATACAAATTATCAAAAATAATTCATTATCATCATACAAACTAAATTATCATACAAATTATCAAAAATAATTCATTATTATCATACAAATAATCAAATTATCATACAAATTTACCTACAAACTAATCATATAATTATCATTCATTTTCATCACAAAATCAAAATTTCATTTTTTCTTCATCACAAATAATCAAATTAAACCCTAAAAATTCTAAAAATGCATTGTATCAACTATCAATCATCAAATTTTCATCATAATCAAAAATCAAGAAGAAAAAAAACCTAAAATTTGAAATCTTTACCTCAATCAATTTCGTGGACGGAATTGAATGAAAATACTCTCAAACGATTAAGGATTCGATGGAGAACAAACCCACTGAAGGATTTGAGAAACAAATGTCTAGAATCACTGATCTACAAATTTAAGTTTCGTGTGTGTGTGTGTGTGAGAAAAAATTGAAATGGGTAAGAACTGAGGAGAAGGGCTTTTGCGCTGAGGAGAAAACCCGATTCTCAGACGCTGAACGGATCGGCGTTGTCAAACCTAGCTGACCAAGTCAAAGTTGTTCGGTTCGGCATTCACTTGAACGTTGTACTTTTCAACATTGGACGATGTATTATTTAGCGTTCTGCTGCTAGATTCGACATCCCATGGGACTTAGGAGGTTTCACATGCTGACGTGGATGGACAATCTAGCAGCTAGATATCTAGCCCATAGACTTAGCCTTACAACTAGATATCTTAGAAAGCATTGAATGTGACATTTTCATTAAGAAGCGGAGTACGTGAGACACTCTCAGACGTTGGATGGGGGCTTAAAATAAGGGTGCATTTTAGGCCGCGATTTATCTTTTGCACTTTCCTCCGCCTTTAACACAATAACAGTTGTCGATCGGAGAAAATATCCTATTCAAGTCCATTAGATTGGGCAAAACACATTTGTTTTTGTAAGATAGATTTTATTTTTTCAATAAAAAAAATCACATTATTTGTGATTTTAGGATTTTTTTTTTTTTTTTTATTGTTGATATCTCATGGTTATTTCATGTCATGTAGTCGTATTTATAGAACGCGCAATTGGGGGATATCAAAACTAATTGGGGGATAGAGGAAAAAGACAAAAACTGGATTCAAATATCAAATCAAGGTCACCCTTATCTAAGTATTTTTTTTTTAAATTCTTAATCTACCCATCACTAATCAGGTTTAGTGTTTAATTATAATTAGGAAAAATCTTAAGTATTTGTTAAAAGATTGGTGTGTATTTTTATTGTATTTGGGTGAGTGAGGTGAGAGTAGAAGGAGGGGAAATAATTGAGAGGGAATTTTTTTGGTGAAAATGGAGGATAATTATGAAGAGAAAATTGCTGCTAAGAGGTTGAAAATTTGATTATTTTTTTTCTTGATATTTGTTAGAGGGATAGCAAAAATGGATTGGGGAGTGCGAATATCAGGATCGACTCGGTAACTAGGTGATTTGTGTATTGAGTGTTGACTTGGACAATAATACCCTTAGTTACAAATGTTCTTCTCACATGCTCACAACACAAAGAAATCAGAACTCCTCCTTTTGCCTTCGACCCAGATGTGGCCTGATATTATGTTTAAACAAGCCTCTAACCCGGTGCATACGCACCGGATAGAATTTCAAACATACTAAAAGATCAAAATTCTATTACTATCATTATATTTGTATCGTTACTCGTCTTCTTCTCTCATTATTGATACACACATAACAATTTGCTTCAAAAGGCTGTTACACTCTATTATGCCAAAATGATTTAATATTTTTAAGTATAATTTCAATATTCTTAAATTCTTTTTCTTGTTTTGCGATAATCCTGCTTCAAACCCTCCGTTTTCTCTAGTGAAATTCCTTAATTCTCTCGATACTCATGCTTCAAAGCCCCGTTTTTCTTTAGTGAAATGTCTTATTTCTGGAACCTGAATAACGGATCGAAGCTTCATTTCCAATAAGAACAAAAGGTTGGTTATTTGTAATTATAACACTTTTCTACTAATTCCCTTATATGTAGTAAACTCAATTGTATATGTATATTTCTGATTTTCTTTCTAATTTACATGTGGTGAAAATATCGTCCCCAAGGACGTTATACTGTAAATAAATAATAACCAAAATGAGTACTAACTAAAACGAATCACATTGAACTTAGTGAACCCAGAAACCGTTGATCCAATCCAATTTTATCCTCAAGTCATAACTCTTAGATCTATTAGTCTTAGTCGCACATACGTACTCATAGCAAGTAGAGTTAATTAAGTCTTTTTAGATTGCATGGTAGATCCGTTTCTGGTTCATTCATCTGCCACCATCTATATCATTATAAAATGCTTTGCGGAAGGTTGAAATCAAAGACCGGCGGAACTAGGAAGCACTAAATCTAATTTGCTTGATCCGACAACCTCTCCTAATTCAACCTACATCTTACCCCTAAAAGTTTAGAGGTCCCTAAAGTGCATGTTCTATTCCACTTTGCATTATTGGTTGTTCCACCCTCATAGACCCAACTTTAAACGCGCAGTTCTGAAGGTTTGGTAAACAACTCTATTAAAGGTCCTAATTTCATTAAATTTTGCATGTGGTTATTTTAGCATGTTTAGTAATCTAAGTAGGAAGAGGCTTTCTCCCATTCACCGTTGGATGTGTGTATGGTAACGTTTTTCTTATCCTTTTTAACTGTCCTCTTGACCACGCCTCTTGGAGATTATGTACTACTCATGTAACTTTTTTTTTTGGAAGCTACCCATGGAAAATGCACACTGCGAGAAATTTATTAAAATCAATAAAAAGAAAAGAGGGGGCTAGACCTTACCTCCATCAAGAGAAGAAAAGGAAAAAAGAAATAAATTAGCTACAACAATATTACATATTGTTAAAACGATATAAAGGGAGGACAGAGCTATCAATGCTAAGAGCACGTCTAATAAAGTTTGGAGGATCATTCCACCAATGAGAGGCTGTTGTAACTCCATGTTTTTCCAGGGAATCCGCCACAGAGTTTCCTTCACAGTACATGTGAGAGAAAACAAATTGTATAGTGGCGATAAACTTCATACAATTGCACCAGTGAGTGTATAGAGACCAATGAACTAAAGCAGGTTTCTTAATTGCGTGAAAAACAAAAGTAGAATCACACTCTAGCCATAATTTTTGAATGCCTCTAGACTGTGCCAATCTAAAAGCATAAATATCACCCCAAAGTTCCGCAAAGATTGAATTGGTAATACCTAGACCTTGAGCTAAGCAACCTCTAGTCAACTTGTTGGAGTCACGAAACACAACACCACAGCCCGAGGGACCTGGATTGCCCAGTGAGCAGCCATCAGCATTTGCCTTAATCCATCCATTGGGATACGCGTTCCATTTCACTTGAATCGCTATATGACACTTAAGAGGATTTCTCTTGATCCCCCAAAAGTCAAGAATAATCTTGTCAGGGTCCGTGTAGAACGGGTATCCACCATTGTGTTTTCTAGACTTTATAATCAGACTTTTCATAAGCAGCATAGCATGATTAGGAGTAGTGATACAGTGGTCGAACTTGAGTTTGTTTCTGCAGAACCAAATAAGCCAAATGCAGCTGATTACAGCTCCCAGAGCAACTTTTTGGTTTGAGTACAACCAACAAAAACTCTAACTGAGTTGAACATCGCACTAGCATCAGTGCAGACAAGCTGGTAATTGAACACCTGCATGATCCATCTCCAAAGAGAGTTAGCAAAAACACAGCCAAAAAATAGGTGGTTTTGAGTTTCATTACAGTTCGGAGTGGCGCAGAGATTACAGCAGTTGGCTGTCTGAATACCCTGAAACTTCACGTTATCGTCAGTGGTAATCCTGTTGTGTAATAGCTTCCAAACAATACAAGC
Source organism: Papaver bracteatum (assembly GCA_023529315.1). Taxonomy (NCBI): domain Eukaryota; kingdom Viridiplantae; phylum Streptophyta; class Magnoliopsida; order Ranunculales; family Papaveraceae; genus Papaver; species Papaver bracteatum. The sequence continues at coordinate 1,229,680 of JAJJWX010001985.1, forward strand.
TCGTCTCGGAGGAATTTTGACAGTCTAAAGATCCTTGAAATCCGCATTCTTATAAACTCTAGGTCTATGGAAATCATAGGCTTCCTCCATGGAAATACTTCCAGTTTTACACAACCGCCACACCTGTTTATCCACGTTTTGAGGAGCAAACGGTGTTTCCATTATCAACTGTTGTATGTTACTATTTAGATCAGGCATGTAGGAGGGAAAACTCAACTTCCCATCAATAATAAAATCCGCGACACAGTTGTGAAGATTTGAGTTATCTAACTCCAAATGATCTGCAATAGAGTAGTCTAAATTGTTGTACCAAATGTCATTCCAGAAGTCGATATTACTTCCATCACCAACAAGCCAAACCCGACTGTTTTGTATGACACTACAATGTGTTTTAAAGCCATGCCAAACCGAAGATTTCTTGTAACCCGAACCTTTGAAACGAGTGCGAAAGAAATTACAAAAAGCTGAGTGCACAATCATTATTTTCCAAGTCATCTTCATGAGAGCTTCCTTATTAAGACTCATCAAGGATTTAATGCCTAGACCACCCTCATTCACGGGTAGGCATATGTTATCCCAAGATACCGAGTTGTGATAGATGACATTAATGTCACCAGACCACACAAAGTTGCGAATCCACTGCTCAAGAGTTCTAATGCAGGAGCTTGGCCATTTGTAAATATGGAAGTTGTATAGAGCCGAGCTGGAAATTACTGTTTTTACAAGCTCTACTCTCCCCATCAAGGATAGAGATTTACCCTTTCAATTATCAAACTTAAGCTTGATTGTATCTAAAATCTCCTTAAGATGAGAATGCTTAGGCTTACCTTGAAAAATTGGAACTCCAAGGTATCGAAAAGGCAAAGAACCCATTGGAATGTGGTGAGCTGCAGCTATACGAGAAGCTCTGGTTAAGATATGTTTACTAGCATAAATTGTAGATTTCTCTGCACTAATAACCTGGCCAGAATTTCTACCATAATCCTCAAAGATATCCATAAGACCTTGAACATCCTTCTTTGTACCTCTACAAAAAACCATGATATCATCCGCATATAACACATGTGAGGGAGCAATCAAGCCCCTAAGAGAAGCAATATGATGGACCAAAACTTTATTAAAAGCATTATCAATTGCACAACTTAAAACATCTTCAACCAAGCAAAATAAGATGGGAGACAGAGGATCTCCTTGGCGCACTCCTCTAGTGCAGCCAAAATATCCCATAGCTTTACTATTAACAACAATAGAGAGCTTAGATGAGTCCAGGATAACACGAATCCAGTTTACAAACTTGTCACGGAAACTAAATCCTGCTAAAGATTGGAGAAGGAATTCCCAATTTAAGGTATCAAAGGTTTTTTTAATATCAAACTTCAGCGCCTAGTTGCCACCAAAAGATTTGTAATCAAGCATATTTATGGCCTCAGAAGTAATACCAATGCAATCAAAAATACTTCTATCTTTAAGGAAAGCATGATGTTCAGGGAAAATAATTGTAGAAGCTATAGTACTGAGACGATTAGCAAGGATCTTACTAATGATTTTGAAGTAAAAGTTTCCTAGAGCAATAGGACGAAACTTCTTAATGACATCTGCACCCGTCTCCTTAGGAATTATAATAATATGGCTAGGATTGGCGTTTGGAATTAGCCACCCGATTTGAAAGAAAGAATGCACATAATTTATCATGTCTAATTCCACAATATCCCAAAAGTAAGTAAAGAAAATCCCATTGAATCCATCAAGGACGGGAGATCCATTAGCATTCATACTATCCATAGCTGCTTTAATCTCCAAATCATCCGGTAGAGTAGTCAAAGAATTATTATCAGCTTGGCTAACAGTACGCCTAATATTACGAGATATAAATTCAGAAGAAGGAGTTACCGTGTCGCCAGCATATAAGTTCTAGAAGTAAGTCAGAGCATGGGTAGAGATGTCCTCGTGGGAGACCAGAATGTCTCCATTCACTTTAAGATGATTAAGCTTATTCGTAGCAGTTCTGATTTTCGCATAAGTGCGAAAAAACTTGGTACAAGCATCACCATATTTGACCCATTTGAGTCTATACTTGTCTCGCCAGAAGTCATTCTGAATTTTTAGAGCCTCAACAAGCTTATTAGAAGCATCTAATTCCTGTAAATGAAGATCATTAGAAAAACCATCCTCCATAATTCTTTGATGTATCAGATCAAGGGCATGGGTAGCTGTGTGAACATTTATCTGAGTGTCACCAAAAACCTCTTTATTCCAAGTTTTTAGAACACTTTTTAGGTGCTTCAACTTTTGAATAAGAATAAATATAGGACAGCCAAAGAATTGTTGTTGCCAAGCATTATAAATGATATCTCTCAAACTCGGATGGTTTAACCAGGCACTCTGAAATTTGAAAGAGGAAGCAAAAGTCTTATCCCCTTTCCGAGCCTCAAACAGTAAAGGAAAATGATCAGATTTGAGTGTAGTAATGGTGCTACAAACCGAAGAGTCCCAAAAAAGAAGCCAATGTTCATTGCATAGTACTCTATCTAAACGAAGCTCAGTATGATGCTTACCTTTCCGACTATTATTCCAGGTAAACGAGACACCTCTAGTATCAAGATGGTGGAGATCATTAGATTCGGTGAAAGCCAAAAAATCTTCACAGGATGCTTTTAAAGGAGGCAGACCACTGGATTTTTCATGAGCACCTAACACCGCATTAAAATCCCCAATGATGCACCAAGAACCTGGCCTACCAGCCATTAAGTTAGACAACTCTATTCATATATCTCTACGAGTCAAGTAATTGGTTAAAGCATAAACACCAGTGATGTAAAACTTCACCCCCACACTTGCTTCACAGAAAATAAATTGCCTGGAGTTAGAAATAACATTGACATTAATTTGTCTGGTACAAAGGCACCATAAATTCGACTGATGTCTTCCTCTATCATTCACTTAACCAGTTTTAAATTTAGATTGGCCCAAAAGTTATTAGGAACATAATGAAAATCAATCCAGGGTTCTGCAATAAAAACCAAATCTGGAGAATATTTACGGCAATGATTGGAGAAAATTAATTGCGTGTCTGTGTTACCGAAACCACGCAAGTTCCAATATAAAACTCTCATTGAGAAGAATTTGCAGCATTCCTTGGTTGCATTGTCCAAGGTTTAGGTTGAGACTGAGATGGTGTCATCGCCTCCTTTTTAGCTTTTTCACAAATACGTTTTTTCTGAGACTTTGTAAAAAATTCTTCAAAAGGAGGCTCTAAACTATCCTCATCATCAAAAATTGTCTCCACACTTACATTGTCCTCCGTATCCTTCGGCTGATGTGAGATTCCATCATCCTTAGGATTAATAACATTTTCATGTGGTTTATCCATAATTGCACCATCATGGGTAACCAAAACTGAGAGAGTTTCATTATTACCCGTCAAAGTGACTACGACATAACCATTTGCTACTTATTTAGCTGGGGATTGATTTGTCTCATTACCAGCACCTGTAGTGGACTTGTTGGTACCTGATTGAGTGACTCCGACCAAATCAGTAGCTTTCTCAGAAACTAAAGTAATATTCAGACCCGGAGTAGCCCATGTACCCCCATCAATTATTCTTATATTTGGGATAATATTCTTTGGATTATAGTGTGCCTTTTTTGCATTACCTCCATCCTTGCTAGACTCCTTGTTCACCACTTCTTGTTGATTCTTTTTCTTACATGAAGTTTCCCCATGTCCAATTGTTTTGCAGAAAGCACAGTATGATGGAATTTTTTCATATTGGACTTTGGCAAAAAATGAAAAACCATGTCTCTCCACTAGTATCTCATAAAGTGGTGGCTTTGATAGATCAACTTCTACCAAAACTCCTATTCAAGGTCGATTTATCGATATATAAAGGATCTCCTAGAGCACTAGAAATCTCAAACTGAGTTTTAGATCTCCAGTATTCATAGCTCAAATCATAGATACGAACCCAGACTTGGGATAGGGTTTGATGTTGTTTATAAGGATTAAAATCTGGTATCCATTTACGAAAATGAAAAATACCTAGTTTAATATTACATACGCCAGCCGAACGAACATGGGATACATCTTCTTCACAAGTAAAATTGAAGCATAAGAAACCTTTACCTAACGGAGAAATGAGCCAGGGCCTGAGATTCCAAAGTTGCTTCAACTTGGAATGAATCTCTGGGATTTTCATTGGAGCAGTACACTTCGGTAAAACCAGCCTCCCAATTAAGCAGTTCTTACAATCTTGCACACCCAAATGATACAGATCTTCATAAATACGAATAGAGACATGAGAACCATTAAAACACGGCTTATCTAGTTTGGTTGAATCAAAGTTCAGCGATTGAAAAGATGTGACTATACTCGCATAATATTTTTGCTTAACAGTTTCTAAAGCAGGGTCATCCACTTTGGGGTTACTCATATTATTATTAGTGTTTATCAAAACGTTTGAGACATCACTTGTATCAGCATATGGATCAAGAAAAGACCAAGGACAGATTGTAGTAACAGGATCCACCATTTGATATTAATAGAACAATAACCATAAACAAATCAATTATCTGGTAGTTGAAATCGTTGATGAATCATTGATTTGTAGGAATTTAATCTCAGGACCAAATCAGAATTTGAATTCACGATTAAATCGGGGTAACCTGATCGACCCGTTTTTCGCCCGATTTTTCGCCTAGAGAGAGAAAGACCGGCAATGTTTTTGGTCCGTTTTTCGCCCGATTTTTCCAGTTACTACTCATGTAACTGGAAATGCTGCATAAATTGATATCATGCGCCTCAACTAATGGTCCGTTGTTTTCCTTCACCACAAATTAAGATATCTTCTGCATCTTTATCGACATCCTTTTCCCCTTATATGATGTTTACTTCTCCAGACATGACCTCAACGCTTGTTGTGATTTTATTATACAACTATCCAAACTCCTTATTCTTTTTTTTTTCATTGAATAAAATATTTTATGCACTCACTATAGTATTTCCGTTAACTTAACTTTAAATAAGTTTTAGTGTTTTACCAAGTGTAATACACGAGGGTGTCTCTTTGTAAAATTCATTCACCTGTTCAACGTCGCACGACATTCATGGACATTCATCATTTATATGTTTGTCCAAATAAGGAAACAACTATTTCTTTTCTATGGATATGTAGTAAGGATTCAGAGGCTTCACGATAAAAATTATTTTGCAATATTATTACGAACCATGCAGTTAATCTTTTCATGATGGTCATCTCTAATTTGGACCGAAGTCCATGTAGCATATTCTGGATCAATCCAACTTACCGTGGGGACTGACTAATGTTATGAGCACGCTCCTTTTTATCTGACATCTAATTTACATGCTTTCTAGTTTTCATTTTTCCATTTTCAAGTGACTTTAGTGTGCAACTTTTACATGTCAACAAAATAATCATCTAAGGAAAATGTGGACGTACCAAGTAGATTTTTGATCTGGTTGATCTTCAAATCGCTATCATTTGTTGTGGATCTACACAGTACTTGTCAAAATATTATCGTTGTTATTCCGACACGCGAGTATAATCTTTAGTTATCTTTGTGATGTACGTACGAAAAAATATTCTGCATTCATGGAATTGCTTGACAACAATCACAATTATTAGATATTTAAATGGATTGTTGAACTGCCCTTCTGAATATGCCTATGTTGAAAAGATACGAACTTATTTGGAAGAATATAATGCTTCAGGTTTAGTCAACCCTCTGCCCCTGGTCATATATCTTTATAACAGTTGAAAATTCGCCTCCGAAGAGTTGCATCTCTTCGTAAAGCAGTTGCGACTCTTAGAAAAAACAACTTTGAAGAGAACTCACCTTCTAAGAGTTGCATCGCTTCGTAAAGAAACTGTGACTCATAGAAAAATCAAATTTGAAGAGGTGCATGTTGCTCAGGTTTCAAATTGGCTATTGATGACATGAAAATGATGTGTCTTCACCACAAATCAAAAAAATTGTGGTGATGCCATGTAGCTCTTTTGGGGTCTCTTATGTTTAAATCATCATTTAGTAATGAACATTTTATCGCCATTCAGTAAGCACATACTACAAGCAGCCATGTATCCCCTACCCATGTAGATGAATCAAATTAAAAAAAAAATTGTAAAGCAACCTGCGAGATGATAAAGAACACGCAATTGGGGGATATCAAAACTAATTGGGGGATATAGCTACAGGACAAAAACGGTGTCCCAATAGCAATTTTGGGTGACCCCATGTGTAATTATTTTTTAAATTCCTAATCTAGCCCTCACTAATCCTAATTAGTGGTTAATTTTAATTAGTAAAATGTTAAGTATTTGGGGGATAAATTAGTTTGTTTTTAGTTTTATTTTTAACTGTGTGGCTTAGTTGAGAGTAGAAGGAGGTAAAAAAAATTGTGTGATTTTTTTTTTTGAAAATGGAAGATGATTGTGATGAGAGAATTGCAGCAGCTGAATCTTTAGCTCTACTACAACAACAATCACATGTTCAATCTTCGGTGTATGATAATAACTCACAATTAGAGTTATATGATGAACCAACACCCTTGAATCATGAACACGATGAACATCAAGTGTATTTTGAAGAACCAACCCAAGAAAGTAAACATGTTCAGCATACAAGCAACCCCAACACACAGGTAATGCTTCAAAGAGGTCGAAAATTTGATTTTTCTTTTTCAAACCACCATTATTTCTCTGAAAAAGCTTAGTACCGGCACACTCGTATTATGAATTCTACGCCGGAACTAGCGCTACCGACGTGGTATTCATACAATATGCATGCCGGTATAATATATCCCCCATTTTAAACATGTTCCCGGCGTTGTGTTCCAACTCCATTTAATGCCGGTACAATATATACCCCATTTCAAAATATTTCCCGGCGTGGTTTTCATAGTTTTGTCCATGCCGGTATAGCATATCCCCCATTTCAAAAACTTTCCCGGCGTGTTATTGAAACAATCTATGTATGCCGGTATTTAGTTATGCTTTTTACCTAACACCGAATATTCCATAGAATATTCCAACCGGCATAGCTTACTCCTAACTGACGATGCTGGTACTTACAGAAAAGCATCCAGGAGTTTAAGATTTTTGAACTCCAATACCGGCGTAGTATATAAAATATCTGGAACGCCAGTATTTATTCCCGGCTTTCTATTAAAATTACCTCAATGCCGACACTCGGTTCCGGTTGGAAAACTCACATGTCGATAATACCGGTTATTGTTACCGGCATGTACCCTGTTTAGATAAAATGCCGGTATTGACTCTTCTGGCCTTTGTATTCAAGAACATTCAATAGCGAATCGTAATTGAAGCACGCCCGGAAATGGTACCCGGCATGGTAATTTTTTTATTTTCTATGAACTAATTCAATTTTTTTCCATTTATTCCTTAGATTGTGACATACATTGATCCGACAAATTCCAAACCGCTTGGTCCAGATACGGCTGAATACTATAAGATGCCCCCGGTATGTTACCAAACAATACTTTTCACCTAGTTTTTAGAACGTTCTATGCGGATTGCTTGTAATGAACCTTATAATCTTCCATTGTTGTCCTAATGTAGGGAATTAAATCTCCAGAGGAAGCAATTGCTTGGGAAAAAGAGACGGCTCTTAAGAACAAGTGTGTGTTGGTGAGGAATACCCAAGGTTCAAATACGCGGTTTGAGATGGTTTGCGAGAGAAGTGGGAAATACACGGCGAAGAATAGCCATAAGAGAAAGGGTTATGTATATAAAAAGAAGACTAATAGGGTATACAAGACTCGTACGAGGAAGTATGAATGCCCCTTTAAGTTAGTATTCTATTTAAGAGACAAAGAAAAGGATTGGGATTGTACGGTGTGGTTTGGCCAACATAACCACCTGGATCCGAAAAATTTTAATGGTCACTCCATAGTTGCAAAGCTAAAAACTCATGAATTCGAGGATGTAAAGATAATGACCAAGGCATGTATCAAACCAAGAGTGATTCTCAGAACCTTCAAGGAAAAGGATGATCAGAACGTTTCTTCTCTAAGTACAATTTATAGCGCACAAGCAACCATTAGAAGGGTGGAATGGGAAGGGAGGACCGTTATGCAAGAATTTGAGAAGCTAGTTTGGGATCACAACTACACGCGCATCATTAAAAGAGGACCGGACGAAATGCCCCTTCAAATATTCATTGTGCATCCTTTGCTTTCACAATTGGCTCATACATGTTGTGGTGTTGTTTTGATGGATTGCACCTACAAGACAAACAAATACAACATGCCGTTGTTCAACATAGTGGAGCAAACATCGGACAAGGTAACATTCACATTGGCTTGGTGTTTAATGGAAAACGATAGGGATTACAATTATCATTGGGCATTACGACTATTGAAATTATTGTTCCCGGAAAATCAATTTCCGAGGGTCATCGTAACCGATCAAGATGAGGCACTAATGGGTGCTATATCTGATGTATTTCTGGATACACAAAATTTCCTATGTACGTATCATATAGGTCAAAATGTGATAAAACATTGTCATGCTTTGTTTGAACCCTCTAAGGTGGATATTAAGAAGAGAATGATTGCTCAACTAGAGGAAGATGTTCGCAAGAAGAAACTATCACCCGAAATAGAAGAAGATGAAAGAGTAAAGATTAAAGAGTGAGTGGACAAAGAACACGATGAAAATCATAAAAAATGGTTGGAATTTCTAAAGGATTAGGAAAAAGTTTATTGGTCACTTACCGAGGATATATATGAAAAGAGATTGAATATGTTTAGTGCTAAATATAAGGAAGTGTATCCAAGCGCCGTCTCATATTGTCGGGATAAATTGTTGGATAAGTACAAGAAAAAATTTGTGCGTGCATGGACAAACCGGTATAGGCACTTCAAAACTGAAGCAAATAGTGCATCGGAATCCACTCATGGTAGATTTAAAGATCTCATCCAGTCCGGGCAAGGCAACATGGTTACGATCACCGAGGCCATGGAGCAAAACTTCAAGGCTGATATCGATCGGATCAAGAAGGATTTTCAGAAAAGCTTAATGAAAAGGATGACTCAATTTCTTCAATATACTACGTTTCTCCAAGGAATAGAGTTCAACGTCTCTTAATGGGCAATAAAACATATGATGAGAGAAATGGCATATGAGAAAAATTATGGAAAACCAGGTGATGTGTGTATTTGTCCGGACATGTCTTCATTGGGGCTTCCGTGTCGTCATATGCTTGTGAAGTATAAAGAAGTTATACCTATTGAGGTTATTGATCCGTTTTGGAGGCAACTATCTTTTGACCCTCCCCCCACGGAATCTACCGGACAATCCCCATGGGATACAAGTGAAGGAAAGGAATTCTACGAAGCTTACTCACGTGGCAACTCGTCTAGCCGACAAGTATTGTTGAGCCAACTAAGGCTTCTATCTCTCCCATGGATCAAACCAAGTGAAGAGCCGGGAAAGGGAGATCCGATAGGTACACCACAAACTAAAGCTTCAAGGAGAAAACAAAGGAAAGAATTTAAAGAAATGACTAGACGTGAAGAAGAACTCGCATCAACCAAGTTACGAGATCTATCCGCAAGTGAGATTTCGGAACTCCGATTCACGGAAGAGCCGGTTACAATTAAAAGGGGTAGACCGAGGAAGGAACCGTTAACAAGTCAACAACAAGCTTCGGTTTCTTTATCCACACCAAAAACTGATGGATCGGAGGGTCCAAAGAAAAGGGGTAGGCCACCGAAGGTACCAACATTGAGCTTGGAAGAACAACAAGTTGAGCATTCCTAAGCCACACCCATAGTCGATGTATCAGATGTTCGAAAGAAAAGGGGTAGGCCGCCAAATGTACCAACATTGAGCTTTCAAGAACAACAAGCTTCGGTTTCTGTATCCACACCAAAACCTGATAGATCGGAGGGTCCAAAGAAAAGGGGTAGGCCACCGAAGGTACCAACATTGAGCTTGCAATAACAACAAGTTGAGCATTCTGAAGCCACACCAGTAGTTGATGTATTAGAAGTTCCAAAGAAAAGGGGTAGGCCGCCAAATGTACCAACATTGAGCTTGCAAGAACAACAAGGTGAGCATTCTGAAGCCACACCAGTAGTCGATGTATTGGAAGTTCCAAAGAAAATGGGTAGGGGTAGGCCAAGGAAGAATATTCTCCCGTCTAATACCAAAGACATTTGGAGTGTAGGGATTGCATAGGATGGTTTGGATATAATTAATCTAAAAGTTGGTAATATGACCATGTATAAGGATTCGCAAACGGGTAGGACTTTTAGACACTACCATACGAAGATAGAGTCTTATATAGACCAACTTCCTGAGGCTATTCGTGAGTTTATTATGTATACGGATGATGTTGATGGAGATGGAAATTGTGGCTATCATGCTGTGACAGAACAATTAGGAATCTTTGACACGGCGGTTAGTAGAGGTATGACACCATGCAAATATGCTAGAACGAGGATGGCCGAACAACTAGTGAACAAGAAGAGCTTTTATGAGCAATTGGTTGGTGAAGGCGAGAGGTTTGATGATATGTATGCTCGAGTATTAGGGCCCGACCACGAGATGAAGTTTCTTCCTTCTGAATATTGGATGAGAATGCCGCTTTGTAACCGTGAAAAAGGAAGATGGAACCGTTTCCAAGTTCTCTTGTATTTTTTGTAATGAAATTGGAAAGTTTATATTTTGAAAACTGAAACGGGGTGTTGGGGATTGACTGGTATTTTTCAGTTTTGTGTTTGGAAACTGAAATGGGGTGTCTCATTATCTTTGTGGCAGACAAGAATTAGGTTTTTTATGTTATTTGATTTTTAGTGGTTGTTTGTGTTTGAAATCATGAAGTTGACGAATTGGGTTATCAATGTTGTTGACAAAGTGGGAAGTTGAGGAAGTTTATGGAGGTTACAATGGGGGTTAATTGGTGTGACAATTACAAAGGTAAAAAATCTCAGAATTCCGGCACCACCCACATGTTACATTGTACGCCGGAACACTGACTTGCTACACTAAAAGCCGAAACACTACCTTGACACTCAATTTTAAGCAAACAAACCGACCTAAACAACATTGAACACATAAACAACACATAAAATGAAACATCAACAAATGGCCAATTGCAACTAACATCAGTTCTCGGAACAAGATTCAAGAAACAAAGCAACTTTAAAATGCCTAAAAGGCCTTTTGAACAACTTCAAATAGGCCTCTTGAGCTTCATACCTATTACCTCTATATCTTGCAAGAAACTCGTTGTATTTGCGACATAATTTGATGAGTGCAGTTGTTCGATTGCGTACAACAAGATCTCTGCATTCTAGACCCGAAAAAAAAAAATGAAGGCCGGTGAACTTCCGGCGAATCTGATACTATGTAGTAGTTTTTAATCCACTGGGTTTCTTCTTCAACATCCGCTTCTATCTTAGCTTGTTTTTGACGTTTACCCGCTTCCTCAACATCTGCATCAATCTTAGTTAGTTTTTCACGATAATTTTCAAGCATTGCTTCCTATTTTTCTTCTCTTTTCCTCTTAACTATCTCTTCTTCCATTGCGGCAATTGACTTGGTGGTTTCTTCATTCCTTCTTAGTTTTTCTAGTATTGTGTCGACTGAGTTGGTGGTGGTTGATGATTGATTTCCTATCGCAGTGCACAATATGTTCCTCATACGTTTTTCTTTTTCGAGGGCATTGATGAACTTGAACTTGGTAGTTGGTGATTGATAATCCACTAGAGAGATGTCTTGGACCTAACGTTGTTTTTTTGTATTTTTGGAGGTATCAAGTGCAATAGGTGTAGCCATTCGTTTAAATAGATGAGCACATAACGGCTCTATTCCACTTCTTTATTCCGGCATTAACTGTAATCTATATACTACGCCGGTAGACTCTTGCGGTTTAGTATATCATAAAAAGAAATGCCGGGAGTGATTACCGGTTTAGTATATTATAAGACGAGAATGCCGGTATAGAATGATTTGTTTAACAAAACCTATACCAGCATGATATGGAAAAAACAGTTAAATGCCGGTTTCCATGTCCGGCACTCAATCTAAATTAACGAGGACGCCGGCATTTGTTAAATTCAAAATAAAACGGCTATTTAAAAAAAAAATAAGACCGTTGGGGATTCATTTCTATATAATACCCCACATTCCTTTGGAAAAATCTACACAAACCACGCACCAAATAACAAAAATCATTCTCTCAAGATACCAAGCATGGTTAAAGCATTAGAAGGGATGGGGGATTCATCATCTACCTCTATTTGCAAAGTAAGTTGATTTACTAACAATCTAATGTTCAATACTATGATGCATAACTAATATAATTTTCTGTCACAGAGTCATCATTGCAAGTGTCAAATTTTCAAGTCACCTTTTCATCTAGCCATGAATTGTCCTTTTATTTATTCAAAATGTAGAAGCTGTGATGGCACACGCCGGTTTTGGATTGCAAAAACTGATGACGCTGAAAATGGAAGAATGTTTCTAAGGTGTTTGAATCACCCAAAGTGCGATGAGTTTCAATGGTTTGACAAAGCTATTGAACTAGAAGAGTCAAGAGAAAACCACAAAGGACAATGCAAGCCTATTGATAGGTGACATATGAAGGGAAAGGAATATTTTGAAAGAGAAGATGAACCAGTTAAGATGGTTCTTGACACCGAAATTCCAGACGATGTCTTCGAAGATATTCGCGAAAGATTCAAAGGCTCCGCAATTATTGAAAAGGGATGGAAATAGATTGTGATATCCAACCAAATTTAATACATTCCATGCCGTTTAGTATGTTTTAATTTAATTTTCTAATCCAATATAATAGATTACTTAGGGATGAATTAAGAAAGCGTTTGTGAAAAACTATTACAATGAGAATTAGGCATTCAATCAATCAAGATTAGAGTGCGGTTTTGTAACCAAAATGAAACTTTAAAAAAATACAATTCCGGCATGCAATTAGAAAACGCATTTACGCCGGTACAGAGCATATCTATACAGGAACATGGAATTTTTAATTTTCCAATTCCGGTATAGTTTGGTAGAACTATTTGTATGCCGGTACTAGTCTGTAAATTTAAATTTAAACATGTTCAACCAAACAAAAACAAACTGGATCGTGCTTAAATGCTCTTAACCCACGAATCATAAACCAAAAGCAAAACCAAGACATAAAAACTAAAGAGCTAATCACTCGGTCCTTTGCTTCTTTTGGCCAAATCTATTCCTCGTTTCCCCGAACAAAACTCTTGAACTATGGTCGGTTTCTTCAATTTTATCAAGCTTTTCCACGACTTCCTTCATCTCTTCAAGGGATAGCACCTCTCCTCCCGAGTACTTGCAACCTAACATCTTCTTCAACTTGCCAAGCCTATGCCGCTAGATTCATACATACAACACATAATTAGTATATATATGCTAATATAAAATTACATGTACATTAAACGAGTAAGCAGTTAACAATACTTACTAGCAATCCAACAATCTTATCAAGTTGGCTCATCGTAGGTGGTGCCGCTATAGGAGTTGGAATGGGAGGGTTTTTCTGGGGTGGAACTTGGACATCTTCAGGACGCACAACAAGTGGATGGGACCATTTCAAGTAATCATCAATATAGGATGGGTCAGCTTCATCACCATTATTCGCAACCTCCCAATTAGTAGTATCCACCAAACGACGTGGTTCCCTATCCCTCCAGTGTGTTGTTTCAGGAGTTGGATCATACTCTACCCTCAACTTTGTGGAACTTGACATGCAACGAGTTAAATTAAGAAGGTACCTATCATTAGAAACTGTCATATAACGAGGTAATTGCTTGAATCCAATTTGCCATATCACACGTCGAGGATCAGCCATAACGTATCCCTTTGGATGGAACAAAGGACCTTGGTATAATGCAACGTTATAAAACCAAGTGTATTGACGGTTATCTCTAGCCTCCTTGTAGGGGTCGAACACAACATCCTTGGTAGTCATCGCATCAAGAGCTAATCTCATTTTTATCAGTCGACCATTATTACCGGGCTTCGGATGGGCGTTGAACTCGTATTTCTTTGCTCTAGGATCCTGGGGGTTAACATCGGGATTAAACTTCAAAAAGGGGTGGTCCTTGAACAATGTTGGGAAATGTTCATAAGCCCACACCTATACAAATTTTAAATTATACATATAAAAGTCAGTAAATTTTGTTTCTAAATACATAACAAGGATACACGTGAAAAATATAAATAAGAACATAAATTTAAAAACAAAAGTACCTGGAGTAGAGTGAAATTCCTGACGAATTGGTTTGTAACCGCCTTAGAGGCCCTTCTCATCTCCGTCATCAAATGTGACATTGCAACGGTGCCCCATGAATAGGTAAAGACCTCATCCAATGGATCCAAGTACTTAAGGAAATTTGCACTAACCCTGTTGCTACTAGTGTCAGGGAATACACGAGTGCCCAAGATGTATAACAGGTACGCGACGGCCGTATAACGAATCTGTGCGGGGTCCCATCCATCCTCAACACTTCTTTTCTTTGTGTTTGCAAACTTCTTCTTAAGCAGGGTCAGTTTGAATGTCTTTGTCCTACTAACCTTTGATACATAGAGGCTTTCCACAGACTCTTTTTAGTCCCAACCAAACAACTTGTTAGTAAGCTCGTGCAACTTCGTCCATTCTAGCTCAAAGTCACCTCGTTCTGCAATTGATTTGTCGATAACGTTCAAGCCTAGAATGTTCTGAGCATCATCAGGGATCAAGGTCATTTCTCCAAACGGGAAGTGCATTGTATCAGTTTCACCATGATACCTTTCGACGAAGGAATTGACGGTTACAATATCGAGCTTCACATAATTTTCAACTAAAGGATATAGACCAGATTCCTTTACTATTACTTGGACATCATCATGCTCTAGAGACAAATCCCAATCATCCGCGGCTTGGTTTCGGAAAACACGCACAACCTTCTCATGATCCTACAATTAGGAGATAATGATTAAGAGATTTTAAGAGATTTTGCATTAATACAGTACATATGCACGAAAGAGAAATTCTTACATAGGTTTGATATATAGTACGAGCCCATGAGTGCTTGTATCCAAATAGATGGCATGGAACAACTGAAGCCGCGCCCCAAATTTGACCACGTTCAAGGTCAGGTATCATGTCATCAACATGAGGAAGGTGTTCACCTTTAACTTTTGCTTTGCGTTTTCCTTTCCCCTTGCCTTGTGTTGGTTGTTGAATTGGACCATCTTGTTCAACTACTCCTTGGCTTTGGTTTGCTAATTGAGTTGGATCAATATCATTGTCTTCGTCCTCACTTTCCTCTTCATCTTGCTCATGTTGCTCATCTTCCTCGTCTTCCTCCTCAACAGCTGCAGCAGGTTCACGGATTACAAGAATACTACGATCACGACCACTCTCCCAAATATAACCTCTTGTCTCAAAACCCAAACGCTTTTTGTTATTCCCTCAAGGAGGCAAAGACAGAGGAGTATCAAGACCATCCTTCCTTTTTTTCTTAGTCGCAACAACTTTAGATTTTCCTTTGTTTGCCGCCTTTGCTTTGGCCTCCTTGGCTTTAGATCTATTTCAAAAGAAGCACGAAATTAATACCACTAACTTTCATTTTTAGTACCGGCATACAAACCATGCCGTTAGCTAGTTCCGGCATGTACGTATAATAAACTTTCATGCCGGGTATAAATGTCGGCATTTAAAATTAAACGTCGAAAATGCCGGTATACTTCAGAAATTTTCCTGGATAAATTTACACCAATACCGGCATCTTTATATAATAAACTTCCATGCCGGATTAAAGTAACGGCATACAAAATTAAATGTCGAAAATGCCGGAAAGAATTCTAAAAATCTTGGATACCAAAAAAAGACTTCCGGTATGACTTCTAAAATTCAATTTATGCCGGTACAACTCACTAAACAATGGGTCTCTGTATATTAGAAGTTCAATACCGGCGTGGTATTCAACCTAGATTGAGTGCCGGTACCAATTTACGGTGTGGTATTCATACTAAATCTTCTGCCGGGATATCTACCGGCGTGGTATTTATCCTAGATTGCATGCCGGTTTCAACTACCGGTGCGGTATTCATACTAAATTAAATGCCGGAACTGCTGAAACTGAAAATTTGAAGCTAGGTTTTTGCGATTTTGACCTAAACCCATAGCTACAAATCGAGTGAAACACTAATTAAACAGTTCAAAATGACTAACCTTCTCACATAAGCCATCTTAGCTAGTAGTTCATCGTCCGATAACTCTGCTTCTTTGTCTTCCTCCTCTTGAGCAATCAAATCAAGTTTTTTTTTCAATTTCTGTTGAGCAATCGTTCTTGGGTTCTATTGACTTGGATTCGCTTGACTTGGGTTCGATTTGGAAGTTTTTTTCTTCCGTGGAGGCATGGTTATGATTCGGGTAGGTTAATCGACGAAGAAATTTTTGATTTAACGATTAATCGTCGATGAAGAACGATGAAGAAGATGAAAAAAAAATCGGAACCCTCACACGACTATGCCAGTATAGAAATGGGGGATAACTTATTTTGTGTGTTGGTTTTGATTTTAAGTTTTTAATTTTTTGGGGAGGGTAAAACAGTCTTTTCATAAGTTTTTTTAATTAATCTAAGGGTGTTTTAGTATTTTCATACCCAAACAACACCCCTTAGCAGACACCCAAGGTTGGGGGAAGTAATTCATATCCCCCAATTAGTATGGATATCCCCAATTGCGCGTTCATGATAAAGTTTTGATGAGAATACTTTTCGCAATGTAAGCACTGGACAAGTGCTAGGTAATTGGAAGTTTTTGTTGTATATGGAACAACCTGAACATTAAAGAAGATTAAAACTGGATTGCATTGTGCAGTTGTAAAACAAGCAAAAAAGATTTGTTTTTACCAACATGATCAAATCATGCTTTCAACATATACAAGATTCTTAGTTCTCAAAATCTGATGACTCAAGACCTACCCTTGTAGATGAATTTTGGAGGAAAGTTTCAAAGTACTGATCATATTACTACATTAAACGACATTTGAGTTTTAGGGTGTATTGGTGTTCGTCTTTAATCGATAATCATTAATAGGTATAGTTTTAGAGCTTGGTTAATACGCAGGTGGAGGGGTATTATGGTATGAGAAAAAACAAAAATTGACTCAATACACAAATCAGCCTATCTGGCGAGTCGATACCGATTTTTTGCGCTCCTCGAATCCATTTTTACTCTCCCTCTAACAAAAATCTTTTTCTTTGAATCCACCATTTTTGCAGCTGAAAAAGCTTAGTGCCGGCATGGACGTGGTATGAATACAATGTCGGAATCAGCGATACCGGCATGGTATTCATACCACGTCCATGTCGGCACCGAGCTTATCCCCCATTTTGAAATTCAAGCTGGCATAGTATTCAACCAAAAAGCTATGCCGGTAAAAAACTTGTTTGCTACCCAGGGGGTCTAGGGGCAGTGCCCCTAGCAAAGTGTGAGACAGCATCTCGTAGAAATTTATTCGGGTTTTGAAATTCAAAACATATTCCGGGTTGATTTTTTTTTTCTGGTTTTCAGTCACCTGCCAGCACAGTCAGTTAATTCTCGAGCATGCCGGTACTGCTACCGGCATGGTATGTTGCTTGAATTTCTTCGCCGGCACATGATGTGAAGTATCCCAAAAATTGTATTTTTTTCCACTTGACTACCGGCATTGATAGATTTCTATCGAGCATGCCGGCACTTAGTTACGACATTGAATGTTAGTTACCAAGCATGCCGACACCATTTCCGGCATGGTCTTCATCACTTCCGGCGATGTAAAAAAATATTTCCAACATGACATTCATCACCTACCGGCATGGTCTTCATCACTTCCGGTATGGTCTTTATCTATACCGGCATGGTATTCATCATTTACGGCATGGTCTTCATCATTTCCATCACTACCGGCATGGTCACTTCCGAATGTTTTAAAAAAAATCGTTTTCAAAGTGAGAAGCCGGCTGGGAAGGAGAAGAGAATTTGAAAGGGAGTGGGGAAATTTTAGAATTTGAAAGGGATTGGAGAATATTTAGTTTTCAAAGCCCTAACCTTAAAAGAGATTAATAAGAGGTGAAGATGGAAACGGGGGATATGATTTTGTTTTTTTATTTTAAGTTTTTTTATTTTTATTTTGAGGAAAGGGTATTTTAGTATTTTTTTTCCCCCAAAACACCCCTTAGCAGACACTATTGGTTGGGGGAAGTAATTTATATCCCCCAATTAATTTTCCTATCCCCAATCGCGCGTTCTATTTATATCCGTCATTAGTGCGATTTTCTATAGCTAGCCTTGGGCGTTTTTACCGGAATCCAATGATATATTCAAGTATATTTTCGAAGACAATCAATTTAGGTGTGACTATGATCAAGATTCAATCAAACAAGATCAATGACTACTGGAATTGGCTATGATAATGATGTTTAGTGCAAATTATCCTTTTTATGAAGGATTTTCTCTTAATGAAGAATAAGAATTTTCCAAATGGTGGATGCAAAATCAAAACACCATCCGTCCAATTATATTGATTACTTATATGATCAACAATTATGCACTTTCGTTATATTACAATTCTTATGTTGTTGTAATTTTTTGCTTTTGTATTTTTATGTTGCACCTATCCGATGTACTCAAATTAGCATGTTCATCGCTTCCAATTAATATAATCTAAAGAGGTATTTCCTCTTATTTTCTTCAAGAAAAACAAAAATTAAGAATCTCCATTCACTTTCCAACGGCAGAAAATAAAAAATTCCAATTTCTCCCTTTAGTATGGTTCAAGGTTTCCACTCTGATTGAATTATTTGCGAATTTACATATAAAAAAATGCTCATTACAGATTTAATTGCATGCTCCATATATATATAATGCCTCGGACCATCCGAAAACAACATCAATTTCACCAGTTCAGCAGTCCGATTACATCTCTGTACATGGTAGTGGCCTATTGATTCATCCGAATTTGATAAACAAATACAATTGTTCCTACTATTTACAAAAAAAATAATAGGAAATAGGAAATATGATTTCAGTTTTGAAAATGCAGAGGATACTAAATACACCCAAATTTTTCGTTTTGATAGAAGTATGAACGTATGTAGTACTTTTAACAATCAAAAGATACAGAAAAGTAAAAATCACACATATAAGAATTCACAATAGCAGAAAAATCCCCGGACCTCATCCAGGTTGAACACCACACAATATTAAGTTGTTATATGCACTAGCCTACTATCAGACTTCGGACTGGAATGTAGTTGAGACCGAATCCACCCTCCACGCGATTCAGTTACATCCGCACTCCTTACTTATCTTTAACCTCGCAAGGTTCTACGCACTTGATTCCCTTAGATGACATCCTTTACAGCCTAAGAGTTATTTCGTCCGAAGTGAAGACCTTTGATACCAATCTGTAAGCCTATTTGATTTCCATTTAGATCAAAGATCAAGGTGTGTAAATCTATTTGCAATAGATAAAGTTATCAAACCTCACAAATCCGGAACTTATGATTCCCGAAAAGCAATCTAGATTCTTAACCACTTCTCAAGAACAATCTTCGAAAGATTAACTAAGATCAGTCTTTAGATATCTATCTTAAGGAATCACAAAATCTGAGATGAAAAGAATTTTGCGATTACTATCTATCTTGCTTGAAGAGATTACGAAAACCTTGATAACATAAAAGCAAGATCAGGGTTCACGAACTATCAAGGTAAAGATAGTTGTAGCTGGCTTCACGAATCTCCAAAGCGAATTCTTTTAGTCGTCGACCTAATAACATTTTATAGAGGAAACCTAGGTCAATAAAGGACGACTCTAGGATCAATTATGACACAAAGTGTCAGGGACCGATTTTTCCAGTTGACAGAGATGCTCTATCTATAGTTTTCAAAGGCCAGGGTTATCTTATAATTCAAGCTAAGATAACTTGAGAATTAATTATGTCAAAAAAAAATTGAGAATCAAGAAAAACACTTTAGGTCTTCAAAATACAATAAAAGACGATACACAAAGGTTGAGTAACAGAACCGTGTATAATGATTGTTTGGTTTGGTAAGTTAGCCGAAGGACTAAAAGTTATTTCATGTTCATTTAACCATCTAAGAAATTAATCATGATACAAACACATGAGTGTTTAAATAATCAATGAGGTCTTAGAAGTGTTTAAGAGAGTTTTAGCAATGTTAAACATATTAAAACAATAAGTCTTTAAGCATTTGTTAAACATTATCGGGACAATTGGTAAACGATTTTCCAACCGTATGGCTAGTTCACGAGTCAAGGTGCTACAGTTTGTGAACCAGGTTCGCCAACCTATTAGACTACCAAACTCAGTTGACCACTGTTCGTGAACCAGGTTCGCCAACTGCTAGCCTATTTATCCAACTTACAAAAATTAGTTCACCATGGTTCACCAACCGGGTTCGTGAACTGTTCCCAAGTGAACTTGTGATTTGCCAACCTTTATGTAATTTTGTATCTCATATATCTATGGTTTGCAAACTGGTTCGCCAACCTACCCTGAGTAGAAATTTTAATAAATTCATATTTCTTTCTTAAGATGTTTGAAACATTCTCAGGTGATATAATCATTTGCATAGGCAAATTTCAATTGACCCACAAATTAATTCATAGAACTAATATTGTTAAGGACCTTTGAACATCTAACCACTAAATCATATTTCGAGATTTTTCACATGTCAAGCTTGACTCGAAATATCTTCTTTGTAAATCTACTATAAGCTTGATCACCTAATATTGACAACAAGCTTGAGATATAAAAATGCTCTAACAATCTCCCTCTTTGTCAATTTTAGTGATAAAACTATTCAATACATGTGTATACAATAAATAAACTTTTTAACTCAATCCACTATGCTTGATTTCCTTGGTTCTTCAACACACGTCTTAAATTCTTTATACTTCAAGTTTTTTAATGTTTTGCATTTGTTCGTTCAACACTTTGTTGTTGAAGATCCATAAAGATAAAAGCTTATGAGAATACTTGTTAGAGATTTTATAGAAACATAGTATACTCTACTCATTAGTCGCTATACAGAAACATAGTATTGTTACTTTCATCAAAATTCAATTGCACTATGATTTTGAAGCAATACTAAGGTGATATGTTTTCTCACTTAGTCAATACATACTACTTTTGTAAAAGAGGTAAAACCTATTGAAAATAATTCACTCCCCCTTACATTATGCTTCGTAAAGTCATATGTATGTAGTAAGATACTACTTAATAATTTTCCCCCTTTTTGTCGAAAAATTTGCAAAGGTGAAAAATTGGGATAATCATGAATTAAACAAAATAATTTCAAGACCATAGAATACATAACAGCCTTTAGTTTAGACGATTTTAACCAAGAAATCTCGGTTTGCGTCAAGGAGACTGTTTGCGGGTAAAAACATTTTGCTGGTTTTCTAGTAAAAAGTGGTGGTGGGGGTAAGTGCTCGATGAAGCAAATGCTCGAAGAAGCAAATCGTCTGAACCTTTAAACAAATATACTGCACGGGAATACTTTGAGTTCGAGAGACTAATCTGTAAGACCCTGGCCTAAACCAAGACAATGGTCATTCCAGGTTCAATTCAGTCACAAGTGAAATGAGAATGGTCGATCTGTATGAAGGGAAGATGAAATTGTGTGGAGATCAATGAAGATTTATCAATTGATGATGTGATGTTTGAAGTACTTGAAATATGACTTCTCTGTGTATACCAGAAAAATCTTTTGAATGTGTTTGATAATTGATTGTCTGTTGAGTCTTACTCGGTTTGTCTTCGTTAATCTTGGTTAACTTGTCAAATCATAGGTTAGGGAACTTATTTATTGCAGCACATTAATCTCCTATAAGTGGTGACAGTTGATGGAAGTGGAAGAATTGGGTAGTGGGAGAACGTGCAAAAACCACTTCCACTTTGCGTGGAAGAATTGGTTGATTGACCATCCACTATTTCATTTTCTTTTTTAACTGTCAGCACGACTTACCACAATTCTAATTCGTGGATGTACCTCACATCACACGTGTTGTAGGCCGCCAAACCAAAACCCTAGTGATATCCCTCCATATGACACGAATTGACGTTTCATGTGTGAGTATGCTTTGCAGACATATTTTATGTAGTCAAACTTTGACCTAATTAGACGATGAGTCTTAATGGATGAAATGACAGTCGAAGTTCATGATGATGGATAAAGCATGAAGTGTTTGCTGGAAAATAATATGCTTTGTGGACCATGGATGTTGAATTAGGTCATTGGTGACCTTGACATATCATTATGCTAGTTCAATCAATAATGATAGTTAAATGACTTGGATTGACTATCATAAGTTAATGAGATTGCTAAATTGATCATTAACCATTATCTTGATGTGTCGAGCATTTGCAGAAAGTCATATGAAAATAGTCATTACTGAATGATCATAAAAGTTATTTGCAATCCGTAAGTCATAAGTCAGACGAATGAAGAATAGATAAATTATAGTATCAAAATAATGGTCGACTAACGAACCAATTAGATATTGGTTGTGAAAAAGCGGGGGTCTAACAACCACACCCAATATTTCGTTCGATATTTGTATGGAATAACTCCAATATAATTCCAAGAGAATCAACTAGACATTCAAACTCAATCTAGGAAATATATTCAAGAGTTATATCTTTGTTTCTCAATGTAATCAACAAATCAAACAGATAGGAATCTGTGAGCCTGATTATTATGAGAAACAACTAAAATGGTATCAATGACCAATGTTTAAGTGCCAATTAATTCCAATCAACAACCAAAGGTTGTATTTACCAATTGATTGAACTACGCACAACCTGTGATATTTCAATTATATAAACAAATATAATGCGGAAAAGAAATAACATGGACACCAGAAGTTTTGTTAACGAGGTAACCGCAAATGCAGAAAAACCCCAAGACCTAGTCCATATTTGAATACCACACTATATTAAGCCGCTACAGACACTAGCCTACTACAAGTTAACTTCGGACTAGAATGTGGTTGAGCCCAAACCAAGTCTCATACCGAATAAGGTACAATCGCATTCCTTACACCTCTGAATCCCAGCTGGGCACTATGCACTTGAATCCCTTAGATGATCTCACCCGCAACTAAGAGTTTCTATGACCCAAAGTCGAAGACTTTATAAACAAATCCGTCTCCTACATAAAAGTCTATTTTGATAGATGAATCTGTATCCCACAAAAATACCTACGAAGTTTTTGTTTCGTCTTTTTATAAATTAAGATAAACAGGAACCAATTGATATCTCGTCTTATATTCCCAAATAACATCCTAGAAATATCAATCACCTCATAATAACTTATCTATATGGTAGTAGAACAAGTTAATGTGGAATCATAAAGAATAAGATGAAAATATTTGTAATTACTTTTTATATCTTACCTATCGTAGATAAATCTCGAGCTAATCTTAGAGAAGATAATACTTAATACAACAGAACAAGTAAGATCTGAACACGCAACTACAGAGAAAATAGTTGGGTTTGGCTTCAGAATCCCAATGAAGTCTTTAAGTCATTAACCTATAATGGTTTTAGGAAAACCTAGTTAAAGGAGAATCGACTCTAGTCGCAACTAGCATCATATAGGAGGTGTGGGGATTAGGTTTTCCAGTTTCTAGAGTTCTACCTTCGCAACTGAGTGCAGCAGTTTGCTTAAGAACCAGACTACAACAGTTAGATCAACTAAACTCTCCCCCAAGCGCATGGAGTGTTACGCGGCTCGCTCCAAAAGAGATATTTTTAGACCATGAGGTGTTACATATCTCACCCCCAAGTGATTGTCAGTCACGTTGAAGTGATATGCAACTCGCCCCTAGAAGATGGTGATTATCATGTTGCTCAATGCTCGCACAAGGGTGTACTGCCTTGCTGCATCTTGCTCGTGCATGAAATTTTGAAGATGTCTGCTATCTGGAATTCGCGCAGGGGGCCAATACCACTATTCCATATGCGCGCAAAATTGAAATGTGTGCATCTCCTTGTGAGAAAATGCTCGCCACATTGTAGGTGTCCCATTGAATAAAAATATGAATGATTATATGAAAAGATGCGAAAATATGTAAATTGTATACGTACCATATTTATTGCGACTTCGTTTATGAGGTGATTAGGATGTCCACTGGCTATGTTGATGTTTTCCAGCGGCAAGGACTAGTGTAGTTGCCTTAGCGTCTCAGTTTGACTCAGCTTTTAGATTTGTCTGCGGGACTGGAATGCACTATTAAAATTGGATTAAAGACAGTTGCCATGGAACTGTATTTCAGCAGCTGCGATCAGATTAACTGTAATAGTTATAAGTAAAACTGGATTGAAGCAGTTGCGAGGAAAATTGTACTGAAACAGTTTTGAGGAAAACCGGACAATAACAGTTCGATCAACTGGACTGCATTATTTACTAAGGAACTGGACTATAAAAGCTCGATCAACTAGCTATAGTAATTATACAAAAAAGGACTGCAGCAATTCGATCAACTGGACTGTAGTATTTGCTCAGGAACTGGATTACAATAGCTCGATCAACATGACTGTAGCATTTATGATCATCACTGAACATAAGTGTCTCGAGATTTGAAAATCTACACAATAAGCACCCACTTTTCATGTTGTGTACTTAGATCGACACAACATCAACCTTTGATGATTTTTGTTATGGCTGCATATGGTGAGTTAAAATGCACCCCACTTCGATATCGCCGCTCCAATCTCAAAAAATAATTTTTCTTTAAATGTTGAAATTGCGCCCTCATGTTGTTGGAAATTGACATGCGATCTCAACGAGCCGAAAGTCGCTCAATTCGGCTATATGATGAAGAAGTTATCGAACAAACAAATTTGCATGTGGAGTAAGACGAGAATTAGATTGATGTCGGGGCAGGAGCAGCTGATGTGGAGCATCTTCCTCTAATATGATGGCAAGTCGCTAATGTGGCAACTTATATGGAAAGAAGTTAGGTGACATGGCACTCGGCTGACGATGCGGTATTAATATGTAGATGACGTGGTCCATCTTATGATGACTTTGTTCGGTGAGGACCTAGCTCAAAAAATATTGATGATATAGTTGCTCCAAAAAATATTCTCCTAAAATTGTTGAAATTTTACCTTTCTGATGTAGGATATTGAGATACGATTGCTAAGAGCCATAAATCAACCAATTCGGACGTCGTATGAAGGAGATATCAAAGAAACAAAATTGATGTCCAAGCCCAAAAATGAGTGTATTTGGCTAAGCCCACGAAGTGGGGCCGAAAAATCCCCAAGCCAAACGAACCGGGGATGAAAAATCCAATGAATCAATAGCTCGGTTGAGCTGGTGAGTTGTCTCGGCTGATTTGACCCGGATGGGGCATAAATATCCACAAGCTTACACGAGCGGGGGTGCACAAATCCAGGGGCTACGTAGCTAAGTTACACCGCGATGCGCTGAATCAGGACTATGCAGTTAAGTAGTGTCGTAATCCACTGAATCATTGTTGCTGCTTGTGCCGGACGAAAGTCAGTCCAGCCGTCGGGCAAGGCTGCCAGCTATGGCCGTCGTCTACTCCTGTTGTTGTTCCGTCAAACCCATCGGAGAGGATGAAGATTCCGGAGAACTATTACCTCAACGTCGCCGGACAAGATGAAGATGCCGGTACTGCTGCTGGTGATGACGTCACGCTAATGCTATTGACGGCGTTAACTGACGTCGTTACAACTTAACGGAATATTCTGAGAATGTTCTGACGGCGCTAATGATAACGGAATCTTCAAAGAATATTCTGACGTCGTTACTAAATGTAACGATATATTCTCTGTGTGACGTAATAATGACGTCATGGAGACGTAATCGACCACTATTTGCTGACTTAGTGTCGTGGCACCCTCTGATTGGCTCTTTCCGCTTACGTGGCAAGATGAAGTGTCATTCTGATAACATGGCAAAATGTGGATGGCAGGAATTGCTGACGTGACAACAATGCTGACCTGGCAGTTACCAGTTGGTCAAGTATAGTGACGTGGCATTTCATGCTGACGTGGCAGTTATCGAATGTCCAAAACTGTTGACATGGCACATTTCCTGATGTGGCATCACCGACGTGGACCTCCTTGATGATGTGTCGGTACTGACTGGTCATACATGATGACGTGGCGCTCGATGACTGGACCCACTAGCTGACGTGGCTACCACGTGGAAATAATTTGTATTGCCATGAATCTGACGATGTGGCAGCTGATGTGCTTGAATTGGGTGAATAACACTTTTACGTGGGTGAAAAGAACCCCTGACGTGGGTGACAGATGATATGCCGCCGACTTCTGCTGCTGTATTTTTTTTTTTTTGAAACTTTTCGCAGCAATTTTCTTGGACTGTGATCTTTGCTTCTGCAACGGCTGGTGGAAGTGTTATCTTTGTGTCTTCCCCTTCGCAACAGTTTTGAGTATTGTTGTCCTTTCTCCTTCAACTATCCGCAACATTATTCCTGGACTATCGCCTTTTCTCATGAACTTTTCTGTAATAGTTTTTTGTAACGGTTATTTGAGATGCCTTTGTGGACCTTTTCAGGAAACTTTTGTGATGCTTCGCTGGAGGTTTTTCCTTAGGGTTTCTACCTCAAGTGTTTGTCGTATGTGCTGCTGTTGCAGGTGTCTACGTACTTGGAACTCGGACATGGTGGAGGTGATTTTGACAAGCTACGAACTCGAATATACTGCTGATATATATTATGGATGAACTGATTTTTTTTGAACTTTGGACTGTAACGTGCTGCAGATCGAACATCCTGCCAACAATTTTTGCGATCTTTGCAGTGAGTCAGCTTTGGTGGATTCTGACTGTGGCAGTTGCGATCAAATGGACTGTAGCAGCTGTGACCAGTTGGACTACAGCGTTTGAAATCAAAACTGGACCCATCCATATTGCATATCGAATATCCATAAACAATTTTGATGATGTTTTTACGCCATCTTTTACCGTGGACCGAACGTCCTGACAATAGTTTCAACAACCTTTGTAGTGGTATAGATTGGGTGCTTTCCAAAGGTAATAGTTTTGATGGTGTTTCACTCCATCTTTTGCCGCGGATCGAACGTCCTGACAGCATTTCATCAGGCTTTGTAGTAATGCAATTTTAGTGGTTTTAGAAGGTAATAGCTTCAGCAAATCTCGAATTGCGAATCTGGACTGCAGCATTTGCGATCAACTTGACTGCAGTAACTGTGATTAACTAGTTAGCAGCAGCTATGATTAGCTGGACTACAACTATTACAATCAAAATGGGCTGCAGCAGTTACGATCAACTGGACTGCAACAGTGATTTTTCACGACGTTCAAATAGCTTTTTAACTGACTTGATTTTAAAGCATTCTTTACAACTTTTCTCAATGGGAAAACACGATTCCTTTTCTCGTAATCCCCTTAGATGATGCCAATGTTTGCACCCAGAAATATTCCCAGGCACTAAACACGATGATTTTGGTGTTGATGAGGAAAACATGGTTATAAACAATGAAACAAGCATAAAGATGAGGGACACAAATTTTACGTGGTTCGAAAGAGTTTGCCTAAATCCACGGACGAATCCCCTTGGGGAGTCATTTTTTATTGATAATCAAATTACATGGGATCCTTTCTCTTCTCCTAGATGCCCCCTTCCCTATTTATATAGTTGAATACCTAATTTCAATATAAACTTAAATGGCATGAAACTGCTCATTCATGCCTCCCTGTTAAATTCTGCATGAAACTGCTCAGTCATGCCTCCCTGTTAAATTATGCATGAAACTGCTCATTCATGCCTCCCTGTTAAATTCTGCATGAAATTGATCATTCATACCTCCATGTTAAATTATGCATGATGGCAGTCTGGATTGATGATTGACAGGAATAATGAGTTGGCGGTATGGATGGAGGCTGGATGACAGCGCATCTGGAAACATGGTTGGAAACTGGTTAGCAACACATCTAGCAGCATGGCTAGAAACTGGTTGGCAGTGCAGAAGAGTACTTGGCTAGAAATTGGTTAGCAACACTGCTGGCAACAAGACTGAAAATTGGCTAGAGGTGCGACATGCAACCTGACTTTGACAGTTAACCAACGGTTGACCATGACCGTTGACCGAGTGTTGACTTTGATTGTTGACCGAGCGTTGACTCTGATCATTGATCGGTCATTGTAATACTGGGCAGGATGGTAGGCTGTTTCGGTTGACTAGTTAGTGGGCTTGGATGAGGGCCAAAAGATGATTCAAGTACCAATTTGGCCCATTATGTGGCATTTTTACTTATGGTACAAACAAGTATTATGACCTTATATCCTTTGTTGTGAACAAAACATATTTTTCCTTGATCCTTTGCGAAAGTGTGAACCCAAACAAATTCGCGACTATCCCATGAGTTCCTCCCTTGTGCGACCTTCACTCCAGAGGATGTAGAAACTTCGTTTGACGTTCGATTTCAGTGGTTGACCCCAACTATCAAACATAAAAGACCATCATTTCATCTACTAGATAAAAATTAGGATTTGGAGCTCATTTTTCCGGTGATGAGTCCACGTGAAGTTGAACTTGGGAATCCATATATTTTCAGTTGCAATTTCTTCAAGTGTTCTGATGATATCTCTTGGATCGTATTTTGAAAATTGTTCCCTTTCAACACGTGGTAAGAGACACGTGGATGGATATTCTTCATCATGGGCGCATTGTCAAATTTTCTACCCATTTTTCCCAGTTCGTCGAGTTATCTGACTAAAGTATGAGTCGTGTCCGAGTATAGTGGAAATTATAGACTCCTCTTCAAACAAATTGCGAACCCTAGTTTGTCTCCTACATGGTTTACTGTTGAGGGGTAATTTGAATGCTTTTTCTACTTGATATAGTCCTGTTCATGCATATAAAACCTTAAAAAATCTTATAGGGACGAAACCATCTATATTTGAATCATCATATCTTCAGTCAGGATTAGAGACATAAATGCAATTGCTGAATATAGAGAAGATGTTGACGGAGGAGAATTCGACGAGACTGAAGAGAGATGAGAAATTTCATGAGTCACATATAAGCACCCCCTAACCTCTGTAAAGATCGATCTCAGTCATATCTTCAGTCAGGATTAGAGACATAGATGCAATTGCTGAATATAGAGAAGATCCTGACGGAGGAAAATTCGATGAGACTGGAGAGAGATGAGAAATTTCATGAGTCACATATAAGCACCCATGACCTCTATAAAGATCAACCTCTAGTCCCCAGTCCGAAAGTAATAACATGTTGTAATGTGGTTGCGAGGAACTAGGGATGCTTATAAGTTGTAGAAATACCTTCGTATCATTCGAGCCCGAGTCTTTAGGGCGGGAGAATGATACTCTACGGGTTGGAGACGTCTGCACAGAGTCATGTCGGGGTCTTTGCCGCATGCGTTTTTATGGACGAGATAAAGTTGTTGTTCCATCTATGTTATGTGTCTTGACATGAACTCATGTGAACTTCTGTAGCAAAATTATCAGTTAAGATTTATTATTTTTTGGGGAGGATGGTCAATCGGACTTGAGAGTGGAATATGACTTCTAGTTCCATCAGGGTAATGGATACACTCAGGTCTAACTGCGCAATCGATTTTGTTTACCTTATTAATGGGAGATTTCACTGAGAATCCGCTAGGTAATTCTTCACGTGGATGAGTCATGTTTTGACCTAAGGAAGTTGTAAGTGATCGTCATATTTTTTCCTTCGCTCATCATGTCTGAGTCCAACTCATGAGATAGCATGTCGAAGAGAGAAGGATTTGACTGAGGGAACTGCAAGAAGGCGTCTGGATGAGTAGCGTGTAATATGGAGCTACGGTCTTGGATCTGTTAGAGCATTGCTCGGTCTAACTCGCAAGCATTGTTATCTCAAGATTGTTGTCAAGTTTAGTTTCCATTACTACAATTCTTGATTTATTGTCTACTTATAACTAAGTCTCGGACTAGGATAGAAAGTGTAGTTGAGCTCTAAACTCCACGACGTTCATCATGCAAAGACGAAGAACTACTCAAGGAACTGGTGGATCTGCATCGACAAAAAGGTATGTGGAGACTTAAATTTATCTATCACTCAAAAGTCTACCTACTATATCTCCTATCTTGAGACAAAAGTCGTATTGCTATATAAACTTCGATTATACACATTTGCTATTTCGAGCCGAGTTTATCTCGCCTATCTATTTCTCGAAATATGTGTAAGTGAGCTTGTGCTTTGGCCAAGTTCATCTTTACAAGTGACGAAAGTCATGTTGACTATTTCAATATCTTGAAAATTGCTTTGATGAAAAATAGTGTGTGAATAACCTCTATTTCACATCCTGTAAGAATGTTTCAATGATTGAAATAAAGTGTTTTGAACATGTAACCATCTTTGGATATAATAATATAATGTGTTCGCGCATTAGTGTATAAGTCCAAAACCGGGAACCAAATGTATTCATACTTGTGTGTGTACTAAATGGTTGATGGAGACTGGGTAAGTATGCTTACTCGTACGCATACTGGAGGAAAATTCACGTCCATGAATTTCTACGGAGTTTGGAAACCAAAACAAACAAAAAATCCGGTTACTTAAGTACGCATACCCGTACGCATACTTAAGCGTGTTACTTTCTAAAATTGGTTTGTTCATGAACTAAAACATTTATATATTAAGGAATGCAATTTGCAAACCATGGCTATAATGTTCATGAATCGATTCGAGTGAATCAAAACGATTTTGCTTCGATTGTGTCTTGTATACTTCTATAAGATCTAAGCAATTGAACAACTTTCGAGCTAGTTCATTTGAGTCATTTGGACTAGTTATGGTGAAGATGAATAAGTTTGATATGGAAGTGCTCATATGGCTAACCATTGGTTAACTACTTATTTGTGGTAGAAAACTACTTCTGCCGGTTTAGGTAATTTTGGGTGTGTGTGGATGAGAAGTGAGTTTAAACCTTCAACAAATGTGATGCACGATGAGCACTTTGATTCGAGAGATAATCTATACAATTCTGGCCTAAACCGAAGACACGGCCATTCCAGATTTGTTTCGGTCACAGGTGAAGGATGTGAGGTTGATCTTAGGGAGGGAAGCGAAGAAGGTGTTGAGAGTATGAAGGTGAAGGCAATTTGATGACTTATTAACAAAAGGTTGAGCAGGCTAGCAAATGTTGCAGGCAGGCTCTGGGTGTTGAATACGATTAACACTTGGTTTTCTGTGTTGTTCGAACTTCTGTTCTTGGAAATAGGGAGGAGAACCTATTTATACAAGTCATTAAGCCTTATTCACGTCTCTCGTGGGAAGTGGAGGAAGTGGAGTGAGGGAAGAGTGGAGTTGTGTGTGAGTGTCACATGATCAGAACTGCCCACTTCTCTCATCTTGACTTAACCGCCCATGTCTTCCTAACACGTTCTTGTGATGGCGCGTTGCACGCTGCACGCTGTAAACCGCCAGACCAATACCCCAGTTTGTATCCCCCAGTTGTGACGTGATTAATATCTCGAGTGTGTGGATCACGGGACCCACATAAAATAGTGCAGGGTGAACCATGAACTTGATATAACATCGCATGCATCCATCTTCAGGTAACCGTTTGGAGGCTGTATAGATAGGCCATGCCTTAGTCGGTTACCTTGTGAAGAAGAGTGACGGATGGTGATCATAGTGATACCTGTTTGCTGGTTGATTCGCACCCTAAGCCATTCGTCCAAGCTTGCAAAGATGGACGGACAAGATGACTCGTAGCCTTGCTTGCGACCGTTGGATGGGAGGCGCGCATGCTGCCTCTTTCGGCCCAAACGTTTGCATGCTTAGAGAGTTCCAATGGAGGTACCGATCAGCCCTACATGGAGGTAGTATAATTGTGTTCACGCCCATGCCTGCTTGACTCGTAAAGATTTAATCTAAGCCACTCGACTCAGGCGGCAAATATGAGTGGTCGAGATTAGAATTTATGGAGGGGCCATGACATGTCACCTTTGGGCGCGCGTACCGAGGAGCTTGACCATTGCCGGTCTTGGCCGATCAGCCAGGCATGAAGCCAGGCCCACGGCGATCATGCTAGAATGCTCGGTTCCTTCTAAGTCTCCATCTTGGCCTTCTGTCCAAGCCTGCGAAGATAGACGCTCGAGATGTTTCTGCACCGCAAACCCTAATTAGGGCTTTAGACCGGCCACTTTGAGCGATCGGATTTGGGTTGCGCGCGCCTCCTTTGGAGGGACCGACCATGTATGCAGCATCTTGGGTCGACAGTGAGCATGTACATGCTTGATCTATGACCCTGGGCGCAATCTAAGCCACCCAACTACGCCTGCGAAGTCGGATGGTCGTGATCGTTTTGGATCTTATCAACCTGCATAAGGCATTAATCTAGCCTTGTTTGGGCAATCGTTTCTTGCACCACGGCTTGCCTATGAGGGAGTCGGTCATGTAGGTAGAAATTGGGCCCGCCAATGGTGTAACATCACTTCACTACTTGTTTTAGGGTATAATCTAAGACGTCCAACTATACCGGCGAAGTTGGACGCTCACGATTAAAAGAAACCCTAGCCGTGCGTCATGCTCACTTTGAGCGCACGTTTTGGAAGGACCAACCGTAGTTGGTCTTGACCGTTCGGTCATGTGTGAAGGTGGGTCCAAGGTGATCATGGTAGCATGCTCAGGACCCCCTGAACCTATATCTACACCCTCCATCTATGCCTGCAAAGTTGGACGGATGAGATATATTTTGGGTTTATTTTCAGCAAGTGAGACTAACATGGGTAGTCTTGCATGCGTTCAACGGGGATAGTATAACCTGCCGTCAGGTAGCCTACGGGTGTTTGCATGTCGAACACAAGGCTTTAATTAAAGCATTAATAGTAATGTTGTATACCTACAGAAAACCGGGATGGTTGCCACATGCTCCGTCGGGATGGTTGCCACATGCTCCGTTCTGGGTATGTTTTAATTCTCAGGGATGGTTGCACATGCTCCAATGAATTAATATGGCGAGAAGTATTCATCGCCTGAAGGCTTTGTCCTTTGCAGGACGTCAGCTTACAAAAATTGGCTTTTTACAATTTTACCCTTTAAATAGAAATCCACCATCAACATTAAGTCCCCTGCCTAGCATGCAATGGTTACACTATTGTAGGGTAGGCATGAGATGGTGACAGTTCGCAAAAATAACTAAAGCTAGAGTAAACGTACTTTTACCACATGGGGGGGGGGGTGCTCGTGCCGAATTCCCTGTAGCGCTGGTGGAGTTGTTCCCCTTCAACGAATTTTTCTCCGATTTCAACTAGGTTTTTGAAGCTAGCGCGACTTGGTCGGTGTTGATCCCTTGCCGGCCGGATGTAGCCCGAGATAGCTGCTTCTAGGGTTTCCCTTGGCGTGCATATATACGTATGCACAAGAATCGTTTTCTACATCTTGGGATAAAATTTCTTCTCTGCATAGTTCCATCATGTCAGGCAACATCAAGTCGTCTTCTTCATATCACCCAGGTTCGCCTATCAAGCGTACCCGCTCTGCATCTCAGTGCGCTTCTAAAACTCGTGACAATCCTCCAGCTCGCGTGCGTAGAGTCAAGAGGGTCATACCGGTTTGTTCTTTTCCCTTTTCTTTTACGAGTAGTCACCCTTATTTCCTGATCAGGTGAATAATCTCCTCCTTTGCAGAGATGTCCACCTGGAACATGTGTAACAGTCATTGATGACGATGACTTGGATAGTCCACTTTCTTCGAATTCAGCTACACCTTCACCGGACGACCTCGAGAATCTTGACTGGGTATTTCATCCTATGAATACCCCAATCTGTAAACCTTTCGTTCGATATTGGTATGAAATGCTTGTCTTCTAGCTACAAGACTGTCAGTGGTTTTTTAGTACGAAAGGAGTTCGTCTCCATGTACACAAATATATGGAGAAAGTATGGCCACATCGCGACCAGGAACGTAATTCGACATTGCTCGTCTGCTTTGGTTACTGTGGTAAACCGCTTGCTTCCCATGATTCTTTGAGATGGAAGGTGTATCTATCCGCAAGGTAGCTGAATCAAATCTCGAGAAGTGGGAAAATATGCTCTCTACCTGCGAGTCCATGGATTTCAACGTGAGTTGGCTGCGGCAGCATCTTGACATCATCAAGGTTGATCGAGCCGGTATTCAGCGCGAATGTAGTCCCCTCTTTGAAGGCTATCTTGGAGGAAGGGAAGGCTGGCTCTTTGAGTCGGAGAAGGTGGAGCAGGCGATCTAAAGCTTGAAGGCCCGGAGAGAGAGGTACCAGGCTAGGTTGAAGATGATGCTTTCCAGGGATTACAACCTGTTGGACGACCTCTTCTGAGCTGCGTTGAGAGATTTCCTTCCTTCTTTTTCTTTTGCACACCATCGAGAGATGTGATATTTTTTTTTTATGTAGATGGATGGAGAAAAATTCATTAATTTTTCCTGAATAAATTAACAAGTTAGACATGAAACGAGAATGCATGTATTGTCATGTCATGGGACAAGTATGGGACAATGATCAGGCGTGATATGTCTTGAGCCATTTTCCATTGATGACTGCTTCCAACTTGCCTTCATCCACCTTAATGATTTTTTAGTATCCAGTGTTGTAAGCCCTGGTAATCACGTAAGGTCCTTCCCATTTTGGAGAGAACTTTGGTGCAGACATGTCTTGTTGGATGTGTCTGGCTGTATTCAGAACTAGGTCTCCCACTTTAAAACTTCGTGGCCTTACAGATTTGTCATACGCCCTGGAGACTCTATTTTTGTACACCTGAGTGCGCTCCTCTGCCTTGCTTCTTCTGTAGTCTAGAGTATCGAGCTCATCGATCCTGCAGTTAGACGCCTCAGTTTCGTTCCAGTGGACTCCACTTGTTGCTGCAATCCTGGATGATGGGATTTTGATTTCTGCCGGGAGGACAACATCAGCCCCGTAAACGAGTGAGTATGGAGAAACTCCAATGGAGCTCTTAGGTGCCGTTCGGTATGCCCATAGTGCCATCGGTAGTTGTTCATGCCACTCTCTGGGATTGTCATGTACTGTCCGACTGAGAATCCGTATTAATGTTTTATTGGTGCTCTCAGCCTGCCCATTCCCTTGAGGGTAGTAGATGGTGGAAAAGACTTGTTTAATTCCATATCCTTCAAGCAACTCTCGTACCTGCTTGTTGGCGAAGGGAGTACCGTTATCGGTAATGATATGTTTAGGTACTCCAAAGCGGCAGATGATATGCTCTTTAATGAACGCTGCAATCGTTGATCCTGTAGTTCCACACAGAGGAATAGCTTTGACCCATTTTGTGAAGTATTCAGTTGCGTTTATAATATATTCATGCTGCTTTGATGATGGCGGGTTGATCTTTCCAACAATATCAAGTCCCCAGCTATAAAGTGGCAACGGGCTGCTTATCGAATGTAGGGGAGTGGATGGTGCATGGACGAGGTTCCCGTGAATCTGGCATTTGTGGCAGCTTTGAATGAAGGCAGCTGCATCATCTTCCATGGACGGCCAGTAATATTTCTCGTGTATCTGGAGAAACAATTTCTTCTTTCCTTGATGTTCTCCTTCATGCATCTCTTTCAATATTGTTGAGATTTCTCCTCCAGCCAGGCACCGTAGCATATCACCTCCAAAGCTTTTTTGGTACAAAATTTCTTCGTGGAACACAAAACGCTTCTCTCTCTGCTTCATTCTGACTTCCTCCCTTGAGTCAGCAGGAACTGTGCCATCACGAAGGTAGTTAACATATGGCTGCCTCCAATCCCAGGTGTGATTTATGTTGAGTACCTCTAGTTGATGAGGTGGTGCCTGGCAGTTTGAGCAAGACTGTTGGAGTGCTCGGGACTGCATCTCCATTTCTGGCCAGTAATAGCCTAAACGTTGGAGGCGTCGATAGAGTGTCACCACCAATGTTTGTCCACAAATCTCGTTGTGGACACGGTCAAGTTGCAGCTGTGCTTCTTCCTCTCCGAGATATCTTGATAAGGAACTATCTAGGTTTCGGTGGTATAACATGCCGTGGAGCATAAAGAAGTTTTGTAAGGCTTTAAGGCTGACCTATTTTTGAGAAAGTGAACTGCTAAGATCCTGAATGATTGTAGTCCGCCAGTCACAGGTTTCAG
This sequence comes from Papaver bracteatum, assembly GCA_023529315.1. Lineage (NCBI taxonomy): Eukaryota > Viridiplantae > Streptophyta > Magnoliopsida > Ranunculales > Papaveraceae > Papaver > Papaver bracteatum. The sequence goes on from JAJJWX010001985.1 coordinate 1,265,873, forward strand.
CATCCTTGCATCGTGAGAGCCATGTTGATTCCACTGTCATTCTTTTCACCGTCAGGGTTTCTTCTATGCCTTCGAACGCAATTTAGAAGCTAATGTTGCCAGACAATCAGCATGCTTGTTGTTGTTGCGGCTGACATGAGTTATGGTTGCGTCAGCGAAGTAGTTCAGCAGCCTCTGAGCTTCAGACCGGTACGGAGCTAGAGTTATCTCTTTTAGTGCATACACCCCGTTCATCTGATTAACCAATAATTTGGAATCGCCTCTTATTTACAAACATGTGGCTCCCGCCTTCTTGGCTAATAACAACCCTATAAGGAAGGCTTCATACTCCGCTGAGTTGTTAGTGCATTGAAAATCTAACTTGAAGGAGTGTGAAAAGACTTCGCCAGTTGGAGATACTAAGACTATGCCTGCTCCTCCAGTGTTGTTGCTGGGAGTAGAGGATCCATCAAAATATGACATCCAAGCTTCCTCTTCGACAACAGAGATGTCTGGAAACTCTCCAGACAGGTCTTCATGCAATTCCGTGGTACCTTCTCCAGGGAAAGATGCTAGTAGATCCGCGACAGCCTGACCCTTAACAGCTCTGGGCGGAGTACACGTTATGTCTAGTTCTGACATTTGGAGGAGCCACTTGGCAGCCCTTCCTATTAGAACTGGTTTTTACAGTAAGAACTTCGCAGGGTTTGATTTGGATATGAGCGTTACCTTGTTGGATAGTAGGTAATGCCTGAACTTCTGGATGGAATGTATCAATGCTAGGCATGTTTTCTCTGCTCTAGGGTATCTGAGTTCAGCGTCCCTCAATATTCGACTGAAGTAGTATATAGGACATTCGACTCCCTCATCATCCTCTTGCGTCAGCAAGGCTCCAACATCAGTGTCACTGAATGCAGTGTAGAGATATAATGGCCTCCCTTGAACATGAGACTTCATGATGGCTGGAGACGACAATATGTGCTGAATTTTCCAAAACGCTTCCTGTTGGACGCTAGTCCAGTTAAAATCCGCTCCTTTCTTCAGCAGGGGGGTGAAGGAAACAACGAGTTGAGCCAGACCAGGTATAAAACGTCGAATGTAATTCACCTTTCCCATAAAACTTTGAAGTTCCTTCACGGTTCGAGGTGGTGGCATAGTGAGGATGGCTTGAGTTTTAGATGGGTCTACCTTGATTCCCTCAGCAGTCACTTGGAATCCCAGAAACTTTCCAAAGGAGACACCAAAGGCACATTTCAAAGGATTCATCCTCAACTTGTACTCATGGCACCTCTCGAATACTTTTCGCAAGACTCCTGTGTGTTCCGTCCGGGCTTTCGATTTGACTACTATGTCATCTACGTAATCTTCAACTTGTTTGTGCATCATGTCGTGAAAAATTGTTGTCATGGCGCGTTGATATGTTGCGCCGGCATTCTTCAAACCGAAAGGCATAACTGTATAATAAAAATTTCCGAGAGGAGTTCGAAAAGCAGTCTTACTTGCATCATGCTCGTACATCCTTATCTGGTTGTAGCCGCTATATCCATCCATGAAGGAGAACATTCCATGGCCGCTCGTGGCGTCTACCAACATGTCGATGTTAGGTAGAGGAAAGTCATCCTTGGGGCAGCACTTGTTTAAATCTCTGAAATCTACACAATATTGGATATGCCCATTCTTTTTCTTTACTGGGACCACATTAGCCAGCCAGGTTGGATAGTGGATGGGTTTGATGAAGCCGACAGTTAGCAATTTCTGGATTTCAGATTTAATCTGATTTTCCACCTCATGTCTGAATTGTCTTGGAGACTGTTTGATAGGCTTGGATCCAGGATTGATGTGCAGGTGATGAGTAACCAACTTTTCATCCAGACCAGGCATTTCATCGTACGTCCAGGCGAATATATCTTGGTATTCTTTTAGGAGTTGGACAAGATTCGTCCGCTCCTCCGTGGACAGAGTGGAACTAATGGAAATAGGCCTGGGAGACTCTTCACTGCTGATGTTAATAGTTTCGAGTTCGTCAGTTGTAGAGGTGGTACCATCTTGCAGCTGTCTGGGGGCGTCCAACACCTCTTCTTGTGGGTCTCCGTTTTTACAATATTCTATTAGGCGGAGAGACCGAGCATCAGTCTCTCCTGCTAATTGCTAACATCGGCGGCGGTAGACAATCTTTCCTTTCTGATCTTGAGTTTCCACAAAGGTTCGTCCTCTCTTGGTAACGTGGTTTCCCGCCTCACTGGGTGAAGGAGAGTTCCTCGTCAGCTGGGATGCATCATGTCTGAGTTTTAATGACGCAAGCCGATCCTCCTCCTGGAGTGACGCCCACGTGGGAAGTGGGGTACAATGTACTTTGCCTGGCTCTTCCTGCATAGCTTCCTTCGGTTTGAACAATTCTACTCCGCATATGGGTGCGTATGGAGACAACGATGCAGGTATACGAATGACTTCTTTGTTCAGCGTAGTTTTCAGGAACTGGTGATAGGTTGAAGGAACAATCTTATTCTCGTGGAGCCATGGCCTACCCAGTATCATGTGGTAGTCTGGTTCCTTCTCTATGACTTCGAATTTCACTTTTGATTGAACAGGACCTACGGATAAGTTCAGATTGACATACCCATATGTGTTGGTTTGGTTCCCTTCAAAGTCCGTCATTGTGGTAGACCGCCGCACAATCTTGTTTGGGCGAACCTTAGCCTCCTTGAGTGTCTTGAGGGTAATCACATTTGAGGATGCTTCTGTGTCAATGAGGGCCCGTCTGAATTCTGAATCTTTGATGCGTGCGGTTACATGTAGGGCTCGATTGTGGCCCTCTTCTTCCATCATGTCTTCCTCTGTAAAAGTAACATTGTTTACCGATGCCTCCATCGCGCTTGAAACTTCTAGGCGCAAGGGAGTTAACTGTACATACAAGGCTATCCGGTTGACGGATGCAAACATCTCTGTTCGCTGCTCTTTTGAGGGGTGTAGGAGTTCACATAAACTTTCCACTAAAGAAGCGGCTTCCTGATCCACAGGTCTTTGGCCTGTAGTGAAATTGTTGATTTGGGGGCGTTCAGTCCCCAGCGTCTGGACCTCCATGACAGGGCCGCCCATATCTGACGTTATCTTGATGAGGAGATCGAGTATGTTGTTGATCGCTTCTTTGATCAGGTTCATGTTTCTCGTGTGAACCTCCTGTACTCGTGCTAACTCGATCAACGTCGGGATTCTTCCAGCCAGACCATTAGGTGTGCCGTCGGAGGGAACTTGATCACGACCTGAGGCTGTCGAGTTATTTCTAATACCAATCATCTTGAAATCAACTAAATAGGGTTAGGTATCGAAGAAATCGACTTCACAACCGAGAGATTAACCTCCCACTGTGGTCGCCAATTGTTTGTGGGAGAAAACTACTTCTGCCGGTTTAGGTAATTTTGGGTGTGTGTGGATGAGAAGTGAGTTTAAACCTTCAACAAATGTGTTGCACGATGAGCACTTTGATTCGAGAGATAATCTATACAATTCTGGCCTAAATCGAAGACATGGCCGTTCCAAATTTGTTTCGGTCACAAGTAAAGGATGTGAGGTTGATCTTAGGGAGGGAAGCGAAGAAGGTGTTGAGAGTATGAAGGTGAAGGCAATTTGATGACTTGTTAACAGAAGGTTGAGCAGGCTAGAAAATGTTGCAGGCAGGCTCTGGGTGTTGAATACGATTAACACTTGGTTTTCTGTGTTGTTCTAACTTCAGTTCTTGGAAATAGGGAGGAGAACCTATTTATACAAGTCATTAAGCCTTCTTCACGTCTCTCGTGGGAAGTGGAGGAAGGGGAGTGAGGGAAGAGTGGAGTTGTGTGTGAGTGTCACACGATCAGAACTGCCCACTTCTCTCATCTTGACTTAACCGCCCATGTCTTCCTAACACGTTCTTGTGATGGCGCGTTGCACGCTGTAAACCGCCAGACCAATACCCCAGTTTGTATCCCCCAGTTGTGACGTGATTAATATCTCGAGTGTGTGGATCACGGGACCCACAGAAAATAGTGCAGGGTGAACCATGAACTTGATATAACATCGCATGCAGCCATCTTCAGGTAACCGTTTGGAGGCTGTATAGACAGGCCATGCCTTGGTCGGTTACCTTGTGAAGAAGAGTGACGGATGGTGATCATAGTGATACCTTGTTTTCTGGTTGATTCACACCCTAAGCCATTCGTCCAAGCTTGCAAAGCTGGACGGAAAAGATGACTCGTAGCCTTGCTTGCGACCGTTGAATGGGAGGCGCGCATGCTGCCTCTTTCGGCCCAAACGTTTGCATGCTTAGAGAGTTCCAATGGAGGAACCGATCAGCCCTGCATGGAGGTAGTACAATGGTGTTCACGCCCATGCCTGCTTGACTCGCAAAGATTTAATCTAAGCCACTCGACTCAGGCGGCAAAGACGAGTGGTCGAGATTAGAATTTATGGAGGGGCCGTGACATGTCACCTTTGGGCGTGCGTACCGAGGAACAACACTCTTGTTCCGACGAGTGTTGGATTGGGGTTTAAAAAAAAAACTGTAAACACAAACAACACTCTTGTTCCGACTAATGCTGGAATGGTATACGAAGAATGTTGTGACAAACATAAGGCAATTCAACATAACAAAAAATCCTTATTGATTTGTTCGTTTTGTGGAAATGCAAATCATGTTCAAAGTATGTGTTGGAGATTTAAGAAGAACAACAAAATAATTGTCAGACTTCAGGAAAACATGCAGAGGATAAATTTGGCGTTGGATGATCAACAAGATTTTCATAAAAAATCCAGAAATTCCATATTCACACGAGGTAAGAAGTATGTTTATACAACAAACCTTGATAAGAAAAATATTTTCTTATTTTTTTTAAAAAAATATTCTCCTAATTTTTTAGATAATAGATAATAAACCATGAAAGACTTTTTCAAAGTACTTCTAGGGTTTTTCTGTCCATAAGTCTATTTATAATCATTTGTGATCATGTCCTTCATCTCTTTTATCCTTAAAAGATACAGTTTCATGGCTCCTGTAACTATAGGTACCATAAAAAAGGATGCAGTCGAAGCAGTTAATGTGTATCTTTGTGAAGGAATCACTTCCTCAAGGAAGAAGAAAGAGAGATCCACAAATGATGGAGAAGGTTCTTCCTCTAACCGCCTCTTGTCAATTTGTCATTTTGATAATAACTTTAGAGGTATGGTGAAAGATTTCATCAGCAAAAGAAATGATTTAAAATCTCAAATTGTTTCTTCGTTAGAAAAAATAACTCACTATGAACAAATGTTGTCTCTATCAAAGAACACCTTGCGTGAGCTAAAAAGAGAACTTAGTGAGTTAACTGATATTTCTGAAGATTTAGAGGAATTGAACGATCCCATAATCAATAGGTTTTAATAATGAGAAGGAATTCTCAGTAGATGCTATAAGAAATCTCTACAATGTCTTGGAAACTTCTTAATAGAATTTTATTATGTGTTTTAAGAAGAATAACTAGAGTTTGGAATAGCCATTACTGTGATTACACATAGCTATGTCCAACGTTTTCATCTTCAATGTTTTTAGATTTATTTATTTAAATTCTAAAGTTTGTTTGGAAGATGATTTTGCAGTATTAATCTTTATGGTTTTATATATTGCAATTTGTTATGTGATATGTGTGTTTGCGCCTGTGAACTGTGATTGTACCATACATGGTCAAAAGTTAAGTCTTTCGTACGTCGATATGCAAGAATTGATAAAAGAATGAATGAAATTTTGACACAAACAAAAGATAAGCCTTTTATGTCATTATGCAAATATTGATGAATAAAGGACGAGCTTTTGTTTACAAAGATTAAGTCTATTATATGTCATTGTGCAAATAGTGATGAAAGATAGAATGAATCTTTGTTTATTCCGCAGTATTGATCTTCCTGATCCATATTTTTATGTGTATACTGTGCGGCTTCGTAAGTTTTCTTATGTTGAGCATTTTCCAATTAGATTAATCATGGGTTCTCTTGTGGTTAATTTAATTGAGTATTCCGGTTGAATTAATCATGGGTTCACTTGTGGTTAATTCAATTGAGTATTTTGGATACAAATTCATATTTTTATGAGATTTGTTAATGTCCAAAGAAATCCTTTTTTTCTTATGAAAGTAAGGTCGCTCTTGTTGTTCTTTCGGGAATGACATTATATGGGGGAGAGTTTTTAATTGAACTTGTGCTTAATTGCCAAATCTTTGTGGGGAGTTCGGCTGTGGAATATTATAGGGGTTATCTTGTATCTTTATAAACTCCTGATGAATGCATTTAGTTTCGACTATATGATTGCATCTAAAAAGCTGATATGTGCTTTCTTTTGGTCATGAAGTGTCTCTATGGAAATTTCATGAGGATCCCACTAGTTTTCGTACATTTGCCAATTTTATTGACAAAAAGGGGGAGAATTAATATGTAGTTCACACTACAAATACATATGGTTTTCGGATCATTATGTAAGGGGGAGTGGTTTTCATGTGAGATGAAGTATTGACTAAGGGGGGTGATACATATCACCATAATATTTTTGTCAAAGTTGTGATACAATTGAAAGCTAGTCTCTTCTTATACTTTGTCGCGTTATGGTCATGATCCTCTGAAGCAAGAAGAGCGACAAGATGTATTTTGGATGGCGATTTATGATCCTATGGGGCTGTGCAACACTTTTGACTAGGTCACGAATTTTTTGGAGCCTTTCCTACTTTTTTCTAAGTTTATCCTGGAGATAACGAAAAGACAAATCCAACGGGAACAAAACGAGGTCAATCGGATACATAACGAAAGAGTTATAAGTAAAATATTAAAGTGAAGTAAACTTCTCGAGTCCCCTTTGATCAGGTTGAAGGCCTTTGATCTAAACGAATTTTTGAGCAAATATTTTTCAAAATCTCCAAGTTTGAGCGTCATCTGGTCCTTGAGGTCCTTGAGAGTGATATGGTCGGCTGAATGGTTTCTTCTTTGTTTTGTCGCTTTCGCAACGAGCTTCATCTTCTCCGATGAGTTCGATTGCAGATAGACTGGATCTTTTCCGTGCTATTCTCAGTAGTTTTAATATTACTTCTTTAAGAAACGTGTACTTAATATAGATTTGTTGGATCTATCCAAATTGGTATTCTAAAGAGGTTTACAGATAAGTCAGGATGTCGATATTAGTTTTTGCAAGACTCTGTTGAGTCCCCAGGAGCTCGCCTTGATCCTTACTTAACATTTCAAGGATTAGTAGTAGATTTTCACGGAAATAGGTCACTGGGGAATTTCATTATGTAGGAAGAGATTCAGGTGATCAGGGACGTATTAACATATTCACTAAGGTCAAACACTCGTCTGAGTGAAAAAATTACAGGCAGGGATAACCCACTCGAGCGTGTCAGAGGTGTATTTACAGAAACTGAAACAATTGGACGTTATTTTTTTTGTTAGAATTGCTTGAATTGGCTTCCTTCATAATAACAACCATGATTAAGATCTGTAACTGAGAGGCTAACCTCCCACTGTGGTCGCCAAAATATGGCTACCTAAAATCGGTAAGAGGCTAAAGTGAGATTTGAGGGTTTTAAAAGTGAATTACGGGAGGTTGAGCACGAACAGTCTTCGCCTAAACCACGTAAAATGGCCGTTTAAAGGATTCTTCAGTCACAAGAGAAGTTATGGATGGTCTTAGGAGGGAAGCAGATGAAGACATAGATCAGAGAGTTATAGGGTTTGAAGAAGAATTGCTCTAAGAGTTTATGAGAAAGTTTCGTATTAGCTTGGAGAAATAGAGGACCTATTTATAGCTGAACTTCTTAATCTCAAGTCGGTGAAGATAGGGATTGTTTGACGTGCAGAGCACTTCTCCCGTCTCTTCAGGAATAGATAGAGATAAACTAGGTTGAGTTTATCTCATTGTTCCACCGCCTTTACTCTCTTATGCGGTGAGAAATAGGTTGGGTATTTCTCACACGTGCCTTAGACCGCCAGACCAAAACCCTAATTGATATTCCTTCATTTTTGTGAAGCTGAGTCATCTTTTGTGATTTTATGTTGAGAGAGATACATATTCTTTATAGCCGAGTTTTCCAAGATAGAAAGATATTCTCTAATTTGTGAGAATGACTAGGATGAGTCACGTGAAAAGGCGTGGAATGCCTCAAAAATTGTGCATAGAGTGTGAGATGAGCTAAGCTCGAGCTCCCTCTCTCCATGGACGGTTACATATGTCACATGGAGACTGTATTATTGCTTGCGGTTCCCTTTGTTGAGCATGCAGATCTCAAGAGAAGTTATCCACGTTTTTGGATAGACGTGTACAATTCATGCCCGATTTACCAGCCGTGAGTGTGTTTGAGACGCTGAGAAAGAGGCATGTGGCCTAGATGAGGCTTGTTCCTAAGTTTTATACTTGCATAAGACTCTTCAGACGAGATGGCTCATCTCGGATAAGGCCATCTGAGATTTGGCCGACGCAACTGGGGCTGTCTGAGATTTGGCCGATGTGTTTGGGGCTTTCCGAGACTTGGCCGACGCGTCTAGGGCTGTCTGAGATTTGGCCAACGCGTTTGGGGCCGCCCGAGAGTTAGAAAACGCGTATGGGGCGGTCTGAGAGTTGGTCGACGCGATAAAGTCCGTTCGAGACTTGACCAACGCGATGGAATATCTATGTAGTCAGATGAGACATGTTTGGGAGAGAAAAGAAGGCTTGTATATCTGATAATGTCTCTGCGAGACTTCGGCTCACTTGTCTTTGACCAGCGTTGTAGGATCAGAATATTGTCACAACAATATTCTTGAGAAATAAACGATTGTTCTGCGATACATCGATAATAAACGACTACTCTGCGATACATCAGTAATATTCTGCGACACATCCAAAGATGACTTAAACAATGACGTAATAACTGAAAACGACAGAAACACGAAGAAAGTGTGAGATGTCTGCGATATATCAATAAAACCTGCGAAAGTTAAAGGCGGTGCTAACTGCGATTTATCGCAAGAACTCAGATCCGAAATTGAAGGGAATCTTAGCTGTAAATGAGCTGTAATCCACTATGTAAATACCTATATAAAGGAGATGAATAGTTCCAGAGAGGCTAATGAATTTTTGAGTGTTAGGAAAGTTTTAGGAGAGAGAAAATCTTTATCAAGTGTTCTGTGTTCTTGATTTCTGTAATTCCTTAAGATCAAATTAATAAAAAGTGTCTTTAATCTTCAAATTATGTCATAGGTGTTAGTAAGTTATTGAATAGGGTGTAGTGTGGGAATTCCTGCAACTACAAGCGTATATCTTGCAGAGATGTTCTAGGAATCAATTGCGTCCATATCTAGGGCCGACATGACCAGTGTATCTCTGAAGGATGTTCTAGGAGTCTGTCGAAAGGGCACAGAGGAAGAATAACCAGCGTATCTCGCGAGGATATCCTAGGAATTATTCAGAGCCTCATTAAGTCGAGTCAGAGCTTAGAGTAGACATGACCGGTGTATCTCGCGATGATATATTGAGAATCATTCATTGATCTCAAATTTGGTGAGTCGTGCTTATAGGAGACATGTATGTTTATTCTCTGGATCATAAGTCCGCCGGGGACGTTTTTACGCATCTACAGAGCCTACATGACCAGAAATATCTCGCGCGGATGTATACTAGAAATCATGACATCACAATCAGCTGCGCCTCTCGAAGACGTGCTGGAATTGTGACTGTTCTGGTTCATAAGTATATCGGGGACGTGCTACTCTCTTCAAAACCTATGTGACCAGCGGTATCTTGTCGAGGATGTGCGTTAGGAATCATGGCATCACGACCAGCATCGTCTCGTGGGGACGTATACTAGAAATCGTGGCTATGGGTACCTTCAGGACCAAGGGCTTAATTTGTCCAGTGAGTGTTGAGTTTTTTCCATGGTCTTGAAATGATACTTTTTCCCCTTATATAAATTTCACCATCTACAAAGAGAAGTTAAGATTGCATACAGTTAAAGAAGGGATTGATGCAGCAGGGGTCGATCCGTAAATTCCACCCATAACTGCACAAAATAAAACAATGGAAAATAACAGAATTTCTAAATCAAACTAACCATGTTAAAAACATTACTTCAATTCTATAAATTAAACACTAAATTGAAAACCCCATATTTTCACCCTCAAATATGAAACACTAGGTTTTAATTTATGGAATCAGGGAAACAAATATATTAACATTTTTCTTATGTTAATGAGTATTGTTTCTGGTGGTGGTGGTGCTAGTGGTGAATTTACGAAGAAGAAAAGAACTTCTGCTTTTCTCACATTAATTTTGTTGTATTTTTTCTTAGAATGAATTATTTTTCTTATAAAAAAACAAAGACGAAGAATAAGTGAATATGGATGAATAATGGGAGAAGGAACGATTCGTTCTTATTCAAAAGGGGTTTATTCACGAGTGTTGCCAACCCATGCTAATCTTAGCCATCCAAATTTGTAAACATATGTAGATGTGAGACAGTTAATCCAGATTTCAATACGTGTCGATGTAAAATACAATGTGCAAAGCCTTCGTTGCTTCCACTATAGGGTAAAACAATAATCTGTAATTTAATTTCTCATCTCGGTCAGCGAGATATTGACCCACAATCACAATGAAATTGACCAAATTAACTTATCTATATTATAAGGGATAATGATGTTTTTCCATATGGACGGTTATCTACATTTGGGACACATAAAAGACGGTCTTGATTTAAGATTTACAATCCACATTTTTAGCATATAAAAAAGGGTTGAGATTGAGCCAAAGATTTAAGATTTGATCTAGATTGTGCCACATATTTAATAATTTTTTTAATTTCCTCTCCATCCTCCCAGTGTCATTTATTTGGGAGTTACTTTTCTCATTTAATGTGAACCGGTTTCTTTTTTTTCTAAATTAAATATCTTTTAACTTAATCTCTTTCATAATCAAAATCTACATTTTTATGTTGTATTTTGTGATTTGGATTTTGTTTCTTCGTCTGCAGTTAAAAGAGATTCAAAAATATGACTATTCTCTATTCATTTTTACTCTTATATTAGGTTTCCTAATACCCATATCATTTAATCTTTATTTTATTTTATTTTTTATATTGTCCAATTTAACTTTGACTTTTTCGGCCAAAATCAAGAAAATTTTCATGGAGTGAAAATAATTAACTAAGAAAGCGCCGGTTCCATTGTTATTTCCCTAAGAATTTTTTAAATATTTTATGAAATGTATTGCTACTTTTGCTAGAGAATTTCAGCCTCTTACTTGGACTAAGTCATATACATGTTGGTATCAAAGGGATTGGGGATTCCTGATTATATATATTTTTTCTTTATATTATATATGAGCCTTGAAATTACACCTCTTCAAAAAGAGTATTTGTTTTTCTTAAATTTGAGATAACAAAAAGTGGTTATATATATGCAGTTGACATAAAAAAAATGGTTGACTCACCTTTAATCTTTTATTTTACGATTTCAGGAGATTGTTTTTAGGCAATGAAGAACGGGGTTTGGGAGCAATACAATGTGGAACAATATCTTTTTGTGGGATGTGTCACTGTAATTATATGTCGAGACTCCATAAATTGTCATACCATTGCCATTTAGACTAGGTCTCTAATTTACTTTTAGATCTCAAACACATATATCATTGAAGATATATATTGTAAATATGTGAAACTCTCCCATGTATCGTGTATTTATTCATGTATCATTGAAGAACAATAATCTGTAATTTAATTTCTCATCTCGGTCAGCGAGATATTGACCCACAATCACAATGAAATTGACCAAATTAACTTATCTATATTATAAGGGATAATGATGTTTTTCCATATGGACGGTTATCTACATTTGGGACACATAAAAGACGGTCTTGATTTAAGATTTACAATCCACATTTTTAGCATATAAAAAAGGGTTGAGATTGAGCCAAAGATTTAAGATTTGATCTAGATTGTGCCACATATTTAATAATTTTTTTAATTTCCTCTCCATCCTCCCAGTGTCATTTATTTGGGAGTTACTTTTCCCATTTAATGTGAACCGGTTTCTTTTTTTCTAAATTAAATATCTTTTAACTTAATCTCTTTCATAATCAAAATCTACATTTTTATGTTGTATTTTGTGATTTGGATTTTGTTTCTTCGTCTGCAGTTAAAAGAGATTCAAAAATATGACTATTCTCTATTCATTTTTACTCTTATATTAGGTTTCCTAATACCCATATCATTTAATCTTTATTTTATTTTTTATATTGTCCAATTTAACTTTGACTTTTTCGGCCAAAATCAAGAAAATTTTCATGGAGTGAAAATAATTAACGAAGAAAGCGCCGGTTCCATTGTTATTTCCCTAAGAATTTTTTAAATATTTTATGAAATGTATTGCTACTTTTGCTAGAGAATTTCAGCCTCTTACTTGGACTAAGTCATATACATGTTGGTATCAAAGGGATTGGGGATTCCTGATTATATATATTTTTTCTTTATATTATATATGAGCCTTGAAATTACACCTCTTCAAAAAGAGTATTTGTTTTTCTTAAATTTGAGATAACAAAAAGTGGTTATATATATGCGATTGACATAAAAAAATGGTTGACTCACCTTTAATCTTTCATTTTACGATTTCAGGAGATTGTTTTTAGGCAATGAAGAACGGGTTTGGGAGCAATACAATGTGGAACAATATCTTTTTGTGGGATGTGTCATGAACAAGAGGGAGACGGGATAGGTTCTTTAAGTAATTATATGTCGAGACTCCATAAATTGTCATACCATTGCCATTTAGACTAGGTCTCTAATTTACTTTTAGATCTCAAACACATATATCATTGAAGATATATATTGTAAATATGTGAAACTCTCCCATGTATCGTGTATTTATTCATGTATCATTGAAGATAGATTTTTTTAAACGATTTTTGTTGAATTTTACGGGCGCAATTTACCTAGATATTGTAAATCATTCTTAGTCGGGGATTGGTTACTTTTGTTGATTTATCATTTGATTTAGGATATTAAGTGTGGTCTTAAAGTGGATTATTTGTACCATAATATTAGGGTACTAATACGGGCTAACCACATCACTATTAGCGGAAAATATTTGTCGGCCCAAGCCTAGCAGCCAGTATATATCGGTCCAGTTTAACATTTGATTTCATCTATCAAATACCCAAATCGATGCCCATCAGACTATTTCCACCGGCCTATTCCTAAAAACCTAGAAGAAAGTTCTAGAATATTCCATCTTACGACTATATAATTATAGGGGTCTAAACCCTAAGAGGGGATGCTAGGTTTTGATACCCAGAGAAACTATTGGAATTCTTATTAATAAAATATTGCTCCTCAAGGGGATTCATCCGTGTATGTAGGCACAATTTTTCTGAACCACGTTAAATCTTATTTTATTGTTCTTCAATTCGTTTCCAAACCCTAATTACACATCAGATCCTCAATTCATTGTGTTTATTGCCTAGATGTAATTTTGGGTACAAACATGGATATTTCTGATTTACCTGAAGCCATTGTCCTTTAAGAATTTTATAATTACTTACAACCATGTCTCAAACAAGATTCATTTAATTTTAAGCATAAAACCATGTCTCAAACAAGATTCATTTAATTTTAAGCATAATATTATACGGTACAGGCATATCTTAAAAGATTTTATGTTTTTTTTTTTTTTTTTTTAGGGGATGGGGCAAATGTCAGACAAAACTACATTTCCGAGAAACAACCATTTTGGTTTTTGGTATACTGTTTATGATGTGGATCGTTATAATCCTTCACATTAGATTTGTAGAGTATTATTGTGTATGACTCTGACAATAAGAAAAAGTTTTACTGACACGAAATCTGAAGGGAAGTTATTTTGAAGATCCATACTTTCCCACCGTAGCTCCTGAAACTCCAAGAGGATGTGGTTGGTTTTGAATTATATTCGATGAAACAAACTACATTAGAACATGAAGAACCGTTGATTGACCAGCTTATGCCTACTGATACCCGTATGAGGATTTGATTGGCACATCCTTGGTGTAGATTTAAATGATAGTTGTATGAGGATTTGATTGGCACATCAATTGTGTAGGATTTTAAAATCGAATGATCACATAGCACCTTCTCATGTGTTACTTCACCATCTTTGCTTGGAATATGAAGGTATCAATCAGATTTTTATGCATCACTTATAAGATTATGATTTAAGAAAGTTTATTGAAAATTCCATACACCAAGAACATAAAAATGGCCAAAAAATACCCTGAAAATACATTACCTCCCTCTTAGGTTGATCACCGGCGGAATAGGAATTTAAAAAGGCTACATAATTGGAACACGTTTTAGGTTTAACTTGTAGTTCAACATACCAATAGAATCTAGCATACTGCACTAATTTTCTTTGCAGGTTACACTGATAAACCCAAATGGAAAAACTAACAGAACTATTCAAGCAGTGACAAAGGGAGCCTAAAATCGTATGATGGGAAAACATGAGCAACTATGGGATTTCTTTACTGGGAGACACAGATGTAGTTGAGTTTTCTGGGTTAACATAGTCCAATTGGCACTCTAACCGAATTAATAACAATATTGTTGGAGATTCACTTTAATTATAAATAGGAATACTAAAAAAATTACAGTAAATCGAAATAATTCAACTGCATTCACAAACATCATCGAATGATTGCAATGGGTTGAAAAAACGGTTAGTGATAATTTGGCGGTATATCAATAGGAGCATCACATTCTACAACTTCAGAAACAGAAAAATAATGATGGAAAAAGGTTTCATTGCCAATTCCATTGCTGATAGATCGACCATCAGGTCCATCACACTAACAACTAATGATATACAGTAATATACATGATACGAATTCATAGTATTGCGAAATCTTCGCAATAAAGATGTCTTATTCCACATTGAACTCCTAAGTAGTATGATCTACAATAATATAACTAATCAAACAAGTGAAGCAAACATTTCGAAGAACCAAAGGCCGTGCCGTTACGGCACGGGTCATATCCTAGTTTGGATGGAAAAGAGGAAACATGCCTATATTTGTGAAAGTGAAAAAAACGGGGGTTATTTGTTTATCGGGTATAACATCAAGAGTACATCTGTTTATAAACCCAAAAAAATTTGTTTGGATATAACTGGGATTAAAACTTCCTAGCACAATTAGGGGCGACCCATTTGTAATTAGGGGCGACACAAAAGACAAAATAGGTTGAAAATACTTATATGCCCCTTCATAATTGGGAGGTTAATCCATAATCGGTAGTTTGGGGCAACTCTATATTCGGTAGTTATATGAACTATTTTGACTACCGATTATGGTAGATTTCGCCAAAGATTATACTGTATAATCGGAAGTCATGGTAACTTCATTTACTACCGATTATAGGCTCAACCAAATTCGAAAAATAGAGGATTTTGGCATAATCTGATTTTGGGGCAACTCTATATTCGGTAGTCATATGAACTATCTTGACTACCGATTATGGTAGGATATGTTCAAATAGATCCACTGTATAATCGGAAGTCATGATAACACTTCATTTACTACCGATTATAGGCTCAACCAAAATTCAGAAAAAAAGAGGATTTTTGCAAAATTTGACTATCTTGACTACCGAATATGGTAGGATATTTACAAAGAGATCCACTGTATAATCGGAAGTCATGATAACACTTCATTTACTACCGATTATAGGCTCAACCAAAATTCAGAAAAAGAGGATTTTTGCAAAATCTGAATTTGGGACTACTCTATATTCGGTAGTTATATAAACTATCTTGACTACTAGATTATGGTTGGATATTTGCAAAGAGAGCGAGAATAATCGAAGTCATGATAACTCTTCATATCTTACCGATTATAGGCTCAACAAAAAAATTCAAAAAAAAAAAAGGATTTTTGCAAAATCTGAATTTGGGACTATTCTATATTCGGTAGTTATATGAACTTTCTTGACTACCAATTATGGTAGGATATTTGCAAAGAGAATCACTGTATAATCGGAAGTCATACAAAATAAATTTACTCCTGATTGTTGATTACCTACCGATTGCATAGTTATCTACCGATTGTAAAGGGTAGTTTAGCCATTAAAAAAAAACGCATCGGAAATAACATTCCGATTGTGAAATAACCTATCGATTATTTGTTATTTTGTCGTTTTGTGTCGCCCCTAATTACAAATGGGTCGCCCCTAATTGTGCTAGGTAAAACTTAGGTCATATATAACATCACAAAAAGCGGCATGGTTGGGCTATAATGTTGTTAGATCAAATATGATCCGGCAGGTGCAAATTTGAGCAAAATTTCCCCCTTTTTCTCCTTCCGGTCTGGGGACGCAAGTTTTGCAATTTCTTCCCATCAAATGGGCGAACTTTTTAAACGCCACAAAGTCTCAAGTCAAAAAGTCAGCTTCATCAACTGTTCCGAACCGCTTGCTTCCTCAATCCAACTCCCAATTTTCATCACCTCCTCGGTTAAAAAAACCCGAAAACGAAGAGGTACTCGTAGAATCAACCAACCTACTCGGGTCCCACGTTGTTCACCTAACCGTTGAAAAATAATGAAAACTGAAGTCATTATTTACATGGGAAAGATAGACCTTCCGTTTTGACATAATATACGAAAGCTTGACTTTGACAGTAAACAACAACAACTCACAGGAACTTCTTAGAACAAGGCGTAACAAAGAAACACGCGACATCTACTTTCTACTTCCTTCAACATCCTCTTTAATAAACCCTAATAACAACTTCTCAATCTCCATTTCAAGTATTTTTTTTTTGTTTAATCAGAATCCAAATCTAAATCTATCATGGCTTCTGCTTCTACTAAATCTTCTGTTATTACTTTAATAATAGTGTTTTTCTTAGTTTATTCTCCGACAGTAAGTTACTGTGATGGATTCCAAACATTTGGTTATGAGATTCATCATAGATTTTCTGATCCAGTTAAAGGTATGATGGGTGTTGATGACTTACCGACAGTAGGTAGTCTTGAATATTACGAAGCTATGGTTCATCGTGATAAAGTTTTCCGTGGTCGTGGTCTTGCTGAAAAGGGTGGTGATGATGATGATGATGATGTTAATAAGCAGTTGGCTACTTTTTCTGGTGGAAACGAGACTTTTCGACTGGCTTCACTTGGATTGTAAGTGATAAGTGAGAAATGATTGTGAATTAGACGATTTTATTAATTTATTTAGTTAGGTTTTTTTTAAGTGAAATTGATGATTGTTTGTACTGAATTTGGGGTTTCATTTTTTTTGTGGTTTCAGTTTACACTATGCGAATGTTTCGTTGGGGACACCAAGTTTGTCGTTCTTGGTTGCGCTTGATACCGGAAGCGACTTGTTTTGGGTGCCGTGTGATTGTAGTAATAACTGCGTTCGGAGCCTTATGACAAGATCTGGAGCTGTATGTTAATGTATTTTCGTCTTTTGATTTTTAATTTGTTTGAATTTAGTGGTATACATGATTTGTGTCAGAGTTATAATTCATTTTTCAGGATAGAAAGGTAGAATCTGCTCTCTATTTCCATTTTATCAAATTATCACTATCAGTTAATAACGTATGATATCTATGGATAGATATGAAGTGTAAGCTCTACTCAAGATTGAGCAATTAGGAAAGGAACCTAAACCTCGGGATGATGCTACTTATCAGTCATTAACTAGGAAATTAGCTAGGGGGATCAATGGGGACTACTTTCTCACTGAAATGAAATAGCAAATGCTCGATGTGTCTCATACATGGTCTTTAAACGGGATATACTTGGTTCTTGGGTTCATGATAAATCAAGGGGCTTATTTGACATAATTTTGATAAATCAAGGGGCTTATTTGACATTTCTTAGCTAATATATTTACTCTTCAGTTGTCTTTCAATTCCACATGGATCAACTTTTTTTGTCGTTCAATAACTGATGTACCTGTAAGTAGACATTGTGTATTTTGAGCTTGCAGAATCCCTGATTTTGTTATCATGTTGGTGGGGATTTGAGAATTAAGACGATTGAAATGAAACCTTTTGTAGAAAACGAGTTTCTAAGTTAAATGCTCAGCACAAGTAGGTTGATTAACATTCGACAGAGCAATCTTGGCTGGTTCTCCACGCAATTAGGTTACCTCTTGGGTGTACATGTAGCTTCTAATTACTCAAAGCTTATGTTTTAACTGCATTCTTTCTTGTAGTCAACAGTTTAATGCATTTCTATTGAGTATATGTTGCTCGTTTCTAGCATCTGTGTAATGATCTTTGCGCAATATAATGGTTATGGAGATTTCTTGTCCCCGCCCCAGAATACTCATTATCCAGATATCTTTAGAGGGCAGTCTTCATTGCAACATTTATACGCTATTTATGATTTAAGCTACCCAGTGCTCGATTATCAACTGTATATATGTTGTGTTTTGTTTAGTATACCTAATTATTCTGTTTCCTAACACTATGCTAATTATTCTTACAGGAAATAAATCTCAGCATTTACAGTAGTGACTCATCATCAACGAGTAAAGATGTTTCCTGCAACAGTAGTTTATGTGAGCTCCAAAGAGGATGCTCTGAGCCATCTAGCCAATGTCCGTATAAAGTTTTATATCTTTCTAATAATACTGCATCTTCTGGAATTTTGGTAGAGGATTTCTTGCATTTGACAACAGACAATCATAAGCCAAAAGCTTTCGATGCCAGGATAACATTTGGGTAGGTTTTCGTCACTATCTGAATAAAAGTTTCAGTTAGAACTTCCTGTGGATTAGGCTTGTTGAGTCATCCCTTCCTTTCGGCCCGAAATGTTTATTTTTTGTCGTGGTTTGTAATATCTTAGAATGGTTTTTTCATTCTTATCTTAAAAGAGTGGTTTTGTAGCTATTTTTTAAGCTCATAGAAGTGGTTGTGACCTGACAGTTGTGCTTCTATTATGTAGCTGTGGTCAGGTTCAGACTGGCTCATTTTTGGACGGTGCAGCTCCGAATGGGTTATTTGGGCTTGGAATGGATAAGACATCCGTTCCTAGTATTTTGGCAAGCAAAGGCCTAGTAGCAGATTCTTTTTCCATGTGTTTTGGACCTGATGGGGTTGGAAGAATAAGCTTTGGGGACAAAGGCAGCATAGACCAAGAAGAAACTCCATTCAATATTCTCAAGCAGCAACAGTAAGCGATCTTCATTTTTGTTATCTCTTTTTTTATATACAACCGATGAGAAGTTCCTTACTTACCTTTTGTTTTCTTTCTTGTAACTTATTCTCCAGCCCGACGTATAATGTTACTGTCACTCAATTAAGTGTGGAAAACAATCTAAGTGACCTGGATTTTAGTGCAATTTTTGACTCCGGCACCTCATTTACATACTTAAATGATCCAGCATACATGGCTATATGTGAGAGTGTAAGTAGTCCAAATAACAAATTTGCTTTTATTTTACACTGGAAACATACGTCGAGTTTAACATAAGGTGTGCTATTTCTGCAGTTTGACTCACAAGCTATACATAAACGACGTTCTCCTGATCCCAGGATTCCTTTTGAATACTGTTACGATGTTAGGTTAGTTCTTCCAAACTCACCTAGTGTTTCTTTTTTCTTTTTACCCCACTCAGCTGGTGTACATGTTGACATTGTGTATAACTTGGATTTTTACTCTTTTTAAATTATGCAGTTCAAATGAGTTGTTAGTACCAAACGTGACTTTAATCATGGAAGGTGGGAGCAAGTTCAACGTTTATGAGCCAATAATTGTAATCTCTAATGGGGTAAGACTTCAAGACCATGTTATATTTGCATACGTTTAAGCTGTCTGTTATAGTTATGACAGTACCTAATCCGTTCTGATGATTTGCAGGCCTCATATGCATATTGCTTGGGAGTCGTCAAGAGTCCAACTGTGAATATCATCGGACGTAAGCATCTAATTCCAAGCAATATAGATTTATATATCTCAGTTCCCTCTAGTATAATTCTGACTCGAGAAAACTAGGCATAGTTGTTTACTACATTGATGTTTTGACTCCTATCACTCAAGTCTTGGGATCCCTTAGTTGAGATGGTAAAGTTGCCTGGAGTTGAATTCACTGCCTAGGCTAAAAGTTTGCCTAAAACTTAACTTGCTAGTGTAAAGATATAAAAGAAAGACATATAGAGGAAAAAGTATAAGCCTGGTCGCCATATAGTCTTAGTGGTTCGGGGCTTGACATTGACTCAGTTGAGGGTATTTGACATTAAAGAAGTATAAGCCAAGTCTCCATATAGTATTGGTGGTTCGAAGGCTCCTGCATTTATAAAACTGCGTGCTTTTCTCAATCCACATTTTTCTCAATGCAGAAAACTTTATGACTGGTCAGCGTATTGTTTTTGACCGGGAGAAAATGGTGTTAGGCTGGAAGGCGTCAAACTGTGAGTATAGCAGATTTGTTGTTTTCATATAAACGTGTTAGACTAAAGCTTAAATGCTAGGATATTTCTTAATATCTGCCTTCTACAGGTGATGAAATTGTTGATCCAATTACTCAGCCAAGAAATCCTCGAAATTCTAAAGAGTCGCCCCCAGCAACAGCCGTTCAACCACGTTTCACACCTGGAACTCCTAGAATTGGTTTAAATTCTTGGGCACCACAATTTTCAGTTAGCAAGCCACAAACTTTATACCTCCTCTCCGCCTCGCTTTTGATGCTATTACTTCCCATTTTACCGATTGTTTGATTATTCCTTGTGTACACATAGGAGTAGAAATAGTAAAATTCATATGCTATTTACTTGTATTTTTTTATTTTTCTTATGGTGTTCTTATTACGAAGGAGGTTTCTGGCCACCCCTTTTTATTTATTTTTTGAGGCCGGGTAAATTATGTCAGACTGTAAATATTACACCAAGCTATTGTTAATAGAAAAGAAGAAGAAAATGATCAATAGATGATTGTTTATATTTTTGGTTAGTGTCAGAAAATCCCCTTTGTTTTTTTTACTCGACTCTTTTTCTTCTTTTCAGTGGGAAGAATGTGCTCCTTCAGAGTTACCATTGTGTTTTTCTGTATGCTATGTCAAACGGAAGTGGAATTGGCCGACCTCTGTCATTAAGAACTTGATTATATAAAATTATCCATGCTATACATATTATGCTCAATATTACAGAATGACTGTACGAGTATACCCCTTACTAAATGAGTTGAGAGTTTCCTGTTGAAGAAGACACACCAACTAATCACTTGGGCGATTTCTGTGGTTTTCAGCCATTTCCCACCTCCTGCACGAGTGACTAGTGATAGGTTTCAGGTTTGTTCCAAGTCAAAACTGTAGGTCGGTAAAACCCATAGAATAATTCCCTATGGCCATCATCCACAGTGGTGTGGTTTTATAGCCAATTTGCTACAATTTACTCAAAATGGGGCGTGCTAAGCCTATAATTTAGCTCATATGGTAATTCTAAATTGCAAATATAGCATGCAACTTCAGCTTATGCTAAAAGAGTATCTAGTGCGATACTGAGTCTGAGATAGAGTTTAGCAATATAAACTCATCCTCAGGTTAGCATGTGCATGGGATTCTATTTGAGACTGCTCCCGGTTGCATTTCTTTCTGTTTTTCAGTATGAGTGATCCCATGCTAAAGCTAAAGCCAATGCTGTAGATACCATTTGCCTATGGGCTTTAGCATTTATCACTGTGGATGGTCTAGGGGACCATTGTGTTCAATTCTTGTCACAAACAGTCATCAGAAAGATTCAAGAACATCATAATAAGCACTTCCAAGCAATTGAAATTTCTCGTCCACAACAATTATTTAATGATCAAAACAAATTAAGAGGCCTCCACTATAAGAAGCTCTCCAGGCACTAATTACTCCATATTTTCTTATTCAACTAAAAAAAAAACTCTTTTAATCGCAGACAAACGTTTCTGAATCCTCAAAGCCTTTGTTGATCCATTGACCTGCTTTGTTAGTGGCAATAACCATTCTGACGATCTGCATTCATCTACGTAATAGTTCTATTCTAAACTTTGTTGTTGGAAGATTCACCATTAGTTTTAGTGACTTCCTCTGGAGCATCTACGGATCCACCCCATCGTTTGATCCTAGAATCTGCTAACGAAGCCTCAGTGCTCCAATTTGTTTTCAGTGTGATGATTAGAAGTATTAAAGTTTGCAAACCCACTCCACTAATCATTCCAGTCCATATTCCCTGCAATGCAATAGAGTGTAAAACATGATTATACTTGCAAGAGCTAGTTGGTTTAAATCTATTATTAGATAATTTAATTTAGTGAACTAAAAGTTACCTCGACTCCAAAATTGAAATGTTTTCCAAGTAAAAATCCGAGAGGAAGACCAACAATGTAATAACATGCAAGGTTAACATAAGCTACCAGCCACTGCCAACCAGCTCCAACAGCCACACCTGCAACCACAATTACATGTATGAGTTGACATTTTTAAAGAGGGTTTTGGCCGAAGAGTTATAAGTTATGTATGTACCTGTTAAGACTGGTTGTACACTGTTGAGTAACAAGGTGAATGCAAAGAGTACGGCAAGATGAGAGACAGCCTTAGCTACTTCAGGGCTGGTTGTAAATGGCAGAGGGAATACATTTCTCAGAGCCAAAACTAAGCAAAAGAAGAATATCCCAATGAGTAATGCTGACATTACAACGATCAATATGGCGAATTTTGCTGCTTTTGGTCTTCCTGCTCCAAGTTCGTTTGAGACCCTCACACTTTGTGTAACCCAAAAATAAGTAACATAAGATCTCATCAGTCAACAGCCAACCCTCATAACTTCTAACAATTGACCATTACATGTATCAAATGTAGGATAGTTACCTGATAGCAGCATTGAACCCTATGAAAATCATAATCTCCCATCCATTGAGGTTTGTACTGTCATTGTTGAGCAATAAACCATGTCAGGAAGGAAATTTATGGACCACTCTTAGATATCCAATGGAAAATTTTGATGAGATTTCGCAAAAATAATTACCAGATGGATATGGCAGCTACTGCAATTTGAGGATTCTTTAATTGTCCAGCTAGCACAACGAGGAGCATGTAATACCAGAATTCAAGACTGCATCATAAGTACATTATTTTCTAAGTACCATTATAAGTGAACGAATAACTGATCTAGTTACCAAAAACTAGAAATCATTCAGTTAACATTTGGATTTGCAGTAAATATGATAATCAGACCATTTCCTTTGGCGAACTTTTGCATTTCGCCAAAGCCTCATTTTAGTGTGTCAGATAAAATTTCCAACTTTACAGAGAGAAGTAGCATACCACATCATGATGGCTGAAGCAATAGAAAGCCTTGCAAATGCACTCAAATCACGAAATGCACTCATACTGAAACCATTCCAAGCACCAGGGCAATAACCCAAATAAATGTAAGCAAATTGACCCAGAACCACAAGCCACCAAGATGTATTAAGAGCAATAGCTGCACCAGGCAACCCCAATTGCAACTTGATTATAAGTAACCAGCAGAAGAAAAGATGGAAAACAACTGCTAATGCTGATATCCAAGCCATAGTCATAATTTTGCTCTGTGATTGTAAGAATTTCTGTATTGGAAAATTAAAGCCATACGCAAACAGTTGAGGAATCATGTACAGCGAAAACTTCGCAGCTAAGGCTGCAATTTCGTCATTTTGTCCAAAGAATTTCAAGATTGGTTCTGCCCAAATGTAAATTGGTAACAAACATAAACACATTGTGTTGAGTATGATCCATGAACGTTGCATATACACTCCTAGCATATGTAACTGTCCCGCTCCAAATGCTTGCCCACATAAGGTTTCTAATGCACTCCCCATTCCCATCTGCAACATCCAAATTTTGATTATACATGGGCCGCCCTTCAGATTGCGCTAATTAACAATGTAAGATAAAATGCATTTTAACTGTACGTAAATAGATTCCAAGGAGCCAGAAACATACCATAATTCCGAAAGCTAGTCCAGCAATGACCATGTTCTCAGTAGAAACAGCATCGAGTTCGAGTGTAGTAAGCTGTCCGGCAAACACTTGTGTCAATCCTCCTAGTGAGTACTGTGCGACTGCAGTAAAGATACAAGGTGCAGCTAAGCTCCATATCTTTTTGTTTTCGACCTTAGCTTCCATGCAGAATTGACCAAAATTCTTGATGTCGTCTATATCCGGTTCTCCATGTAGCAATGGAATGTACACATCCTCGCTGCCCATAATGTTCTTCTTTCTTGTTTTTTAGCTTAAAATTTCTTCAATGACTGATATTGTGTTGGTTTGTACACTAGAGTTCTTATATATGGTGCTTAAGACGAGAATTTCGTGGGGTAATTGGATTTACATGTTTCAAAATCACAAAAGTAAGTCGGACAGACTTCTCGTGGGTTGATAGGGAAAATATTTTGCTTTTATTACTTTTTTCGATTATTTGGAATCTCCTGTATTTTGGGATGTCCAATTTCATCAAGTACCCAATATTCTATTTGGAGAGTGTGGGGAATGTAGGTCCAGAAATACACCTAACAAACCTTTGATTTAAAACTTGCATTGGTGGAATTTGCTGAACTTAACATAAATGAATGCTGGGAGTTCAATTATGAGATTGTTAAAATTTGGTGGGAGTTCCAAAAACTGAAAGGAAGAATACAAGAGTTTGGTTGACGGCTTCTGAAGGACTTCGCGGAGTTGGTTTCGATGCGAGTAAGGCCATTCTTGAATCGTGCCGACGGGTTTTGAGATCTTCAGTATTTTCTTTTTTGGAAATGAATGGGCTTTTTCAAAGTTGCCGTTATAAGTTAGTTAAAGACCATTTTATATTTGCGTGCATTTATCCATTTGTGTATTGCTTGGACATTGTCAAGTGTCATATGCTATGGCTTTTTAGCATTCACCACTGTGGATGGTCTAACTCTTGATTCTGGTCTCTCGTAAAGGTGTCGAGAACGAAGTTTGTTGACAAAAAACAATCATTTAAGCAATGAAAATTCCTTGTCATTTATTTTGTTTCCATCCACTGTCTACAACAATCATTTAATGAACAAAAAGAATCAAGAGGCTTCCATTGTAAGAAACTCCCCAGGCACTAATTGTTACATATTTTTCTTTTCGATTCAGAGAAATTCTTTCAATTGTAGACAAACAAACATTCTCAAACTATAAAGCCTCAGTCGATCCATTGATATGCTTTTTTAGTGCCAACAACCATTCTGGCGACCGCGATCATCTATGTTAAATCTCAAGTCTAAACTTCACCGTGGGAAGATTTACCATTAGTTTTAGTAAATTCCTCTGGGGCATCCACGGATCCACCCCATTGTTTGATCCTGGAATCTGCTAGCGAAGCCTGTATAAAAGTACAACAAAAGAAGAATTATTAGTTGATCTGTATTGAATTCGCTTTTCTCTAAATGGGAGAGGGAATTAAAGAAAGACAGACCTCTTTGCTCCAATTTGTTTTCAGAGTGATGATAAGTAGGATTATGGTTTGCAAACCCACTCCACTGACCATTCCAGTCCATACACCCTGCAATGTAATAGAGAGTAAAACATGATTTTACTTGCATGATCAAGTTGCTTCTAATTCGATTTAATGAACTAAAAAATTTACCTTAACTCCCAAATCGAAGTATTTTCCAAGTAAAAATCCTAGAGGAAGACCAACAATGTAGTAACATGCAAGGTTAACATAAGCTACCAACCACTGCCAACCAGCTCCAACAGCCACACCTGCAACCACAATTACATGTAAGTGTTGACATTCTTAAAGAGGGTTTTGGCCGAAGAGTTATATAAGTTATGTACCTGTTAAGACTGGTTGTACACTGTTGAGTAACAAGGTGAAAGCGAATATTACGGCAAGATGAGAGACAGCACTTGCAACTACAGGGCTGGTTGTAAATGGTAGAGCATATACATTTCTCAGACCCAAAACTAAGGCAAAGAAGAATATCCCAATAAGCAATGCTGACATGACAACGATTAATATGGAGAATTTCGCTGCTCTTGGTCTTCCTGCTCCAAGTTCGTTTGAGATCCGCACACTTTACACAGCCAAAAAAGTAAATAACATAAGAGCCAACCCTCGTTTATATAACTTCTAGCAATTGACCGTTGTATATATATCAAATGTAGGCTTGTTACCTGATTGCAGCATTGAACCCCAAGAAAATCATAATCTCCCATCCGTTGAGGTTGGTGCTGTCATTGTTGAGCAGTAAAAAATGTCAGGAAGGATTTTGACAAATTCACGGACCATTCTTAGACATCCAATGAAAATTCGCTTACCAGATGGATATGGCAGCAACTGCAACTTGAGGGTTCTCCAATTGTCCAGCCAACACGACGAGGAGCATGTAATACCAGAATTCAAGACTGCATCACCAAATTTGAAGCTTAATAAGCACGTTATCTACTAAAATATATGCACCTGTAGAAGTGAATGAATAAGTGAGCCAGACTATTTGCTTTGGCGAACTTTTGCATTTCGCCAAAGCTTCATCCGGAGCGTGTCAGTCAAATAAGTTGAGGGAGAAGAGAGAGAATTGGCATACCACATCATGATGGCTGACGCAATAGATAGCCTTGCAAATGCACTCAAATCACGGAATGCACTCATTGTGAAACCAGTCCAAGCACCAGGACAATAACCCAAATAAATGTAAGCAAATTGACCCAAAACCACAAGCCACCAAGATGTATTCAGAGCAATAGCTGCGCCAGGCAACCCCATTTCTAACTTCACTAAAAGTAACCATAACAAGATAACATGGAAAACAACTGCTACTGCAGATATCCAGGCCATGGCCATAATTTTGCTTTGTGATTGTAAGAATTTCTGTATCGGAAAATTAAAACCGTACGCAAACAATTGAGGAATCATGTATAGCGAAAACCTCCCAGCTAAGGCTGCAATTTCATCATTTTGTCCAAAGAATTTCAAGATTGGCTCTGCCCAAATGTAGATTGGTAACAAACATATACACATTGCGTTGAGTATGACCCATGAACGTTGCATATACACTCCTAACATATGTAATTGTCCTGCTCCAAATGCTTGCCCACATAAGGTTTCTAATGCACTCCCCATTCCTAACTGCAACATCCAAAATTTTGATTATACAATGTAAGATAAATGGCATTCCAACAGATTGTAAGTAATCAGAAACGTACCATAATTCCGAAAGCTAGTCCAGCAATGACCATGTTCTCAGTCGAAACAGCATCGAGTTCGAGTGTAGTAAGTTGTCCAGCAAACACTTGTGTTAATCCTCCAAGTGAGTATTGAGCGACCGCAGTAAAGATACAAGGTGCAGCTAAGCTCCATATCTTTCTGTTTTCGATCTTAGCTTCTTTACAGAAATGACCAAAATTCTTGATTTCGTCTATATCTGGTTCTTCACCGTGTAACAGTGGAGTGTTTATATCCTCGCTGCCCATAGTGTTTTTCTTTCTTGTTTTCTTTTGCTTAAAATTCTACTAATGATTTGGTATTTTTTGTTGTTTGTAAATTAGAGTTCTTATATATGGTTGCTAAGGTTCTAAAGACGTGAAGCTCGTGGGGTAATTGGATCTACATCTTTGAAAATTTTAAGATGGAACTTAGAGCAGACTTCTCGTGGGTTGATAGAGAAAACATTTGCATTTATTATAGTATTGATATTATATTTTCATTATCTTGGTATGTCCAAGTCAGTTTTCTATTTGGGCCATGTGGGGAATATAGGTGCGTGCAAAGATACCTAAAACCTTGGACTTTTCCCTTGGGCTAACTCTTATCATCTTCATAATTAGATCCAAACTTAGCCACATGTGACATCACAAATTTTATCTGTTCAATCAACAAAGCGGTTAATGATTTGGCGTAAAAGGCTGGAGTGGTTGGATTTAAAGGAAAAATTTGACAACTTAGAATAGATGCAAATAACACAAGCTTTGAAATTTAAGTTATAAAATAAATTTAAACGGATCAGATTTGTTTTCCGCCTCCAAGTTGATTCAACACGTTCAAGCGACATCTCGAACCACAACCTAAATAAGAACCAGTGACCACAATTTTTGCGGTAAAAATTGCATCCAAGATAGTCAATATCCGTTGTACCGGTCAATATCGTTCGTTTTTATTGTGTATTGGAAAAAACCTTTACGATATCTAAAATATCGGCGATATAAGAATTGGATGATAAGGACATTCATATTGGCTGGTTCAAACCGATATATCAGGTTCATCGATACACCGATAATATTGCTAAGAATAATTTTAGTAGAATAAATTATTTAGATCTAAAAATTTGTAAATATAATCTTTCTTCATCTTTAACCTTGAAAACTCGATCCGATTGAGTAGAGAAGTAATTTGCAGCAGCAAGATGATTCTAGTATGCGTTGAAGTTAGTCGAGACGATAGTGAAAATCAAGGGGAAACTACTGGGAATAGATAGTGTAATGGAATTGAATTTGCACTGTGAAGCTGTTGATCTTGAGAATTAATGCATCATATAACACCAAAAGTTTTACATTGAAACACCTATAAATATTTAAAATTTTAGTCTTAATGACGTGTCACCGATAAAAACTGATATAATCTTTTGTGTAGGTGCGTCAGACCCAGACGATACGATACTAATACACAATATTAACCACTTTGATTGCATCTTAAAGGATGATAAGACGAATTCTTATGATTTTAGTGATTGATATCAAAGTCTAGTCACTTAACTCATTCCCCCGTGCAAGTTTTTTCTAGTTAAGTGTACACACCTTAGCGGAGCCAGGTTCATAAGAGTGGGTGTACAAAATTTGTATGACCCATGCCACAGCTGGGCAAGGATGTGCAAAATGAGATTGGAAACCTATTTTTCAACTTACATAAAACCATAATGAACTTGCTTATTAAATATTAAGTCTTGGAGCCAGGTAAACTGGGTGGGAAACTGCTCACCTTTGCCATGGCTGGCTCCACCCCCGTTTATACACCAATGATCAGTAGTGAATCTTTTACCGGCGTACTGAAGGGCCACTGTTAAGAGTCTTGGGTTACTATACTCACCGTGTTTACTATACTCACCGTGTCACCTATGGGCAATAAGTTGGCATCATGTCTCAATTCTGGTAAAGATAAGCAACATTGTTTTGGTCAATCACAAAATTTTGTCTGATCCTGATAATACAAATATAACCTTTAACATCGCTATCTTATAATAACAAACACTATGTACATTTTCGAGGATAAACCATTCATTAAACTTATTTTTACATATTTACAAGAATGCACTGAAAGTTGCTTGATGATGATTTTTTTTATGTGATTTCCTTTGATCAAACTAGAATCAAACAGGAAATTGAAAATTACTTCTCCAGTCTATTTAAGGAAGACCATCAATATGCTCCAAACTTCAATAACTTAGAGTTTCCAAATGTGGCGGATAAAGACAACCTAATGCTTAAAGTTGATTTTGGAGAAGAGGAAGTGTTGATTATCATCAAGCGTTTTGGAAAGAATTAAGCTCCAGGACCACATGGAATGATAATGGAGTTTTATGTTGTGTGTTGGGACATTGTTAAGGCTGACCTTCTAGCTGTTTTGCAGGAATTTCACTCTACGGAGGCTATTAATTGGTGAATTAAATTGTTCTTTCATCACTCTAGTTCCCAAGAAGGAGGATACAACTACACTTAAATATTTCAGGCCGCTCGGACTCATTGACAGTGTATACAAAATCATTGCAAAACTACTTACTGAAAGACTCAAATGGGTAATGCCTAAACTGATCTCAGATTATCAAAGTGCTTTCCTTATGGACAAACAAATTCTTGATGGAGTCTTAAGTGCAAGTGAATCTGTTGATGATAGACTAAAACAAAAGATACCTAGTTTATTATGTAAAATAGATATGGAAAAAGCCTTTGATAGTGTAAGGTGGTCTTCTCTTTTTAGAATCCTAGAAAGACATGGCTTTGGTAGAAAATGGAGAAAATGGATAGAATGGTGTGTATCATCTTGTAATCTGCCTGTTTTGGTAAATGAGAACTCTTGAAAAAAATTCAAACCATCTAAAGGCCTAAGGAAAGGAGATCCTCTCTCCCCTTTCCTATTTATCTTAATAGATGCAATCCCCACTAAATTACCACATCATGCAAGAGGTAGGGGAAGAATAAATGAATTCTCTATTTTACAGGGTGGAGAGATGGTGACTCATTTGCAATTTGCAGACGACAACATTATTTTCTTAAATGCTGACACGGAGGAAGTCAGACGCTTATCAGTTCTACTTGTGATTTTTGAAGCTTTAACTGGCTTAAAACTAAACCTTGAAAAAAGTATTATGACAAGTATTGGGCCAGACTCCATGATCAGAATGTTAGCCAAGGAATTAGGGTGCAAATCTGAAAAAATGCTTATCAAATACTCTGCCACTTGGATCCACTATAAGATCTTATTATGTATGGGATCCTGTATTAGAAAGAATGGAGCTCAAACTAGCAATATGGAAAACAAAGTACCTTTCTATAGCTGGCAGACTAACACTCATCAAAGCAATTCTCGCTACATTACCTACTTACTATATGCCAGTCCTAACTCTACATGCACAAGTGGAGAAGAAGATGATAAACATTATGAGAAGATTTATTGGGGAACTAAGGGAAACAAGCTTAAGATGTGTCGGGTCTCATGGGACAGAATGTGCATATCCAAAAGAAGTGAAGGCTTGGAAATAAAGAATCTAAGAGATACTAACAAGACACTTCTATTTAAGTGGATATGGAGATATACTTGGGAAAAAAAACCCTCTGTGGGGAAGAATTGTCCAACAAATAACAAGTAACCAAGAGAACAATCTCATTCCCGAAGACATGAATATTTCACAAGGTAGGGGCTTATGGAAAGGTACGTTGAAATCTAAACTTTTGTTGAAAGATAATGTTCTCATATCCGTGGGAAATGGAAAAAGTCTATATTTCTGGCATGACAACTGGTTGGGTCAAGGACCCTTGAAGGAATTATTCCCATCTATGTACAAAAATTTAGGAAACAAATGGTGCAACATAAATGAATGCATATACAGACAGGGGAATTGGGATCTTAAATTGAGTGTTTTAATTAATGCATAGATGAGGAATGATTATCTTGGGCTAATGAGAAGTATCGGATCTTTGCCAGGACTATCTATTGAACAAGATTCAGTTAGCTTCTTTGGCGATACAAATAGAAAATTCCCCAATAAGAATACTATGAAATATTAAGTGGATAGCATGGTGCACCTGTTGTAGATTTCTACAAGTTCATATGGCTTAACGACATACCACCAAGGGATTATATTCTACTATGGTCAATTTTTCACAACTCCTTGCCAACATTTAACAAATTTGAAACATAGAAATATTACAATTCCTGACACAACTTGCAAGTTATGTGATATAGAAGATGGGGATACTGATCACATTTGGTTTCATTGCTCTTACACTAGAGAAATTTGGTGTTATTTCATAAAGGCTTTTAACATATCCTGGTATATGCATGATAACCTACAATAGAATTTTGAAGCTTAGAATTTGAACGTGCTTTCAGGCATGTGTAACACTTTATGGAAATGGCTTCGTTATGCAATCATATATGCCACTTGGAAGGAAAAGAACGCAATGGTCTTTAAAAGAAAGAAGAAGCAAAGTAATGATATAATTCTAGAGATGAAGGCATTGCTAGTGTTGTGGGATTCGACAATTGATTTGTTCAATTGCATCCCTATAAACAGTATCCTTTTTAATTGGGATGCTGCTCTGTATTAATCTTTCCTATCTACTCTCTGTAAGTGACGGTTTGTTCCTTCTTTTTTCAATACAAATTCAACCTTTTCGCCAAAAAAATAGCAATAAAAAAAACTTCAATATCTTTAGGGATTTTCCTTTCATGTATTGGTCCCTTCTATTTCTTCCCCATCCCAGACCGAAGAATAAGAAGTTTCAATCTCAAATGAATACTAGAAATGATTTCTATAGATAAAAAAAGAAAAGAGTTTTCTCCAAACTAGAATACTTGATCTCGTATTTTTGATTTGCAAGTTCCAATTAATGTAAAAATAATTATAAGAGAGAAGACATTGTTTTTTCTATATCAAAACTAATAAATAAATAAAAGGAAAATATGCGTTATGTTTAATGGGGCACCCAGTAGAAAAGGAAGGAATATGCACCTAGATAACACAAAGTGCACAAAGTCGGACTCTAAAAATATTATGGTTGGAGATGAGTTTCTTTAATTTTGTTCGTTAAATTATGAAGATTTTGATTTCACATCCGTAAAGAAAATGTTACACATAAAATACACACCACATTACCCTTGGAGATGTTTTTTAGAATTATTTAAAGGAAATGATTTCAAAATGAATCAGCATCTCCGCCATGGTATTACCTTCCCTACTGAACCACATGCCTCATTTTATTACCTGACATGTGGATCTTTTACTTGTTTTTTTTTAATCCTTTCCTTTCCTTTCCTTTCTATTTTTTTTTGAACATAAGTTTCTTTTAGAATCCTATTATTGGGGCTTAAAGGGTTGACCATTTTGGGGGCTTAATTGCTCTGTGGAGGCAAATTATAGATAAGAGGAGACTCAATTGATTGAAAAGTCAGATTTACCCTTTGTAAATAAATAATTTAAAATCAAACCTAATCCTAATCTTAATCTTAAATCAAAACCAAACATCAAAATCCATTCATTTTCTCTATTCTTCTTTTATTTCTCAAAAAAAAAAAAAAACAAAAAAACTCTCAAAAACCTAATAATATCTCACTCTCTTCTCCATTGATTCTCAAGATGGAAGCAAGATCAAGAGTAACAAGATCCGGCCGATTGAACCCTGATTCTGAATCAGGGCAAGTTATTGATGTTCCTTTTCATGGAGATGTGGTGAACCAATCTCTTCAAACACCTTCAAATCCTCATGTGGTGAACCAATCTGTTCAAACACCTGCGAATCCTCCACAAATGACTCCTACTAGGTAAGAATCGAAAAACCCACAAGTTATTTTACCATTAGATTGAAAAAATAGGTTCGATTGATGGTTTTAGGGTTTCCAAAAATGGTTTTTTGAAGCGTTTACAGCTGGGATATCATATCGTCATGGACGTAATTTATACCTAATGGTTGGGACATCAAGAACTCCCAGCCGTTAATGTCTCACATGTTTAGGAAAATTTGAGAACCCAACCGTGAAATACATTTACATATGGGACTTTCCCAGTTGTAAGTTGTCTTGTGTTTGCAGAGTAAAATTGAGAGATGAGTGTTTCGGTTGGGAGTTTCCTGACCATTGTTTTTATTTTCTCGCCGATACTGTGTTTACGGTTAGGTCGTCCGCATATTTCTAAGCCGAGACTATGTTTACAGTTAGGTGGTCTCATTTTTCTCGGACGATAATGTTTATAACAGATGGGTTATCTTTTATTTCCAAACCGTAATTGTATCACTCCGTGTGAATGGGTCCTATCTTCTAATATGTTTTTCATTATTTTCAGGAGGAACCCTGAAAAGGAGAAAGAACCCCAGGAACTACCAATATGTGATATTACTACGATGATGGAACGTAGGCTAAGTATATGATTTATTTATTTTGTATACGTTGCTCAAATTATGTACCACTATTAATTGAATGATGTGAAAATAGGTCAAGAGTGAAAAAGCGGGGGTCTAATAACCACACCCAATATTTCGAATTAGCAATCTGTATGGACAAACTCCAATATACTTTCTAGAGAATCAACTAGACAGTCAGACTCAATCTAGATAAAAAGTATATCAAAGATTTTACATCTCTATCTCTCGATTTAAATCTTACTCAAGCAAACTGCGAGTCTCAATTTAAATACAAGATAGATAAACTTGGATGGTACCAAAGACCAATATCCAAGTGTCAATCAATTTAAATCAACAACCAAAATGTCGGATATTCTAATTGATTGAACTTCAACGCACAACATGTATTATTTCAATTATAAAGATAAACAATATAATGCGGAAAATGAAATAACACAGACACCAGAATTTTGTTAACGACAAAACCACAAATGCATAAAAACCCAGGGACCTAGTCCAGATTAAACATGTACTGTATTAAGCCGCTACAGACACTAGCCTACTCCAAACTAACTTCAGACTGGACTGTAGTTGAACCCCAATCAATCTCACACTGATCCAAGGTACAATTATGCTCCTACGTCTCTGATCCCAGCAGGATACTATATACTTGATTCCCTTAGCTGATCTCACCCTCAACTAAGAGTTTCTACGACCCAAAGTCAAAGACTTTAATAAACAAATTTGTATCACACAGAAAAGTCTACGGTAATAGATAAATCTGTCTCCCACGAATATACCTACGGGGTTTGTTTCGTCTTTTGATAAATCAAGGTGAACATGAAAAAATTGATAAACCAGACTTATATTCCCGAAGAACAGCTCAGTATTATCAATCACCTCACAATAGTCTTAATCGACGCAGCGAAAAAAAGATATTATGGAATCACAAACGATGAGACGAAGATGTTTGTGACTACTTTTATATCTTTCCTATCAGAGATAGAAATCTCAAGACAATTATTACAATTGTACTAGTACGATAGAAACAACAAGATCAGATCACACAACTATAAGAAAAGTATTATCGATCTGGCTTCACAATCCCAATGAAGTCTTTAAGTCGTTAACCTGGTTTAGTAGAAGAAACCAAAGGTTAAAGGAGAATAGACTCTAGCTTAGCACAACTAGTATCACACAGAATATGTGGGGATTAGGTTTCCCAGTTGCTAGAGTTCTCCATTATATATTCTTTCAAATCCAGGTTTGCAATCAATGTTAGTAACAAAACATTCAATATTCACCGTTAGATGAAAACCTGATTAGATTCAAGCTAATATTTGTCAACCGTTAGATCGAAAACATAGCTTGTTATTCAAACATGAAATGTACGTTTCTAGGTTTGTGTAACTGTACCCAAACTTGTACATTAGTTGGTTCAACAATAGTTAACCAAATGGTTAGCCATATGATAACTTTCATATCAACCATATTCGTCTTCATCATAACTAGTTCAAATGACTCAAATGAACTAGTTAGAGAGTTGTTCAATTACAAGGAAATCTCATGTACTACACAAGACACAATTAAAGCAAAAATGATTTGATTCACTCGAATCGGTTCATGAACTATATAGCCACGGTTTGCAATAACATTCCTTAGTTTATAAAGATAAGTTCACAAACATTGTTTTTAGACATAACCTACTCAAGTTCTCGGACTTAAGTTCCCGGATGGAGTTCACGAACTCCAGCAGAAATTCCCGGGTCAAGAACTTACGCTAGTTCGCAGACTGAGTTCGCAAACTTCTCCGGTTCTCTTGATCAACAAAGTTCGCAAACTTTGGTTCAAGGAATAAGGACTTATACATATATGTGTTTCCAAAACAATGCTTATATCCTCCAATGGTTATATAGTCTAAACTCTCATTTCAATCATTGAAACATTCTCAGAGGACGTTATATAGTTGTTATTCACAAACCATTTTTCGTCAGAGCAGTTTTCAAAGTGATTGAAACTTAACATGACTTTCGTCACTAGGTAAAGATGAACTTGTCTAAAGCGAAAGATTTACCAACACATATTTTGAGAAATAGATAGGCGAGATAAACTCATCTCGAAATACCAAATGTGTATAATCTTAGTCTATCTAAAAAAATGACTTTTGTCTCAAGATAGGAGATAAATATACTTTTGAGTGACAGATAAGTTCAAGTCTCCACATACCTTTTAGTCAATGAAGATCCACTAGTTCATTGAGTAGTCCTTCGTCTTGTATGATGATTTCCATGGAGTTCTTGAGCTCAACTACACTTTTTTATCCTAGTTCGAGACCTTAGCTATAGTAGAATAGAAATCAAGACTTATAGCTTTGATCACTAACATTGACAAACATGCTTGAGATAGCAACAGATGCGAGTTCGACCGAGCAATGCTCTAACAAAAAGATCTAAGTGGATTGCCAGGGGAAAGATCCGTAACATTGAGGAGGTTTTATATTTGGATTGCGACGAATAAAGAACACTGATTAGGAGGATTCAAGAGTTACATAATATAGAGAAGGATGGTCTCTATACTAACGACGAGGATGATTGGACCAGTCTTTCCCAAACTCCGGACAGTTCTTCATCATCTTATGAGGATGTTTCTTCGATTGTTGGTCGTAGTGAATGATTGTAGGTTATGTACTTGTTTAAGTCATTCCAGCTTATGTTTATTCAGTCTTTTAACATGTTTTAGGTTATGGATTTGGGTGATTTACTTTTCAGACTTACTTTTCATTATGCAAACTTAACTTTGAATGAATGGATACTAGTGTTTTGATTCTTAATGTATCAGATTCTTGTTTAAGTATAATATGATACTAATATTCCATGGAAATTTACGGGCAGGATTTTCAGCCGTAAGTTTGATTAACAACTAGGATTGCGAGCCTTAAAACTGACAGTACCCAGATTTACGGGTAGGATTCCTGTCCGTAATTGGTTTTACGGTTTGGTTTCTCAGCCGTAATGGAGTATAAACTGAAACTGATATTCCAGGAAGAGTTACGTCCAGGATTATCAGCCGTAAAACTGACAGTACCCAGAAATATAGGTAGGATTCCTAGCCGTTACTGACTTTTTGGTTAGGTTTCCCAGTCGTGATGCAAAAGAATATCTCACTTGGGTCATTACCGCTAGGTCATGTCAGCGTATGACCAGGCCGTAAATACCACTAAATAACCACATTTTTATCATATTATCATTACAAACACATAATAAGAGTAAAACTAGATTCTTCATATTAAAACTAGATTATTCATTACAAACTAGATTCATTACAAACACATAATAAGAGTAAAACTAGATTCTTCATATATAACGAGTGATTCAAAATACACAGGTTCACACCACATTATTATCATATTATCATTTTAATCACCACCCTACAAAAAACATTATTATCATATACCTTCACACCACATTTACTCATAGTCATACTCATCGGAACTCATTAGCACACACAATGGGCCATCCCTAGAAAACTGTAATGCATCCCACAATTGAAATATTTCCTCGAACCTATAACACCAACCCATTGGTATTTCCCCATCACATCTGTCTACCATCCTTAATGGATGTAATGAGCATCCATATTTCAATTTAAGGCCGATATAATGGGTCATGTTCAAGAACCCCGTGATGACTATCTTTGGATATTCTTCTTCGGTAAAAATACGTCTTGTTGGTGCGTATGTAACACTATGTGCATAGGAGATGGAATGAATAACGTAATGGAATGCGTTGGAGAGTAGATACCCACATATTGGAATTCTCATCCAATATTCACTTGTCAATGTAGTGTTTCCCATTAAACGTCGTTCAAATGCTTTGAACTCCTCATTTAGCATTGCCTCCGTGTCATTTCTTTCGAATCTCATCATTGGCTTGTAGAAATCGGGGAAACCGTGTAGTTCAAGCAAACACTTTTTCCTTACATAAGTAATTTGGTCGTTACCCCATTCTTTTGCCTCCTCAAAAGGTCCAAGTTGATCTACGAACACATGGTGACCACAATTTTCATCGCCCTCAACATCGTCGGTGGACTTGACGTACTCATGAATAAAATATGGTAAAAAGTGCATATAATTTTTGTATATTGTGTAAGTAGGTCGGATATAATTACCTTCCTCATCTATATGGGGTGATTTCATTGGACCTACATCCAAGATAACTGTCTCTTTCTCTCCATCAAGGTTACTAACAACTCTTTGTAGGGTGATTTGCGATGGTTCGACCATCACTGCTTTTCCTTTGACATCATTACCTCGGATTATCGCTAATTTCTTAATACCAACCACACCACCAACTTTTCTTTGGACACTACTAGCTTATTTTGTTGTTGAACCTTGTTGGGATGTAACTACCGGGTCTTTAATTTTGACTCCACTATCAACTTTTCTTTTTGAAATTTCTTGAGATACAACAACCACATTCTTCTTGCGGCTTTTTACCTCTCTTCCACTAGCTCGGCTTGGTCTGCCTTTTTCTATTTCCTTTCGTTTAATGGTGTACAACTCGTTCAACTTCTCAAAACCCGAAAGATTTCTTCGCCTTGAAGGAGTCAATTGTTGACCCTCTTGAACATTTCTCTTAGATTTCGCCCTTTCCTATTTCTTTGTTATTTACTTCGAAAGCCTACCCTTGCCTTTCCCCTTGTTAGGTTCTAAAATATCATCTCTAGTGAATGGACGGTTGAATTTCCGCATTTCATACAACCAAAGTTGTCTGTGCGCCGGTAGTAAAGAAGCATACTTTTCAAAAAGTTCCTTGTGTACCTCCGTGTCGCAAAACACGTCCCCAAAACCTTGATCTGGTGATGGATCTTTAAAATCTAGTTGTTTCCAAAATGGATCTATATCTTCGATCGGAATCATCCATGTGGGATAATTTTGCTACCGCATGCCTACCTAGGAGGCCCATAGCCGACTTAATGGGACAATTACATCTCATTCCCGGTGGAAAATTGTGTTCCTCCCAAGCCTCCACTTCCGTTATCATTTTTAGGATTGCCCATTGAGAAACATATAAATTTATTCCCCAGAGCTAAGGGCTTTCCCGGTAGTCGACAACCATTCTAGATCGGCTCTTTCAAAATCCCCTCTAATTCTATCGAGATCACGCTCGAAATAGTCGACCATAGCTTCAAAAACAACAAAGAATCCACCATCACAACCATTTAACTTACTATTGAACCGATAGTGAGCCGACTCCACCGTTCTTATGGATTGATTGTCATAATTTCTATAACAATTTACCCATGCACTAACAAACTTTTCTTTGTCGGGATCCAATAACTCGTTCTTTAAATATGTTATAACATCCGGGTAGGTTGACCATTTTTCCATTACAAAACTCTCCATTAGGAAATATAATAGTTCCGTGAGCGACCATATTAGTTGTTCCCAATCAACTTGAAAATCTGCCCAAAGCACCTCGGCTATCTTGTCATTCATCTTAAACTTTTCTTTCTCTTCTTGTTGTTTCTCCAACAGTATATTTTTAATCCTCTCCATCTCGGTCTTCTTTGCTGGCCATATAACCCTCTTGCAATTAGTTTGCACATTGTTCCATAGATGAAACGTGCAAAGTTGATGACGCACGTAGGGGAAAAGACGTGGTATTGCCCACATCAGTGCTTGCTCCTTATCCGTAATCCACACCCGTGGAGTATAACCTTCTTGATACAATAACGTCACCTTTTGTAATGCCCACAAATAATTTTCCTTCGTCTCGTCTTTCACGAAACAAAACGCCACGGTAAATGTCGACTTGGTATATGTTTGCCTAACAAAGTTCTATATCGGCATGTTGTACTTGTTAGTTTTATACGTGCAATCCATAAAGATAATTTGATGAAAACATCTTGCCAACTGTACACATTCCGGATTGGCGATAAAAATATATTTCACTTCCTTTTCTTTATTCGTTTCATGGGCGGTAGAGTACTTTTCCTCCTCAAACAAAAACAATAATTATTGCATAAGCACTCTCTCTTCCCATGACTCTTTTCTAAAATTTTCTATTTCATTATAGATAGTTGATAATGAGGATGAGTTTTGGGGGTTTAACACCTTCACGCCACTAAGAATATCAATAGGTCTTGTGCGTCTTTTAATCAACATGTGTACTAACTCCTTTTCTAAGGGGTTAAGCCTTGTCGAATAAGGATATGGTTGATCAAACTCTCCGGAATAGGATGATTATGATAACCCGAGATGACTTTAGCCATATACCACACTTTCTTATCGTTGTTATATTTAAATTGAAGCTTAAAAGGGCATCCGCACTTCTTCGTATTATATACTCCCTTCTTCCTTGTGGTTTTTCGTATATACTCACTACCCTTTTTCCAATAGCTCTCATACTTTCCACTACACTCGCAAAACATTTGAAAGCTGTTGAATGTAACTTGTTTATTATGGACTATGATGCACATATTTTTCAACCCTTGTGATCGAGCCCACTTCTTTGCATCTTCCTTATTTTTCCACTCATAGCGGCACCGTTTTCCGGCATATGGTCTTCATCAATTCCGGAGATGTAAAAAAATAATCCGTTTTGAATTTTTCTGGTTTTAATCAGTCCACTGCTGGCACAATTAGTTAATTATTGAGCATGCCGCCACTTGACTACAAGCATAGTATTCAACCAAAATTTCTATGCCGGTACCGTTTTTCGGCATGGTCTTCATCACTTCCGAATTAAGCAAAAAAAAAAATCGTTTCCAAAGTGAGGAGCCGTCAGAGAAGGAGAAATTTTTTTGATAGGGAGTGGGGGGAGTTTAGAATTTGAAAGGGAATGGGGTATATTTGGGTTCCAAAGCTCTAACCCTAAAAAAGATTAATAAGAAATGGAGATGGAAATGGAAATGGGGGATATGATTTTGTTTTTTGAATTTTATTTTGAGGGAATGGTATTTTAGTATTTTCATAACCAAAAATCACCCCTTAGCACACACCATGGGTTGGGGGAAGTAATTCATATCCCCCAATTAATTCTCATATCCCACAATTGGACGTTCATTGCCTATCACCCTATATATATTTTTATAATTTGTATGGAAGTTTTATCCCAACTTCTTTTGAAAGGTGAGGCTGATAATATGATACAAGGTTTTAAACTAAGAAAAGATAGCCCCTCAATTTCGCATTTGTTCTTCGCTGATGACTGTATGCTTTTTTCAAAAGCTTCTTTAGTGTATGCTAGGAATATGATGAAAATTATCAATGTTTTTGCAAAATCTTTAGGGAAAGATATCAATTTTGAAAAATTTGATTTTTTTACTAGTTCTAAAATGCATCATAAACATAAAAAACTTCTCTCAAAAACTTTAGGAATAAAATTTATGAGTTCTCCTGAGAAGTATTTAGGTATGCCTCTTTTCATTAACAAGGACAAAACCAAATCATTTCATTTTTTAATTGAAAAGTTTTATTCCAGATTAAGAAATTGTAAGAAAACTAGTCTTAATGGTACTGGAAGAACTGTGGTTACCAAGCATGTGCTCTCTAGTCTTGCAGTTTATCATATGTCTTATTTTCCTTTTCCTAAGAAGATTACTTCAAAAATCGATGCTATTCAAAGAACTTTTTGGTGGTCTAAGAAATATCTTAGACATGCTGCTTATTTTCGTTCTTTGGGGGATATAGGAAAGGATAAAAGATGTGGAGGGCTTGCAATTAGGAATACTTATGCTACTAATAGAGTTTTTATAACAAAACTTGGTTGGAGAATTATTCAACAACCAGAACATTTGGTTTCTAGGTTCTTAAAAGACAAGTACTTTGCTAATCAAAATCTGTTAGAAATTGATAAAGCAGATGATTCTGCTTCTTGGATTTGGAAGGGTATTGTGAGCAGTTTAATTTTCTTAAGATATAATATAGTTTTTAAAATAAATGATGGTACTTCTACTAGAATCTGGGATTCTGTCTGGTTACCTGGCACTACTTCTCCATCGA
Source organism: Papaver bracteatum (assembly GCA_023529315.1). Lineage (NCBI taxonomy): Eukaryota > Viridiplantae > Streptophyta > Magnoliopsida > Ranunculales > Papaveraceae > Papaver > Papaver bracteatum. The sequence continues at coordinate 1,307,429 of JAJJWX010001985.1, forward strand.
TGTCACTCAATCCTAATTATGATGATTATGTCTTTGTTAATGAACTTATTGATGTACATACATGTTCTTGGAATGTTAGTCTGTTAAACAATTTGTTTTCTCTTGAGGATGTTATTAGAATCAAAACTATTAAGATTAATCTTTATCTTAAAGATAAAATTATGTGGGCACATACTAAGGATGGAATTTACACTATTAAATCTACTTATAAAGTATATAGGAATGAACATAGTTCTGGGGAAGAAGCTTTGTTTTGGAGAAACGTCTGGACTCTGAAATGTCTCCCTAAAATTAAGTTTTTCATGTGGAATATTTTTGCACAAATGCTTCCAGTCAATACTTTACTTAAGAATTATAATCCTGTTATAGATAATTCTTGTCCTTTGTGCAATAATGATATTGAAACAATTTTACACCTGTTCTTCCAATGTCCTATTGTAGATCATGTTTGTTTTGTTTTGTCACTACAACATTTAAGTAATACTGATTTGGATTGGATTGAAGACATTTTCCTTGGTTGGTTTGATAATAGATTAGGGCAGTCTCCTTTTGCTATTAACTGGCCAAGTATAGGTGCAATTGTTATGTGGTGTATATGGAAACTAAGATGTGATGTGGTTTTCAGTAAAGTTCCTATTAATATGGAAAAAATCATTCTAGATTAAAAAAGAATGATAAACACTTATATAGCACCTCCTTTGATGGTTTTGAAGGCTAACAAAGAAGTTAAAATTCCTATAAATCTTGTAGATCACTGTTTTTTTATTGATGGTTCTTTCAAGGATTATAACATGGGTGTTGGTATGATTTTATGTGATAATGTAGGACCAATAGTTCAATCTCGTTCGGATTTTGGGCTGGTTTCTGATGCAGTTGGTGCTGAGGCGACTGCACTTTTTTTGGCTATCTCCTGGATGAAGGAGATAAATCTGTCCAAAGTTATTTTCATCAGTGACTATATTCAAGTGGTGGATTTTGTTAATGGAGTCAGTCATAGTGTTGAATGGAGATGCAAAGATATTTTGGTGGATTGCAGGTCTTTACTTCTAAGTAGTAATAACTTTAAGGTTGTTTATATTAAACGTACTAAAAACAAGCTAGCAGACCGGCTTGCACGCCGGGTTAGGAAGTACTATATTATAGAAGTTTGGGTCTCTTTTCCTTCTTTTTTGAACAATCTGGTCGGGAGGGAACCCTTGTTGAATGTTTGTAATTCTCTTTTACGTTAATGTGAAAAATACTAGAACCCCCCTACTATATGGGTTCAACATATAGAAGCCCCACTAAATGGATCTTTCATTGTCAACTCCATACTTTCATAAAATGCTACTACTAGGCCCAAAAAAACAAATTTTCTTCAGATCTGACCCATAATTAATTATTCTGAATTTTAATAATGACAACACTACCCTTTTATATAAATACAAGAGGAATATCAGAAGATTCTTTTCATTTCTCTATTCTCTTTTTCTCTCTCGGCTCTATCGAACTCAGTTCGATGAAGAAGAAGAATAATCAATTTGATTCAATAGATTTCATTGCTGATCATCATTTAAACTACAAATTTGGATCAATCATTCAATCGATTTTATGTAAATCTAGGTTTCAGTTGGTTCTAAGATGCATCAGATTAGGTTTTCGTTGGTTTAACTGGTTTTATGAAGAATTTGAATCTGGAATTTTAGGTTTTCAGTTGATTCGAAGCTGCATCAGGTTAGATTTTCGTCATTCTTACTTTTCTTAGTTCGATTAGGTTTTTGATTTTTGTTTTGATTGATTTTATTCAGATCTGAGAAGAAGAAGAATCTGATTTTTCTTGAATCTATCAAAGATCGTCAATGTCGTTTTAACCTTAATTACTTGCTTTTTGTGTAGGTTCAACAATGGAATTAAGAAGATTTTTAATAGAAGCAAAAATGAAATCGTCGTCATTCATTTCAGCTTTGACAGCAACTAATGAAGAATCATCTTATAATAATAATTCATTTGAAGATTTGGTATGAGCAAGATCTAAAAATCAGTAATATTTCTCTCGTTTTTTTGAATCAACAGGTTTTAAATCTAGGTATACGTTTAGATTATTGTTGTTGTTGTTGTTGATGATGTTTTAGAAGATAAATTGATTGAGCACCGTTCTACTGATAATATAATTACTCACAAGCTTGATGAAGCAAACTTTATAGATAGATGTAAATGAGACAGATATCAGTGTTTTTACTAGATGTGAATCATTAATTTAAAATTATTTTAAAAGAAAAGACAAATTCTCATGAGAAGACAGAGCTTATCGTTATCAGTAATTGTAGAGGGTACTAATGTTCATTAACATATTTATGTACTGTGTGTACCATTTCAGTGATTATGTATGTCATAATTCCTTTTGAACAATGAAGTATGAAATTATAGATTCAATTGTTTTGAATGGCAGTGATTTTTGATCCAATATTTTTGGATTTCTCAATTATAATTAGTAATAGGTAATAAATAGTTGTATCCAATTCTCATCTGATGCTTAGTTGTGTGTGAATTTTAAGAACAATTGGCAGTAGATGTTGGTGTCTTGTTAATTGGAGTCTCTTGGTAAGTGTTGATGTGGGTAGAATCGAGAAAACAACAACAAGTATTCATCTATATTCTCTCCCTCTCTCCTTGTATTTTTTGATGACTTGGCTTTATTGTTGGAACGCTGACGAAGTAAGATCCGACCCCAACTAACGAAGTTGTTGTTTTGTATGAAACCTTACCTGATGGTAAGAGAAAATAATCTATTTTGAATCTTATCTTATCTTTGATTGATCATGGTAGTTCATCCATGCAGATGCCTAAACCCAACAGTTGATGCTATAGGAGGACTTGCGCTTGGAGGTAGTTTAGAATTGGAAATGGTTAGTGATTTCTTCCAACTAGTAGTTATGTGGATGTGTAACTAGTAGTTACACAATCTACATGGATGTGTAACTAGCAGTTACACATCCTGGGATATAAAGTTTACGTTCTATATATTGCAGGTTCTTATGAAAAGGTATATCATGCATATTGGAATGACTAGATAACATTGGTTGGCAGTTTCTTTATGGCCAGCTTGTTCTCAGTAAAGGACCATCATTCGGTTTGGATGATGAACTAGTATTTATATGGATGTGTAACTGCTAGTTACACATACTGGGATATAAAATTTATGTTATATATATTGCAGGTTCTTATGAAAAGGTATATCATGCATATTGAAATGACTAGACAACATTGGTTGGCAGTTGCTTTATGGACAACTTGTTCTCAGTAAAGGACCATCATTCGGTTTGGATGATGATCTAGCTAAAGAAACGAGTAAAACAGGTCAATTCTTTATCCTAAAACTCTCTCCCTCAACTCTTCCTTGAAAAGGAAAAAAACTATTCAATGCACTCATATTCTTTTTGAAGTTTTATTCACTTTTAGTTTTTGATTTTCATTTATACATGATAGATTACATGAAATGGTGGTAGGAATTTAGTTGAGGTGAAGGATTTAGAGAACGGTTTTGAGATGGTGGTGGTGCTGGAGCTGTAGGTAGTATGAGTGGTCAAGAAATAAGTAAATTGAATCCAGACACGATTTTGTTTGTTATTGTTGATGTTGTTTTAGGTTCGATTTGTTGTTTTTTACATTTCAATTTGATTTTACAGGGTTAATTAATGGTGGTGGTGATAATTTTGATGGGGAGGTTGCACAGTAAGTGGATAAAATTGAAGGAGAATATGAGAAGAAAGAGGATGAACCATGTTTAGTTTTTGTTGCTGGTGCTGGTGAGCAATTACAAAGAATTTGATTAATATTTCATTGTGATTGAGTTTCTCAAAGAATGTGACTGTTATGTCCATTCAATTTAGGTGATTATGTATCCATTTTACGTTAATTGTTGGCTTACACTACTGGTTTTGTGTAGGTCAAAGGGATGCATAGAAATGAAGAAACTGAAAGTTATTACCTCTGGAGCACAATTACCGGATGAAAAGGTGCAAAGGTGCAAGCAGGTTTGATACAACTAAATGTCTATCACTCTAATTGAACATCATATGCACGCGTCAAAAAATCAGTTATTCGTTGGTTTAAAGAATACCTAACTTATTATTACTAGGTTTAAATTGCACTAGCAGCTGCATTCAGCTGATTAGGTGTCATTTGATGTTATTTATTAAGTAGACTTTACTGTTTAAGAATCGCCAGTATCTTTATGTTATGTCCCTGTTTCTACTAGTAATGGAGATAACATATATGCTCTGGGTAAACAAGTCATATGGATGTGTAACTGCAGGTTACACAAGCATATGGATGTGTAACTACAGGTTACACAAGTCCTTTTGTGTTTCTAACTGCAGGTTACACAAGCATACACATGTGTAACTATAGGTTACACAAGTTCTTTGTGTTTCTAACTGCAGGTTACACCATCCATATGGATGTGTAACTGCAGGTTACACAAGCATATGCATGTGTAACTACAGGTTACGCAAGTCCTTTGTGTTTCTAACTGCCGGTTACACAATCCATATGCACGTATTCCTACTAAGAATCTGTAAGCATTGTTTATATGTGGAAGTATGACATTCTTTTCTTGTACAATGATTAAAAGAATTTATTGGGACATTTCGGTTTATTTTCGAAGTACATGATGATGGCTTAATGTCTTGGAGGAAACTGAAGAAGCACTATTTTGTTTTGAGTAATTCTGGAAAGCCAATATACTCCAGGTCAGTGTCATTGCTAAAATGGGAATTCAGAGATCCATTTGTCTACTTTTTTTAATGAAATTTGATACTATTGCTGTTTTTTTTTTGCTGATCGTAATTTTGGTTACCATATTGAAGGTACGGACATCAACATAAGATTGCAGGGTTTTCGGCTACTTGCCTTCCTCTTAGTTAGCCTACAAGGAAAGCTTCGGGAACTATATGACAAGATGTTGCTCAATCAGGTGTTCTTTTTGCGATATTGATATGCTAACACAAGGTTCGTATCTATACCATGTTGAATCAGGTGTTCTCTGATTGTCTTTTTGCGCGCACTGATAAGACACTAGCTTACCAAGAGAATCAAGAACATTTATCAAAGCTCTGGGATATTCTTGCAGTTTATGGATGGATAGATAAGGATGTTGGCTAATGTCCAAGTGAGAAGTGATGATTCTTAGCTCTTTTATAGTTGAAAATGTATGCTTTTATATGGATGTGTAACTCTTAGTTACACAAGTCAGGTGCATCTATAACTCTCAGTTACACATATTATATGCATGTGTAACTCCTCTTTACACTAGACAGATGCATGTGTAACTCCTAGTTACACATGCTAAACTGAACAAACTTGCAACCAAAAAATTCCACATGCTATGTATCCAAGTCATATGCATGTGTAACTGTCAATTACACATGACAGATGCATGTGTAACTCCAAGTTACATATGCTAAGATGGGTTATCATGCGTCTTTCTGTGATCTTTGTTCTATAATTTTTCCTTACAATTGTTCTATAATGTTTTTATTTTTTGCTTTTTATTCATCCAACCTAATCCATGGATGTTTATTTCGTTGCAGATATGCAAGCATTTTGGAGTGAGGAAGACAAGAAAAAAAGGCAAAACTTCTAGTATAGGTTTCAGTGGCTTATTTCTAGTGTTTTAACTCATTTATTGTGTTCAATAACAACAGATTACTATAACTGGTAAACAAATATATTATTGTAAATGAATATTAATGCGATAGATGTATTTTTTGCATTTTCTGTTGTTGTTGTTGTGTAACTGTTGACTACACATGTCATATGGATGTGTAACTTTTAGTTACACACTATTGAATACACAACATGAATGTGTAATTTTTATACATGTGTAACTTCCAGTTACACTTGCAATAACAATGTGGTCGGAGGTGGTGGTGAGCGGTGGTTGTCGGCGGCGGTGGTGGGTGGCGGCGGTGGTTGACGGTGGCTGTGGTGGTCAGAGGTGGTTGGCGGTGGCTGACACATCATCACATAATATTTTAATAATTTTGGGCATAAATTTATTTTTTATTTAATTTGGGGCTTGACAATATATAAAAGGGTATCAAGGTCTTTTAATAACTCCGAGTCTAGATTTAAATTTCTTTTAATTAAGGGCCTCATATTATGGGTTATTCATGGGTGGGGCCTTAGCATAATTTTCCCTAAGTTAATTTAGTTAGAGCATCTCCAACAGAAGGTGTAAAAAATCCTACGTGGATTTTTTATTTAGTCCTTTTATTTATGGGGTCTATACATAGAGTAAATATATGACCTCATATCTAAAAAACCATCTCCAACAATGGGAAATTTAACTCTTAGAATTAAAAGAAAATTGGTTAAAAACATGACGTGGAGGTGCAACCGGAGGTGTAGATAACACTTTCTTGAACACCTTCATATTTAGTAATTGGTCCCTCCTAACTTGTAGCACCCTATTGTTGGAAATGGATTTATGCCAAACATGAGTCTAAAATCCTATGTGTCACTAAAAATAAATAGATCCACCCTCTCTTTGAGATGCTCTTAGGGAGTTTTCTCTAGAGAAAAAAAAAAAAAAAGTGGGTAGTTTGCCCTGACCATGCCAAAGCTACTTCCAAGTCATTGTTAGTCCCAACATCAGCTGTCGAGTAACCAAATATGAAAATGCTAGAAACGGTACTTGCTTGGGTCAGTTTCATAGTCCTCGTGGAAAAGGAAAAAAGTTGTAAAAGAAAATAAGACGGAACGACCCGTATCTTCTTCTTCTTCTTTTTTGGTCTGTGAAAAAGAGAATGTATGGTACTTTCTTGATAGTAAAAAAAACAAAAAAGCATTACGATGAAGATCTTTTACTTATAAAATCATAAAAGTAATTTTTTTTTTGTTTACATGCAACACATTTTTCTCAGCCAAGCCAAATTGAACCAAATACAGAAGATTACAAAACAACTAAACAGAAAGAAAGAAATGCAAAAACAACCCTTTCTTCCTATCTTACGAACACAAATTTGGATTGAAACTTCTTGCTTAATCATCAACAGGAATGAACTTTCTTACTTAGACTTCATTGACAAGGGGAACATGTTCGGAGTGCATGAACACGTTTCCGTAGATGAGACCAGCTAGACCACCACCGATCAATGGACCGACCCAGTAGATCCACAGACCAGAGAAATTTCCACTTGCAACAGCGGGACCGAAAGAACGAGCTGGGTTCATTGATCCACCTGAGAAAGGTCCAGCAGCTAGGATGTTGGCACCAACAATGAAACCAATGGAAATTGGAGCAATGGTTCCCAAAGAACCCTTACTGGGATCGGCAGCGGTGGCGTACACTGTGTACACCAATGCGAATGTGATAATAATTTCAAAAACGACTCCTTCAAAGGCTCCAACACCAGCTACAAGGGCGTGGATGGGAATAGCTAATCCACCAGTGACAAATTTGAGGAGGAAACAAGCAGCAACGGCTCCAATAAGCTGGGCAATCCAGTAAAAGAATCCAGTTAGGATGGTGATCCGCCCACCAACAGCCAATCCAAAGGTAACCGCTGGGTTTACGTGTCCCCCGGAGATGTTACAACTGACTGAAACGGCAACGAATAGTGCAAATGCGTGACAAATGGCAATAGCAACAAGACCGGCTGGATCAAGAGCTGCACCACCTGACTCTTTGGCGTAGGCAATGGCAGAACCAACACCAGCAAAGACAAAAAGAAGAGTAGAGATGAACTCAGCAAGGTAGTTCTTTAGAGAACTTGCGCTGAAAGAATCAGCGAACCTTCCAAAGGCAAAACCAGGCATCTTCTTAAACTGAAACTTCTGTTTTTGGAGACGCTTTATCTTTAGAAGAGAAAAAGAGAATTTTGAAGAATAAAAGTTTAAGGTTGAGCTGCTAGAAAGCTCTGTTAGGCAGTGTTTATGTACACACGAAATGCAACAAGTTAGAACTATTGGTTTTAGGTTAACTTAAAACAAAGTAGACAGAGACAGAGAAGAAGAAAATAGAGACGGGTTTTAACAGAACTTTATTGAGTTTTCTTAACTTAACTTTTACAAAGAGTCTCGACACATATATATACATAAAGAGATGCGAAGCTTAAGATACAAGCTTTCCTAACTAAAAACAATTTCCTAATATACAAGGACTACCAATTATACAAGAACTTCCGTGTTTAGTCACGTTGTGTTAACACCCTCCCGCAAGCGCAACGGGTTATCCTGAACCGTAAACTTGAACCGTAAAAGAGAAAACCTGTCTTTAGAAAGTGGTTTTGTGAAGATGTCCGCAATTTGATCTTTAGAAGATATGAAACGAACATCAAGATGTTTAGAAGCAACTTGATCACGAACAAAATGATAATCAATTTCTATATGCTTCGTCCGAGCATGAAAAATAGGATTAACGGCGAGATATGTTGCGCCAAGATTGTCACACCATAATATTGGAGGAGATTGAGTAGATACACGAAGTTCAGAAATAAGGGATTGAATCCACATAATTTCAGCAGTAGCAATGGCAAGTCCCCGATATTCAGCTTCAGTACTAGAACAAGATACAGTTTTCTGTTTACGAGCACTCCAAGAGATAATATTACCACCCAAATAAACACAATAGCCACTAGTAGAACGACGATCATCAAGAGAACCAGCCCAATCAGAATCAGTGTACGCACTAAAGGATAATTGCAGCGAAGGTGATGGCCGAAGAAGGATACCAAAGGTACTTGTATTTTTGAGATAACGAAGTATTCTCTTAACTAAACTCCAATGAAACTCAGTAGGAGCATGCATAAACTGACATACCTTATTGGCAGCATATGCAAGATCTGGACGAGTAAAAGTTAGATATTGTAAAGCTCCAACAATACTACGATACTCAGTAGCATCAGATAATAGGGTACTACGATCAGAAGACATATCGCCAGAAGTACTAAGTGGTGTTTGAATAGGTTTAACACCATCCATTTTGGCTCGAATAAGAAGATCATGTGCATACCGTTGTTGAGAAAGAAATAATCCCGAGGAAGTACGAACCGCTTCAATTCCAAGAAAATAAGATAATGCACCAAGATCTTTAATTGCAAATTCTTGTTGCAAACGAGTAAGAATAGAAGTAATACCTGAAGAGTTGGAGCCTGTGACAATAATATCATCCACATATACCAACAAATAAATAGTGCCGTATTGACCATTGTAGATAAATAGAGAGGTGTCACACTTTGAGGTAACAAACCCAATTTGCAACAGAAAATTACTTAGCCGGTGGTACCATGCACGCGGAGCTTGCTTAAGTCCATAGAGAGAACGATGTAGCTTGAAGACATATGTAGGAAAACGAGAGTCAACATAACCTGGAGGTTGTTTCATGTACACCTCTTCTTGAAGTTCACCATGTAAGAAAGCATTCTGCACATCAAGTTGGTGAATAGGCCAATTGGAAGACAGAGCCAATGTAAGAATAATACGAATAGTGCATGGTTTAACAACCGGACTAAACATTTCAGAAAAATCTATTCCTGCTTGTTGATTATATCCTTTAGCAACCAAGCGAGACTTAAGACGTTCAATTTCCCCATTAGGCTTGTGTTTGATACAAAATACCCATTTACATCCAATAACATTCATAGAAGGATCATATGGTACTAATGTCCAAGTACCATTACGGAGCAATGCATTGATCTCATCATCCGAGGAAACACGCCAATCTGGATTTTTATGAGCTTCAGAAGTACAAGTTGGTTTTCTAAGAGAGTCACATACCAGATCATATTTGGAGTTGGGTTTAAAAATTCCATCTCTGGCTCGAGTCACCATTGGGTAAGTACCTAAAGTAGATGGTGCATCAGGTGTAGCGGAGACAGGCACTGGAGGACTTGACAGAGAAGTAGTATCAAGTGTAGCAGATGTAGGGGAGACAGGTGACCGAGGAGCAGTCTGTACATGCATGTCAGAATTGGTTGGGACAGTGGGATCCAATACGGAAGTTTTATAGTCACTTGAAGTTGTATAGTCACTTGCAATTAGTGATGCAGTTGACCGAGGAGCATTCTGTGCAATGGACCGAGGAGCATTCTGTGCAGTGGTAGACTGATTAAACATAGATGAAGAGGAAGCATGTCGTGTAAGCTGAGTAGTATCACGTGCAGATGGAGATGGAGCATCACGTCAATCAACTAATAATAACGGATATGCAGGTGCAGTATGAGCAGGTGCGGACTGAGTAGTACTACGTGCAAGTGGAACTGAGCAAACCGGCAGCAACGGAAAAACAATGGAACGAGTAACCGAGACTGGTGGCAATGAAACAGACAAGGGTGAAGTAGGAGTTACCTGAGATGTGATCGACACCGGCGAAGGTGATAATGCGGACGCAAAGGGAAAGGTAGTCTCATCAAAAACAACATGACGACTTACATAAATACGCCCCGTAGGAATATGAAGACACTTGTATCCCTTTTGAGATGGACTATAACCAATAAACACACATGGAGAGGAAAGAGGTTCCATTTTGTGAGAACGATACGGACGTAGGTGAGGATAACATAAACAACCAAATACACGAAGAGAGGTGTAATCCGGTGGAAGACCAAAAAGAGCTTCATATGGAGATGAATTATTAATAGAAGTAGAGGCACGATTCATTAGATAGCAAGCAGTATAAAAAGAATCATACCAATACGAAGATGGTACAGAAGCCATGTTTAAAATTGTAAGACCAGTTTCACGAATATGACGATGACGACGTTCAACCAAACCATTTTGTTCAGAAGTATGTGGACATGAAAAACGATGAAAAATTCCAAGTTTTTGGAGATGCGGAGTGAGTTTACGATACTCAAGGGCATTATCAGATTGAAAAATTTTAATCTTTCGGCTAAAAAGATTTTCAACATGCTTTTGGAACAAAAAGAATATAGAGAAAACTTTAGATTTTTGAGACATGGGAAACATCCAAGTAAAACGACTATACGCATCAATAAATATGACATACTATTTGTATCCTTCATTAGATAAAATATGAGAGGGTCCCCATACATCGTAGATAATTAAATTTAATGGATTCAAATAAATAGTTGTACTAGATTTAAAAGGTAGCTTATGACTCCTATTCTCATGACAAAAAGAACAAAAACTAACAGTTTGGTTGGAAACATGAAGAGAAAACTGAGAAATAACTTTGCGAACTGTGCGCATCATTGGATGACCCATTCTAGCATGCCAGGCTTGTAAACTAGCACGCTCTCCTATACAAGCATGAGGAGGTTGAGATGAAACATCAAGTTGATAGAGACCACCCTTCCTAATACCACGAAGAAGAACCTTCCCGGTACATCGATCTTTCACAAGACAAAAATTTGGATGAAATTCAAACAAGACATCGTTATCAGTGGTGAAACGAGAGACATATAAGAGATTATGAGATATTTTGGGTACAAAGAGAACATTACGAAGCTGCAACTTACGGTTGGGAGTCCCTAAAGTAGAGGAACCAACATTAGAAATTGGTATAGAAGAACCATTACCCATCTGAATTTGATCAGGACCAGTGTACTCAGTAGGAAATTGAAGACGAGAAAAATCATTGGTGATGTGATCTGTAGCACCACTGTCAGGGGTCCAAGGAGAAGTTGGTAACAAACCAGTGTGAGCACTATAAGCATGAGGTACAGAAGATGGTGGTTGGCGTCGAGGAGGACGAAAACTGCGATCAAAACGATTCCAACATTCGGGAGCTTCGTGGTTTTTGCGACCACACAGTTGACAGGAAATCTCAAAACGTGAGTTGCATTGCTGAGACTGATTATTGGGTTGAAAACGAGATGGACCAAAGTGAACGTTGGGCTGAGAACGAGCTGGAGCGAACTGAGCATTGGGCTGATGTGAATTCATGTTGGGCAAAGTAGGGAAAGTGCAGGAGAATGACGAGCTGTTGAAGACCGAAGTGGACTGAGGAGCTGTTGGAGACGTGAGTGGAGAGCAAGGAACTATTGAATGCCTTTGTTGGAGGAGATGCTAGAAACTTGAGTAGAGACCGAGGAGCTGTTGACTGAGGAGTTGGTGGAGATTGAATTCTTTGACAGAACAGATTATTCAGGAAATATAATTGAGGAGAAAAGTGGTAAGATGACCTAAACCTAGATGATACCAAGTTAGAACTATTGGTTTTAGGTTAACTTAAGACAAAGTAGACAGAGACAGAGAAGAAGAATATAGAGACGGGTTTTAACAGAACTTTATTGAGTTTTCTTAACTTAACTTTTACAAAGAGTCTCGACACATATATATACATAAAGAGATGCAAAGCTTAAGATACAAGCTTTCCTAACTAAAAACAATTTCCTAATATACAAGGACTACCAATTATACAAGAACTTCCGTGTTTAGTCACGTTGTGTTAACACAATATTAAAAGAATGTGAGATGGGTTCTAGAAAGTCAAATGAGAATGACTGTTTGCGTTGTTATATTTCAGTAGAGCTTATCATATATAGTCGTTGAATTATGAGAAATTGGATCAATTACCCAAATATTTTAAAAACATAATTTTAATAGACGAGTAAAAATTAGTATGGGTGAAATGGATTAAAAAAAATAGCAAGAATGAATCTGGATTCATCTTGGCTTAAACTTAAAAATTAGCGAGGGTGAAACTGGATGTATCCTGATGTAAATTAAAAATAAGAAAAAATATTTGAAAATAGGTAGGATGAAACTGATCACATCCTGGCTATTTTTACATTCTCGTTCATTTAAGCAATATCAAATTTTACATGTATTTTCCATCTAGGAATTATCATTATTTGATTAATTGATCAATTTTGTGTTAAATTATTTAAATGTTGCCAAAGCATATTAAAAAAAACGATCCCACTAGTATACGTAACTAACTATCGTTCGGGTAGAGCATCTGAAGAATTGCCAGTGAGCATCCTAGATTCCTAGATTATCATACCAGAGATGATGAGCTTGCTTTCAACTGGCATAAAAAGGAAAAAAAAAGGTTTGCAACTTTTCCAAGAAAGCTGAGTATAGTGGCTTAAGTAGGACTTGGTTTAATGAAGTGAATTTCAGATCTTGGCCCGGACCGGGACAGTTTGATGGCTTTATTTCGATAAATATTCAGGAATTTTTGTTTCGAATTTTTATAGCACCTAATTAAGTAGTTGATGAAGATATGCATCGGGAATTTTGGATTAACAAGAACTCATCTGTTGTTATTTAATTTACAATTCTGCTCAACAAACAGAAAACTATCTTTTAAATCCTTTTATAATAATCTCATGTTGATCTTATGACTCTTTAATAATCTCATATTACTCTCCTGTCTCGTCCAATTTCTCGTCTAGACCTTGTCTGGCCGAGATTGAGAGATTCGTCCAGGCCATTGATCGAGATCATAAATCACGACGAAATTAACTACACTGGTCCATGAATTAAATTTTGGGATTTCACCATTAATTTTCGTTATACTTGAATAATATAAACTTTTATAATGGATTACTTGTATTGTGAATGTTGATAGTTAAAGATGTGATAGGGGTAAGCATTTGTTGGAAAATTGACACTGAAACATGGTGAAGAAAACACTGTTGTCTCTGGGTTCAAGGCTTTAAAATTAGATTCTTTTCGACAATTATTTGACTCTTCCCAATTAGATTGGTGAGTACAAATATGTCAATGAATACTTGAATCCCCACAACAATGTTGGATTCAAAGCTTGTACGACCTTGACCCAACCAAGAACACACAGGTTTAGTTTCTGATGATGCTTATTAGAGAGAAAACAGAGAGAGTTTAGATGTATTTTGAGTGGAAAACTAGGACGTTATTTATAGAGAGTTTAACATATGTTGAAGGTGACTCTTCTTCTCCAACAAGCATATTTTCAAAGCGAATAAACATCTCTTCCTTCAAAAGACAACAATGGCGTCTATTGGAAAACGATGTTTCTGTTCAGTTTTCTAACTGTCATTAGAAACCCTAAAACATAAAAATTCCTATGAGACGATGTCTCGCACTCTGCTAGGGCGCCTATAATTTAAGGGTTTGTTGAAAATATCGAATACTCTCCCCTTAATTTCAAAAACCAAAACAAATATATATTTTTTTTAAATGGAGTGGATGCATCACTCAAGTGACTACCTACGTACCCGAGTGGGATAAAGCCAACATAGTTCAAGCTAATTTGAGACAAAGCGTCATCGTGGAAACGAATACATAAATGAGAGGTACCTTTTGGGTTTGAACCTTCACATATTGTAAGATATTCAAAGCTTTATCGAGGTCCTTTGGTGAATTTAATATTGAACCAAGTACCCCTTGTGATAAACGGAACCTCCACACATTGATTTCAAAGAATAGTGGGTTTTGTAGCCCGCACATTAATGGCACCGTGCTTTCTCCTTGATTCATGAGTATTTTTCTAAGAATGGTCTTATTCTCATAGGAAACGTCCTGATTTTCATTACTCATATAGGTAAGTATCGAAGGTGTTTCTGCGATACACCTTGTGATGAAAAGTTAGACTTATTAAGGATTTTCATCCATCCCTAAGATCATGCAGAATCACTACACTAGAAGGACAATGGGAAGTTTTAGTTTAGTGTACCATAATCACTTTAATAACTTGTTGGTACCGCATTGAACTTAGTTTATCTTGTTCAAAACATAAGTTGGGTTTCCATTATTGGTGATCAAACTTCTTTCACAGACCTGAGTCCCATCTCCTTACACTTTATTGAGAACACTTCCTTTGATAGACACTTACTAAAAGGATCTGCCAATTTTTTCTTTGACTCAATATAACTCACTGCAACTACTCCGTTTTTGAGTAATTGTCTTACAATTTGTTGTCTAAGACTAGCATATCTTGACTTTCCTTTATAAGTCTTGTTTGAGACCTTATAGATCGTAGCCTGATTATCACAGTTAATTATGACTGATGGAGTTGGCTTCTTCCAAAATGGGATCTCCACTAGTAAGTTTCTAAGCCGTTCTGCCTCTTTACATGCATTTGTAAGTGCAATCAATTCTGACAACATTGTTGAATCAGAAATGCAGGTCTGCTTCTTGGAACTCCAAGACACAACAACACCCATAATTTATGGTTCTCTTTAAGTAAGCCAACACTCTTGAAATTTATTTCCAATATTCAACTCCCGGGTTACTTGAGAAACAACATAACACTCCCGCTGCTTGGTCTATGTCCGGTCTTGCGCAATACATATCATTCATAAGTCTACCAACAACACTAGAATACTCAAGTTGTTTATAAGCTCTTTTAGTGTTCTTCATTAACTTCACACTAGGATCTAGATGGCTAGGGGCTGGTTTGTCATCACAATGACCATATTTCTTGAGAAATTTCTCAATGTAATGAGATTGGGTTAAAACCAACTCATCTCCCTTTCTTAGGATTTTAATTCCTAATATCACATTAGCCTCCCCTAGATCTTTCACATCAAAAATTAGAATTAAGAAACTTCTTAGTTTCTTCTACAATAGACAAGTCAGGCCCAAAAATAAGCATGTCATCAACATACAAACATAGAATTATGCATCCAGATTTATCTTGTTTACTATAGATACATTTATCAGCATCATTCACAATAAAGCCATATGACAAAGCCACTTTGTAAAATTTCTCATGCCATTGCATGAGAGCTTGCTTCAAGCCATAGAGGGATTTCACTAACTTACACATTTTCTTCTCTTGGCCTGGTAATATGAAAACTTCAGGTTGTTTCATATATATCTCTTCTTCTAAATCACCATTTAGAAAATCGGTCTTGACATCCATTTGATGTACAACTAGCATATGAATAGAAGCAAGTTCTATTAAGCAACGAATAGATGTGATTCGTGCAACAGGAGCATATGTATCAAAGTAATTAATATCATATTTTTGTTAATAACCCTTAGCAACTAATCTGGCCTTAAACTTATCAATGGTACCATATACATTCAACTTTCTCTTGAATATCCATTTCCTATTGCCTTAGCACCAGGAGGTAAATCACAGTAAATCCAAGTTCCATTTGTCCAATGTGAATGTTTTTCATCATTGATATTATCTTTCCAGAAATTAGCATCTCTGGAACTCATTGCCTCTGCATATATTTTAGGATCACCTTCGTTATGCATATTATACATGGTAATGCTAAGAATTTCATTCTTATCACCTTCTACAAGGTATTGTATAAAGTCTGGGTCAGGATTTTTCTCTATTCTTCCTCTATTACTTCTTCTAGGTTCAATATCTTCAGTAGGAACTGAAATATCATTATTTTGTATAGAGGAGGAAGGTTCATCATTGTTATCAGTCTCCAATGGTTCTAGATTTGGTAACACTGGGATTCCAGTGGGTAGTGTCTGAGAACTAGTCCTTGTCATGCTTTTAAAAAATTATATATTCACAGATTCTATAATCTCAAAAGTGTCAATGATTAAACATCTGTAAGTAATACTGTTAAGTGAGTATCCTACAAAAGCACATTTATAAGCCTTATTTCCTAGCTTTGGTGTTTTAGGATCAGGCTTTATAACATATGCTAGACAATCCCATGCTTTGAGTCTTTTCAAATTAGGTTTTCTCTTAAACCACAGTTCATAAGGGGAAATATTCTTCTTTTTTAACGGTACTCTATTCAAAATATAGCATGCAGACAACATGGCTCACCCCACAAAAAATTAGGCAAACCAGAACTAATAAGCATAGCATTAACCATGTCAATCAAAGTCCTATTATTTCTTTCAGCAATACTATTTTGTTGAGGTGTATATGGTGCAGTGAATTAATGTATTAAACCATGCTCTTGACAAAATGCAGTAAATGCAGAAGGATAATACTCCCTCCATCCCCTTTTAGATGAAGGGAAAAGGTTTTTTCCAAATCCCAAATTAGATGAAGGTGTTCATATTTTTTCCTTAAACCTTCCTGAATTATCCTTGCCTCAATATCATGCACTAACTTGGAAAATAGTGTAGGCTCAACTTACTAAATATCATAAGTAAATGCGCCTCTATATATTTCCTCTTCCCAGCTAAATCCATTTATCAACTCTATAACTTCTCCTCCATCTTTTAAACTTACATAGTAGATGATCATGGAAGATGGAAAAGACATTGAAAAAGCGGGGGTCTAACAACCACACCCAATATTTTGATTAGCAATCTGTATGTACAACTCCGAGTTACTTTCTAGAGAATCAACTAGACAGTCAGACTCAATCAATAGAAAATATCCCAAGGAGTTATTATCTCAATCTCTCAATTTGATCTTTACTCAAGCAAATACAATCTGCGAGTCTTTATCAAAGAGAGATAACTTGGATGGTACCAAAGACCAATATCCAAGTGTCAATAAATTTAAATCAACAACCAAAAGGTCAGATATTCTAATTGAGTGACCAACGCATAAACTGTATTATTTCAATTATATAACAAAATATAATACGGAAAATAAATAAAACAGACACCAGAATTTTGTTAATGAGGAAACCGAAAATGCATAAAAAACCCGGGACCTAGTCCAGATTAAACATACACTGTATTAAGCCGCAACAGGCACTAGCCTACTCCAAGCTAACTTCGGTCTGGACTGTAGTTGAACCCCAATAAATCTCACACTGATAAAAGGTACAATTATGCTCCTACATCTCTGATCCCAGCAGGATACTACGTACCTGATTCCCTTAGTTGATCTCACCCACAACCAAGATTTGCTACGACCCAAAGTCGAAGACTTTAATAAACAAATTTGTATCACACAAAAAAGTCTATAGTAATTGATAAATCCGTCTCCAACGAATATATCTATAAGTTTTGTTTTGTCTTTTAATAAATCAAGGTGAACATGAACCAATCAATAAAACCAGACTTATATTCCCGAAGAACATCTCAGTTTTATCAATCACCTCACAATAGTCTTAATCGACGCAGTTAAAAAAGATATTTTGGAATCACAAACGATGAGACGAAGTGTTTGTGATTAATTTTATATCTTGCCTATCGAAGATAGAAATCTCAAGCCAATTATTACAATTGTACTCTTACGATATAAACAGCAAGATCAGATCACACAACTACGATAAAAGTAGTATTTGTATGGCTTCACAACCCCAATGAAGTCTTTAAGTCGTTAACCTAGTTTTAGAAGAAAAAACTAAAATTTAAAGTAGAATCAACTCTAGCTTAGCGCAACTAGTATCACACAAAATGTGTGGGGATTAGGTTTCCCAGTTGCTAGGGTTCACCCTTATATAGTCTTCAAATCAGGGTTTGCAATCAATGTTAGCTTAGTAACAAAGAATTCAATATTCACCATTAGATGAAAACCTGATTAGATTCAAGCTAATATTTATCAACCGTTAGATCGAAAACATAGCTTGTTACACACACATGTAATGCACGTTTCTAGGCTTGTGTAACCGTACCCAAACTTGTACATTAGTTGGTTCAACAATAGTTAACCAAAAGGTTAGCCATATGATAACTTTCATATCAACCATATTCTTCTTCACCATAACTAGTCCAAATGACTCAAATGAACTAGTTAGAGAGTTGTTCAATTGCTTAGATCTTTATGTACTACACAAGACACAATCGAAGCAAAAACAATGTGATTCACTCGAATCGATTCATGAACTATAAATCCACGGTTTGCAATAACATTCCTTAGTTTATTAAGATAAGTTCACAAACATCGTTTTTAGACATAACCTACTCAAGTTCGCAGACTGGGTTCGCGGACTTAAGTTCCCGGATGGAGTTCACAAACTCCAACAGAAATTCTCGGGTCTGAGAACTATGCTTGTCCACGGACTGGGTTTGTGCACTAAGTTTGCGCACTGAAGTTCACGTACTACTCCGGTTTCACTTGATCAACAAAGTTCACAAACTTCGGTTCAAGCAATAAGGACTTACATATATATGTGTTTCCACAACAATGCTTATATCCTCTAATGGTTATATTGTCTAAACTCTCATTTCAATAATTGAAACATTCTCAGAGGGCGTTATATAGTTGTTATTCACGAAATATTTTTCGTCGGAGTAATTTCCAAAATGATTGAAACATAACATGACTTTCGTCACTAGGTAAAGATGAACTTGGCTAAAGCGAAAGATTTATAAACACATATTTCGAGAAATATATAAGCGATATATATTCAGCTCGAAATATCACATGTGTATAATCTTAGTCTATATAGTAATACGACTTTTGTCTCAAGATAGGAGATATAGTAGATAGACTTTTGAGTGATAGATAAGTTCAAGTCTCCACACACCTTTTAGTCGATGAAGATCCACTGGTTCCTTGAGTAGTCCTTCGTCTTATATGATGATCGTAATGGAGTTATTGAGCTCAACTACACTTTCTATCCTAGTCCGAGACCTTAGCTATAGTATACTAGAAATCAAGACTTTATAGTTTTGATCACTAACATTGACAAACATGCTTGAGATAGCAACGCATGTGAGTTCGACTGAGCAATGCTCTAACAATATCCCCATTTGTCAATTTTAGTGGAAAAACTATTAATACATATAGAATACAAAATATATATAAATAAACTTTGTAGCTCCTATTCCACATGTTATCTAATCTTCAACATTACTCTAAATATTCGTCACTTCCAAGTAGTCCAATGATCCCAAAGGTTGTAAGTTTAGTATCATCGTTGTTGAAAATCCATAGCTATAACAATGAGAAAACATGTGTTCTCAATCATTGTTATACAGTGTCATAGTATCATTACACAGCATCAAAGTCCAATTGCATCACAACTTTAACAACAATACTATGTTGATACACCACTCCCCCTTAGTCAATACTCCATCTCACATGGAAACCACTCCCCCTTACATAATGATCCAAAAACCATATGTATTTGTAGTATGAACTACATATTAATTCTCCCCCCTTTTTGTCAATAAAATTGGCAAAGGTACAAGAACGGGATCTTAATGAAATTTCCGTAAGAGACATTTCTTGACCAAATGTAAATGTATATCATCTTGTTTATATGCAATCATAAAGACGAAGCTAAATGCACTCATCATGGAGTTCATAAAGATACAAGATAACACCTATAATATTCCATAGCCTCACTCCCCACAAAGATTTGGCAATTAAGCACAAGTTCAAAAGAACTCTCCCCCATAAAATATCATTCCCGAAAGAACAACAAGAGCGACCTTAATTTCAAAATAAAAGAAGGATTTCTTTGGAATCAACAAATCACATACAAGTATGAATTTGAAATCCAACAAGAAATATTCAATCAAATTAACCGTAAGCGAACTATGATTAATTTGAATAAATATGCTCAACACAAGTAAACTTATGGAGACTTAGAAATCAATTAGATTAATCACAAAAGAACTCATAATTTATCTAATCGAAGAACACAACTAAACTAATCACAAAATTAATCAATTTAATTGGCCATGCTCAACACAAAGCATCTCATGGAACAACAACTATGTCAAAACAATGACTCAGTTGATAAATCTCAACATAAGACACCTTATGGAACAACACAATATTTACACAAAAATTATGGATCGGAGATTGACCTTATATAGTGGGATAACCAAGGATTCATTCTATTTCCTATCACCATTTTCACAATGATATATAATAGAATAATCCTTGAATCACAAAATATTTTAACCTATCTTACATCAAAAATTGACAATATAGGCTTAACTTTTGTGTTTGTCAAAAGTCTATTCATTCTTTTATCAATACTTTGCATATTAATTCACGAACGACTTTACTTATGACAAAATATGGGACAATTAAGTTCACGGATGTAAACATACATATCCCATAACAGTATTGCAATATATAAAACCGTAAAGATTAATACTGCAATAATCATCTTCCAAATCAACTTTATAATAAATATAAAAACATTGCAAGATGAAAACGTTGGACATAGCTATGTGAAATCACATCAATTGCTTTTCCAAACTCTAGTAATCCTTCTCAAAAACAAGAATAAATTCTCATAAGAAGTTTCCTATGCATCAAGACAAACTCGTAATGCACATACAAGATGATTTGTCCTTACAGGTTAGAATCAATATTTTTCTCATGGATTTACACCAATAATAGCTACCAAAGGCGTATAAAAATATTTTCCAACAATATTCTTTTAAAATCTACAAATTATCTTAGAAGAGTAGTACTCCTCCAAGTGCCCAAGTTTAAGAGAAGTGGAACAAGTGCAACGAAACGGAGCAAAATACTCAAAAACAAGAGACAGGACAAATACCAATCTTAACTTATCCAAATTCAAGGATTCTCATCTCCATTTTGAATAGAATTCAAAAAATAAGAGAGTTTAAAAAGAATGAGGTCAATCCGAGTTCGGACGAAGAAGTTACGGCCAAAACAAGTTTACCGAGTATCGACGTCAAGTATGCATACGAGTTTGCAAACGAATTTCCGTATCCTAGAGCAGTATGCAGACGGGGTTTGTGAACTTAAGCCCATGGATTTTGGTTTTGAATGATGTTACGCATACTTGGTATGTGTACCATGAAGTCCAATCATCCCGAACTAATGTTTTCAAACCTAAACATTTAAGAACCTTAAACACGGATCAAGTTAGGTAGAAATGAACGATAATCAAGGCCTACTATGAGAAGTTTATGAAACCTGCTACTCGTTCAACTCTTCAATTACTCACAGATGAAGTAAGAAATATTTTCTTTATAAATCTTAATAATATATTGTTGCCTCTATTTCTTATCTTTATCTGTGCTCGCAGGTAATTGAAGAATTAGAACCAATAGAACTACAAACCAAGGTAAGATCTTCAAATGATCGCAAGGGGAGATCCAATGCCCCTCTCTAAGGGAAGCCTACTGCTCCTCGCAGTGATGAATTTGACGATCCTCCCTTAAAGAGTAGAAAAAACTAACTCCCATCTTCTTCAATTCCTCAAACTATTCCAGAAAATTTAAGTGTTGATTTTGATAAGGACAACGATGATGATAATTTCGGCGTTTATAATGATGTTCCTTCCACAAGGATTCTTCTTCTTCTGATTCTGCAATGGCTCAACTATCCAATTTTTTTGGCAATAATACATTTGGTATCACAAATGAGTATGGAGATGAAGTTATTAATGGAATATCCCAGTCCCTCGCCAAAGTCTGCGATGCTCTCATATTAGATGATAGTGATTCCCTTCATGGGTTTCAAGATTGCTGACTCCAAGTATCCTGAATTGGCTTGGTAGCCTGATATGTTTCTACTTGCTCATATTTTTTATGTATCTATTGATATTTTTGCCAGATCTTGACTTATATAGTTCTATCGCAGGTTGGAAGATCTGCTTTTGTTGTTGCTTCTGATTTAGACAATAGACGTGCATTTTCTCAACAGAAGAATGTTGTTCTTCGACAAAAGAATGAAAAACTAAAATCTGAATTTACTAATATTCGCGAGAAGAATAAACAAATGGAAGATGAACTTGCTAGTCATCGCGAGAAGAATAAAGAACTTGAGAACAATCTTTCTAAACAATCGCTCAAAGTATCCAATCTTGATATCGGTAACAAACAACTCTTAGGTATGATAACCTTCTTCTTTTCCTTCATAATTTTATATTTCACTATTCTTTCTTACTTGATTTATCATTCTCGCAGACGTTTATGGTCTCACTGATGAGGCTTTAACCATTCGCTCTTTTCCTGAACCAATTGACAATGATACTCTTCTAGAACTTCTTAATAATTCTTTAAATAACCCTTCCAATATTAATTCCCTTTCCATAGATGAACTCAGATCTAAGTTTCGCCTCTTAGAAATTGACTACAGATCTTGTTTAGATATAACTCATAGACTCAAACAACTTTATCATAATTCCAAAGTTGAGATTAAAACTTTAAAGGCCAAAAACAAAGATCTCTCAAAAGACAAAGACCGTATATCTAGACAAGGAGCTGAAACCTTAGCAAATTTCCATAAGACCATTCTTGAAGTTCAAATTGAAAGGGATGGGCTTATCCGCGAGAAGGAAGGTTTTCTTGTGAGGGAAACTCAAGTTCACTCTCGTCATATTATTAATAGTGATGATGAATTTTCTTGGGCTGCGATGGTTCTTGATAATGCCATAAATAATTTAGGTGTAGATGTTAGTCTTTATGCTGATCAAGCATCTTTAATTAAAGACATGATTTCTGAAAGAGAAGGTTATCACTCTTATGATTTCACTAATTTATTATCTGATTGAATCATCCTTATATGTATTAACTTTGTTATCATTTGCACGCAGCATCCGAAAAGAACTATCGTAAAAGATTTGATGAGCTAGAATAAGAGAAAAGCCAACTCGCTAGAAATCTATCTTCTCGCGATGAAAAGTATTCTAGATTGAAGGAAAAATTGAAAATCTCATCTTCGAATTTTAGTAACGCCCTTATCCGTGTTCGTAATAACGCCATTAAACTAGTCTGTGATGATCATGGTATTATTCATTCTACATATCCCGATCTCGCAAAGGAAATTCCAGCTGATTCACCAAATCTAGTTATCTCTGATAGCGAAGCTGAGGAATCTAGCGAAGATAAAGATGACAATAATAATGGTAATGAAGAAAAATCTGGCGAGGAAGAGAAATATGACGAAGATAGAGATAATAATGATAATGATGAAGAAGAGAAATATGGTAATGAGGAGAAATCTGAAGAAGAAGAGAAATCTGATGAAGGTGGTGATGGATCTACTTAGTTTTATTTCTTCTTTTTTCTTCCTTGTAAATTTTGTACATTTATTTTCTGCTTCTCATAATATTGCTGCGAGTTTCTCCAACTTGATGTGCAAATTTCTTTTGCTTTTATCTGTACGAATTAGAAAATAATTATTTTTCTGCAACTTAATCAATCAACCCAATTATTATCCTTTAATTATCTGTTAAATGTATCATTTAATAATATCTATGCAATTTTATCATATGATGGATGAGTAATAATTTCATCATTCTATGCATTCCCATACTTGCCTCTATTATTCATCTGCAATATGAAAAAATTGAATATAAATTAGATATTAGTTGTAAATCAAATTAAATTTGCCTCAATATTGGCGATGTTATCGCTAGCAATAATCTCATAACTTTATGATATATGCATAAAATCGCAAATCTCATAAATTCTGCGAGTATTATCGCAATAATCTTATGGTCTTATCATGCCTTCCTAATTAAAGGTCTTATTTTGCCACATTTTTTCTTTCTGCGATAAAATTGTAGGACGTCTTTACATTTGCATGTATTGGCCCATTGATTTTGTCTTATCAATATTTTTTTCAACATATCTGCGACAATATTATAAGTATAAACTCTCTTGCAAGAATTAAACCTTATGACATTGCCATCTTGCGATGAAATCGCAGGGCGTCTTTACACTTTCATGTAAAAACCCATTGATATCATCTTAAATTTTCTCTTTTGGCTTGTTTCCTCTGTATAATTTTCGTCACGCGACAATATGACAGGCCTAAATGTTCTTGCAATCATAAAGCCCCATGACATTGCCGTCTTTAGACACTTATCAACTCCCTAACGGAGGGTGCCGCCCTTATCTTCCCCCTGATTTCCCCTTCAAGGAGGGCACATCGGACATACAAGACTAGCTCCTCCCATCCATATTTGCCAACAACCAGTTGTTTTTGCAGCCTCTTGTCCTTTATGCCTATATGGATTATAGTTACAAGACTGCACCCTAAGTGGGGTTTTCTTCAGGCCAAGTGCATCATAGCCAAGACTTACCAAGAATGTCCAGGGTAGTTTCGTATGCCCCGGGCACCCTTGGCTCAACCGTGTACCTCGGCGCCTTGGTCATACTTTGCACTTCTTAGAAGAGATTCTCAGTCGTCCAACCAGGGTATAACCTTATATAGTTGGAAATCTAAGATCTCTCTCCTGGATAGGTTTTCTTTAACCCCAACATCTGCATGACTCAGGTTAAAGCAGTAGTATAACCTTATCCCTGAGTCATGTAAAGAGATACCCCCTTATATGACGCACTATTAAGTCTTACATTTGCCTCTTGCGAAATTGTATCCGCGAACTAAGGTGCAGCCATAAAGGTTCGTCCCATTTTATTAATCTCTGCGAAATTTTATTCGCGCTTCTTGGGAGTATTGTAACTCTGATAAAATTTCATTTCTTTGATCTTCTTGTAGAATTTTGAAATTCTTTCAAACAAAGTACTCTTTTCATTTGCATTTTCTTCAAACAAATTATGTGTAAGCTTCTTTAAATTTCATTATTTTACCTTTCTACTTGCTATTTTCTGGTTCTGCTTTTCTGTTACGTTTTGCTATTTTTTATTTATCTGCAAGATGCTTGCCATCAACTTCCTCTCGCTTATATACTGTATCAATCTTCAATCTTTCACATCTCTGTCGTTGCTTGATGTTCATGTACTTCCAATTGCTATTCTTCTCAGCTCTTTCCTCAAAAGATTTTATATCAATCTCATAACATTTTTTGCTTTCTCCCCAATCTCCTTTAATAACTCCAACACCATTAGGATGAGGAAATTTAATACACTGGTGAAAAGTAGATGCTACACCTAATATCCCATGTAGCCAAGGTCGACCAATCAGAGCATTATAAGGTGATTCAATGTCCATAACACATAACAATATCTTTGAAGATATTCTTTTTAATGGAATCCGCATTGCAATTTCCCCTTTTGGTTTGTTAGTTGTTCCATTAAAGCCATGGATTTTATATGTTGATGGTGTTAGATCTTCGTCTCTTCCACCCATGGTTTTGTAGGTATGATACAATAAGATGTCGACTGAACTGCCTGTGTCTATTAGAACTCTATTGATAGCCCAAGAATCTTCATTTTCATCATTATTTTCTTCATCCTCTTCTTCTACTTTCTTTGGATTTATTTCTAACCTTACCCATAATGGGTTATCATGCTGCTCTCCAGGCTCTTGTACTTCTTGTGCAGTGAAAGATATAGTTTGTTTTTGCCATTCTTCTAATGGTGAGGCTCTCGCAATATTCATTATCTCTCTTCCATATGTGTCTCTCGCGAAGACTCTGCTTAGAACATTATCATGGAAATCCTCAATAGTTCTGTGTGAATGTACAATGGAATTACAAAACAAATTCTTTGCTTTAGCCCCAACTTCTATTACGAATGTTTCTGCTCCTTTTACAGTATTTACCCTGTGAACTTCTGGTGCTGGAGGTAATCGCTGAGATTGTGGATGTCCTACTAAAAAGTGGTTTATCTTTCCTCGGCCAATCATCCTTAAAATTATTCTCTTTACATTCTTACAATCATTTATTGTGTGACCATGAAAGTGATGATAAGGACAAAATTATTGACTCCAATCATTTGGATGCGGCTCCTTTCCCATATTCCATGGGGATGGTATATTTTCCATCAAAATGATTGCTTCCCAAAAAAAAATTATACTAGCATTTAGGGGTGGCATCTTGATTTCTTCCCATACTATCTTCTGATTACCTTGCCCCCTAAAGTCATTTTGCCTTTGCCCACCATAGGTTTCTTGAGGATGATCAAGCCTTTGAATCTTACTATTTCCGCCGCGATTGTAATAATTTTTCTCCCTTTCATACTCTTATTGATCTCGACTGCCCATCGCTACTAACTTCTGCTGATTATCAATCGCTACTTTCTCTTGTTGTGCCTGCGAGGTGCTCGCCACATTGTTAATCATTTTAGGAAGTAAACTTCCATTTGCCGCTACTGAGCTGGTGTTTGCGATTGGATATGATTCCATTTTATTTTGTTTCTCCTCCAAAGCAATGTATTCTTCTTGCAGTTCTCGTAGCTCAGTCATATTGGTTGTATTCTTGATTCTGAAAATTTGTATGTACAACAGATTGGTCGCGAACATTGCATTGATAAAAGACAAGATAAGATATCTCTTGTCTACTCTTCCTGCCATCTCGCTGCACATTGTCTTCCATCTTATGGTTAAATGTTTCAGACTCTCGCCAACCCTCTTCTTTAACCCAAACACATCTTCAATACCTGGCAGTGATGAATTGTTACTTATATATGCTCCCAGAAATGTAGCTTGCAAATGATCAAAAGAAGTTATAGTATTTTTTGGAAATCCTTCAAACCATTTTAGCGCCTCGTCGGTTAAGCTGGATGCAAAATATTTGCATAATAAAGCATCATGGTTTTCCCATTGTAGCATACATCTAACATAAGCCTTAACATGTTGTACGGCACAGGTATTCCCATCAAAAATGCTGGCTAAAGATGGGTAAGTTGCACTTTGGAGGTATTCCTCTTAACTGTACTTCTTGAGTGAATGGAGTTCTCGCAGCTTCTTCAATAGCTTCATCAAGTTGCCTTCTACCTCATTCTCTTCTGTTATTTATTATTCCCCTCATCTCTGCTAATTCTCTTAAAATTTGGTCATTCGCCGTTGAACTTGGTTCCATCGGTCTTTTCAATGCAGCTTCCATTCTCATGCGTTCATGCACTTCTTGTCTTGCGAGATTTTGTGTATCTTCAACTACATCCACATTCCTTTTTCTGCAATCTTCTGTTTCACCTTCTTCTTGCAATCGCAACTGATTATACTGTCTATTTCTTCTCTGCGAATTTCTTCATTTCTCTTCGCTGTCCTTCTAATCTCCTTTGTATTCTATCATACTCTTCCTGAATATTATTATTATGGTGATTTTGCGTATGTCTCCTTTCTCGATTCTTATGGTTATTTTGTCGTATTGCCTCTTGGAATTCTTGTTCTTCTATTTTTTCTCTTAACCTTTCTCTCTCGCAAGCTAGGCGTGCTTGTTCAGCATAATGCCTCTCAATTTCATCCTCAATTATTTTCCAGTTTCTTTGAATCTCTCGCCCATTAATATTCTTCTACCTTCTTCTCGATTTTCTTCATCATTTTGATTATTTCTATCCTCTTGATTTCTATTATTGCGTCTATCTTCCATAGTTTCACCACGCGGATCATAGCGATCTTCAATTACCTCCTCTTCTCTATGACGTTGCTCGTTATTTGGATTTTGTCTTTCTTCTTGAGTATTTTCTCTAGCATTTCTCATTGGGGAATTTCGTCTCGGATCTTCTCTAAATGACCTTGAATTCGATCTAACAGTACTTCTTGATCTTATACTTTGCAATCTCAAATTCTCCATTTTCAACTCATGATTTTGTCTTGTTAAATTTGCACGTTCTTCCGTCTCTAATCTTCTTTCCTCTTTTATTCTCTGTCTTAAATCATCTGATGTTTCATCTTCGCCTTCTCCATGAATTAATCCTTCAACCACTCCTTGATTTCTTTTTTCTCTTCTTCCGTCTCTTAATTGTTGATCTTCTACATCTTCCATCGAATCCGATCTCCAAGTATGCACACTCACTCTATCATAATCCACATTTCTATCTTGTATCGGTGTTTGTTGATTCGGTTGTGGAATTTGATTTTCTCCTTCAATCCTTGTTCTATTTCTTCTTGTTCTTATCCTTGAAGATTATCCTAATTCATTTGTTTCTCCACCTGCAAGTCTTTTACTCCTCCTCGCAGTTGTTGGTGGTTCTGATGTATTTCTTCTTCTTCTTATAGCCATTTCTTCAACCCTAACAATTTCTTCAAATATTCAAGTTGTAATTAGAGATTTCTTAGCTTGATTATCCCTGTTTAGGGCGCCAAAATGCAGTTGCAGGAAATCCTACACTACACCCTTGTTATGAATTTGTAATAACCAACTCAAATTTGAAGATTAAGAACGACACTTTATTATTTGATTTTCAGAAATGTTTACAGGAAATGTAAGAATTCAAGAATACAACTTTTCTCTTGAAGTTTCTCTTTCCTCAAGACTTTCTCAACACTCAAAAATACATCATCATTTTCTGGACATATTGGGTATCTATTTATAGGGTAGTTACATAATGGATGACAGCTAAGTTTTCCTCTTTTTTCGGATTTGTTCTGTGATTGTACCACGATAGTCATAATGTTCATTCTCGCAAGCTTTGTAACCATCGCGGGATAAACATGCTTTTCTTATGTTTTCTTCAATCTTCAGCTATTACGTCACTCTTTTGACTGCTTTTGTGACACTCGCAAAGTGTTGTTAAAAAGCTTGCGGTGATACTTGCTGAGAAGTGTTGTAGCGATATTCTGGTCCTACAGGGTTTGTTGAAAATATCCAACATTCTCCCCTTATTTTCAAAAACCAAAACAAAGTATAATTTTTTTTGAAATTGGAGTGGCTGCATCACTCAAGTGACTGCCTACATACCCGAGTGGGATCAAGCCAACTTAGTTTAAGATAATTTGAGACAAAGCATCATCGTGGAAACCAATACATAAATGATAGGTACCTTTTGGGTTTGAACCTTCACATAGTGTAAGATATTCAAAGCTTTATCGAGGTCCTATGGTGAATTTAATCTTGAACCAAGTACCCTTTGTGATAAAACCGGAACCTCCACACATATTGATTTCATAGAATAGTGTGGTCTGTAGCCCACACATTAATGTCCATATGCTTTCTCCTGGATTCAAAAGTCTTTTTTTTCTGAGAACTGTCTTTTTCTCATAGGAAATGACATAATTTCCATTATTCATATAGGTAAGTCTCGAAGGTGTTTATGCGATACACTTTGTGATGAAAAATTAGACATATTAAGGAATTTTATCCATCCCTAAGATTATGAAGAATCACTACACTAGAAGGACACTGGGAAGTTTTAGTTTAGTGTACCATAATCACGTTAATAACTTGTTGGTACCACATTGAACTTAGTTTATCTTGTTCAAAACATAAGTTGGGTTTCCATTATTGGTGATCAAACTTCATTCACCGACATGAGTCCCGTCTCCTTACACTTTATTGAAAACACTTCCTTTGGTAGACACTTAGTAAAAGGATCTGCCAAGTTTTTATTTTATTCAATATAGTTCACTGCAACTACTCCCCTTTTGAGTTATTGACTTACAATTTGATGTCTGAGACTAGCATGTATTGACTTTCCATTATAAGTCTCATTTGAAACCTTATAGATTTTAGCCCGATTATCACAGTTAATCATAACTGATGAAGTTGGCTTCTTCCATAATGGTATCTACAATAGTAAGTTTATAAATCATTCTGCCTCCTTACACGCATTTGTAAGCCCCATAGATCCCCCGACTTGACCGGTCAAGTCGATCACCAAACTCTGTTGTAACGCCTATAATTTTAGGGTTTGTTAAAAATATCCAATAGCATTTGCCCAGGAATTCATGGACTCGACTTGGATTAGCCTTATTTTTACATTTGGGCGCTCGGACCATTTATTAATGGCTTGGATGCGGATGATATTTTTGACGGATTACAGATTAGACCCGCATGCAATCTTGAAAATCATTGGACATCCACACCCATTTACGGTATGGTATACACTAATTAATTATTTCAATATGCTATGTTTTATCTCGAGAAACTTTTTCAGGGCGGTCATGTCATGATGACATCTTTTTCTTGTGACAAAACAGTAACATGGTGTTATCCTGTTTAAGCATATATTGGCTAATTCTTCGTTCTGGAATGACCTGGGTATTCTTGTTTTACAGGTATGGATTGTGGAAGTCATTGTTGTTGCTTTTATACTTTTATCATAAATATTAATTATAAAATAAATCCATTGCATTATCCGCATCCAATCCAACCATCCGTACATTCGTTGAATTTAAAATCTGTAATGGATTGTATCGGATGCAGATAAGGTGAAAATCAACCCATAATTTCCCATCCACACCCCTAAGATGTGATATAAATAAATAGAGGGTTACTATAAGATACGAGGTAAAATGGTTGGGTTATTACAAAAGTTTAATATTTTTAAGAAGTCTAAAACCAGGGTTGCCTGATACATGTCGTGAGTGCAATCAAATTAATAATCTTATTTCCACAAAATTAACTGGTAATATAATGGAAGTAAGGATCGTTCCCATGAAGAGAAGTGAGTTTTAGTTATCAAAGTGTCACAAAGGGGGGTTTTGTTTTAGATTGTGAACAAAATAAATAATCAAAGCAAATAAAGTTGCATTGTAATCAATAGAGAGAGATATGATCGAGGAATCCTTTTTCGCTAATAAATCGTCAATGAGTTATTATAATTACATACTTGTCGTTAATCATAGATTATCACCAACCGTAGAATAACAGCTAGCTCAGTGCTATCCCCAAAACTCCTTATGCCACGGATACGGAAGCTCTCCAATATCAGATTCTATTCAACTGAACCACTAAGTATTAGCTCACTCAAGGTGTAATCCAATCGAACGCTTTAAGCTTTGTGAATTAGTTTAATCCTAGTAGTTAAACTCTTAGCTCAAGGTCCACTTTCTAGTGTTGTTTATACACACAATCGCTCAACATAATCCCTCTATAAGGTCTTGTGTTTTCTACTTGTGTAAAGGTTATTCGATTATTACTTATCTCCTAACTCAATACTAGCAATAGATTAAACCAATAAATCAATCCAGTTGGCCACCTAGACAATCTATCAATCAATCATAAATATTCAAATAGTATAAACAAACGCTAATCATATGAATAACTTCAAAGTAGATTAATATAATAACACAAATATTGTTTACAACTTAGAATTCATCCTCAATCAATAGGTGTTTATCTACTCATGGATGTAGAAACATCCATGATATACATATGAGAAAAGTAAAGAGATAACGTTACGATTGATAATCCCTTCGTATTATGTTTCTTCTCTACAAACCCTAAAAATTTCGTGACCTAATGATTTGATATCCTTTTACATAACCTAATACCTTTTTATAGGTTTACATTGCTTGGCCTTCACATATTTAGTTTGGTTCAAGAACCCGACACAAAATAACGAAATAACGTTCCCAAACGTGCCCTTAAGTCTTCCAAGGTGTGAATACATGTTTCCCATTTGCTAAGTTCGCGAACCCAGTCTGCAAACTTCAAATTCCAGCAAAAATTTTCGGAATTAATTCTGCGAACTCGGTATGCAAACCTAGTTCGCGGACTTTACTGTCTTCGGTATTCAATAGAAACTGTTTTGGCCACAACTTCTTCATCCGAACTCGGAATGACCTCATTATTTTTGAATTCTTTTATCTTTAAATTCTATTAAATATAGTGATGATAAATACTTAGTTTGAATGAGTTAAGATTGGTATTTGTCCCTTCTCTTGATTTTGAGCGTTTTGCTCCTTTTCGTCGTTTTTCTTCCACTTCTCTTGGACTTTGACACTTAGATTCTTGGAATACTTCTCTTCATAGATCTTTTCAGAACTTTGTAGCTCCTTTTGGATGATTCACCTATTATAGGCAAATAAGAGAAAACAAGAGTAATAATACGAAAATATGTAAGAATAATAGCAAAAACAAGAGTAATAATACGAAAATATGCTACCCTTCGCTCCGGTAAGCATAATTCGGGTGTAATCTTATTCATCCCAGTCAATTTGGATTTTTGAAATAGTTTAGTTATGGACATATTTGGGTGCGGTATCTTTTGGATTTGTCGTTAGGATAGTTGCATACCAGTTTTGTTATTTGGGAAAATTGAAAAACTAGCATACTATTAAAGCGGCGATATGTAATACTATTAACTATTCAGATAAAAATTCCACATTATTTAACTCATACACAATACACAATCGGCTAGGTTTATAATCAAAACCTAATTGATAGTGATTGTCTTATATACATATGAATGAGGGCACTGACCAAGTACACCACCAATGTTTTAGTTCAACCATGAATGTGACACTCCTAAGCAATCTTATTCTTATGCGAAAAGAGAAGATCATAGACTAGATAATGAGATTAGCAACCCATTGCGTTTTGAAAAAAAGGTGGGTACCAAGTACAACGCAAACTTTTTTTTTTTGGATAATCTTAATCAAGATCCCAATCAATAAAGGGTGAATAGTTGACGTACAACTTGAAATTAATTTAATTGTATCAATCAAATAAATATAATGGAGAATTAAAAGTAAGTCAACACAACAAGAAGTTTGTTAACTAGAAGAATTGTAATTGTGGAAAAACTCCGAGACGTTGTTCAATTTGAACACACACCGATATGAGATTTATTTTTCTATGTGATTGATTTTTTTCATTCCTTATATGATAGTTATCAATGTTGGCAATGGGATTTCATAATAATTTTTGCTGAATTATAATAATTTGTTAGCATTTTATTTTTAAAAAAAAATTTTGGGGAAGAAGATAAACATCAGTAGTAATTTGAGACTCGCTATCACAACTCGGTCCTAGGAAGCAAGATTATTCAGGGGTTTACTTATCTTTTACTATGGTAGAATAACTTTCACTTATGCATTAATATCCTTTAGCCGGTTTTTGAGGAAAAACAAATGGGACAGAAAAGTCAAAATAGCGGCATTTTATTAGTTCTAGAATAAACGGTGGCACTTTCTTAAATATGAAATTGGATGTGTGACACTTGGTCAAAATCCCCTGTAATGATTCCAATCTCTCCGAAACTCCAAGATATTCTTCAATTTCACAGTCGATTGTGTAGAATCAAGTGAGGTATTTAATGGACCTAGCCGATTTTGGTTAATATAAAGTTATACAAACTTATGATATTTGAATTTTAAATTTTTAACTATGAATTTTCAAGTAGCAAAAATGGTATTCGAGCTTATTTAGACATGTACAACACTAAATGCTTTAAATGCATTCCTCATTTTATTCTTCATTAGCCTCCTAAGAATCTTCATTTTGGTAAGAGGAAGAAAATCATGATTTAAACGAATCACTTATTATAATTTTTAGAGAACTGCTCGGTCGAACTCACAAGTTTTTCCGTCTCAAGCTTGTTGTCAATGTTAGTTGAAAAAAACAATATCTTGATTTTTAGTCTACCAAGTCAAGTCTCAAACTAGGGTATAAAAGTTGGTAGTTGAGTATCAGACATCACCCTCGAAGACTGAAGATCAAAGAAGACATTTGGAGAACTTCATCAACAAGGTATGTGAAGACTAAACCATTTTATTTACTCACAAGCTTTACCATTTTATATTTATGAGACCATGTCGTATGACTTTTAGTAGATTACAACGAATAAGAAATTTGAGTCAAGCTTGTCTTGTGAAACATCTCGAAATATGATTCAAGGATGTTCATTGGTCCTAAGAAATCTTAGTTTGAAATAATTTTATTGTTCAAAGAACTAATTTTGTGTTATATAGATTATGGATGCACATAACCAATCCAACTCGATAGGCCGACCCGAAACCGGCTCAAAAAAACCGAGCCATGAACTAAACCATTGATCAAACAGTTGACAATAGTTTTCAATTTTAAAAACTACTAAATTTACGGCACTTATCGGTGGTTGCTTCATCACCGACCGCTCGAATCGAAACTGAAATCTCAACTGTTGGATAATAAAGGAGTAGTAAGCCTAGTTAGTATATTGGTGTTCTTTTAATATTTTGTTTATTTTCATCAGTGCCTCTCCTTTCTTCCCTTCCTTATCTATCTCTCCCTCTCCACCCTTCCCTCTTTCTCTTTCTAATTGGTTGTACACACCTATATTCTAATTTATGTTCTTAAAACTTGCGAATCAAATAAGCAGGAGCCTCAAGGTTGTCTAATGTTGCTTATATAAACTTGAACTCGTCAAGATGTCTATTACATCAAGATTTAAAAGGATAAATATCAATTGTCCTCGTCGTCGATTACGTTATCACCTATATTGTTTTATCAAGTGTGTGTTCGAATTGGAATTCATGTATATTCTATTCTTATGTGATATATAATATATCTATATGATTCTATGTGCTTAAATCTCTAAACTAAGAATTATGATATATTTGGGTCGGAAACAAATAAACATGGTTAATGAAGCTCAAATTTGTAGTATTTTAGTATTAGTAGAATAAATTTTTACAAGAATTTTTTTGAAACTTCTTGATTTTTTGCGGTTTACGGAAACCGACCAAACCGAAACGATTGAATAAATTGGTTTAAACGGTTTTTAATTCTAAAAACCGACAAGGTGCGGTTCAGTGATTGGTTTTGTTAAAAACCGCACCGAACTGACCGATATGCACCCTTAATATGGATCATTTGAAGATTTCCCATGCAATGATGTTTGTATGTATAACATTTGGGAAGGTTTCAAACATCGAAGAGAGAAATTCAGAGCTATTGTAATTTGGACTCAGGATAGGTTGGCAAACCATCTCGCAAACCATAGATATCTAAGTTTTTGGAATACAAGAGGTTGGCGAACCATTTGGCAAAACGGTAAAGTTCATAATGGGTCAGTTCACCAACCCAGTTCACAAACTGTGGTGATCTGAAATTGGTGAAATGCTGACATTTGGCGAACCCAATTCATGAACCGTTATCATCTGAGTTCACGAGTCGCTGAATGGTTGACGAATCGTTTCACCAACGGTCCTAGTGAATATTTAGCAGATCTCAAAGACTTATTATTATTTTTAAATATGTTTAGCATTGCTATGATTCTCATAAACACCTCTAAGATATCTATGGTCACTATAACACCTTGTGTATGCACATCTTGATTATAATCTTTAGTGTTTAAATGAACACGGTATTGCTTATTAGTTAGAAAGGAATATTTTCCAAGAAATATCATTATACACGGTTGACGTACCCGGACCATACCACTATGTATTATCTTCTATGTGATTTCAAGACAAATTTCTCACATGCTTACTTGAAACCTTAATTAGAGTTTCAGCTAAACAGAGAAAGAGTCTGCTTGAATCTCAAGTTATCTTAGCTTGAATTCCAAGCAACCCTTAGTCTTGAATATCTATAAACAAAGATACTCATTTAACTGGGAAATTCAGTCCATGACATTTTGTGTCAGAGTTGATTGCTAGAGTCATCCTCTATTGACCCAGGTTTCCTCCGAGAAACATAATTAGGTCTACGACTTGAAGACTTCACTTGGGAATTCGTGAATCCAGGTACGACTATCTTTACCTTGATAGTTTGTGTATCCTGATCTTGCTTATCTTTTATCGAGGTTTTCATAATCTCTTTCACGCAAGATAAGTAGGAATCACAAAGTTTTATTCGTCTCAGACTTTGTGATTCCTCAAGATAAATATCTGAAAACTTTTATTAATTGATTAGTTCGCGATTGTTGTTGAGAGGTTGTTAAGAATCCAGGTTTCTCAACTGACTGAGTGTAAGTATTCCGAATTTGTGAGGTTTTCTAGCTTTATCTATTGGAAACAGATTTCCAAGTCATGATCTTTGATCTGAAGGGAAATCAAATAAGTTTATCTATTTGAGGCAGATTGGTATCAAAAATCTTCACTTAGGTTGAAGCAACTCTTAGGCTGTAAATGACGTCATCTAAGGAAATCAATTGTATAGAGCCTTGCGAGATTCAACAGACGTAAGGAGCGTGACTGTAACTGAGTCGCTTGGAGGATAAATTTGGTATCAACTAAATTCTAGTCATAAGTCTCATAGTAGGCTAGTGTCTGTAACATCTTAATACAGATTGGCGTTCAAATTCGGATGAGGTCCCGAGGTTTTTCTGCAGTTGTCGTTTCCTCGTTAACAAGGATGTTTTGTGTTTTTCCTTTTCCTTTTCCGCATTATATTGTTTATCTTTATAATATGATTTACACATATTCAATTCTAGTAGATACATCCATATAATTAAGATCAATTACAAGACTCGTTTATTGTAGAATTCGTCTCTTGAAAAGATAGATAACAAGTTTCATACAAGTTGCGAACGAACAATTTGGTGGTATACTTGGTACCCTCTCCTTTTTCAATAATCTATTGTTTTAACTCTAATCTATTACTTTGACCCCACTAATTAATTGATTAAAATGGCCTAATCCAGTATAGATTAGGCCGGCTAATCCGTTGATTGAAATGACCTAATTCAATATAAATTAAAATGGCCTAATCCACTAATAAAATGACTAATTTTCCATTTAATTACATAACTATTACATTAAAGGGAAACTTAGTCATTTGATAATCACTAGCTACACTCAATGGCCTAATCCTTTGGAAGGACTAGTTCCATCAAAGTGAAATGGTCTGTCAGTGAAGTAGTCTTAGGACGAAATCAAATTAAAAAGAATAGAACCATTTTTTGGGCACCACTCCTTTTTTGAGGGGGACCATGATTACTAAGGCTATCTTGGTTACACTTATAAGGGGTGTCCTAAAGTGCGGAATTGACTAACCTACCATTTACCTATTCTAAATCAATAACAAAATCAAAATCATACCCATCATCTAGGTGAAATTCTTTGAAACAAAAAATTCCCATCCTCTTCTCTTATTCTCTCTTTCAACCATTACTCGTCGTCGCTGATTTCCTGAATTTGAATATTTTTTCTAATATTCTTCTCTTTTTCCCACAAACCCATTACTTTTAATTCATTTTTGGTTATAAAACTTGAGTAGTAATCATCAAAATATGGTGAAGATGGAAGATACAGATAGTAGTTTGGTTCAGAGACTTATTAGAAAATCCTAGTTTTACTAATCAGATTTTTGTAAATGAAGAACACGAAGAACACTCCGGTTAAGAAAAAAATTCCTTACAGAACTATTGAGTTCTATTGGCTAACAAACTTTTTTTCTTAACCGAACTCCTCTCTTATAGGCAAATGTTGGGTTCAGTTGGGTCACACATTTTTTTCTCTCTTAACCGAACTCCTCTCTGATAAGCAATTGTTGAGTTCGGTTAAGTCGATATTTTTTTTACAAAAGCTGAACAGAAAGGTCAACTATATAGACAACTCTACGAACACATCGAACAAATATCTTCTAGAATTCGGCGCGGAAAAGGTTGTCGAACTTAATACTCAGGTGGTGAAAACTCCATTAAAGCTAAGTTCGGATACCTGCGTTAAATGAAAAATTAGCCGAAGTATGCTTACAAATAAGTTCGGATACCTGTTCTTCAGATATTGTATCCGTACGTTTTTAACCTAACCGAAATCAATTTGTAAATTTTTAATTTTTAGGAATGTTTTGAACAATTCAAGCGTCATTAACTAAATTTGAAGTATCATTGAGTACCCAAAACATCATACACTGGTTGTTGCTCGTAAAAAAAAGATCTATTTTTTTTCCCAAAACCCTCTTGTTATTCTTCTCCCTCTCAATAATTCTTCTTTTAAACAAAAATCAACTTATTGATTTAATATCAATAATCACTAATTAGCTTACCTTAACTTACTAATCATTACACTACCTTAATTAGAAAGGATAAATTTGGCATTAAGGTAAATATTTTATTTTACTTTACTTCCAAATGACCTACTAAAAAGAAAATCATGATCCCCATTCAAAAAGGAATGGTTCCCGAAAAATGGTTCAAAGAATAATGTAAATTGATTGCGCTTCAACCCAGTGCTCTTTTATCCCGGAAATCAAGATATTTAATCACACAACAAGAAAAATAGAGTATAAACTTGTAAGATTTGTATGAGAAGTTGCATTGATCCAACCGAATCATCTCTAGTCATCAGTTCCTCACTAAAGAACTGTCTGTAACCCAATTTAGGCCTCACCTGTAATGATCCTCAAGCTCGTCAACGATATTAGACCAGTCAAGAGACGTCTTAGCCGTTTATTACTCGATTAGTGTAACTCGGATGTTAATTATTATGAATTAATCTAACAAAGATCTAGATATGAAACTAGTACCATCGGTTAGATCTCAAAAAGTTATGCAGAATGGACTACTCGAACGTGTTAATCGGATACTGGACGAAGGAGATATCTATGAAGGGCAAAATAGCCTTTTTGATTTGGACAAACCCTGACTACCCATATATTAATTGGAAGGGTTCCTTTATCATTTGTCGGTTGTCTTATCCCAGACCGAGAAGATAACTCGATCTATTTTCTTCTCTTCTTCATTTTATCTTCTTTCTCTTTCTTCGTCTGTCTTCTTCTCTCTTCTCTGTTCTTCTTCTTCTATTAAAAATCGAGATATGAATTTGAGGTATTTCCTGAAAGAGTAATTTTCTAAGGAATGGAAGATTAAGTAGAAGATGATGAAGTTGATGTTATTGAACTCGGGAGGAGAATGAGATGATGCGGTTATAATTGGAATTACAGTTTGAGAACGAATTTGAGTTCTCAGGTGAATTCGTGGGTTGTTTGGGCTGACATTAGATGAAGAACGAATGGATCGAAATTTAATTAAAGTTTTGTAGTTATTTGGAGATAATTTGAGAAATTAGGGTTTCATAAGAATTACAAAGAAGAATTCAGAGATGAAATTGATATTATAGAAGGATGATTAGGGGTGGGTTTTGATCAGGTATGAGATTTAGATATTTATATGAAGTTTAATTTAGATTCAAGGGTAATTAGGGTTTTGAAGATTAAGTTTGAAGTTGTTGTTGAAGATGGGGTTTAATCATACAAACAAGGTGATATTGAAGTGAATATTGGTGCTGATTCGAATAAGTGAATCAAACTTCAAAGAACATGAAGAGAAGTTAGATAATGTTGGTGGTTTGATTAGTCGTACACTGAGAAGAGTTGAAGATTTCAACTATTGTTGTGGTTGATATGAAGATGATAATTCTGGAATTGGCGTGGTTAGGATCTGGTAGTGATAAAGTTAATCGGTTTGGTGGAGTTCAGGTGTAATCAAGACTCAGGCAGGGGAATATCAATTCAGTGAATGCTGATACTTGGGTAAGCTCTTAATTTTCCTGATTCTGTTATTTGAAGTATGAATTGTTGAAGTTAAAAGATATTGGATGAAACTGTTTTAGATGGTTACGTAGAATCCAATTGTTGGCAGTATGCTAGTTTGTGGTGTTGGTGATTTGAGTTGGTGGTTGTATTGCGTGTTGGGACTGCAAGTGTTGTGAATGGCATTGGTTGTGAACTATAATAGTTGCAGGTGGAACTTTGATCAATGATTGAAGTGATAATGAGGTTGTTGCTGGACTCAAGTTGATCGTGCAGAAGAAGAGTGTGGCAGAGTTATCTGTAATGTAAATGGAACTAAAGTTGCAATGTATGGATAACATGATAATACCAATGAGATAATGAATGAAGCTGCAGTGGGTTTGTAAAGTGAAGAAGGTTAGAATTGGTTTTGAACTGAAGTTCTAGAGGGTTGTGTTATGATTGGTTGGCAAAGATGGAATATATTCAATATTATAGTTTAGGTTTGTTTGATTGGAGTATTTTATGAATCTAAGACCTGAGATGGATATGAATCGGAGATGTGGTTGAGATTTAGTGTTGCTTGAAATGAAGTCTCAGATGATAGAAATGTGATGTATGAATGTAGAAAGATGTTGCTTAGAGCTGCAAATGCAGGTAAAGCTTGAGTTACAATTGTACTTTGAATTATATGATTTATATTGAAGTGAATATTTATGTTTTGATCAATTGGATATAATTGAGTTAGTGAAACTAAACAATAGAGAACTTCCTTGTTGAACTGGTGTTAGAGTTCTTTTTAGCAGGGGCTGATTCTATGGATTGCCCTGATTTCCTTTACAAGTCAGATGTCTGACTAGTTTAATCTTGTCTGACTCAGTTATCTGACTGAGTCGAATCGGTATTAACTCACCGAGTTCCTGTCTTGACCTGAGTTGACTCAGTGACCGATTTAGACTTTATACTTTGACCATTGAACCTGGAATTTGACCTGACCTTGACTCCGTTGACTGACAATGACTGTTACTTGACCCTTTGACCGTTAAAAACTGT
The DNA here is from genome assembly GCA_023529315.1 of Papaver bracteatum. Lineage (NCBI taxonomy): Eukaryota > Viridiplantae > Streptophyta > Magnoliopsida > Ranunculales > Papaveraceae > Papaver > Papaver bracteatum. The sequence goes on from JAJJWX010001985.1 coordinate 1,348,192, forward strand.
TAGTGACTCAAATGTACTGGGCCTTAGGCTAATGGGCTGGTCTAGTTGACTTGGGCTTAAGACTATATATGCTAAAGTAAGAGAATGGAAAGGTGTAGAAACATAATGGGCTTAGAACCATTAGTTAGACTTGTATGATTCTTGAATGAGCCATTTTGGCTAGCTTCTTAGACTTCTTGTGTGATTAACAGTTAGTTATTAACAACGATCGACTCAAAGGATGATCCAGTGGATCGTGGATCTCGAGGTAGGCGTGGCCTGTCATCAAAAGGTGTGGGAATGCATTTGACTCTTTGTATTCATTATTGTTGCTTTTATAAAAAGTTTATGATTAACGAACTCATGCATTGTCTGTTTCTGCATTCCATGTTTTGTTTAAAATGCATTATGATAATCATGTCGATTATGTGAATCTTTCCACGATTTGGAAAGGACTTGTATTGTTTGTGGTCAATATGAATTGTTATGGGAAATGAGAATTTCCACTTGTGGTATATAGGATACGCTCCGTCACATTTATATCTACTTTAATTCAGTTTTTATTGTTTAGAGTTGGTCACCATGGTCTTGGTGGCATCCATAGCTAAATAGGTGTGAATTGCCGGTTAGGAATTTACAACCATATTAGTACATTGTTTGACGAAGGAGTTTGTTCCATATACATGTATGATTATTTCAGTGACTTAGTCACTGTTTAATGTTTCGGAAAAACATGTACTGTTTTCCAAATCTTGTATTGATTACTTAGAAGGTTAAATGTTAATTATTCCCACTTCAGTTTCTGTGACATATCAGAGTTGCGCAGCGAAAGCTTCAAGGGTTGAGTTCGCTAGTTGATTAACTTTTGTTATGCTTATTATGTTGTATATTTTATTTGAAAACCAAATGACTATTATATATGTATCATTGGAGAGAAGATCTTGTATATATATATTTCTGAGAAGGGTTAGTTTTGGGTTAAGTTTTGTAGCAGATTTCTTAATTGAATATTTAAGTAGATGTTTTATATTTTTAGTGCCTCTTATTTAGTTAATCTCTTGGATTAGTCAGCTGCTAGCTTAGGGGGCGCTACATCACCTTTTCTTTGAAAATTCTTAACGCTCCCCAAATCCCTCCCACAACTGTACCCCCACACTCACAACACACCAAAAAGGGCCCCTCATGTTTTCTTCCTGGTGGGGTTTAAGTTATTAATCTAATGGTGGTAGTCCACCTATTGGGGGATTTATATGGGGGAAAGCTGGGGGCGCCTAACATTTCCACATTTTCTTAAACAAGTAGGTTCATATAGTGTTTCTAGGGATGAACATGATTTCGGTTTTCCGCCGAAACCGGACCAAATCAGACGATTAAGAAGAAACCGAACCAAACCATTTACTAATGGATTGGTTATGGTAAAAAAAATTGAAAACCGACATTACTGGTTTGGTTTTGGTTTGACCTGAAAACCGAACCAAAAACAAATGGAAAACCGATAAGTATGGGCCGTTGATTAAAATCAGATAGATTTAATCTACCCCGTACTTCTCACTCTTTGTAAACCTAAGTTCTACCCTTACCCCAGACGAGTTCATTTTTTCTCTTCTTCTTTTCTTCGTCTCCAGTCGGCATTCGCCAGAATCTTCAACTGAGTTATGCATTTGGAGAATGCAGAACTTTATGTATTTTGAATCTATAACGTTTATGTTTTGAACTATGCTTATAAACTTGAGTTATGAACTATGCTTGTGTGTTAATTACATTCTGCAGGTAGGTTAAAAAATTCAACTGTTATTTTTTTTTTTAAGATTTGAACTTTCAGTTTCAGAAAACTGGCATACAGTCGGTTTTCCATTAACCCAATAGAACAAACCGAAACCGGCTAAAACCATTTAGAACCCGAACCAAATGGTTAATGGATTGGTTTGGTTAAGATTTTTTAAAACCAATAGTATTGGTTTTCGATTTTGGTTGGCTGGAAACCGAACCAAAACCGACCATGAACAACCCTAAGTGTTGCAAGACATATTTATGGTTTTGCAATTTTCTTGTAATTCCTCCCTAGCTGCTTGATTGAAAATCATTTTCTCTCGCTCAATGTAACTGATGGGTATATTTTACTTTGTTATTACTTGTTAGGCTAGAAGCAGTTGTTGCTTGGTCACTTGCTATTTTTGGTCAAAATGTTTGTTAGTCGTCTGTCTAATTCATAAGATCGAGAGCCATAAGTTGTGGGTCGCTTGGATGATGGATTCGTTCTCAACTACATTCCAGTCTGAAGTCTGATACAGTTTGGTGTTCAAATATGGATGAGGTCCCGGGTTTGAAGTTACGATTTTCTCGTTAACAAAACTTCTGATGTCTTCTGTTTTTCCTTTTCCGCATTATATTAATTATCTTTATAATAGAATTTACACAACTAGTACGTATTCAATTCTGGTAGATACGTCCATATAATTAAGATCAATTACGAGACTCGTTTCTCGTAGAAGATAATAAGTTTCATACTTGGAGTAATTCGGATTTGAATATATCGGATACAACTAGATTGATCTTGGATATTGATTTTTAAGATCGTCTAAGTACTCTTCTTAACAATCAGGTTCACGAATTCCATTGTCTAGACTTTATGATTGAGAAGAGATAGAGATTTAAGCTTTATATAAATATTTTCAAGGATCATTAAGTTGGTCTACTTGCAATTGTTTTAGGTTTTGTTCATACATGTTGTCGAACGAAAAAGTTTGTGGTATACTTGGTACCCTCTCCTTTTCAAAAATCTATAGTTTTAACTCTAATCTAGTACTTTGACCTCGCTAATCAGTTGATTAAAATGGCCTAGTCCAGTATAGATTAGGCAATCTAGTCATTTAATTTATTGGGATAATCCGTAGATTAAAATGGCCTAATCCAGTATAGATTAGCCTAATTCACTAATCACATAGCTGAGTTTCCCTTCAATAACATAACTAATAAATTAAAAGGCAAAAACACGGTACGTGGTTTGTTAAGTCTAGGTTAGATAGAGCTATTGTTAATAGTGAATGGTTTCTTTCTTATCCAGATTCCATCCTTACTCACCTGCATCAGAATGGCTCTGATCATGCCCCCATCTTGTTAGAACTTTCTAATCAGAATACTATGCATGGTAGAAACTGGAAGTTTTTCGAGCACTGGCTCAAACAAGATAGCTGCGTTGAACATATTAAAACTGCTTGGTCTACTAATTATGTGGGCTCTAATGTTTTTAATTTATCTAATAAGCTTGCTAGCATGAGGCACTTTTTGTCTTCATGCTACATGAACAAGTTTGGCAATATCTCTAATCGCCTAAACCAGCTTCAGTCAGAAATTACTACTCTTCAAACTTCAGATATTAATGGCTCTAATACCCAAGCGGTGCTTAATCTTGAAGTTGAGCTCAGAATTCTCAATAAAGCTCAAGCAAGCTCCAATAGACAAAAATCTAGAGATCATTTCTTTAATGACATGGATTTGAATTCCAAATACTTTCATATTAGAATGAATAGAAGAAAGTCAAGAAACCGTATTGAGTCTCTCTTGGCCCCAGATGGTACTTGGTGTAATGATAGGGAATCCTTGACAAATCTCCTAAAAAATCACTTCCAAACTATTATGTCAACCTCAAACCCAATAAACGGTCAACAATTCCTCAAGCATATTCCTAAAGTTATTTATGCAGTTGACAACCAAGTGCTTAAAGATATTCCTTCTGATGATGAGATTTACCAAGCTCTCATGTCTATGGATCCATGGACATCGCCTGGACCAGATGGATTCCCACCTGGGTTCTACCAATCTCAATGGCAACTTGTGAAGGATGATGTAGGAAAAATGATCAAGACTTTTTTTCGCTCTGGTTTTCTCCTACAATAACTTAACAATACTCGAGTTTCTATCCAAATTTCCAACAAGCCGGAAGACTTTCGTCCGATTGCACTTTGCAATACTGTTTATAAGATTATCTCTAAAATCCTTGCCTTGAGAATGATGAATCATATTTATAACATTATCTCTCCCATGCAGTCTGCCTATGTTCCTGGGAGGGTGATCTCTGAGAATATTTGTTTGGTCCAAGAGATTGTTCAAGCAATGAAAAGGAAGGAAGGTATTTCTGGTCACCTGGATCTTAAAATGGACATGTCGAAAGCTTTCGACAGACTAGAATGGAATTTTTTGTTGGAAACCCTCAAGCACTTTGGGTTTTCTGACAAATTTTGTCAGCTTATTTCTCAATGTATCTCTACAACGCACATCGAAATTATGCTCAATGGTTCTCCTACTCCTTCTTTCAAGCCTACTCGTGGTATTAGGAAGGGCGATCCGCTGTCACCTTATCTTTTTTTTATAGCTATGGAAGCTTTTTCAAGAATGTTAGCTCATTGTGAGAATACTGGCCAACTGACGGGTATGAAGATATCTCGTTCAGCTCCAAAGATTAACCATCTCTTGTTTGCTGAAGACTGCCTCTTATTCTGTAAAGCCAATAACTTTCAAGTGCAAAATCTGCTGCAAATTATTCAACAATTCTTGGCTTGCTCAGGGCAACTAATTAATTTCAGTACATCGGCAGTCTACTTCAATTCCAATCTTAGTCCAAATGACTGTCAAGCTATTAGTGGAACGCTACAAGTAAGATATCTCAACATTTTCGAAGAGAAATACCTCGGCCTCCCCTTTTTCCTGGGCAGAAGGAAACGTATTCCGTTCTCTTCTTTATGCGATAAGATGGACCATAGGTTTTCTAACTGGAGCGGTAGCAATATGTCTGAGGCAGCTAGGTCTGTAATGATTAAGAATGTTTCTAATGCAATCCCTATCCATCATATGATGAGTTTCAAGCTTCCTGAAGTTACTATCAAGGCTATGAGCTCTAAACAACAAAAGTTCTGGAGGAACAAAAAGTCTTGTAGAGGAAATCATATCATTACTTGGAAAAGAACTCAAAAACCAAAGGAAGAAGGCGGTTTGGGCTTTCGAGATATGAGCATCTTCAATAGAGCTTTACTGGCAAAATCTGCGTGGAAACTTTGTTACGATAACCATTCAATGATGACGAGATCTTTACAGGCTAAATATTTTCCAGATGGTAATCTTTTTGATGTGAAGAAAAAGTCGAATTCAACTTGGTCTTGGAGAAACCTGAGTTCTGAGCTAGGTTTTGTTCTTAAAAACAGTTTTTGTTGTCTAGGTAATGGTGACAATATATTAATATGGCAGCATAGATGGATCAAAGATTTACCTAAACCGCCTATTCCAAAAAATGGCTCCCTACTTCATACTCAATTCCGTTATGTCAATCAACTGTTTACACAGGACTCTCCGGATTGGGACACCAATATTCTCCATGAGTTGTTTGATCACAATATAGTTCTGCTTATCTCCGGCATTAAAATCCACCTCAATCATCAAGACAAACCCACTTGGCTTCTCGAAAGGAATTGAGAGTTTTCTGTAAAATCTGCTTACAAGAAAATGTTCAAGGAGAACGATTCTAGTCCTTCTGTTGGTACAACAATGATAAAACGTTACAAATCCTTATGGAAATCGCCTGTGCTTCCCAGGATAAGGCAATTTCTATGGAAAGCGGTCACTAAACTTCTTCCAACTAGAGATGCTCTGAGTCTCAAAATTCCCGGAATCCCTACTTACTGCCCGTTCTATGAGCAAACCCTTGAATCTCCTACTCATGTTTTAATGGAATGCAATCTTTCTAAGCTCGTCTGGTTTTCTATTACGGGATGGTCCTCAACATGTTCGATAGAATTCTCTCTCTGGGTTTGTAGCTGGTTTGATGATCTTCATTCTAAGAAGATTTCTTTAGATACGCTATGTAAACGTGCTATAACAGCTTGGTGCATTTGGTCCGACAGATGTGACAAAGCATTTCAAAATATCACTCCTTCCCCAGAAAAAATGATCGGTCGTGCTTGTTTATTCATTAATGAACACATGGCCCAGAACTCTCACAGGGATCACACAACTAACCTAAGAGTTTGTCGTAACAATATTCATTAGTTACCTCCTCCTTTAGATGTTGTTACTATTAATGTTGATGGATCTTTCTTACAAGCTACATGTACGGGTGGAATTGGCCTAATAATCAGAAATTTTGCAGGTGAGCAGCAAGCTGCAAGGTGTATCTACTTGAAGGACTCGAAAAGCGCTGAGCAAGCCGAATGCATGGGACTAAAGGAGGCAGTAATCTGGGCCAAAGATCTAAAGCTAGAGAAAGTGCATTTTGAGCTCGACATAAAGACAGTTGTGGAAGCCATTAATAGTAATGTTGCAATTGAATGGCAATTATTAAACACAGTAAAAGACATTCAAATGTTATTTCAGACTTTTACTTCCTGGAAATGTTACTACATTCTAAAGGAACGTAATAAGGTTGCTGATCTTCTTTCTAGACTAGCTAGACAAAAAGCTTTTTCCTTTTCATGGTCTAACTCTTCTCCTGAGGAGATTAAAGATCAGATTTTAGTAGACAAAAGTCATGTAGTGCTCTAAGTTTGTTATCCATTCCTTCTTTTCGTTTCAAAAAAAAAAAAATTAATTAAAATAAATAAATTAAAAGGCAACTTAGTCATTTCACTAACTAGGGCATCGCTTATCCCTTTACAATTGATGGCCTAATCCTTTGGAAGGACTAGTTGCCTAGAAGTCAAATGATCCGTCTGTGAAGTAGTCTTGGGCTGAAATCAAATTAAAAGAACCATTTTTTGGGGAGCATGATTTTTTTTCGGGGACCATTGTTTTATTTTTGGTAAGACATTAGAATTAAATCTAGGTCATCCCTTATCTAGATATTTATATTAATACCTAAATTACCCTCCTGATTAATTTTGGGTAATGATTAGTTAGTGTTAATAATAGTTAGTGAAATGATTAAGTTAAAGATAATTAGTGAGATTAAAAAATCAAATGGTTTTTTTTTAAAAGAAGTAGAATTATTGAGAGAGTAAAGTTAGAGAATATGAAGAAGAAAAACATGGATTTTACCAATCACAACCGGAGGAAGAGTATTTGGGTACCCAGGTATGCTTCAAACTTAGATAATTTTGGTTGAATTAGTCCAAATATTCATAAAACTGTAATTTTTTATAAATGTTTACAGCTAGGTTCAGGTAGTTCGGTTACCAAGTGTGAAGAACAGGTAACCGAACACGTAGTTCTGTTAGTAAATGTCAAGAATATATAACCGAACACAGAGTTCGGTTTCTTTCTTCAAACACGCAGGTAGCCGAAATTTAGTAATAATATTTACAGAGGTATGTTCGGTTGGTTCGCCCCAAGTTCCCAACCGAACTGCAGGTTAAAGGTAACCTAGTGCTAGAAGTTCGGTTGGTTCGCAAACTTCAACATATTTTTCGAATCAACCGAACTGAGCTTATATACGCATATATGCAATTAGGCAAACGTCCGGTTAAAGTAAAAACTTAACAATTTTTGCAATCCAACCGAACTGCACTTGCAAATGCATATATGGAATTAGCCCATAGTTCGGTTAAAAGTATTTTTTGCGAGTCAACCGAACTCTGAGTTTGGTTAAGAAAAAATTAATTCGTGACAACCGAACGTTTTGCGACGTAACCGAACTAAAAGTTCGGATGAGACTTTTGTTTTTGCGACGTAACCGAACCTGTCTCTGAAAAAAAAATATAACCTCCATTAAACTTCTCTGCAGCTTCCATTTTCAACTCATTTTGATGATTACTTCTCATTTTTTTCAACCAAAAACGAATGACAAGTAATGAGTTTGTGAGAATATATTTGTTAATGATTTAAATTAAGCTATATATATAGAGGTGGTGGTGGTTGGTGGTGGTGATAATCGATGGGTGGTGGTGGTGATAATTAGAGGTGGTGGTGGTGGTAATCGGCGGTGGTGGTGGTGATGGTGATAATCAGAGGTGGTGGTGGTAATCGGCAGTGGTGGTGGGAGGAGGTGGTGGTTATACATATATAAGTGGTTATTAGGTTGGTTTTAAATTAAATTAGTTTAGTTTAGTTTAAGGGTAGGTTAGTCATTTCAACGTTTTAGGACACCCCTTATAACTATAGGGAAGGTGGCCTAATAAAACCATGGTCCCCTAAAAAAAGACCATGATCCCTAAAATCGTTCAATTAAAAAGAATAATGTAAATTGCCTAATGTTTGTCAAATTGATTGGGCTTCAACCCAATGCTCCTTTAGCCCACACAACTAGCAAAAGAGAATATAAAACTTGTGGAATTTGATGAAGCTGCATTATTAATCCAACCGAATCATCTTCAGTCATCAGTTCCTCGCTAAAGAACTGTCTGTGAGCCAAACTCTATACAGAACAGGCCTTACATTTCCTTGAACAAGTAGATTCATATAGTGCTGCAGCACATATGCTGCGTATGCAATATAGAAACGGTAAATAAGAACTATGTATTATTTCACGTACGAACACATTTTGGCTACATGGTTCTGCAAATTTCTTGTAATTCTTTCCTAGCTGCTTGATTGAAAATCATTTTCTCTCGCTCATTGTTATTACTTGGTCCCTTGCTTTTTTGGCCAGAATGTCTGTTGGTGGTCTGTCTAACTCATAAGCTAGAAAGCCATAAGTTGTCTTGATTCATTGTTCTTGTAGTACTTGGACATGTATGATGTCTTGCTGCTCCTCATGAATTCATTGCTCTTTTTGTCAAAAGATTCAATTAACGGATTAAACAAAGTAAGTTTATTCTACTGCTTGGACACCATTCGTAATCTCGTACGTAGTTTATGACTTTTTCGCGACGAATCTTCTCCGTGGAATGCTGCAATCAAACTATAATTAAGTTCTTAAACACATATTAAAGAACCTTACAGCAGTAATTTATTCACTGTCCTTTCTGAAAAGAACTGTATTTTTGTTCATATAGATAAGGTATATTATGCATTAAAAATCAGATGCGTTTGTTCAATGAATTTAGCTGCAACTTAAGAGAGAGACCCCATTCAACTGTATTAATCACTAAAATGTACGTATCCAGCATTTTCGCGTCATTAATCCGTTTACTAGAAGTCAAAAACTTTAGCAAAGGGCTTACAGTCGTACATGGTCCTTATTAAGAATTTTGACGAACATAATTCTGGATAGTTGATAGAAATTTGAGCATAATGATGATATTTTGGTGAAAGGTTCAATCGCTGATCTCATCAGCTATATAGACTTCTAGGCCCACGATTGATGTTTCGCTGTGACCTTTGCAAAGCCACGAAAAATGCCGCATCATATAGTCAAAGCAATCCATTTTAAACGAGACATTAAAACTATCGTTCCTTAAAGTACGAATGCATCACTGATCAAGAAATTGACACACCGCATTATATTTTGATGAATATCGTGGCAATACAGCTTTCATGATTATATAAAGAAAGAGAGCCATAAAGTGAGATCTGTATAACTCTGCATTTGGATGTGTTAGGATAAGATTAGATAATATTGATTGGAGTAGTAGTACTGGTAGACACAAGACACTTAGACACTACTATCGAGTCGAGATCAAGCGTTCAATGAGTGTCTACAACAGATGTGGCGCATTTTTGGCTTCAGAAGCCTAGCCTCTTGGTTGCAGTGATTCCAAATAATGAGAACAGGAGAAATAATCTATATGAAATCACATCTAATTAATCTATGATCAGACCCTTTTATTTAGTTAATGAATTCAAGAACCAGTGCTGGATCCTAAACTAGCTCATTTACGTGATGCATAGACATGTCCTTTGCGTTTCTTTTATCCTTTATGTGAGCAGATTCAAATAGTGAGCGAATTGAGTGAATCTAAATCAAATCAGTCGGGGTAGCTGCTTTAGAAAAAATGAAAAGAAAACGAGGGATTATCAGTAGATGAAGTTTTCATTTTTCTCCTAAAGTCCTACATACGCGTGCGTGCACACTGTGTCCGTACCAGTAAAAAAAGGACGAATATGTCCGTATGGTACTGCCAGATCGGTTCAAGTCACAGTACATCCTTTCGTTTGACTTGTGTGTTATAATAACACTTCTTTAGCATACCCTAAACCAGTAATAGCTCACACTTAATCGGTCCTGTCCATCACAAAAATGTTTTTCATATGTTTCTATAGGGTGCAATAATAAAAAACAAGCAAAAGTTATTGATACCAAAGTAGTCGAAGTCGTTCCTCGGTGCTACTCGGTTGGGGAGCTTGGAGCGAGGAGCAATAAGTTCGGACTTGGAAATCGTCAAAACTCGGTCTAATAATCGGAATCTATTTATTAATAATTTATATATTGCTGCGCATAAGTCATGATTTGTACTTAAAATTTTAAAACTATCATGTAATTAAGTGTGTAATATTGTTATATTGAACGTATTTATGATGTATTTAGTGGTTTTTCTATTTTATAACTCTTATCTAAGGGTTATGAAAATTTTATTTTTTGATTTTAGTGCGTGCAAGGCCAACTCGGAAAAATTGTTAACTCGTTTTGCTCAAAAATCGGTCCAAATCGGCCGCCTTAATCGTTAAAAATCGGAAAGGCCTTGGAATCGGAAATCGCCTCGTTCATATAGCCTGTAGCGATTACTCGGCGAGTAATCGGCCTTGGAGAGCGATTTTGACTACATTGATTGATACTTAGCTCCTTTATAGCGGAAGTAATCGATTTGACGAAACAGACGAGCTCCCCAAATCTGCGCAACAGCAATAAGGAAAAACTTTGGAAAAACATAGTGAGTCACGTGTTCGACACGCTGTCCTTAAGACATTAGCGCCCGGCTACACTCAAGAGTGATGTTATAGCCCTCATAGGACGGATATCTTCAGGATAAAACACCCTACTACACCTACTACTAGCATATGTAGTAGATGCTCAACTTGAGCAACTCCGGAAAAACCTATACGGAAAATCGCAAACGCTTAAGAAAATAATATAAAAATATTTTTCCTTAGGGGTCTCTCTAAAACATAGAGAAACCCCTTTCCCATAGATTTTACAAAAATAGAGAATTTTTTTATATAATGGATGGAATAGTGCAACTTAAAAAGAGGAACTCCCCGATGTGGGACTAAAAAGTTTCATTCACAAAAGAAAACAATAAGTTATTATTTTTCTTAAAAACTTTAAAAATCAAATTTCTATTAATTGTTTCCAACAATCCCTCACATGAATGAAAACCTCAATAAAACATGAAAAACACAGATAGATCTTGGTAAATCAACAACCCAACCTCACGACCCTACCTGACCGAACAGAAAAACGGACCGTCTGTGTGTTGAAATCATACTAGTAATTTCTACGTCCTCTCCCTCACAAAATAGTGTGTTGACCCCAGGGTCATACTATGGGTTGCATTAATCATAATAGTGTAGAGAGCTTTCATCTTTAGTTTCTCACAGGTGAGACTAAAGGTTTATTTCACCAAAGTGAAAAAGAATGAACTAGTGAACCCTTAGTGACCCTTAGGTCCTAAGTTCCACCAATACCAAAACCATCAAAACGAAAATCACATAAAAAAACGCAGGAAATACCATTTTAGGTAGAGGTATCCATGAGGTCTTGAACCTTTGCTTAGTGAGATATTACCGGAACTACTTGTTAGGGACAGTGAACGCGATGTCTTGAACTGCTAGCGTATGATGTAATTCGCGATAACAACCAAGGATGATATCTCCAAGGTTGCTATCAAGCTCGTGCCGCTTTATCCAATTTGGCCCTGGACATATCATGTTTCTTAGAATTCTCTAGAGAATCAAAGCTCATATTCTCATAGGAAGCGGCCCCACTTCCTCATTCAGATAGGTGAATTTTCATAAAGAGTGTTACTTCTACACCCCACTTCAATCTTAAATTTAAACTATAAAACTCATTAAGACTTCTTAAAAGTCATCCTTCACATGCAGTCACACTATCACGTCTACACCATAGGGAAGGGACGGAGAATGAAATTCTCTGATAGTGTTTGCCTTTACCCACCACAAATTAGTTGTCTCATTCGAAACCTTGATCTTGGGATCTCCAGTCATCAAGGTTGAGTATCCTTCATGACAAGTTTAATTTATGAGCTTAATCCCCATCCCCCTCGATGCATTTTTAACTATCTGTTTGTACAAACCTTTCGTCAAAGGTTGTGCAATATTCTCCTTGGACTTATCCAATCAATGGAAATAACGCCGATTGAGATTACTTATTTTTAGATTTAGATATTATAGCTTGGCTAACACAATGTATAGATATAGCTGTCACATGCCTATGCCAGGGAGGAATGTCTTCTAAAAAGCATCTTAGGTACTCGGCTCGTTCTCGTGTTTTATCCAACGCAATACTCTCAAATTCCATAATGAATTGAGCAATATATGTATGTTTGGAAATCTTCCAAAAACAAACCCTCCTGCTAGAGTTAAAACATATCCACTCGTAGACTTAGACTCCTCTGAGTCAACTCTCCAGTTTGCATCACAAAGTCCCTCAAGGACAACAAGATACCTTTCATAAATCAAACAAAAGGTAATATAGTATTTTAGGTACCACAATACTCTATTAAGTGCATCCCAATGCTCTTGCTCTGGACTACAAGTATATCTACTTAACTTACTCACAATATAGGCAATGTCTGGACTCTTACAGTTCATTAAATTCATCATACATCCTATAACTCTTGAGTATTCAAGTTAAGATACTCCATTACCCTTATTTTTCTTGAGTCTACAAGAAGAGTCGTACGGGGTACAAGCAGGGTTACAATCATATTGATTGTATCTGTTAAGCACAAATTTAAAATAATGAGAACGAATAAGACTATAAATGTTAGATTATCTTCTAATCATCATCTCTAAGATTACATCAACATAGCCTAAGTCTTTCAAGTCAACGTTCTCATTCAGCGCATGTTTTTAGTGGAATTAATCACATCTATGTTTATATCAAGCATATCATCAACATACAAGCATAGAATCACACAGGCATCCTTAACAAGTTACTTGTAAATATACTTGTCAGATTCATTTACTTAAGTCCACTACTCATTGTCACATGATCATATTTTCCATCCCACTATTTACGTGCTTATTTAAAAACCATACAATGATTTTTTCAACTTACTAACTTTGTCTTCACAACCTTTCACTACAAAGTCCTCAGGTTGATCTATGTAAATTTCTTTATCTAATTCACGGTTTAAGAAAAGTTGTCTTAAGATCCATCTGATGTATCTCTAAGTTGCTAATGGCAGCAATAGCAATTAGCATCTCAACGGAAGTAATTCTCGTCGTAGGTGAATAACAATCAAGGAAATCTACACCTTTATTTAGTTTATATCCTTTAGCTACTAACCTAGTATATTTTTCCACAGTTCCATATACCTTACGTTTCCTCTTAAAGACTCATTTACATTTCATGGTCTTACTCCTTGAAGGTAAACTAGCAAGCTCCTAAGTCTGGTTCCGACGGAGTAAGTCAACTTTACTAAATGAAGCTTATTACCAGAATGGGGTTTCAGTAGATGTCAAAGCTTCTTTACAAGTCCAGGGCTCATACTAAGCTAGGCATGTTATGAAGTCGGATTCATAAGAAGTCTCAAGTCTAATTATTTTACTTCTCTTAGGCTCAACCTTAAATTCAGCTTCCTTTAAGATAAGTTCTGACTATTTGAAAATAAATCTAGGAGATCAGAAACACATCTCTAACGAGGTACGGGTTTAAGAATAAACATGTTCAAAGAACTCAGCATCCCTAGATTCTTTAATAATATTCACAACAAAGTCTGAAAAATCACACCGAAGTCTGAAAAATCAGAACACACAACCAAAAATATATATGTAGAAGTATACTCGGCATACCCTATATAAAGACACAATAAACATTTTTGGTTTCTATCTAGTTCTTTTAGGAGAAGGAATAACTACCTTATCCAAACACCCCCACACTTAGACGTATGCATAAGAAGGTTGTCTATCTTTCCATAATCATATGGAGTTTCATCTGATCCTTAAAAGGGTACTCTATTCAGGATATACTAGTTAAGAGGACTGCTTCCTCCACAAGGCCGCAGGTAATCCTGAACTAATCAACATGGCAATTATCATCTCCTTAATGATATGGTTGTTATGTTCAAGGCTTCTAATTGGTTTTCAACTTCAATTTTATACATCTTAAGGCTTCTAAGGAATCATCCTTATCCCTAAGCAAGTATACAAGATAGTACCTCATACAATCATCTACGAAAGTTATAAACCATTCTTTACTACAGTGGTTTTGGGTTGAACTCATGTCAAATAGGCCAAACTGAATTAATTCTAAGGGATTAGAATTACACTGAACATTTGTGCTAAAAGGTTTTATAGCATATTTTGATTCTTCACAAATTTCACTTTTGTGTTCAAAATCCAAACTAAATTTGGGTACGCAGCTTATGCTAGCCAGTTAAGCATTGACTTATAAGTTTACGGTTCCAAGTCTACGACATAAAACATTCAATCACACAAACAAAGCACAAGAATCAACTATGCTCACTTCATTAGTTTTTTCGTTAAGCTTATATAGACCCAAAGTCCTATAACTCTTACCTAAACAATCACTACCTAGTTGCAACAAGTTTTCCAGATTCAATTAAAATCTTAAATCTTTTGCCATCTACAACAGAACAAGATACAAGATTCTTGCATATGCTCGGAATATGAAAACTTCTCAATGTGAGAATATTACAGATATGAGCTTCTGCTCGACCTTTTCCTTTTACGCAACCTCTATCACATATGAGTTACTCATAAAGAGTTTCTCGACATCCCATATCCTCTGATTGGAGGTGAACAGGTCTCTGTTTCAACAAACATACTTAGTGGCTCCAGAGTCCACCCACTAGTATCTCACATTGGTTATTAAAATAACTTTCATCATCATGCCACTGAACTCGTTCTAGTTTGTTTAAACTAAATTAGAATTAGCTTTATACTTATTAAGGTTTTTATGTTGTCTAAACTTTACTGTCATATGGCCAGGAATTTGACAAACATAACAGTCACCCTTAATTAAAGTAATGCCAAATTCTGGTTTACGAAACATACCTTTCTTATGAAGACTACGCTTAGAGTCATGTTTCATGTTCTTGCCTTTTTCAGCCTTGGAAGAGTTGTATTCATCAACATGCGCATGTTATCCATGTCCCTTTCCAGTTTCATGTCACAATATTCGCTTATACTTTGACTAGGGGGATAGTAATTTCCCAATCACCTAAAACACCACATATCACAAACCTTAGTTCCGAATCATAAAATAAAATATGAGTTTTGAAGATAACATCTAGATATACAAACTTCGTTTGAATCACTGTTTCAAAAAAATCATGGTTACCCCATAACAACTAATTTAGTCAACAACAAATTTCTGCTCGTCAGAATTTTTCAGGAACGTTTCTCTGTTTGGTAAAATATCAAAAAAAATTACTTTTACAACTCCAAAAATTCTGAAAGTTTGTGTGGATAAACATCAGTATGTCTACTATATTAGGGAAAAAGGTTTCATCGAAATTACTTCTAGGTTAAGAGGTAAATTTGAAACTCTACAGCTGACCAAAAATTCGTTTTTTTTTCACTTCATAATTAACATCCATGATTATTACAAATTATAATGTCTTAAGATTACTGGGTGCAATAATCAAAAACAAAGAAAAATTAAACAAAAAAGTTATTGATACTTAGCTCCTCTATAATAGAAGTTATCGATTTGACGAAACAGACAAGCTCCCCAAATATGCGCAACAACAACAAAGCAAAACTTTGGAAAAACAGAGTGAGTCACGTGTTCGACACGCTGTCCTTAAGACATTAGCACCCTAGTTATACTCAAGAGTGATGCTATAGCCCTCACAAGACGGATATCTCTAGGATAAAACACCCTACTACACCTACTACTAGCATATGTACTAGATGCTCAACTTGAGCTTGGAAACTCCGGAAAAACCCTTACGGAAAATCGCAAACGCTTAAGAAAATAATATAAAAATATTTTTTCTTGGGGGTCTCTCTAAAACATAGAGAAATCCCTTTCCATAGATTTTACAAAAGTAGAGGATTTGTTTATATAATGGAATAATACAACTTAAAAAGAGGAACTCCCCGATGTGGGACTAAAATTTTTTGTAGGATTAGAATATCGCAAGAAGGAAACATTTGCGAAGTTTGATCAACAACACATTGCGAGCGTCGCAGGATAATTTGAAGAATGACGTAACAGGTGACGATGGCAGAAACATGAGAAAAGTGTGATAACACTGCGATATTTAGAGTGTTTGCAAAGATTAACAATAGAACTCTTGTAAGGATATCGCAAGTCAGATCTGAAATTAAAGGATAGATTAGCTGTCATCCACTATGTAATTCCCTACATAAAGAGTTGAACAGGCGTAAGGAGGGAGAGAGATCTTTTCGAGTGTTGAGCAAGTCATTAGGAGAGAGAAAGTCCAGTGCGGTTGTTAATTCCTTAGCTTTATTTCCTTTTTATCTTGTAAAATTTGTGAGATTAATCAATAAAAATTGTGATTGTAGATTTAAAAAATGATTTGATTGTATGAATTCTTGTGAGGGTTGTAGTGTGGGATTTCCTGCTACTACATATTGGCGCTAAAAATAGGGATTCCTTGTTTTTATTGTGAAGATTAGTATCGTGATTTGAAAGAATTTGGAGTAGTTGGTGAAAAGTTTCATATAATTTTCAACAATTCATTGAGATTGAAGAGATGGATAGAAGAAGAAATGCTTCAAGACAACCAAAAACTGTTAGAAGGAGTGAGAGACTTGCTGGAGAAAGAAGGAATGAGGTTGGGGAATCTTCAATAATGAATGCAAGAAACAATTGAGAAAATCAAGTTCAACAGCCAATTCAGCGTACGCCAATGCAAAATAAAATTATAGATTATGATAGAGTGAGTGTACACACATGGCAGTCAGATTTAGCAGATGAAGTGGAGGAAGAACGACAATTAAGAAACGATAGACGAGTAGAGGAAGATCAAGAAGCAGTTGGAGGTATAATTCATGGAAATGAAGAGATTGAAGCATTAGAGGCATTGAGACAAAGAATACACGAAGAAAGGAGAATAGAAGCAGAAGAACGTTCTAATTTGACAAGGCAGAATCATGAGTTGAGAATGGAAAATATAAGACTGCAGAATAGAAGGTCAAGAAGCACAACAAGATCAAGTTCAAGATCAATCAGAAGGGATGAAAGACAAAACTCACCTGCAGAAAATGTTGAGGGAAATATTAGGAAGGAGGTGCAAAATCCAGATGAAGAACATCGTGAAAATATAGAAGTGATTGAAGATTGATACATTCCACATGGCGAAATTTCTCAAAATAGGCAGCGTCAAGAACGAAATAACCAAGATGGTGAAGAAAATCAAGAGGAAGGAAGGAGAATATTATACGGGAGAGAAAATCGCAGAAATCATCAAGTAATTGAAGAAGAAATCGAGAGACATTATGCTGAACAAGCACGTTTAGCTTGCGAGAGAGAAAGATTGAGAGCAACAATGGAGGAAAGAGAGCTTCAAGAAGCAATACGTCAGAACAATCATGACAATCGAGAAAGAAGACGCGAACAAAATCGCAACAATGGTAATATCAATGAAGAATATGAGAGAATACAAAGGAGAATCGAAAGACAACAAAGAGAATTGATGAGGAATGAAGAGAATCGCATGGGAGAAAATGAAAGGCATAATCATGTGTGAATTCAAGAAGGATATGGAGGAGGAAATCGCAGAAGGAGACAAGATGAAGATGATGAAGAAACACAGAATATAGCAAGAAAAGACAGGCATGCACGCAGAAGGAGAGAAGCAGAACTTAAAAGACCAATGAACCAAAATCCAGGTGTAAATGAGCAAATCTTAAGAGAATTGGCAGAGATGAGAGGAATGCTAAATAACATAAGAGAAGGAGGCAGAAGGCAATTAGATGAGGCCATTGAAGAAGCTGCGAAAAACTCCATTCACATAAGAAGTACAATTAGGAGGCATACACCCAAAGTGCAATTTGCCTGCATTAACTAGCATTTTTGACGGAACGACATGTGAAATTCAACACATCAAGGCGTATGTAAGGTGTATGCTACAATGGGAAAATCATGATGTTGTATTGTGCAAGTATTTCACATCTAGTTTAACAGGGAAGGCGTTGAAATGGTTCGAGGGTTTTCCCAAGAACACGATAACATATTTTAACCACTTGCAAACTACGTTCTTATGAGCATATATAAGTAACAACTCTTCGCGACCAGGGATTGAAGATGTATTCGGATTAAAGAAAAGAATTGGAGAAAGTCTTAAGCATCTAACCATAATGTATAAGACAATGTGCAGCGAGATGGCTGGTCGTGTGGATGAGAGATATCTCATTTTATCATTCATCAATGCAATGTTCGCAACCAATTTGTTGTACATTCAAATTTTTAGAATAAAAAATACAATCACAATGACTGAGTTACGGGAGCTGTAGGAGGATTATATTGCCCTTGAACAAAAACAGAATGAAATGGAATCATATCCCGTTGCGAATACAAGCTCAGCAGCAGCAAATGTGAGTTTGCTACCAAAGTTGATAAACGCGGTGGCGGGCACTTCGTAGGTCCAACAAGAAAAGAGTATGGAGAATAATCAGCAAAAAATAGTAGCTATGGGAAGTCGTGACCAAGAATAATTTGAGAAATAAAGAAACTTCTATAGCCGAGGTGGAAACAACAAAATACAAAGACTTGATCAGCCGCAGGAAAATTATGGAGGACAAAGACAAAAATTATCATAGAGGATCAGGAAGTCAAAAAATGATATGAGAGGAGATCAAGATACCGCCTTTGAATACTAGTGTGGAAAAATTTTGGGAAGCAATAATTTTAATGGAGAACATACCATCACCCTTGAACATGGGAAAAGAACCGCTTCCAAATTACATAAGTCAATAATTTTGCTCTTATCATCACTTTCATGGACATTCCACAAATGACTGCAGAAACATAAAGAGAATCATTCTCAGAATGATAGACCAGTGAAAGCTAAATCATTTTCTAATAGGGCACCCTCAATCTCAACTCTTACCACCACCGCCAGAAATTCGCAGGGTAAACGCAACAAAAGGAGGAGAAACATTTGTCATAGAAGTTGGAGCGAAGGCGAAGAATCTGTTTTGTAATTCTATTGTACATTCGTACAAAACAATTGAAAACTTTCATGACAATGTTCTAAGCAGAGTTTTCGCAAGAGATGTTGATGAAAGAGAAATAATGAACATTGCGAAAATCTCGCCACTAAAAGAATGGAAAAAGCAGACTATCTCTTTCACCGCAGAAGTAGTTCCCGCAGGAGGAGAAACACATGACAATCCATTAGTGGTAAGATTAGAGATAAACCCAAAACCAAAAGAAGATGGGGATGAGGATGAAACTGAAGATTCATGGGCGATCAATAGAATTTTGATTGACACCGGGAGTTCTGTGGATATCCTATTTTATCATGCTTATAAGACTTTGGGAGGCAGAGATGAGGATCTAGTACCTTCCACCTATAAAATTTATGGTTTTAATGGTAGTGCCAATAAGCCTAAAGGGGAAATCACTATGCGAATTCCATTAAAGGGGATATCTTCTAAGATCCTATTCTGTGTAGTTGATGTAGAATTGCCTTACAACGCCTTAATTGGCCGACCTTGGCTACATTGGATTCTAGGTATAGCATCAACTTTCCACCAATGCATCAAATTTCCTCATCCCAGTGGCATTGGAATCATAAAGGGAGATTGGAATGAAGGAAAGAAGTGTTATGAAATCGATGTAGAATCTTGCGAAGAAAGAGCTGCGAAGAAGGAGAATTGGAAGTATAACATCAAACAAAAAAAAGAAGTGAGAGATTAATGGTTGATGCAATAACAAGCAGCGAAAATATCGCAAAAGGAATGACTGTAGCAAAAAGCAACAAAAGAACAGAGGCAGAAAAAAGTAAAGGTAAAAAAATTAAATTGTGAAATGAAAAAAATATTGAGAAAGGAAAAAGAGATATATGATTGATTTGTTGCAAAAATTTCAAAAACATATTTTACTTAATGATAAAAATGAGATTGAGAAATTACAACAGAGCTGAAATGCAAAAGAATGATCCTTAGAATGGGACGAACCTTTATGACGTACACCCTAGTTCGCGAATAAAATTTCGCAAGAGGAAAATGTAAGACCTAAAGTGCGTCATAGAAGGGGGTATCTATTGCATGACTCAGGGATAAGGTTACACCGCTGCTGGAACCTGAGTCATGGAGATTTGGGGTCAATGAAAGCCCATCCAGGAGAGGTACCTTGGATTTTCAACCTAGACTTATGATTTAGATTGGACGACTGAGGGTCTCTTCTAAGGGGTGCAGAATATGACCAAGGCGCTGAGGTACACGGTTGATCCAAGAGTGCCCGAGGCATATGAAACTACCCTGGCCATTCTTGGAAAGTCTTGGCTATGATGTACTTAGCCCGAAGAAAAGCCCACTTAGATTGCAGTCTCGTAACCATAAGCCATATAGGCAAAAGGGATAAGAGGCTGCGAAAACAACTGCTTGTTGTTAAGACTGGATGGGAGGATCTAGTCTTGTATGGCAGAAGTATGTCTCCTTGAAAGGGTAACCAGGGGGAAGATAAGGGCGACACCCTCCATTAGGGAGCTGATAAGTGTCTTAAGACACAAATGTCATGAGGCTATATTTTCGCAAGAATATTTAGACTTGTCATATTTGTGCAACATTCCTGAAGAGGCAATAATACAAAATATAAGATAAGACAAGATCAATGGGTCATTGCATGCGAGTGTAAAGACGCCATGCGATTTCGTCGCAAGACGGCAATGTCATGGGGCTTTAATTTCGCAAGAAAATTTAGGGTTGTCATATTGTCGCATCAAAAATACAAAAGAACAAAAAGTTAAGTCAAGATCAATGGGTTTATACATGAAAATGTAGAGACGTCCTGCGATTTTGTCGCAATGAAAAAAGATGGAAAAATAAGACCTTTACTTAGGAAGGAAAAATAAGACCACATCAGAATACAAGAAAAAGAATGTAATCTTACAATTTATGATTGCGAGATTATGCAGAGATAATTGCGATTTTATCGCAAATTATTTTACTAAACAAAGATAGCTTGCTCAATCATTCATCTGAATACAAATAACAGAGGCAAGTATGGGAATGCATAGAATGAGTTAAATGTTATTTGTCTCCACATGATAGATTTACGCATAAGATAAAAAATTAATTGTATTTTGGTCAATCATATTGCAAGAGAGAATTTTTTTTCTAACACATGCAGGATAAAACAAAAGAAATAGATCTTATATTGAAGATTGGAGAAATTCGTAGTGGTAGAGTACAAGAATATAAGATCAAAGAACGAATGCACAAGTTATACAAAAAAATCAAACAAGAAAGCAAAATCTATTTCTTGCTTAATTCCTCATTGTCTCTATCAGATTCTTCACTAGATCTTTTTTTCTTATCTTCATTAGATTTTTCTCTCAATCTTCTTCATATTCTTGTTCATCAGCTTCACTATCAGAAATGACCAAATTAGGAACATTCTCTGGAACTTTGTCTAAGAGACAAGGATATTTGGAGTGAGTAATCTTGTTGTCATCACAAATCTCCTTGATGGTGTCATTGCGAAAAGAAATTACGTCATTCCCAAAATTCGCAATAGTGATCTTCATTTGAGTCTTCAATCTTGAATATTTCTCATTGCGAGAAGATAAATCTTTTACGAGCTTCACTTTCTCATTCTCAAGCTCATCAATTCTCTTGCGATATCTCTCTTCAGATTCTGCAAACATATAACAATAAATTAACAACCTGATAGTGGTTTATGAAAAAGCAAACAACTAGATAAGGAGGAACAGTTAACAACCTTCTCTGTTAGAGATCATATCTCTAATCAAGGCTGTTTTCTTAGCTTGAAGACTAACATTTACACCTAAGTTATTTCTGGCATTATCTAGAACTTTTGCTGCCCAAGCAAATTCATCATCATCATTTATGAGAAGACGGGAGCGAGTTTGATTCTCTCTTTCACAGAGCACAACATTTTTATGTTTGAGATCATCTCTTTCAATTTGGACCTCAAGAAGAGTTTCTTGGAATTTCGCTAAAGTTTGAGCACCTTGGAGAGAAATACTATCTTTTTCATATATGAGGTCACTATTCTTGGTTCTTAAACTATTGATTTCTTCTTTGGAATTATGAAAGAAACGTTTAAACTTATTATCCATAGTCAAGACGGATCCATAATCAACTTCTAAGAAGCGAAGTTTGGATCTGAGTTCATTTATGGGAAGAGATTCAATCTTATTATTTGAAAAGCTATTTAGAGAAGTATTTAAGTGTTCAAGAAGAGTATCACCATCCATAAGATTGAGAAATGTATGAAGAAGAATAGCCTCATCAGAAAGACCATAAACGTCTGCGAAATGGTGAACCATATAAGAAAGGGTAATGAGAAAATGAAATGAAGAAAAAGAAGAAAACGTTCTATACCATACAGTTGCTTATTGGCATCTTGAAGACCATAGATTTTATTCTTCTGGACAGCAGTCTCATATTCCAATCGGTTATTATTTTCGCGAAGATTAGCAGCCTCAGATTCCAATTGGTTGTTCTTCCCGCGAAGACCAGCAGTTTCATCCTCCAATTTCTCATTCTTCTTGTGAAGTTCAAGATATTTCTTTTCAAATGCCGCACGCCTTTTTTCTAAATCTGCGTAACAGCATAAGAAGCTTTCCCAGCCTGCGAAATGATGCAGCAAATTTTCAGAATAAATTAAGAATTCAAGACAAAAATGAAAAGAAGAAAAGTATAAGTATAAAAATTTACCAAACTATTGAGTGAATGTAAGAAACTTGGAGATATAGATCTTGAAACTCCGCGAAGAGATTCATTATTCTCTAAGAGGGGGGCATCACATATAGAAGCTATGGACTTGCAAGCATTGGTAAGAAGAGTATCACCAATTCCTTGCATAGTATCAGAAAATATACTGGACAATTGGGCCATAGAAGACTCAGGTCGAGAATCTTCCTTCGCAGAAGAAACATAATCATCGTTATGATCACTAGAACTTTC
This sequence comes from Papaver bracteatum, assembly GCA_023529315.1. Lineage (NCBI taxonomy): Eukaryota > Viridiplantae > Streptophyta > Magnoliopsida > Ranunculales > Papaveraceae > Papaver > Papaver bracteatum. The sequence continues at coordinate 1,371,310 of JAJJWX010001985.1, forward strand.
TCTAGATTGGACTTTTCGTTTCTTTGAAGGAGGGGCAGCGGATTTATCTTTGCGAGAAATACTCTTGCCTTTACCCCAAGTCTTCGCAACTTTGACAGGTTTTTCCCACTCAGCGATAACCTTTATACACAGATAAAGATAAGAAATAGAGGCAACAATATATTGTGAATAATCATAAAAAAACTATTTCTTACTTCATCTGTGATTGATTGAAGAGCAGATAAAGTACTGACTTTCCCAGTCTTGTTATAGCTTGCTTTCAATCTGATAATTTCGCAAGTGAAAACATTGGAGTAGTCAGCAAAATTATATATAAGAGTGAAAAGAATAAAAACTCAAGCAAAGTGTGGAAATATACCTCTGCTTCCCTCTCAGGCCATTTAAATACCCATGGTTGGTATGCTGCGAGATTCGCAGGTAAAACATGAGAGCCGGAGATGTACGGACCCTCTAAGATTAGGGGAAAGATACACCATTTATCATCGTTATAATAACGAGGGGTTGAATTGTTTTTAGGATTCCAATCAATGTATTGCATAAGTATCTTATCATTTTCAACATCATCCTTCTTCCTCAAACTAATGCCCTAGCAAGTGCTATCTCTTTTCATGGGAATTATCTCATAATTCGCAAAGAAGTTTTCTACGGTATACTTCGAAGGAATAATAGCAATATCAGCAAACTTAGGATTTTTAACTTTTGAGGGGTAAAGAGATCCCTTACCAGCACCACGATTCGCAAACTCAAGCATTAAGCGAATGCAATCTCCACTCAATTGATATACTGCTCGCGAAAACTTCGCATGAGAAAGTATTTCATAGAATAAGGGAAGATTAGGATCATAAAGGGGAATATGAGGACCAACGAGTAGTTGACCTATCGATATTATGATCTTTCCATGATTGCAAGGATGGTCAGAGAATAACCTGGCAGAAAGATTAGATTTAGGGTTTTGACCAGGAATGAGAGATAAAGTAAAACCCTTGGTTAGAAATTCCTTTCGAATTTCTTCAAGAGAAACTTTATTCTTACGACCATCTGGAGGCATTTTTAGTATGGGAATGAACAAGAAAGTAAAAATTGAAAGAAGAAGAATCAAGAAAAATTATAGTAGCAGGAGCGGAAGTTACGGGAGAACAATGAAGCGAAGTTGCAGAGAAAGTAAAAGAGAAAGTAAAAAGAAGAGAAGAGAGGAATAAGAAGAATATATATAGAGAGGATAAATTCTTGAGAAGATAAGTGCATTTAATGCGAGGAGTAGACGTGAGCGGTTAAAAAGCAGCAGTTGAAAATAACGTGTCAAGAGATGAATAGAAAAGAGGATACGTGTAATAAAGTTTGCGCAAAGTACGGAATCGTGTCAGTACAGAAGAATATGAAAAGATGAACAGTTGCGGCATATTGAAGAACGGTTTCTCATGAAATTCTCCCCTTCGCAGAGAAGACATGAGAAGAGGCAAGATGTAGGATCAAAATATCGCAATAAGGACACATTTGCGAAGTTTGATCAACAACACATTGCGAGCGTCGTAGGATGATTTGAAGAATGACGTAACATGTGACGATGGAAGAAACATGAGAAAAGTGTGATGACACTGCGATATTTAGAGTGTTTGCGAAGATTAACAATAGAACTCTTGCGAGGATATCACAAGTCAGATCCAAAATTAAAGGACAGATTAGCTGTCATCCACTATGTAATTCCCTATATAAAGAGTTGAACAGGCGTAAGGAGGGGGAGAGATCTTTTCGAGTGTTGATCAAGTCATTAGGAGAGAGAAAGTCCAGAGCGGTTATTAATTCCTTAGCTTTATTTCCTTTCTATCTTGTAAAATTTGTGAGATTAATCAATAAAAATTGTGATTGTATATTTAAAAAATGATTTGATTGTATGAATTCTTGTGAGGGGTGTAGTGTGGGATTTCCTGCTACTACAAGTTTCACTCACAAAAGAAAACAATAAGTTATTATTTTTCTTAAAAACTTTAAAAATCAATTTTCTATTAATTATTTTCCAACAGTTTCTACTGTGCATTATCATATGGGAGTAAGGGATTTTTTTTTTTTTGACTTTAAAAGGTTAAATTCATTGATAGACATAGAAAACGGAAACAAGATGAGAGCGCCTAAGCGAGTACAAGGGAAGCTTTAGAACCAACCAAAACAAAGCAAAACAACAACCCTTTCACTCGCAGTGAAAGTAAATTCAAACAAGCAACACCAACAAACAATAGAAATCAAAAAGGCTGAAACAAAGAAACTTGACTGAAAACAGAAAACTAAGAATGACCCTTCTTGTTTTGAGTTCTATGCCCTCTCCCCAGCTGTTTTTGTTTGTCATTCTTAGAAATATCATGATTCTCATTCCAATTGAGTCTAGAGTTTGTAATTTCATGGGAGTAAGGGAGTTACAATCAGGGTTTCTGCAATTTGTAATTGCATGTGGAAAATGTTTTTCCTAATGGTTTCTGCCATTGTAACTTCTAAAGTTTTGAATCATGTTATAAGGGATGTTGAAACTATGAGCGGGGCTGTTATAATAGAACAAAATAGATCATTAGTTAGTAATTCCAAAATCCCCTTAACTATATATTTATCATAATGGCTAAAAAGTCCTCATTTAGTTAGTGATTTTAATCATTAGATTAATGAACTTTTTTAATACTTAGTGAAAAATAAAATCAGATTAAGAGTTAGGTTTGGCGGAGAGATAAAATAGATAGTTTTTTTTATATTTCCTATTAAAGTGTTCGACATAGGCATGCATCAATGGCGCATTGGGCATGGCCAGAAAAGTAAGTTATATCGGTATGCAAGTAACAGAGTTTGCATAATCCTAAGAAGGGTATGGCATGAGCCTGATTGATGCACCCTTGGCACGAGCAAGACAAGTGTTTCAGCAATGCCTAAGACAAGTAAGGAAGCTAAAAATGGGCTGCAGTGGCCTATGCGCATGTTCAAGCATGCTATATGCCTAAAAACGACCCAAAGGCCAGTGATGCATGCCCGATGCATCGACCATAGCATTCAAGGCTTTATACCTTTGTGGTGTGGTAAGTTGGAATAGTGTGGAAGCTAAGTTGCGCCAGGCTTGTCGAGTATGCTTGTAAGGGCAAATGAACGTGCATTTACCTAGTTTTTAAGGTCTGGTTAGTAGCATCAGAGTGGCGCATCGGGAGTTATGGCATGCGCGTCCTGGTGTGCTAGGCGTAAATTGCCGGTACGTCACATCCAAAACCTCAATTTACGCCTCCAAATAGCCTAACTAGCACCATAGCGATTGTTTTTCCCCTCTACTTAGGCTAAGCCAAAAACTCCAAATCTGTCGTAGTCTATATAGTGTTTGCTCTGAGTATGTAAGATATTCTGGTGGTCAATTATGTTTCGTTAAAATGCGTTTAATTTATTTTCAATTAACAAAATATACATACCCAAGAGTTTTGAATTCAGATCATCACTAAAAGACTTCACCACTATATTACAAGACATAATGTACCTCGTTACAATACCTTCTTCAACAATTGATGTCAATGGATAAAACAATCGATGTATGACCTGCATGATCTTTTAGTTTTATTTTTTTCCCTTAGAAATTAGAATCAGTATTGAGAAGAAAAATTATAAATGGCTGACTTTGTGTTATATTGCGTCATTTAAAATAGGAGCAGTCGATTTGACATAACTCTTTCATTAGTTTTGTCGAAAACTTTCCCACGACCATTAAAAATGTCTAGGTTCAATCCACCATCACCGGATGGAGTTGCATTGACAATGTTCCGAAGCAACTTTTATATCGTTCAAATGGAACGAACCGGTTGCTATAGCAGCCATTAGCAGCATAAACAAAACATACACAGCTGGGTTGTACAGATGTGGACGCGTGGACACGGACACGACACGACGCGGATACTACAAAATTATCAAAAAACTAGGACGTGGATCCGTATATACATATTTTATTTATATATACAATCATGTATTTATATAGCAAAGTCAAGTATTTCAATTCTAAAAATTAGAAAATGATGCTACATGTGTACAAATTTCATAAGAAAAGAAGAGATCGTATGTTTATACATTCTGAAGGTCAAGCAATCAATCACTATTAAACATATGGCACAATCAAAATGCATTATTAGAACAACACATGCCCAACTAAGGATATACGTGATGTCATTTCCAGTTATAAAACCCTAATAAATACCTAAATGATTGATCTCAATGTTTATCTTTTTTTTTCTAGTTAATGATAGTAAAAATAAAGGAAGAAATTTAAATGAAAATGGAAGGAAAAAAACGCTTTAAACCCGAGTCATCAGTGCGTCCAAACCAGACGCGCAAATTAGTATGTCGGACACGCGTTGTGTCAACGTCCCACGCGCGTCCTGTATCCGACGCGAGTCAGACGCGGACACGGCTCGAAAAATGCAGCGTACGTACTACCCAGATACACAGTAAATGAATATTTTTCTAAGATAAATCCAAATAAGTTTTCTTTCCCAGTTTTCCTTCGCCCTTTCCTCTGAAAAGAAAAGTCTGTGTCTTTCTTCAATTCCCTTTTCTTGGAAGCAAGTCTTCCTTTTTCTACAATTCTATTTCTACGCATGTTTTTTATCTTGGGTATTCCTAGCCTCACAATCCCCTTTTCTGGAAGCAAGTCTTCCTTTTTCTACAATTCTATTTCTACGCATGTTTTTTATCTTGGGTATTCCTAGCCTCACAATCACAAAGCCGACATGTTTTGCACCAGTATTATGCATATAATAGAAGTCGCGACAAATCGACATTAATATGCTATAGCACTTGCAGCTAGCTATAGAGTAGTGTTTAAATATTTTGAATAATGGGGTTTCAAAGTAAAAATTCTATTGGTGCAGTAGGGTTGAAGCTGTAATATCTTGCCAAGGAAAACTCATCCTCGTTCAGAGGTAGAATTCTCAAAATGACACTTTTGTCTGTTGTGCTCTCCGGGACCGGGAATTTGTTTGGAGATCGTGGTGGCTGGACCAGCTCTTCCCTTTTTGGCCTGTCGTGAGCGTTTTGTTTCATTTCTTACTCCAATGGTTTGTTTTTGAAATTTTTTGATGGGTCCTTTTCTTTTCTTCCTTTCTTTCTCGAAGCACATGGACTTCTCGTAATCTTGTGTTTTTTTTTTGCTCAGCAAAGAAGGAGAAAATAATCTTGTGTTTTATTATTAAATGTAGTTTATTTTTGATTAATCCGGGGAATGAGTGCACACAACACGAGATCTCGAGTCCTAAGGCCAACCTGGCTTCTGAATAGTTGTAAGAACCACATGTGTTGAGTCCAGAAGCCGCACACATACCCCGCCCCGTAACAAATGTTCTTGCCATTCTTAAATATAGTTGCGGAAATACTTCAAGTGCGGCAATAAAATGGCTTCATCATGTTGACTTTATAATCTGTAATAACAAATGTACGTATGTACTACGTAATACACCATGATAAGACAAATGCAACCAACAAGATTAACAGTTTTACTGATCAGTATGTATGTCAACTCTCCAAGTCTTAATTAGTTACTACTTTAAACGAAACGTGACACATTCATTTTCTTGGATTTCTATCTCTTTGAGTTGAGTTTATCTTTTGGGGCACCAATTCCGTCGATCATAGAATATTAAACTCCCAGCATGATAAATGCTTAAATCCATAAACATCATTTTTGAGTTATATTTACTCTTTCCAAAACTCGACATCAACCTCCTTCTAAGCAAATGAGCATCTGTTAAAATATGCTTTCTATGGGGGATTGCTTAGCCTAGGCCATTGCATTCCAGCTATTAGCGTCACACTGTACGGTACTATTTAAAGCCAAGTTTGTACCAAACAAATAATGCAGGATGCCATAGCCCATGGTGGAGGATGTGAAACAGCTAAGATAAGTATTGCCAATAGTGGAATGGTTTTGGCTTCTTTTGAATATTGCGCAACGAGTCGTGGAAGAGGATCCATGATAGGGTAATCTTTGGAGCATTCAATAAACCATGAAGATTACTTCTTTTTTTATGCCTTTTAAGGAGTGATCTGTTGGAATTTAGCGGATGACATAATTTTAACTAGGAGAATTTTTATAACAGGCTTTTCCATTGTTGATTTTTATGCAACAAGCAAAAGTGTTAATGGATATGTGACATAGTTGATGATTTATCTGCTCGGGCATGACAATGCCGGGATGCAAAAGAATAACTCGATTTGTTGCAGTAAGAGATACAAATGAAAACAGGACCCAAAATTTACTACAGTGATCTAATTATGGCATATCCACCATTTTAGTTTTACTTTTGTGTGATATTGGGTAGTAGCACTGAGGTGCTAGTCAATAGTGAAGCCTAAGTGAAGGGAGCAATGTGGTGTCAACAGGTTGAGATTTCTTTTTGTTATAATTTCTAAAAGAAAGTAAGAAAACATGACATCATACGTGTAATCATGCCTCAACAATATAAAAATCATACATGTAATTATTCGGGGTACTAAATGCAGCTGGCATCGGAATGTGCTCGGTAAAAAATGACTCATTTTTTTTTCAAATGCACAACTTATATTATATTATATTTAAAGATTTAGCGCATTTGGATACACATCCAGAAGTCAAAAAGTAAAAAGATAATTTAGTCGTGGAATTTCAAAATGACTTATGGAAGTAGAAAAGTCGATTTTTTGTGAAGCAAAATATCTGGACTTCTGACTTTTGTTTCTGTAAAAGCCGAAGTCAGAAGAATAATTGTATCCAAACACTCTATTAGTACTTCATTTGCTAAGTAAGGAATTAACATGTCAGGTGGATTAGAGTCATTAGACCATCATTCCCCACAAAGATGTTCTTTCTTAGCAGCTTTAGCTAAAGCATCAGCTACCTTATTACAACCTCTATAGACAAAAATACAAGATCAAACAGAGTTAATATTACATATATTTATACATTTTCTGAGTAAAGGCATACTCTGCCAAGGAGGAAGAGAATATTGTTGCTTGACATAAGAGCTGATATTCAGATTATCAGTTTCAAACACAACATCAAACCAACCATTAGATCTTGCCAATTCCATAGCTTCTAATTATGCCCAAGCTTCTGCCTGATGAATATTTATAGCTCTTCTTATTGTAGATTTTCCAGCCACAAATTGTCCTGCATAGTTTTGAATTATTATTCCAATATTAGTAACTAAAGAATTATGACTGTAAGAAGCATCGATATTAATTTTGAACGTATTTAGAGCAGGTGGTTTCCAGGTATCATTCATAATAGTTTTACTAAATGCAGGTGAGTATGATAATTGAGATGCATTATCTAAATGATGTTTTGTAAGGTAACAATTAACTTGATGGATCACAGTGGTATGATTAGGTGTAATATTACTAAATATAACTCTACATTTATGTTTCCAGATGAAATGCAAAATGCAAACTATAATATGTATGAGCTGAGGGGTGTTGTGAATGTTTATCTAAGAATCTCGAGACTACCAACTTTGAACCCAAGAGAGAACTGAAGAATATTACAACATTGAAGTATATTGTTGAGGACAGAAGTATCTCCATGTATCTTGAGTAAAAGAACAATGTAAGAACAGGTGATCAACATCTCCAACAGTTGATAAATTATTGAGAATACAGTGTCTATCACTCGAACCCATATGTCTAAATAACCTCGCTTTAACTGGCAGAGCATCATGAAGACTTTTTCACAAAAAAATCTGATACTTATATGGCATTTTCAATTTCCAAAACTTTAACCAAAATTGAGGAGATAGATTCATAGTTGAACTATTGTTGTTATCTTGTTCACACAATATTCTATAAGTTGAAGAAGTAGTAAAAACACCAGAAGCAATATACGACCAGATTAATTTGTCTTCTTGATCTAACTGAATAGGAATAGTAAGAACCAAATATATCTGAGATGAAGTGAAAAGCCTACGAAGGAGAGAAAGGATCCATTGACTAGTTTGAGAATCTATAAGTTGGGAGACCAATTGATAGTCAGAAGTGTTTAGATCATTCCAATCTTGAATCGTTGTCGATAAAGTGGGAATCCATTTAGAAGTCCATATGTTGATACAGTTGCCATTTCCAACCTCCCATGTAGCATATTTGAGAATAATTTGAAGTCCTTCACAAATACTCTGCCAAACCTAACTGGATTTTATTGAATCTGGAGGAGGAAAAAACTGCAAATCATTATGAGGAAAATATTTTCCTTTCAATATCTTCCCCCATAAAGCATTCTGACTATGAAGCAACTGCCAATCTAATAGTTAAGAAAGCAAGATTATAGTTACCAAGATGCTTCACACCTAAACCTCCAAGTCGTTTAGGAAGACGCATTTTGTCCCAAGAGATCAGCCAAGGAGGATTATGATTATTGCAGCGGTGCCACCAATATTGCCGTTGAATTTTGTCCATCTGAATAATGGTAGAATCTGGTAACCTAAAGATTTGCATATGATACATACCCATTGTACTTAAGACATTGTTAACTTGAGTAGTCCTGCCAGCTTGATTAACAATTTTACTATGCCACCCTTGTAACATGAGATTCATATTATTCAAAATGCATTGACGGTTTTGCTGTCTAGACATATGCATTAAGAAAGGAATACCCAAGTATTTTTCTCCAACACCCATCTGTTTCAAATTTAGAATACCATTTATACTTGTTTTCTGAGAATTAGATGTATGCTTACCGAAGAAAATTGTAGACTTCTGCATATTGATCATCTGACTTGAAGCTTGACCAAAACTTTGAAAAAGATCTTTCAAGTGACTCATTTGAGAAGAGTTTGCCTGGAAAAAAAAAGTAAACAATCGTCTGCAAAAAAACAAGTGATTAATTGCAGGACAATGTTTATTAATATTCAAACCATGAAGAAGTCCAATATTCACATTATGTTGCAGTAATCTCAAAAAATCCTCCATAATAAACAGAAACAAGTAAGGGGAAAAAGTAGGGCTGTCAATGGAAGAATATCCGTCGGATATTAAGGATTCCGATATCCGACAGGTTAAGGATTATCGGATATCAAAATAAGATATCGATACCGATAGATATCCGATAATATCCGGTTATACCAAAAAATCTTAATAACCCTTGTAAAACATTTTCATAATTGACACTTATCGGATATTTATCCGACAAAATCCGATAATATCCGATATTATACTCGATATTATCGGATATCGAATCCCAAACTTATCAACTTGAACATTAAAAGAAAATCAGACATCAATTAGTAGGGGAAATAAGGGTTTTGGAAAATTACAATTACGTCCTTAACATATCGGATATCTAAACAAACGGATATAGCTTATTCCGATTCCGATATGTTAAGGAAGAAATATCCGATAACATATTATATCTGATATCCAATATCCGATACAAAGGATAAAATCCTATAGGATATCGAATAATCGGAAATGGATCCCGGATATCGGACAAATATTGACAGGCCTAGGAAAAAGGGTCCCCTTGTCGAAGAGGACGAGAAGGAGTAAAACTAGCTAAAGTAGAGCTATTGATGAGTAAAGAAATATCAGTTTTTGTAATACATTGTTCAATTAGTTGTATCCAATCAGAATGAAAACCTAACTGGCGAAGAATATCTAACAAAAAGGACCACTCTACCTTGTCGAATGCTTTTTACATGTCCAATTTAATACCAATAAGAGCCGTGTTAATCTTTTTAGTCTTCATTGTGTGCAACAATTCATGAGAAATGATTACACTATCATGAATATGTCTACCTGCAACATAAGATGTTTGAGTTGGAGATATGATTCTTGAAAGAAATGGCTTTAATCTGTTAGCAATAATTTTTGACATGACTTTATAGCTAACATTACAAAGGCTAATTGGTCTATAATCAGATGGGGATTGAGGGTATTGAACTTTTGGAATCAAGACTTGATAGGTATGATTTATGGCTTTAAGCAAATGTTTGTGAGTAAAAAAATATTGAACCATAGGAATTACCTCAGTTCCAATTGTATTCCAGCAGTAAAATACAGCTTTAAACCCATCATTTCCTGGAGAAGCCCAAGGTCTGATATTGAAAACAACTTCTTTAATTTCTTTAGCATCTGGAACACGAATAAGATGAAGATTCTCTATCTCATAAATACATGGAGTAAACATCTGTAAAATATCTTGGTGAGGATGAGGATCAGATGTAGTCGTTATCGCAGTAAAATGAGTTAAGAAAATCTTTTCAATATTTGCTCTAAAATCATACCATAAACCCAAGGGTCCATGAATAGTATTAATGTGTGATCTGCGCTTATTAAAATTAGCCATTGTATGAAAATAAGAAGTATTCTTATCTGGTTCAAGAAACTTGTCACCAGCTGGTTGCATAAAATATTATTTCTGAATAGAAAACCAAGTTTGAAAATTATTACCTAGGTGTTGAACTTCGAGATGAGTAACATGCATATTATTATCGTAACAAAGTTGAAGTTGAGAGTGAATATGATGAAGATTGGATTCAATAATTTCCAAAATGAAGTCTTTTCCACAGTTGAAGCCGAGTTCTTGTGTACTTGAGTTTACTTGAAAAATGATAATAGGAGATCCCAAAAAATGATGTTTCCAACTTTGATTAATAGTTGTGTTGCAAGAAGGAATTCGAAACCAGCATTTGTACAACTTAAAAGGAGAATGCTTCTGGTAAGTTGGAATGGTATGCAGAGTAATAGTACTATGATCAGAGCTATGGGTACTAGATGTTGAAGATGAGAAGCAATATAGATATTAATCCACAAATTGTTTACTAAGGCTCTATCAAGTCTAACAGATACATGAGCATCACCATATCTATGATTAGACCAAGTAGTAGCTGAACCAGTGTTACCCAAATCTATTAAACCTAGTTGCTGAACAATATCTCTAATATGTCTAGCATGATGAGGATGACAAAAAATAATATGAGTTTCATAATCATACATTGTAAATTTCAAATCACCAAGAACAACCCAAGGAAGAGTAACATAACTATGCATATCCAAAAGATAACTCCATTGATTTTCATTGTCAGATACATTGTGAGCTCTGTACATTAATGTGATGATAAAGTCAGGGACATTATCATGAGTATGAACAATTGCTTGGATGGTGTCAGAGGTTGTATGCATGATTTCTAAATCAATACCTTGTTTCAAGCAACATCAATTCCACCAGAATGACCAATAGCAGAATGAAACCAAAAATTGGGATATCTAGTGTGAGTAAGATACAATCTCATAATGTTTGATTTAGCTCTAGTTTCAGATAGGAAAAAAACATTGGGATCATGACTATTCAAACAAAAATTAAGATAATCCCTAGTATGAGGATTTCCTATACGTTGGCAATTCCAATAAATTATTTTCATGTCAGAAATGAGAATAAAAAGAGTAGAAAAAGAACAAGAAACTAAATCAGACGGGAAAATAAATAAAAATTGAAAACTAGAGATGAAAATTGAGACCTGTTTCCAAGCATCGGTGTGATTCTGAGCCTCATAGGCTTGAGTAGCATCAATGTCCCAATTAGTATCACCATTAGTCTTAAAAGTAAAATCAATGTCCTGAACTACATCATCATTTTGATTAACAATTGGAGAAGTTATATCTGTATCATGAGCCTCATTATTAATAATTAAAGTGGTGAGGTTTCTAGTTATTTTCTTAAGACAAGAGTACTTGCAAATTCACTAGCCAAAGTAGAACAAGGTCTAGAACTAAAGGAAGGTCTTGATGCAACATGAGTAGTAGTTGAAGAATAAGCAACATCAGAATCTGTAGCCGAGAAAAGAGAAATGTGCATACCATCATAAGGTTGAGGTTCATTTTGAACTGTAGGTTGTCTCAATCTAGTTATTCTCTGAGAACCATATTGAATAAACATTTGAAATTACTCTTGTGGATTTATGTATTGGGGATAAATTGGTTATGTAAATCCAAAGCCTCTGACCATCTCTTCCATTTCTAATCTTCTTTGAGTCATATCGGCACAAAATTTGGCTTTATGATCTGGAACTTTACAGTCAGGATTGAGAAGGTGAGGTTGATTTTTATATAAAAATCCTACCCATCTAGTGACACTTACAACATATATTCCATAAATAAGAGAAGTTGTAACATCAATTAGCACATGTTGATGGCGGTTTTTAGCTTAGGGTTAAAATCGTAAAACCCTATCTAGACAGTGACGTCGAGTAATAATGTCTCCACTGAATGCATTTATTAAACCCTTTAATATGTCTGTGAGAAAATTACCAGGGTGCCTTTTTTTAATACTAATTAGGGTTTCGACAGGACAAACCCTAATTCCCACACCACGTGTGCCAATGGAAAACCATGCCAGCCACATCTACCGCGCCAAGGCATGCCAACCATGCTAGCCGCACCACTGTACTAATGGCAAACCATGCCAGCCACATCTACCGCGCCAAGGCACGCCGACCATGCTAGTCGCACCATATGCCAAAGGCATACCAAACCCTTAGCCCCACCATGCCAAGCCAAACCGTCCATGCCAAGCCAAACGCACCTTCCCTTGGCCTTAGCCATACTAGCCGCACCATGTGCCAACGGCATGCCAAACCCTTGGCCCCACCATGCCAAGCTAAACCATCCATGCCAAGCCAAACACACCTTGCCTTGGCCCTAGTCATTCTAGCCGCACCATGTGCCAACGGCATGCCAAACCCTTGGCCCCACCATGCCAAGCCGTCCACGCCAAGCCTTTGGACCCACCGTGCAACGCCAAACGCACCTTTCCATGACCCCATACCAACCTAGCCGCGCCACCATACTGGAATTCCCTATTCGGCTACCAAAACGAAGGAGTGCGATAATCAACGGTCGCCCTTCAATCCCACGAGCAAATCCTAGCCGTACAAGGTTACCAGACAACACATGGTAACCTTTGGTCTGAAACCCTAGTTTGGCCACGCCAAAATGTTCCAAGGCATGCCATTACAATGGCATACCAACCTAGCCGCGCTACCATACTGGCCTTTCCTATGCGGCTACCAAAACGAAGGCGTGCGACAATCAACGGTCGTCCTTCAATCCTAAGAGCAAATCCTAGCCATCCAAGGTTACCAGACAACGCATGGTAACCTTTTGACAAAACCCTAGTTTGGCCACGCCAAACCGTGCCAATGGCATGCCAACCTTGCCGCGCCACCATGCTGGCCTTCCCTATGCGGCCACCAAAAAATGAAAGCGTGCGACGATCAACGGCTACCTTTCCTCTTAAGATGCAAAATCTTGACCGTCCAAAGTTACCAAGCCAGCAAGTATCCCAAGCTCTACTTGTCATAAAACAACAATATTCTACATGTTTTCCACAAAACATTCGAGACATCAACACATATCATAAACTAGGGGATCCTCTTTGGGTATTGGTTTGGCGGTTTACACGCCCGTCATAAGGAAGTGTCATAAGGATGAGGCGGTTAGTAAATACAGGGAGTTAATGGTGAAACGCTCTTTTTTATGGAACATCAATTCCATGCATTAACGGTTACCACCTCCTCCCGTTTACTCGTCCATTTTTCCATTCCTTAAAGAGACCAGAGTACGTTTCACTTCGACTTGTATAAATAGGTCTTACCTATTTCCACCGAACAACAAGTTCAGTCAGGAGCATACAACACTCACAAAATTTTTTGATGGCTTTCCATTTGTTAGCTTCCCACTTTCTGATACAAGTCTTAGAAAACAACTATTCTTCCAGAAATCAACTATTCTGGTCTCATCACTTTCCTTACTTCCCTCCCCAAAACCAACCTATTCTCCTTCACTTTGTGACTGAGGCAAGTCTGGAACGGCCATTTCTTGGTTTCGGCCGGACTTATACAGATTGATCTCTCGAATCTAAAGTACTCCCTTGCAGTACATTGTTTAGGGTTTAAACTCATTTCTCACCCATACACCCGAAATTACTGAAATCAGCAGAAACCATTTTCACCCTCAAATAATTGGCGACCACAGCGGGAGATAAATCTCTCGGTTACAATATCGATTCCCAAATTTCCGACATCGCTTTTCACTTACAACTCCAACATGGTAGAACTCAGATCCGGATCAGCTGCCGAGAACACCAGCGTAGAATCCATCCCTGGTGTTAACGTTACTTCCAACAATGTCACTATATCACCTACTGACCACAGTAACACCTAAAGCACTCCTTCAGGTGTAACGCCTCCAATCACCAGGTCCAGAGCCGCTGCCGCCTCTAATGTCCCTGCACAACCTGCTTATCACGGCAGAAACGAAAACGCACCTTTGGGCGTTACGCCACCAGTCACCAGGGCCAGAGCTTCCGCTACCACTCCTAATGCCTCATCAAGCATGGAACCTCCAACTACCACTAAAATTCCAACTACCCCACTAACAGGACGAGAAGCTGTAGGAACCAGAGGAAGCCGACCCTATATTACCATCGCTGATTTGATGAAACGCCAGGAGGATCTCGCTAGATCCCAGACGGATATGGTTTCAACACAGGAAGAAGTACTCGTCTTTCTCAAAACCCTGACAGAGCGGCTGCCGCGTGAGTCACTGATAGGTGTCTAAAACACCTTATTATTTATCTATTGTTTATGCATTTTCTGATAGTTTTCTTGTAAATTATGTATCTTATGTTTTGTTTTTGAGTATTTAGGTACTTCGGAGTCATTTGAAACAAAAGAAGAAAAAATAGCGCGAAAGCCTCATCTCAAGTGCAACTGCTATTGGAGGAGGATTATTTCTCATTATTTGCTTTTATTTCTTCATCTCTATCTGAAAAGTATGTCGGCTTTAGTGATGCGAATTTTGTCTGAAAAGCATGACAAATTTAGTGATGAAGAGACATTGAAGAGGAGAAGTGGGTCTGAGAAATAAGAGACGGATGTTGTTGGCCGAAGAATTCGAAGAAGAGCAAAAGCGTTAATTCTCATGTGCACTGCTATTGGGAGCGGAGCTGAGTCACTGCAGTTTATAGAAGCAAGGGAAAAACAACCGTGGTGTCCCATACTAATCTGCTGGGTGCCTATATCATATTTGATCATTACAAGCTTTAAAATTCAGAGAAAAATTCTTTTTTCTCATTACCACACTTATCTAAATTTATGAGCCCACCTGAATTCTAGAAAGAAGAAGAAATGGAGGCGCAAATGTTTTCTGAACTGTGTCTTCCTAAGATTGAAGAGAACGTGACGATTCTGTTATGAATAAGAAGACTACGCTGCTGAATCGAGAAGAGAGTAATGGAATCAGAGTTGGGTTTTTGTTGGTGGTGAGACTCAGATGAAGATAGATGTTGATGTTTGAGATGTTGATTGTTGTTGGTGTTGGTGTTGAGAAGCAATGAAAGAGTGGGTTTGTCTTTAATTTCAAGATAGGTTAAACTCGATTCGAATTTAGATGGATTTGGTGGAGTTTTGAGTTTGTTGATGTGCATCTGAGATGAATTAGGGTTTTATTGAATGGAAATTTGAGATACAAATGAAGAATCAGAAGTATGGGTTTGTATCAGGCTCAGGGTTACATCGAGAATCAGTTGGTATTACTCTGAGGTTTTTTTGAATTTTTATGGCAGAGGCTTGGATCAATGGGATGAATTTGATGCTGTAACAGGGAAGGAGTAGCTAATGCTGATGAGCTAAAAGTGAATGAGAATGCATCTTATATCATGGAGGTGATGTTCTGAAATTGGTCAGCTTGGTGGTGATGTTAATCTGATATGAGGAGCAGTCAATAGTGTGTATGAAGCTACAGTTTGATATGTGTTGTTGCTTGAATTAAATGGCAGCCATGACTTACAGGGGTAGCCGAGTTACAGCAGAGTGGTTTCTGTGGAATTGCAGGTATGCTTCACTGGAATGGAGAGTATGTGAAAGGAAAAGGTGGTGTTTCTTTGAGACTGGTAATTGAATACCATATTGCAGCTGGAAACTCAGTAGAGAAGGAAGTATGAACTAGCAGGTTAAGGAGGCAGTCTTGACAGTAAAGAAACTGAGTTGCAGCTGTTTCTCAAATGAATTCAAGAGATAGGGGGTTCGAGACAATGAAACTGGTGGAATGGATTGTTGTGATGGTCTTGGTACTGCCCAGGACAGAACTGGTGTTGGTGATTATAACATCTAAATGAAGCTTGGAATTGAAAATGCTGCAGTGAAGAATGGATGATGTTGTTGTAAAAGGGTTGTGAATGAATGTTAGATGTATGTGTATGAGTTACAGGGAATGTGGTGCTATAGAGCTATAGAAAATGAGACTGCAGCTGCTCAACTGCAATTGAGTTCAGAAATGGTTGCAGTGGCAGGTGGCATTTATGAGATTTGTGAGTTGTGTTGTGTAGTAATGGAAGTGTGTTACTGTTGGCTTGAAGGAGAATGCAACTGAGATGGCAGAGAAATGGCTACAACTTGAATTTTTTATTAATGGTTTTGTTGGATTTCTGAGGTTGAACTGAGATGAGGCAGAGAAGCAAGGATTGCAATGCAGATTACAGGGATTGTGGAATGAAGGCAAGAATGGAATTGAGTTCAGTATTTAGTGATGGGTGAATTCAAATTGCAGGTTGAAATGAATGGTAATGGTGCTGTCAAGAATGAACTCTGAGATGAATGGGCTCAATGTGTTGTGTCGTTATTGTTGGTGGAATTCAGTGAAGCTACAGATTTGGGAATGTATGCATTGCAGTTAGGCCAGAGATGCTTGCAATGTGGCATGAACAGAATTGGACACTCGCAAATGGCTGGAAAGAAAAGGCAGTTGCAGGTGTAATGGATATGGGGTGAAAGAAGCAGTTGTTGTTGAACGGGAGATTGAAGAGCCAAGATGGCTGGAATTCCAGTGACCGGATTCCGGCCAACTTCCGGCAGTGACCCAGTTTTCCGGCGAACACTTTTGGACATATATTTTCACACGGGTATTTTCCACACATGGGCTTGGTGGACTAATTGGAGACGGGTTTTGATAAGAGAGTATCCTTTTGGGAATGAAAAAAAAGCATATAAATAGAAAACTCTTTTCTAAACCTAGGGATATATCTCCATTAGGGAGAGCTTCTACTTTTTACTAGGGTTTAGAAACATGATAGGTTTTCTCTTCCTTCTTGTTATGAACTCCTATGCCATGAGTAACTAAGTTTTTATTATTGGTTAAAGATGTAGTTGGATTTTGAAAACAAGTTTTGATATTTATGAGTTAGTTTTCTCTCAAAACCATCGTTCACTTTCTACTGATTATAATAATTGCATGATTGATGTATTGCAATATGATTGAATGTTTGTTTGGTTGAGTCTAGAATTGATTGAACATACATCTATATCTATAGATATTTTAGGGTTTTCATCGAGCGTTAACCTTGAATACGAGTAGCATGATATGATTACTGTTTGTAGTGATACACTCTTGTAATCATATGTATAAATCGAACTTTGTCCGAATTGTCATACGCAATGTATGATAGTTGCTTTGATTAGCCTATTTCTAAAACTTAATGCTCCTAGGAATTGAACTTAATTAGCGCAAGGCGTTAGGTTATTCTTTAGGTAGAATTCACATACGTAGATCTAATGTGTGTGTTGATAAATTTATGAAATTTACGGAGTATTCTTGCAATAAGGTATTCTAGGGCTTTTGATGATAGCGAGATTAAATACGAATTCTAATCATACATTCAAATACTTGTTTACAATTGAAGATGAAATCTTTACCCAATATTTCATATCCTTGATTTGCGTGTTTGTTTATTTCTTTTTTTTTGCTTTTACTTTTATTACTTGCATAAAAATCAGAAAAACCAGTGGGAGTTACTTATAGGAAACCAAAACAAACGACAACCTAGTCCTCTCTGTGGGAACGATCCTTTCTTGCCCTTGCTATATTTTATATTTCGAGTAGTGAGAAAGTAAATTTATTTTTGACGCATACGACATCGATCATTCACGCCCTCCAGAGTCATTTAAAAATACCTCAAATATCCCCGATACTAGCACCTCGGCGGAACGTGTCTCCGCTGACGAGGGGATTCGTGCCAAAACCCCATTGAAAAGAAGTCAGCCGCCCAATTTTGTCACACGAGAGGATCTGGAGGAACTTCTTCGGAATCGAGTCAAGAATAATGAAATAGACATGCATCAGCATCAACCTTCCTACCTATCTAAAATACAAAGATTTCATCTTCCAAGAGGATACTCCTCTACTTAATTCACCCTGTACGATGGCACCGGAAATGCACGTGAACGTGTCTCTCGCTTCCTCGAATCCCTAGGTGAACATGAATACAATCACGTTCTCCTTCTGAGGGATTTTTCGAAATCTCTTACAGGAAGAGCGTACACGTGGTACAATAGCATTACGCCAAACAACATCCCCAACTGGGGTAGCATGGTTACTGCATTTTACAAGAAGTACTTCTTTGTGTCTGAAAAAGTTACCTTCTAGGACCTAGGAAGAATGTACCAACGGGACAATGAACATCTGAATGATTTTGTTAAGAGATTCAGGGTTCAAGCACTAGACTGTCATGACCCAAACGTGACCGAGCAACAACTGGTGAACTCATGCATCAACGGTATGGCTCCCATTTACCACGCCTTATTAGAGAACCTGCGTTTATCGATATTCTATGAACCCCATGAAGCTGCCAGACGATCCGCAATGACAACACCAACATTATTAGAAAGAGCTAGACCGACCAGAACCGAATACATGCGCGAAACTCACGGGAATAGATGTCTCATCAGCAAGCAATTTAACGCTGGCCCCTCCTTTGTGAGCATAGTAAATGAGGGAGGAAAAAGGAAGGCCCCAACTGCAGATCAGCGGCCTAAACGTGAAGCACCAGCACAACAGGTAACCCCGCCACGGAGGGCGGCCGCTAAAGCTTCCATGCGTCATCACGAAGCTGAAGGAAATACCTTGGATTTCCCGTTCCCCATTGAGGAGGTAATAGATCTCTTCGAAGAATGGATTCAAGACGATATTATTAGACTACCATCTCCCAGACGCCCACCGACTGAGGCCGAAATAGAAAACCCCAAATACTGCCACTACCACAGATTTGTTTACCACCCAACCAGTGATTGTAACAGACTGAAGCATATCTTCAAAGTAAATATAGAGACAGGGGAACTTCAATTAGGAAACGGGGGAGTACATTGAAACCGACTTCTGGTGAGGAATTATGGGGTCTCTGGGGACTCCGTGTATGAGACTGTGCAGTCCATGATGCAACACTTATGCGAAATTCTCTACCTTTCCAAGGTACAACGTCAAGATATTTTCACAGCTCTCAATCGCGTCGTGTCGGGCAAACGACTTTTCCCCTCCATGGAAGCCACGCCAAGAACCCAAGCTCTCCCAGCAAACAGAATCGAAAAGGACGACTGGGGACTCCTGACCATGTCCTATTTAAGAGGTATTAAATTCGACAACACGCTCATTGATACGGCTTCTGACCTCAAAATTGTTACTTTCAAGACTCTGAAAGCTGTGGGATTTACAAAACAAGAGGCTACCCATTCTCCATCCGTGATTAAGAACCCGGGAGGGGGAGCCTTGAACGCGCACGGCTACATTAACCTCGAGGTCAAGATAGGAGATTCTATAACGCATAGCAAATTCTACATTGTCAAAGAACTGGGTTACGACATGATGTTGGGGAACTTGTGGGTACTCGAAAACAAGGCGAAATTGGGAACATCCCCTCTACCGATGTCAACACCCGAAAGAATTTCCAACAAACCGTATCATTTACTGCCGCATAGACGAGTTACTGATGGAACCCGGGCACCTGGAGATGACCTGCTGGCGCTAACTCATGGATTCCAAGCGCAAGTAAGTTTGGCCGAACGATCTTCTCTACAACCGGTCATTTCTTCCCCTTTTCTGTCATGGGGACTCAGCGCGATTACTGGCGCGGATGCTGTCAAGAGATGTGAATGGGATGCCGGCCCATTCAAACGCTTTGCAAATAATTTGGAAGATGCCATCGAAACCGACGAGACCAAGATTCAAACGGTTACACAACACCCGAACTCATTTCAAATGGGAGATATGGTGGTCAAAGTGAACTCATTTCAAGTTGGGAAGATGACGGTAAAGATAGCTATTCGGACCGATTCACCCACGGAAAAAGAAGACGAGCCATATCTGGTGACAAGCGTCCTTTTGGGAGGTTACTGCAAGCTCATCAACACAGACAAGTTGGGAGGTGTGATAGTTCACTCGCGATGGCTCAAGCTTTTCAAACCCTAAAAAACGCTGTACTACCCTCTTCTAGCCATTCTCCCTTTAGTATTTCTTTCAGAAATTTCTTCTTCCGCTTAATATTTTTATTTCCCTAAGATGAACGTACCGTTTGTGTTCTTCTTTAGGGTTTCATTTTTATTCAAAAAAAAAAACATACACCTCTTTCCGAATGAGATTTCCAAATCTTAGAAAAATAAACCAAATAAATCCCAAGTCATTGAGAAGCCATTAACCATCATATAAAAAAAAAAAAGAAACAGTGCCAGAAATACCTTCTTCAATCATTCAAAACTCCGAAGGGAATAATGTAAGGACATGGAAAGTCGAACAACCTATTCTAAAAGAAGATTCGGGTCTTTCAATAAGAATATTTATTCAAAAATGAGAAACCGTAAGCGGGATGCTAATTGGCGAAACCCTAACTTCGCCACGAATACAAAGAAGGTAAATATGAGCCTACAAAGCATCGGGATGACTACGCAATAAATAGAAACAATAAAAGGAGAAGCTAGTCAACGAAAGCTGACGCGTGAGTCGCCTCGGTCAGAACTCTTTCAAGCACTTTCCCCAACAATCTCTCGGGCAACAAAGGTTCCATCCGACAACCGCATCAGCAGTAGCAACCACATCATCCCATCCGAAAGTCGCCTTAGCAGCAACAACACCCGTCTCCTTCCCGACACCCGCTTCAATAACCGATCCAGCATATACCACCATGACTTCCCCAATACCGCCGACAACAGTTTCGGCATCTGCTTCGAAGGGTGTTTTAGTTTCATCAGACGCAACGTCTTCCTCGAAGGTCTTCTCAGCGACCTTTCGAGGAAGATTTCCCGATTCATCCGCATCATAATCAAGAATTATGACCCCGTCCTGGACAAAAAGGTTACGTTGGCTTTCCCCTAAAAGTTTCACAGACTCAGTCTTCTGTCGTCTCAACCTAGAAGTGTTCTGTTCCGCCCTAACACTGGACCGAGAAGAAGTTTTGCTGCACTGAAGCCTCTCAACACACCGAGGCGCTTCATCACCTTCACATTCCTCCTCCATGTTCACCGAACCCAAAAAAGTCTGAACATGCACATGCACTTTACCTAGATAGATAGAAGGTAGGTCCTGAATAATTTTACAAGCTTCATGGAACATAGATTCAATTCTATCTAATGCCTCCTCACAAGAAGAAAACTTGTTTTCGCCGATTCCAAAGTTTTTCTCCGAAGAGTTAGAGGTACGGCTGCCTCTAGAAGATCCCATTATGCACTACAAAACTAGAGAAAGTGGGCAAGTTTTCACCCTATCTACACCAGCAACGTACATAAGAAAGAATACGAAATGGAAACCAGGAGAAATACACGAGACTATACCTGTAAATAGGATATGCACGATTTCAGGACGAACTATGTGAATGAAGGATTTAAGGCCACCTCTTATGTTTAGCAGAACGATGCAGTCCCGAAAAGGAAAGCTTTCTACTAGCCAAGAGTTAAGGCGTGACATCCGGTCTTAATTAAACCCTATTCTACCGGTGAATATAAGGGAGAGTATCATGCCTGGTTGTGCGAAATAACTAGGGTTTGGTGAGAAAACGTGGAAGTACGTGTTTGAGACACACTTGCCCGCGTTTTACTTATCTGCCTCCAGCACTGGGATTCGGAAGCAAAATCGGCAACGTAACCTGAGAAGAAGGAGTAACGCCTCCTTTTATGGGTATAGCACTCTCGGATTTTTGAAGAAAGGAAAAGCTTTCCTAATCCAAGCTACACAAGAAAAGAGGCAACCGGGCCCACAATGGAAAGCTTCACGGTATCAACAATCCACGTCCCCACATCAAGCCAGCGACCACGTCATGCCAACACCCGTGTCGAGTTTACGCTAACAACTTCACCCCAAACCAATACTACGCTGGAGGCTCCATTTTAAGACGCATAACACCTGCGGTTCCCATTCCAATCCGACCAACGCCAACAACTCACCAAACTAGCGTCATGATGTTCTCTAGCCCATCCAGGATGATGCAAAGCCGGACTAAACCGATAATTCTCATCTATACACTTTACGGTCTCACCACTTCGCGGTTTACACCGCAAATAGAAGTTGTGAGAGGCCGCCAAACACGGGATCATGAACTCTCCTTACCTCTCGAAAAAGGTTAGTCGGACTTTCCTGACCATCTTTGCATGATTTATGTTTCGATTCTGTCTTTGTCTGTCACCATCTTATGATTACCTCGTAACAATGCCCCTGTTTCGAACTAAGAAGGGGACTTAATATTGATGGTGGTTTTTAGCTTAGGGTTAAAATCATAAAACCTTAGTCAGACAGTGATGTCGAGTAATAATGTCTCCACTGAATGCATTTATTAAACCATTTAATATGTCTGCGAGAAAATTACCAGGGTACCTTTTTTTTAATACTAATTAGGGTTTCGACAGGCCAAACCCTAATTCCCACACCACGTGTGCCAATGGAAAATCATGCCAGCCACATCTACCGCGCCAAGCCATGCCAACCATGCTAGCCGCACCATTGTTCCAATGGCAAACCATGCCAGCCACATCTACCGCACCATGTGTCAATGCCATGCCAATCCAAACACACCTTGCCTTGGCCTTAGCCATGCTAGCCACACCATGTGTCAACGACATGCCAAACCCTTGGCCCCACCGTGCCAAGCCAAACCGTTCATGCCAAGCCCTTGGCCCCACCATGACAAGCCAAACGCACCTTGCCTTGGCCCTAGCCATGCTAGCCGCACCATGTGCCAACGGTATGCCAAACCCTTGGCCCAACCATGCCAAACCAAACACACCTTGCCATGGACCCACGCCGACCTAGCCACGCCACCATGCTGGCCTTCCCTATGCGGCTACCAAAACGAAGTCGTGCAACAATCAACGGTTGCCCTTCAATCCCAGGTGAAAATCTTAGCCGTCCAAGGTTACCAGACAACACATAGTAACCTTTGGCCACGCCAAGGCATTCCATGCCAACCTAGTCGCACCACCATGCTGGCTTTCCCTATGCGGCTACCAAAATGAAGGCGTGTGACAATCAACAGCCGCCCTTCAATCCCAGGAGCAAATCCTAGCCGTCCAAGGTTACCAGACAACACATGGTAACCTTTGGCCCGAAACCCTTGTTTGGCCATGCCAAACCGTGCCAAGGCATGCCATGCCACTGACATTCCAACCTAGTCGCGCCACCATGCTGGCCTTCCCTATGCAGCTACCAAAACGAAGGCGTGTGACAATCAACTGTCGCCCTCCACTCCCGGGAGCAAATCCTAGCCGTCCAAAGTTACCAGACAAATGCATGGTAACCTTTGGCCTGAAACCATAGTTTGGCCCTGCCAAACCACGCCAAGGCATGCCAAATTTTCCGCGCCACCATCCTGGCCTGCCATATGCGTCCACCAAAAACGAAAGCGTGCGACGATCAACGACTACCTTTCCTCTTAAGATGCAAAATCTCGACCGTCGAAGGTCGCCAATCTAGCAAGTCTCCCAAGCTCGACTTTCCAGGCAACAACAATATGCTACATGTTTTCACAAAAATATTCGAGACATCAACACATATTACAAACTGGGGGATCCTCTTTGGGTATTGGTTTGGCGGTTTACAGCGTGTGGCGTACGCTACGCCCGTCATAAGTAAGTGTCATAAGGATGAAGCGGTTAGTAAATACAGGGAGTTAATGGTGAAACTCTCCTTTTTATATGACATCAGTTCCATGTGTTAACGTTTACCACATATTCCCATTTACTCACCCATTTTTCTATTCCTTAATGAGACCAGAGTACGTTTCACTTCGACTTGTATAAATAAGTCTTACCTATTTCCACCGAACAACAAGTTCAGTCAGGGAGCATACAACACTCAGAAAATATTTTCTAGCTCTCCATTGGTTAGCTTCCCACTTTCCGATACAAGTCATAGAAAACAACTACTCTTCCAGAAATCAACTATTCTGGTCTTATCACTTTCCTTGCTTCCCTCCCCAAAACCAACCCATTCTCCTTCACTTTGTGACCAAGGCAAGTCTGGAACGAACATTTCTTGGTTTAGGCCGGACGTGTACATATTGATCTCTCGAATCTAAAGTACTCCCTTACAGTACATTGTTTAGGGTTTAAACTCGTCTCTCACCCCTTACACCCGAAATTACCGAAATCAGCAGAAACCATTTTCACCCTCAAACAGCACCAAAGAACGATATTTAGAAGAAGTGGAAGGATTAATTCCATCTGGCTCAACAACTCTTACTTCACCAACAATACTTCCAAAAAGACGCGGAACATCAGCATAAGTAAACTCTGGAAGTAAGTTTTTTTATTCTAACCAAAAGGGTGAAACCGAATAATCCAAAAGGTTGAAGTCCATGGTAAGATTCCAATCTTTCAACACAATCAAGTACCCATCAAAGTTCCAAAAACGACCAAATATAATAACATTTTTATCATCGGCATATGTGGATTCGATTGAAAAGATATCAGGGTCTAGGGCTCGAACTTGAACATACCATTGATAATTTCTCCTTAGATGTGGCCAAATGAATTTTGCAGCCTTTTCAGCATCCTACCGTGTCATAATACCTAGAGCATAGAGTTTACCAACTAAACTAAATCTCCAATCTCTCATACCAGTGTAAATTGTTGTATCAGAATGAGAGATAACCCTTTGGCGAATAGGTTCATCATCAATAGAAGCTTCCTCCATTTGATGGGTTATGTGATTTAAGTTATTTCTAGCTATGAAAACTAAAAAAAAGAGAAACTTAAATTGAGAAGGGTATGAATATAAGTAGAAGAGGTAACTTGATTTATATAGGTGAAAAAAGAAAGAAGCGTCAAGGGAAAGAAAAAAAAGGTTGTATGAGGTGTTAAGAAAATAGATAATAATTAAAAAAAGTATGATAACCCAAAGAAAAAAGTAGATAATAATGAAAAAATCCATACCCATATACTGTGAACTAGAAACCGATGCACCACTGCAATAGAAGGAAGCCAACTGTAAATATGCCAACTTGAAAACTACCAATTGATGTAATAGGACATTGCTGCAACACCGATGCTGGATAATAGAGGAATTA
Organism: Papaver bracteatum; assembly: GCA_023529315.1. Taxonomy (NCBI): domain Eukaryota; kingdom Viridiplantae; phylum Streptophyta; class Magnoliopsida; order Ranunculales; family Papaveraceae; genus Papaver; species Papaver bracteatum. The sequence continues at coordinate 1,396,652 of JAJJWX010001985.1, forward strand.
AAAGACCTGATCTTCCATAAACAGGAAAATTATAAGAGAAAACCAGATGAATTAAACCTAATTTGTTGAAAAGTAAAATTAGGGCAAAAAAAAAAAAAAAGAACAAAAAAGAAAAAAGAAAAGATAAAGATGAAAAACAAGAATAAAAACAGTAAATGATAAGGAGAACATTAAACGAACTAAGTAATTCAGATGAAAAGCAAAAATTGAAGAGAAATCATGTTGACTAAAGTTGAATTTTCGCTTGACTTTCCTCTTGACCTTATCGTTCTCTAATCCGTAGAACTCAGTAGTAAAAAACTGATTGGATACAAGTAAAGGATTTCTCTTAGTTAGAAATTCAAGGAATGAAAATGTTCGAAACGCGATATGTACGAGTATTATATGGATCCGTAAAAGTCAAATTCGGTCAAAATCCGTCCAAGGGTTCGTGATTCAGCAGTAATATGGAACGTCATACATACGTGTATAATTAGTTTTAGAGATATGAATTTGGTATACAAAATTCAGCATATATTTACCTATTAAAATATTATTTTTAATATAATCTCTCCTCGGATACTATAATTTAATAATTAGCGTGAACTATGCATATGATATGTGCCTTATAATCAACAAATAATATGTACATTGGTGGTATTGGAATCAGATTGGTATAGAGTATGTAAAATTTTACAAGCCAAAAATATAATAAAGAATGATAATTTAGTGATGATGTGTCAAAGTATTATATGGGTCGTATGATACGATAATTCATAAATATGTGTATAATTTGTTAAGCTGGAAATTCGCGAATCTAAGTCGATATTCCAATTATGTGGTTGATACGTATGGATTCGGTCGATACCGAAGGATTCATAAATTATATGAGTATAATTCACGAACTTACTAACTGAGAGATTTCCAAAGACATGTATCAGCTTTTCTAGGGCTGGTATCAATCCATTTAAAACAAAAAAAAAATCTGATTGTTAGCAATCACGAACAAAAAACTAGTAGTCATCAGATTTTATTTTTGCTTAGATTTGGTTATTTTAATCGAATATGAACAAGATTCTTTTGGAGTCTGTTACTTTTTTTTTTTGCTGTTTTGGGGCAATTTTTTCGTCGTCATGGGAAAATTTCTTCACACTATAATGTTTGGTTCGTGGCTTGCTACTCTCGGTCCAAAAACATCAATGATTCAACACATCATCGCTTAAATCCAGCATATCCAAACGATTTAGGGTACCCAAGTTCTATTGGATTTACAAGAATATGGGTAAAATACAATTCTTTTAGAAGCATATATTATCAAAGTAGAAGACGGTCAAATAAGATGGTCGGAGTTGATTCTGGTATACACCATCATTTATTGCTACTACATATACTGAATTAGGTATATTTTCGTTTAATTGATCTTTCTCTTTGCCATTTTAATGGTGAACGATAACGAAGAATACAATACAAATATTGTTGTGGATTTGAAGTGAAGGAATCAGATGCGAATACAAGAAATTAAGGAAGAGATAAAGAGAATTCAGTTAAAACATTGAATGAATAATAAAACTTGAAAAAGCGGGGTCTAACAACCTCGCCTTATATTTCGATTAGCAATCTGTATGGACTAACTCTAATATACTTTTAAGAGAATCAACTAGACAGTCAGACTAAATCTTAATAAAAAAGTATATCAAGGAGTTAATATCTCTATCTTTCGATTTGATCTATACTCAAGCAAATAGAAATCTGCGAGTCTTTATCAAATACAAGAGAAATAAACTTGGATGGTACCAAAGACCAATATTCAAGGATCAATCAATTTCCAATCAACAACCAAAGGTTTGATTTCACAATTGATCGATACAACACACAACCTGTGATATTTAAATTATATAACAAAATATAATGCAGAATAGATATAACACAGAGACACTAGAAATTTTGTTAACGAGGAAACCGCAAATGCAGACCTAGTCCAGATTGAATACCATACTATATTAAGCCGCTATAGACACTAGCCTACTACAAACTACCTTCGGTCTGGACTATAGTTGAACCCTAATCAATATCACACTGATTAAAGGTACATTTGCAATCCTTACGTCTTTAATCCTAGCAAGATACTATGCACTTAATTCCCTTAGCTGATCTCACCCACAACCAAGAGTTGCTACGACCCAAAGTTGTAGACTTTAATAAACAAATTTGTATCACGCAGAAAAGTCTATAATAATAGATAAATCTGTCTCCCACAGATAAACCTACGAGTTTTGTTCCGTCTTTTGATAAAATCAAGGTGAACAGGAACCAATCGATAACCCGGACTTATATTCCCGAAGAACAACCTAGAATTATTAATCACCTCACAATAATCTAAATCGCATGGTAGTGAAACTAGATATTGCAAAATCACAAACGATGAGACGAAGATATTTGTGATTTCTTCTTATCTTGCCTTATCGGAGATATAATCTCAAGCCAATTATTCAATTGAACTCGTACGATAGAAAATGGCAAGATCATATCGCTCAACTACAAGAGAAGTAGTTTCGTCTGGCTTCACAATCCCAATGAAGTCTTTAAGTAGTTAACCGACATGGTCTCGAGAAGAAACCTACGGTTAAAGGAGAATCGACTCTAGCAAAACCAACTAGTATCACACAGGAGGTGTGGGGATTAGTTTTTACAGTTGCTAGATGTCTCATTTATATAGTTTTTCAAATCAGGGTTTGCAATCTAAGTTACCTTGGTAACAAAGCATTCAATATTCACCTTTAGATGAAAAACCTGATTTATCCAAGCTAATATCTTTCAACCGTTAGATCAAAACTTAGCTTGTCACACACACAAATGAAACATATTTTATTTAGGTTTGAGTAACCGTATCTAAACATGTACATTTGGTTGGTTATCAAATAGTTAACCAATGGTTAGCCATATGATCACTTTCATATTAATCGTATTCATCTTTCTCATAACTAGTTCAAATGACTCATAAGAACTAGTTGAAGAGTTGTTCAATTGCTTAGATATTTATGCATAGACACAATTGAAACAAAATCAGTTTGATTCACTCGAATCAATTCATGAAAAATATAGCCACGTTTTGCAAATATTGCATTCCTTATTGATTTATTGTTTAAGTTCATGAACTTCCGATTTGAGAGATATAACCAGCTTGGGTACGCGTACGGGTACGTGTACCATAGCTACTGGGTTTGAGTTTACAAACTCAGCTGAAATTTTTGGTTCGAAAACTTCCGTGGGTACACGTACATGTACGCGTACCTAAGGTGACTGGTTTAACAGTTTGCAAACTTACAAACTCACCAGAAATTTTCGGTTCGAAAACTTCTGCTGGTACACGTACCCAACCTGCCTCCTTCACCAATACCGCATGCACACATATGCACGCACTTAGTTTCCGGCATATGGATTTATACACTAATGTGTGAACACACTATATATGCTTATAACCATAGTTGGTTACATAATCTCAATTCCACATTTCAATCATTGAAATATTCTTATATAATGTTATAACAATCGTTATTCATGACTATCGTCATCAAAGCTATTTTCAAGATTGAAACGTCATCATGACTTTCGTCACGTGTAAAGATGAAAATGGTTAAAGCAAAAGCTTACTGACACATATTTCGAGAAAAGGATAGGCAAGTAAACTCGACTCGAAATAGCAAATGTGTATGCGTGAAAACTATCATACTTATACAACTTTTGTCTCAAAAGTAGGAGATAGAGTAGACTTTTGAGTGATAGATGAGTTCAAGTCTCCACATACCTTTTAGTCGGATGAATTTCTACTGGTTCCTTGAGTATTTCTTCGTCTTTGTAAGATAACCGCCATGGAGTCTGAAGCTCAACTATACTTAACTATCCTAGATCGAGACTTAGTCATAAGTAAACTAGAAATCAAGATATATATATTTGATCACTAATATTGACAAACATGCTTGAGATAGCAACGCATGCGAGTTCGACCGAGCAATGCTCTAACAAAATTGACTGATAATATGATGTCTCATATGTATGTTTATAGAGGCTTGAGATAGATGCGTGGAATAACTAGAATTCTAACTAAAGAAAATACGAAGTATGAAAATAACAATAACTTCTAAACTAAGGTAGATGTCCTACATCAGTTCCCGGTTCTTGAGAAAAACTCGTCCCTAAGTGTCTATCACCGAACATGAATAGATTTCTTAATCAAGTGAGTATAGCATTGTACTATCCAAATATTGCTCTCTAAACACCAATACAGCTTACCACGATCAAACACAAATGTCAGTTAACCATGCGAGCAACAACCACGAGAACATGGAATGCTTCTATAAAATTTTGAGTTACACATTTGAATTGCATATTCAATTGATTCATCATTTTGCTGATCCAAGACTTGGAATAACTCATTTAGTATATTATCTACATTTCTATTTTGGCATAAAATCCACCAACCAAGTCTTTTATAACGTCTAGCATCGGTTTTGTTATCTAGTGATGTCTCAACCAATAATGCAGCAACAAGTGATAAAAAGAATGACGTACTAATAGTGTTATTGAACTTCAAAATCGATTGCACGAGTCCTAAAATTTTGTTCTTCACAGTCAACATGTCATTCATAACATCAAGAAAAATCGTAATCTTATTTTAGCAGTGCTTGCTACCAAGTATTTCTACACCGGAATTCAAGATCATCCCCATCATTAACACATATTTGATATTCTTTAAGATCTTCTCAAAATGTTATGCTGATCTAGGGACTTTGTTCAACCCCTATTTAAAAATATCACAAATAATATGTCTTTCAACAAGTATACATGTTTGTGAATAAAAGTATGAGATCCATCATAATAGCGTTTCCTTATCTGGTTTATCCAGAGAGCAAAGTGGGCAGTATTAACCTTACCACCCATATTGGCAACACTAAATTCAATAAATGGAGATTTCCCTCCAAGCTCCGAAATAACTTGTTAGTAGCAGCCGTTCTAATGAATGCAACCTTGTCGATGTTATTTTTACAAGCAAGACCTGTACCAACTATTGTTCCAAATTCCGTTCCAACATCATGAGGAAGTGCAACTTGGAAAAATTTTGAAGCACAGAGAGTTGATGATGGCATCAATTCATGGGATTTCATAACAACAATATTATCAGTTGTTGTTAAGATAAGCCCAATCTTCCAAGCATACATAAAAAAGTAAAAGTTCCACAGAATAATCTGTTCACAAACACCAATTGTCTCGTGAAGGAGTTGAGCATGATGTTCTTCTCGACAAAAACAGTTAGAACATAAATCTTATCATCCCAATCAACATAGAATCAAAATTCACACTACCATTGGTATTTCGGTTTATGAAGCTTGTTTAAAAGGCTTTCTGTTTTCCCACGTTTTGAGCTATTCGAACTTCTACCATGGGTTTAGAGCCTTCATGAGAATTGATAGTATGTGTTTGGACAAAAGTATATACTAAATCACTAGTCTTCCCATCACTTTGTTCTTTGTATATTGAAGTAGTCTTATAGGAGGAATTAATTTATTTATTTTCCATCTTGTAGAAAGTGCTTGTGTTCTCATAACAACCGTGAACCACACGAATATCGTACTTCCAAGTCTTTTGAGAATAAAATATGTAGCAGCCATGTTGATCACATCACATAGAACCGAGTCTTCATACCCATGAAAAGAAATTTGGACGAGACATTGATGTGTAACATCTTGATAGGAAGATCTATTAAACCAACCAACTGACTAAGGATTAGGATGTGGTGTAACTGGTAATCCTAATTTCTGCACTACATGACTAACAATATAATTATCCATACTTCCACTATAAGTAATCATATCACAAACTTTACCTCCAATTAGACACTTGTAAATCTAATCAACTTCATCGTGAGTCACTTGGATTAAATCTGTACCTTTTTTCCAATATGGATCATCCCATGTCAAAACTAACCAATCTTCATAAGAAATCTCTCATCTTGGAAATGGGTTAATGGCTTCCATCTTTCTTCTTTGCAACAAAATATGGTTTTTTCCGTCTAGTACCAAACACCATTCTCATAAATAGGACCGTATAATGCAATCCACTTAAGGCTTAACTGTATCTTACTCTGAGCTACCTGAGTTTCGTACTCATGGATTGATAGATACGTCATGGAAACGATGTTATTACTTGTTCTGCATAACTGTTGTATCATATGAACCACGAAAACATGTTAACCATCTTCAATCTGAGTTGGCGTCCAATTAGCGGCATTGTACCTCTGTATGAGTGGAAAAATATCAGTGTTATAAAAAAGATAAGGTACACAAACACGGAAACAAGTATGCCGCAAATATTGAAAATAATAATATTGTTAGGTTAGTACATTTACCATTTTAAAATCTTCAATGATAATAAATAACTGATGAAAATATATAGTGGTTCATACCTCCAACACTCCCCAAAAATCATTCAGTTTTTTTTCGCACACGAGTATTCAATAAGGGTTATTCCAAGTTCTGCTGAAATTGCAGACCCCCAGTCATATGTTGTTGCTTGCTTTAATTTTGCTAAAGATTCAAGAAAACCAAGTAATTTTACCGAGCTAACATTTGGGAATAACATTTCCTAATGTCCACAACACAAACAAACGTTCGTGAACAAATAGGTACTATGGGATTCTATAAGGATTAGTTGAGTATAATTAAAATCAGTCTCTTCGTCTTCCTTCCGACTCCTACTTTGTTTGTAAAATGAAAGGATATTTTTCTTACATTTAATACTTGTCAACATATACAAACCTAACGATGTAACTCATATATACAAGATATTCATATTTAAAGTTCAGGTATGACGATAATTCACACTTACGTAAATTCAAAAATAAGTAAAACTAAAAACTAAATCTAAAAGTTGAATTACCAGAGGAATCGAACTCACCATATTCGAAGTCCTTGAAAAAGAACGTACAATTGTAGTCTTCCATCACCGTTCTGATATAATCTGAACAATTTGTATCATATGGTTTATAGGGTTCATAAAATACATCCACCATCAAAAAAAAATTCAGACTTTTTCTTGAACAACAAGGTGGAGGTACTCGAACACCGTACGGAACTCAGACCACCAACTTCTTAGATTGACTAAATTAACTCGCCCTCGATGTCTATATACCTCCATAAGGAGGGTACCGACACCAACTCACTATCTAACATTTTGAAACTCATATTCTTTAATCTGCTTATAGTTTAGTCCGCTCTTTGAGGATGTTGGTTGATTCTCTGACTTGTCTATTTATGTTTCTTCTTGGATTATCCATTTGATTTGATTTTTTTTTTAAATTTTGAACAAAAATAAGAACAACTGATAAGTTACATTTTTGTTAAGAAAAATTGAAGAAGAAATAGTGTGAAGAGAAATGCTAGAAGCTATTGTAATTACCTGTCCATACACCGATATTGTTTCCACTTAGCCACCGCGTTACCCGATAGTATGTGGTTTTTAACGGGCATCATTGCGGTAATCCAACAGCAACTTCCCGGGAACCCATCCCAAGACTGCCAATTGTGCTAAAAAGTCCTCGGTATAATGAAGACGTTCCTTGTCTCGTGTGAAACAAGTATTTGGCATAACATCCCACAACATACTCTCCCACCCAAGCACAAACGACTCGTCCATAGTTGTTTCCCAACTAACACCGATATTGTTTCCACTTGTCCACTGTGGATATCCACCAGTGTGTCTGGTGGAGGGATTTTTAACGACACTACTGCGGTCATCCAACAACAGCTTCCCGAGAGGTCACCCATCCTGTGACTACTCTCGACCAAGCAGCTTAACTGAGAAGTTTTTCCCACAACTCAGTCAAGTGAATCCATCGGACCTCAATATTAGGAAAGGATAAACCATTACCTATGTTCCAATCAGTGAGCCCACTCTTCGCTTGGCAACTTCGCCAGAATGCGTGACTATTTTGCGAGAATGCAAATTTCTACTATGGTGCATGGGAACCGGCCTAAAGGGAAATTGAGATTTGTCGATACGAGAGGGCTAAAAATCAAATGAGTAAATAAAGAAACATAAACTAGTGCCTAATTTGCAGTTGGCGTTATAGATAAGTGGTCCTGACTATATATCACTTCATTCAATCTTAGAAGACAAAATATATATAAAAAAAAAAAACTCTTCTTCTCTCTCGTTATGTGGAGCCATTAGCTACCCCTCTGCTTTGCTGGCTTTCCCTTCTCTGTTTTGGTAGTTTTCGTGGGTTTGTTTTTCTAAAACAGAACACAACACAAGAAGGAGAAATCATAATATTACACACAAGAGGTTTCAGTTGTTCCGCCCAATCGCCAGCAAACATTCATTCAAAGAAAACCACCCCCTTTTCTTTTTATCATATTCTCCCTCCCTCCTTCTTCTCCTCTCTGTAATATCTCTCTATCTCTCTTTTTATCAATAAGTGAGGGAAGAAGAAGAAGAGGGCTTCTCCTCCTCCTCATCTGTTTCTATCTGATTTGATAGATCCCTAGATCTAACGCTTTCGCAATCACATGTCTGTCTCTTACTAGATCTTAATCGCTACCAGCTGTAGAACAGTAGAGGAGACTGTATAAGCTGACCAAGTCCAGATATTAGGGAGATAATACAGCCAAGTTTAACAGAAAAACAAAACAAAATACGGTGAAATTTTCTTCCTTTTTTCTTTTTCTCTTTTATAAATTCTTAATTTCTTATTGGGGTTTGTTCAGAGTCTAAAAATAAAGATGGATTTTTTCCCCCCTCAGTTTTCTTGATTTCACTTGTTTGAAGAATTTGGGTTCTTTTTTTTTTTTTGATTGTTTTCTTCAAATTTTGACTCTTGGTGCGTTTTAATTATTGGGTTTTGCAGAGGAGTAGAAGGCAGGGTTGAATTTTGTTTTGGGGAGGGGGGGTTAATTTTTGGTTGTTGCATCCTTAGTTGGATGTGTAAAATTGGAGATTGGTGTAGGTGGTGAGATGAGGGATGTTATCTGTATTGATGAACCTTCTGAGGGCCTGTTGGCGGCCATCATCGGATCGTTATGTTCATTCAGGTGGGGATTCAGTAGGTCGGCAAGAAGGACTACTTTGGTATAAAGATACTGGGCAACATTGGAATGGAGAATTTTCAATGGCTGTAGTTCAAGCCAATAATTTACTTGAAGATCAGAGCCAGCTTGAATCTGGGTCTCTAAGCAATTACGATTCTGGTCCGTATGGGACTTTTATTGGAGTTTATGATGGACATGGGGGGCCTGAGACAGCACGTTTCGTCAATGATCACCTCTTCCGCCATCTAAAGAGTAAGAAGCTTCCTCAATCCTATCAATTTCATGTATTCGATTGTGATCTTAGGCTTCACCTCCTATCTTAAAGAAATATTTATTGCATGATGCAGAGAGAAAAATCTAGTAGTTTGTGACGAGCTTTGGTGAATTATGCCCTTCACAATTCTAATTTGATTCAAACACTTTAGATTGATAATTTTTGAACTGGTATTTACGCACAGTACTTGATTTTTAGCACGAGTGATTTGATATCTAGTTGTTGTTCCTAAAATCTCAATTGCCGTCTGTTTGCAGGGTTTGCTTCAGAGCAAAAATCTATGACTGCAGATGTTATACGTAAAGCTTTTCTAGCGACTGAAGAAGGGTTTATCTCTGTTGTGTCCAGACGATGGTCCACTAATCCCCAATTTGCAGCTGTTGGATCATGTTGTCTTGTTGGGGTTATCTGCGATGGGACTCTCTATATTGCCAACGCTGGTGACTCGCGAGCTGTCTTGGGGAGACTTGATAAGGCAACTGGAGAGATTTTGGCTCTTCAACTATCTACAGAGCACAATGCCAGCATAGAGTCTGTGAGACAAGAGCTGCATGCTTTACACCCTGAGGATCCACATATTGTAGTTTTAAAGCACAATGTGTGGCGTGTTAAGGGCCTCATACAGGTAACATTCTCCAAGTGGCAAATTGGATGTTAGAATGAGCTTGGATTCGGATATTTTGTTTTTTGTTTGTTCTCAAGTTATTTTAATAATTTCAGAAGCATTATTGTCAACACAAAAGTATTTGATGATGAACTTGGTGCCAGATTGTTTATCTTGTCCTCCGGAGGTGTAGTTTTTGCTTGATAATTTAACACTGTCCATGGAATTTGTTGTCTTTGCATCGAGTGGCCTTTTTCATGCTTTTTGAATCTGGCTGTAATTTCGGTTCCATATGGACTTTTCTCAACTTCCTTCTGGTGTTTCATAGACCCTGCGCCACCTCTCTGCATCTTTGTTTCAGTTGCTCCATGAGTTGCCTCTGTCTTGCTATTCTCTTCCTCATAATTCTTCTACCTTTTATGTTGGTCGTAGCATTTCATGTAGGTGTTGAGAGTTTATTATTGAGTGAGAGTGATCAGGGGTTATTGCTGGATTGATTTCGGTAAAGATGTGAATTTCGCATGCAACCTGTAGGAGATTGTTAGCTTGGGGATGTTGGAGTTGAAAGATGAAAATGAGTTATCCAATTTGTTGGTAGGTTCCTTGTTTACAGTCAGTGACACTTGAAATACTAAAGGGCTTCAGTTTCGGATGGCAACTGCGAGAATGATTCTTGCAGTGGTTGGATGCTTTGATATTGATATGTAATGGTTTTCATCTGATCTAGTGGTGCATTTTAGAATCTACTGCTGCTCAGAACTTTTTCCTAATGTTGTAATCAAAGAGTATGTCCATATGAGCTGTTGAGAGTTTTTCATGATAGGAAGGGTACCAAGCAGATATGGGCAAGATGAGTAGTTATGATCACGTCGACATGTGGCAAGATAAAAGCCATATTTGTTGGTCAGATTGTCTGGAAACGTATGTCATTTTCTTTTTCTTGCTGCTAGTTTTACGAGATTTTATCTAATGATCCTTTACTGTCTTGCAGATTTCCAGATCTATTGGAGATGTATACTTGAAAAGGGCTGAGTTCAACAGGGAGCCTTTATTTGCTAAGTTTCGTCTTCGAGATCCCATCAGAAGGCCTATACTAAGTGCTGAACCAGCTATTTCTACTCAGGCATTGCAGCCACATGATCAGTTTCTTATATTTGCATCTGATGGGCTTTGGGAGCACTTTACCAACCAGGAAGCAGTTGAGATGGTTCAAAAGCACCAGCGTAATGTAAGATATTCATCTCAATTGAATTTTTTTTCTTCTTAACTGTGTAGGAGATGATTGAGCTAGCTGTAGTGCGCTCCGTTAAATACCCTGAATGATTACAAATTGCTGAAAGTAGCAACTTACACTTGAAATAATCTCTGATTTATCAAAACTTGCTGAAAGTAGCTCTAGTTGACCACTACATGTTGCATATCATATTTGTGCTACTAGTAAAAGTAACACTATAGTTGTGAATTCCAACCCTATGTAGCATGCACCTTAGTCAGCCACTCATTCTCCATGTCACCTCTTAGATGGACAGAACAAACCTGAGTTTGATTTTACGAGTACTAAAAGTAAACCAACTGATTTCCACATTTTCTGCGTATGTTTCTCATCTTGCTCCCCATCCCACTAGACCCCTAGCTGTCTCCCTCTGACGTGATTTCATCTTGGTTGAATTTGACTACTTTTTGAATCTCTTCAACAAACATCAGATCATCTTGAGTTCATGAATTAGATATTTGATTGGTAGGTTAAATTGCATTCTTGAAAAGAATTACCTGGTCATATTATTGCTAGGGGGTAAAAAATGATTAACTGAAAATTCTTTTCACATGGCTGTGGTTCTCTACTTGAAACTTCCACTCTTGTGAGCATAAGAATGAAAGCTCACTTTCATTTCCTGTTCTTGCAGGGAAGTGCTAAGAGGCTTGTGAAAGCTGCACTGCAGGAAGCAGCAAAGAAGAGAGAAATGAGATACTCGGATCTGAAGAAAATTGATCGTGGGGTCCGTCGTCATTTCCACGATGACATCACGGTTGTAGTGGTTTTCCTTGATACAAACCTTGTGAGCAGGGCCAGCTCGGTAATAGGTCCAACTATATCTGTTAGAGGGGGCGGGGTTACCATACCTTCAAACACTCTTGCTCCTTGCGCCACACCCGTCGAACTTGGTATCACCTGATAAGACCTACTTGTATTCTCTTGTTATATTCAACTGTGGACCCACCCAGATCTCCTTCCTTACTAGGATATGCCGTTGGGTAATTTTCTTGAAGGATAGAGGGGGAGCAGGCTTTCAATTCTTGGACGTGAACTGTAATATCTAACTGAGAGGAGGGGCACTCGAGTTTCTAAGCGACAGAAACAAGGAAAAACGAGGCGAGATAGAGAGATATAGATAGAGAGCTTCAAGGTGATAAAGCTCGAATTACGTTAGGACAATTTCTTACTACTTATTCAATTTTCTTTTCTTCTTTCTTTTTGAGGTGTTTTATCCTTTGTAAATTGTGTGAGACAACAGCCTTCTAAATCTAAAATTTTCTCCATTTTCATTTCAGATTTCTGGTTTATTTCACTTGTTATGGTTTCAAACGTTTAGCAGAAATATGATTTAGACAGCTTTGTCTGTGACAGAAGATTGGCATAAATATATGAGATAGGAGTCAGGAGACCATTTCAACTGATTGAATGAAAACAGAACTATTCTCAGAGTGATCGCTTCTATGAACTTCAATCTCCAATTTCAATTTAGATGAGTCACAGCTGATTCAGCTGCCTCATATTCCCTTGAAAATGTAGATAAACTTGGTCTGACAACTGTTCTTGGTCCAAACACTGGATATACATGAGTAAAAAAACCTTGCAAGACATAGACAAACCTTCTGCTTGCTTGCTGTCATTTGGAAGTTCGTGCATTTCTAAAGCTTTGTATTTGGTCCATAGACTCCATACATGTTATGATGCCCTTTGATGAAAATTCTTGATTGCAATTGCATGCACCTACTGTTCCTGTGGCTGCTGCAGGGTTGACTGAATCCATATGGGCCCCACAAGTTAAGGTGGTGAAAACTAAAGCTACGGTTTGTGATAAGAGCACCATTTGATCACATGGGTCACTTTGCAGTGTGAAAGAAGTGGAATTAGAAAGAAACCTGTCCATGTTGAAATTGTACAGAAAGCTACAAGTAGATCTTGAGAAGGACGACACACTTGTATGGAATGGAAGGTTATAAACTCTTTAAGAATTTATCAAAAAAGAAGAAGAGAGAATAATAAAAATTCTCTTGTGAATAATTCTCAAAACAAGGACTGGGTTTCAGTTGTTATCCACATGTTAAGTGAGTGCAATGGAAATTTCCTTGGTTTGCTTGCTTGCTCATCTTTTAAGCTGAGGAAAGGAAAAGAACACCCACCCATGTGTAGGGAATGCCGATGGTCCATTTCTTTAATTTGAAATAATTGTGATGCTTTGCTTTCAATATGCAGAGACTAAGAAGTTTCCTTCTTCTTCTTCTCTAAAATTAGCCATAATCATCCGCCCTTTGGGCTCCACTTGAGGATTTTCGCAATAGAATAGAATCAATGCAGTCTCCACTTCTAGCATGATAATTGATAAAAGGAATTTCTAAGTTAGCTTTTCATAAGCATGAACATGATGATGACTTTTTACTTGATTTTGAGATGAGCATATACTATTATATATAGGCTAAAAGAGTCAGGACCCTTGTCTTAAGATATCGTGGGGTTGATTTTAATCATAATTGAGTAAGATGAGTTTGAATTTTGGTGCGAAAGTAAATATTTATGTGGACTAACAAATGCACTAATTAGAAGAGTATGGGAATGACTTGGGAGGGTTGAAAACCCCAATGTCTTCCAACATGAACTGGGTGTTGCGTTCCCACATCAAATTAACACACAAGATCAAGAAATAGAGGAAATCTGATTCAAAGAATCAACCAAGGGAGAAGAACAAAAAAACTAAGAAGGAAAAACTAAAACTCATTTCATTAATCTCTTAGCCGTAATAATCTTTTCTTACACATTTAAGGGCCTAATCCATTCAGGTAAGAAAAACAGGGACTAAACGATGTTGGGCATCTGTCATCATCCTAACGCCTAAGTCGGAATTAGCTGACTCAGAATTATTATTACACCCCATTTAATCATTATCGGCACCCATACAAATTTTCTAAGCAGAAGGCTAGCCATATGACAATACCCCTCCCGTGAAATGATCCTTGTCCTCAAGGATTAAAAGAAGGAAAATGAGCAGAGTGTTGGCTGGGTCTTCCCAAGTAGCTTCCTCTGCTGTTTAGTTGGACCAGTGAATAAGGAGTTGTGGAACTGAGTGATCGCCTCTGACCAAAAACCTTGAGTCTAAAACTGCAATTGGAGTAACAATTATCTGTCCTTCATGGTCCACCATTGGAAGTATGGGAAAAGGGGTGTGAGAAGAACCAATTTTCTTTTTTAGCCATGAGACACGAAAAACTGGGTGTATCCTAGCCTCACGAGGTAACTGTACCTAATATGCGAGTCCCAATTTTCTGAATGATAGGGAAAGGAGCATAGTACTTAGCTAAGAGTTTGAAGTTTTTTCTGAGAGATACTGAGGCTTTTCTGTAAGGTTGTAGCTTTAGGTATACCAGATCACCAACTTCAAAAACTCTGTCAGTTCTCTTAGCATCAACAAAATGTTTCATTCTTTCTTGAGCCTTAGTTAGAGTGTCCTTGAGAATAAGTAACATGACCTCTTTATGTTTTAGATACTTATCAACTGAATCTAATGAAGTAATAACATAAGGTGGGAAAGCCAAATGTGGAGATTCATAACCATACAAAGCCTTAAAGGGAGACATACCGAGGCTAGTGTGATAACTACTATTGTACCACCATTAATCCAACCAACTCAAATAGTTCTTTGTTTGATGACTAGTCATACATCCAAGATAGTTTTCAAGACAATCATTGACTCTTTCAGTTTGGTCATCAGTATGAGGGTGGTAAGCAATACCAAGCTTGAAGCTGGTTCCTAAATTCTTGAATAAATCCTGCCAGAAATTGCTGGTGAACACTTTTTCCCTGTCTGAAACAATGGAAGCGGGTAAACCATGTAGTATGAAGATGCATAAATGCCTTAGCCACTGAGGAGGTTGTATAAGGGTTTTAAAGAGGTATGAAGTGACTATATTTGGTGAACCTATCCAGCACCACTAAGATGACATCCTTCCTGTCACTTTTTGGTAATCCTTCAATGAAGTTCATGCTGATATGTTGCCAAGCATGGTCATGAAATGTCTGGCGTTGTAGCAACCCAGCAGGAAAAGTGTGTTCACCTTTGTGTCTCTGAAAGACATCATAAGTAGAGACTAAGGAAAATACCTCTTGTTGCATACCAGGCTAGAAGAAATGAGTTTTGGCTCTCATATAAGTAGCATGCATGCCAGAATGTCCTCCCACAGAAAAAGCATGAGTGGCCAAGAGGATAGTATATCTTACATTATTACTGGTACCAATGTAAGGCATGGACTTGAATCTCAAGAGATCATTCTGGGTGGGCTAGATGCTGGAGAAATAAGTATTCGTAAAATGAGTTGTTGAGCTTTTGGATCTCGTGCATAGCTAGAAATATCCTCTTGCATCCAAAGTGGTTGATAAAGTGTAATGCTGCAGAGGTTAGGCTCACTGTGGGGCCTGGAGAGAGCATCAACAACCTTATTTTCAACTCCCTTCTTTTATTGAATATCATAGTCATTACCCAGCAACTTAATAAGCCATTTTTGTTGGATGCCAGTAGTGATTTTCTGTTATAGAAAATACTTTATGGTCTCCTAGTCAGTTTTATAGTGAAATGATGGCATTGTAAATAGTGTCTCCACTTAGTCACAGCTGAGCCCACAGCCAGGAATTCTTTTTCGTAAGTGGAGAGGCTCATGTCTCTTGGACCCAAGAGTTTGCTAAAGAAAGCAACTTGTCTTCCCTTTTTCCTTAAAACTTCTCTACTTCCAGTAGCACAAGCATCGAGTTCAAGAACAAAAGGCTTTGAAAAGTATAGAAGAGCAAGGAATGGAGTAGTGACCATTGCTTCCTTGAGAGTATTGAAAGCTTGAGTAGCTTGCTCGGTCCAAATGAAAGAATTATTCTTCAATAGTTCTGTGAGAGGCCCAATAATCACACCATAGTTTCTCACAAACTTTCGATAGTAGCCAATGAGTCATAAAAAACCTTTGAGTTCCTTGATATTTGTAGGGGTAGGCCATTTTGTCATTGAAGAAATCTTAGCATGATCATCTACAACACCATGTGCAGTAATGATATGGCCCAAGAACTCCAGTTCAGGTTGCACAAAACAACATTTAGACAACGAGAAAGAGTAATGTGTAAGTGTTTTGCATGAGTTTCCAAGTCAAGAATATATACTATGATATCATCAAATAAAACTAAAATGAATTTTCTCAAATAAGGATGAAAAATATCATTCATTAAGGCTTGAAAGGTTGGAGGATCATTAGTGAGACCAAAAGGCATAACATTGAACTCATAATTTATGGCCATGATGAGTTCTGAAAGTTATAGTGTAAATATCTTCCAGATTGACTCTAATTTGGTGATAGCCCGATCTTAAATAAATTCTAGTAAACATACAAGAGCGAAATAATTCATCCAAGAGGTCATCAATAATAGGAATATGAAACTTATATTTGATTGTGATGTTGTTGAGCTTCCTATAATCAACACGGAATCTCCGGTTATTTTCTTTTTTCTTGACAAGAAGGATTGGAGAAGCAAATGGACTATGACTTGGCTACATGACTCATCCATGTAACGTTTCTTGGACCAAATGCTCAATCACACTCTTTTGAACATAAGGACATTTGTAAGGTCTTTGGTTTACAAGTGTGGAATTTGGTAAGGGAGGAATGAGGTGATCAAGGGATCTGTAAGCTGTGAGATAGAAGTTTAGTAGGCTCGGATAAAACATCCTGAAATTCTTGTGGAATGTCAGATATCACTGGTGGAATTGGAGGTTGAGATGTAGTATGGGTGACAGAGAATAATTGACCAATGATTCCATGAGAATGCTTTTGGAAGTAATCTTGTAATCCATCCGCATCAATCATCTTAAAAGAAAGTGATGTGTGAGTTATAACTAGAGTGATCTTCCTTTGATGTTTAAAAGAGATACTATTGGAAGAGAAATTGAGAAGAATATCTCCCACATTTCTAAGCCAGTTAGCTCCAAGAACCATATCACATCCTCCTAGGGGAAGTAGCCTCAAGTCACCAATGAAGTATTAAATTTGCATTTGACAATGTCACAAGTCATAAGTATTTTTAGTCGTTAAACCCTAAAAAGGTTTGAAAGAGACGACGACTCTAGTTTACAACTAGGACACACAAGAATAGTGTCAGGGATTCAAAGATACCAGTTGTTAGAGGTTCTCCTTTTATATACTTTCAAGATCAAGGTTTCTTTATTAGGTTTAATATAAGATAGCTTTGGAATAAAGCAATCAATAATCACCCGTTAGATAAAATTTTGACTTGAGATTAACATAGAAGCATATGCACTATGGTTAGGATGGATCGTAACCGAACCATGTATAATGACTTTTTCATGTAGTTTATCCGAAACTATCCAATTGAACTATACACTTAACCATTTTCATATAACACTTTAAGACTTTTCATGAATCACACATATGATCAAAAATGTCTATATAGCGTCTTTTAGAGAGTTGATCAAATGTCGATTATCTCATACAAATAATTTTGATGCACCTGAAAATATTCGACAGGTAAGTGCGTGTACCTGGTACGTGTACTGTACATGTTCGTGAATGTCTTTGTCATGGTACGTGTACTGGGTATGGATACCCTTAAGACAAAAACATGGTCAGAAACTCACAGATCTTTTATGCTTTGCATACCTGGTATGCGTACTGTAATACCCCGATTCGGCAAGCAGGGTTCTTCGAAGGAATATAGGTAATAGTTTGTCATTTCCTAACACCAAGGCCTGATGGGTACACTTGATTGAGTTGTGGGAAAAACTTCCCAGTTAAGCATGATCGGCAGGGAGTACTCACAAGATGGGTGACCTCTCGGAAACTACTGTAGGACTACCGAAGTAGTGCAATAAAAATCCCACACTGCTGGATAACCGCAGTGGATAAGTGGGAACAATATTGGTGTTAGTTGGGATACAACTAGGGATGGTTCGCTTGTGATCGAGTAGGAGAGTATTTTGGGGGTGTTATTGCGTATACTTGTCTCAAAAGAGGCAAGGAACGTCTACATTATACCGAGGCCTTTTCAGCATAATTGGCTCCAGAGTTTGCAAAAAACTCTGCAGTTAAGCATGCTCGGGCGGGAGCAATCCTGGGATGGGTGAGTTTCCGGGAAGTTTCTGCTGGATGATCTCAATGATGCCCATTGAAAACTCCACACTGCCGGATATCGATAGTGGCTAGGTGGGGATAATATCGGTGGAGGGACGTGTCATTACACGTACTGTTTTCGGTATTGAAACCAACAGATCTTTTTCGATTTGCATACTGGGTATGCGTACCGCTCCTAGTTCATAAGTCACAGATTTTTTGTGGTATGGATAACGGGTACACGTACCACAAAGTCGCTGCCAAACTACATCTATGCCGGTACGTGTACTGGGTACATGTACTGCAACTCCGGACTTATAACAGTACTCCCAGTATGTACTGGTATGCATACTATCCCGTATCAAGACTAACAGTAGTTCTATATCTCTCTTTAATAATCAATTTGAAACATTCCCGAATAACATCAATGACACATATCACTGTTCCAGGCTATTTTAAAATGATTAAATCTTGAATCATAATTTAAGTCATGAACTATAAATTGTTCTTAACCAAATTCATCAAGTATAAACAAATGTTATTAAGCATAAGTAGTCATATTTCGAGAATAATATTTAAGATAAAGTTTACTCGAAATTTCTGTTATGCATGTGCTATCTAATTTAGTCATGCGATAATGTCTCGTAGATAGATAGGTGAAAACTTTGAGAAATAGGTGGTTCAGTCTTCACTTACATTTTGATGTTGAAGTTCTCTAAAGATCATGTTAATATTCTCCTTCAAATGGTAGAACACAGTGATATCCGATTCTTAACCACACACTGTTATCCTAATCCGAGACATGACCAAATGTAAACTAGAAATCAAGATATAGTTTTGACAACTAAATTTGACAACAAGATAGCAACACTAGAAATCAAGATATAGTTTTGACAACTAAATTTGACATCAAGATAGCAACACTTGTGAGTTCGACCGAGCAAAGCTCTAACACTTTTGACTGCTTAAGAAGAATTTAATGGTGATGAGCATGTCACCGTTGGTGATGGTAAGTTACTTCCAATTATTCTCAATGGTAATGCTCATATAATGCATGATACTAGTTCTAAGTATTTTTTATTAGATAACATCTTTTTTTTTTCTTCCAAATGTTATGCACAATCTACTTATTATAGCCAGGTTCACTACTGATAATAACCTTTCTTTTGAAATTTTCCCATGGGGATATGAAATAAAGTCTATTCACAATAGATAAGTGACAAGTATTGGCCAGAGAATTGATACACAACAACATTTATCCTAAGCATTCCTCACAAAAGCAACTACTTCATTCATCAAATAAGGTGGCATTTACTTCTTTTGTATTAGCTTTTTTCGGCTTTGATGCATGCATCAAAGATTATTTAAAAACTTCACTAAACTATAGCTATTAGGTTATCGAATAAGGACTTTCATGCTATCTTTTCTTCTTGTCAGTTAGGGAAAACAAAGTGTAGGCCTTTTTCAATATCAGATTCTATATCCTGTAAGCCTTTGACTCTAGTTCATTGTGATATATGGGGTCATGCACCCATAATATCTACTCTAGGATATAGATATTACATTTTGTTCTTAGATGATTATAGTAAGTCTACCTGGATTTATCCAATGAATACTAGAACTGATAGTCTCAATTATTTCAAACTTTTTAAATCATCAATGGAAAACTTATTGGATTAAAAAATAAAGGAATTTCAAACTGATGGTACTTATGAACTTGTAAAAGGAAATTTCAGGGAATTCTTGAATTCAAATGGGATTTTTGTAAGAATTTCTTGTCCCAATGAGCATCAGCAAAATGGAGCATTGATAGGATCCGGAAAGAACCCTATATAATAAACCGCAATCGCACGGTGTCCACAATGCAGACAACGGAAAGTACGGGTCGAACCCACAGGGAGCGGTGGAAATACTGTAATCAATATCTCTAATAAAAATTAACCAGAAATGATTTTTTTGGGATTTTAGAATTGAATTTGGAACAATAAAAATAAATAAAAAGAATTAACAAAATGCGATGAGAGAGTGTCGGTAACTAGGGTCTGTGGATTCCACTACTATTTCTAATTGAGTACCGAAAAGAATTCGAATTCCAAATATGAGTTTATTTCTTTGTTCTATTGCAACACCTATTATTAATATAACTTTCGATAATAAACTCGCATCTCATAAGTATAACCCATCAGAGTTTCCTAAGCATGGACTATCAAATTATCAATTATAATGACAAGAAGATTATTGAAAATATAATTATCGGTTCACAATCACTTTCTGCGTCGTCTAAGCATAACCCATCAAATGATTTAACCTAAACATGGATTATCAAATACTATAACAAATAAATTGGAACACGAACTATATTTATGCATTTAGGCTTTTACTTCGTACAAAGACGGTGGAGCAATAACAAATATTATTTATAAAATCAATAAATTATAAACATTGGATTTCGACAATTCTATTCAAAACAGCCTAGTACCAAATTAATCTAAATTATTTCATAATAGTCTATGCTTGAAGTAGCTTTCTCCATGAACCCTAGTTACGAAAAGTCTAGCAATACATAAATATGGGTTTCTTAAAACCCATTAAAATGATAATCAAGAGAGAAGAGATTAAACCAATCGAGTCGTCTTCTTCCCTATCTATGCTTCAACGCATCCGCTAACCTTCTCTCCGTCTCTGCCTGTCACTAACAGAGAAAACCCTCTGAATTATTCCGTCCGCCGGCCTCTCCTCTTTCTCTATGTCTCTGTAGAGTTCTATATAGGTCTTGCGAATAGTTCAACTGGGTCCAAAGAAAGAATTGCCCAGAAGCCCAACTTCTAACTCCAGCTCTTAACCAGATCCAACTACAACTCTTCTTTCCAAAGTCCGATCACTGCCAAACTTCTTACACCGAACAAACAGCTGCACCAGCGACATGCAAAACTCGTCTTCGTTCATGTCTTCATTCCGCACTGGACCTCTTCATTCACCGGAATCCAGTCCAACGCCAACACAGATTTTCCATAATAAGTTCGCACACCAATCATTGTCGACGAGTTTACCATGTTGAGATTATTAGTCCCACATTGTCTGGGCATCTAAGATCCTGCGGTTTATAATCCCGTAGGGCATCTCCACTCATTGTCAATTGATTTTGAGTTGGATGCACGTATTCTAACATGGTATCAGAGTAGGCTATTTGCAACGAGTCATTTGACTACGCCGGCCTCTCCACTCGTTGCCAATTGGTTTTGAGTTGGATGCCCGTATTCTAAAGCCATTGTAGACGACTAACTTCATTACCAACTGCCTCATCCATTTAATTATTCCACCAGCTGAGTGTTCTAACTTGAGAAATTCCAGTTGAACCAAAAACAGTGAGCCTAGGTCTCTCTAAGTGACTCCACCAGCTGCAATCCGTATTCTAAAGCCATTGTAGACGACTAACTTCATTACCAACTGCCTCATCCATTTAATTATTCCACCAGCTGAGTGTTCTAACTTGAGAAATTCCAGTTGAACCAAAAACAGTGAGCCTAGGTCTCTCTAAGTGACTCCACCAGCTGCAATCAGTTCAGACCGAATACAACAGGTCCCTGTTGTTTGTCCGGCTCTCGTCCATACCTTAGTGCACCTTAACTTCTCTGCCCCATCGACTGCATCCAACTCCGGCTAACTTTCTCTAAAGAAGAGAACGACACTGCATCATCCCACCTCACTGTTCTTCTACCATTTCCTTTTTCATGTTTGGTTTTATCGACTGAGTACTCCTCCAAACCACCAGCAAGCTACCAACAGCACACCACTGTCTGCAACCATGTCAACAGTACCCATTCTTACTGCTTGCAATTATCGGAGCCTTCAAATACACCTCGCCGAAACCCCTTTCACGCATCTCAGCTAAACCTCAACTTCCACCATCGGTTCAGAACACTTAGCACCAGACTTGAACCGTCTCTAAGCAACTCCACCAGTTATAACCAGTTTCCATACTCCATCCAGCATCGCTGACTACTGCAGACGGAACCCATGTTCCGACCACGGAAAACACCAAATACCATTGCCTTAATCAGTCCTCTTCTTGCGACTTATTTTTTCATAGCGTCTGCTTCATGCCAGAGATAAATAGCACCCATCACAGCCATCTTGCATTTCGAACTCCCATTTCGATCAACAGCAAACCAGCACAACAATCTTCATCAACGATAGTCACCATTCTCTCGGTCAATGGAACTAAGTAGTGTTGGAAAAAAGTTACCGGGCTGCAATGGAGATGAATGACAGAAATCTTTTGTGGTTGTACTCAAAACTTTCAAGGCTCTGGTGATTTCTTTTAGACAAATATTTCTACCCTTCCAACGAATTGGCGATTTGCAGCAATATGTGAAATCTTGCCTTGAGGATCTGATGAAAGCCCTACAACCGAAAATTGGATTCAAGGTTTGCACCCCTTGACCCAATCAAGAACACATGTAAATAAGTTTCGATGATACTTTGTAAGAAAGAAGAACAGAAGATAGTTTTTTTGATGATTCGAAATGGGTTTGGGAGATGCTACTTATAGGAGTTTTTGATCTGTTGGGAAAAGACATGTCTTTTCACCAACAGTTTCTCTTCACAAAGAGATCGTCTCTTCATCAATGACCAATGCTCATTGAATTTAGAATTTTCTGGAAACGTTTTCCAACTGTCCAAACAATTGCATATCCAAAAATTCTTAGCGCGGTTGAAAATATTCCAACATTCTCCCCTTATTTTCAAAACCATGAAACAAAGTTAAAAACTTTTAAAACGGGATTTGCATCAAGTATCGCCCTCGTACCGGAGTGGGATCAAGCCAACGTAGTTCTAGCACAATTGAGACTAAGCATCATCGTTGAAACCAATACATAAATGATAGGTACATGCGGGTTTGAACCTTCACTTAGTGTAAGAAACTCAAAGCTTTATCGATATTCTATGGTGAAACTAGTCTTGAACCAAGAATCCTTATGACAAAGCGGAGTCTCCACACATATTGATTCCATAAGACATGTGTTCTGTAGCCAAGCACTATAAAGGCCTTGTGCTTATATCCTTATTCATGAGTCTTCTTTAGAGAACGGTCTTCTTCTCTTAGGAAACGCCCACATTTCCATACTCATATAGGTAAGTCTCGAAGGTGTTTCTGCGAGACACCATTTACTAATCACAGGACTCATTAAGGATTTACATCCATCCTATTTTCTTGAGAAAAAACCAGCACTAACTTGAAATGGGAAGTTTTATGCTAGTGCTCCATAATCTCTGACCATAACTTGTTGGTACCACATTGAACCTTGTTTATCCTTTTCAAAACATAGGTTGGGTTTCTGCTATGGGAGATCAACCTTCCTTCATGAGACCTTAGTCCCATTTCATTACATTTTATTGAAGCAATTTGAATATGGTAGACTCTTTGTGAATGGGTCTGCCAAATTCCTTTTTGATTCAATAAAGTTAACCGTAACCACTCCTCTTGAGTAGTTGCCTAACCAATTGGTGTACGAGACTCGCATGTCTACACTTTTCATTATAAGTCTTATTAGAGACATTATAGATTGTAGCTTGATTATCACAATTAATCAAAACTCCTGGAGATGGCTTCTTCAAAGTGGAATTTCCATAAGAAGGTCCCTAAGCCATTACGCCTCTTTACATGCATTCGTTAAAGCTATCAATTCTGGACAACATTGTTGAATCAGATATACAAGTCATTTCTTGGAACTCCAAGACACAAGAAAGACACCCTAAAGTAAAAATCCATCCAGATGTCGACTTGGACTTGGATTCTACATTGTTCCAGTTAGCATCGTTGTAACCTTCAATACAGCGGGATAGCCTTGGTAATGCAAACCAAAATCAATTGTTCCTTTCAAGTAAGCCATAACTCGAAACCGCTTTCGGTGTTCGAACCGAGGATTACTTGAAAAACGACATAACACCCCACCGCATGGGCTATGTCCGGTCTTGTGCAATGCATAGCATACATAAGACTCCCAATGACACTGGAATACTCAAGTTGTGCATGAGTACGACAGGTGTTCTTCTTTAACTTGATAGTATGGTCTAAAGGAGTAGGTCTTTGGATCGTCATCAAAGTGATCATACCTTTTGAGAAATTTCTCAATATAATGAGATTGGGTTAAAGCCAACTCATTCCCCTTTCTTAGGATCTTAATTCCCAAGATTACATCAGCCTCTCCTAAATCCTTCATATCAAAGTTAGAGCTAAGAAACTTCTTTGTTTCTTCCACCATAGATATGTCGATCCAAAAATAAGCATATCATCAACATATAAACAGAGAATCACACATCCGAACTATCATGCTTACTATAGATACATTTATCTCATCATTCACCACAAAACCATATGACAAAATCACTTCGTCAAACTTCTCATGCCATTGCATGGGAGCTTGCTTCAAGCCATAAAGAGATTTAACCAACTTGCAAACCTTCTTTTCTTGGCCTAGCAATATGAAACCTTCAGGTTGTTCCATATATATCTCTTCTTCCAAATCTCCATTTAGGAAGGGTTTTTGACATCCATTTGATGAATAATTAACTTGTGAATAGAAGCAAGTGCAATTAAACAACGAATAGATGAGATGCGAGCAACAGGAGCATATGTATCAAAGTAATCAATTCCATGTCTTTGCCTATAACCCTTAGCAACCAATCTTGCTTTAAACTTACCTTTTGTACCATCGGCATTTACTTTTCTTTTGAATACCCATTTACTTCCAATAGGCTTTACGCCGGAGGTAAATCACAATATATCCAAGTACCATTAGTAAGATGGGAATCTTTTTCATCATTGATAGCCTCTTTCCAAAACTAGCATATTTGGAACTAATAGCCTCAGCATAAGTTTTAGGGTCATCATCAACATGCGCAACATATTTGGTAATATTAAGAATTGTATTCTTATCACCTTCTACAAGATATGTTATAAAGTCTGGACCAAAGCTTGTCTCTTTTCTTGCTCTCTTACTCCTTCTAGGTTCGATATCTTCTATGGGTTCAGAAATATCCTCTATGTCTTGAGTAGGAATAGAATGACCATCATTCTCATTAGTCTCTTGATTCTAGACTAGGTAACAATGAATTCTGATGGGTTGCATTTGAGAACTGTTCCTATTCAGGTTCTCAAAAAATTCCACATCTACAGATTCTATAATCTCGAAAGTATCAAGGATTAAAAATCTGTAGGTGATACTATTAAGAGAGTATCCCACAAAAGCACATTTATAAGCCCCTGTTTCCCAATTTTGGTCTTTTAGGATCGGGCTTTCGAACATATGCCAAACAACCCCGAGACTTTAAGTCTCTTCAAGTTTGGTTTCCTTTTAAACCACAACTCATAAGGAGAAACATTCTTCTTTTTCAAAGGAACCCTATTCAAAATATAACATGCAGACAACATAGCTTCACCCCCACAAAGAATTAGGCAAACTGGAACTTATAAGCATGCAATTAACCATATCAATCAAAGTTCTATTTTTCCTTTCAGCCATGCCATTTTGTTGAGGTGTATAAGGTGCGGTAAATTGATGAATTAAACCATGCTCTTGACAAAAGAATTTAAATTCATTAGGAAAATATTCACCACCACGATCAGAACGTAAAATCTTAATTTTCAGTCCTAATTTGTCTCTACTTCGCTTTTATATATTTTGAACATGTCAAAAACATCATCCTTAGATTTCATCAAATATGTGTAAGCATATCTAGTACTATCCTCTATAAAAGTGACATAATACTTATTTCCTCCACGAAAGTGGCGGAACCATGCAAATCACCCACATCACTATGTACTAATTCAAGTAAGGAAGAATTTCGTACTACAGACTTATGGGAAATTCTAGTTATCTTTGCTTGCACACATATTTCACATTTAGAAGCATGATCAAAATTGCAATTTAAATCAAACCTAATCGATTCATGTTTCTAAGGAACCATAATTTACATGACCAAATCTACCATGCCATAGATTAACATAGTCAACAATATAAGCAGAACCATTATTTATTATATTAAGCTTAATCATCCCATTACAAGCATATCCTTGTCCAACAAACACACCGTTTTTGGACAATACAAACTTATTAGACTCATAAGTAATCTTGAATCCAACCTTCATTACAAGGTCTAGGAAACAAGGTTCTTTACAATGTCAGGGACATGTAATACATTAGTAAGAGTGACAGTCTTTCCCGAAGTAAACGAGAGTTCAACAGTGCCTTTCCCAATGACTTTGCTGTGTTGACCGTTTGCAGGACCCCCCTTCGTAGCGCGGTTGAAAATATTCCAACAAGTAGCAGCACCTGCAGCGTGTAACCAAAAGAAACACCAGCATCACCATTCCTACATCACCGAGAGTTCTGTTGGAAATTGTAATTTGTAATCTAGAGTTGTCTAGACGAGTGTAGAATCTACACTCGTCTAGACAACTCTAGATTACAAATTACAATTTCCAACAAGTTCAGCTCCTCCCTTACAGACTCCGTTCTCAAGCTTCACCATTAACTTTTGATTAATCTCTTCATGTACAATGGATATGGAATCTATGTTTTCACTCCCTGTGTTCTCAGCACCGGCAGCAACATCTCAGCCGGCATCCATCTTTCGGTCAACAGCAACGCCATCAGTCACCGGACAATCTTCCATCGTGACTTTGAACAAACAGACCCAGCCTTGCTGTTGCCAATGATTTCTCAGTCGAGAACTTCCACCGAAATCCAACTTCTGACCAGATGTATACTCCCAACTAGTGGATTCAGGTGCTCGGCAAATCAAGAAATTCTTTATCCCACTACTGGCTTGTCAGTGAGTGGTAAGTAAGCGTGTGCTCTCACTTATAAAACTAACTTGGCCCATGTTACTTTCTTTCATATGGAACATTTCACCGTAATAATCTTCTGGCCATGAGATGGCCTTACTGGTGCTGACATGAAGAACGAATAGCATCCGCAAATGCCATTTTGGTGTGCAATTAGCCATATATCTTTCGGATGATAGGATTTCACTTGTACTTTCTACAAAAGCACTAAAATAGTGTTATTAGTCAAATTATCGATAACTAACTAATATCAATATGGGTATAAAATGTAGCACATACGTGCTTATCAAGCATCTGAAAGGAATAGACATGTGTCTGAGATTGGAAATACATTGTCATTTGGAGCTTCTCTACCCAAAATATTCTGGTTTGATAGTTTCTTAACTGCAACATATTTGATAAATAGGACTCCTATAAAGGTTTTGCAATATAAATATCCTTATCAAGTTTTATTTGGAAAACAACCTGATTATATTATTTTCAAAGTCTATGGCCGCTTATGTTTTCAATATTGTGTCTACAAGACATGATAAATTGAGTCATAAATCTGTTGCTTGTATTTTTCTTGGGTATAGTCCTTTACATAAAGGTTATAGGTGCTATGATAGTTTATCCAGAGTGTCTTCTATTCCGAATGATACTTCATTGCCTGCTTGTGATACTTCTCTACTTCAACAATAACCTGTAGTTCCTTTCCACCACAGAAGCTACTTCCACTTCATCTACTTATGAATTACCAACAGCTTCAGGTACTTCTATATTGAATACTTCTTCAAGTACTCATGTTCATTTAAACTCTCTTATACCCAGCACTCATAGTTATATACGTACAAGATCAAAATCTGGTTATCAAAACCAAAACACTTAGGTAATGATTTTGTAGCTCATGCGACTGTAAAACATCCTATTCCACATGCATTTACTGTAATTTTAACCGAACCAAAAACTTTTAAACAAGCTGTAAAAAGACCAGTTTGGGTACAAGCCATGAAAAATGAGTATACTACTTTGTATGAAAAATGATACTAGGAAGGAGGTTCCATATGAAACTGGCATGAATGTAGTTGGTTTATAAAACCAAACTGAATGTTGATGATACCATTCAGAGGCATAAAGCCATATTAGTGGCTCAAGGATACAATCAAGTAAATGAAATAGATTACACAGAGACTTTTAGTTATGTAGTGAAGGCTAGTACCATTAGAGTTGTTTTGAGTTTTGCTCTACATCAGAAATGATCTATGAAACAACTAGATGTCTCCAATGTATTTTTGCATGAAGAATTAACTGAAAATGTATACATGATGAAACTACCAGGGTTTGTTTCTCGGGAACATTCTTTTTATTTTGTCATTCGCAGAAGTCTCTCTATAGGCTCAAACAAGCTCATAAAGATTCATTTGATAAATTAAGTAAATTTCTGGTTTCTCATGCCTTCATTAAGTCTATATGTGATCACTCAATGTTCTATTACAGTAAGTCTGGTGTGAAAATGATCTTACTAGTTTATGTTGATGATATAATCTTAGCGAGTAATTCAGATTTAACAATATCTTCATTCATTAGGACTTTACAATCAGCTTTTGCCATGAAGGATCTAGGACAGTTATCTTATTTCTTGGGTATGGAAGCTGAAAAAGCGGGGGTCTAACAACCTCAACCAATATTTCGTTTAGAAATATGTATGGAAAAACTCCAATATAATTCCAAGAGAATCAATTAGTCAGTCAGACTCAATCAATGGAAATATATCCAAGAGTTGTATCTCTATTTCACAATGTAATCAGCAAATCAAACAGATAAAAATCCGTGAGCCTGATTATTATGTGAAACAACTTTGAAAAGACGAGGGTACCCAAATATACATTAATCTAAAACTTTTCCACCTATAAGTCCTTTATCTGAAAGTGATTGTGTATGGACTGAGTCGAGACAATACAACTAATCGGCTCACACTTCGTGTGATTGTCTATGGATACGAGATCGAGACAATACAACAATAAAGTATGTTTACTTGATAAAATTTTCAGACTTAACCAAATACAGTAGGATTACTATCAAGTAAATAGGAATTAACGTCTGTGTAATTTACTTTAAATTATAATAACAACAATTATAATTGCGGAAATAAAAGTAAATGACACAGCAAGATTTTATTAACGAGGAAACCGAAAATGCAGAAAAACCCCGGGACCTTGTCCAGAATTGAATACTCTCTGGATTAAGCCGCTATACAAAATCAAACCAACTTCGTATAGTTGAGACCAAGCAACTAAACCTATAGTTCACCTAGTTCCTTCTGTATTCCCACGCCTCCGACCTGTAATAAGTCACGTACTTGGAACAATTCCTTTGGTTCGTATTCCAAACAGTAAAGGAACAAAAAATATGTTCGGTATCAACTCTTTTCAACCAAGTGATATGATTTCGACAAAAGGCTCTTCTGTTTATCTCAATAAACTCGTTTTTCAGGTTCTCAGATCTATCTTATCAACAACTACCAAAGTAATTGTTAAGATTTTGCAATCAATACTTTTAATCACAAAGAATTGTATTGATGCCGATCTACACAACTAATCAATCTAATCTACCACAAGGATCAATCGATTATAGTTGGATCCTCTTTTACCGAAAAAAGTATTGTGCACACCAAAGATTATGAACCCAAATCAAAAACCTTCAAATTCTTATTTGTATTCAAATCTTCTTAGATATTTAATAAACACTTGCACATAATCAACTTGAATCTCTTATGATCAAGCATGCACAGAACGGAGTCTGTTAATAATGGATTATCACAAGTCTTCTTTAGATCTACAAACAATCTAAAGATCCTCATCGAAACTTCGATCTAGTTTGAGGGGATCTTATATCAGAAGAGAAGATTCTCAAGCATAAACAAACTAGGTGCAATCAAGATTCAACCTTCGTTAGATAATCAAATCAATAAGAAAACTAAAGATAAACCGCAATATCTAGTTTCCCACCAACGGGTCGCGCTAGAGCTTCTCAATCCCAAAGAAGACTTTAAACTGAGTGGCCGTAAGAGATTTCACCTAATTAGATTACTCTTCTCTCCGATAGGCGCCTCACCAGTAACAAAGACAAAAGAGGAAATCTTCGATATCTTGTTTGTCTTCAAATATTCTTAGATCTTCAATAAATACCTGCACACAACTACTTGAATCTCTTGTGATCAATCACACATAGAACGGAGTCTGTTAACAATGGATTATCACAAGATCGTCTTTAGATATAACAACAATCTAAATATCCATGTCAAAGCCTTGAACTAGTTTGAGTGAATCTTATATCAGAAGAGAAGATTCTCAAGCATAAACAAACTAGGTGCAATCAAAGTTCAACCACAGTTAGTCAATCAAATCAATCGAAAACAAAAGATAAACCGTAATTATCTAGTTTCCCACCAACGGTACTAATAGAGCTTCTCAATCCCAAAGAAGTATTTAAACTGAGCGGTCGTAAGAGATTTCACCTAATTAGTTTACTTTCCTCTCCGAATAGGAGGCTCCACCAGTAACAACACAACTGAGGTAATTTTGCTGGCTCTGAGGATTAGTTTGCTTGAAATGCAAACTTTAATATTTATAGACAAGGAAGTTTGGACACCAAGGAATTTTCAAAACCGAAAATATTCTCAAGATATGCAATATATTCCGAATTTGGTTTCCATAATTCCTGGAAACACTTTGTCCAAACATTGACCTAAAATCTCTTGGAAAATCTTCAACTAGTAAATGCACATTACTAATTTTCATTATTCCAAAAATAAAATAAAAAACCTTAATTAAAAGATTCTAAACTTATTTTTCGATCCGGGATTTTCTTCCTTTAGCTAATAAGGAATATCTTTGAACAATTAAGATAAGCATTACTGCACATGTTCAAAGTATTGGTTCATCTGACTTTTAAGAACTACGTGATTGATTAAGAACACTCAATCACCAAACATGGGTTTCATGGTTCTACCAAAATAAGTTTCGGCTTTACCTCAATGTGAGTACTTTGCATAGTCACGCTAGTTACCAAAATTCGGTTGACTAGGTACTAGGATCGGTTCCCCACATATATATGGTATCTAACTTGTACTTGTTGCACATGTCCATAGGATCGGTTCTCATTTTCCTAAAAACGTGTTGCACATGTCCATAGGATCGGTTCCCCTTTCTACTAAAAACTTGTTGCACTTCATACAAGGATTTATTCCCCTTTGTGATAGGTTGCACCTCTTACTAGGATCGGTTCCCCTTTACCCAGAGTTGGTCATATCTCTCCCACAACTAAGAGTTTCTACAACCCAAAGTCGAAGACTTGATAAACCAATCTGTATCACACATAAAAGTCTATTGAATAGATAAATCAGTCTCCCACAGAAATACCTAAGAGTTTGGTTCGTATTTTGATAAATCAAGGTGAACATGAACCAATTGATACACCGGACTTATATTCCCGAAGAACATCCTAAAATTATCAATCACCTCACAATAATCTTAATCGACTAGCAAAACAAGATATTGTGGAATCACAAACAATGAGACGAAGATGTTGTGACTACATTTTATATTGCCTACCGGAGATTAAATCTCGAACAAATCTTAGAGAAGATAGTACTCAATCACGATAGGAAACAACAAGATCTAAACACACAATTATAGATAATGGGTCTGGCTTCACAATCCCAATAAAGTCTTTGAGTCGTTAACCTACAGGGTTTTGGAGAAAACCTAAGATTAAAGGATAATCGACTCTAGTCGCAACTAGTATTACATAGGAGGTGTGGGGATTAGGTTTCCCCATTTCTAGAGTTCCCCCTTGTATAGTCTTCAAAGAAGGGTGTGCAATCAATGTTACGTTGGTAACAAAGCATTTAATATTCACCGTTAGATGAAAACCTAATTAGACTCAAGCTAATATCTCTCTACCATTAGATCGAACTTAGCTTGTTACACATAAATGTAAAGTAACTTCAGTTAGATATGAGTAACCGTACCTAAACGTGTACACCTTGTTGGCTCAACAATAGTTAACTGAAGTTAGCAATATGAACACTTTCATATCAACCTTATTCATCTTAACCATAACTAGTTCAAATGAAACTTGTTCTAGAGTTGTTCAATTTTTTATATTATCATAGAAGTATACAAGACACAATTAAAGCAAAATCGATTTCGATTCACTCGAATCAATTCATGAACTTTATAACCACGATTTGCAAAATATTGCATTCCTTATTATATAAATTTATTAGTTCATGAACAAACCGATTTAGAAAATAACATTTACTCAAGTATGCGAACAGGTACGCATACCTAAAGGCCGGACCAAGTTTGGGTTCGTCAGTATTCAAACGGGTACGCATACCATCCAAACTCAGTTAAATCCCGGAACTTGAAACTCACGCCAGTACGCATACCGGTATGCATATTGAGTTCTCGGACTTTCATAAACCTACCAGTACGCATACTGGTATGCATACTATGGTTCCCGGACTTGGAATATCTTGCAATAGTTAGCATACAAGTACGCATATTGTGCTATATCCAATCATGGTTATTTGTTTTAAACTCTGATTTCAATCATTAAAACATTCTTAGAAGACGACAATAGATGTCTCATACAAACTATTATCTTCGAAGCAATTTTCAAGTGATAGAATGATCAATGTGAAACATTCTGAGTCTACATCAAATGACTGTCTCACACAAATCATGTAAGATATTACAGGGCGATTTTCACATGATCATATTTTGACTTTCGTCAAGAATATAAGATGAACTTGGTTAAAGTGAAAGCTTACCAACACATATTTAAAGAAATATGTAAGCGAGTTAAACTTAGCTTGAAATATAAATATAATCGAATTCTATATGTTATACGACTTTTGACTCAAATAGGAGATAAAGTAGATATACTTTTGAGTGATAGATGAGTTCAAGTCTCCACATACCTTTTGTTGATGAAGTTCCACAAGGTCCCCTTAGTAATTCTTCGTCTTCAAATGATGAACTTCGTGAAGTCTAAATCTCAACTATACTTTCTATTCTAATCCGAGACTTAGCTATAAGTAGACTAGAAATCAATACTTATAGTTTTGGCAACTAAACTTGACAACAAGCTTGAGATAGAAACGCTTGCGAGTTCGACCGAGCAGTGCTCTAACAATCTCCCCCTTTGTCAATTTTAGTGATAAAACTATCAATACATACAGATTACAAAATAAATAAACTTTGTAGCTTCTCATCCAAATGCTTGTTTTCCTTGGTTCTTAAAAATTACTCGAAATATTTGTCACTTCCAAGTACTCCAATGATTCTGAACGTGTTCAACTTAGCATCATAGTTGTTGAAGATCCGTAGCTATAACAATGAGAAAACAGTAGCTCTCAATCATTGTTATAAAGTGTCATAGTATTATTACACATCATCAAAGTCCTATTGTATCACAACTTTGACAACAATACTATGGTGATATGTATCACTTCCCCTTAGTCAATACTTCATCTCATAATGAAAACCACTCCCCTTTACATAATGATCCGTAAACCATATGTATTTGTAGTGTGAACTACACATTAATTCTCCCCCTTTTGTCAATATAAATTGGCATGAAATTTTCATAGAGATATTCATGACCAAAAGAGAACAACATACCAACTTATTTCGATGATTTCATAGAGTCGAAACTTAGTGTATTCATCAAGGAGTTTATAAAGATACAAGATAACTTCTACAATATTCCACAGCCGCACTCCCCATAAAGATTTGGAAATAAGCACAAGTTCAATTAAGAACTCTCCCCCATAAAATGTCATTCCCGAAAGAACAACAAGAGCGACCTTACATTTATAAGAAAAGAAGGATTTCTTTGGACATTAACAAATTACATGAGACATGAATTTGTATTCAGAAAACTCAGTTGAATTAACCACAAGAAAATCTATGATTAATTTAATAAAAATGCTCAACATAAGAAAACTTACGGAGCCGCACAATACTTTCACATATAAGTGGATCAGGGAAAGATAAATATTGCGGAATATTCAAAGATTCGTTCTATTTTTCACCAATATTTGCATAAAGACGTATAATAAACTTAATCTTTGTAATCAAAAGTTCATCCTATCTTCCATCAATATTTACATAATGACATAATAGGCTTAACTTTTGACATATACGGGATAATCATAGTTTACGGACGCAAACACATATATCCAATAACAATTTCTGCAATATATAAAACCAATAAAGATTAATACTGCAAAATCATCTTCCAAATAAACTTTAGAATTTAAATAAATAAATAAATCTAAAAACATTGCAAGATGAAAATCGTTGGCAATAGCTATGTGTACTCACAAAAATTGATATTCCAAACCTTAGTTATCCTTCTTAAAATACAAGAATAAATTCTCATAAGAAGTTTCCTAGATAAAACAAAAATCAGGTTTTTTTGATAACAACATACCTTTGAAAGGCTCCATCATAAAAGGTATCACTGATATCCTTGATTCTTCTGACCGTATAGACTCCATGTTCATGAGTTAGAACATGAACTTTCCGATCAACATTGTGGGAAAGATGCCTAGCTTTGACACAGTCCATGATGAGTTTCTTATGATTCCCGATCAAGATCTTTTGATTATCAAGGATTTTGGTCTGACCATCAATAAGTTGATTTATTTGCAGTTGAATATTTGCAAATTCGACCCTAGAGTCATTCTGAAAAAGAATTAAATACTTGACAGATTCTCCAATCCAGGAGTTGTACTCTTTCCTTTCAATCATCTTTTTCAAGACAAGTTCTTGAGTTGAATCGCATCCTTTAATATCTTCTTTCATCTCAAGATTCACCACTTCTTGAGATCTCGAGGAGTTCTCCATTTTTTTTATTAGGGAAGGCAAAAAAAAAATTATATATATATATATATATGTTTATGAACAAGATAAGGACACCCTTGTAATGGAAACTCTAAAATTCCCAAGAAAGACACGGACGATCGTGGACTGGATGTAAAGGGTTAATGGATCAGGAAAGATCCAAGAAAAAGAAATATTCTCTGTTTTCAGATATCTCTTACTCCCATGACTCAATAATTAAAAGATTTAATCAGAGCATAAGGAAGAGATATACTAGTTACAAGGAGTTAAGAGATGACTCAACCTTCACAAAAAATGAAAATATCTAAATCAAACACAAGACAAATGGTAACCTACAGTAGACTTGAGCATCTCGTAAATGTCATCCTTGCAACTCTCAAGTTAGATACAAGGATGATATTACCTAGAGCTAGGTAACAAAGTGAGATGTAATCCCACCATGATTATTGGGAGATGAGTTGTAAATACCATCTGAGAGTTTGAGCCTAGTACCTTACCTTCCTTCGGCTATTTCTTATTCCATAAGAATTCGACATAACCTTTTTAGAAAATCCATCAGAGGAAATTTTCTAAGGATTAAGTCTAGGACCTCTAGAGATTCGTTCCAGAGGGTCAGAATTGAGAAAAATTCTTCTCATAGACTTAGGTCTACCATACTTATTCTCAATGAAAAAGCGGGGGTCTAACAACCACACCCAATATTTTGAATTAGCAATATGTATGGACAAACTCCAATAAACTTTTATGAGAATCAACTAGACAGTTAGACTCAATCAATAGAAAAGTATATCAAAGAGTTTATATCTCTATCTCTTAATTTAAATCTTACTCAAGCAAACTGCGAGTCTCAATTTAAATACAAGAGAGATAAACTTGGATGGTACCAAAGACCAATATCCAAGTGTCAATTAATTTAAATCAACAACCAAAAGGTCAGATATTCTAATTGATTGAACAACGCACAACCTGTATTATTTCAATTATATAATAAATATAATGCGGAAAAGAAATAACATAGACATCAGAATTTTGTTAACGAGGGAACCACAAATGCAGAAAAACCCCGGAACCTAGTCCAGATTAAACATACACTGTATTAAGCCGCTACAAATACTAGCCTACTCCAAGCTAACTTCGTTCTGGACTATAGTTGAACCCCAATCAATCTCACACTGATCCAAGGTACAGTTATGTTCCTACGCATATGATCCCAGCAGGATACTACGTACTTGTTTCCCTAAGCTGATCTCACCCATAACTAAGAGTTTCCACGACCCAAAGTCGGAGACTTTAATAAATAAATCTGTATCACACAGAAAAGTCTACGGTAATCGATAAATCCGTCTCCCACGAATAACCTACGAGTTTTGTTCCGTCTTTTGATAAATCAAGGTAAACAAGAACTAATTGATAAACTAGGCTTATATTCCCGAAGAACATCTCAGTATTATCAATCACCTCAAAATAGACTTAATCGACGCAGCAAAAAAAAAAATTTGTGGAATCACAAACGATGAGACGAAGATGTTTGTGATAACTTTTTATCCTGCCTATCGTAGATAAAAATCTCAAGCCAATTATTACAATTGTACTCGTACGATAGAAACAACAAGATCATATTACACAACTACAATAAAAGTAGTATTGTTCTGGCTTCACAATCTCAATGAAGTCTTTAAGTCGTTAACCTGGTTTAGAAGAAGAAACCAAAGGTTAAAGGAGAATCGACTCTAGCTTAGCACCACTAGTATCACACAAAATGTGTGGGAATTAGGTTTCCTAGTTGCTAGAGTTCTCCCTTATATAGTCTTCCAAACCATGGTTTGCAATCAATGTTAGCTTAGTAACAAAGCATTCAATATTCATCGTTAGATGAAAAACAGATTAGATTCAACCTAATATTTATCAACCGTTAGATAAAAAACATAGCTTGTTATACACACATGAAATGCACATTTGTGGGATTGTGAAAACCGTACCCAAACTTGTACATTAGTTGGTTCAACATAGTTAACCAGATGGTTAGCCATATGATAACTTTCATATCAACCATATTCTTCTTCACCATAACTAGTTCAAATGACTCAAATGAACTAGTTAGAGAGTTGTTCAATTGCTTAGATATTTATATACTACATAAGACATAATTGAAGCAAAAATGATTTGATTCACTAGAATCGGTTCATGAACTATATAGCCACGGTTTACAATAGCATTCCTTAGTTTATAAAGATAAGTTCACAAATATCATTTTTAGACATAACCTACTTAAGTTCGCGGACTTAAGTTCCCGAATGGAGTTCACAAACTCCAGCAGAAATTCTTGGGTTTGAGAACTTCGACAGTTCGTGGACTGAGTTCGCGGACTGAAGCTCATGCACTTCTCTGGTTCTCTTGATTAACAAAGTTCGCAAACTTTGGTTCAAGGAATAAGGACTTATACACATATGTGTTTCCACAACAATGCTTATATCCTTTATTGGTTATATTGTCTAAACTCTCATTTCAATCATTGAAACATTCTCAGAGGACGTTATATAGTTGTTATTCACAAACCATATTTCGTCAGAGCAATCTTCAAAGTGATTGAAACTTAACATGACTTTCGTCACTAGGTAAATATGAACTTGGCTAAAGTGAAAGCTTTACCAACTCATATTTCGAGAAATAGATATGCGAGGTATACTCGTCTCTAAATACCAAATGTGTATAATCTTAGTTTATACAGCAAAACGACTTTTATCTCAAGATAGGAGATAAATATACTTTTGAGTGATAGATAAGTTCAAGTCTCCACATACCTTTTAGTCGATGAAGATCCACCAGTTCCTGGAGTAGTCCTTCGTCTTGTATGATGATTGCCATGGAGTTATTGAGCTCAATTACACTTTCTATCCTAGTCCGAGACATTAGCTATGGTAGACTAGAAATCAAGACTTATAGTTTTGATCACTCACATTGACAAACATGCTTGAGATAGAAACGCATGCGAGTTCGACCAAGCAATGCTCTAACAATCTCCCCCTTTGTCAATTTTAGTGACAAAGCTATCAATACATATGGAATACAAAAAATATATAAATAAACTTTGTATCTCCTATTCCACATGTCTAATCTTCAACATTACTCGAAATCTTCGTCACTTCCAAGTACTCCAATGATCCCAAAGGTTGTAAGTTTAGCATCATCTTTGTTAAAAATCCATAACTATAACAATGAGAAAACAATAGTTCTCAATCATTGTTATACAGTGTCATAGTGTCATTATACAACGTCAAAGTCCAATTGCATCACAACTTCAACAACAATCCTATGGTGATATGTCACTCTTCCTTAGTCAATACTCCATCTCACGTGGAAACCACTCCCCCTTACGTAATGATCAAAAAACCATATGTATCTGTAGTGTGAACTACATATTAATTCTCCCATTTTTTTTCAATAAAATTAGCAAAGGTACAAGAACGGGATCCTAATGAAATTTCCATAAGAGACGTTTCGTGACCAAAGGTAAGTATATATCATCTTATTTAGATGCAATCATAAAGCCGAAGCTAAATGCATTCATCAAGGAGTCTATAACGATACAAGATGACCATACAATATTTCACAGCCGCACTCCCCACAAATATTTGTCAATTAAGCACAAGTTCAATTAATAACTCTCCCCCATAATATGTCATTCCCGAAAGAACAACAAGAGCGACCTTAATTTCAAAAGAAAAGAAGGATTTCTTTGGACATAAAAAATCACATACAAATATGAATTTGAATCCAAAAATATTAAATTAACCATAAGCTGTTTTTGTATAGGGTAGGGTTTATGGTAAAGTTGTTAAAGATATGGGTAGGGTTTATGGGTTTTCGGATAGACAGAAAGCAGTTTTTGAGTGTCTACAAGCAGCGCATGCGCAGGATTTTCTTCTCGCTATCCCGATTGACGGCCTTGGACAGAAGATGTCCCCCTTGGAGTATCGGTGCATCCTTAAATACAGTTAATGATCCCCCTATACCCTTCGATTCTCGTTGCCCCGATTGTATTATGGCTGCCTAGACGCATATGGGGAACATCTCATTCCTTGTAAGGTGGATCCTGGTTTCAAATATAGACATGATCATGTGAGAGATATCTTATATGATGTATTATGGAGGGCTGGTATTTCGGCAAAGAAAGAGGTGTCGGTCAACTTTTTGACGGATCCTCTTGAAGGCAGATCAACACTCAGGCCAGCAGATGTTCTTATTTTTGGGTGGGCCAATGGAAAACATACGTGTGTTGATCTTACTGGGGTTTCTCCATTAGTAGGGATCGGGCAAGGCTCTTTCACAGTTGGACAAGCAGCTTTGAAAGCTGCCTTGGGTAAGATAACGAAGCATGAAAAGGCTTGTATTGATAATGGACATGCTTTTATTCCCTTTGCCTTTGACACTTTTGGGTATTTAGCTCGAGGAGGCGGTTGGACTCCTAGCGAGAGTTCAAAGAGTCATGCACAGTAATGTCATGACTCCCGATTCTAGAGAGTTTGTGTTTAAGAGGATAGGGTTTGCCATTCAAAAAGGGCTTGCGGCGCAGCTTGTTGCTCGCTTGCCTTCTATGTAATAACTCATGAATCTGTTTCAATGTTTACAAAATCAAAAAGGCACAAAATGAATCATGAATAAAAACCATAAGCGAACTCATAATTAATTTAACCAAATAAGCTCAACACAAGTAAACTTATGGAGACTTAAAAAACTCAATTAGATTAATCACAAGAGAACCCCTAATTAATCTAATCGGAATACACAACTAAACTAATCACAAGAGTAATCAATTTAATTGTTTATACTCACATAAGAAAATCCATGGAGCAATGACTAAGTTAATCATGAAAATAATCATCCCAGTCAAAAATGCTCAAACATAAGAAAACTTACGGAGTCATAACTAAATAACCAAAAAGATGATTCATTTAGTTCAATATGCTCGACATAAAGTACCTTACGGAACAACAACTAAGTTAATCATAACAATAATCAACTTTGGTTGTTTAGTGCAAAACATAAGACACATTACGGAGCCTCGCAATAATACACAAAGTATGGATCAGGGAAGATCAATTACCGTGGAATACACAGTAATTCATTCTATTTTCCGTCACCATTTGCACAATAACATATAATAGACATAATCCTTGAAAACAAAAGATTTTAACCTATCTTCCATCAAAAATAGACATAATAGGCTTAACTTTTGTATTTGTCAGAAGTCAATTCATTCCTTTAAGCATATAACTCATGAACGACTTTACTTTTGACAAGGTATGGGACAATCAGGCTCACAGAAGCAAACACACATATCCCATAACAATATTGATATATATAAAATCATATAGATTAATATTGCAAAAAACATCTTCCAAACAAGTTTAGAATTTAAACCAATAAATCTAAAAACATGAAGATGAAAACGTTGGACATAGCTATGTGTAATCACAATAATGGCTATTCTAAACGCTAGTTATTCTTCTAAACAAAACAAGAAAAATAGAAGATTTACTAGGAAAATAGTCAGAGTTCATTGAGAACCTCATATCTTTTAATGAATCCATCAAAGAAGGTATCACCGATTTCCTTTACTCTCTTGACTGTAGACACACCATGTTCGTGAGTTATAACTGTAGGATCAGAATATCGCTACAACACTTCTTTGCGAGCGTCATCGCAAGCTATTCAACAACACTTGGCGAGTAATACGAAAGAGTGACATAATGGTTGACGATTGAAGAAACACGAGAAGAACATGATTGTTCTGCGATGGTTACAAAACTTGCGAGAACCAACATTAAGACTCTCGCGATATGATCGCAGAATAGATCTGTAATAAGAGGAAAAATTATCTGTCATCCATTATGTCATTTCCTATATAAAGGATTCCAATAGATTCAGAGGAGGATGGGAGGTATTTTGGAGAGTTGAAAAAGTTTTGAGGAGAGAGAAACTTCAAGAGAAAAGTTGTATTCTTGAGTTCTTACATTTCCTGTAAACATTTCTGAAAATCAAATAATAAAGTGTCGTTTTTAATCTTCAAATTTGAGTTGGTTATTACAAATTCTTAACAAGGGTGTAGTGTAGGATTTCCTACAACTACAAGAACACTAACTTTTCGATCAATAACCCGAGAAAGTTGTCTAGCTTTGACACAGTCCATGATGAGATTCTTTTGATTATGTATCAGAAGATTCTGATTAGCAAGAATTTTGGCCTGACCATCTAGAAGTTGGTTTATTTGCAATTGAAGATTTACAAACTCGGCCTTTGAATCATTCTGAAAACTAGTTAAATCCTTGATAGAATCATCAATCCAGGAGTTGTTATCCTTTCTTTTAAGCATCTTATTTATAACCAT
Source organism: Papaver bracteatum (assembly GCA_023529315.1). Classification (NCBI taxonomy): domain Eukaryota; kingdom Viridiplantae; phylum Streptophyta; class Magnoliopsida; order Ranunculales; family Papaveraceae; genus Papaver; species Papaver bracteatum. Next base: position 1,438,105 of record JAJJWX010001985.1, read on the forward strand.
CTCCTGAATTGACTCGCGTCCCTGATTGTCTTCCTCCATATCAAGATGCACAATCTCTTAAGATCTTGCAGAGTTTTCCATACAATTTTAGGGGAAAAAAACACAATATATAATAAGTATATATGCGTTTGTAAATAGGTGTAAGAAACTCTAGTTTTGAAACCCTAAGAGCTCACGAGATGTGGACGTTTGTGGACCATCAACACAAAAACTTAAACAGAACCTCTCATGTTAGAAGCAAGGACACAAATACCTGGAGTCAGGTGGTAGAGTGGAAGCTAATTCCACTATGATCATTGAGAAAGGAGTTGTATATATCATCTGACTGTTTGATCTTTGTGTTCTTCGCATTTCTTCGGTTAACTTTCATCCCTGAAGGATAAACCATGGCGTGTTTAACATATCCGTCAGATAGCTTTCTCTAAGGGATAAATCTAGGACCTCTTGCAATGGGTTCAAGTGGATTAGAATAGATAGGGATCCATTTTCTAGACTTAGATTTACCAGAAACATTCTTATAAGTATAGGGAATACTTTCATTAGCAACACAAGAATTTATGCCAGAATGCACTTGAGCCTTGTGATGATTTGTAGAATAGAGATCATTTTTTTAAGGTTTCTGATTTTCTGTGGGCATGTGATTCATTGCAGCAGTCGACTAACTGTTTGTTCTATTGACAGTGAAGAGAAGCAAATTATGAAGTTTAGAAATTTGTTTCCTTCTGGAAAAGCAATGAATAGCATAGTGATTCCTTTTCCCATAGAAGGTACATGTTCGTGGATGAGAAGCAATAATTGTCACATGTTTTAACTTCATAGCCATATGGGAAGATTGCAAGTTATATAAACCTTTCTTGACACAACCTTCTACTGGAGGATACTTCTTCATGAGAATTAGATTGTATAGAAGAATTTCTCCTTACGACAGAGTTTTCCTTTTCCAAGGATTTGCACTGTTCATGGGCTAGAGTAAGAGATGCACTTAGTTTCTCTTTTTCGAAACAAAGTCTGTTAAGATATGATGAATGAGTCTCGATCAATATTTTTTCTCTAATTGAGTCTTCCTTAACAATATTCTCAAGAACACTAAACTTTTCACGGTGTAGAGTAGTTTTTCAATATTTTTAGAGAATGACTTAATGATGTTATAGAGTTCACATTCTCGATCAAGAAACTTTTCAAATTCATCAACAAGCTGATCATGATCCTGAAAATCAATAATCTCAGCGAAATTTTTCGAAATTCTGGTGAGCTCCTTTTTAGCTTTTTCCAGAGTGTCACATACCTCATGAGAGGAGGAAGAGATGTCAATATCTAATTGATCAATCTTTCAACCTCGGGATTTGGAAGAATCAACTAAGGAGCAATCCTTTGAGGTGTTTCCAAGACACTTGGCGTAATTGAAAGCTTTAGGAGACATCTAGGTATGCGTAAATGAGATCTTGTCCTCAGACTCAGATTGCCACAAATCACAGACTTATCAGGTCTTAAATGTGTTTTCCTGCTCTGATACCAATTGAAAAATACGGGGTCTAACAACCACACCCAATATTTTGAATTAGCAATCTGTATGGACAAACTCCAATATACTTTTATGAGAATCAACTAGACAATTAGACTCAATCAATAGAAAAGTATATCAAAGAGTTTATATCTGTATCTCTTGATTTAAATCTTACTCAAGAAAACTGCGAGTCTCAATTTAAATACAAGAGAGATAAACTTGGATGGTATCGAAGACCAATATCGAAGTTTCAATCAATTTAACTCAACAATCAAAAGGTCGTATATTCTAATTGATTGAACAATACCCAACCTGTATTATTTCAATTATATAACAAATATAATGCGGAAAAAAAATAACACATACACCAGAATTTTGTTAACGAGGAAACCGCAAATGCATAAAAACCATGGGACCTAGTCCAAATTAAACATACATTGTATTAAGCCGCTACAGACACTAGCCTACCCAAGCTAAATTCAGTCTGGACTGTAGTAGAACCCCAATCAATCACACACTGATCCAAGGTACAGTTATGCTCATACGCCTTTGATCCCAGCAGGATACTACGTACTTTATTCTCTTATATAATCTCACCCACAACTAAGAGTTGCTACGACCCAAAGTCGAAGACATTAATAAACAAATCTGTATCACACGGAAAAGTCTACGGTAATTGATAAATCCGCCTCCCACGAATATACCTACGAATTTTGTTCCGTCTTTTGATAAATGAAGGTGAACAGGAACCAATTGATAAACCAGACTTATATTCCCGAAGAACAACTCAGTATTATCAATTACCTCACAATAGTCTTAATCGAAGCAGCGAAAAAAGATATTATGGAATCACAAATGATGAGACGAAGATGTTTATGATTACTTTTTATCTTGCTTATCGGAGATAGAAATCTCAAGCCAATTATTACAATTGTACTCGTATGATAGAAATAGCAAGATCAGATCACACAACTATAATAAAAGTAGTATCGGTCTGGCTTCACAATCCCAATGAAGTCGTTAACCTGGTTTAGAATAAGAAACCAAAGGTTAAAGGAGAATCGACTCTAGCTTAGCACAACTAGTATCACATAAAATGTGTGGGGATTAGGTTTCCCAGTTGCTAGAGTTCTCCCTTATATAGTCTTTCAAATCAGGGTATGCAATCAATGTTAGCTTAGTAACAAAGCATTCAATATTCATCGTTAGATGAAAACCTGATTAGATTCAAGACAATATTTATCACCCGTTGGATCGAAAACATAGCTTGTTATACACACATGAAATTCAAGTTAATGGCATTGTGAAAACCATACCCAAACTTGTACAATAGTTGGTTCAACATAGTTAACCAAATGTTTAGCCATATGATAACTTTCATATCAACCATATTCTTCTTCACCATAACTAGTTCAAATGACTCAAATGAACTAGTTAGAGAGTTGTTCAATTGCTTAGATCTTTATGTACTACACAACACACAATTGAAGCAAAAAAATTTGATTCACTCGAATCGGTTCATGAACTATATAGCCACGGTTTTCAATAGAATTCCTTAGTTTATAAAGATAAGTTCACAAACATCGTTTTCATACATAACCTACTCAAGTTCGCGGACTAGATTCGCGGACTTAAGTTCCCGGATGGAGTTCACAAACTACAGCAGAAATTTTCGGGTTTGAGAACTTCGCCAGTTCTCGAACTGAAGCTCACGCACTTCTCCGGTTCTCTTGATCAACAAAGTTCGCAAACTTTGGTTCAAGGAATAAGGACTTATACACATATGTGTTTCCACAACAATGCTTATATCCTCCATTGGTTATATTGTCTAAACTCTCATTTTAATCATTAAAACATTCTCAGAGGACGTTATATAATTGTTATTCACAAACCATTTTTTGTCAGAGCAATTTTCAAAGTGATTGAAACTTAACATGACTTTCGTCACTAGGTTAAGATGAACTTGGCTAAAATGAAAACTTTACCAACATATATTTCGAGAAATAGATAGGCGAGGTATACGCGTCTTGAAATAACAAATGTGTATAATCTTAGGTTATACAGCAAAACGACTTTTGTCTCAAGATAGGAGATAAATAAACTTTTGAGTGATATATACGTTCAAGTCTCCACATACCTTTTAGTCGATGAAGATCCAATAGTTGCTTGAGTAGTCCTTCGTCTTGTATGATGATTACCATGGAGCTCTAGAGCTTAACTACACTTTATATCCTAGTCCGAGACCTTAGCTATAGTATATTAGAAATCAAGACTTACAGTTTTGATCACTAACATTGACAAACATGCTTGAGATAGAAACGCATGCGACTTCGACCGATCAATGCTCTAACACTGGGAATGTGTAAGTTTGTAGCGCACAAATTAGAACTATTAATATTGACATGATTCCTTTGGCGATTTCTAGAGGAGTGACTCTGGAAACCTTGTGCATGAGAATTTGGATTTCCTAGGAATGAAATCCATTGTAGATGTCGTCAGACAAATTACTCTGTCGACAACAAAAGGAAGTAGATTTTGAAGCTTAGAAATCATATTCTTTCTAGCAAAACAATGTGAATCATAATGATTTCTTTTCCCACATAAGGAACGGGTTCGTGGAAGAGAAATATCGGAAGAAACCTGTTTTAAACTAGGAGCCCTATTGGAAGACTGCAAGACATGTGAACATTTCTTAACAGATGCTTCTTTTAAAGTATTTTTATTCATGTATAGTAATCCCCTATGCAAATTAGAGATTGGAACAAAAGAAGGTTTACTCAATAAAACATATTTTTCTATTTCCAAGGATTTGCACTGTTCATGGGCCAAAAGCATAGATGCAACCAGTTTCTTTTTTTCAACTTGAATGTTGTTCAGATACAAGGAATGGGTCTCGATCAAATGTTTTTCTCTAAATGAATCTTCTTTAACAATATCCTCAAGAGTTCTAATCTTTTCACGTTATAGAGTAGTTTCTTATACAAGTTTTTCGATATTGTTAGAGAAGGACTCAATGATGCTATAGAGTTCCCGTTCTCGACCAAGATACTTCTCAAGTTTATTAATGAGCTGATCATGTTTTTCTTCAAGATACTTTATCTTAGCTCTTTGAAAATCAATAATCTCAGCAGATTTTTTTTAATTCTGGTGAGTTCCATTTCATCTTCAGGGAGAATGTTATCATAATTTGATAGCAAAAATTTCTTACCTCGAGATTCGAAAGAATCATCAAAGGAGTTATCCTTGGAGGTAAGCCCAAGACATTTAGCATAATCAAAACTTTTGGAACACATTTCAATGTGCGCGAGTTTGAGATAAACAACTATCCACATAAATCAAATTGCAACAAACATGGACTTATGAGGTCTTAAATGTGTTTTCCTTCTCTGATACCAATTGAAAAAGCGGGGGTCAAACAACCTCACCCATTATTTCTTTTAGCAATATATATGGACAAACTCCAATATAATTCCAAGAGAAATCAACTAGACAGTCAGACTCAATCAATTGAAATATATCCAAGAGTTGTATCTCTATTTCACAATGTAATATGCAAAACAAACAAATAAAAATATGTGAGCCTGATTATTATGTGAAACAACTTGAATGGTACCAAAGACCAATGTTCAAATTTCAATCAATTTATATTAACAACCAAATATTGGATTATCTAATTGATTGAACTTCGCACAACCTGTGATATTTCAATTATACAAAAAATATAATGCGGAAAAGAAATAACACAGACACCAAATTTTTTGTTAACTAGGAAACCGTAAATACAGAAAAACCTCGGGACCCAGTCCATATTTGAACACTACACTGTAGTAAGTCGCTACATACACTAGCCTACTATAAGTTAAATTCGGAATGGAATGTAGTTGAGCCCTAACCAATCTCACACTGATCAAGGTACATTCGCTTTCCTTACGCCTCTGAATCCCAGTAGGACTCTACCCACTAGATTCCCTTAGTTGATATCACCCACAGAAATACCTAAGAGTTTTATTCCGTCTTTTGATAAATCAAGGTGAACATGAACAATTGATACACCAGACTTATATTCCCGAAGAACAGCCTAGTATTATCAATCATCTCACAATAATATTAATCGCATGGTATCGAAAAAAAAATATTGTGGATCACAAATGATGAGACGAAGATGTTTGTGACTACTTTTTATCTTGCCCATCAGAGATTAAATCTCGAGAAAATCTTAGAGAAGATAGAACTCAATCACGATAGAAAATAGCAAGATCATAACACGTAACTACAGAGAAATAGTTGGGTCTGGCATCACAATCCCAATGAAGTCTTCAAGTTGGATAAAACCTAAGGTTAAGGGAGAATCGACTCTAGTCTAAACTAGTGTTAGAGCACTGCTCGGTCGAACTCGCAAGTGTTGTTATCTCAAGCTTGTTTGTCAATATTAGTGATTAAAAATATAAGTTTTGATTTCTAATCTACTTATAGTGATGTCTCAGACTAGGATAGATTGTGTAGTTGAGCATTAGACTTCACGGCATTTATTAATTAAAGATGAAGAACTACTAAGGATAGCTTGTGAAACTTCATCAACAAAAGGTATGTGGAGACTAAAACTCATCTGTCACTCGGAAAGTCTATTTACTCTATCTCCTATATGGAGACAAAAGTCGTATTACTATATAGTATTCAATTATATACATTTGAGATTTCGAGTTGTGTTTAACTCGCTTACATATTTCTCGAAATATGTGTTGGTAATCTTTCGCTTCAACCAGGTTCATATTATATTCTTGACGAAAGTCAAAAGATGATCATGTGAAAATCTCCGAGTAACATCTTACATGGTTTGTGTGATACAATCATTTGGTATACACTTGGAATGTTTTGTTATGATTATTTCAATATATCTTGAAAATTTCTTTATTGCTAATAGTGTGTGAAATATCTATTGTCATCCTCTAAGAAAGTTTCAATGATTGAAATAGAGTTTAGAACTATTGGATTATGAACATAGTATGCATTCTTGCATATATGTGATCCATGACCGGAACTATAGTATGCATACCCTTATGCGTACTTGTAGTTGTGAAAATACGGGTACCAAGTACACATACCGGTACGCGTACTTGCGTAAGGTATAGTCCTGAGAATTTATGTTGGGTTTTGGAAGTGTACTTAGGTATGCGTACCCGTTCGCATACTGGCGAACCTAAACTCAGACCGGCTACTTAGGTATGCATACTTGAGTGGTTAAAGTTCTAAAATCAGTTGGTTCATTAACTAATACATTTATATATTAAGGAATGTATTCTTTGAAAACCGTGGCTATAATGTTCATGAATTGATTCGAGTGAATCAAACCAATTTTTCTTCAATTGTGTTCTTGTATACTTATATGAGAATATATCAATTGAACAACTCTTTAACTAGTTTCATTTGATTCATTTGAACTAGTTGTGGTTAAGATGAATAAGGTTGATATGAGAGTGTTCATATAGATAACCTCATTTAACTACTGTTGAGCCAACATGGTGTACACTTTTAGTACGGTTACTCAAACCTAAATGAGGATACATTTTATTTGTATATAAAATGCTAAGTTCGATCTAACGGTTGAAAGATATTAGCTTGAGTCTAATCATGTTTTTATCTAATGATGAATATTGAATGCTTTGTTACCAAGGTGAGTTAGATTGCAAACCTTGATTTGAAAACTATATGAGGGAGAACTCTAGCAAATGGGAAACCTAATCCCCACACCTCATGTGTGATACTAGTTGTGACTAGAGTCGATTCTTAGGTTTTTCACCAAACCCTGTAGGTTGACGACTTAAAAACTTCATTGGGATTGTGAATCCAGACCCAACTATTTTTTCTGTAGTTGCATATTCTGATCTTGCCCTGTTCTATCGTATTGAGTACTATATTCTCTAAGATTTGTTCGAGATTGATTCTGCAATAGGAAAGATAAAATGTAGTCACAAACATCTTCGTGTCATCGTTTGTGATTCCATAATATCTTGTTTCGCTACCATACGATTAAGATTACTATGAGGTGATTGATAATACTAGGTTGTTCTTTGGGAATATAAGTCTGGTTTATCAATTGGTTCCTGTGCACCTTGATTTATCAAAAGATGGAATAAAACTCGTAGGTATTTCTGTGGGAGACAGAATTATCTATTCCAATATACTTTTCTGTGTGAGACAGATTTTATTATCAAGTCTTCGACTTTGGATCGTAACAACTCTTTGTTGTGGGTGAGATCCTTTAAGAGAATCAAGTGTGTGGAATCCTGCTGGGGTTCAGATACGTAAGGAGCGCAACTGTAGCTTGATCAGTGTGAGATTGATTAGGGATCAACTATATTCCAGTCAGAAGTTCATTGATAGTAGGCTAGTATCTGTAGCGGCCTAATACAGTGTGGTGTTCAAAGATGAACTGGGTCCCAGGGTTTTTTTGCATTTGCAGTTTTCTTCGTTAACAAAATTCTGGTGTCTGTGTTATATCTTTTTCATATTATATTTTTTTATATAATAGAAATATCACATGTTGTGTGTTGAATCGATCAATTGGTAAATCCAACCTTTGGTTGTTGATTGAAATAGATTGATCCTTGAACATTGGTCTTTGGTACCGTTCAAGTTATTTCTATTTACTGATTGCAGATTGAGTTGAGAGATAGAGATACAAAACTCTTTGATATACTTTTCTCTAGATTGAGTCTGACTATCTAGTTGATTCTCTTTAAAGTATATTGGAGTTTGTCTATTCAGATTGCCGAATGAAATATTGGGTGTGGTTGTTAGACCCCCGCTTTTTCAATTGGTATCAGAGCAGGAAAACACATTAAAAACCTCATAATTCTTTGTTTGTAGCGATATGAATATGAACAGAAGTGCTATCTCTATAAACGTACCACTAGTCTTCCATGGCTCAAATTATTTATGGTGGAAAATTTCTATGCGTCCCTTTCTTCAAGCGCATGATTTTCAATCATGGGTTTATGTGGTTAATGGCTATGATCCTCCGGAAGTTACAGAAGGCGAAGTAACAGATCCAAAGGATATTGGTAAATTTGATGCTGCCGAGATTCTTGCTGCAAAGTAAAATTCTGACGGATTAAATGCTATTATCCATGTCATTACCCCAGAGCTCCAACATCATGTTACTACTTGCACAACGTCTAAAGATGCTTGGGATATCTTAGAAATTGTATTTGATGGGAATACCTATGAAAACCTTCGTATGGAGGATGAAGATTCATTTGATGAGTTTAATCACAAAGTGTCTGAAATTGTTAATGCATATTTTTCATTGGGTAAGACTATTCCTGAAAAGGACATTGTGCTAAAAATTCTCAGATCATTACCATGCAGATACGATTCTAAGAAGCATGCCATCATTGAGGGTAATAACCTTGCAACTCTTTCCAGAAATTCTCATGTTGGAAAGTTAAAAGCTCTTGATCGTGATCAGAATATAGTTAGAACATCTGCGTTCAATGCTGTGACCATTACAAGTGAAGTTTCTATCTTGTCATAGGCTGATGAATGTTGTTCTAATCAATCTGATCCTAACATATCACTGGTTATACAAAAGATCAAGAATATTATGAAGAAAAGCAAGGGATCAGAGAGACTACCCTCCCTCTCTAATTATTTTGATGATTCATTTCAAGAAGAAATATCTCAGGGTGTCAATGATATACATACTCTCGAAGTGTGTTCAGAAGTTTTAGCCCTCTTGGCAGAGAAGTTTCCATTAACTCAAATTTTGTTTCAGGATGCGAGTCTGACACTGAGATTCTAGAATTCTTGGATAAAAATGAAGAAATTCACAAAGAGAATCTTCGACTGAAGATTTTATTGGAGAAACTTCAATCATCACTACAGGTGAAAATTCTTGAGAATCAATTGTCTTAATGATGAATTCACTAGAACCATATCTCTGAAAGAAAAAGAGATTAATTCTCTCAAGTGTGACCTGCAAAGGTTGTCAGGAAGCTCCGACAAGATTTCAGCAATGTTATTTGGTCAAAAGGCTTTCGGAAACACAAAAGGTTTAGGGTTCAAAAATAAAGATGTGAGCACAATCAACTCATTTGTTCCGGCCAGGTCCGGAGCAACTAGGCTTGAAGGTTGTGATAAATAGGAATCATCCCTACAAAATAAACAATCTTCTCTGTTGTGCACGTTTTGTGGTAGTGCAAGTCATGTTCAAAGTAAGTGTTGGAAATTCAAGAGGAATAACAAAAGAGTTTCCAAACTTCAAAATGACATGCAAAGGATGAATCTGACTCGGGAAAAACAACAAACGTCTGAGTACAAGAAGAAGATGTCTAAAAGAAACAGAGTCAGACGAGGTAAGTCGGTTTATTCAACAAACCTTGATATGTCACCATGTGACACAAGATGTGAACATTTTGTTCACTCCATTACTATCTAGTCATAATAATGTAATGTATCCTTATTTTTAACTTGAGAATAAGGATCACATCAAGGTTGCTCAAATCCTGTGAATTATGGTAATTTCTCATTAGTCTACTTTGAGCAAGTGAATATTTTGTTGTTAAAATATATAATGGATCATGCCATGGAGACTTTTTCAAAGGTTCTTTAGGGTTAGTTATCCTATAAGTCTATTAATGTTCATTTGTAATCAAAATTGCTCTTCACGTTTTTCGCTCTTTGAAAGATACAACCGCATGGCACCTGTAACTAGAGGTATCACAAAAAGGGATACAGTAGAAGCTGTTAATGTGTATCTTTGTGAAGGGATCCAGTCCTCAAGGATGAAAAAGGTGAAAGCAACGATTAGTGATTCAGGTTCTTCCTCTAATTTTCTATTGTCTGTTTGTCATTATGATAATACCTTTAGGGCTACGGTGAAAGATTTCATCAACAAAAGAAATGATTTAAAATCTCAAATCGTTTCATTTTTAGAAAAAATATCTCACTATGAACAAATGTCATCTCTTACAAAGAACACTTTATGTGGACTGAAAATAGAACTTAGTGAGTTAACTGATATTTCTGAAGATTTGGAAGAAATAAATAATCCTATTATCAATGTTTTTTTCAAAAATGTGAAGGAATTCTCTATACATGCCCTGAGAAAGCTCTACAATGCCTAGGAAACTTCTTATGAGAATTATTCTTGTGTTTTTAAGAAGGATAACTAAGGTTTGGAATAACCATTATTGTGAGTACACATAGCTATTTCCAACGTTTTCATCTTGCAATGTTTTTAAATTTATTTATTTAAATTCTAAAGTTTATTTAGAAGATGATTTTTGCAGTATTAATCTTTATGGTTTTGTATATTGTAAATTTTTATGGCATATGTTATTTACGTCTGTAAACCTAGACTGTCCCATACTTGTTCAAAAGTTAACTCTATTATATGTCGGCATGAATGTATTGATAAAAGATAGAATGAACTTTTGACTACAAAAGTTAAGCCTATTATGTCATTATGCAAATATTGATGGAAGATAGGATGAACTTTTGTTTACAAATATTAAGTCTATTATATGTCATTGTGCAAATAGTGATGAAAAATAGAATAAAACTTTGATTATTCCACAGTATTGGTCTTTCCCTGATCCACATCTTTGTGTATGTACTGTGTGGCTTCGTAAGTTATCTTATGTTGAGCATGGCCAATTGAATTGACCAGTTTCTTTGTGGTTAATTCAATGGGATAATTGGTGTTTGGTACTCAGGTTTAGACCAACACTAGGCTTTGGTCTAACATTTGTCCAACGTTAGGGCTTGGTACCTGGACCAGACGTTGACTCAAGCTGACCAGTTAAGTCACGACGTGGCTAAAGTTTCTGTTAATTAATACATATTTACGAAAATATATTTATCTTTAGTAACAATGACTGATTGTATCCTTAACCCATCAAACACGTGGTCGATTCATATTATATCTCTATAACCTAAGAGATTAACGGCTAAGATTTCAACCATGTTTCCTTTGATTCACCGGTAACACCATTTGCAGGAAATCTTCTTCTTCTTCTTAAAATCATATATACTACACAGAGAAACCTAGGTATCAAAAAGTTCAAAACCATCTTCTTCTATTTTCTGTTCTTTAAATCCATCAACGCCATCATGAAATTGTTTCCCCTCACTTTTTCTCTTTCCCATATGCAATTGAAAATCTCAAAATTTCATATTATACTTAATCGTCTTCCTTAAAAATTTCAGATTTTGTGATTGAATCCGAAATTCATTCTCTTCAACAAAATTTCCAAACCCTTAATCATAACCCTTAAACCAATTAATCTCCTGCCTTCAAGTTTTGTCCAACAATCACACAAGGAAAAAGCATAACCTTTCCCTGTGTACTGCAAGCTTCGTTGTAAAACCTTCATCGAATTGTCTCTCGAATCTCTTCAATAACACCATTCACTACCAGATCTTCAATTCCATTGAGAAATTGCTCAACAATTTCTTCTTATATTCCTTACATTAGTACTGCTAACAAGCATGATTCATGGGAAAAATTTTGGATCATCAAGTGACCCAGATTTCGATTCTCATTTAGATTCCCAGCTCTAATTTTTGGTAATTGATTTGTGGGTTTGAAGGAATTTTAAAGTTTTTGGTGTGTTCAATTTTGTTTTGGGATGTGTAAATTTGAGGTTGGAGATGAAATCAGGGTCATATGTTTGAAGTTTAAGAGTGCCCTTAGATTGAAAAATTAGGATTTGCAATACAACGGTGGGAGAATTGATTTTGATGAATCTTTTCTGGAAGTTAAAACGAGAACAACTAATGTAGATGTTTCTCAGCGAAGATATGTATCAGAGAGTGTTGAATGTCGCTGAAGTACTGAATATTGATGATCAACGATTAATGATAATTTATTTCTTTATTTTTCCGTGTGATTGTTTTAGGGTTTTACTCAATTTTTCTGAATTGGGATCCTTGTAGATTTGTGATATACAGATTTGAACGGTGGTGGTCTTGTTTAGTGTGTGGTCTTGGATGAAGATGAAAGATTTTAGCAGAACAAACCACGATTGAACAATTTCGATGATTTTCAATTTCATTTTTTTCCCTAATGGTTCCATTACGGACGTTATGTAATTGCATTTTATTAAATTTGTTAAATAATTATTAAACAAAAATTTAGACTTAACTGGTCAACCAGGGTCAGCGTTAGGTCCAGGTACCAACCCCTAACGTTGGACAAATGTTAGACCAAACACTAGTGTTGGTCTAAACCCGAGTACCAGGCACCAATTATCCCTAATTCAATTGAAATTTTTGGATATAAATTCATGTTTCATGTGTTTTGTTAATGTCCAAATAAATTCTTGCCGCTCTAGTTGTTCTTTCGGGAATGACATTTTATGGGGGAGAGTTCTTAATTAAACTTGTGCTTAATTTCTAAATCTTTGTGGGGAGTGCGGCAGTGGAATATCGTAGGAGTTATCTTGTATCTTTATAAACTCCTTGATGAATACACTAAGTTTCGACTATGTGAAATCATCGAAACAAGTTGGTATGTTGTTCTCTTTTGGTCATGAAGTATCGGGGTATTTTGCATTTCCTCCCCTATAAAGATATCTAATTAGTGTTTCCTCCCCAAATAGATTGAAATTAGCGTTTCCTCCCGTCGTTAGGAATTTCGTCCATTGCTCAGTTAGCTGGGTCAGCACCCGTGCACGTGTGGATTTTTTTTTTTGTAGTAAACTACCCAAAATAACCTCAGATCTGTAGCAACATCTCACCATTATTCATCTGAGATCGAATCAACCCAGACACAACATTCATCAACCAACAACACCAGTTCTCCATAATTCAAATCATACACTATATCATTCATCACCATTTCCTTCATCAAATTTAGGGCAACATGGTCATGTACTTGCTTTTGATTTCAAAATCAAACCCATAGAAAACACAACCACCAGATCCATTCCCTCTAAACAAAACCCATTCTTAATTTCACAGACTCCTCTATTACATCAATCACCACAGACTACTCCATTACAGCAACAACAACAATCAACTTTAGCAGCACCAGCAGATTAGAGTCCCTTTCTTTGTTGTTCAACTTCAAATCAAAACAAAACCCATATCTTGTGTAACTCAACAGACCCATCTGAACCTCCCTCTCGAAATTTCAGTTAGCCATCAATTCCATCATAATCTTCAATATCAGCAACCAAACCTTAACTAATTCTTAATCTACTGATTTTAGAACAGAATTTGGGGGTTTTAGATGTGAATCGGTCTTGCGTTTACCACATAGATATTTGATTGGGGATGATTCTGTGTAATTGGGTTTGGTAATGATTCTGTGTAATTGGGTTTGCCGAGCAGAAGAGAGATGATGAATGAAAAAATTATCCAGACTCAACCAAATCGATGCCATCATCACCAAATATGATCTTTAATAAACCTTTTTTTAATAGAACCCTAATCAACAACAACAATAATTTATCACCTTAATCGAACCCTAATCTTCTTAAAAACTCCGAGTACTTATTTTCAAATCTGTTACAAATACTCGTGAATACCCATCTGAGACCATGCTTTCCGGCAGCAGAAGCTAGGGAAGAGGTCTTTGACTCTTGATGTTGTTGAGAAGAGAAAGGATAAGTGAATACGACCTAGTTTGTATGGTTAAGAATTGGGATCGGCTGTTGGCACCCGACTCAGCCAGGTGTGTGAGATCGGTTTTATTTTTTGTTGAGGGTATTTTAGGAAGGTTATGCCACGCGTGTACAGTTTATTCCACGCGTGTACAGGTGCTGACTCAGCTAACTGAGCAATGGACGGAATTCCTAACGACGGGAGGAAACGCTAATTTCAATCTATTTGGGGAGGAAACGCTAATTAGCTATCTTTATAGGGGAGGAAACGCAAAATACCCCTGAAGTATGTCTATGAAAATTTCATGCGGATCCCACTAGTTTTCGTATCTTTTCCAATTTATATTGACAAAAGGGGGATAATCAATGTGTAGTTCACACTACAAATACATATGGTTTACGGATCACTATTTAAGGGGGAGTGGTTTTCATTGTGAGATGAAGTATTGACTAAGGGGGGGGGGTGATACATATCACCATAGTATTGTTGTCAAAGTTGTGATGCAATTGAATTTTGATGATGTGTAATAATACTATGACACCGTATAACAATGATTGAGAGCAACAGTTTTCTCATTGTTATAGCTACGGATCTTCAACAACTATGATGTTGCGTTGAACATATTTAGAATCATTGAAGTACTTGAAAGTAACGAAGATTTCGAGTAGTGTTGAAGAACCAAGAAGATCAAGCATTTGGATGAGAAGCTACAAAGTTTTTTTATTTTATAATCCATATGTATTGATAGTTTTGTCACTAAAATTGACAAAGGGGGAGATTGTTAGAGCACTTCTTGGTCGAACTCGCAAGTGTTGCTACCTCAAGCTTGTTTGTCAATGTTAGTGATCAAAACTATAAGTCTTGATTTCTAGTCTACTTATAGTGATGTCTCGGTCTATGATAGATTATGTAGTTGAGCATTAGACTTCACGGTGTTCATCAATTAAATATGAAGAACTACTAAGGAGGTCAACAAAAGGTATGCGGAGACTAAAACTCATCTATCACTCGGAAAGTCTATTTCTACTCCATCTCCTATATTGAGACAAAAGTCGCATTATTATATAGTAATTGATTGTACACATTTGAGATTTCGAGCTGAGTTTAACTCGCTTACGTAAGATTTCGCTTCAACCAAGTTCATCTTATATTCTTGACGAAAGTCAAAAGATGATCATGTGAAAATCGCCGAGTAACATCTTAAATGGTTTGTGTGATACAATCATTTGGTGTATACTTGGAATGTTTCGTTATGATATATCTTGAAAATCGCTTTGATGCTAATAGTGTGTGAAAACGACTATTGTCATCCTCCAAGAAAGTTTTAATGATTGAAATAGAGTTTAGAACTATTGGATTATGAACATAGTATGCATTCTTGCATGTATGTGATCCATGACCGGAACTATAGTATACATACCCATATGCGTACTTGTAGTTGTGGAATTCTGGGTACCAAGTACACATACCGGTACGCGTACTTGCATAAGGTATAGGTCCGAGAATTTCTGTTGGGTTTTGGAAGTGTACTTAGGTATGCGTACCCGTCCGCATATTGGCGAACCCAAACTCAGTATGCGTACCCGTATGCATACTTGAGTGGTTAAAGTTCTAAAATCGGTTGGCTCATGAACCAATACATTTATATATTAAGGAATACATTATTTTCAAACCGTGGATATAATGTTCATGAATTTATTCCAGTGAATCAAACCGATTTTTCTTCAATTGTGTTCATGTATACTTCTTTGGGAATATAACAATTGAACAACTCTTTAACTAGTTTCATTTGAGTCATTTGAACTAGTTGTGGTTAAGATGAATAAGGTTGATATGAGAGTGTTCATATATCTAACCTCGATTAACTACTATTGATCCAACATGGTGTAAACATTTAGGTACGGTTACTCAAACGTAACATTTTATTTGTGTATAACAAACTACGTTCGATCTAACAGTTGAAAGATATTAGCTTGAGTCTAATAATGTTTTCATCTAACGGTGAATATTGAATGCTTTTTTAACAAGGTAACTTAGAATGCAAACCCTAATTTGAAAACTATTTAAGTGAGAACTCTAGCAACTAGGAAACGTAATCCCCACACCTCATGTGTGATACTAGTTGCGACTAGAGTCGATTCTCCTTTAACATTAGATTTTACATGAAACCCTATAGGTTAACGATTTAAAAACTTCACTGGCATTGTGAAGCCAGACCCAGTTATTTTCTCTATAGTTGTGTGTTCTGATCTTTCCCTATTCTATCGTATTGAGTACTATCTTCTCTAAGATTTGCTCGAGATTGATTCTCCGATAGGCAAGATAAAAAGTAGTCACAAACATCTTCGTCTCATCGTTTGTGATTCCACAATATTTTGTATCTCTACCATACGATTAAGATTATTGTGAGGTGATTGATAATACTAGGTTGTTCTTCGGGAATATAAGTTCGGTTTATCAATTGGTTCCTGTGCACCTTTATTTATCAAAAGACGGAACAAAACTCGTAGGTATTTCTGTGGGAGACAGATTTATATATTCCAATAGACCTTTCTGTGTGAGACAGATTTGCTTTTCAAGTCTTCGAATTTGGGTCATAACAACTCTTTGTTGCGGGTGAGATCATCTAAGAGGATTAAGTGCGTGGAATCCTACTGGGGTTCAGAGACGTAAGGAACGCAACTGTACCTTGATCAGTGTGAGATTGATTAATTTTTAACTATATTCCAGTCTGAATTTCATTGGTAGTAGGCTAGTATCTGTAGAGGCTTAATACAGTGTGTTGTTCAAAGTTGGACTAGGTCATGGGGTTCTTCTGCATTTGCGGTTTTCCTCGTTAACAAAATTTTGGGGTCTGTGTTATTTCTTTTCCGCATTATATTTTGTTATATAATATAAATATCATAGGTTTTGCGTTTAATAGGTCAATTGGTAAATCCAACCTTTGGTTGTTGATTGAAATTGATTGATCCTTGAACATTGTTCTTTGGTATCGTTCAAGTTATTTCTCTTATATTCAACTGGGCTCGCAAACTTCTATCTGCTAATTGCAGATTGAATTGAGAGATAGAGATACAAAAATCTTTGATATAATTTTTTCTCTAGATTGAGTCTAATTGTCTAGTTGATTCTCTTAAAAGTATATTGGAGTTTGTCTATTCAGATTTCTAAACGAAATATTGGGTGTGGTTGTTAGACCACCGCTTTTTCAATTAGTATCACACTGGAGGTGTGGGGGATCAGGTTTCCAAGTTGCTAGAGTTCTCCCTTATATAGTCTTCAAATCAGGGTTTGCAATCAATGTTACCTTGATAGCAAAGCATTCAATATTCACTGTTAGATAAAAATCTGATTAGACTCATGCTAATATCTCTCAACTGTTAGATCGATCTTAGATTGTTACACACAAATGTAAAGTGACTTCAGTTAGATATGAGTAACCATACCTAAACGTGTACACCTTGTTCGCTCAACAATAGTTAACCGAAGTTATCCATATGAACACTTTCATATCAACCTTATTCATCTTTACCATAACTAGTTTAAATGACTCAAATCAAACTAGTTCTAGAGTTTTTCAATTTTTTATATTCTCATTGAAGTATACTGATAGGTGTTGTAAACACCTTAATTATTATCTAGTATTTATGCTTTCTTTGCTATTTATTTTGTGAATTATGTATCTTATGTGTGAATTTGAGTATTTAGGTACTTTGGAGTCATTTGGAACAAAAGGAGAGGAAACAGGGAAAAAGTTCATTCCAAGTGCAAAAGTGTTGGAAGCAGAATATTTCTCATTATTTGCTTCTATTTCTTCATCTCTGTCTGAAAAGTATGTCCACTTTAGTGATGCAATTTCTGTATGAAAAGCATGACAACTTTAGTGATGAAAAGAAATTGAAGAGAAGAAGTGGGTCTGAGAAATAAGAGACGGATGTTGTTGGTGAAAGAATTCGAAAAGAGCGAAAGCGTCATCCACAGGCGAGCACTCTTGTGTAGCGAAGAGGACGAATACTGCATTTCACTGGCTAATGATATGCGGAGTCCATCTATGGATTGGGAGGCGACCAACAGAGCTTGTTTCACTACACCAAATGAAGGTTTTTGCAACGGTTGGGTTTTCGGGTTTGCAATGGATATATGCGTTACATACGTTTATTCGTTGCTGATAACAAAACATACGTTGCACTATATTCTAATTACTAGAAAAAACCAGGAAAAATAAAGAAACTAGGACGCGTTTGTCATTATTAATATAGTTGAGGGCTTAAATGTCTTTTGGAATTCTATTATTATCGGTTTCCCTTATATTTTCCCATTTACATTTTTTTATCTTTATCTCTATCCTCGAGTTCTCCTCCACCCATTTTTCTTTCTATTCTCAACCAAAACCTAAATCTGCGATGCGAAATCAAACCTCTGTTTTCAGAAATCAAACCCATTTCTCCTGAACCCAATCAAATCTTACAAATCAAAACTCTATTCTCTCACAAATCAGAATCTCTGCCTAACCCTTGTTGTGGCTAAATCATGTCATGTTCGTAAACAATGGGTTAGTATAGATCGAGAAGAATACAGAGCAGGTGAGGAAGTTAGTTTTGGGTTTTGCTGTGGCTTACAGAGTAACAGAGAAATCGAAGATGGTATTAGAATTCGAATTTCAGAGAAGGGGGAGATGAAATTTTACTGTCGTTGACGAATAATGGTAATTGATGGGTTCTGCTGGTTTGATTCAATTTGAAAAAGGTGCAATTGAAGATGGTGGTTTCGGTGATGTTCTACCAAGAAGTTAGGTCTAATAATGAAGCTGTTACGGAGAAAATTGCAATTAGGGTTTGAGGTTGAACTCAAGATTGATGGTGTGTGGATTTGGTTGAATTGAGTTTGGGTTTGAACTGAGTACAATCAGGAAAGACCAATCACTCAAACCCTAGAAATTGGTTTCTTCTATGAAGTCGAATTGTTGTATGGTGTGTTTGGTTGCAACTCTATCTATAGTACATGAATGGATCCTGCAGGTATAACCCTAATCTTCTTACTTTTTTATTTTGTTATTATTGATTCATCAGTTTGACCTAATTCTATGAACTACATCTTTTGGTTGGTAATATTCTGTACAAATTTTGCAATTTTTATTTTTGTTCAAGTATTTGATGGAGTTTTAAAGCACGGGTTTCCTTTTGATTTATGTGGTTTGCTGCAGATTCTTGGTTTTAGTTGGTGGTGATGCCTCATTTTCTCAGTGTTTGTGGTATAATCTCTGGATCTGATATGAGAATGAGTGGTGGTGGAAGTGATGCAGAGCTCTTGGTCACTGGCATCTAACATGCATATTTCGGCTTATGATTCTCTCATTTGTTGGACTTATATGTCCTGCAAACATTTGATTGATAATAGGAATTCCTTGATAAGTTTGGTCTTACAAGTATCTGATCGATATCCACTTAACAAGGGTACATGTTCAAATTTCAAAGTGGTAGTACCCAAAATGACGAAACCTGAGAAGCTTTGTCATGCTGAATCCTACTAAGGGAGGTATTAATCTCATGTTTTATGTTGTGTACAGTAGCTTGATTTCTCATGTTTTTTGTTTTATATTCTTTCTTGGTAAATCCATCTGAAGTATCTTATTCAGCTTGTCATTACTGGGTATGTCAGCCTCATTTCCCATGTTGTTACAAGTTACCCCCAAAAATGTTAAAGAACAATTCGGCGTTGTTGATTAATTATTTCCTTGCTCCTGGGTTATAGGATATGCCAAAACTCATTCTTGTATCTTGATCCTCATCGATGTGCATTTTCAGGTCATTCAATTAGTTGCAATAGTTATTGAACATCTTGTAACAGGTGAACCAATGCAACCAGTACATGAGAATAATGTTGTAGGTAAGGTATCTTGATTCTTGTAGATAATGACCAATACATAAGTACACCACCAGTTCATCTGGAAGGGCTGCTAGGTGTTGTATTGCTTCTCTTTAAGTACATGCTTCGTGTAATATGATGCTTCGTGTTTTTTTTTTAATGTTAGATTCTTCACTCTTAAGGCCCGTGCTTTTTGTGCAATTGCAGATTGTTCGCTAAGTTTAGGCGATTGATGCTTGGCTGTCAATTGTTATCCTTCGAATAAAAACTTATCAACTTCGCTGGAGTTCCACTAGTGCCTTTGAGGTAGGATCCATGGAAATGATTTTTATAAAGTTCAGTTTCTAGTCTGTTGTCTGTTGTAACCTTAGGATATTTTTTTTTACCAAGTTTAGACCATGTTGTGTAATTTCTCGACGAAGCTAGTCAGTTATTATTTCCTTTTGTTGGTTAATTGTTGCTTTTACTTGGTTATTCTCTGAGCAAGTGTTTATATGTGTTGAAGAAGTTCGATGGAAAGTATTGGAAGAATTTATTTGATTCTAGGATTGGGAAGACGACTTGGCCATATGGATCTGGAGTTTAATTTTCATTGAGACATGCTTTTGAGATTTAAGATTAATTCAATTTGACATGCTACCTGTTTGTCTGTTTGAGATAACATTGTTAACTTTATTATCAACATAATATGGTTTGGTGTTACAGACATGAATCAGTTCAAGCTAATTATCCTAGGGACTGCTGATCCTAACACTTACTTGAGTAAGCGCAAGCGTGCTTGTAATACTCAAAAATGTTCTGGAGGGAAGCATAATGATCTGGATGATGTTGTCAAAGATACCCAATTATTTCTATAAAACATTACGCATGGAGGTTTTTCTGTTCCTGGTCGAGCAGCTGAAAGTCTTTCCTCTCTTGGTAGGTTATGCTAATCAGTTGCTTCACCCTTCACGTGCTTCACATCATGTGTTCTTGCGCATCTGTGTGGTATAGCCTCTTACTTTTCTTTTCTTTTTCTTTAAGACTTCTCGCAACAGCCGCCTTCCCAAGAATTGATTGCTAGAGACGTTCACGGTAATGAATGTAAATTCATACACATTTTTCGGGGTATGTGTATCTTTTACTTTCTTCATAGTTTTGGTATTTTTAACTTATGTACCTGCCTCTCTCCCTCTCCTTGTGGATTTCCCATGTTTCTTTTATTCCCTCTCACAAGGAGTAGGACAAGCTTTACCAAAGTTAAGTCATTACTTGTTCACCTCAGACCAATCTTTTTATTCTTGCAACAGCAACGAAAAAAACTAGTTGCTTCTTGGGATTCACTGTGCCATTCAACCACAAACTGATGCTCTTATCTGTTTTATCAAGTGATAGTATGCACATTGGTCTTCTTGCTGCGTCAACGACTAGCAGATGCTTTACAATAGTTTATAACCCCGGGTAGAAAGTCGTAGTCACTACAAGTCAGATATTGATATCTATTTTCTTTCTTCAGTTTGTGATATATAGAACAGAGTCATAATCAGTGTAACACTTATTCGCTTTTAGGCTTGATTTGGGTGGGACACCCATTATGTTGCTTCTACTTTGGATCACTATAGTTAAAAATTAGTCGTGGATGGATAACTGCAGAACATCTGAAGTGTTGTTTCTATGGTGTTGGACTTCTCTGAACCTTCCTTGCCATTTTTCAGGTAATAGCTGGCCATGATGAAGTGTTTCTACGTATGGTGCAGAGTGGGAGTATTCTGCAAGTACCCTTGATAGCTGGTGCTCTCCATGTTTGTTCATTATTCCAAGATGCTAAGAAAAAGGTCAGTCTCTTGATAGTTGAACATAGTCCCTTAATACTGAACAACATCTTGGTAATCACCTGAGTTTATGGTTGATATGAGTTAAAGAGTATTGGGTGCTTTCTTTTTAGGTCCCCAACCCCATAATACTCATGTCTATTTCAAAGTCAATGTTCTCCTAGAACTTCCAAAGTCTTGTAAGTTAGGTGTGTGGAAGATGCTTTGAGTTGAAGCTGAGTGCCTCTTTAAATGGTTTGGTACACAGTAACATGAATCCTGGGGTACTAGCCAGCTGTGCATATACTATACCTAGACGGTGTTGAGTTTATTGTCTCTAGATTCACGCTTACAATCTACTTATTAGTGACTATAATTATGTTTTTCAAGTCAGTGAAACTTGATTCACTTCTTAAATCCACTGATTTTGATCTGTCAGTGTAACTTCTGTCGAGTTTTGCCAAGATATTTAGGAGCTGAAGTCTTACTTTAACTGCAAAATGATATATTACTATCTACTTCATTCTCAATTAATGATAGTTCTTGCATTGGATACAAGGATTGTGTCCACAAGGGAACTGGCTTCCAGTTTTTACTCATGGTTACATGTTGTCATATGTTTCATTATGCATAGAAAAATCAGATTTCACCATGTCTGGTTGATTGATTAGTTTAATATTTGATAACTAATTGCAACAAGGATGAGAAACTTAAGATTGTGAAAGCTCTTGTCTGCAATGTTGTTGTAGCCAACTGCGATACATTAGCAAAGAACGTATTATCGCTTGTTGTACCGGTAGATAAAATTAGTAGTCACACAAATATTCAAGATCCATGTCTTTACGGGTAGCTACTCTTATGAAAAAACTTAAGATTTATTTGCATAATTATTCTCATTCTCTTTCCTACATTCATTTCAGCACATGTTAAGATGGAGCAGGAAGAATACAACAAGGAAACAATTGACAACATTGAGTTCATTGACAAACAAAATGCGTTGGATTTGACTGAGAAGGTACTTCTCCTTTATATTAATAATTCTTAGGTGGATGTATCAGAAATCAAAACGCATCTTAACCTTTGTGCTTCTTTATTCCGGACGTTATGTGGGAATTCTTCTTGTTGTAAATTGTCGTATTCAGTTGGTAGAAGCAATACTTCTTGGATGTCTTCGCACATCTCCAAGCATGAATCTCACATCATGTTGTTTAACTGGTTTCTTGCTTTCTCATCATGCTACTTTAAGACTTTGGTTGAGAAGGCTTCAAAGATATCGTTTATGAAGCTAGTAATTTTAAGGATGAAATGGTTCTTGTCATTGTGCCAAGTGCAGAAAAAGAATCGACCTTGTTATAAATGTAATTGCATTTATTCAAACTAAGTTGTAGAATGTTGCAAGGAGAGTGATTGTCTTATGAGGTCAGGTTTAGTATTATTTGTAATATGAAAATGCCAATACAGATTTTTGTAATATATATTTTTTTTAAATCTGGTAATAAATTTTGCAACGTATTGTTTAAATTATAGTATACGTTGTGTCTAATTAAAGCAACAGATGAAGCAACGGTTGAAACGTTGCCAAAAATTTGTGACGTCGTGTAGGCAACGCACATAAGCGTTGCTTAAATTATTAGCAACGTTTATAAACGTGATAGATTTGGGTTTTTGGTGTAGTGTTTAGTGGCTGTTATTGTGGTGGCATGTATCAGATATTGGGCGCATATAATAATTATAGCTATTACTTGGCCCTGGAATTCAGAGAGGAGTTATCTCTTCTCATTATTGTCGGCACCTCAGAGGATAAGCCATGGTGGCTGCTACTGAGAGTTATGAAATCGCAGAGAATTGGGAGCCGGGTAAATCAGGGAGAACGAGAAGAATTAAGATGAAGCCGTTTTGAACTGAAATTGAGAAGATTGTGGTGGAATTATTGGTTGAACGTGATTTGCTCTTGATTCACAGGATTAGGGTTTTTGTTGGAATTCAATGTTGGGAAGAAATTGGAGGTGTTCTTGAGTTACAGAAAAGGAGTAGTTGATTTTGATGCTTCCGTGGTCATGGAAGAAGACAAAGATGCAGTTTTTGGTGATGAATCTGATGTAGTTGGTGTTGGTGATGAAGTTAAGTTCTAAAGAGAAGCTGCTTAGAGAAATCAATGGGTTGCAATGAATAAATTCAAGGGTTTATGGTAGTTTGGTTTGAGTGTGAGTCTGGGAAAGTATTGAAGAACTTGGAGGAGAAGATAATACTGCAGTTGCAGTGAGATGGATTGGGGTGAATCTGTGTTGCTGCCCTGGATTATGTAGCTTGTTATCTGCAAGGGAGGAAATTGGTGCTACTAATGGAGTTGTAATTATAATGGGTTCTGGTGGTTATGATTGAAGAGATAGGAGCCTAAGATGAACAAGGGAAGTGGTTATGAAGGTTGTGCCTGACTTTGCTGAGATGAGGAAATAAAGGGGGAGCTGTGTATGGAATTATAGCTGGTGGTTTTTTGTAGCTTAACTAAAGCAACTAAGAGAGTGGAAATGGCATAGTTGTGCAGGGATCACGTGCAGATAGAAAGAATGGCAGGTGTGGTTTCTGTTGATTATAGGGTAGCTGAATTATGAGATAGAGCAGGTTGCAGCTGGTCTAGAATAATGGAATTAATTACAGTGGTTGGGTGCAAGTGATACAGATGCAGTTCTTGCTGGGTCAGGTGGAAGAGTTGTGATATCAAGATTAGATGTCGTGTTTGAATGCAAACTGGTGTTGAAATTCAGAGACAGAATTGGTAGCCGGTGGTACTTCAGTTCAGAATGGATGCAGGGTAAATGAGCTGCAAGTGATGTTGCAGGGGCATGGTTCAGAAGCTGGGTCAATTAAGGATATGACTGATTCATGGAGCTGTAATTGCAGCTGCAGATGGATACTGGGATCTGCACAGTTGGAGATGTTGTGCAATTGCAGGTGGAACTGGTGGTAACTGATTATGCAGCTGCAAAGGAAGTAAGATGATGCAAGATAATGGAATTGGTCAGACTATCAGGCAAGAAATAAAGCTCTGAGTACAAGCTGAGCTTGGAAGTCAATGATGAAGTAACCGGTGGACTGAATTGCAGTTGTTGGTACTAATGGGGTTGGCCTGAAATGGAGTTGATGCTGTGGTGGTGCAGCTGTTGTTTGAGAAATGTTGGTACTGCGGCTAAGTTGGTTATGAAGCTGCAGAATGGTTATGCTGATGAATCGAGGCCTGAATTCGCAGTGCAAGAGTTGAAGTTGATGTTGTTCAAGACTGGAGTTGTTTCAGGGAAGTGAATGCAAAACAACCATCTTGGCTGTGAAGTGTAAGATGGTGCAATACAGAACAGGGCCATCATGGCTGGAACTGAAGCTTCATAAGAGCATGGAAGGCACAGCCATCATGGCTGGATACACCAGAGAGTTTGGCCTGTGCAACAAGCCTGGCCTGGATCCGAGTTGACTCAGTTGACTCGCTGAGCTTGACCGAGTTGACTCGTTGACTGTTTGACTTTTCAGGAAGCCGGCGGCGACTTGCCAGTGCCGGATTCCGGCCAACTTCCGGCCAGTGCACCAGTTTTCCGGCGAGCTATTTTTGAGACAGAATTTTCACATGGGTATTTCACACACATGATCTTGGTGGACTTCTTGTTATTGGACTTTGGGCTTTAAAGATCTAATTTTGGAAAGTGGGAAAGCTATAAAAAGAAAAAGTTTCTATTCTTTTGGGAGATTCATCACGTTATCTGGATTCTACTGGAGTTTTGGAGGAGAGAGATTCTACTAGGGTTTGCTTTCGTTTATTTTTCATGTTCTTCATTTTATTTTTGATAATAATTATGTTGAATCCAAAAACTATGAGTAGCTAAATACCTATTATTAATTATGGGATAAAGTGGATTTCACAAATGATATTTGATTCAATGATGTAGTTTTGTCTCAATACTTTATTGTTTATGATTCATGGTTTATTTTGTTTTATGATTTGATTGTTTATTTGGTTGAGTCCGGAATCAATCCGATTTGTTTTCATATATAGAGCTATATTAGGGTTTTCAATACGAAAACGTTGTTTATCCCTGATTCTAAGTAGCATAAATGTGGGTAGTGCTTGTAGTGATATATCCTACTAGTCACATATGAATCATAACTTGGGTTAAATCGAATTAGTGCTTTTACACATTTTGGTTGCCTTGATTAGTCTTATTCCATAGAACTCATTGCTTTTAGGGAGTTAAATCTAATTGTGCTTTTACACTTTAGGTTGCTTTCTAGGAAGAATTCACATATGCATCCTTTAATGTGGTTGTGATGAAATCAGGGAATTAGCGGGATACTCTTGCGATCAAGGTATCCTAGGACTTTTAGTAAATGAGAGATTAAATTTTCAATTCTAGTCATTGTTGATAATTCGAGTTTGTGAATGAAACTATCCCGTGACCAATACTTTCTCCTTATTGATTATTTTTATTATTACTTTGCTTTCAATTCATTTTTATTTCTTTGATAAATCAAACCCCACCCCCCTTGGTTACTAGGAAACTGAAAAAATTTATAACAACAAAAGCCTCTCTGTGGATATGAACTCTTTATTATCGCATACTATTTTTATTTTAGGAAGGAAGAAAGTGAATTATTTTTGACCGGCTGACAACCGACCATATACAAGATACAATTGAAGAAAAATCGATTTTGATTCACTTAAATCAATTCATGAACATTGTAGCCACAGTTTGCAAAAGATTGCATTCCTTATTATATAAATGTATTAGTTCATGAACAAACCAATTTTAGAACATAACCTACTCAAGTATGTGAATGGGTAAGCATACCTAAGTAGCCGAACAGAGTTTGGGTTCGCCAGTATGTGAACGGGTACGCATACTATCCAAACTCAGTTAAATCCCGGAATTTGAAACTCACGCCAGTTGCATACCGGTATGCATACTGAGTTCTCAAACTTTTAAAAAATAACTAGTACGCATACGGGTATGCATACTGTGGTTCCCGGATTTGGAATATCTTGCAACAATTAGCATACTAGTACGCATATTGTGCTATATCCAATCATGGTTATTTGTTCTAAACTCTGATTTCAATCATTGAAACATTCTTAGAAGACGACAATAGCTGTCTCACACAAAGTATTAGCTTCGAAGCAATTTTCAAGTGATAGAATGATCAATACGAAACATTTCGAGTCTACATCAAATGACTGTCTCACACAAATCATGTAAGATGTTATAGGGAGATTTTCACATGATCATATTTTGACTTTCGTCAAGAATATAAGATGAGCTTAATTAAAGCGAAATCTTACCAATATATATTTCGAGAAATATGTAAGCGAGTTAAGATCATCTCGAAATATCAAATGTGTATAATCGAAGTCTATATAGCTATACGATTTTTGTCTCAACTAGGATATAGAGCAGATATACTTTTGAGTGATAGATGAGTTCAAGTATCCACATACCTTTTGTTGATGAAGTTCCACAAGCTCCCCTTAGTAGTTCTTCGTCTTCAATTGACGAACGTCGTGAAATCTAAAGCTCAACTACACTTTCTATCATAATCCGAGACTTAGATATAAGTAGATTAGAAACCAAGACATATAGTTTTGGAAACTAAACTTGACAACAAGCTTGAGATAGAAACGCGTGCGAGTTCGACCGAGCAATGTTCTAACAGATCAAGCCACTCTGAATTCCTCCACCAACACTCTTCTACTCACTGAGAAGTATTCACTGGAACTTTAAAAAAAAATTGATATGGTTCAAAACCATGTAAAACTCCAGTTGCTTATGGTATAAGGGATTTTTTTTTATGTCATTTTGTTGGAAGACTCTGCTTTATATAGGTGTATAGTGGGAGCTTCGATGTATCTTACTCTTACAAGGAATGATATTAGTTTTGCTGTCAATTATGTGGCTTGATTAATGCATCACCTAACAGACATTCATTTAGAGCTTGCTAAAAGAATTTTAAGATATATCAAAGGGTCTTTGGGTACCGAACTTACTATGAATGGGAGAAGTTGCTCTACTATTACATCTTATAGTGACAGTGATTGGGCAGGCTGTCCAGATTCTAGAAACTCTACAGTTGGGTATTGTATTTGTCTTTATGATAATTTGGTTGCTTGGTCTTCAAATAAACAAATAACAATGGCTCAATCTTCTACTGAAGCAAAATATAAGGTATTAGTTGTTGCCTCTTCTGAAATCAGATGGATTTCATATGTTCAGGATCAGATAGGTGTTCTTGTTCAGACTCCTTGTGTTGTGTATTGTGATAATATGGATGCTGGCATTTGGATAATAATACAGTGTTCCATGCAAGAACAAAGCATATTGAGGTTGATTATCATACTGTCAGAGCTTGGTTATAACTGGATTTTTGGAGGTCAAGTATGTTTCTGCTTTGGAGCAGATTGCAAATCTTTTTACAAATGGCTTAGCTAAGAAGTTATTCTTCATGCTGAGAAACAAACTTTTACACTGTTAGAGTGCTCAGTTTGAGGGGACTGTAAAAACAAATCGTAATCGTTAGATTTTCTTTAATTTGTGTTGTTTAATTCTGCTCAATGTTGTAGTGACATATGTATTTATCTGACAGCTCACTCAACTGCCTTCCACTGTCTCTTTCAGAAACATCCTGTATTTTTTATTCTCCAGTATTCTTGTCTGATGATACTATTATATTATAAAGTATCATCTATCCCATTGTATTCTTTAACGTGAATATTACAACTTCAGAGTTCTTTTTTTTTTTTTTTGCGAATAAAAAAAAAAAAAAAACCAAGTCACCAGCTTAGAAAGAAATACATAAGGAAAATTCTAGAAAAAGATAGGACACGCATTTGTTGCCTCGTTAAAAATCTTGCCAAGGAAAATCCATAATAATAAACCCTTAATTAAGGAAAAGAGTGCAACGCGAATTTTCCATACAGTTATGAAAATTCTAAAACTACCTAAAAAGATAAAATTATACTTATAATTCTTCGGAAACAACTTGAGAGTTCTCACAAGACCAACTATCTCGTTGTTTTGGCTATCTCATTGTTTTGGCCAAAACAGTCCTGGTCCGTAGCCAAAGCAAGACTAACTTAACAAAGATAAGTCAAGATTAAAATAAAAGGAAAAATGCAAAATCAAAAGAAAACAAGTACGTGATTTCTTTTTATGTAAATAATCCTTTAGACACGAGCAAGTGACCCCATGTATTGATGAACACGGACATATACCAACCCACACTCCTCCGGGATAATGCATGGTTGTTCCAAATTATGAATTCTTTTGAACTGCATGTTGTTTATATCGTAGGAGATAACCCCATGTCCTATGGGGCTTTGTATCAGCAACAACAGCTTTGCCGAACCTTCCCCTTCTGTGTCTACTTCATCGTAAAGCATTACTTTACATTTTAGGCCGTCTCCAACCAGCTCAGGGTATGAGACTTTTAGTCTTGATTCCAAATCGATACGATACTTTAGATTCCACCCTGTGTGCGCGGTGTCCACCTCCAGGACATCAAAACGGTTACCTAAACCTGTGCTATCTTGTACAATTAATTGCAGGTGACCCCTGCAAGCATCAAAGTGACGAACCATTTTTATTTCTCCATCAATTACATATGGCGTCATTTTAAGATGCTTGATTACTTCATCGTCTATGTCAAAATAGACTAAAATCCCCCGATTGGTCATCCAGTTCAAAGAACCATTCCAGTAGACACCGGGGCTAGATGGCACAAGACCCTGTATTTCAAATTTTTCTCCACAATTTTTCAAAGAAGAAGTCTGGGAAGAGTAAATTTCAATTCGATTGCCAACATGCCTTTGCCATAAACTTATAACTTTATAATAAGGTGATTTCGATGGATCGAAAGCTAAACTAATCGAAGCAAGCACACAAAAACCACGTCTGCGAGGTATCAGTTTATACTGTTCTATGTATGGATTGTAAACGTAGTACACACGACCCCAAGTCGACGGCATCTTGCTACTACTACACAGAAGAAGGCCGTTGCAAGATTGTTCAATTCTTATACCTTGTTTACTTTTACCAAAAACCAAAGTTCTGAAAGGGACACAACTAGTAGCATCTTTGCCAACAAAGTTGTATTCAAATTCTATTAATCTATACTTTGAACACAATGATTTGGGCATAAACAATCCAGAATGCGAAAGCTGACACTTTTTTTCAATTGTTTTTTGAAAACTAGAATCTGAGATTACCGAATCCCATTGTTTTGATACTAACTTCAATGCGATGATAGATTTTATTGGTAGACATAATAAAATCTTTGATAGTAGATCTACGTTGCTACATACAAAAGATGCAGATGTTTATGGAGTCTTACCTTTTCTACGGCGCATGTTTTTTTAAATCCTCGATTGCAAGGGTTGGTTTCTGGTCTCTTCTTCTTCTTTTTCTGTATTATATCTGTCTTACAAAAACAAATGTGTTTTTGTCAATCATGTGGTTCTGGATGGGTGATTTAAGTCGATCGACGACTCCCATTACTTTAAAAGTGCAGCAAAAGTGAGGAGACAAATCGTGGACTAAAATGCACCCTCCTTTTTCGCCTACATCCAATGTCTCGGATTCGATTCTTTCATTTTACTGCACATGTGTTACGCTTTTCAAAGGCTGAGTTTCCAAAGATGAACTGCCATTTTCATATGTAAAGAAAACATAACGCCACCATTATGAAAAAATAATTAGCACCATCAATATTTCAGCCAACGATTTCCTTTGATTAAACGCTAAATAATCAAATCAATTGTTGCATGCGTTACAAAAATAAGATTCATTATTTCCTTTCGACTACATAAACCCCCAATTTTTTTTATCTTGCACAGGTTCTGGGTGCTTAACAATCCCCTTTTTCTCTATCATCATGTAAGTTTCTGTGATTCCGGTATCTTCCATTATTTTGATATTGTTGTAATTCTTATTTTTGTTGTTTTATTTGGTACTTTTCTTTTCCCTGATTGAATTTGTTGTTGCAGATTTTTGTTGTTGGTGCACTACAGATTTTCAAATCGGAGAAAAGCATCAATCTAAGGTAAATGTCTATGGAATTCCATTCCACTTGATTTGAATTGGTTGTCATTCTTCAACTGTTATATGCATTTGTTGTCATCTTAAATGTTTGTTATAATTCCAATCTAAAAATCCTAATCAAATCCATTTACAACTCCTTTAGGCCTTGTTTGTCAAAATTTATGATTATAGATAATCATAAGTAGATAAATGATTTTAGTATAATCATTTTTATAATAATTTTTCACAAACACCTTTCTCATATAATTGATTATCTTTGAAAAATGCTCTCGAAAAGGAGTGGAAAAAACAATGATCTAGAATTTTTTTTTAATTTCCCTAGTGTTTTTTTTACTCTCTCTTGATAGTTTATAGAAAATAAGAAGAAAAAACTCAACTCAATTTTATTAAGAAAAAATAATTGATTATAATAAATTATAAACAACTTTTTTCTATTTCTGAAAATAATGAATTTTTTCAATTATGATTAAAATAATCAATTATTATAATGGTTACCAAACACCTACATAATCTATTATGAACAATATAATGAATTATGGGTTGATAATCCATTATAATAATGGTTACCAAACAGCCCCTTACTGTCTTTACCACTTCAGTTGAAACTTTTTTTTTCTTCTTTTATGATCTTCTCTATTTTCTTCCTTTTATTTTTCTTCTAACGAGTTGTTAATCCTCCCCATGCTTTTCTCGAGAAAAAGGTAACGATCTCTGCTTGATTTTTGTTTGCCCTCCTTTAGTGGAATTTGCTGAAATGAAGCAATAATAAAATTATCATGTGAGTAATAATTCTTATATGCATTAAACATTTGTTAACATTTTCCATATTTGTTAAGAAAAGCTCTAAAGGAAAGTGCTTTAAGAAAAGCTCCAAAGCAAAAGTGCAGCTGGCAAAATGAATATGAATGGTTACCTGTTTACTTTATCACCTGGGAATTTAAGCCCCTTTAATCTGGGGTTTCTTTGGTTCTGAAGGGTCTTCAGAGCTGAGCGGTGTTTGTTGTAACATTTGGATGCCACAAGTACTCAAGCTTTAGTGTAATAATATAATACAGTTAGGTTGATATACTCTTTTGAGTAATATTTTAGTTCTTAACTTGAATGCAGACTCTTACCCTTCGCAAGGAAAAATGAAACTCAAAGTAAACAGGCATATGGGTGATGGCATGACTAGCATGTGAGAAAATGATACCAAAAGCATTAAAGGTTGCATAGTGAAGCAATCAACGCTCACTTCAAGAATGTAAAGCTCATGTCAATGGATTTAGCATCTCTGAAGCTGCAAATTTCTCTCAGGTTAGTGGATATTATATTTTTATAATAGATTTTAATGTATCTCACTGATCATGAGGTATTCCATTTTGGATGTTTTATATTTGTCGTTGCAGCACTATAAATTTATGTGTATAAGTATAGTTTTTTAGTGATAAAACTTAAAACCAATAGTGTAAGTTCCCTTATCCTCAAATATTGTGACATTAGCATTACAAAAATTGATGCACCGACATCTGATGACAGGGACGAAGCCTAGAACAACAGAGAAGGAGAAAATGAAAATCATTAGAAAAATCACAGCAAAGCATGGAGCGGGATCAATCTGCGGTAAGCTAACTTTGTTGTTGTTTCTTATTTGAGTAATTTTGCTTATGATGATATTTAATGAAGGAAGTTTCATCTCATACTCAAACAAAAAAAATAATCCAAATACTCTTTCCAATCCGTTCTCATACAATTCACTTGAACAACTTATAAAACATTGCAAGAACACATCTTAGCATGTTGAAGATTGATTGTAGGAAGTTAACGATGATTCAAATCATACAAAAATAAAGATTAACTTCACTCATCATGTGACTGAGCTGTGATTCATCCTTTGTGTTTTCAATTTCAATGGATGAAAACGTAATGTTATTTGGGAGTTTTCTAGGGCATTGGCATTATAACATTTATCGAATTCGAAGCATTCTAGCAGATTATGAAACTGAATTAAATTTTTGGTTTCCATAATTTTGTGACAATCATTTATATTTACAAAACATATACATTGGTACATTGGTTGCAAATATACTAGAACAACAATTCTATTTCGTGTGATTTACAGAGAAACCACAGATGACAAGAATACTTCGGATGAGGACAACACGACGACCCCTGATCGATGTATCTTACTTTCGTAATCAATGACGATATAGCACATGCATTCAGACGTGCGCTGTTACAAAATGGATGTATAATGCACATTGTGGAGCACTTCGCTGGATGGATGAAAGGCTTACAAAGTCATATCGTAAGGATCCTTTGTTGGGTTTCTGCTTTCTTGAATGAAAGATAAGACTGCTGGACTTGAGGGTACCTCCTAAGGAGATGGAATTCCAAAAGACGTCATCCCCTGTCAAGGCTTTAGAAGAGTAAAGCTATTAGTGACGGAGAACTAAGAAGGCTACAAAACTACAGATATGGTATATCCAGCAGTTGTGATGCCACAGTTTCCTACGGTATTACATGAAATGATTCAAGTGATAAATAATTAATGCCTATACCGATTCTACAATAGTGTGCCGCTGCAATTTTCTGCAGTACTTAAGATGTTAATCATAATACATGAGGGAAAATCATGTGATACTGATAACTTATAGAATACATGTGGGTAAGGTGCGTAGATCATTTGTGATGCCACAGTTTCCTACGGTATTACATGAAATGATTCAAGTGCTAAATAATTAATGCCTATACCGATTCTACAATAGTGTGCCGCTGCAATTTTTTGCAGTACTTAAGATGTTAATCATAATACATGAGAGGGAAAATCATGTGATACTGATAACTTATAGAATACATGTGGGTAAGGTGCGTAAATCATTTTTATTAGATGCTTATAGTTTCCAAAGTTAAGTTTCTACAATATGGTAGAGTGGTTACACAGCTGCTACTAATACGTATTCATGATGCGATTATTTTTACGGAAAATGGGCCATTTGTCCAAAAAAAATTAAAACATGGGTCAAATGGACGAGTAAAAATTAGTATGGGTGAAATGAACAATTTTTTTAGAAAGGATGAAACTGGATTCATCCTGGCTTAAACTTGAAATATAGCAAGGATGAAACTGGATACATCCTGATGTAAATTAAAAATAAGAAAAAGTATTTGAAAATGAGTAGGATGAAACTGGTTACATCCTGGCTATTTTTATATTTTTGTCCATTTAAACGGTATCAAAATCTAGACGTCTTTTTCACCCAATCTGACTAATCCATATTGTTGCGAGTATAAGTATTCCCTTGACAAGGCATATACCGATATATTTCAAAAAAATTCTTGAAGTTCTTAAATAATTTATATGCCCATGCATTATATACTCTATGCAGTCCTATTGTCTTGCTAAATGGATTATTTTTAGCAACGTTTGAAAATTGGATAAATGTAGGAACCATGGAAAGAAACTGAGGGGAGCAATAGAAAGTGTGGCAATGATAGTAGTAGACAGAAGGGATAACCTGATATCAAGAAGAGTGGAGGAAAAAGTGAAAGGGAAATGAGCCTTGACGTTTAAAAGAAGATAGTCAGCCCAGTTGGCCATTATAGACATGTTCAGTAAGCTATGAAATTTGCCACTAAAAGAATTCACAGCTAATTCAAATCCTGTAGGTGCGTGGATAGGCTACATTTCAAAAAATAATAGTGGTACACAATTAAGATTCATTTGTCATACATGATATCAATGACCTCGACCATCCCATATCTGCTTTGATATCTTGAATTCTTGGTACTTCCGTAGCAACTAAGCAAAAGTTATGTAGGTTTGGGGTTTTTAAGTGCGCACAATAACATTCCATCTAACCATTTTATACACTTTGGTCAGAGTCGATGCCAAAGGCGTTTATCTAAACTCTCCACTGTATTATAATTAACGAGAAGAAAACATGTCTGTATAATCAACAAGGAAAAAATATGTGGCTGCGACCAGGGTACAAAAAGAAAAATTTTACATCAAGATTTCCGACTATTAGTAACACCAGTGTAAAAATTAATATATACTCATACAATGGATATGTACATCCACTTATGTTCACTAATACCATCAGCAAATAAAAACCCGTGCCGTTATGGCACGGGCCATACCCTAGTTTATATATATAATAAATAGTGGTAATTGAATTATTGTCCTTATTTTTGATGGTCTATACAAATATCCTTATCACACAATAAATATGTCCCTCCTCATTCATAAGCCCATCAGGGGTCCATTAATATTTTCCTTCTTTTCATATTTACCCTTCATCTTTTAAGATTCAATCTTCACTTCCTCTTTCATTTTTTCGTTCTTTCTATGTCTCCCCATTCATTTCAAACACGAACAACACCTCTGCAACGACCACCAGCAGCTCTTCCGCTGCAATCAACGACCACTACCATCTCTGACGCCACTACAACCAACACCACCAGTACCATCACCATAACTACCACCACCATCTCCTTAATCACGATCTACATCTCCATATTTTCTGATCGGAAATAAATTTCTCCTTCTCTTCTTAAAACATCCATCGCCACCACCACCACCTCTGCAACTACGACTACCTTAACCGCTATTAATGGATTTAGATTTAATCGAACTATCATTAACAACATCTCCACCACCACCTCTGCAACTACAACCACTTTCTTCTTCTTATTCTTCTATAAACTGAATTTGAAATCGGATTCAATTAGATTTAGATCTGATTTTAGGTTGAAATTATAGATCGATGATGTCGCCGGTATCTAGAAAGGAATATCAGATTCTGATGGTTGTGTTTGAAGACGAATAAGATTGAGAAGGAATTAACAGTTTGAATCTAGGTTTTACTGTTGCTGTTGAATAATTGATGATTGAATTGAAATCAAGAAGAGATGGAGATTCAAGAGGATGAAGGTGTTGATTCTGTAATTGAAGAGATAAGTTCGAATTAATAAGTTGTTGCTGTAATTGAAGATAATGGATGAATTGGTTTTGATGATTTAGGGTTTTCCTGTGAATTGGTACTGTAATTGAATTACTGTTGGTTTCGAGTGTTGTTGTGATTTTCTTGACGAGTGTTGGATCTTTGTTGATTTCTGTTGTTTTGATTGGATTGGGGATTGTGTTTTCTCATGGTGCTATGAGAGTTCCTGAAGATTTTTCTTGGTCTCGGTGGATTCAATTCGGCTTCAAATCCAGTACCATAACCTCCTACTATTACTGGTATGTATTTGAATCTATTTTTATTTCTGTACGGGTGGTATTGTAAGTGATTGTGATGTAGATGAGAATAGTTTGGAACTAAGAAATAAATGATGTAAATGGAGGTGGTTTTGGTTGGAATGATAAAATTGGTGTTGGATTTTGGTTTTGGTTGTTTGGTGGTGGTGGTGGTGCTGGATATGTGTGATTTTGTTGGTGGCAGTATTGGTATGAGTTGTTGTTACAGAGATTGAAGCCTGTTGTTGAATGAAATATGGTGGTTATCTAGGTTGAAGGAGGCAGTGATATTGGATCAACTATGGTTGTTGATCCAACTGCAATGGATAAACTTATATTATTGATCCAACTGCAATGGATAAACATCCAATGTTTATCCAACTGAAATGGATAAACATCCATTGTTGATTCAACTGAGATTGGTTTTGAAGCTGGTCTTGGAGCTGTTGGTGTTTATGAAACTACAGGTAATGAAATATGGTGGTTATCTGGGTTGAAGCATACAGTGATATTGGATCAACTATGGTTGTTGATCCATTTATTTTGGATCAACTATGGTTGTTGATCCATCTATATGGGATCAACTACTGTTGTTGATCCTTTGAACTCATGTTTTGTAGTTTAAATCATGTAAATTTGTTCCAATGTTGAACTTGTGGTGCAATTGTAGCATGACTGACTCCATGTCAGATGATGCGTGTTCGACTCACGCCAAGTTCACTCGATTTTACATGGATCAACTATCATTATTGATCCAATTTTACATGGATCAACTTCCATTGTTGATCCACTAAAATTGGATCAACTTCTACTGTTGATCCTTTTTTATTGGATAAACTAGATAAACTTCTACTGTTGATGGTTTTGTTGGTGGATCTGAAACTACAACTGATGAAGTGGTAGCATTATTCCATCAGCATGGATAAACATCCATTTTTGATCCAACTGCAATGGATAAACATCCATTGTTTGATCCAACTGAAATGGATCAACTACTTTTGTTGATACAAAAATATCTGAACCAGTGGCGGTGGTGGCGGTGGTGGCGGTGGCGAACTAGTGGTGGTGGAAGCAATAGACTAGTGGTGGTGGATGACTGGTAGTGCTTAAGGAGTGGTGGTGAAATATTAGTGGTGGTGGCGGTTGGTAGGTGGTGGTTGTTGAACGGTGGTGGTGGAATGGTAGTTGAACGGTGTTGGTGGTGGTGCTAGTGGTGGTGGTGAAGTGGTAGAGGAAGAAATTTGTTATATTTTGAAATAAAGAAAAATATTATATGGGTGAGGGTATTAAGGTAATCTAATATTAAATGGATAAGGTTATAAAAAAGGAGGGACATATTTATTGTTGCATAAGGATATATTTGTAGGGAGTTAAAAGTAAGGACATATAATTAATATACCCTAATAAATAAATATAAAAACAATAAAAACAAGAGCATTCGTAATGCAAATCCTATGGTTTGAGTCAAACCTTATACATGAACAAGGTTTCATTTAACCCATTTTGACGGACATAGTCGAATAGGTCCGTTCTGGTTGAGACCGGTTCGTGTCTAAAGGACGTTATTATCCCTTCATCGCTTAACCCAAGTTAACATACCCATACTGTTAATCTGAATCCAGTACCCAATTTAACTTGACAAGGTTTCTATGCTAATTTTCTCCTTCGTTACCCCCTCAATTTTTTTCTTCTCCTCCCTTGAGTCAATAACTAGAGCTTACAAGGCGACAAAAGGGGATTCAAATCCAGGTAATTTGTTCGAACGATTCTACAAGTTATTAGTAAATTTCATGATGATTTGAGCAAAATCCGTGTTTTTGTATTTTTACTAAAATTTTGGTTGTTTTGGTGAATTGGGTTTTCACATATGTGACTGTAGTTAAGAAAATTGGAAAGAGTTTGTTCTTTTAATTTGTAGTGTCATCTGAATATCCTGTTGTTCTTTGGCTTAATAATAGACCTGGTTGTTCTAGTTTTGATGGATTCGCTTATGGGCACGGTATTGATTATATATTCTTTGAATGTTTTCCAAGGTTGATATAATTTTCTTAAATTTTTCTTAATAATGCTTATACACGACACACGAACCAAGATTATGGCAGTAGATTTTTACTTCAATTTTCTTAAACATCTATGCTTTATACTAGAAAAATTGACTGCAAGTCAGCTTTTTGTATAGCAACATAATGTCAATGATGGAAATATTTCCTTCATGGCCAATGAGCTTCAGCCTACTCCAAGAGTAAGTATTATCTCTCCCTCTCTCTCTATATATAACATAATTGCTACGTCTTTCTGACTCGTAACAAATGAATTTAGGGGAATTATGTGTAGGTATAGCCTTTCATTTGTTTTCCCATATAATATATTGTTGAGTACCATTAATAGTGTAGGTGCAGTTATAGAAGGCTCGAGAAGATACAAGCATTAACGACAAGTTATAGGGAGATAATCCGACACAATTAGTTTGAGTTACAATGTTTTAGAGAATGAAACCATTTTGTTGCGATGTACCAATGCAACTTGTTAGGAGGGAAATCTAGAGTGATCATTTCATTTACCAATAAGAGTGGGTAACCTTTAAGTATGAGAGTTAGCATCCGCATAGGAAATTAGGCTGTTACATGTTGGTTATAAGATACAATATGGTAAATGATTAGTAATTATGTATCTAGTTTTGATTTGTTGAAAAAAGAAATGGATTAATATCCACAGTTTAAAATTTCGTATAAGTTTTAGTTCCGACATCTGTTGGAACTTGGAAATTTCTTATAATGCCCCAATGCTAGAAAGTGACATGAAATGCAGACGTTGTAAATGTTGTATACGATATGTATTTTGAGATTCTTTGCTCTTTAGTAAGTCTAGGTAGTTGGTACTTAGGTACACCTTTTATTTGTGTTTCTGTTTGTTAGGTAGATGCATGACCTATGTATTTTTTTCTTATTAGATGATCATAGTGCTGAAAAATTTAACTTATGGGGTTTTGCTTACGCCATCTTGAAGTTCTGAAGAATTGTGATAAGGGATAATTAGGTGCTTTAGAGATCTGCTTCTCAGGCTCCACTCTATCTCAAATGTGTTTTCCATATGGACACAGATTTCTAGCATATTCTAACACCATTACTTAATAAGTCAAAGCCAGATGAATGCTTGGTTGCATTTCTTCAGTCACATGATGCTTCTGCTGCTGTAGGATATTGGCTCTTACGTCCTCTCAAAGTATGTGGTAATTATAACCTGTAGCTCTACTATTTTTTAAAGGTTTTGGGTGTATTTTTTTCTTTCATGGCTAAAAATGTTTTCTTGATTTTAATGTATAAATTAATAGATTGCGTACACTAAGGCTAGGCGAGTGCATCGTGTGCAAGGCTTAATATTAAGGCCTTTTTAACTCTTAGAGTGCTTGTTGCTAAGGTAATTTGCAGGATTTATATATCTTTTTTGTGCAGATTTCATTTTTTCTTTCCAGTTCGATAAATTCTTATTTCAAGCATGATTACGAGTTTGTCTCCTTTTTGGATGCTGTCATACAGAAAATGACATATGCTTTTGTGTTTTGTAACCAAATGGTGTACTTGCAGGTTGGGATAGATGCACTAGATTTCTTTTCACCTGGTGTTGTTAGCTGATTTGCAAAAGTTTTGCATATGTTGAAGGCACTGATAAGTGGCGCGGCTGCAAGTACAGAAGCAATTGATCCAACGATAAGAGGTTTGGTAGAATTTTTCATGATATACCTCAAAGACGATGCATATCTTCCTGGTCTTGGTGTACCTGAAAATGACATTTTCCAGTCCTCCATAACCAAGCGAATATAAATCCAGCCTGGTGTTTCTGGAGACACTTAGTCATCTTTCTAATATAGCATAAGAAGCAAATCTAGTCGCCGGATAACTTGTACCATTCTCTCCACAATTTTAGAGAAGTGTAGCTTTGATTCTTGCAGAGACGTACAGTCTTTATGTGTTAGCCGCTCAAAATACTGGATTGAGAAAACATTGCTTCATGTGGATAAATTATTATCTGCAGCTTCTCTTCAATGTATGGCTCTTCACTGGTAATTCATTATGCCCATGTATATTCAAGCTTTCATGTTTCAAACAAACTTACATATGTTATATCCTAAATTTGGGTACACAAACATGTCCTTGTCATTTTGCATCTTTCTATGCAACCTTCTGAAAAAATTAGACGTGGACTTGTAGCTTCTACTGGAGGAATATTATCGAAGTGTAGTCTTACTCTGAAGACAAGTAGGTTAATTCTTTTGGTGAGATAAAATTATCTATGGAATGCATCTCGACTTCTGCGTCATTCTAATGTGCCATTCGCAGATGGTATTCCTTGGATAGACAAGCAAACTGCATATGATGTCGTCATAAAATAGCACGGTTTTACTGATTACAGAACCCGCCTTTATGAAATCATTTTTCGCTTTGTATTTGCTGCATTTTATCTCTGGCATATCCAGTCTTTACTGTAGTGTGACATTTTCTCATTTATTTGAGTGTATTCTATTACGGTTTACCATTTCATCTTAACCCATTGATTCTTTCTGAATAGTTAATTGTTGCTTACATGTTGGTGAATGATTCAACCAAGCATGTAACAGTTCCATTCAATTAAATGATTGGTAAATTTGTTCTAAAAAGATGTAATATATATGTACTCCAAATTAATAGATGTAGCGGGTGATTGAAACTAGGATTGTGCTTACAGTACCCGTGCTTGAGTTTGTAGTTTCACAATCAGTACAGATTAATTATATATGGTACACTGAAAAATAAGATGTCATTGTAATTTATGCAACCTTGTTATACAGGTACCCAATTAATATTATGTGATAGTCTTAACAAGATACCTAACTTATATTATGCGAATTTGTTTTACATGTACCGTTTTTTTTTCTATAAGGTGTCTGAAAAAAAAAAAAAAAAAAACTAAACAACTTTGGCCATTCTCGAGTAAGACACACCGAGAATGTACGCTACAAGTCTCTCGGAAGCTTGTTTTGACAAAGTGCAGCAACAAATTAAAGTTGGATTCTCTGTATTGATGAACAAATACAAGGTCTCTGAGCTTCTCCCTCAATTCTGTGATGTCCTGGATAAGACCCTTGAGGTACCACGGAGGAGCTACTTCGCCTTTACATAGTTGTATGATATAGGTTGAATCGCAACTTCAAGTTTCTTGATTCCCAATTGTATAGTAATTTTCAAACCATCTATAACCACCCAAACTTCAGCCACATTACTCCCATTCTGATAAATATATTTTGCATAGCCTGCCACAAAAGATCCAATCATCTCTAATCACTCCAATTACTGCATAAAGAGAGTTAGTAGATGCTCCTGCTGTATTTAATTTATGATATCCAAACTTGGAAAATTCCATTTGACTAATATTTCACGCCTACACATATTTTTCATTTTTATGTACGACAGTAAAATAATATTCTCTTGCTTTCCTAATAGCCAGAGCTAGTGTTTTAAGAGCAACAAATCTTTCATTTTCATAAATTAACCTGTTTCTACTGTTCCAAATACTCCATAGCACCTAAGGAACAATGTAATACCAACTAACACTACCAACATAGCCATTCAAAGACATAAGTTGTTTTAAGTAAGTAGGTGACATCACATCCAAATCAAATCTTAAACCTGTCATGTCATGTAATTTCTTCTAAATAGGATAAACTGCAGAGCAATTGAAGAACAAATTTGCAAATCTTATCGACTAAACCTTTACGTAATTTTGGCATTGACATAACATGAGAACTGACCTACCAATTATGTTCAAAGACTTAGACTTCCACCCATCCATTCTATTGCTTAGTTTTTTTAATAAATCAGCAAAAGTTTTTTCAGACACCCTTACCCATTGTAATGGAATGCCTAAGTACTTACCCGGCGATGAAGCAATCTGAACTTTCGGCGCTCTAGACATTCCCATGGTAAATCTCCTACCCAGATTTCTAGAAGTCAGTAAAGTGGACTTATGGTTGTTTTAAATGCTTTTCCTCTGAGCCAGACGATGGAAATGGCAGTGTATTGGAGCTAGAAGGAACAAAAGCTGGGGTAGAGCTTAAACCAAACTAGAATAGTGCTGCAGGGGTTGCTGGTAAAGTAGATATACTGATGTTAGTACTAGCAACATTGGATGGGTTGGTGATGACATTTGCAGCGACAACGGTGGTTGTGCCAGTGGTATCTATACTTGTATCTAGACCTTTGGAAGTATCTAGAGTTACAGTATTAGGGGCACATGACAAAGAAGTAGTCGAAGTAGATGACAAGTTTGAGCTTGAATTGGTAGGCGCCCCAAATGAGAATAAGGGTGTTGATGATGGTACATGAGAGGAAATGACATTTTCTGACTGCTTGGACAACTCGTCCAGCCTTACGAGTACTTTCGTTACTTTTACTCAACTCCGAATATTTAGGCACATGCTCTCTGTCACACTGCAGGATAGAAAAAAAAGTGTGTTAAATAACTAAATCAACATAGGTAATTACTTTAACGTCAAAATATACTAAAGAACCAAAAAAATTGCTCCGTAGCTATATTGCATCAGAAGAAGATTATGGACTAACAAAAAATTGCAGTTACAAAACCTACAAGGCATTAGTAATATATCTAATTCACTATTGACGTGTACTTTAAATACAAACCAGAAATGATAAACTCACCACTAATCTAGTTCTTTAAACCTAATATTTTTTATTCTCACAAGAAGGATACAGATAGATGTGTAAAACGGCAACCAAGTTTTTTAAGTACAACGCTTTTCTGTCTTACAACTTCTGAAGTCAAAATAGGGATAGGACAGTAGGACACACTTTGCAACCTCCCATGTCCTCATTCATTCGTTCAGCCATAACTTGCAAAGAATTCATTACCATTTACCGAGCAAACACAAATGAAAGAATATAAATTATCAAAGTATGGTTCTAAGGG
Source organism: Papaver bracteatum (assembly GCA_023529315.1). Taxonomy (NCBI): domain Eukaryota; kingdom Viridiplantae; phylum Streptophyta; class Magnoliopsida; order Ranunculales; family Papaveraceae; genus Papaver; species Papaver bracteatum. Next base: position 1,481,128 of record JAJJWX010001985.1, read on the forward strand.
AATCTGATCTCTCCGGGTCCCGAAATATGGATACGTAAAAGATTCATCTTAAAAAATTCAGAAACCACTAGCATTTTAAAGTTCACGGTCATACGGGCAAAAAAAAAATGCAAGTGAAGGAATATAAGGAAAGAGCTATTTGAACTGGAAACTGTTATATGATAACTAAGTGAAGCTGACCTGCTTATTGGCTCTATCTTTTTGATAGACGGAGCATCAAATACAACGCATGTAGATTCAACTAGTGAATCCTGGTTATAAGCTTTGGTGGCAAAGTTGAATGCAAGTGCAATTTGTCCTTTCGATTCTGAGTTTTCAACTGGTAAAACGTGCTGAGAAGCAGGCGCGCTTTCTACCACTGCTGCACTAGGTGAAGGTGTGACGGGAAGAGCAGACGATGAATCGTTTTTTCAAAAATATAACGGCCCCATTAGAAGATCCAAAATCAGCCCCGGAGGAAATTGCATTTCAAGTGAGCGCTTCAGAAGATGAAGTAATAGGCTTCGCTACAGATACTGTTTCAGCAGCAATGGGTGGGCTTTGCACCATAAATATACTCAATTTTTTAGTCTCAACAACCACTAGGGTTACATTAACCCTGTCACTATAAGAATTATCGTCCATATCCAGATAGTCCTTCAAACAATAATTTTAGTTTTACTATATGACGTGAAAAGAGCATCCATAAATTGGTACTACTGATGGATAAAAGACTTATTAGGGATGAAGATCATATAAAAGAAGGTAACAAGTAAAGGAATCTAAAGTCCCAGCTGACTTTAGCTTTCTTTTTTTCAAAAATGCAATTTATATACTTAAATCAGATAAAAAAAGAGTACTCTAAATACAAATAAAAATAGACCAACTAAAAGAAGATGAGACACAGGGCGGGCACATACCTCATGAGCACTCATTTAGAAGGCACGTTTTTGGGGAGGCATCTCTGAGGCCTTTCCACTAGGGACAATATATTCAGTAGAAGATTTAGTTTCTACACCGTTTGCTTTAGGAACCTTTTCATCTCTAAATGTAAAAACTCCCGCAGGGCCATTGTCCTTAACCTTGCCTTGCTTTGGGGAAGTTGATGCCTCAGCACCAGAAGCAAAGTTACCACCTGCCCCATACAGAGCACCCGAGCTTTGTGCACTAACCAAAAACCTTGATGAATCTACATCTTCGATACTTCTAAGAGCCTGCCATTGTAACATACCAAGTGTTAACTTAGAAGGTGACTTTCCCCTGGCGGAGGCTAGCCTGAGCTCAAATGATTTTTCTTTAGGGGAAGGGACTAACTTATCAAGCTGCTGCAATATTTTCAGGGCCATCTGAGTTGACTGAGAAGGAACTGAAGCTAAACTTGTAGCAGGCATGCTGTTATATCCATTTTCTGTAGGCCTCAAATGTGAGGTGTTATTTTGCTTAGATTCATCCAGAAGTAATTTCTGTCCCGAAGAAGTAGAGGCTTGGGCAGCATAAGAACCATCAGCAGATAACGGGATAGAGGAAGAACTCACAGGTGTGATCATAGCTTTAAATGGTGACATCAACATGCTTTTATAGGTACCCAATTAATAATATACGACCTCTTTAAAGAGGTTCCCAATTAATATTATGCGAAAGTGTTAACAGGGTACCCAATTTATATTATACATATTTGTTTTACAGGTACCCAATTAATAATATGCGACCTCTTTAAAGAGGTACCCAATTATTTACTGCACAAATCGAACAAACCTGCATAATCTACTTTGGCCGATTACCGACGATATAAGCGAGGGACGAGGGACTTGGGGAATCCAAGGTGTTCCTTATACATACTCAGCAATACCATGTACACCATTACGAATCATCACATAGTCTTCATCTCGATATTCTTATATTACTGACAAGAGTCAGCTAATTTTATTCTCGATCCTTTAGGATAGTTGCCTGCTAACATAAGTAACATATTCGATAACTAGATTGCCACCACTGCCATGTATACCTTCATGTCGCAAAATTGTATATATCCATTTGCAAACAAGGATTACGATTTTAAATAACCAGGTTTAAGCAATAGAAGACTATATCTCATATGCAATAGAACATTTAAACACTCAGTCTTAGACGAACCAAAATCAACATGTGTAACTACTCTAAACACAACTTTAACCACAAAAGCATCTCATGAGCTTACCTCAGAAGGGATAAAGAGGCCACAACCTTCATCAGTTATATCCACTAAACATGCTTCTTGTAGAGAAGATAAATAATAGAGTTTCACCAATTTGTAGCAAGCAAAAGAAATACCATGGAATGCGCTTTCATGAGCTTTCCATTCACTAATACCAATTGCGAAAGAAATTCTGCACAAGATATGCAAATTTCTTAAAATTGGCCAAGAAAATTAACATAGATAGTGGGTACCTGCTTGGATAAAAACCATAGTGCAGCAACTTTCTTCCTTGTCAAATTCGTAAAATTCATTAGGTATCGCTTTGGCATTGCATAAACAACCTCATGCAACATATTCCTATTGCAATTTTTAAAGCCGCAGTGACCCAAATAATCACATTTATAAAAAAACATTCGATATACTAACTTTTTCCAATGAAACAGACATTAAAATGACCATATAGAACATCATTACATACCAAACCAATAATTATCGGAAGACCGGGCATCTTATCTTAATTAGCCATCTTAATTAACTTATACATTTAATCATTCAGTTCACAAAATCAAATACAAATACTACATGAATTTATAATCTAATTGGGTTTTAGCCATTAATCATTAAGTGTCTTCGGTCTATCATACATTTTTCGGTCTCTCATACCTTAATTGACAATATACAAACAGAATCATGAATTCTGGTTTCAAAAACATTAACATAGCCATACCTGTACTGCATAATTAGGGTCTGGAACAAATAATTGAATTACAACTTCTCCATCAATTTCTGCTCCGAAGGGTGTTTAACCTAGGTGAAGTACTTCTGATAGAGAGAAATACCGTCTCTTCCCAATCAGTTTCTTAAACGCACCAGTTTCTTATAACCCAAATAACCCTAACTATGGTTTGACTACTAACTTTGCTGGAGGGATAAACTTGGGAAAAAAATTCAAACTTACCAAACACAGACGGACAAACTCGCTTGTCTTTCTGTATAGTTTGAATCAAAAATTGTCCGGACCGGTTGGAAAAACCAAACCTCCGGGTTTCGGTGACGATTGCTCAAGGAATTTCTAAGTTAGCTTTTCATAAGCATGAACATGATGATGTCTTTTTACTTGATTTTGCTAAAAGAGTCCCCTTGTCTTAATGGGTTTGATTTTAGTTTGGGAAATCATATTCATTCAGTCTGAATTTACGGGAATGACTTGGGAGGGTTGAAAAACCCCGAATGTCTTCCGACATGAACTAGGATGATCATTCTGGGTTTTGGTTAAGTTAATCATGATGACTGTTCTCGATGATCTTGATTCTTCGACACGGTAAATCAGTTTTAATAATCACCACTTACCAAAATACAAAAGTTTGGAAAGGTAACAATCAGCAAGCATTCAGTTCTACGTCGAACTGGTAACAAAAATGGTCGTAACGCAATACTGATATTCGGAGAACGTAAATAGATTCAACAGAAACATATTTCATCATTAATAAGTTCCAGTTACATATTTACAGTTAGTCTGTGTTTAGAAGGTTACAGGGGGATCTTGTTTCACAAAAAATTCCTATTTTACATACAATGACACCAAGAACTGGGAAAAGAGTATAAATTCACTTACTACCACAGCAGGGGAATGTATCCCTAAAAATGGAATGATATCCACTTGCAACCAGTCCTCTACAGCTGATCCCATCGTTGCACCCACCACCAGTCCCCCAATAGTTATGACCGTAGACATTCCTGCAATGACCAAATCACACTATTAGATACTTTCACTAAGTTCCAGTAAAGGAAACAGGACAGTGCTGACAAAGATACTACTGGTGGACACAAATCAACAAAAGCTTAGTGACCCGGGGTAAAAACGTTCAGAATGATCTCTAACAAGTACTAGAGGTGCAAAGTACAGTTTCTAAATTTAGCAGAACTTTAAACATGAAAAGGAGAAGAAAAATGAAGAAGATGAGGGGTAGATAAACTAGCTTCTATTAAGAGAGACTGAAGTCATTTTAAGTAGATAAATCCATGAAAATATGCAAAAAATGGTTTCGTACTTGGGTTGTTATTTTTTTTCGTCAACAAGTATATTGACGCTCCAAAGCCAGCAGCTAATATTAGTCCAGGAATGTCAGCCCCAGCATAAAGTTCCCCGGATGATACGGAGGCTCCATTGATATATGTTAAACCCATTAAGGCTCCATAAACTCCTGCGTGTATCCCTAAGTTGTTGGCAGATGGTGCTTCAACTGAAACTGGTATACGCTTGAGTGTAGCTTGTAATGATTGAGGGGTGGAACTCATATCTGGACCATTTACAGTCTGAACATCAGCATAACGAATGCTGTTATTCACAACTTTTCCTGCGCAGCGCTGCATCAAACTTTGCATGAGTAACATGTCATATGCAGCCTCTACCTGTAACACAAGCAAACACATTATTTCGGTTCACATATATGATTTGCAAATATGATGCATCTAAGGTGAGAAAAACATGGTCACAACAAATAAATCAAAGCTCTAACTGAATTGACCACGGAATAGCCAAAACACCGAATTGTCGAACCTCAGTCAATATTGAGAAGGAAATTTGAAAGAACGGCATGGCAAAAACCAAACACCTCAATAAGTCGCTGGATATAATATTGGGAATCATACTCATACCCGGGCTGGCAGGATGGATTGCAGAATAAAAAGTATTTCTAAGATGCATTGTAAGTGTTACTGAAACAAATGGAGCACATTCCAAGAGCAGTTTTCCATATTTAGGACAATGACCAAAAGAAGATGCATGTGTTATAATGTTATTGAAGTACACTCTAGGAGCAGTTTTCTGAGGGCGTCAACAACACTTTTTTAAGACAAATCTAACTAAATTGTATACCAGTTATAATGTTATTGCCTTACTGGACTGAAACTCATATTTTAAGAAGATACACATGTATGTGCTTTTATGCTTCCTATCTCTACACAGAATACATGGATTCATGGAGGTATGCATGTCCTTTGACTCCTTATCCAATCCACGGAGAAGGACCGCGAGATACTTCAGCAGACAGAAAGTATGCAATCTGGAAAACAAGAATTTGCACAGCTGAAGTCTTTTGCTTTTACTCTCCTATTTTTTTTTAATCACTCTCCCACAATCACAATCAAGCGGCACATATAGTGCAGTTTTAGTCTCCTGTTTCTCTAGTCTCCTTTGTTTCCCTCTTACCCCCTTACTACTTTCACAACACCAAACACATACAACCACGGTCTTTGTTTTTTGACTAGTGACACAGAACACATAGCTGGAACTCCATCAGCTACTCTCAGGTAATACCTTTGGGAAATTCTTGGTTCTCCAAGGCATATGGATAGGTTAAAGAGCTGGAGACCCAAAGGGAACACTTACTGTTTAAAATCTCACCATTGATCTACATACTCCTGTATGAACTTCTAGAAATGAGATGCAATGATATTTGGTTTTGTTAAAGAGAAAGCCGATAAGCCTCTTCTTCAAATCTATCATGCAATTCCTATTCAATACACATACCCACAAGAAATCTAAATGTGATAACCTCAAATACTGGAGAGGTGGGGGTAACAAAAAATATTCATTAATTTAGGATGGCACTTTTTCATTGCAACCAAAACTCAAACATATTAACACCTCGTTTGGATGGAAGAATTGGATTCATAGGAATTCAATTATGGGGTAATCCAATTCTTGGAATTGGATTCAATTCCAAAAAATTAGTGTTTGGTTGAGGTAATCCAATTTCTTTTGTTTTTACCTTGGAATCCAATTTCATTGCACTACTAGACCAATGCAATGGAAATCAATTATTTTGGGGGGAATTGGATTCCTAGGAATCAAAATTCTCAATTACATGGAGTTGGTTTGGACCGTTTGGTTCAAGGAATTGGTCACATTCCCCTGGATTTGGATTACCAGGAATCCAATTCCTTGAACCAAACGCGCTGTAAAGGTGTAATTCAGACTAACGACCACCACCATTTCTACATACTAATTCACAAACCCATTCCAATTTCATACTTAAATTTTCACTTTGACAACAATAGAATTCATAATCAAAACATCATGATAATTTTATATATCAAAATTGAAACTTTTTCATAAGTATCGAATAGCAAACCTGCTCCACCATCTCTGGGTCATTTTGGGAGGATGCAAGAATTGAGTTCTTAGCATTGAGGATATCATCGAAGGAAGAACTTTTATTCACACCAAGAATTTTCAGAGCATTTTCCGCAGACATATCGAAAGGAAGATAATCATCAGAACTAGAACCACCAGTTGCAAGAACCACTAGGTTCGAATTCCGTGCTAAATTGTGTCGGCAAGAGGTGGAAGAGTAATGAACCAGCCCCCACCATTGATTTCCGATGGTCTTCCTCTGCAATAGACTAGTTGTTGTGTAGGAAGAACGACAAGGGTTAGGAGGAATGAGTCTGGAATTCAGCGTAGTTGCCATTACTTTCATCTGTGTGTGTTTTGTTCAAACCAACATAAAAGCAATAGGAGGACTCTGAGGAAAAACTGGGGTTCTAGATCAATAAGAACTTGAACGAGGACTTGCTTGTAAATATGCTTAGACAGTAGTTTTTTACTTGAAGTGGCTACTTACATGGAACTGGCTTCCACTTGGCAAACAATTTTTACATCTATCTAACTTGAAGCTAGCTACCTACCTACCCTTTGAAAAATGTTTCTCAAGGTAGGCAAGGAAGGATTCAAAAGATAAGCCAAAGGAGTTTATTGACCCTACGTGCTTTTGTGTTGCACATAATTTCATCCATCTCTATCACCTAAATTGTTTTAATCCTAACAAAAATTTTGATTTTTTTTATACAGTGTACGTGTTTGTTTGTCTTCCAAATACATATCCCCTGTGTGTTTCTTGACTCTTCATCTGAGAGTATGACCCGACATAATTCAAAATTCAGACCGTTTCAGTGTTATTCTTATCTAGGATTATGTCTGGTTCATGCTTATAAAAGGGTCACTGTCAAGCGCATTTGGTGATTTACTGTAAATAATATTGACTGACTAATGCCAGTTAAATTTGATGTTATTATTGTTAGAGTATAGGATTGGTAATAATAAATTATATGAAAAGTTTTAGTATTTAGGGTTATATTTAGTATGAATTGATTTACAAGCATTATTCTTGCATGTCATGTTACCGTATCGCTATATATACCTTATGAGTTCTCAATGTAAAACTAGATTTTGTGCCCGTGCTACGCCCGGGCGGCTCCGCACACATAATCATATAGATGCATCATCATTACATAATCATTTATCAGGTGTCGTAGAGGTGGCTCAGCTTCTCCTCTCCCAGTCCCGTATCATTTTTGATATGTTTTTGCAAGGTTTCGCCCCGCCCTATCGTAATACATTTTTGATTAGATGTGGCTCGGTTTTGACTTCGCCTCGCCCCGTCCCGATGCATTTTTGATTCGGTGTTACATGCCTATTACCGATCATTACCAATAGGATATTCAATAAATAAACAAAATTTAGGTTAACTATATTGGTTGTTTCAGAGAAATAGAAAAAGAAAGAAGCTTGATTACCTGACGGTGTATGGATCCATGAAACTTGTAGTCTCCATTTTATTTTCTTTGTGTTTAATTTTGTTTGGCTCGGCTTCGCCTCGCCCCCATTGCAATCTTTGTTCAACAAAGACAGATTCGGTGTTGCACGCCTATTACCGATCATTACCAATAGGATATCCAGTAAATAAACAAATTTTAGGTTAACTACATTGGTTGTTAAAGTGAATTAGAAAAAGAAAGAAATTTGATTACCTAACGGTGTATGGATCCATGGAACTGGCAGTTTCCATTTTTTTTTTAATTTTGTTTGGCTCGGCTTCGCCTCGCCCCCATCGCTTAAGATTTTTGATTTGGTGTAATTTCTTTTCAACTATTAACTTTAGCCAACGCAGGGACTCTGCTACTCCCAGCTAGCTAACTGACACAACAGCTCAATGGTGCACATTGTATGTTGAACCTAACTTTCTTGTTAGGTTAAGCATGTACTTCCTGCGTTGTTTACACTTAAAAATCTTTACGGCTCTCATATGATTTGACAGAAGAAAATATGACACAAACATTTCATAGAATTTCAATTTCTTCATAGATATATATGATACTGCCATCTAAATTTCTAGATTCTTTATAGCTAGCTCTTTTACTGCTCAATTCTTCGTAAACGTTTCTGGAACTAAGGTTTGCGCCTAGGGAAAAAATCACTTGGTTGATGGTTTTCCTTTATGGCAACAACACGAAGCTCTGAATCAAGGGTACTATCATTTTAGGTATTTCTGTCTCTATTAATCTTCATTTTGACTTGACATCCTAATTTGTATCCACATTCATCTTTGTTGGAACCATGTTAACTGGTCTGTATTGATAGCAGATATCTCTATTCATGAGATGCTCTAAGCCTTTAAGACATTGGAGAAGCTAAAGAATCAGTGGTAAAGAGATTTGTTTGCCAAGTAGAGTGCACGTGCGTTCCACGTCGTCAAGAAAAAGTCTTTTTTATCTGGATTTTTCATTCTTGAAACAATTTCTGGTAGTGTTCATCTTTGTCTTTAACTTGGGATTTCTGCATTTCTCCGGCCTGTTCGGTTTAAAATTGAAAAAGACTAAATTAAATGTTGTAAGCTTCATCTGAAAAATAAAATAAACCCAATTTTTATAAATTTCTACAGATTCCCATAACATTATTAAGAAATGAATGTAAGGCTAAACTAACATGCATGTGATGAATACACCAAACATCATAACAACTCAAAGATCATCCTAATTTAGACTTTGCTACTGAAATTCGTTTTTTCCCGCTTAACACATAACACAACTTAAACTAAGTATACTCAAAGGCCTATCCTTTTAATATGACTTTGATGTAAAGTGATGCAATTCTGATTACCTACCAAAAGAAATTTGTTTAAGTTGCTTTGGCCAAGCACAGGTTGTGTACCTGTCACACTTATGTCAGCAGACCCCAAGATATATACTTTCCCAACACCGTGTACCATCGAATGCAGGAAGTGGATGCTTAACTGGGAATACGCCTACAAATAGATTAATTACAGTGAATCATCATAACAGCATTTATAGAAAATGTGACAGTCTGCCAGGCAATAAAACAAAATTGTATTTATGAACCCTAACATCTAATCACAGTTTTGGTGTATATTACCATGCGAACCCTACAATCAATAATTTCAGGAAAGCAAATGACCCATGCAAAGCAGCTAGTTCACGGTGATAAACTTACTTTCCCCTCTGTAGAATACTAAGGTCATCTCTATAGACTTGCCTTGATAATCACTATTAGAGAATCCATTGAGTTAATGAGTTGCGGTCAACAAAATATTAGAGCGCACCAAGACACAATAAACTCTAGCCATAACCTTATAATGCATCATGTGAGGGCCCAAAATATTCCAACTTATATTACACTTGCAAAAATAGACTTCAAAAATTACTATTTAAAAGAGTAGCATACCTTGCCGGAGAAGAAGTCTTGAGCAATGATAACTGTTACAGCCTTGATGAGATGAAAATTCGTCGTGGTTTCCTATATGTCATCGTCCTGCATTCCAATCCAAATAATCGTTGTTCCTTCCGTTGATTACTGTCATTCAGAGTACTACTCAAAACAAAACCCTAATTTCTCGATCACTACTTAAAATAAATGAAATGCATTTGCCAATCTAGTGTTTCTTAATTAAGATTACAAAATCACTCCTAAAACTAAATAAATACCCATATAAACAAATTATAGAGATGACCTTAGTATTCCTAACGGGCGAAGAGAAGCCATTCCCAAAGTAGCTTGTTGTTTTTCTTAGGATGAAAGATTGCGCTACCAGAAGATGGTTCCATGAGTCCCTGATACGTCTTACCTGGAAAGATGTGGCTTCCATATCTGTTAACTGCGGCTTTAAAATGATTTGGGAAAGAGTTGGCCGAAGTCTTCCCATCAACAAAAGCACTTGTAGAAAAGCAATAGAAAGAGCGCCTGCACAAAAATGACAAAAGCGTCAACCGTATTTGTTAAATATAGAGGATCGGCATGAAGGTAACTTTGTGTGTGTTTAATTTGATTAAAAAATAGTGAATTTAGGACTGAATTTGAATAAATAAAAAAAGATGCTCGAGAACATTTGCTTGTTAATTCATTGTTTCATAATCTGTTTGTTAATTTTTCGCTTCATTATCTGTTTGTTTTATATTTCAAGGAGGGTCAAGGAAAGGAATTTTATCATATCTATCAAAAATGGCAATTTGAAGGGTCAGAAAATGTATTTTTGTGATGTGAAAGGTGCTTCTGTTAGTTTTGAACAATTTAAAGATATGGTTAAGGACGGGTTGAAATGTTTGTGTCACAAAAGCATACTTGGTGTGGAAATATATTGGGATTCAGATTTGATTGGTTGTGAATTAGACTTTTTTGACATGCGGAGAGATGTAAAACCAGATCAATGGGGGTATGTTGCATTAACAGTTGAAATCCTTGGTTCTAGTTGTGATGATATGGGTGTTGGTGTTAGTAATGTGTCAAATCCTGTTACGTCTTTGAAGTCACCACCAAAGAAAGTTGTTACAGCTTTTAAGTCACCACCAAAGAAAGTTGCTTCTAAACCAAAGAATAGGAAGAGTCCTAGACTGCTAGAAAAGGAAAGTAAGGTGTCTAATGATGTAACAACAGCACCTAAAAGATTACAGTTCGAAGATGCAATTGGTATTCAAAGTGACAGTTTTCCTTCACAAGCTAGTAGTGTTGGTGACAACAAGGTGGTAAGTAAAACTATAGGAAAGAAAGTAATTGCCAAGAAGGTAGTAAGTAAAACTGAAGGAAAGAAAGTAACTACCAAGGTTGTGAGTTTGGATGATGAAGAAGAAGAAGCATTGAATCTTACAAATGAAGCTGACGATGAGTGCCATCCAGATGACAATCCAGAGCCAAGATTTTTATCAAGTGAAGATGAAGGTGAATCATCCGTAGACGAAGATGGAGATGTAAATGAAAGAGATACTTATGAAGATTTTATTTCCTCATGTGTTGCAGATGAAGATAAGCTTGGTGATGACCATGGTAATGAGAATGTTGATGATGACTGGATTGTGGGTGATGTTCACAAGAAGGATGTTAATTATGATGATGGTGAAATTATGGGATCTGGTATGCATAGAGAACTGGATGAAGATGAAAAGGTTCAATGGGATACTGATTATGGTAAGTATATAGTAGATCCTGAAGATTTATCTTTGCCAAATGAAAATATTGATGCTGTGCCTGGTGAAATGTGTGTTAACATGGTGTTTGATGATATTCCTACATTTAAAAAGCATGTAAGGGAATATGCCGTTATGAAAAAATTTATGTTTGAATTTAAGAAGGCAGATAAAGGAAGGGCTTATGTATTGTGCAAGCATAGGAAAACCCAAAAGTGTCGATGGCAAGTGAATGCAAGAACAGTTCCAAATGAGCCCACTGCCAAAATCAGGTTGTGTAACCTCAAACACACATGTAAGAAGATGAAGGGAAAAAGAAACCCAATGTGCAATTCGAGGTTTGTAGCTGACTACATGATTAAGAAATTAGGTGTTACTAATTCAGTTCCAAAGCCTAAGGCAATAATGAAGAATCACATTTGGCCAACTTTTCGTACTGAAATACCATATTGGGTTGCAGCAGAAGCCAGGGTATGTTTTAACACTTGTTAATTTTTTTAAAGTTTTGTTTTTAGTCAAGTGTATATAATTATAAAATGGATGTTATGTTTGTGTTTTTAACCAGTTAATGATACTAGCTGACCTCCATGGAAGCTTTGAAGAATCATACACCAAGATTCCAAGCCTAGCTAAGGAAGTGAAAAGTTTGGACGATCGAAACCTTGTCAGCTTTACTTCTTCCAAAGAGGGTGAGGATAACAGGTTTGAGAGTTTCACACTGTCCTATCATGCCCAAATTCAAGGATTCAAAAATGGTTGTAGGAAAGTAATTGGGCTAGATGGGATGCATACAAAGAATAAGTATGGTGGTGTAATACTTGCTGCTACTGCCTTGGATGGTCAAAACTGTGTATACCCATTAGCCATTATGTTTTGTAAGAGTGAGACTGAGGCGAACTGGTACTTATTTTGAAAGAGATAAAACAATTCTTATTCGACACACCTGGTTTGACCTTCATCTCTGACAGACAGAAAGGTCTTCTGGAGTCTGTAAGAGAATTATTTCCTTTTGCAAACCACAGATATTGCCTTAGGTAATTTGTTGCATTTCCCCAAGAATTGTTTTACTCTTGATTATGGATACATGGTTAATGTGACTGTTTATTTTTCAGGCACCTATACCAGAATTATATAGATCATGGATGTAAGGGTCCAAAGCTCAGGGATTTACTTTGGAATGCTGCGAAAGCTTATAAGAAGTCTCACTGGAAGGTTAAATACATCTCTTATTTACTTAAACATTATAAAAGCATGGATGAATTAGAAAGCATTGACTGTAAAACCATATGCAATGATGCACTGCTAATTTATGATCCTATTTATGTTCATTAATGTTCAGAAAAGCATGGATGAATTAGAAAAGGTTTCAAAGAAAGCATTCAATTATCTAATTGAATTAGACCCAAGGTCTTGGGCTAGATCATGGTACCCACACACTGCTGATTGTGAGCACATAAATAGCAACTTCTCAGAATCATTCAATGCTATGTGTCCCAATATTAGGGACAAGCCTATTTGTGTAATGGCGATCATGTATACCCAGTTGGTCATGAACCTGTATGCAAGGAGGAGTGCATTAGCTGCAACATGGAATGAGTCTGATTTAGTTCCTGCAGCAATGAAACTTATAGAAAAGATGCAATTGGGTGTTGGAAATTATGACACAGAACCTTCATCAGAGATGAGAGTGTATGAAGTGACTAACAAAACTAGCAAGGCAGTTTTTACAGTTGACATTGTGAAGCAAACATGCACTTGCATGCAATGGCAGCTCAGGGGATTTATGTGTCAGCATGCTGTGTGTGTATTGGACCCCTATAACCCCGATTGGTCTGAGTAAGTAACACTTTCATTTACTATTGTAGGGTGGTTGTCAATAATGATCCCAATAATGAATTAATGAATTGTTGGTTAAACTGAATGTGCAGGTATTGTAGTAAATACTACACAGTGAAATCATATAGGACCACTTACTCATGGCCAATAACTCCATTGGGTTACATTGATGACTGGCCAGATGTTAGTGGACACATGTACATAAAGAACATTCTACTTTGACAACATTCTGCATCTAAACATTTTACTTCTTCATATCTTTTCTTGCACTTGCAGGTCACATCTCCAAAGATTATCCATCCAGAGCTTCATAGATCAGCAGGAAGACCTTGTGTTAATAGGAAGAAGTCTTATATGGAGAAGAAGAAAATCAGAAAGTGTAGTACTTGTGGAGAGTCTGATCATAACAGCAGAACTTGTAAAGGGGGTGCAGTTGGATCCAACTCAAACAAGAAAAGAATCAGAACAGAGTGCCATCTTGAGGGTGAAACATTTGTTGAGAGGATTGCAACTCCAAAGAAGAAGAGGAAAAACATTGGGAACACTGCAAGTACATCTTCAAGAAAGAAATCTGCACCAACTGCAACTGCATCTTCAACAAAGAAATCTGCACCAACTGCAACTACATCTTCAAAAGCTACAACTACTTCTACTTCTTCTGCACTTGCTGGTAGAAAATCTCAAGATGCTGGTTCAAAGGTATCAAATTCCCAATCAAATACTTTCAGAGGTAAAAACTAGAACAATGCTATCCACCAAACAATCAACAACAATGAACCTGCATCAAAGAGGCAAAGAAAGCCTAATTCTAAATATGATGTGTAAAGTTATATTGGTTATCTTTTTTTCTTTTTTCTTTTTTTAACTTTTCAAAGACAATACTTGGTAGTGGTGATGTACTGAACCATTTCATTTAAATCATGTGGATATGAGAACTTAAATCATGTGGATATGAGAACTGCCTTTTTCTAAATCATGTGGATATATACGTAATTTTCATAAAAAGAAAGGGTAAAATAGTAATTGGGATGGACAAATGTGGAATCACAGCAGTTAGATGATATGTGACGTGTCGTCACTGGATGAGATCTGCTAGTGTTGTGAGCGTGCGATTCACACAAGTGATGAAGGGTACATCTGTCTTTCTACTCGCACGTGTAATTCCACATGTGTGCCAAAATTGACTAATTAACGTCCTTGGATGGAAATGTTCACGGTCGAGGCATATTCCCGAGAAATGGAATCCTGGGGCATATCCCCAAGATTGCAGTCCATTTTGGGGCATATCCCCAATTTTCCCATTCAAAAATGGTGATTTCTCAAAATTCTTTGTTTAATTTCTTTTTGAAGAATGTCATATTTATATTGATGATTAACTTTTTGATTAATTTAGAAGTAGAATTAATCTCAAAAGTGAAGCATAGGAACCTTGTGGGCTTAGTTGGGTACTGCCATGAAGCTGGTGAGTGAATGTTCCCCTTTAAATTTCAATTTCAGTCTTCGTTTTCGAACTTTCGCTTCTTTTTTCTGAAGGTTCTCTTGTATGGTGTACTTGTGGAAACAGGGGTAAAAGCACTGGTTTATGAGTATGTACTCAAGGATACTGCTGCTCCTTTGATTTCCCCTGAAACAACTCCTAATGGTAACCCACAGTTACACTCCAAGCCAGCTATGGGTTTCTCTCAAAATCATCTTCTAGGAGCTTTCATATTAGGAGGTGGAATCGTCATATTCATTGGTTTCGTTTTGTTAATTTGCTACAAGCTAAGAATTTTCCAACTTCTTAAACAATGGGGGTCAAGAAAAAGATGTAAAAAATGAGTTTCATTATTAGTTTTTGATGTAAGTAGTTCAATTGAAGTTATAATGCTGAGTGATTAATGATAATTTTTTTGGAGATAATTAAGGTTTGGAGTTCGAAAGCTCATTGCAAATAAGACGGTTCCGGTTAGAAGAAGTTGAGAAAGCTACAAAGAGCTTTAGTCGAGATTATTTGATTGGGACTAGAGTATTTGGGAAGGTTTATGTAGGTGTGTTTGAGGATGACCGAACACTGGCAGTTAAAAGGGCCCATGATAATTCATTTCAGAGTCTCCAAGAATTCAAAAATGGTGATTTCTCAAAATTCTTTGTTTAATTTCTTTTTGAAGAATGTCATATTTATATTGATGATTAACTTTTTGATTAATTTAGAAGTAGAATTAATCTCAAAAGTGAAGCATAGGAACCTTGTGGGATTAGTTGGGTACTGCCATGAAGCTGGTGAGTGAATGTTCCCCTTTAAATTTCAATTTCAGTCTTCGTTTTCAAACTTTCGCTTCTTTTTTCTGAAGGTTCTCTTGTATGGTGTACTTGTGGCAACAGGGGTAAAAGCACTGGTTTATGAGTATGTACTCAAGGATACTGCTGCTCCTTTGATTTCCCCTGAAACAACTCCTAATGGCAACCCACAGTTACACTCCAAGCCAGCTATGGGTTTCTCTCAAAATCATCTTCTAGGAGCTTTCATATTAGGAGGTGGAATCGTCATATTCATTGGTTTCGTTTTGTTAATTTGCTACAAGCTAAGAATTTTCCAACTTCTTAAACAATGGGGGTCAAGAAAAAGATGTAAAAAATGAGTTTCATTATTAGTTTTTGATGTAAGTAGTTCAATTGAAGTTATAATGCTGAGTGATTAATGATAATTTTTTTGGAGATAATTAAGGTTTGGAGTTCGAAAGCTCATTGCAAATAAGACGGTTCCGGTTAGAAGAAGTTGAGAAAGCTACAAAGAGCTTTAGTCGAGATTATTTGATTGGGACTAGAGCATTTGGGAAGTTTTATGTAGGGGTGTTTGAGGATGACCGAACACTGGCAGTTAAAAGGGCCCATGATAATTCATTTCAGAGTCTCCAAGAATTCAAAAATGGTGATTTCTCAAAATTCTTTGTTTAATTTCTTTTTGAAGAATGTCATATTTATATTGATGATTAACTTTTTGATTAATTTAGAAGTAGAATTAATCTCAAAAGTGAAGCATAGGAACCTTGTGGGCTTAGTTGGGTACTGCCATGAAGCTGGTGAGTGAATGTTCCCCTTTAAATTTCAATTTAAGTCTTCGTTTTCGAACTTTCGCTTCTTTTTTCTGAAGGTTCTCTTGTATGGTGTACTTGTGGCAATAGGGGTAAAAGCACTGGTTTATGAGTATATACCTAACGGTTCTTTACTTGAATACATAGTCGGTAAGAAAATCTAAGCAAATGAGAATGTTTTAGGGAGGGGAGGAAAAACCTTAAGCTGGAGACAGAGAGTAAATATAGCAATTGGAGCTGCCAAAGGTAATGAAGCAGACAATTCTCAATTGGTAATCCGAAGTCGTTGTAATTTTTTGTAATCGAAATTGCATCAGAGAAAATGATTATTCGGAATTCTGAATGCAGGAATAGCTTTTCTTCATGAAGGAGTAAAACCATGCATAATCCATAGAGATATCAAGCCAAGCAACATTTTAGTTGGATCAAGTTTTGAGGCAAAGGTTTCAGATTTTGGATTAGTGAAATCGGGTCCAACAGGAGATCAATCTCATGTTAGTAGTCAGGTTAAAGGGACACCAGGTACCTCGACCCAGCTTAGAGCATCTCCGATGTAAGGGGTGAAGGTCTTAAAAAGACATGACACCTAGGATTTAATACTTTTTAAACCAAAAATTAATCTCTAATGTTAAGAAGGTCAAGTTTAATGAAAATCATGACAAAGATACCATCTCATGAGAAGGGGTAAAGGAGAATGTCATATCTTCACCTTCTTCATGACCCTGGGTCTATTGATACATTACCAATATTTTATTCCAAAATTGATTTTTTTTAATTAGAAAATATTGTTATTGGGTGATAACTTCAAAGATGTTTTTTCCCCATAATTATGACCCCTTCCCAAAAATTATTTTAGGGTAGGAAGACTTTAGCATTGGAGATGAAACTTGAGGTAAAATGTAAAATTTTCATTTGTTTTAGCCACATAGGAATCACCTCTAATAAAAAAATATTAATAAGACCCCCACATTGGATGACTTTCACCCTTAGAATTGGAGATGCTCTTGATGTACTAATTACCATTTGTCTCCGCTGAGTGACGTTTTCAGTTTTGGAGTAATACTATTACAGCTGGTTGATGCGCGACCAGCAGTTGATACAACTAGCGACAGAATTCCTGGTCACATAATAGAATGGGTAAGTCATGATTCGTTCAATAGAATTTTGTAGTCGATCGACCTCTAACGTTTTTCCCCTGCCAAATACTGCAGGAAAGGCCAAGCATAGAAAGAGGTATTGTGGAGGATATAATAGATGTAAATCTACTAGCAGAGCCATGCAACATGCAGATGATGCTAAAGATGGGACAACTAGGCCAAAGGTGCACGGTAGAGACACCCAAAAACAGTCCTACCATACTCAAGTGGAGCAAGAACTTGAGGAAGCTCTCATTACCATAGGCAATTACTTGATGCATTTTCACAACAAGTCGTACCGTTCAAAAGGTTCGATTCCTGCATCGATGGAAGGATCACATAAGTTTTCAGATGATGTTCAAACTATTCAACATGAGCTAGAGATATCTCAAAGTTCTGTGAGCATAGATGGGTTAAAATTTCAGAAGTTTCACCTAGAAGAAATGGATAGTGAAAATTCATTTACAAGTACAAACATGCGGTGTTTAGAGAATAATAGCATTAGCATAGATGTTGATCTCTACGAGAACAGTAATTTGAAAGGAATCAATAAAGAAGAAACTAGCAGTACTAGCACAGAAGATAATGAGACTGGATTAAGGCGTTATAATAATTAGATTAATCAATCATATTTACTAGGAAGTAACCCGTGCTATGTACCAGGTAAATGGGGATATTTTAGCCTGGCCAAGATAAGAATGTGAGCGTTGCTTCATTTTAAGAGTCCCTTTTCCGTCGATTAGTACAAAGGCATGTGCCCTTTTGTATGCACTTGTATCTAAGTATAATCAGTATAACTTTCGGCAAAAAACATCTGAGTCATTTTTTTTGTTTCTTAATTCCGTAAACAATCCTAAAACTCATACGACTAAATATCTAATAACCCCAAATCCATTATTCAGTACCAAAAGCACTCATGAAAACCCAAAAAAAAAAGAATGACGTCAATATCACTACCAATAAATTGACATTATTTACTTGAGGCAACACAATTTGCTTGGGCAAGACCTGAAACCTTTTTTCACCTAGCACCTCTCAACTTGCAATAAGTGCAAAGATAAATTGTTATTGCAAGACAAAGTGGAAGGAGAAGTACCATTAACGGCTTGATACTTGAACACAACATAGAATAAGTAACTGTTCAAAGGCCTAATGGAATAACATTTACCGAGGAAGAAAAATATAATTAGTCAGAGATGGTCGTTGTCAAACTAATGAGTTTTTATCAATAGGAAACATAACAACGACCACATCTTATTGAAATGTTAACAACATTTGCACACTAATTTACCACAGAATGTGGAGTGTTCAAAATTTGTGACCCAAGTAGATTTTCTTGTGTGACAAATCGACTGAAATCATGAAATCTCCAACGAATGCTAGAGCCTTTTAGCTACTCGGTGGTGCTTACTGTCAATCTCATTCCCAGAATAACGCTACTTTGCTTGCAATGGTCTTTTAGCTGGTTGCTCTGTTTGTGCAATCTATTGAACGGTGAGAAGTTGTCAAATTAAAGCATCAAAAAAGATATGCATCTGAACAATTAAAAACAAATGTCTGTATTTTGTTCCTTCTGAAATTTTCAGAAATAACTGGAAGTCGCACTATTAAAGAATAGCGTATCTCATATGGAACAAACAAATAAACTAAGATAAAAATATTTTTAATAAAAGAAATAATGTTTTGGTGGGATTGGTACCGACAAAGAGAAGGGACTGCAGGCCAAAACAAATTGTAACCCAAAATCTAACTACAATTTGGTGGAATAATAACATGATAATAATATCAATGTGGATGGATTTGCACAGTATGCATCAATAGAGTAGAAAGAAGAAATATAGGGGAACCAAGATGACAGTGTTTTACATCTCTACGGCACCACCAAAACTTGAATTACAGGAAAACTAAGAAGAATTCCAAGTTCAAGTTAATCATATTGTAGTGTGAAAACTGGATTGAAACTAAAATCATGATAATATAGTTCTTAAATATTGACTGATTTTTATCTCCTCGTCTCGGAGAATGGTAAATCTGAAAACAAGGTCTCACTTACGGACTTGCGTTCATTTTTGTTTATTTTCTTTAAGTTAGCTTTCTAAGATTTCGCCTTTTGGTACCCAAAATTATATTAATTTGGATGTATTATCATTTTAAATCACTTAAATTATATGGTAAGTAGCAACACAGCAACAACAACAAAATAAATATAATGCTTGAAACTTACGACCTCCAGAAGAAACTTTTTAGATATACTCTCAGCAAATGAAGAAAATTCACCGGGGCAGGTGATAGAGTGCACTGCGAACTCATGCCCCTGAAAAAGATGTCACTATGAATAAGACAAAGCAAATGTTGTCAAGTTTTGGAACATGTAAGGTATGAAAACATGTAAGGTTCAAAAGCCCTTAACTAAGGAGACTGCTAAGAAATCCTTATGCCTTAACAACTTTTTTTTGACATTGTATGTATCAGGTCTAAGTTTTTGGCTTCTACAAGGCTATTTCAGCCTTACAACAAATCACTTGGAGCCATTTCACTCACATTGAACTGGACATTCATACCTCGATAGCAAATATTTTTACAATATGCACCATTCTCAAGCACACAGTCGTTCTTTTGTAAATCACTACAAAAAAAAAAAAAATCAAAGCACACGGTCGTTCTTTTGCACGGAATGAAGACTCAAAGCGTTTACTTATAAACCTATCTACAAATAGATAAATCACTTTCAAAAAAAAAAAGAAAAAACAACACCATAAATCAATAGTAGCCTAAATTGTGTCTAATGGTTAAATGTTTTTTGGAATTTGAAAAAGAGATGATCAGAAGACAAACCTTGTAATCCATGATATATCTCTTCTTCCCTAATTTAGTTTCGTAATTGTCCCAAAATGTGGCTCAAATATACTAAAATTTCATTAATCTTCATTAGATGTCAAAGAAAATTTAACCTGAAACACATACATATTGATTACACGGAGCATTGACAATGATAATCTTGACGAACTACTTAGAGATTTGGCTTTGCATATATCTTCTTAAGCTACCCTGCCAATACGGATTATTCATCTGGGAAACCCATCAATTCCACTCATAAACTTTTCATCTGATTCGGTGGATATAATTGCCCCCCTTATCTACAAAGACAGCCCTAAGTTTCAATAAACAAAATTTAGATCATAAAACCAAAAATTGGTTTTTAGTAGTTTGATTATTAATAGATAGAGAAGTACCTCTTGAGGCATTGGATTTATCGAGTTGGCGATCTCCGATGAGATTGAAATTCCTAATTAAACCATCTTTTTGGGTATTGAAGATCAAATTTTTGGGAAGTAAACATTCAGAGAGATTTGAGAGAGAGATTTGAGCAACTATGGATGAAAAACAGTAGTAGGAGAATATGGATTTTCACTTTTTTGGGGTGAAAATTTTAGTGGTTAGTCGATAACAAATAAAGGTGGGAGTAGTGGGATGAGGTTTAGGTGGTGTATGGAGGGTGTAATTTGGGTGTAAACAATTCTTTCTCAATTGATGTAGGGCCAAAGTGAATAAGAAAACTCTATTCTTCAATACTCACTCCATAAACATCCACATCATCATAAAGTAAGGTCAGAATGAATGTGGATTGAGTATTGAGTTTCAATTATCATCTTGTTAGATAGATAGATGTCCGTAATTTATGCGTGTTGATTTATGATTGCTCAAGGAATATGAGGCTATTGAAATTGTATTGTGCCTTATAAGGGTACTCTGATCAATATATCGAAACCTCATTGTTTGTTCTTAGAGCAAGGGCTACGGGTTTGAGTCTCTCAATTGAAATTAAAACTTTTACCAAATTTAATGATATTATGGGCAAACTGAAATCCCCTTTCACCCAAACCTCAATCACAATCGACCACTCAATCACAGGAAGGAATGATCAAAAGTTTTCACTGTACGGATCTTAGTATGCCGTTTGAGAAATGAAAAGAAAATGGAAGATACGACACTTGATCAGCTGTTTGAGAATATAAAGAAGTTTATACCACATTTAGTTAGCCATTTGAAAAAGTTTTGTTAGTTAAAAATTCGAAACAAATTCCATAAAAACTTTATTAGTTTTTTACTATTTTTTTATTCAATATTTTTGATAGACGACAATTGCTATGCGTGTATAATGTTTTATCCCATAGTACACTCTATCACTTAAACATTCACTCTTTTTAAAAGGGATATAGTATTTTATCACTCTATATCTTTTTATAGATAACCAGAACTTTATTAAAACTTAAGCTTGCAGTGCAAGCTTGTCTCTGCTAGCCAGAATTAAAAAAATTGACTAGTAATCGGATGTCTCGCACACTTCCTGTTTTCCCGTTGAACAAGTGGATGATCAGCTATGATAGATTTTACCACCACCTCTGCATCAGTAACTATTTGTAAGTTGAGTAGTTTCAAAGACAATGCCCAAGATAATGCTTCCTTTACATCTAGACATTCATCCTCCTCGTAATCTAATGCTTGAAGTCCATAACATCCTTTTGCTTATTTGCAGTCACCTGCAGAGTTACGAAATATTAGTCCAATTCCTAGTTTTTTATGTTAATTTTCAAAAAAAAAAACGTCCATATTTATTTTACAAATTCAAGGATCTAGTGGTTTCTAGTGACTTGAAAGAATATTTTCCACACTAGAATTACCTGCATTTAGAGTTAATCAGACAATTACACAAGTGAAACTTGATCATGTTACTAGTGTTGATTGGGTTTGGAGTTTTTTTTTGAAAAACAAATACACACCTCTCTTTCCAGATTACCCAACAACCTATCATTAGCGTGATTCTCCATTTTTTTATTTTTCTTTATCTCTTGACACTGAATCAGTTACCAAGAACAGCATAATTCCTCCATAGAAATGCAG
The DNA here is from genome assembly GCA_023529315.1 of Papaver bracteatum. NCBI lineage: Eukaryota > Viridiplantae > Streptophyta > Magnoliopsida > Ranunculales > Papaveraceae > Papaver > Papaver bracteatum. The sequence goes on from JAJJWX010001985.1 coordinate 1,503,489, forward strand.
TGTTGTCTAACTACATTAATATCTATATTGATCGTTCTCCGGGTGGCTCTAGCATGATCGCATTCCAGCAAAAGGTGAAACAAGGTTTCCTCCTTTTTGTTACAGATACCACAAGTGATGTCCATGTCAGTTCTGTGATTAGATAGCCTCCACTGGTAGGAACAATACCATGTAGGCATTTCAAATGAACATGATAACTCTATGTGGAACTTTGCATTTCCATGATAACTTCCAGGCATGAGAAGATTCGACAACAACTGATTTTATGTTGTTATCTCTATGTTTATGGGTGAAAACTACTTCTGCTGGTTTTGGTAATTTGGGGTGTGTGGATGAGAAGTGAATATAAACCCTAAACAAATGCACTGCGCGGTGAGTGCTTTTGATTCGAGAGATCAATCTGTATAATTCTGGCCTAAACCAAGAAATGGCCATTCCAGATTTGTTTCGGTCACAAAGTGAAGGAGATGGGGTTGATCTTAGGGAGGGAAGCGAAGAAGGTGTTGAGATTGTGAAGGTGTAGGCTTACTTATGACTTGTAACAGAAAGGTGAGCAGGCTTACGAATAATGCAAGCAGGCTCTGGGTGTTTGAATACGTGTTGTATTAACACTTGGTTTCTGTGTTGTGCTCTTCTCTCTGTTCTGTGTTTTTTTAGAAATAGGAAGGAGAGCCTATTTATACAAGTCATTGAGCCTTATTCACGTCTCTCATGGGAAGTGGAGGAAGTGGAGTGATGGAGTAGTGGAATTGTGTGTTAGTGTAACATGATCAGTCTTGTCCACTTCTCCCATCATCACTAACCGTCCATGTCTTCCTGACACGTTCTTGTGATGGCGTGTTGCATGCTGCACGCTGTAAACCACCAGACCAATACCCCAGTATGTATCCCCCAGTTTGTAACATGATTGATGTCTCGAGTGTAAGTGTGGATCGTGGGACCGATATATTGTAGCATATAATGCTAATTAAATAACTAAGTTATTTAGGAAATCGATACTTGTAAGCATCGTGTGTATTCTATTCTTGTTATGCATCGAATGTATTCGGCATATATGAAGCATCGCTATTGAGCATCATGTCATGCCTGCTTCACGTGAGGGTTTGGAGGCTGTGCTAGCAAATACCCATTTGGCCGACCACACGGCGTGGTAGATGGTGATCACGGTGATACCTCACTTGTCGCCTAATTCCCATTCTAGGCTATCTGTCCAAGCTGGCAAAGTTGGACGGATGAGATGGTTTGCGACCCACATCTGCGACCGTTGGATTAGGGTTTAGGAGGTGCGCAAGCATCCTCTTTCAGCTTGGTCGAATCCAAGCATAGGAGACGTTTCATGGAGAACCGATCAGGCATGCATGTAGATGACATGTTGATGTCCATGCTTCACTTTCCCACGAAGGTTTGATCTAGGCCACTCGAATTCACCGGTGAAGTTGAGTGGCTGAGATCGATTTGCGACAGAAATCCTATGCCGCAAAGGATTCTTAAAGGGGCGAGATATTCCACCTTCAAGGCACGCGTTTCGAGATGACCAAGCTTGGTCAGTCTCGGCCATTTTGTACAACATGTAGATGGTAGGCGGGTATTCACGCCTATACTTGACTTTCCTATGGAAACGTGATCTAAGCCACTCAATTTTTCTAGCGAAGTTGAGTGGTCGAGATCAATTTATGATCTAGGAAGCGTGACCATGCCAGTTTGGGCGCACGAACCAAGACGCCTGACTAAGGATAGCTTTGGACGATTGGTCGGTCATGAAGCCGGGCCCGCGGTGGTCATGGAAGCATGTTCGGCCTTTCCTAATGTTTCATCTTTGCCTTCCATTCAAGCCTGCAAAGATGGATGCTCGAGATGATTTTGCAACACAAGGATGGTGCCGAAAACCCTAATTTAGGGTTTTGCCGGCCGTGCGTCATGCTTGGTTTGGCATGAACGAATTAGGACAACCAAACATGGTTGGCCCTGACCGATTGGTCATGTGTGTAGTCGAGCCCACAGTGATCGTGTTGACATGCTCTGGGCCCTTTGAATCTACATCTACACCCTCCATCTATGCCTGCGAAGATGGATGGTTGAGATCGTTTTGCGACACGTCTAATGTGCCGCAAACCCTAATTTAGGGTTTTTTGTCAATTTCGCTTGGTTTGGACAGCTTGGCAAGCTATGCCGCCCCTTTTGGGGAGGCCGATCATGCGGGGCCCGCATTGGGTCGGCAGTGAATGTTCCAATACCTGCTTGGGGGTATTGGATTCGATCTGGACTATCCAATCATGCTGGTGAAGTTGGATGACCGGGATTGTTTCTAGACTGTTATGGACAGTCTATACGCTCGATCGAGCTAGTATAACACACCGAGAGTTTATAGCCTGTACGGGCATTTCGTGCATGCCTCACTGTTGGTACTTGGATATTCATGCTACTCTGCCGCGAGTAACAATCAGCCATCTTGCCGCACCAACAATAAGGATTCTGCTAGGAACAGCACAGGAAATACGAGGCATTTTATGCATTAATAAATAATGCTAAAATTCACATAATATTCGGGGATGGTTGCTACATGCTCCATTCTAGGTGAATTAGTAAGGTGAAGAAGTATTCATCACTTATAAAATAATGTCACCCTCTGCAGGATGGTCACACAAAAAGGTTGGTTTTACAATTCTTTCCCTGAACTAAAATCCACCATCAACATTAAGTCCCCTGCCTAGCATATAATGGTTACACTATTGTGGGGTAGGCATGAGATGGTGACAAATGTACGAGATAAAATGAGATGAAGGGAGCTTACCCAGAAAGCCTTGCTCGTCCGCTATTAATCGCGCATGTTAACATGTTGTTGCAAGCATGGAATCCTGAGTGGGACCGGTTTCTTTCTTCGGGTGTTTGAATTAAAAGGAGATTCCAATCAAAAAGAGGAATCCTTATCCTATTGGGATTCTTATAATTCTCGTTTATAAAAAGGGACCGACCCCTTTTCTTTTCTCAATATTTTTTTTTTTGCTCGGCCTTGCTCCTCCTGCTCACGATTCTCCATTGTTGGGCGTCTTGCTGCCGGACGTGTTACTGTCGTTGGACGCGCTGCTGCTACTGCCACACGTCGCCGGACTTTCGCCGCCATTTTTCTCTCGTCAGGTAAGTGCTCCGTCATTTTTTTTTTGACACCAAACCTAGTTTTAAGTAAACCCATTTTATTCCTTGAGGAAGTCATTCTTGGCTTGAATTTCGTAGACACGATTCCTATGAGTATAGGAAGATCGTGTTATGATACATGTGAATGAATACGGGATCATTATGCATGTTTGATTAAACGTTGGTTCCATCCTGCTCAAACATTAACTTTATACTCGTCTAGTGGCTTTGACCAATATGTCTTGACTGGTCCCGCTTGTTGATGTGGCCCAATGCCTGCATGACTGTCACGATTTGGTGTCGTGACTTAATATCGGCCTTGCTTGAATCCAATGCCAGCCTTTCCCACTTTGTTCGAATATGAGCCCGCTACGTGCTTGAAGTCGATCAGGATTATGTCCCCAGGATAGAATTTGGCTTGTTTCTTAGACTGGATGCATTTTCTCTCATTGCACGATGATTGTGTTCAAATATCCGGTAAATATCCACTGATTGTTATCCCGCATTTGTAGCCTTTACAAATGGTAAGTGAATACTCCTCCTTTCTCCGGGATCTTGTTAACTCGTGAAATATAAAGAAGAAGCTGGGTCTCCCCTCATTGCAGAATTGTTTCTTTCTTTGTTCAGGTATTACTCCACCTTCATTGTATAACTTGATCTTCCTGGTGATGACCTTTGTTAACATAATCGTAGATTATTTTTGCATAATGGAGGCGGCTGGTAAGGACTGCTCTGGTATCTCTCCTTAAAGAAGTTTCGAAGTGAATAAACCCGATACTGATGTCCCGTTCGAGGAGGTGATGGCTAAAATTAATATTCCACTTATCGAAGCTAATCGCGCCATACGGGGCATGCCAATTCTGTATCTTTGTGTCACTCGAGAGCGCGTTCGTGATCTTCTGACTTTAATTGACAAGGAAGAAAAATGGAGGTTTGAGGAAGCGTCGCAACCACCGGTAAGCTCAAGAGCTGAGAGATTTGATGCACTGTTGAAAAGGCGAAGAGTTGAACATGAACGGCCTCCACGAGAAAATATGGGTGATTATCCGATCAGCGATGGTGTGATCATTCTTGATTCTGATACGGACGAACCCGAGCTCCCAAAAGTCGTCAGCACGATCTCCAATGTCACATCGGCTCTTGAGGAAGATATGGAAGCTTCTCCTACTGGGGACATCATGGTTGCAGAAATACCTGAAGAGGAGGCTGAGGCAGACCCGGAGGAAGAAGCAGTAGCGGCATGTGATGACGTTGAGGCAGACTTCAATGGTGGAGAAGACACGGTCGACCTTTAATGACTGAATCTTCCTGTTATTTCTCTTTTCTTCTTTTATGAGTATTTTCCCATGATCTTGTGATCATTTTTCTCCTTGTACTCAGTGGCGGCTGAGTCCAAGGTTTTGCTTATCTATGTTTACTTGTTTGAACAGTTTTTTTTTTAGGTGAATCCTTTATTAAGACTGCATCATAGTGGTTGTGCCTTCATATGATTGTATATTATTCTTGTGAGGAGAGAAGTAATGCCATAGTAAAATTCCACGGACTCTCCTGGCGTAAGCTCGTCTGCGCCCTCCTGATGTAAGCTGGGACAAACTGTTCAAGATGCTTTCCATTTTTCCTTTGCATGTATTCTATTCCTCTAACTTTCCCGAAAGGTGTGAAGTGTTTTAGGGTTCTTTGGTTTAATCTGGTGGGTAATAATGACTCTGGTCGAACCTGGGTCTTTGTGTCATGCTCAGGGGTAAACTTTCTTAAAGAAAATACTTTAATTGAGAAATTGGAACCCTAATAACTATGAATCTAAGTATTGCAATCATTTTTTGAAGGAATTACAAAATAGCAAGGAAATGGAAATTGTTGGAGGAGGAACCATTGCGAGAACGCTGGAGAGGAAGAGTAGCACAGCGTCTCTAGGTACGGTAGGGTTTAAGCCATCGTGAGTGGATTGTCACGCCCTCCAGCTTGTCAGTATTGATGATCTTGCAGTAGCTACCTAGGATGACATCTGCAACCAAATATGGTCCATCTTCCTTTGTCACCGACAAATCAGATTGGCTAGTCATTTTCACCGCCACATTTCCAACTTGAAACGTGGTCCTCTTTGCTACCATATCTCCAATTTGAAATGGATTTAGACTTGACATATTATCTTGTTTCTGGGACACGTTGTTTCTGACGGCTTCCAATCTCTTAGCAAAACGTTTGAAAGGACCAGCACCCCACTCGCACCTCTTATTGGCAGTTAGGTTGTTGATTGAAACAAGTCCCCGGGACTCAGCGGAAAAGGCTTTACTGCTTGTAAAGAAGGTTGTTCGATGAGACTTACATGGGCTCGGAGCCTTTTAAGGTATGAGTTCAGGCTTTCTCCAGGAAGTTGCATCACGCTTGCAAGGTGTCGATACGGCAACAAACAATCTTCGGGGATTGACGGATTGTTGGAGATTCTTTCAGTAACTGAAACTGGCAAATGACTCACTCCTAGTGTTGCTTTGTTGTCGTGTATCCACGGGCGCCCCAGGATCATGTCGTAATTCGGACACTCTTGCACTATGTAAAATTTAGCACACATTAGAGTATTACCTATTTTAACTTCGAGGTCAATGCACACATAAGCATCTCTGAATTCTCCTTCTGAGCTCCTAATCACGGTTGGGCTGCGAGTAACTTCTTGTTTTGAAATCCTTGCGGCTCTCAAAGTCTTGACGGTGATGATGTTAAACTCGGAGGCTGCATCAATCAACGTGCTGATGAACTCGACATCCTTCAAATGAGTGATGGTCAGGAGTCCCAGTCCCCTTTGATGGTGTCTTCAAGGAAAGACTGCGGGTTCGAGACTGCTTCCATTTCTGGATACAAACGCCTGCCTGACACAACATGATTGAGGGCTGTGAACATGTCTTGATGTTGTCCCTTTGAGAGATACAAAATTTCACACAAACGCTACATCATAGTCTGTACAGTCTTTTGGATAGAATCCCCTGAGATCATACAACTTCTAATGGGAATATGATCCATGTGAACGCCCTCGTTTCTTAGCTGGAGTTCTCCTTCTTCCAACTTTTCTCTGAAGATTTGCTTCAACTTGTTAAAATCTTTGGTCAGATGATGGACGAACCTATGATAGCGGCAGTATCTTGGATTCGTCATCTCGTCCTCGGTCGGTGGGCGTCTGATAGGTGGTAGCTTGATCACATCATCTTGAATCCATGCTTCCAGGAGTTCTATGACTTCATTCATGGGAAAGTGGAAATTTGGAATTGCGTCTTCAGATTCTTGCACAGGAGTTTTTTCCACTTTCTTTCGAGGCGAGGTCGTATGTGCAGGCGCTATACGCTTGGGCGGTTGTTCTGTTGCTGATGCTTTCCTATTCCCTCCTTCGTCTACCACACTCACAGAAGGACCGGTGTTGTATTGCTTGTTGATGAGATGTCTGTTTCCTCGGCTTTCGCAAGCATCTTCATTCCGGAAAATCTTAGTCCTCTCCAATAACGTTGGGGCTGTTGTGGCAGATCGCTTAGCGGCTTCATGTAGTTCAGAAAATGTTTGAAATCCTAGGTTTTCTAACAAATCACGGTATATGGGAATCATTCCATTGATGCATAGCTCCACTAACTGGCATTCAGTGACGTTCGGATCATGACAGTCCAATGCCTGAGTTCTGAACCTCTTGACGAAGTCGTTCGGGTGTTCGTTGCTTCATTGAAAAATTCTTCCCAAATCTGAAAAGGTGACTTGTTCTGACACGAAGAAATACTTTCTGTAGAAGGCGTCGATCATTTCATTCCAATTGGATATAATTTTAGGTGCGAGACTGTTGTACCAAGTGTATGCTCTCCCAGTAAGTGTCTTCGAGAACTCTTTCAGGCGGATAACATGATTGTATTCGTGTTCTCCTAAAGATTCTAAAAATCGATATACATGCTCACGAGCGTTACCGGTACCATCATAAAGAGATAATTGAGGAGAGATATAGCCTCTTGGGATAGGAATTCGTAGCATGTCCTGAGGGTATGAAGGCTGGTGTTGGTGCATGTCCGCTACAGTCCCCTGCCCCGTTTTTGGAGGAGTCGCTCCAGGTCTTCACGTGTAACGAAGTTTGATGGCTGGTCTCTTCCCCTAGGCCGTTCAGGAATGTCACGAGCTTCTTTGTCCACATGGTCCCGCGTCATCGAAGTGCCTGCTCCGGGTGTATCGAACATGCTCCTTGTTGGCTCCAGGGGACGGCGTGGCCCCTGCGGCAATCGTTCGGTTAAAGTTTTGAGAAAAGTAAGTACCTCCTTTTGAGTCACCGCCATATCTGTTTGGGTTCTAGCAAGGATTTCTTGCCTTTCCATTAAATCCACCATGGTGATAGAGGGTTGTCCTCCTCTTGTTCCTTCGATCCCTCGCCCTGATGTAGGAGTTGCATCTTCCCTGGTGACGACCGGAGGTGTTACACTTGAATCCGGGATTCGCGGCTTCTCTGGCTCTGGTGATGGGAGGCGTCATGCCTACTGGAATATCTCCTGCTCCGCTGGTGGTAGAAGTGACGGCTCCACGACATGTATTGACCACGGTAGCTCCACTGACAGGTACATCGACACCGGGAGTGTTATCCATACTAGCTCCATCAGAATTGATTGCTGCTCCAGACCTGAGTTCTACCATTTTGATGATTGAATTGATCCTAAGATCTACCCTCTTGAAATTACGGAAATCGAACCGGGTATTGAAAAGATGAGATTTGAAAATTGGAAATTGATATTGCAACCGAGAGATTAATCTCCCACTGTGGTCGCCAATTGTTTATGGGTGAAAACTACTTCTGCTGGTTTTGGTAATTTGGGGTGTGTGGATGAGAAGTGAATCTAAACCCAAAACAAATACACTGCGCGGTGAGTGCGTTTGATTCGAGAGATCAATCTGTACAATTCTGGCCTAAACCAAGAAATGGCCGTTCCAGACTTGTTTCGGTCACAAAGTGAAGGAGATGGGGTTGATCTTAGGGGGGAAGCGAATAAGGTGTTGAGATTGTGAAGGTGTAGGCTTACTTATGACTTGTAACAGGAAGGTGAGCAGGCTTACGAATAATGCAAGCAGGCTCTGGGTGTTTGAATACGTGTTGTATTAACACTCGGTTTCTGTGTCGTGCTCTTCTCTCTGTTCTGTGTTTTTTTAGAAATAGGAAGGAGAGCCTATTTATACAAGTCATTGAGCCTTATTCACATCTCTCGTGGGAAGTGGAGGAAATGGAGTGATGGAATAGTGGAGTTATGTGTTAGCGTCACACGATCAGTCTTGCCCACTTCTCCCATCATCACTAACCGTCCATGTCTTCCTGACACGTTCTTGTGATGACGTGTTGCACACTGCACGCTATAAACCACCAGAACAATACCCCAGTTTGTGACATGATTGATGTCTCGAGTGTAAGTGTGGATCGTTGGACCCACAGAAGGTAGCATATAATGCTAATTAAATAACTAAGTTATTTAGGAAATCGATACTTGTAAAGTAGCGTGTGTATTCTATGCATGTTATGCATCGAATTTTTTCGGCATATATGAAGCATCGCTGTTGAGAATCATGTCCTACCTGCTTCACGTGATGGTTTAGAGGCTGTGCTAGCAAATCCCCCTTTGGCCGACCACACGGCGTGGTAGAGTGGTAGACGATGATCACGGTGATACCTCACTTGTCGCCTAATTCCCATTCTAGGCTATCCGTCCAAGCTGGCGAAGTTGGACGGATGAGATGGTTTGCGACCCACATCTAGGACCGTTGGATTAGGGTTTAGGAGGTGCGCAAGCATCCTCTTTCATCTTGGTCGAATCCAATCATAGGAGACGTTTCATGGAGAACCGATCAAGCATGCGTGTAGACGGCATGTTGATGTCCATGTCCATGCTTCACTTTCCCACGAAGGTTTGATCTAGGCCACTCGAATTCACCGGTGAAGTTGAGTGGCTGAGATCGATTTGCGACAGAAATCCTATGCCGCAAAGGATTCTTAAAGGGGCGCGATATGCCACCTTCAAGGCACGCGTTTTGATACGACCAAGCTTGGTCAGTATCGGCCGTTTGGTACAACATGTAGGTGGTAGGCGGGTATTCACGCCTATACCTGACTGTCCTATGGAAACGTGATCTAAGCCACTCAATTTATCTGGCAAAGTTGAGTGGTCGAGATTAATTTATGATTTAGGAAGCGTGACCATGCCAGTTTGGGCGCACGAACCGAGGCACCTGACTAAGGCTGGCTTTGGCCGATTGGTCGGTCATGAAACTGGGCCCGCGGTGGTCATGGTAGCATGTTCGGCCTTTCCTAATGTTTCATCTTCGCCTTCCATTCAAGCTTGCAAAGATGGATGCTCGAGATGATTTTGCAACACAAGGATGGTGTCGCAAACCCTAATTTAGGGTTTTTCCGGCCGTGCGTCATGCTTGGTTTGGCATGCACGAATTAGGACAACCAATCATGGTTGGTTTTGACCGATTGGTCATGTGTGTAGTCGGGCCCACAGTGATCGTGTTGACATGCTCTGGGCCCTTTGAATCTACATCTACACCCTCCATCTATGCCTGTGAAGATGGATGGTTGAGATCGTTATGCGACACGTGTAATGTGCCGCAAACCCTAATTTAGGGTTTTTTGTCCATTCCGCTTGGTTTGGACGGTTTGGCAAGCTATGCCGCCCCTTTTCGGGAGGCCGATCATGTGGGGCCCATATTGGGTCGGTAGTGAATGTTCCAATACCTGCTTGGGGGTATTGGATTCGATCTGGACTATCCAATCATGCTGGTGAAGTTGGATGACCGGGATTGTTTCTAGACTGTTATGGACAGTCTAGACGCTCGATCGGGCTAGTATAACACACCGAGAGTTTACAGCCTATACGGGCATTTCGTGCATGCCTAATTGCTGGTACTTGGATATTCATGCTACTCTGCTGCGAGTAACAATCAGTCATCATGTCGCACCAACAATAAGGATTCTGCTAGGAACAGCACAGGAAATACGAGGCATTTTATACATTAATCAATAATGCTAAAATTCATAGAATATTCGGGGATGGTTGCTACATGCTCCATTCTAGGTAAATTAGTAAGGTGAAGAAGTATTCATCACTTATAAAATAATCTCACCCTCTGCAGGATGGTCACACAAAAAGGTTGGTTTTACAATTCTAGCCCTGAACTAAAATCCACCATCAACACTCTCATGATCTTGTTATAAGCACTCCTGACAGAGAATCATTCATCCCTTGCTGGCTTTCGTATCATAACATCTTCCTCTTTACTGACAGATAGGAATCTGAATGATAAGATCAACAGTTTCCATGTTAAACAAATTTTGTAGAATACCCATGTCCTAAGTATTAGAATCAGGGACCAATAATTCAGATAAATATACGAGATTACTGTGCTCTTCAGAGCATGAGACAAGTAAAGACTATAAACCAACTATCCACTTATCCTTCCATATTTTGTTCTTCCTTCTATTGTTAACCAGCATGAGATAGTTTTCTTGTAATACGGCAAGAACATCTTCACCATATTTCCAGAACCAAAAGGTGTTTTGATTGCTCACTATCATATGTCTAAAGTCTTCAGACTTGAAGTACTTGGATTTATGGAGTCTATTTACTAAGTAACCAACCGATTACTTATTCTCCAAGAAACTTTTGTGGGAAGAGCGTGATCCAGTGCCTCTAAATTTTTGAAATCAAGGCCATCATCACATTTTTCTTGACATAGTTTTTCCTAGGTAATGATACAGGCACCTCCATTGCTATTAAAAGTTAAAACCCCACCAAAATTTTCTCTCAAGTGTTTCGAGTTGTTGTATGAGTTTCTTGGACATTTTGAAGGTACCCATTTAGTAAACAGGGATCGAGTTGATAATAGTTATGGTGGACCTTGCTGCTTGATTAAGTGTGATGGATTGCTAGCCTGCAAGTCTTAAATCCGTTTCAGGAGCCATCCCCTAGGCTTTCATTTCGGGTTCTCTCTCTTCCATTACCGAACCACCACTTCATCCAGTAGCTTCTCTTTGCGTCTCTATTAAACTATTTAAAATTTTATGGTGGGTTTTGATGTAGAATTTTAAAGATGGAATTCATGTGTCCATGGGATTTGGTGGAATTACGTTTCCCTCGCTACATTTGGTTGCTCAAATACCTGGAATTATGTTTCCGACATGATTCACTTTTCCAGCAAATCCTCCATATGGAGTCCGACCCCTCCCCACTAAGATTTGCTGGAAAACTTATTAGGGGATTTATGGACCCACTTTTTTAGTCCAAATCCCATATATATACAATGTTAAGCTTCTTAGGGCAATGCCAAACAATACGGGGACTTTAACACAAGAAATTTTTATGAATCCTAGAAATCTCAACTGAATTACCAAACATACGATAGATTTACATGAATCCCAGAATTTATAATCCTGCGGGATTAAAAATTCCTGGAAATTATGAATTCTGCAACCAAACCCACCATTAAGTTCTCGGGTAGATCCATAAATAGAATGGGTCAGTCAAAGAGAACTCAAACTTCTTTCAAAATCCAGTTTTGTTTCTTTAAAATCTTCAACCTTAGACCTACCTATTAATAGGGGAGAGCCAATAAATTTCTCATTTTTTTGTCCATATATTTCACTCCAAGAATATGCCTCAAAGTATCACAACATTCCGACTTCATTTTCCCACTGAAGTAGAGAGTTGATTTATCGAAATTGATTACTTTTCCAGATTGCTCACTGAAGTTTTGCATTACTTTCATAAGAGTATTAACACTAGAGAGACTTTCTTTTGTGAAAACTAAATAATCATCTGCGAAGAGTAAATGATTGATTGTTGGGGCATCTCTTGCAACAGAAATCCCTTTAATAGTTTTGTTGTGATGAGAAGCAACGAATGTGCTTGATAAGAATTCCATTGTTAAGATAAAAATATAGGGAGGTAGATAAGGGATCTCCCTATCTTATACCTCTAGTTGGATGAAAGTAATCATAAGAGCTTTCACTGGGAAAAATTACAAGAGAAGTAGTGCTGATACATTGATGAATAAGATGGCACCTACCTTGAGAAAACCAAAACTACTAAAAACTTTAAGAATAAAAGACCACTCAATCCTATCAAAGGCTTTAGACATGTCCAGTTTCAAATCCATCCATCCTCATTCATAATCTTTCTTCATTGGATGATGATTTCTTGAGCAATGATTGTATTATCACTTATAAGTATGCCAGAAACATAAGCATCTTGATATGGTAATATTAATCCTTCCATGATAGGCTTCATTCTATTAACAAATATCTTTGAAATAAGCTTGTAAGAAGTATTACACAATCTTATAGGCCTGAAATCCACAGGGTCACAAGGTTTCCTATTATGGGAATAAAAGAAATATTTATATTATTTAGGTATTTATGAAGAAATTTAGTGACAAAGAATTGTTTGACCATATTACATACCTCTTGACTAGAAGTTGAACCAGGAGATTACCAGTTTTCCATGATTTCCATTGTGACTTATAGAAGCCTGCCGGAAATCCTTCTAAACCAGGAGCTGACCAGTTTTCCATGATTTCCATCGTTGCATGAATCTCTTCGTTTGTTAGAATAGAAGTGAGAAACTTAATTTATTTTTTCAGTCACTAGAGAAGGAATGATGTTGTAGTGATGCTCTTCAATATTAGGACTAATTGAAGAATTATTTCTTTAAAATTGAAAGTGAGAAGAGTAGACATGTCCTCTCTTTTACTGACCCAAATACCGGATTTATATTTAAGACAATCAATGTTATTCCTGGCTTCCTTCCTATTTTTTACAGTATGGAAGTATTTCGTGTTATTATCCGATTCATTGAGAAAGTGGTCTATTGACTTCTATGTGTGAAATTTGTGTTCTATCTGGTGCCATATGTTGAGTTCAAAAGTAATCTCCATGATTTTAGAGTCAGAGTCTGTAGAATGTTGCTGACTTTGAAGGAGATCAAGTTGTTGTTGAAGATCATCTACCTTTTGATTAATATCTCCAAAGTGTTCTCTGTTCCATTTGGACAAAGATTGTCTTGTGAATTGAAGTTTTTTGGTGAATTTATAGGTTGAAGTGCCATTAACTGCAGCTGCCCAAGCATTTGCTATTTGAATTGCACAAGTATTGTCATGAAGCCAAGTGAAGAAAAACTTTAATGGATTCCATAAGTTACCTTGGTTGTGTCCAATCAAGAGAAAAATAGGGCTATGATCGCTTCCTACCTTATTGAGATGAACAAGTTTAGAATTACTGAAATTTCTGCACCAATCTCCATTTACTAATGCCATATTGATTCTTGGTCTTTTCTTTACAATGTCATTGGTGTTGCTTGTCCAGGTGTGACTTTTACCAATATAACCAATATCTTCCAGACCAACAATACATAAGATTTATTTATTCGTCCATCAATAGAAGAAGTAGCTTCACAGATATTGTTGGGGAGATGGACATTAAGATCTCCAATAAATACCCAAGGTTGGATGATATTCTTACCAATTTCAAGGATAAAGTCCCGCTATTCTTTCTTCTTTTTGTAGTTTGAGTAACCATAAACTTAGAAGCCATTGTGGTTTATTTGGATCTGCACGAACTACTGAATGAATCATATTGTCCTCATTGTATATTATATCACATGAAAAACCACTTTTCCATAGTAAGGAAAGTCCACCAGAATATAGAATAACATGGTCAGGGAAACAATGGGGGGTTTTATTTATGACTTGGGAGTTTCGTTTCAAAAAAAACAAAAATATCTGGGTTTTAGGTTCTGATCAATTCCTTAGGTGATTTCTTGTTGTGATGGATTTGAAACCTTGAACATTCCAACTGAGCACTTTCATGCTTCTGAGATTTAATAAAGTTTTGAAATCATTACACATATCTAACAAGGATTCATACATCAAAATATGAGAATAAAATTGACAAGAAAGGAAATAATATTGTCTATAACAATAATAGTGACTAACAATACTTTTATAAAAAAAAAAACCAAAGTAAAACAAGTACAAGGATTACAAAGCAATTTAGAAATGAGATTTATTTTAAAATGTACTTGAGTATGATCTCCTTGACAATCTTTCATGGGGTTAGAGTTGTTTGCTTCTGTAGAATCCGAGTCCATCCTCATGGTGGTTTGATTATCCATACTAGCAGAGACAGCTTCGTGAAGGGTATTGGGCGGATTAATGTGAATGTTGTGGGGGTTCATAAGAGGTTTATTGTTGATTTTTGAGTTAAGCATTCTCTTTTTATTCCTCGGACCATACAGTGCCTCTTGGTCTGCCAGTTCCTCCTCCATAAAGGTATTCATGCTCCTCTCATCATTTCTTTCGTAAACATTTATCTCTTCTTGCATGCTTGCTTCATATTCAACCATAGTAAGACTGTCTAGGTAAAGGAGATATGCAGTATTCAAACAAGTTTCATCTACATGATCAATCACAAAGCATTTGTCACAAATATTTTTTGTCTACAAGTTCCAATGATAGCGAATCCAAACAACCTCTCCTGAAATAGTTTTCCACCAACCACCATGATATAATGATTTCTTAGAATCTATTTGTATTTCAGCTTTCACAGTGTTACCATATTTTGGTCTGCAGTTTTTAGGATGTGTATTTTCCTTCCCATAAAACCAATGTCTTTATCGACCACACTTACATGCAAGTGTTCAAGTCCTAGGTACTTAAATTAAACTGTAAACTTTTGATGTGAGAAGGTATAGTCTTTTAACTGGATATTGGAATAATATTTTTGAACCACAAATAGAGCATCTCCAACCAAACATGTTCAGTTTTCAACAACTTTATTTTGTTTCTCTTTACTGTTAAGTCGAGCAAGCATAAGGTTATGACCCATAATACGGATTTATTTGTTACGATAACTACTCCATAGCGAGTTAATGTCCTTTCTGATAAAATTCATCTTTATCTTACCTTTTTCCATGAGTTTTTCCTAGCAGAGCATGAGACCATTCATCAACAGGTTCATTAATGATTTGGGATGAGCCAACGGTTCTTCTGTGATTTGGTGGTATAGCAATGGCTGCATTCCTAAGTTGTCTAGAGAGTTGGTTAATATGGTTCTGGGATGTTGAAGACATTTTAGGGTTTCTATGAAGGTGAGTGCTTGAGTATTTAGATATTGAAAATGAGTGATTTAAGATGCAAAGGTTATCTTGAAGCTATTTATATATAACCACCACAAACTTTCCTTAGATTGTGAGGAAAAATCTCGTAAATCCAAAATATTATTCTTGAAAAGTTATTGAAAATGTGAGTAGAATTTAATTGAGAAAATGGTTAAAATGATAAGTTGCATGTGACTTAATTGCAAGATTTTTCCTTGGCATGTAATTGACTTCTATTACTAGCCAAAATATTTTGAATTTTCTGAATTGGTTGACTCTGGATTTGAAGGTAAGGATATTGATCGTGATTCATCTTGATGATTTTTTGATGATGGAGATGGGTTACATCTGTTTCTTTTCTAAAAGCTTCAAAAGGGATATAGGATTCTAAACTACTAGTATGGACCACCAATATAAAGAGGATGGTTGACGCCATTGTCGTATTCACAACTTTATTAGATTCATAAGCAAAACACATTATGAATTCCACCACTGGATACCCCACGAAAAGAAAGTATAATGACCTGCAAAAGAATTGCACATCCATTAAAACCAAACTAATCACGTTATCACTATATCTCATAACCATTGATCTTAATAGAAGGATTTTAGACAACTTTATTTTTTTTTAGAAATATAAGTTACCTTTATCTATCATGTGAGATATGAAAATTGCATCTGATATCTCAAAATGCAAAATTTGTTTCATTACTAAGAGGAATTTTGAACTTTTGATGTGAGAATTTGCATAACTATGCATTATTCATGAGTTAAGTTATTCACTATTTATAGACCAAGGTAGATTGGACACCAACGAATTTCCATAACCGAAAATATCAAAAGATATGCAATAAATACCAAGTTTCGGTTTTGTCTAATTTCAACCAATATCCAACAAATATACCGAAATCTCTCATGGATGACAACTCAATGTTAGATAGCATACAAGTATATATACTTTACTAATGTATTCTCCAAAGATATGTTTTACTTACTGGGAAAGTAAAAGACATATAAATTCGAAACCCTAAAAAAAGATTCTCAAATATTTTGGTTTTGGGATCTCACATTGAGTATCAAGGAATATCTTTGAACAATAGATAAATAAGATTTTAGTACATGTTCGAGATAGTGAACTTTCCTATCTCATAATGTCAAAATAGTGAACTTTCCTAAATAATGACACATATTCCTAAATCCATGTAAACCTTAAAGTGTATAAGGAAACCGGAAATATAAATGCTATTAGGGATCGGTCCTACAAGTAATCCCCAAGTAGGGATCTATCATGCTAGAGATTCCCAATAGGAATCAGACCATCAAATCCCTTGGAAGTACAATACAAGTTTTGCAAGTCTACTTCCTTAAATTCATGTAGTTAAATATAGGTATCTAGGCATGGAATCAACTCAAAGTTCATCACACAATCTAGTAATGAATTACAGAGATAATGTTGTGTCGCAGATATGAAGTTTAAAAGATAACTTTATAATTCCTATTTTCATATACCAAAGTTATAATCACAACTTGTATATTCTTCCTTGACACTTTGATCATAATGTAATGATCAAGTCGCTAATACTCGAGATTCATATATATAACTTCACATGTTATGTTTGCAATACAAACTACTTGAAAGAAACGTAGATAGAAATGAAAACAAGGAAAGTCTTGTTTTAGTAACCTCGAATAGAAGGAAGATGTGTTCGTCGATGTCGATACGTCTTCAGGTTCATCAGAGTAACAAGAGTTTGTATCAACTTCTAGACTTCCTAGTCTAACCTAATGAAGTTGTATCTAGTAATATAATCAAGAAAATCAAGTTTTGTAACTAAAATATGATAACCAAACTTGACATACTAACGCTTGGTGAGTTCAACCGATCAATGCTCTCTAACAATTTCTGTTCCTCTTTGAGTAATAGAATCTACAGTTCATAAATAATAAATTATTATTAAACTATATCATGACTCTTGGTTTCTGAGGCCAAAATCATGGAGGCGGATGCCTCGGTTATTTGTTTATCTATGATACCTATGTTAGAGCATAACTCAGTTGAGCTCAACAAACGTTGGTACGCTAAGTCTAGAAAATTGTCAAGTTTAGATAAAAAAAACATATCTTAACATTACGTAAGCCCCTTTCATCGAGTTAATGGTTTATATTCTTTATGTTTAAATCTAGACGAAGAACTTAGGAAGAACCCAATAATGTAAAACATTTCTAATTATATGATGAGTTTTTCATTTAAAATGTCTTATACGTGGTTTATTAATTTTTGTTCTTTCTTTTAATCATAAGGAAAAATTTATTAATAAGTAAATAAAGTTACAAAGTAGAGTTATCTTTCTTCATGATAAAAAAGATGTGACTTGAAGGGTTTACCTCACATGACTGACTCATACGACTAGTTAACTTTGAAACATGAACGCACTTAATACTCCTTATATAATCGAAAATTCTACTAATATTCGAGAGAATTTTACGGTCTTGGAACCTGCACACAACAAAATTAGAAGCAATAGTTTATATGACATACCTAAAATCACCTTGTATTGTAACATATTTTTTTTGTCATCGTTCATGCATGTTCTCCTATGTCGATGTGATTCCATATACATATTCGTGTCACTCATATACATAGTTTTATTTTTTTGTCCCTCAAGGTTATGCGCGTTTGGTTCCAAAGTTTTCCATTCTAATCATGAAGTAAAGATATTTTTTGGACCCGCGGACCAGATGCTTAAAAATTTCCTAGTATGTAACTAGATTATCAGGCCACATATCTCATATTTGGCGATGCGGCTTTATAAAAGGAAAATTGTCTTTTTGGTTAGTTACGATGTGGCTTTATAAAAGGAAATTTGTCTTTTTGGCTAGTTTTTAGATGTAGGACTTCAAGAACCAAATTTGATTATGCTCTCTCTCAATCTCATTTCTCTTCTCACAGTAACAAACATCTCTCTAATTAACTAAAATTTGGAGTCTGACGGTTTGCATCCACAATGGTGATTATTAAAAATTTCAGTGAAATTTATCAAATTTGAAAAATAATAATGTGTTTTTTTATTAACAACCACATTTCCTAATTGCTAAAAAGATCATACAGGTTTTAAATTGGGCTATAGGAATATACACATGGTATACACAACTTCAATACCATGAAATTTTCTATGGATTTTAAAACAATGTATACAAAATCATACATAATATGGAACTATATTTGGAACCATGCCCAACCTTAAAATGAGCATCATATTTTATGGGGATTTGAAAGTGTTTATAAGTTTATACTCAAATACTTAATTTTAAAGGGGGATCCCCTCGCACTTTTATATTTACACTATCTCATACTTTGCACCCCATTTTTTGTTTCTTTTATAAGAACCAAACGGTAACACAATGGAAGCTAATATTAGGGGGATACAAAGTTGATTGTGTAATTCTTTTATACAAAGTAACCTCATCTTTTCAGCTTAATGTGAATTGGTTTCAACCGTTAGAGGCTTCTCTAGAACGATCAATTATCTATGATCTAATCCATAAGCTTGCTGAAGATTGTGATAGGGGACATGATACTACAACTAACAGAGGTAAAATCTAGATATAATTCTCCACTTATAGGTGATAAGACTACCTTATTCTTATTACGAAATAGAAAATAAACTTAAAAGAGTATTAAAACCATGTTTCGAAAAATTAAAAATAAATTATTTGCAAATTTTAAATCGATTCGAAGCAAATCATCGTTTTTATCATGGTATTTATGAAAGAATTTTTAAGACTCGGAGAGGGACCGAAAAAAAGAATTTACATTCTTCACCCAATAGTAAACCCAGGAACATGTTTTTCATGTTCCTAAACTATTCACCAGATTGATTATAAAAACCAAATTAATGTGAAATTGACCCATTCTTGATAATAAAAACAAAAAGTTATTCGTAACTTTTAAATTTTCGAGGGTAATTAGCTCAGAAGCCAACCACCAAAATCTTAATACGAAGGGCCAGGAAGAAAAAAGGTTTAAATGCCCTATTAGACATAATTCTTTCCAAAATCCACTGATTTTGGACTAACAAGTAATGAGCACTAAACCAAAATAAAATGAAAGAATGAAATAAGATTTCAAAAATGTTGCCAAACAATAAGAACAGAGAAGAAGGAATTAGCTCAATCAACAGACCACTTAAAGAAGAACAACCACAAAAAAAATATTTAAAATAAATTAAAATAAAGAGGGGTGGACTTTGCTCCATTAAAGAAAACATACAAAAGAAAGCCTTATAATAACTTGTTCAGTCCAGTCCAGTAAAAACCGGAAAGTTCTCCATGGTAAAATGGCGGGGTATCCGCCAAAGATGTGCTTACACAACCAAAAAAATTATTAAAATTTCTACAATATCATCTCTAACAGTGGGTGTAAAAATTCTACGAAGCTCAATCAACAGAGAGATACAGACGCCTCCGAATTCCATAGAATTGGATAAGGTAAGCACTACGGAAACTGTTCGTTTTGTATTATTTTGATGATAAAATTATATCTCAGAAGATATAAAATTCCATATTCCTTCATGGAAACCATTAATTTTTTTTGTTAATAAACCTTCAATGTAGATGAAGTAGCATCTATGTAACATATTAAGCTAACTGTATAAAGAGTTCTTTTCTGGGATGCATGGACATCTCAATATCATGGTTGTGAGAACATGTCCAAACACATTGGCACATGTACAATGTCAATATCGTGAGAAGTTTACATGTTGCATTTTTTTTAAATAAAAAAAATGTCTTTGTTCCGTATATGGAATCAAAAGTTTACAACCATATGAAGCACCGAACGGTCCGAACCTCTGTTTATCACTTGACTTATTTGTATTTTCGGAGCATGCATTTCCACTACACCCTTATTCTGCCCATCTGAGCTAACCAATGCCATGTTGCTAGTAATTATTTGACTGATCTTTAACCATAATTTAGGAAGGTGGTTGTTTTGTGCGTATATTTGCTGAAATATGTGGACAAACATGTAAAAATAAATTGGTAAATTTTTCTCGCAGTTGCATTAAGTTTTATTTTTATTTTTATTTTCCGGTAAAGAATTTGATGTTGGCGATTTTCGAACTCAGGTCACTGGTATCATCACCCAGTGACTTTACCATTATATTACAGTGACACCTACTAGTTTCATAAAGTTTGAGTATTGAAATTCATACGAGAAGAGGGAGTCATTCATCTCTAAGTGGTATATTGATCAGGTTAATAAAATTGAGTTGTTAGAGCACTGCTTGGTCGAACTCGCAAGCATTTCTATCTCAATCATGTTTGTCAATGCTAGTAATCAAAACTATAAATCTTGATTTCTAGTCTACTTATAGCGATGTCTCGGACAAGGATATATTGTGTAGTTGAGCATTAGACTTCACGGCGTTCATCAATTGAAGACGAAGAACTATTAAGGAGATCTTGTGGAACTTCATCAACAAAAGGTATGTGGAGACTAAAACTCATCCATCACTTGGAAAGTCTATATCTACTTTATCTCCTATATTGAGACAAAAGTCGTATTACTATATAGTATTCGATTATACACATTTGAGATTTCGAGTTGAGTTTAACTCGCTTATATATTTCTCGAAATATGTATTAGTAAGCTTTCATTTCAACCAAGTTCATCTTATATTTTGACGAAAGTCAAAAGATGATCATGTGAAAATCGCCGAGTAACATCTTACATGGTTTGTGTGATACAATCATTTGGTGTAGACTTGGAATGTTTCGTTATGATTATTTCAATAACTTGTAAATTGCTTTGATGTTAATAGTGTGTGAAAATGGCTATTGTCATCCTATAAGAAAGTTTCAATGATTGAAATAGAGTTTAGAATACTTAACAATCATTGGATTATGAACATAGTATGCATTCTTGCATGTATGTGATCCATGACCGGAACTATTGTATGCATACCCGTATGCGTACTTGTAGTTGTGGAATTCTGGGTACCTAAGTACACATACCCGTACGCGTACTGGCGAAGTGTTTGGGTCCAGAAATTTCTGCTGTGTTTGGAAGTATGCGTACCCGTTTGCATACTGGCGAACTCAAACTCAGACCGGCTACTTAAGTATGCATACCCGTTTGCATACTTGAGTGGTTAAAATTCTAAAATTGGTTTGTTCATGAACTTATACATTTATATATTAAGGAATACATTCTTTGCAAACTGTGGCTATAATGTTCATGAATTGATTCGAGTGAATCAAACCGATTTTTCTTCAATTATGTTCTTGTATACTTCTATGAGAATATAACAATTGAACAACTCTTTAACTAGTTTCATTTGAGTCATTTGAACTAGTTGTGGTTAAGATGAATAAGGTTGATATGAGAGTGTTTATATAGCTAACCTCGGTTAACTAATGTTGAGCCAAAATGGTGTATAAGTTTAGGTATGGTTACTCAAACCTAAATGAAGGTACATTTCATTTGTGTATAACAAGCTAAGTTCGATTTAACAATTGAAAGATATTAGCTTGGGTCTAATCAGGTTTTCATCTAATGGTGAATATTGAATGCTTTGTTACCAAGGTAACTTAAATTGCAAACCTTGATTTGAAAAATATATAAGGGAGAACTCTAGAAACTGGGAAACCTAATCCCCACACCTCATGTGTGATACTAGTTGTGACTATAGTCGATTCTCCTTTAACCTTAGGTTTTTCACGAAACCCTGTAGGTTAACGACTTAAAGACTTCGTTGGGATTATGAAGCCAAACCCAACTATTTTCTATGTAGTTGCGTATTCTGATCTTGCCTTGTTTTATCGTATTGATTACTATCTTCTCTAAGATTTGCTCGAGATAGATTCTCCGATAGGCAAGATAAAAAGTAGTCACAAACATTTATATCTCATCGTTTGCGATTCTATAATATCTTGTTTCTCTACAATACAATTAAGATTATTGTGAGGTGATTGATAATACTAGGTTGTTCTTCAGTAATATAAGTCTGGTTTATCAATTGGTTCATGTGCACCTTGATTTATCAAAAGACGAAACAAAACTTGTAGGTATTTATGTGGGACACAGATTTATCTATTCCAATAGACTTTTCTATGTGAGACAGATTTGTTTATCAAGTCTTCGACTTTGGGTCGTAGCAAATCTTGGTTGTGGCTGAGATCAGCTAAGGGAATCAAGTGCGTAGAATCCTGCTGGGGTTCAGAGACGTAAGGAGCGCAATTGTACCTTGATCAGTGTGATATTGATTAGGGTTCAACTACATTCCAGTCAGAAGTTCATTGGTAGTAGGCTAGTGTCTGTAGGGGCTTAATTTAGTGTGGTGTTCAAAGATGGACTAGGTCTCGGGGTTTTCTGTATTTGCGGTTTTCCTCGTTAACAAATTTCTGGTGACTATGTTATTTTTTTTCAGCATTATATTTTGTTATATAATAGAAATATCACAGGTTGTGCGTTAAGATAAATCAATTAGATAATCCAAATGTTGGTTGTTCATATAAATTGATTGACACTTGAACATTGATCTTTGGTACTGTTCAAGTTTTTTCAAATAATAATCAGAATCGCAGATAAAAGTGATTCAGATAAAAGTTTGAATGATCTTTCAGATAAAAGTGATTCAGAAGAGGGACAAGATCTTGATGAGGAAGTCTCACAATATATCAAGCTTTTTCACAGACTCTTAAAGAAAAAGAAGTCAACTGCTTGCTTGGTTGAATATATGGCTCTTCTCTGTTAAGAAAACATGACATTTAGAAAACTCTTTAAGGGATATGATTGCGGTGACAAACTCTTACAATATATTCTTAAAGATCGTGAAGAAGATGTGCGTTCCAAGAATTCTGAATGTGATAATCTTCGTCGAAATCTCTTTATGTTGAAAGAAAGACTTGTAGAAGCTGAATCAAGATATGACTCTCAACAAAAATGTTTTAACGACGGAGAAATCAGCTATCTCGCCAGAGAAAAACAATTGGATACTGATCTAGCTGCTGCTCTTGAAAGGTCAATTCACTGGAAGAGAATCTGAAAAGATTCAATGCTAGTTCAACAAAATTATCCACTATGCTGGGAACATGTAAAGAACACCGTGATACACGTGGTCTGGGCTATAAAGGAATAGACGCTCCAAGTACTTATAAGATCAATTTTGTCTGTGTTAATGACAAGTTCCTAAGTGAAAACTTCCTTCAACATCTGATGTTTCTATGAACAAAGATTGTCCACCTTTGAAACCAACTCATATGAGAACAGTCAAAAAAATTACCTACAACTGTTATTATTTCGGAAAAAAATGTCACCTTGAAAGGAGATGTCATTTTCGTTTACGAAATGAAAAACTTCATAACATTCTTGTATGGATGTCTAACGAAGTAATCAAACCTGCATCTCAGTTTGCGGGAATAAAAGGTCGTGTATGCAATCAAAAGAAGTGATGTGATGAGCCAATTCTTGAGCGTAAATATAACACAAAACCTGTTTACATTTGTAAAGAGAAGGATGTCATATGAACAACTGACTCCTCATCTTACTATGTGCAGAAAAAAAATCATCAAAGGTTGAAGAGAAGTTCAAACTCCTTGCCTCTCATTGAAGAAAGTCATGGACCTAAAATGTCTACTCCAGATTACATTCACATCAATAATCATGTCTCGGAGCTCAAGACTAGTATAAATAGACTCAAACGCATCATTAAGAAGGCAAGGAAGGCGGAAGTTTCAAGTATCTCGTGTCCTCCTCTTGTTAACTCTCCATTGACTAACCCTTATGTTTCGTCTAAATAGAGATAAAGGAAAAATGTCAATATCCTTGATGGGCAATATGCTCATCAAAATACAACTTAACTGCCAAAAGGGGCATCCTCAGTGAAACTTGTGAGGATACTCATAATTCTCAATAAGTTCATGTATCTTGAGAAAAGTGGTCTTTGTTGTATTAGTGTTGTTATTTTTTATTAAAATGATCACATCACTGTTGATCCCTACTCCAGTATACTATAACATAGTGTAATAATTGATCAATAACTCTTTGAGAATATTCTCTTTGTTGCCTACCTTGAAAACCCTTGTTTTCTTCTCATTGACGGGTAAGTTGTTGTTTATCAACATTCATATTATGTTATTTTGAGCTAAGATTGTCTGTCACATTGTTTAGAATTGGTCTTTGATTTTTTTTATCAAAATTGCTTCTAAATTAGGCTCAATTGCTCTCTTGGTTTTGGACCTGGTTCACAACCTTGAGCGTACGTGCATCCGACCCTTACCTGACGTAAACGAGTATCCCTAGGGTTTCCCTATGTTTTACTCATATATATATATACATATACATATACATAGGGTTATACATACATACATACATATGTATGTATGTATGTATATACATGTAGCGCCCCCTAAGCTATCAGCTGACTAATCCAAGAAATTAACTAAAAACAGAGGCACTAAGAATCCAAATTAAACACTTAAACTTTCAATTAAGAAATCTGCTACAAAAACTTAACCCCAAGCTAACCCCGCTCAGAAATATATATATACAAGAACTCCTCTCCAATGATACATATAAAATAGTCATTTGGTTTACAAATAGAATATATAACATAATAAACATATTAGAATATAATCAACTAACGAAGTTAACTTCTCGGAGCTTTTTTGCTTGCAACTCGATCCATCACTGAAACTGAAAGTGGGAATAATTAACATTTAACTTCTAAGTAATCATAAGCAAGAGTTGGAAAACAGTACATGTTTTTCCGAAACATTAAACAGTGACTAAGTCACTGAAATAATCATACAGGTATATGGAACAAACTCCTTCTTTCAAACAATGTACTAATATGGTTGTAAATTCCTAACCGACAATTCACACCTATTTAGCTATGGATGCCACCAAGACCATGGTGACCAACTCTAAACAATAAAAACTGAATTAAAGTAGGTATAAATGTGAAGGAGCGTATCCTATATACCACAAGTGGATATTCTCATTTCCCATAACAATTCATACTGACAACAAACAATACAAGTCCTTTCCAAATCATGGAAAGATTCATAGAATCAACAGGATTATTATGATGCATTTTAAACAAAGCATGGAATGCACGGACAGACAATGCATGAGTTTGTTAAGCATAAACTATTATAAAAGCAACAATAATGATTACAAAAGAGTCAAATGCATTCCCACACCTTTTGATGACATGCCACGCCTACCTCGAGATCCACGATCCACTGGTTCATCCTTTGCATCGATCGTTGTTAATAGATTAGCTGTTAATCACACAAGAAGTCTAAGAAACTAGCCAAAATGGCTCATACAAGAATCATACAAGTTTATCTAATGGTTCTAATACCAAGTTCACTAAACAGGCCCACTAACCAAAGGGCCGATCCATTTGGTCAACTAACGGTCTCCAACGGTCAGCTGAGTCAACTAACAGTAAACATCAGTCAAAGGTTAAAGTCCAGTCCACGGTCAAAGGTTAACTCGGTCAAAGTAATAAAACTGATGATAAATTCTTCGTCCGTAATCCGAATAACACGTTCGAGTAGTCCATTTCGCGTAACTTTTCGAGATATATCTGACGATACTAATTTCATATCTAGATCGTTGTCAGATTAATTCCTATTAATTAATGTTCGTGCTAAACTAAACGGGTTATTATCGACTAAAACGTCTCTTGACCGGTCTAATAGCGTTGACGAGCTTGAGGATCGTTACATTAGATGAGAGAGAGAGAGTGACTGTGAGTGTAAACCATGCCTTGCCATATCGGCTATCGGGATGGTATCGGTGCTCACAAATACGATCTCTTTTTCTTTCTTTTTTTCACGCAGAAAGAGGTTGTTTTTTCCGGACTCTGAGTCGTCCGAATCTGACTTATCTTTGTTTTTTCATGACTTTGAGTTTGAGTAGTCGAAATCTAATTTATCTGGATCTGATTTTGATTGATATCACTTAATTCATCTGGGTCTGACTTTTTGAGTCAGATTTGACTCAAAAATATATGAGTCAGTGGCTTGGTCCCATGAGTCGAGGAAAATTTATTCTCTGACTCAAATGGGTCCGAGTCGGGGATTAGATCTGGGTCATATCGCGAGTCAGATCTGACTCAAAATAAAAAACAAACAGTATGACATCTGACTCGAGCCGAGTCAGGGGCCAAGTCATATACAGACGTCGAGTCAGCAAAAAACAAACACACTCATAATCTCTTAATTTATGTCCAATTTAGCTATTGTAGTCGTTCATCTTATCATATAATTTGCATATATTAACACTTTCAACCACAAATAAGTTAAACAAAGTTGATTGAACCATTAAATCAAATAAAACAAATAGTTTATTATAAGCTATGATACCAACATTGTAGCGCCCCCTAAGCTAGCAGCTGACTAATCCAAGAAATTAACTAAAAACAGAGGCACTAAGAATCCAAATTAAACACTTAAACTTTCAATTAAGAAATCTGCTACAAAAACTTAACCCCAAGCTAACCCCGCTCAGAAATATATATACAAGAACTCCTCTCCAATGATACATATAAAATAGTCATTTGGTTTACAAATAGAATATACAACATAATAAACATATTAGAATATAATCAACTAACGAAGCTAACTTCTCGGAGCTTTCGCTGCGCAACTCTGATATGTCACTGCAACTGAAAGTGGGAATAATTAACATTTAACTTCTAAGTAATCATACGCAAGAGTTGGAAAATAGTACATGTTTTTCCGA
The DNA here is from genome assembly GCA_023529315.1 of Papaver bracteatum. Taxonomy (NCBI): domain Eukaryota; kingdom Viridiplantae; phylum Streptophyta; class Magnoliopsida; order Ranunculales; family Papaveraceae; genus Papaver; species Papaver bracteatum. The sequence goes on from JAJJWX010001985.1 coordinate 1,530,531, forward strand.
AACATTAAACAGTGACTAAGTCACTGAAATAATCATACATGTAAATGGAACAAACTCCTTCTTTCAAACAATGTACTAATATGGTTGTAAATTCCTAACCGGCAATTCACACCTATTTAGCTATGGATGCCACCAAGACCATGGTGACCAACTCTAAACAATAAAAACTGAATTAAAGTAGGTATAAATGTGAAGAAGCGTATCCTATATACCAAAAGTGGAAATTCTCATTTCCCATAACAATTCATACTGACAACAAACAATACAAGTCCTTTCCAAATCGTGGAAAGATTCATAGAATCAACAGGATTATCATCATGCATTTTAAACAAAGCATGGAATGCACGGATTGACAATGCATGAGTTTTTTAAGCATAAACTTTTATAAAAGCAACAATAATGATTACAAAAGAGTCAAATGCATTCCCACACCTTTTGATGATAGGCCACGCCTACCTCGAGATCCACGATCCACTGGTTCATCCTTTGCATCGATCGTTGTTAATAGATTAGATGTTAATCACACAAGAAGTCTAAGAAACTAGCCAAAATGGATCATACAAGAATCATACAAGTTTATCTAATGGTTCTAAGACCAAGTTCACTAAACAGGCCCACTAACCAAAGGGCCGATCCAATTGGTCAACTAACGGTCTCCAACGGTCAGCTGAGTCAACTAACAATAAACGTCAGTCAAAGGTTAAAGTCCAGTCCACGATCAAAGTAATAAAACTGATGATAAATTCTTCGTCCGTAATCCGAATAACACATTCGAGTAGTCCATTCCGCGTAACTTTTCGAGATCTATCTGACAATACTAATTTCATATCTAGATCGTTGTTAGATTAATTCCTTTTAATTAACATTCGTGCTAAACTAAACGAGTTATTATCGACTAAAACGTCTCTTGACCGGTCTAATAGCATTGACGAGCTTGAGGATCGTTACAATATATATGTATATAAGTTCATCATTAGCAATATGCATAAATTTATTGCATGGTTTAAGAAACATAAATTTGAATAACATACTAAAAAAGGTTTAAGAAACAGTAACAAATAAGCATAAATGAAATGTGCAGTATGCATAAATTTTATTAAGTTAAGCATCTACAAAGGAAACTGAATGAAACCAAATGAATATGGGAACTCAGTAATAACGTCACAGCTTTTTTTTACTTTAAGCAAACAGTTCTTAGTAACCAGAAATAATTAGTAAAGAAAACCCCTTAATGTTTTAACTTTTTCTGATGTTAGCAGTGTAAGTTGAGAGAAATAAGTGCAAGAACTTAATCTAAAGCCAATGTAAAACTGCTAATGATGAACTTATTATGCATCAAACAAAACTAACTAAATAAACGAGCACTGAACTGAGTTGGATGGTGAAATCGGTCTATAGCCAAGAGATGTGAAGTCTAAGTTATTTTCTAAGTCTAAGTCTAAGTCTATTAGTCCATATGCAGAACTCGTAGTGTTCAAGCTGGCTTCCAGCACAACACAGTTATTTATTAAGTCTTCACATTAACATAGTGTCAGAAAATCAAAACGCACTCTATTCCTATAGTTAAGATACTTCCTCAACCAGACCTTAAGAACTAATCCCAGTCCACTAAGACTCAGAAACTAACATTCTGTTCACTTAGTCACAAAAGGCTATTACACACAACTTAGCTAAAACAAAGTCTAAGCACTGAAAAGGTGCTCTTATGTATTTTATCAAATAGTATGAAAAAAAACTTCCAAATTATACTACAAAGAAGGACATGATCTCAATCAAACTTTATAAAGCTGGATTCCAACGCACCATAGTTCATTTAGAAGTCTCCCCATTAACACAGTGTCAGAAAATCAAAATGCACTCCATTCCTATAGTTAAGACACTTCCTCAACCAGAGTTCCCTGAGACTTATAAATTAACCTTCCATTCACTTACTCACAAAGCTATTCATCAAGTTTAAGCATTGAACATGTTTTCTTAAATATTTTATCAAACAGTACGAAATGAACTATCAAATTACATAACAAAGAAATAGTAGGTCCCGATAAAACTTTAAAATGCTTCTTAGAAACTAAATTGAAAAACCTGGAGAGAAGAAAAGACAATCAGATATTGTTTTACTTGAATCACAACAAACATTCTTAAGTAGTTATCTGTGGATCTTCTTACATCTACATTCTAAATTCTATAAAAGTACAAATTAGTGTCATACAATTTATACCCCTCCACCAGCATCGATCACATGATATGCATAGAATTCGGACCCTTCTATCGGGGAAGTTATGAAAAATTTAGCACTCTACGAATTTATATTATCACATTCAACTCCAAGATTCTAGTTAAACACAGTTCAAAGAATGGCAATTAAGTTCCACTAAGAACATGGAAAATGGTACTCAAATTTATTTCACATAAATCGAGTCGATTCTGTAATGACGGTGAGCATTCATACTAACTGTGATAGTAATAATAAAAATCAAAAATTATCTAAGTACACTCCTATTGAAAATAGAAATCTAAAATCAACATTGAAAAACACTCAGACTGTACCTTCCTAACCAGTACCTTCCTGACCAGTTATGTGGATCAAGTTTTCATTTACTTATTCATCGCAAAAATCAAAACTTCTATAACAGGATGGGACCTGCAGAAATCAAAACTACCTATGTAATATATAGGATGGTCATGTATGACAGAGCAGCCATGTTATTTATACTGCACCCAGTCTATAGGACATGTTAGGAACTATTAAAACTCTGTAATATAGTAGACACCCAATACACTTTAACGAAAACAATTCATGCTAGGTTCACAATAGTTAAAAAATATAATAAAATATGCTTCATAGAATATACCAAACTTGTGCCATTTAGAGCACCAGGTAGGTTGAATAAGGCTACATCAAAAAACTTTTATACTTTTCATAGCCATCACAATTCACATGCTTGGGAGTCTGAAATTCAAAAGCCATGGTCCAATATGAAATGGTATAAGCAGGAAAGAATCTATAGGAAGACAAAAATCCACACTCTATTGTACAAAGTAACCATGGATTCTCTATTGATCATGTAAACAAGTAGTTTAGCAACTAAGGACAAGTAAAATATCTTTCATAAATTCTTAAAGATATAAGCCTGAACATTAACAGTTGCAGGGGATATTACTTTAGATTGTCCCTCATAACTACTATACTTCCTTTTCACTATTTAGTTAGTAATTTACAGATGCTTACAATTCACCTTGCAATAACGACTACTAATTTACTGGCACTTCTTGACATTACAGTAGAATCAATCTGTAAATATGATAAACTTTTCAATAATAATCCAAAGAAACATGATCAAACTGGCATGCTTAATTTGGCCAAGATATTCAATAAAAACTCATACCGATATCAAAACAGTAATGCCATCAGACGAGATAAGCCTTTTGAAGAAATATCAATCAAAGAGAATAGCTTCATTTCAAAATTAATATTATCAAGAATAAAAAATAAACTTCGATTATGAATGAAAAAAAAATCTCAATACGGTCGATTAAGAAGTTGCACAAGTAATCGTTAAACCCCTGGACTTCTACAAAGTCCCGTATGATTTCAAGGGATACTAACCTAGTTATAACTTTAACAGAATCCCAATTTAATTTAACAGAATCCAAATTTACAAATTATTATTGGCACAATCAAGCTAACCAACACAATGGAAACTTCCATCCTTCCAAACATGACTCACGCTCACAATGCAGTGAGATTTTTAATTTAACTTCATGTTACCAATCGGCAGATGGAAATACGAATCTCAACAATCTAAAATCCTCACCAATCTAAATACTATATTATGCAACAGACTAGCCACAAAAAGGAAAATAAAAATTCACAATTTGGCAATCAGATAGATTGAGTTTTGAAGTAATTTACAAAGGACAAGTTACCGAGCATCTCCAAATTGTCCTGCAAACTAAGAATCCACCTGCAATACATATCAAACAAATAAAAAATCAATAAAAACTGGAAACTATACAAGTCTTCAACTAGGAATAAATGGGGATATTGAATCACCTGAGATTCAGCAGCAGTAATAGTATTATAGATCTGCATTGTTGTAAAAAAGATCAGAAATGTATAGTATGAATTAGGCTATTTAACCAAAAATCAAAAATATTACACAAAAATTACAACCTTAAAAGAAATCAAGAAATACAAGGACTGGAAATAAAAATCAGCAATTTCAATACCACGCACAGAAAGAAATCACCCAAAAAAAATCAAAACCTCGAAAGTAAACTAAATTTATTAAAACCCTAGATTTGAAAAATAAAGGGGTTTTTCTTCTTCTCACCTTGTAAGAAACATCTAAAATTGTTTATCCTCTAAAATAATCTGCAAAGACAAACCACAAATTGATCAGAAGTGAAGTGCAGATCTCTAAAAATAAATACCAGAGATAAGAATTCAGAGAACGATAGTAGACACATGCAAGATATAAGAAAAATTAAGGTTTATACCTGTTGATTTTCGTGGGAGAAAGTTAGGGTTCGCTGATTGTGATGATAAAAAGGGAAGATTGGGGTTTGATAGCTGTAGACAAAGATAAAGGGGATGTTGAAATAGAAGTAGTTCAGAAGATAGAGAAGAGTGAGGTAGAATTTGCAGAAAGCTCTTGGCAGGGAGATGAAGATAGAGAAGTGATGGTATTTATCAATAATGTTGTAGTAAAAAGTTCATTGAGACTTGTGAAGGAAGATTTTTTTAGACTTTATAAAGGAAAATATTAAAACTAGCAAAAATATTCAAACGAAGGTAACAAGATTGATAGTTACTAGGACTCAGGATTCCACCAAACTCATGTTCTTATGGTTCAATTATTAATTCTTTGACAATTATAGCTCCGAAAATAATAACTATTGACTCTAAATCTTTGCCAAGATAGATTTTATAAAACATTAATTGTAAATGGTAAGCATGGGTTATCAAAACACCTAAGCTAAGCATAACCCATCAAACTAAATCACAACTAATTAATTTAAAATCATAAATCAAATTATATTAATGCAAAAGTCGTGAAAAGAATTTAATAAAATTACCATAGTGTTGAGAATTGGCTTCCTCCGTCATCCCAGTGATGGGGTTTAGCTCATCATCGTGTAAACTTGCTCAAAATATTGATTCATGCTCAAAAATTGTTTACAAATATTGCTTCCTCCGTCAACAGTTTTCTGTTGCAAACTGTCTGTTACAGAGAATGATAAACAAAAAACTGTTGTTGTATCTCTACGACGCCCGACTCACTGTCGTTGTTTCTGTTGCAAAGAACGACTGTCTTGGATAGTCTGTTCTTCACGTTTTCATAAATTCAGCAGCAGAAAATGAATTCTTGCAACTCGATTTCTTGATTCTGTGATGCTCTATTCTTCACCCAAACTCTTCATCCCGTTCTTTGGTATACTAGCAACTATTTATAACCCAACAGGGACAAGAATCTTCGCTCATTACTCTGGAAAATTTTCATTTACTCGGAAAATATTTTTTCTTGCCGGCCACGAGGTTTCTTCCCTGAATTAACTTCCCACTCTGTCAACGAGTGCTTGATAGTCCTGAATATTCCCTATTTAACTTCTTCACGATTCCTCAGCGGCCAACATCTATCCAAACACATGTATCCACGCTGTAATTCCGTGAATAGCTCCTCCTTTGCACACGCACCTCTGATTACTTCCACACAACAAACCAGCCAAATTGGATCCATTTCAATGGCCTTACCATCCCTGTTAAGCTTATTCAATATTTCCCAAGCAATATCAGCCATTGAATCACACAAGAACCCATTAAAAATTCGAACCCTAATTCTGCCAGCTTAAACATATTTTTCCCGCCAAATTCTGTAATTCAAATGAAGGAGATGAGGTTGCCCCTTATCCAGCTGCTTGGGTGCGAATATCATGTGGGTTCCCCTTAGTATTTTGGTTGCCCCTTATCCAAAGTTGGAGTCCAAATAGCAAATGTCCTCCGGGGGTGTTCCGAGCAACTTTTCGAGCCGAATTTTCCAACAATATTTATTTCCAAAAAATACCTACAAACACACAAAACACCATAATAAGGACAAAAACGAGTACTAACAATACGAAACATTGAGGACAAATTAGACACATAAATGCGTCTATCCAATACCCCCAAACTTATTATTTGCTAGTCCCGAGCAAATCTAATCTAGAAAATAAAATGGCTACACTTAGCACGTGCAGCAAGCCGTTAAACCGCTAGGTGGACCTAGTGGCGGAGTGTCGTCTCCGGAGGGTTTACCAGAGGTGTACCCACAAAACCTGTACTTTTAATTGGTCACCAGTATCCAAAGAGCTATGAGGACATACTAATTCTCAACCTATCTCCAAGTGACTAGAATGCCAGAGAAATTAAAGGTGTCAGCTCTAAAGCTGACCGAAGAAAAGGGGAGACACATCCACAACACTGCTAGATAAAGAGATATCCGCTACACATCTAGATAAATATTATAAGATGCGTCCGCTGATTTACAGCTGGATAAGATTAGGAGAGATATAAAAATGAGAGGGACATCTACTACACAGCTGGACTAATTACGTGTGATGAGTTGAACCAGTGCTGGAAAGATCTTGTGTCAGATTGAAAGCGGACTAACAAATAAACCAAATGTGTCTTTCTTCGACTCTCTCATAGTGCTCAGTAGAAACAACGTCTTCTTCGGTCTTCAACTGTTGATGATAAACTATCGAACCTCATAGAACCTTGACAATTAACTCTTCTCTTGGATTTCTTGTTTGACATAAAAACTTCTACTTCCCTATGGCCTTATTGAACACAAAACTAATTATAGAATAAAAAGAACGTAATGATGATTTTTTTTTTTTTTTTTTTTTTTTTGGAAACACGAAAATTACACGACAAAAATTTACATGGCCAAGAGAGAAGGACTTAAAAACTTAGATCTTCGCAAATCGTGATGTCTTGGTATCATGAATTCCAACAACTTAAATAATTTGCTCTTATAACTTCTTCAACTTTGATTTCTTTGAATTATTCTTTTCTATTGTTGCTTCTAAACCTTAAACGTCTTCAACTTTCTTCATAGATTTTGATGTCGCTCCGTTTGTTGATGATGATAAGTTTCTACTGAGAGAGAGTTGTAATCCAGTAACTAAGACTACATTGTGAGGTTGCTTTGTCTTTCTGGCATTTCCTGACCTACTTGCCTTTCCATCATGGATGGTTAGGTCCATCACGGTTACCCTCTAAAAGGAACAAGTTCTCTCCTGAATTTCAAGGATCTCAATGTCTTTTTCTCTAATGTCTCAATAGGTTGTTATCCCTAGCATTCCAATTTCTATCTTTTCGGTGAGAAACAATATGTAAACTTAGCTAACCGGATACCAAGTGATGCTAGAAGTTTCTCCCTTACCCCAAAACTTAAATCTAACATTGTCCTCAATGTTCTAAAGATGAAATTAAAAACATGAACAAGGATAAACTGTTACCACTTGAGGGAAAAGAAATAAGGAAGGATATTACCGTATGTATGAGCTTGGGTGCCTTCCATAAAATGCTAAATTTAAAGTCTTTAGCTAGACATAAATTAGTTCGAAAGGATTGTCACCTTCCAAAGTCATATACCAATAGCCGAAACAGTTGTGGGTCCTCAGAACCAAATAGAGCAGACACAAATGAAAGGCTTCCATCTTGGATTAGAGAAATGAGTAGACGGAACATATCTTGATCTAGGGATTTTATCAAGGCAACTATATTTATCTGGGGTGTCTCTTTGGGCTCTATATAAGTGTCTAGGGAAATAGGTTCAACCGAATGACATGTCTCTAAGATCTGGGTTTCTTCATGGATAGTGTCTGGAGGATCTAGTAGTAGAGTTTGAATAAACTCAAGTAGTATCTTAGATGCACAAAGCTCGAGTCCCAAGTTAGGGACTTCAATTAGGGATATATGACGATCACTAGAGTCATCATTACCCCCAAACTTAGGGTGAACAATATCCTCAAATGGACCAAAATCTATGGGATGGATTCCAGGGTCCATAAAGTCAGCATAATAACTAGCTTCTTTGGGAGACTGGTCATCTAAATGAACAACATCATCATATAAGGGATTATCAAAGAAAATCTCTAATATAGGCTCATCAACTAATGTGTTCGTCATGGTTACCTCCTCCGAATCACTGAAAGGTTCATCAAATAATGGATTATCAAACATAGTGCATGCTAAAGGATCATGAACTAGAGTGCTAATCATGTTCACCACTTCTAAATCATCTATCTCAGAAGACTTAATGACATCAAAAACATTTAGCTCAGTAGTCATGTTACCAAAATATATGTTCATAAGTCCGGTTCTACAATTGATGACAACATTAGATGTGGCTAAGAATGGGCGACCTAAAATCACCGGGATTTGAGCACTTGGGTCCTGAACAGGATGGGTATCTAGAACAACAAAATCCACTGGGTATATGAACCTATCAACCTCAATAAGAACATCTTCTATGACACCACGAGGCACTTTGACAGACCTATCAGCTAATTGAAGTGTCATTTTGGTCGGTTTCAACTTACCAAGACCTAGCTGGGTGTACACATGATACGGGAGTAAGTTAACACTAGCTCCTAAGTCAAGTAATGCCTTATCGACCATGTGCTTACCAATTGCACAAGATATGGTGGGGCATCCAGGGTCCTTATACTTAGGGGGTGTTTGGTTCAGAAGAATTGAACTTACTTGACCAGCTAAAAAGGCTTTCTTATGGACATTAAGCTTACGCTTTCGTGTACAAAGATCTTTCAGGAACTTGGCATAAGCAGGCATTTGCCTAATTGCTTCTAATAATGGAATGTTGATATTCACCTGTTTAAATGTTTCCATTATCTCGTAGAAAATCGACTCCTTCTTAGTTGGGGCTAACAACTTTGGATATGGGGCTCTAGGTACAAAGTTAGTCCTATCAGAAATTTCTTGGGACTCCTCAGGAATTGTTTCAGTTTCCTCAGCTACGGGTTCCTCTAGTGAAGTAGAAGGTGGAACTACAGTATGTCCACTAGGCATGGCTACCTTATTGTCTACCGTTTTACCACTCCTAAGGGTTGTTATCGAATTCACATGGCTTGATGGTCTTTCACCTACTTGATGAACTCCTATAGGGTTGGGCTGAGTTTGACTAGGAAACTTGCCTTTTTCTCTCAAAGACTCGTTTATCTGACTAATCTGGGTTTTCAACTCGGAAATAGCCTGAGAGTTAGCATAACCTATACTCTTACTTTCTTCTATCCCTTGTGCAACCATTTGGTTGATTTTTTCAGAGCTTTTAATAAACGAGGCGAGAGTCTCTTCTAAACTTGTGATCTTTTTATCCGAAAGGTTCAAACCGGGGTTGACTGAAGAGTTCTTAGAATAACTAAAACCTGGGGGAGGCTGAGAATTACTTGACTGACCTTGATTCTGGCCCTTAGACCAAGAGAAATTAGGATGGTTTCCCTAACCAGGGTTGTAGGTCTCTGAGTATGGGTCATACTTCTGATTGTTTTCAAACCTAGCATTGTTATAAACAACATGGGCTTGCTCTTCACTAACGTCACCTTCCCAAAACGAGCTATTGGGTTCTATTCCACAACTAGAGACTTGAGAGGCTCTAATTCTATCATTAGGTTCAGCGAACTTAGCATCTGACCCAAAGCTTGTATCGACCGCATTGGTGCTATTTCTATTGACCAAGAGTCTTTTAGGGGGTTCAACACAAGACTCCCACTGTTGGGATTTTTCGGCTACATCTTCTAAGAAGGAAAGTGCATCATCAGCGCTTTTACTCGTGAATAAACCAGCACTCATACACTCGACCATGGCTTTGGTCGAATAGTCTAAACCTTCATACAAAATTTCAACTAGTTTAATTTTTTCGAACCCATGGTGAGGAAATTGCGACAAAAGATCATTAAATCTCTCTAAAAATCTATAAAGGGATTCTCCTTCTTGTTGCATACTGGAACTAATTTTCTGCCTAAAAGATGCGGTTTTATGCTTAGGAAACCACTTTAAGTAGAAAGCAGTAAGTTGGTCCCATGTTTCTATAGACCCAGATGGTAGATTATTCAGCCATGACTTGGCTTTATCTCTTAAGGAAAAGGGGAACATCCTAAGTTTCAAGACTTCATCAGTAAGGTCCTTAATCTTAATTGTTCCACAAATTTCTTCAAAGTACCTAATATGAAAGTAAGGGTTTTCATCATCTTTTCCTAAGAATATAGGGATCATCTGAAGAATACCAGGATTCAACTCATAAGTAGCCGTAGAGGCTAGAAATTTAATGCATGATGCTCGGTTGGTCCTAGTTGGGTACATGTAGGCTTTCAAAGTAGCCATTCTTTTGGCACAACTGAAGTACTAGGGGTACTTTCTTCACGAAGAGACAAATTCTCAAAACTGAAGTTTCCGAAAACGGGGCTCTCAAAAGAAGAGTCTTCGCGCTCCCCGCCTTCACAAGAAGAACTACTAGGTTTTTCACTAATCAAATGACCTATAGTGTCTCTTTTCTAAGCCCGTTCTCTAATGACCTCGGGCATACACTAGAAAAACAAAATTAAAAAGAAAAATCCTAAAAGGAAGGGAAGTTCTATGCAAACACAAACAAGGATGACTCAACCACATCAAACCTACTGATTTCTAGCAAACAAAAAGCATGATGACTCCACTTAGATTGTTTTCTAGACCAGCTTCTAATCCTTTGAAAGGGAATTCGTTACAATCTGAGCAAACCCCTCTGGAATCAATCCGCGTTTAAGTAAGTTGAATAGAGGCGAGGGAAGCTGCTGGAGCTTTGATACCCAAGGCCTCACCGTATTACAAGGTGGCGCAGTCACGCATTCAACTCACAGAAACCATCATGAACTTTGAAGAATGCTCAAAAGAGTAACCAATATTTTTCGAATGAGTTTCCTATTAAGCTCGTTACCCTATCGGTCTCGTTCTATTCCAAATTTTAAGGCTTAGGTTCGCGTTAAGTTTCGTTTTCCTAAGGCGGGCAAGAAGGGAACTGTGATGAAATCCGAACCCTTATCTTGTATGGCCAGTCCTTGCCCTTTACTAGGAATTTAAAACAGCCGTATTCAAGTCCTCAACATATATGCACACGAAGGAATACAGTAACTCGCTGACAGGGGATTCGCGAGTGTTTTGAAAAACTTACCTCCCGTTCCAGACGGGGGATGAACCACTTAAGTCGACCCGGGCCACGACTCCTATGTCGTGTACAAACCCGAGGGGCCGAGGTGATATCGTAATCACCATCCTTCTCTGCAAACAGTTTAATATTTAAACTACCCTTCCGTAGGGTTTAAAAAAATAAAATAATGTCCAAATGTCCAAGTCCAAAGTCCAAAAAGTAAAGTGCAAAAGAAAAAGAAAATTACAAGAATAGAAAAATCCTAATACAATCTAAAAATAAAAAAAAAACTCTCTCTCTCTTTTTTTTCTCTCTTTTTTTATAAAAAAAAATCTTCTCCTTTCGCTCCTTTCACTTTGTCTTTAACTCCAAACTTTAAGTATTCACCAAAAGCTTTGGCAATTTTTTATTTCGCTCCAAATTCCAAAATCCGTAGTAAAAAGACAAAAACAAAAACGTAAATAAGAACAAATAAAATAAAAACAAATAAAAACCTAAAAAAAAAAAAGGAAAAAGAATAAAAATCTAAAAACTCTAGCCTAAAGACAAGCTCCGTGTCGACGGCGCCAAAAATTGATGGTATTTATCAATGATGTTGTAGTAAAAAGTTCGTTGAGACTTGTGAAGGAAGATTTTTTTTAGACTTTATAAAGGAAAATATTAAAACTAGCAAAAATATTCAAACGAAGGTAACAAGATTGAGAGTTACTAGGACTCAGGATTCCACCAAACTCATGTTCTTATGGTTCAATTATTAATTCTTTGACAATTATAGCTCCGAAAATAATAACTATTGACTCTAAATCTTTGCCAAGATAGATTTTATAAAACATTAATTGTAAATGGTAAGCATGGGTTATCAAAACACCTAAGCTAAGCATAACCCATCAAACTAAATCACAACTAAATAATTTAAAATCATAAATCAAATTATATTAATGCAAAAGTCGTGAAAAGAATTTAATAAAATTACCATAGTGTTGAGAATTGGCTTCCTCCGTCATCCCAGTGATGGGGTTTAGCTCATCATCGTGTAAACTTGCTCAAAATATTGATTCATGCTCAAAAATTGTTTACAAAGATGAAAAGGAGAAAAAACTATTAAGAATCGGGTTTGTAACACTTATTTCTGTTGCAAACTGTCTGTTACAGAGAATGATAAACAAAAAACTGTTGATGTATCTCTGACGAAACTCACTGTCGTTGTTTTGTTCAAAGAACGACTGTCTTGGATAATGTTCTTCACATTTTCGTAAATGCATGAGTAATGAGAAAATGAATTCATGCAACTCGATTTCTTGATTATGTGATGCTCTGTTCTTCACCCAAACTCTCCATCCCGTTCTTTGGTATACTAGCAACTATTTATAACCCAACAGGGACAAAAATCTTCGCTCATTACTCCGGAAAATTTTCATTTACTCGGAAAATATTTTTTCTTGCCGTCCACGAGGTTTCTTCCCTGAATTAACTTCCCACTCTGTCAACGAGTGCTTGATAGTCCTGAATATTCCCTATTTAACTTCTTCACGATTCCGTAGCGGCCAACATCTATCCAAACACATGTATCCACGATGTAATTCCGTGAATAGATCCTCCTTTGCACACGCACCTCTGATTACTTCCACACGACAAACCATCCAAATTGGATCCATTTCAATGGCCTTACCATCCCTGTTAAGCTTAGTCAAGATGTCCCAAGCAATATCAGCCATTGAATCACACAAGAACCCCTTCAAAATTCGAACCCTAATTCTGCTAGCTTAAACATATTTTTCCCGCCAAATTCTGTAATTCAAATGAAGGAGATGAGGTTGCCCCTTATCCAGCTGCTTGGGTGTGAATATCCTGTGGGTACCCCTTAGTAATTGGGTTACCACTTATCCAAAGTGGGAGTCCAAATAGCAAATGTCCTCCGGGGGTGTTCCGAGCAACTTTTCGAGCCGAATTTTCCAACAATATTTATTTCCAAAAAAATACCTACAAACACACAAAACACCATAATAAGGACAAAAACGAGTACTAACAATACGAAACATTGAGGACAAATTAGACACATAAATGCGTCTATCAAGAAGGGATGGAGAAGAATAGTCTGTGTGAAGAAGAGATACGAGAGATGAGGCGCATAGGAAAAGAGATATTATCCTTGATAATAACGAGGTCTCTTCTTCACGTCCATCCATCCATCTCATCTCAATCAATGGCTCAAATCTTAAGCATCTCCAGCCGTTCATCATACATCTAAAACAGTAACTAGAACATATGCCCAGAGGTCTCTGTATCAGAGTTCCCAGAAGGATGAAAGGGTAAATAAATTTTTTTATTCAGAGACCGCTTGTTGAGCTCTCGGATATGGTCTGGATTTTTATTATATCAGAGACTGCTATGTATGGTCAGTGGTCCAACTACCGCCAATGAGGGTCTCTGATGTGGGTTGCTAAACACCCATTTTCCACTAGTGGTTACTCATATCTAAATGAAGTCAATTTTCCTTTGTGTGTAACTAAGTTCGATCTAACAGTTGAAAGATATTAGCTTGAGTCTAATCAGGTTTTCATCTAACGATGAATATTGAATGCTTTGTTACCGAGGTAACATTGATTGCAAACCCTGATTTAAAGACTATATAAAAGAAAACTCTAGCAACTGGGAAACCAAATCCCCACACCTCCTGTGTGATACTGGTTGCGACTAGAGTCGATTCTCCTTTAACCTTAGGTTTTTCACGAAACCTTGTAGGTTAGCGACTTAAAGACTTCATTGGGATTGTGAAGCCAGGCCCAACTATTTTCTTTATAGTTGCGTGTTCCCATCTTGCTATTTTTATCATGATTGAGTACTATCTTCTCTAAGATTTGCTCGAGATTTATTCTCCGATAGGCAAGATAAAAAGTAGTCTCAAACATCTTCGTCTCATCGTTTGTGATTCCATAATATCTTGTTTCTCTACCATACGATTAAGATTATTATGAGGTGATTAATATTTTTAGGCTATTCTTCAGGAATATAAGTCCGGTATATCAATTGGTTCATGTTCACCTTGATTTATCAAAAGATGGAACAAAACTCACATGTTTACCCGTGAGAGACAAATTTATCTATCTATACAATAGACTTTTCTATGCGAGACATGTTTGTTTATCAAGTATTCGACTTTGGATTTTAGCAACTCTTAGTTGTGGGCGAGATCAGCTAAGGGAATCAAGTACGTAGAGTCCTACTGGGATTCAGAGACGTAAGGAGAGCAACTGTACCTTGTTCAGTGTGAGATTGGTTAGGGCTCAACTACATTACAGTCCGAAGTTAACTTGGAGTAGGCTAGTATATGTAGCGGCTTAATACAGTGTGGTGTTCAAATATGGACAAGGTCCCGGGGTTTTTCTGCATTTGCGGTTTCCTCGTTAACAAAATTTCTGGTGTGTGTGTTATTTTTTTCCGCATTATATTTGTTTATACAATTGAATATCATAGGTTGTGCTTAGTTCAATCAATTAGAGAATCCAACCTTTGGATGTTGATTATATTGATTAATACTTGAACATTGGTCTTTGATACCGTTCAAGTTGTTTCACATAATAATCAAGATCGCGGATTTGTATCTATTTGATTTGCTGATTACATTATGAAACAAATATACAACTCTTGGATATATTTCCATTGATTGAGCCTGACTGTCTAGTTGATTCTCTTGGAGTTTGTCCATACAGATTGCTAAGCGAAATATTGGGTGTGGTTGTTAGACCCTTTTATTGTTAACAGACTCCGTTATGTGCGTGATCGATCATAAGTCAGGAATCAAGTTTGTTATTGTGCAGGTATATAAGACTATTGAAGATTGAAGACAAAAAGAATTTTCTTATTGGTTTTGTATCTTCGTGATTTGCTTCATGCACAAACTTGATCGGCTGGGATCCGACTAGATCTAGTTTATATTTTGATATACTTGTTATCTCTAATCGTATTTAGATTGACAAGATATCATTTGGTGGTACTCTTCAATATCCGAATATGGTAGTTCTATTTGACTCAATCTGGTTAACTTGTTTAATCCAGATCTTAGAAGATCTATACCCGAAAAAGGAGTTTAATTAACTTTAAACTAGAAAAAACTTTGTCGCACTCCACATACATATATCTGATTGATTTTCTGAGATATGAGAGTGTTTACCAAACAGATTAGTCTTTTACTATTTGAAAGACGATATAAAGGGTTGAGTGCTTAAAGTCTTCAGAGAACTCAAACAACTTAAGATAGTGGACTATATCTTAGGATTCACGTGCGTTGGCCAGATTGGTCGTAGGCGTAGGGATACTAAGGAAACTAGGTAACTAGGGGTATCTTACTTGGTCTTAACTATACGAAGTTAGCAGTGTCTTTGTATAACGGCTTAATTCTGAGAGTATTCAAAACTGGATTAGGTCCCGTGGTTTTTCTGCATTCGTGGTTTCCTCGTTAACAAAATCTTGTTGTGTGCTTTTACTTTACTTTCTGCATTATAATTTGTTAAACTTGTAATTAAAGTAATTGCACTTGTATGCTAATCCCAAACACATGGGTTGATCCTTATAGTTTAAGTTTCGATTTCAAACTGGAAACTATATACCAAGTGTATACCTTATGCTTGTTATCCTCTTGATAGTTTATGTCTATAGTAGATCACGCAAGGTATCAGACTTATGAAGATTCTAAAAAATTGTGATGTACTTGGTACCCATAGAGATAGAGACCGAGCAAAAGCCAGTTATACCGATTCGAATGCATTTTTTATACTTATGCTACACATGCATTTATGTAATCTATATTATAAGGGACAATGGTGTTTTACCACATCGACGAACATCTATAGTTGGGATATATAAATGACGGTCTAGATTTAAACATCTAGAGACTTACATTTTGGGGACATAAAATAGGGTCATGATTAAACCGTCCACGAATTTACATTTTGGGTACCCAAAAGACGGTCACGATTTCACCATCTATTTGATCATTTCCATAACTGTCAGACAGACGTTATAGTCATTTAATATTTTTCTCCATTTTAGGAAGTGTTTCAATGAATCAGCCGTTTCTAGGGCTGAAATACTGTCATGCAGTTCTTGGAGGTCTACATTGAAATTTAGGGAAACCTCGGTTGAACAATCGATCTTTGCAGCCCCGATCTTTATAATACTGTAATAAAAATTTTGTTTTATTTTGGTTAGCAATTTTTGTTTAAATAGATCCATATTCACTTATAAATGTGGATTTTGGTTGATAATAACAGTCATGTTTCATTGCAGGTTGGGTTTTCTTATCATTGTGCATGTACTTCTCTCATTCTCTTTCGTACCAATACAAAATTAATTATCAGATTGTTCAATCAAGAGAATTAAGGCAAGTCAATCAACAAAGTGTATACATATTTGAGTGTATACATCCATTTTTTACTTGAGGTTCCTACTATTGCGTTATATTATCATTTTGGTTTCAAATGCTCAAAACTATTGGTTATCATTATGTCAGCATTCTTTGCTATGCCCAAAGCATTCTTTGCTTTGTTTATTAGCTAAATTGGCCATGTATATATTTTTGTTTATGTGTTTGATATAGTTTGTGGTGGTGATTAAGGTTTTTTTTTTTATGTTTGAATGCAGTCAGGCATTTGAACAAGCAAAAGTAACGAACCCCCGATGCTGGTAAAATAAGAAACCTTGATGCTTTCTTTCTGATGTAGAAAACAAGTGTTTCCGATCCATTAGTATCGTTGTGCAAAAAGTCTCCATCAAAAAATCTGGATATGAACATGATGACACTCATCCTACAAATCCACCATCATCAAAAAATTGAAAGTTAACTTTAATCATATATCATATTCAGCCTCTTCTTCGGCAGAAAACTATTGCTCATGCATCTCTTGATGCAGGCATATACCTGGAAACCACCTAGCAAATCTATGAATTCTTTGATAGTCGTGGAGGAATGTCAAAAGATTTCTTTCAGATTGTTATGTTCAAAGAGCTAGAGAAAAGAATAATCCCAAGTATTTCTAGCTATAGCAAGAAATCCATTTGCTTTATATTTTTGTTTATGCGTTTGATATGGTTTGTGGTGGTGATTGAGGTTTTTTTTTTTTAATGTTTGTATGCAGTCATGCATTTGAACAAGCAAAAGTCAAGAAGCCCCGGTGTTTGTAAGGTGAGAAATTTTGATGCTTTTTTTCTGATGTACAAAAAAAGTATTTTCGATCCATCAGTATCGTTGTGCAGAAAATCTGAAGGTATATACCTCAAAACCACCTAGCATTTCTCTAAAATATTTGATGATCGTTGAGGAACGTCAAAAGATTTCTTTAAAATTGTTATGTTCAAAGAGCTAGAATTAAGAATCCCAAGTATTTCTAGCTGCAACCCTGACATTTAGAATCTTTAGTCTGGTCCCATCTCTATCATGCAAGGGAAACATATATCATATATGTATCTCCTTTTTAGTTTGCTAACTCTCATTTTTGCAAAATTATCCTTTCTTTATATTCAGTCTGTCTACTCATAATGGATGTTATTTGGATTCTAGCTTATTAGTGTTTGTAGTTGTTAGTTTCGCAACTGCAAAGCTTTTAGTGTTGTGGATCTAAATATTCTTGCTTTAAATATTCTTACTCTATTGTTAGTTTCGCAACTGCAAGACCCCAAATTTTTTTTTTATGTGACCCCAAACCTATCATTCACTTGACAATGGTGGAAATCTAAAACTACACTTTTTTTTTTCTAATACGAAAGAAAAGAAAATTTTATTGAAAATTAAGAGTTTGAAACTAAAAATGGGAAACCACAATGGGAGCCTCCGGCTAGAAAAGTGACGAAAGTAAATTTTGATACTGCCTTTACTCATGTTGACCTTCCTACTAGCATTGGGTACATATCCCCTGATTTTATAGTGGATTTCCTTGGAGCAGGTTCACCCCAACAGGTAGCAAAGACACCAACCATTGTCGAGATTAACTGCCCTCTCCATACCACATGGGATCGATCACATGTGATTGACAGCATCAACGGGAGTAGATATTGGATGGGAATGCATTAACTTATCTAAAGAAGCTTATAAATTTTTTTACGTGCTTCACCTGAAACACAAAAAGACAACATTGCTAATGATGGGTACCATTTTGCTTGGGGGTGCACCAAAATACATATAGAACAAAATATCCAATATCTTTGGGTTGGTACACACCCAATCAATATGGTACCCCATTAACAACCTTGCAAAAAGAGGACATCAAACTCGATCACAAATCATCTTGAAAAGTAGACACGCATTAAGTGTTTTCTGCCCTTCCATCTTAATTATGTTTATGTAAGAAAAATGGTTAGTAGAATAGAAAAAGCATAACAAGTACCATAAATTCAAGTGTATGGTTTTAGTTAGAACTAAATGAAGATCTTTTTCCACAACATTTTGTAATACTCTTTATTCTTTTGTAAATAAATATTTTTATTTAGTTATTATGATGTGTGGCATCCGGCATGGTTTGAGTTCAGATTTTTTGATTGACCACATATTAAATTCTTACATTAAATCCTCCTTGAATCGCTACAAGTTGTTAGTAATTGCACTACTAATCGGCACATCAAACGCTTTCCCTTTTGTTTTTGCCCACTATTAGGATTGTGTAGGATTGCAGATAGAAAGTCCTATTTTTTGTTTTTGTTGTTATCCTTTCAAATAGGTTACTCACCTAATCAGAAAATAAATTTGGACAATCGAACTATATTACAAATGATTTGATAAGTATATGAACTACAAAAGAATATTTATGTAAAATCATATTACAAGAGATTTGATCAGATGAATGACATGACAGAAGGGCATCTTTGGGAGACTCGATTCACGATTCCCTAAGCATGGAAAGAAGTGGACCTTTTTGCGCCGAGGAAATTGGAAAGCATCGGGAATGAAAGAAATGCCTAGAAGAGGCGGCCGTGATGAAGACCGGGTACCAGCTACGATGACTTTTTAGTATCATACTCACTCAATGAAAACAAACCACAAATTCTTTGGGAAAAATTTGGACTGGATATGTGTGATGATCTCGCATACAAGCTTATAACACGGTATGGAATAAAAAATCCAAAGAACGAAAAAATTCTGGATTACGGGTTGTATCTTCTGGAGAAATTACTAAAAGAGGCGTGAAAAGAATTGAAAAGGGACTTCAGCTCAATTCCACGACCGACGGGTAACTGGAGCAAGGGAAATTGAGCAAGGGAAGTATAAGATGAAATTTGAGAGCGAATAAACATCATCTTGGGATGGAGAATTGGGTGAAAAGAGCGAAAATTAAGTGTTCGACTAGGTGGTAGTTGAAAAAAATCTTCCGTATGGAAACTACATTGAAAAAAGCTAAAATATTATGTTTAATGGTTGTTTTTTTTAGTGATTATGATCATATCATTCAACTTCATGGATACATCTTGAATTCCTTGCATGCAAAATACAAATTAACACACAACCATTTCTCTCCGTGATTATTTTTAAAATCGCCTTCTCTTACTAAGATGGACGAATTTGTTACAAAATTCAGATTTTATTTAAGATGCATAAGTGGAAGCCCGTGAAAGGAAAATACAAATTAACACAATGATAATCTTTTGTGAGTGGGGTTTGTTTGATATTCCATTCATTAACTTATTTTTACAATCTTACGGAAAATCCAATGATAAATTTGTGGTGTCTATTATTAAGTTATAAGTTATAATCTTGATTCTTGAACCAAATACATGGAGCGAGTATGTTGAAGCACCGTAGAAACATTGAATTTAAAGTCACACTCCATAAGAGCAATAACAACCCCGTGCCGTCACGACACGGGTCATATCCTAGTGAACTAATAAAAGCGTTAATATTTTTACAATAATTAGTGAACTAATCCGCACTGCAAATCAATCATTCCTCGCCGAAACCTTAGGTTCCTTAACTAAAATCGAGAACTGGAACCAGTTGGTGTGGGTAATGAAAGAAACAAGAACACAAAGGGGATATAAAAAAGAAGAAGAGAGAATTTCATGTATGAGAACATCATATCACAACACGAGAAAAGTTCATGGTCACGAATGCATAAACCCCCCGAAGTAGTGACTACTTCACCCTCTGTGCAAAAAAAAAAGAACTAGGCACTGATTGTGCCAAGGACTGTCCTGGCTCATGGTGGGTTGTGTTTAGGTAGACAAGTCGGCATAATTTTTTTTGCCACACTTGTATGAGGCGATTCTTCAGGAGATAATCTCTAGCCCTACCCGGAACTTGTTCCTGGACAAAAAGGCTTTTGATTTTGGCTTTGGTTTTTTGGAACGCCGGGTGCAGCGTGCATCTTTGCTAGTCAACCGTGTGATTGAAATTTGACGATGTTTGCAAACTTGCGGCCCATTGTGATGCACTAACGGACCTTTTGAACAGGCCGCGTTTGCCTAATCCACTTAGATTACACTTCCCTTCTGGTCTTCTACAGTCCTTCTACACTCGGGGTCAGGTTCTTATGCGCTGCGCTAACCGGTTTATCGTGGTCCAATTAAGAAGCTGAAGAAAGAAATAAATTATCGTTCACTGAAGTTCCGTTTTTTCTTTGAAAAATTTAATTTTCCAGTCTGGTTTTTCGTTCCTTTGGACATATTTTTTTTCTTTCTTTTCTTCCCTAGTCTTGCCCCAAAAACAACGAAGAAGAAGAAGAAGAAATGAGTGGGCACGATTCTAAGTACTTCTCCACTACAAAGAAAGGAGAAATCCCTGAACTTAAAGATGAACTTAATTCTCAGTATAAGGTATTCCTTTATATTTATTTTTATTTGATTTTACCTTCAATTTGCACAGTTTTAATCTCAGATCTGTTTCGTTTTTACGGATCTTTACATTTCTATTCGTCCAATTAAGGTTTAATATGACCAGATCTGTATTGATCTTTTTCCCTCTCGATTTCCTGTTTGTATTCATAGATTAGAAAATGGGAGATCTAATTCTGTGTATTATCACTTTCAGCTGAAATGGGTGGAAGATTTTCTGTATCTGTTTGTGAAACAAATGATCTTAGCTCATTAACTTAACCTAATTGTTTGATTAGGAATTTAGGAAATTTTCAAGCAGATCAATTTGGTAGATTTGTGTTTCTGCTATTAATTATAGGGAATTGCATATGAATTGGTCTATGATTAACATGGTAGGAGGATATGTTATGTAACTGAGGAATTTGGAGGAATGTAAGCTTAGTTTGATGGTAAAAGCATATTATCATTGTAATTTAGGTACAAGGGGACACATTGAGCTGTTTGAACTGTAAACCAGAAATTCATGAAGAAACGTAGTAGGCAAAGCATTGAGGAGATTTTAAAAAATGTGGGATATTTTTAGTGGGTTCAATCATAAAGGAATCATTGTAGGTTGTGGTGATTCGTTTTTGAAATATGCATGACTTCATAAGTATAACATTACCTCTTGATACTGTATTAATTAATGAATTACATTACGTATGACTGATGGGCTAATGTGGATAACCTCTTTTGAGATGTCATTGCTATACTTCTGGTTCTGTTGGTTGTCTCGAATATGCTCCTTTTTTCCGTTCTTGTAATAATTCCTTTCACCTTTTAATGATCAACCATAAGAATTATTGAGCACCGATATTCTCTTCTTCCAGAAGCATCATAGGTATGTGTTGTACATTTTTACTTGATATGAAGCCTTCTCTGTTTAATGTGTCTTTCAGGATAAGAAAAAGGATGCAGTTAAGAAGGTTATTGCTGCAATGACCGTTGGGAAGGATGTTTCCTCGCTATTCACAGATGTGGTGAACTGCATGCAAACCGAGAATTTGGAGCTGAAGAAGCTTGTTTATTTATATCTTATTAATTATGCAAAAAGCCAGCCGGACCTTGCAATTCTTGCTGTAAATACATTCGTGAAGGTATAAATTCATTAGGCCAATTACCTTCCCTCTGAGATTGATCTTTGTGGGCAATTGGTCGGCTGCAACTTTAATCTCTTCATTTAGACCCAATATGCTTGTGCAAGCTTCTTACAGCTGGATTTATTCATGCAGATGATTTTGTTTTGACCTGTTAAAATACCTCAAAAAAACTGGTTTGGGTGTTCAATTGTGAACCTATGTACTATTTTTTGGGACTGTCATTGGGCTAAGGTTCACTTCTGGTAGTTAGTAATTTAGATACGCTTAGGTGGACAGCTATTCCCGCATTCGAATCTAAGGGTTGTCAAGGGTCATTAGAGTGAAGTTGTAAGATAAACTCCTCATGGAGATTTTTGGATTCTAGTAATCGTAATAGAACAGCTCGTAGTATACTATTGGGGAGGTTATACCACCTTTTTAATGCAACTATTGATGATTCAAGACTGTAGCTAAAGATCAAATGGTCATAATGTGTAACTTGTAAATAATATGATTTCAAACAATTTCTGTTGTTTATATTTGCTATGAAACATTTCTGGTTATACTTTCAGGATTCACAAGATCCAAATCCTTTGATCCGGGCATTAGCTGTACGAACAATGGGATGTATCCGTGTTGATAAAATCACAGAATATCTCTGCGATCCTCTTCAGAGGTGTCTCAAGGTTGATCAATCTGAACAGTAACATTCCTTACTCATTTGAGGGACTTTGGAACTTCATGTAGCTTATATAATCTTCTTTCATTTCTGTTAATTTTCCATTACCAGTTCAGAAGTTCCTCTGTTTCATCAATATTGTCTATCTTATGGATTTGAGATGTGAATTTATGATTTTTCTCTTACAGGATGATGATCCCTATGTTCGCAAGACAGCCTCTATTTGTGTTGCTAAATTATATGATATTAATGCGGAGCTAGTGGAAGATAGAGGATTCTTGGATACTCTGAAGGATTTGATATCTGATAACAATCCGATGGTTGTAGCAAATGCTGTTGCAGCTCTTGCAGAGATTCAGGAGAATAGTAGTAAACCAATCTTCGAAATCACTAGTCATACACTATCCAAGCTCTTGACTGCTCTGAATGAATGTACTGAGTAAGTTCTCATGTAAAAGCTTAATTGGAACTCTAAAATTTCATCTATAGTTTTCTTTCTTCACGGGCTTGTGCATATTTATCATGTCAAGTGCCACACCATTCCTTTCTGTTTGTTTCATATCTAAAAGTAGCACTTCTGGGTACAACTCTTAGAGTAATATGTATTGTACAAACCTTTCAGTTTTGAATTGCCAACATTTTAACCTTACACACAAGGCACAACTTATTGGGGGTACTTGCATGATATCAAATTGGGGGGGGGGGGGGGGGGGGGGGGGGGTATATCAAATAAGAGCTGTTTTTTGGTTGATTGGGCTTGATTAGCCTGTACCTTTTTGAAAGGCAGCTATATTGCAAGCTTGTCAAAGAAAAGCCACCAGATCTTGCTAACGAAGTCACCTTTTATATTGTGCAGATGGGGTCAAGTTTTTATTCTGGATGCCCTTTCCAAATATAAAGCAGCTGATGCTCGTGAAGCTGAAAACATAGTTGAACGAGTTACTCCACGACTGCAGCATGCGAACTGTGCCGTAGTGCTATCAGCTGTTAAGGTTACATACTGTCCTCTTTATATATCTCAGTAGTATTTGTGATTTCCCAGACGATATCGTTGCAATATCATTTTTTTCCACTTTACTTCACACTGTGCGTTAAATTATGTCATGAATTGTCTGCAGATGATCCTTCAACAAATGGAGCTCATCACCAGTACTGATGTTGTTCGAAATCTTTGCAAGAAAATGGCCCCTCCTCTTGTAACTCTTCTTTCTGCTGAACCTGAGATACAGTATGTTGCATTACGGAACATTAACCTTATAGTCCAAAGGCGACCCACAATCCTTGCTCACGAAATCAAGGTGACTTTGAAGAGCAGTAAAATCCCCTATGTTCCCAAGTTTGAATACGGCTATAATGTGTACTGATACTATCTTTTCTAGGTTTTCTTCTGCAAATACAATGATCCAATTTATGTGAAGATGGAAAAATTAGAGATCATGATTAAGCTTGCATCCGACCGGAATATAGACCAGGTAATGCATTTTTTTTATAACCGTAGTTTCTAATTGAAAAAGCCGTTGTGCTACTATTGTTTGTGATATCCCTTGGTGTCTATACTTTCGCCAGGTCCTGTTGGAATTCAAGGAATATGCCACCGAAGTTGATGTAGATTTTGTCAGAAAAGCTGTCCGTGCTATTGGTCGCTGTGCCATCAAGTTAGAAAGAGCAGCTGAACGTTGTATAAGTGTTTTGCTTGAGCTTATAAAGATAAAAGTAAACTATGTCGTCCAGGAGGCTATTATTGTCATCAAGGATATCTTTAGGCGATATCCTAACACGTAAGTTACTGTAACACATAAAGTTTATGTAATTAATGGTTCACATTTCAAATGCTAATTGTAGTCCTATTTCCCTGTAGCTATGAATCCATCATCGCAACACTTTGTGAGAGCTTAGACACCTTAGACGAACCGGAAGCGAAGGTACTCACATTCCTTAGATAACATACAATGTCCAGAGTTGAGGTCTCTTTATCTAAAACTAGTTTTTATTTATATGTTTGTAAATTTATTTTCCCAGGCATCCATGATTTGGATAATTGGTGAATACGCTGAACGAATTGACAATGCTGATGAGCTCCTTGAAAGCTTCTTGGAGAGTTTCCCGGAAGAGCCAGCTTTGGTTCAGTTGCAATTGCTTACAGCCACTGTTAAATTGTTTCTGAAGAAGCCAACAGAAGGCCCACAACAAATGATTCAGGTCTGTTGCTTCGATTCTTGATCAAGTGTTAAATGTGTATCCTTGTTATTGATTCTCCCGCAATTCCTTACTATCTAAAATTTTCCTTCTACTTATGAGTTTTCTTTTCTTCAACTGTACCATTGCAGGTAGTCCTGAATAATGCTACTGTGGAGACGGACAATCCAGATCTGCGTGATCGGGCCTACATATATTGGCGTCTTCTTTCAACAGATCCTGAGGTAGGTTCAATGTATATAGACACTTGTTAGCTGGATGAGTTTAAACTCTGACAACAATCTTTAGATAGATCCTCCAAAATAAGCCTTTTTCAAAAGCCGATCGTCATAATTGAACATCTAATGCTATAATCTAATAGATGGCTCGTTTTAACTATTCATTCATTCATGGAAAACTACTTATATTGCAGGCAGCGAAAGATGTGGTCCTAGCTGAGAAACCTGTGATAAGCGATGATTCAAACCAACTTGATTCTTCACTTCTCGATGAACTTCTTGCAAACATTGCAACTCTTTCATCTGTCTATCATAAGCCCCCAGAAGCCTTTGTAACCCGCGTTAAAGCTGCAGCTCAAAGACCAGACGATGATGAATATCCTGATGGCGCAGAGACAGGGTTTTCTGAATCATCTGTCAATGAAGGCATGACTTCACCTTCCGCTAGTTCAAGTAGTGGTTCGTATGCTGCTACAAGGCAAGCAGCACCAGCCCCGGTACCAGCACCTGCTCCAGTGCCTGATTTACTTGGTGACCTCATGGGCCTGGATAATGCTCTTGTCCCTACTGACCAGCCGACATCACCTCGTGGGTGAGTAAATTTTGGATTTGCCAGTGAATCGACCGTTTAAATGCTCAGCATGAGTATTAATAATACTGAAACCATGTCTACGCAGGCCTCCATTACCTGTTGTGCTTCCAGCAGCAACTGGTCAAGGCTTACAAATCAGTGCCCAAGTTACGAGGCAAGATGGACAAGTGTTTTACAGCATGTCTTTTGAGAACAATACACAGGTCCCTCTTGACGGATTCATGATTCAATTCAACAAAAATACATTTGGTCTTGCAGCTGCCGGCCAATTACAGGTTTTTACTTTCATCTTCTATTTGTTTTTTGTTTTTCTCCGATTTATGTAAAAGCTGATCTTGAGCTTGAATATGTTTTTTAACTAGGTTCCCCAACTACAACCTGGCACAACCGCGTCGGTCCTTCTGCCTATGGTTTTACTCCAGAATCTGTCCCCTGGTCCCCCTACCTCGCTGTTGCAAGTTGCAGTGAAAAACAGTCAGCAGCCTGTATGGTACTTCAATGACAAAGTTTCGTTGTTGGTGTTGTTCTCAGAAGATGGCAGAATGGAGCGTGCAAACTTTCTGGAGGTAAGTCGTAAATTTTTGTTTACCTTGATGTGAAAATCTATTTCAAAATTTAGGAGGAAATAACTTCTTTATACTATTTCGTTTTGTTGTTTCTAATTCCTTTAGCTGTCCTCTTATTCCCTTTGCAGACATGGAAGTCCCTTCCTGATTCAAATGAGGTTACAAAAGACCTTCCGGGCATTGTGGTGAACAGTGTAGAGGCAACTCTTGACAAATTGGCTGCGTCCAATATGTTTTTCATTGCAAAGAGAAGGCATGCAAACCAGGAAGTGTTGTATCTGTCTGCCAAGATTCCACGAGGGATCCCATTCCTTATTGAACTTACAGCTGTCATCGGGATCCCTGGCGTTAAATGTGCAATTAAGACACCAAGCCCTGAAATGGCCCCTCTCTTCTTTGAAGCATTGGAAATTCTACTCAAGGGTTGATTCTTGTAGTCTGTACTTTTGTAAGTTTGTAAAATACATGATGGGGATTCTCAAGATTTTGGTTTTTTCAGGTCTCTTTCTTAGTTTTCTGTATGCATCTCCTCATTCGTTTTTTGGTGTTGGGATTTATAGAGTTTCTGCAATGTTCTGTGTGCCAATTCTTGCTATGATGGGTTTCATGTTATAAAATTTCACTTTGCAAAGCCTAGTTAAAACTTCTCTTTTTGGTGTAGAAATCTTGGTGTATGGCACACAGAAATCTTGAGACTGACATGTTTCCATTTTGTTGAGACTGACATACTAAACTGTATAAATGCCATCTGGTCTTTAGGTAACAATGAACCATAATAAGTAAGCTGAATATAAAGGGGCAGGATGCCCACCTAATTTTCCATTTTTGTCTTTAGGATTTGTCTGTTCTACATAACTACGACCTCTTAGAATTATTTGACCATCACCATCAACTTCTAAAATATGATTGAATTATTTTGGAAGGCTATTAACCTATTTTTTTCCATTCTTATTCAAGAAAAAAACTGTTCCTCTTCATCTTTCTTCTCTTCCTCTCCAGAGTAACTTCAATTCAACTTCAATTCACTTCATCGCTTTCGATTAATTGGCGATTCGAAAACTCAACATTGTCGGATTGAAGATGAGGAAGAAGCAAACTGATTCTAGTGATGGGAATCAGCATCTCAATCAACCACCAGACCAAAATCTTCATCCTCAACAACCGATTCAAGCAACTGAAGAATCAGAATTTCAAACTCCCCAACAACAACCCATGGTGTATGTTAGGTAATAATCGAACAAACCCATCTTTGTTTACTCGTTTTTGTACTTCAAATAGGTTAGTTTGAATGAAATCGAAGTAAAATTAGGTTTCAGTTACCTTTCTGCTGGTGTTACGTCTGGGTTCGGGTTTAATTTCTAAACGTAAAATTTGATTATGAAGAACTTACATCTGGGTTCGAGTTGAATTCAACCGTAAAATAGGATTTGCATGTAGTCTTACGTCTAGGTTTTGTTTGAATCAAACCGTAAAATGTAGTCTTACGTCTAAGTTTAGTTTTAATCAAACCATAAAATGTAGTCTTACGTCTAGGTTAGTTTACTGAATTTTCCTTTTTTAAACCTAGCCGTAATTATCAGGGTTACGGTTTGTTTTTCTATAGGATCAACCTAGACGTAATTCTTCCTGTATGTTTGAAGAAATTTCATATTTTAGTTTACGTCTAGGTTTGTGCACTACATTTTCCATACGTAATTGTCTACGGTTTGGTTCTCTATAGGGCAAACCTAGACCTAATGTTTACTGTATCTTTCTAAAAACTTCAAGTTTGATTACGTCTAGGTTGGATGACTGAAATTTCCAATCGTAATTGTTTACGGCTAGGTTCGATTCTGTTTTTCTCTTGGATAACCTAGGCGTAATTTATCCTGAATTTTTTTTTTTTTTATAGATTGGCTTGTGTTACTAATCCATTAATATTGATTGTATAAGTGGAATTTCTTGTAATTTGCAGGAATCCTGATTGAATTCCCAGCCGTAAGATCTTTATTTCCAACCGTAGGAACAAAACTTAAAACAAAGGAACCATTACGGTTGGAAAGTAAATAATCGATCCCAGCCGTAATTCTAGTTACAGTTTGGAATTATGAAAAAACCCAACCGTAAAAGAGCAATAAATACCCATGCAAAAATTATTTACGGTTGGGTTTGGCATGACATATTCCCAATCGTAAAACCTCTTTTGTCCTTTATTGAAAACCAGTTACGGCTTGATTTCATCCAAACCTAACCATAACACGAGCAGTAAGTGGAATAATCCGAACTTTTTTGCGTACTTTAGCCAATTTTGTGCGAAATTGAACTCATGGGAGATAGTTTAGAGGCATACCTGTTGATTTTCAACCATTGGTTCTTCACTTTGTCGATTTATTTCTTCAATTAGTTGAGATTCATTATCACTTTGTGCTAAACCCTCTCTACCATCTTCATCCATCTCTTGGTCTCCAACATGAGGGATGTAAAACTTGTTTTCTCTATCATACAAAGATTCACCCACCTCGAATTGGTAACTTGTTTCATTCATTTTGGTTGAGTGAATCAAAATCTAGGGTTTGAAAGAAATCTCCATTTTTTTTCTTTTCTTCTCTCTAGTTTTTCTTCCCACAAAAACTTCGTCCCAGAATTCATCAAGTATATAACAAAATTCATTAATTTAATTATTATCTAATTAAATTAAATTAAAATTAACTAAATAAGGGTTGTTTAGTCATTACAAAATTATTTGAGATAAAGGATTTTTGAAATTACTTATGGGTGATCCGTTTTTGTCCTATTAGGTGAGCCCCTCTAATAGAATGTGACGCCCCAATAATAGCTTTCTTATTTTGTATCTGCTCATAGTTATCAATGACGTTACAATTCTATTCGAGTGGTAGGTACACAGAAATAACAAGGTAACAACTATGTAACCCGAACCCCGTTGTATTTTGGTAACCCCTGTAGGGTGTATCCGCGTTGAGAAATAGTCGGTAGTCTTTAACAAGATGAACGAGTGATCATGTAAGGCACCAACGGAACCATCTCTCCTCCGATTTTGCTCTGCAAATCGGTTTCTAAAATCAGTCCTTTTTCTCTCTTTGTTCCTGCCTTATGTTTACAGAAGAGATTCATTGGTATACCATTGTTCTTGATCTGCTCGTTTCTAGCTACATTATCATCAGTTTATTGTGTTATCTAATCAAGTTCATAATCAGAAAAGAACACCAAAGCACCTTCATTCACACCAAAACCAAAGACTATCCTTACCAGGGAACTACTTCTGCCAATAACAAAAACTCGAGCTACTTCTGTACTGCAAGTGCTAACATTCTCAGACACAACAATACCTTGTTCTTCACCAGTACGATTCAAGAAGTTAAAACACAAAGAACACTACATTACCAACAGTTTATCTACACAACCATTACTGAAATTGAAAAACAACAATCACTCCACACATATCTAAGTACCGCTACAGTTATAAACTACCCCTTTACCACTACAAGTACCAATTCTGTTCAAAACACCCAGAAAGTTCAAAATCCAAACCACATTAACAAAATATCCAACAAGAACCAGAGAAAGACCAAGAGCAAGAAACTGTCCATCACCTCCAATCATAGCTTCAAGAAGTTGGGTAGTCAAGGGAATCACCAGAGGAGTCTTTTCACAAAAAACTTGCTAACTATTTTCAAGATTTTCAAACACCCAAAAAAATTAGCTCCTCTTGGTGACTTTGTGGCATCCACCACACGTCTTTCTACCCTTCCTCCGTTCAACGTTCACTATCTTCACTGCTTGATGGGGATGGAGATGTACCACTGGAATCTGAATCCTCATCTGAGTAAGGAACTCTGGCACTCACGCTTAACGGAATCTGCTCTCCTTCGTTCATGGTTCGAGAGTACTTCTTGGGACTGGCTATCTCCTTCTCAAATCGACCCCTTAGATGATCATCGTCATATACAAGTTGCTCCACCACCATGTTTTCACTGCTATCCCCATAATCAGAATCCATATCACTGGTCTCCATTCCCTCCCCACCTTCTTCATCTGCATCAAACCCCCTGGAGGAATCAGTTTCTTCATCAGTTCCACTCCCATATTGTGGTCCTTTGGTCTTCTGTTCAGCCTTCTCCTCTTGCTTTTCCTCCCACTCACCATCCTTCCTTTCTCCTCTTTTCAAGTATTGAGGTACCCATTCTGCATACATCCTCTCCTTCCGACGTTCATCTCTTTGCCTGCGAACCTCTGCTTCTATTTGTCTCTGTCGAATTTCTTTATGACGATCTAACTCGGTCTGTGCATCATTCCTTAATTGCTTCAATTCTTCAATACTCAAATTGCACAACAGTGTTGCTAGCCTCTGGTATTGATCTGAAAAAGAAGGGGGATTGGAATTACCGGAAGCCATCTATCAATCTATATCTATATCTTCCCTTTTCCAGTAAAAAAACTGATGAGTTTCTTAATCATGTTCTAAACCCACCCTTTAAAGGCATAAATTTTTTCATTAACTGTCATTTATGGCGGTTGGTTTATCGTCAAATTGCTTCGTTCTCTTCGCCCATGCAACCTCATGCGTGTAAATTTTACCCAAGCATTCATAATTATCCTATGCCGCGTAGAAGCCTAGAGTCTGTTCCAAATCCTTCTTTTCATAATCACATCAAACCTCACTTTTTTCAACACCTATTAGCAATTATCACGGACATGCCTCACCAGGGCGTGTTAAAGAGGAGGTTCGGTAGGTTACCAGCTTTTGAATATAATCTTTGGGGACTAATTTACACTTTATGTTGTATGCAGATTGGGATACAACAACATCAGTTGGGAGGCACCATTGCAATTAGGAGTATGCCGTCCAGGAATGAGTCTAGTTCACCCACCAAAAAGGCCCGCCAATTTCTTATCCAAATACCATCACCTACCCACTCTCACACAAATGTTCACCTCCATCAAATTGCTACCATTATTACTCTTGGAAGATTATATCATCAGCTTTACGTCACTATAAGTAAAGACAAGTGCAATAAATCTTCAACAAACCAATATAAAAGTACACATTCCCTCCTTTTATCGTACCAATATCCCACCCTGTGGAGCTTCTCCCATCTTAGCACTCACGTGAACACTTCATACAAAAAACAAATAAGTAAGTCTCATATTGAGTTGGATGTCTCATACGTTAAACCTCTATCCCAAAGTACTCTTTTCAGTCTCAACCCTGTTACCTTACACCAAAGCCTCCTTAAAACCTTCCTTGACTTTGATCATCAGTATTCCCTTTCTATTTTTAAGGTTCACACATACAAGCCAATAATCCTTACTCTCTCTTCCATATGGTACTCTGTTGGCATCAATACCTATCAGTTTAATAATTAAACAAATTCTTTTCTCTTAACCATTCTTTTTATAATACATACTGAGAATCCCAAAATTACCATCACCCTTGAGATATATGTTCTCATACCCCTCACTATGAGAAAACCTTATTCTTCTGCTGAATCTAATACTCTTAACCTTGAGATCCAATCTCTCTCTACCCAAATTTCAGATACACTCAATCTTCCTGCTACCCTTACTAAACCTGTTTTTATAGACAAAAGAGTCATTCTAGCTGATGATGATACTAATTGGAAATGGTGTATGGCTTCCTACATCTGCTGTGAAACCCTCATCCCAACCTCTTCTATCAGATATTATATCTGCAACAATTGGCCCTTGGCTCAAAATCCTACTGTCTTTACCTTTAATGGTCAAAGAAATAAGGTTCTCATCCGTTTTCTCTCTGAAGAGGACTTCAACAGAATTAATTCACAAAAACCCTGGTTCATCTGTGGTTACCTCTCTGTCCTAAAGGTGGTACCAAAGGATGGTTGGCACCCAAACCATCAACTTGTCTTCAAAGAAGAGATTATGTGAGAACTGATTGAAGCTCAGAATCCTTTTGGTAAACATCCACACAAGAAAAGTATCAAAGTCTGCATCAAAATTCCATTACATAAAGCTTTACCAACTGGTATACCTCTCTTTACTAGTGGTAGAAATGAACCAATTCCTAATTGAATGTAGACACATCATTGTCCCAAGATATTTCTGTACCTCGTGTCGAGTTCTTGATCACAAGGATCAGAATTGTCCTGCTTGGAAACTCAAACAGAAGAAGCTCAAAGAGTTAGACTCAAGCCATAACAGCTATAATTTACCAAGCGTTTCAAAGCTTATGATGACTTCACCGGGAAAAGAGAAATGTACTTCCTCTTCTGGTACAGCTGATACAAATACACAGTTGTTTGAGGATATCCAAGATACTCCAATGAGTTCCTCTCTGCAGGATAAGTCTTCAGGCAAGTCTGTTGCTATTGATAATGGTATACAAGACCCTACTAAGTTTTTTCTATCCAACTCTTTCCAGATGGGCCCCTTTGTTAATAAATCTCCATCTCTGAAGATCTTAGATGTTGGTCCTGTACAACAACATTCTACTCATATGGATAGAGGGTTACCAGTAATTGGTAAACAAAACATGTTCCAGACTAATTATGTTACTATTACTGGGTCCGTTTCAAATCCGAGTGGGCCGATTCAGACTACTACTTCTTCAAGGAGATTCAAAACAGCCACAACTTCAAATGTCAGTCCCATTGTTACTAGAGGAGTTGCTTTCTATGCTGAAAAAGATGCCATTACTAATCTTAAAAGGAAGATTAATCCAAGAGCTGATTTAAGGAAACGTACCAGAGCTACAACTGCGGTTGATTCTTTAAGTATCATCTCTAAAGAACAAGCCACAAATGAACCTGATTATGCTCAATTCTGTTCCCCCATCACCAAATTGGATGATCTACCCGATATTGATCTATCCAACTGTTCTCTTAAAACCCAAGCTATGTTTAATTCTATGGGTAACTTCACCGTTCCTGCTAGTCATTCCCCTAAAAGCAATGATGTCTGCAATAATTCCTCTCTCAATGCTGTTGATCCCAATCTGGTCTCTCTTCAAAATTCTACTCAAAATGGTGATACTGCCACTTCTCATCTTGGAAGTGATCTTGGCTCTCCATCCCAGGTACACCCCATTCCAAGCAACCCTATTTTGGATATTCCTAATCTCCACCTAAATCAATTCCCTGTCAATAATATAAATCTTATAGCTTGGAACATCAGAGGCCTAGGAAAAAAATCTGCTAACAAAGAACTTGGCATGCTATGTAGAAATGTGAACCCTGATATTATCTTTCTTTCTGAAACGAAAATGGGGAAAGATTTGGCTGCAAGGAAACTAAAAAACATGGGTTTCCCATGCACTTTCAATGTTCCTAGTATTGGTAGAAGTGGTGGCTTGGTTTTGGCCCGGAAAAAGGAAATTCATTTTTCTATTATATCCTCTAGTTTGAGGGGCATCCATGTGACTACTACTGATATCATCCACTCCAAAACTTGTCATATCCATTTTGTGTATGGTGAACCTAAAAGTGCTCTTAGAGCCTCCTTTTGGGAGCAATTCACACAACAAATCATAGCCCATGTTAGTGAACCAGTCTTTGTCATTGGTGATTTTAATACTCTTCTAGGTTGTGAGGATAAAAATGGTGGTTTAGAAATAAATGATTCTGACTGTGAATTTCTAAAAAACTTTTGCTTGCTTCATAATTTGCATGACCCTGGTTTCTCTGGTCCTAGGTTTACTTTGTCTAATATGCAACAGGGTCCTGACTTGATTCTTGAGAGATTAGATAGATGTCTCTTAAATCAATTGGCTGATGATCTTTGCCCTAAGCTTTGTGTTAATAACCTTCCTAGAGACTCTTCTGACCACTGTCCCATGCATGTTGGCTTCAATTATGAAGAAATTTGTATGCCTAGACATTTCCACTTTATGGCTATGTGGATAGAGGATCCCACTTGCAGAGATGTTATTGCTAATTCTTGGTCTGTTAATGTTATAGGCTCCCCATCCTATAAGCTCAAAGCTAAACTACAAAATAATAAAAAGGGCCTTAGAAACTGGAACAAATCTTCCTTTGGTAATATTCAATCTGATATATCTACCACCAGGAAGGATTTGTTAAATCTTCAAACTTCCAATCCTACTGATGCTATTACCTCTGCTAGACTTACCTCTAAACTTGAGTTTCTGTATTCTCTTGAGGAACTTTACTGGAAAGATAAGTCTAGAGAAGTTTGGCTGGTGGAAGGAGACAGAAACACTCCCCATTTCCATAAAGTTACCATTTTCAGAAGGAAGAGAAATGCCATTAGCTGGATCAAAGATTATAACAATGTTACTCTAACTGATAGAGATAGCATTGGAAAATCTTTCCTTGATTACTTTAACAGTATTTATTCCTCTCAA
Organism: Papaver bracteatum; assembly: GCA_023529315.1. Taxonomy (NCBI): domain Eukaryota; kingdom Viridiplantae; phylum Streptophyta; class Magnoliopsida; order Ranunculales; family Papaveraceae; genus Papaver; species Papaver bracteatum. The sequence continues at coordinate 1,565,222 of JAJJWX010001985.1, forward strand.
CCCCAATTTTTTCAGGATGAGATCTTAAGGGATCTCCCAGTAAAATTATCTGTTGGTGACAATGATCTGCTTAATATTCCCCTAACTGCAGAGGAGATAAAAAATGCGGTTTTTCAAATGGGAGGTAAGAAAGCTCCTGGGCCTGATGGCTTCACTGGTCTTTTTTACCAAAAACATTGGGATATTGTGGGTGATGCTGTAGTTGACATGACTCAAACTTGCTTTAGGACTGGTCAGATAGCTAAAGTTTTCAATCATACTAATATGGCCCTCATCCCCAAAGTCCCATTAGCTGAATTAGTTAACCAGTATAGACCCATAGGTCTATGTAATTTTATTTACAAAATCCTTTCCAAAACCCTGGCTAACAGACTAAAACCTTTTATGGATAAAGTTATCTCCCAAAACCAAAGTGCCTTCATTCCTAAGAGGAGTATTTCTGATAATATTCTTCTATCAAATGAGGCCATATATTCTGTAAACCATAATGATAAAGTGGAGGGTACTGCTGCCATAAAACTTGATATGTCCAAAGCTTATGATAAATTGGAATGGTCTTTTTTAGAAAAAGTCCTGAGGAAAATGGGTTTAGCTGAAAATTGGATAAAACTCATAAATCAGTGTGTGTCTACTGTCTCTTATTCTGTTTTGCTTAATGGCAGCCCAACCGGTTTTTTCAAACCTGAGAGTGGACTTAGACAAGGAGATCCATTATCCCCTTACCTATACATTCTCTGTGCTGAGGCTCTCTCTTCTGATATAGATAGCCTCCAGAGAAATGGCTCTCTTCATGGTATAAAAATCTGTAAAAATTCCCCTGAGATGACCCATTTTCTTTTTGCTGATGACTCCCTCCTTTTTTCAACTACCACTGTTGAAAATTTTAGTGTTATAAAAAATTATCTTCAAAAATACTGTCTTGCTTCTGTACAAGAAATAAACTTTGAGAAGTCTGGTATTCTTTTCAGTAGGAAGGTACCTGAGCATAGGAAATCTATGCTAGCCAATATTTTGGATATCCAAAACAGAGACTTGGGAGATAAATACCTGGGGTACTCCAACTGTTTTTCAGTCTTCTAAAATTCAAACTCACATGAGTATTATATAGGCGGTGGATGCTAGGATTACTGTCTAGTTACATAAACTTCTTTCTCAGGCTGCCAGAACTACCCTGGTCAAACACATTGGTTAGGCTATTCCTCTTTACCAAATGGGTGATTTTCTCATACCCAAACATCTTTGCAGATTGATGGATGCTCACCTATGAAAGTTTTGGTGGGGAGAATCCTTGGATCCCAAGGATAGGAAACTTCATCTTTTGGGGTGGGATTCTCTTTGCGCTTCTAAATCTGAGGGTGGCTTGGGCTTTAGAAAAGCTGAGTTAAACAACTTGGCTATGTTAGCTAGAAATGCTTGGAAACTTATTGAAAATCCTGATTGCATGTTAGCTAAAATTTTAAAAGTCAGATACTTTCCCAAAACTAATTTTTTGAATGCAAAATGTCCTCCCAAGTGTTCTTGGACCTGGAAATGCCTTCATGCTATTAAAGAGTTAATAAAACCTTTTGTCTCTTGGATTGTGGGAGATGGTAAATTTATTAACCCTTAGTGTGATAAATGGATTCCTTCTTTAGGGTCGGCTTCCACTAACCCTGATACCCCTCTTAATCCTAGTTTGACTGTTGATTACTTCATTGATAATCCCTCTAGAACTTGGATTGTTTCTAGACTTGCTACTCACTTTGATGATGCTTCTGTTAAGAAGATTATCTCTATTCCATTAAGCCAGCTTTGCACTCCTGAAAGGAGGGCTTGGGACCTCTCGAAGAATGGGAAATTTTCTTCAAAATCTGCTTACTTGGGACTCAGAGGTTCATACCCCTCTCCCTGTAAATCTCTTTAGTTACATATCTGGAAAATAAGAGTTCCTTACAGAATTCAACTTTTCCTGTGGAAGTCTGCTAAGAATGCCCTTCCAGCTAGAACTGTTCTCCATACCAGAATGCCTATGAAATCTGTTGCTTGTACCAGGTGCAATGAACCCCTGGAAACCATTATGCATGCTTTGGTGCTTTGCCCCTTCGCCTCTAAGGTTTGGTTTCTTTCTAAGTTTTGCATAAATACTGCTTTCTTCTCTCAAAAGTCTTTTCAACAATGGCTTTCTTTTTGGTTGCTCGATTGTTATTCCAAACTGACTGATGACGACCAGCAGCTTTTTGTTGCTATTCTGTGGTCTATTTGGACCAGTAGAAATAATTTGGTCTTCCAAAACTTGTCTGAAAATCATAAATCTGTCCTACAAAGAGCTAAAGCCATGCTTATGACTAGGAAAACTACCTTTGTAGCTCCTTATTCTACCAATATCAGTTTTAACCATAAGTGGATGCCCCCAGTGATTGGATAGACTAAATGTAATACTGATGGTGCTTACGATGATATTTATGGAGACAATGGTGCAGGTTTTGTGATGAGAGATCATTGTAGCAAAGCCTCTATCTGCGCTGCCTTGGTGTTTGAGGTTTTTTCTGCGGAGGAAGCCGAAGCTAGAGAAATTTGGGGTGGCCTCAAGAAAGCTGTGGAGCTGAAGCTTACTCATCTCATTATTGAAAGTGACGCTAAACTTTTGATGGATCAATTCTCTTCAGGCTGTTTTGAGGGTGATTCTAGAACTGATGCAATCTTCAAAGACATTAAGTTGTTTACCTCATCTTTAATTTCTTGTATCTTTACCTTTCAACCTAGAATTTGTAATTCAGTTGCTCATGAGTTAGCCAATTGGGCAAAACTGAGGAAACTTTCTATGTCTTGGTCCATGCCCCCTGCTTGGCTATCTCCAGCGGTTGAGGAGGATCGTTAGCCTGCGTTTCAGGCCTTTGATTATAAAAAAGAAAAGAAAAAAAAGAACGAGTGATCATGTATAGAAAAGACAGAGGGAGCCCCATTCCATAAAGTTTCAAGTAGAAATGAAGACATTAAGTTGTGGGATCCTTTCACGATAATATCAAAAACAACTCTTTTCCACTCTAGGTCGTTTAATAGGGTCATTGAGTAACAATTCATAGAAACCTCTTATCCAATATATATGTTAATACCTAATATGCCCTTATTAAATTAGTACTAATTCGGATAATTAAATAATATTTAATCAAGTTAATCCTGAAATTAACTATGATTAATGCATAATCAACACTTGTAATTTTTTTTTTTTTTTTTGAAAGTCTCGATCCAGATTCGGTTGGTGTTAGTGAATTTGTAAACCGATTCTGGGTTGGGTTTATTCCGCATGAAGATGTAGACCCAGAATCGGAGTTTAATAAATACACACATAAACCGATTTCAATAATCGGTGTTTATATATATCCATATAATCCGATTAAAGCTTACTTTCAGAAACAAAATATTCATTACATAGTTTAGGAAATTAGCACAGTACATATATAGGATTCAGTATGGAAATTCTAGAATTTGACACATCAAATGCAAGTCAATGAACCTCCGAGCACGTCGGTACAACGTCGTATATTCTTTGTGGTGAATGAACTTAGTTTCCCCATTATGGATTCTCTATAGCCCGTTGAAACATTCCAGCTGAAATTCAATGAATTCTTAAATGTTAGTATGTGAACTTTTGACATAGGTATAAAAATGATCGCATTACTCACTTTTTCCCTAAGAGTAACTCGTGGATGATAGTGGTCCCCTTTCTTCTTCTTTGGACCATCTTTCTTCTTACCATCTGTCTTACCTTGTTCTTGAGCGTCTCCTCCTTGGACTTGTTGTTGAACTTCTCCTATTTGGACTTGTTCTTGCACTTGATCTTGAACTTCTCCTATCTCTTCATCACTTTCATCCTCACCTTCTTCATCGATCTCCTTTCCACCACTCTTTTCCTCATCACTTTGTTCTTCGACAAGTTCTCTATCACCACCTTCTTGTTCAGTAGGTGTATCGGAATCATATTATTCATGTGTTGGTTGCTCCGCTTGAGGTGGTGGGTCATTGATGCTGATCCCTTTGGCTTTACTCCCGTGGCCCTTCGGTGGGAAGCATTCAAATTTTGACCGTCTTTTCGACGAGGTCCCAAAGGCTTAGGAGAAGCAAGGTCATGTTTCCTCTTATATTTCTTTTCGGCTTGCTTTTGTTGGTTTCCCTTGTTTGGCCTATAGAATACGGAGTTAAGCAACAAACAACAATGTAATCAAATGCATTTTTTTTAAGTCAAGGTACACAATCGGTTTACTCTATATACATATATAAAATCCGATTCTTAACATAACAAATAACAAATCGGTTATTTCAAGTGCTCATGTAATCCGATTGTAACAATAAAACCAACAATCAGATTTTTTTAGTGCTAATGTAACCCGATTCTAGTAATCGGGTTTCTCGATATACATATAAAGTCCGATTATTGACTAAAGCTTATAAGAATTTTAAGGCTACACAATTGGTTTTTGTGAACACATATGTAATTCGACTCTAACGAAAAAAAGTTACAGAAACAACGGCTATCCCTACCATAACTGAATCGGGCCATTTAGACACTAACATTTTACGATTCCTATTCACATGCAGAGCAATCGGTTTATGTGATCAATAACATAAAGCGTTTCTAAACTGAATCGATATACTTTTACACTAACATAATCCGATTCTGTAAAACCCGGAAAATTTTGATTTCAAAATTTTCGATTTTTAAGTGATTGCATGTTACTAAAACCTAGTTTAGAGGATTGGGTTCATAGAAAAGTACCTGATTCGACCCATTTCCTCCTCTTGTGTGATACGAGAGGCTTCGGCTTCCTCAAGCACTTCCTTCGTTTTCTTTCGAATCACTTCAACGATTCCGGGATTCTTATCACTAGGAAAATTCCTGTTAGTAGGATGCTTCATTCTCGATTGTTTCGACATTTTATAGAAGAAAGAAAACGATTAAACGTTTTGGATCGTTGATAATCCACGATTTTTGGTTTCAAAAAAAAAAAAAAAAGGGAGAGTAGAAGGGATGAAGAATCGGTTTATGAGATAGAAATGAAAACTGATTTTAGTTTTAGGTTTATTATTAAGAGTTGATGGGGGCAATTTAGTAATATTAATATTTTTTAAAGGGCAATTTTGGTAGTTTCAATAAATTTGAACACCCCTTATCATTGTGTATTAGGTGGATGAAGTAATCTGTATGCCCCAATTAAGTGGCATAGTTCCCAATTTAGGGAGGTTACCGAGTACCAAATCATCACTTTCACCTTAGTACTTGTTTATAATCGATGTTAACCCAAAGTAAGCCCCACTGTCGTCGACGGATGTATTGCATTGTCTATTTCGAAAAAAACCAAATAAAATGACGAAGCTCCTTTAGAAATAATTCTGAAAAATTAATAGAAAAATAAATAAGATAAGGTGGAGTTGTTTGGAATTAGAGCTAGTTTCTTCTTATCGGTTGCAAATGATAGAAAAACACATTATCTGCTCAAGTGAAGTGGACGGAACCGACGTGCAGAGCCTTGTCACAAAAGGAAACGAATTTTTTTTCAAACTCCGAACTGAGTCGATTATAAACGATAGAAAACACACTATTTGTTGACGTACGGAATGCACGAAGAAAAGAACCCATGCAAAGGTTCTGCGCCTTGTCATAAAAGAAAAATGAAAATATACCAAACCCCACTGGAGTCAATTTTATATGGGACAGTGGACAATTCAAGCAAAAAAAAAATATCTGAGCCAGCATTTCCAATCAAAATATCTTCACAAAGACCATATTCCTTAATGCATTGCATTAATTAATACTAGTAATACCACATGTGCGATGCATATGTTTGAATTAGATTTTTTTAACAACATCAAATTTGATAATAATGAAGAAAAAAAAAATTAAAATAAAAATTTAATATTCTTGTTTGTACTCCTTATGTAGATAATTCAAAGAGCTTTCCAAATATATTAATTTTACAAAAATCCGATATGTATTTTTAAAGATATCTAAGTTTTAATTTTTTTAATTTTTTTGATCTATTTTTAAAACAATGTTATTTCTGTAAATATACAAACATTGATTAAAGACTTATTTAATAGGGATATTGTTGTCATGTGAAAAGTCTTCAACAAACAATAAACTCTTTTATTTATAATAAGATAAGATTATTTGAGGGTCAATTTAGACATTCCGACGTGATACACCAAAACCACCCAAAAAAAAGGGTCTTTTCTTCTAAGATATAAACAAAGATATAAACAAAGAATGGTAGCTAAAGATGGGAATATTTCAAAACAAAGCGTGCATTAACACCAAACTCTTTACTTCTACTATTATTAACACTCTGAAATCTGAATTTGTAATCTTGATTAACAAAATAATAATCAAACCAAGAGCTTATTTATGATGGTCTTCACATAAGATATTGAATGAATCTCTTCATATACATATTTATGAACCTACTAGTAACATTTTAATCAAATCTCCCAACACACTTAACCGAATAAATTGAAAAACTAATCACCTAATAAGTTTTACCATTACCATTACCATTCTCATTGGGTTCTTCAAATCCTCCATTAGTAGTAGTAGTACTATTTTTGAAAGACATTTTCTGTTTCTGCAACTCAGTTGGTACTTTAACATCTGTTGCTAATCCCATACATTCAAGAGACTTCACAACATACCATGGGAAATCAAGCTGCCACCATTCGAGACCTAACCGAGCTGAGTTTTGGAAAGCATGGTGATTGTTATGCCAGTTTTCTCCATAACCTATCAACCCCAATACCCAATTGTTCTTTGATAAATCCTTTGTGTTCCATGGTCTACTTCCCCATGTATGACATACTGAATTCACCATGAACGTACTGTGGTGCCCCAGTGTAATCCTCACTCCCTGATCATCATCAATAATCAAATGAAATAATCAACTATCTCAGTAAATTACTAAATCTACTAAAAACTTTGCAAAGAAAAAAATAATCAGAGAAACTTACCATGCCCCATAAAACATAAGGCCAACCTCCGAGCATGTACATGATAACTCCCAATCCAATCAGGTGAAGAAGATAGGTTTTCTGAATAAACCTATAGAATGGTTGCTTATATAAATCCATTACATTACTGGTTGGATCTCCACACTACACCAAAAACAGAAAGAAATAAATTACTCACAGATTTCAATTTTTATACGAAAAACAATCTCAAAAGAGATAAAAATCGAACCTTTTCGCATACATAGCTGTAATAGAAAACCCAATTAATATGACTAAACCAAAATCCTTCATTAGGAGTATGTGGGTCTCGATCGGAATCTGTATATTGATGGTGGTATCGATGAACACTTGCCCAGAACATTGGATCACCCTGATCATCAAAAACAAAAACAATCAGAAACAAAACAAATCAATAAAACCCAAACAAGAAATTACAAAAAGGGTTTTAATATATAATCTGACCTGAGCAGCATGAAGTCCACAGTAAGCAAAGAAGTACTCAAGCCATTGAGGAAGTTTAAAACTTCTATGAGTAAGATTTCTATGATAAGAAAGACTAATACCAAGATGTAAAGTAATAACATATAAAACCACCGAAACCCAGAATGCATCCCAAGTGAAATAAAAAGGTGCAAAACAAACTGCTGTATGTTCCAATATTTTCAACCCAACTGTTAATGCATCTCTAAACTCCCATTGTCTTTTCAAAAACCCCAACTCTTTGTTTCTCCTTTCAGCTTGTGTAACAACATCATCATCATCATCTGTCTTTTTTGAATTCGTATATGTATCAGTCGTACCCATTTTTTTTTATGATGTGATTTCCCTCTTAATTCAGATTTGTAGTACTACGGAGATAATTTGTGAACTGAACTGAACAGAAGAAAACAGAATAGAAGATATAGGAGTTTATGAAAGATAGATATAGATATTAGATAGTGATAAAACAGAACAGAAAGCGAGGATAAAGTCAAATTTTGATAAAATATACTCCTATATTCCTCCTGCCTTTCTAGCACAATCTAAGCCGTTGACGGAAAATGAGATAGGCTTGAATCGAGATGAAATCGGACGTTATGCCTTTAAGTCTCTGACGTGTTAATGATAGCTTCCACTGGTTTTGGTTGGAGTGCCCCGCACCTTAGAGCTAGCACTATGCGAGGGATTTTCCTTCCCTGTCCAAAATCTCAAAAATGCAACCACTATGGTCTTCCATATCCTTATACGAGTAGGGATACACACCACTATCCCTACATGGGTGAACAGATCTGTTCAGCTATATAGGGAAGGGAAATCACACGAGTACTCAGTACACGTAATTTTTTGCACTTTATGCGTACTCAGTACGCGTAGCTTTTTGCAAGGATACTGAGCACCCGTATTTAGTTTTTATAATTTTACCCTAAAACTTTTCTTTTTCACTTTTGTTTTTTACTAAAACTCTATTTTTACCTATTAAATCTTATTTTTACCTATTATATATCTTTTTTTACTCTAATATAAATTTTTTACCGAAACAAATATATTTTTATTGAAAAAAATAAAATAAAATAAAATAGGGTACTGAGTACCCATTTGATACTATTTATACGGGTACTCAGTACGCGTGTTGTGTAGGGAAAGAAAAGAGAAGGGATGAGGATAATCATAGTGAGAATGACTTCCTTCTGCTATCCCTTCCCTACGTATGAGGAATAGGGAAGAGACGAGGCCAACCATAATGCTAGCCCTTAGGTCGATATGTTGATCCACTTGCAGCATTGTTTCTTTAAAGGGAAATATATGTGAATGATACTTATATTTTGCACGTGGGACCAAGTGACAATGAGAGAACTGAATGATGATTTTTTCGAAACCAGAATCGAATGATAATCACCTTTGGGGTTATCTTTTTCTGTCGATGGCGTCGCTGGACCTTTTTTTTTTTTTCTTGGTGGTGATTACACCACCAATAACAAATCTACAACTCAAAAGCTTTTATGAGTATCACGTGGAGTCTCACTGTGAGACCAAAGGTAGTTACAATGGCAATCAGCAAATATTTTTTTTCTTCTTTTTGTTGTGCCGTGTGATGAACAAAACGTGTTTTCTAGGATGGAAAATTAGAGAAAATGAACAGATTTAGTTTTTCAGAGCCACTAATATTTCTTAATATTATACTAATATTTTGTAGGATAAAATATAATATTTAGGAGAAATAAAATAGGATAAGTGAGATAAATAAGATAAAAAAAGTAGTAAAATAATCAGAAATTGTACTTGGCGTTTTTGGTACAACCGCGGGCATGTGAGGAAGAGCCACATGCGTTTTTGGTACAGCCGCGAGTTTTTGGTACTACCGCCCGATGTTCCGTCACACGCGCATCTCTTCTTCCAACTCACTCAACAAACAAAAAAATTTGTTGGTTTGTTTATCCGTTTTTGATGTTTATTGAGTCCATAGTGGGAGCAAAATGAACAAACTTCAAGTTTGTCCATTCTATAGGAACTGCCCTAAGAGCGGTTCCTGTGGAACTCAACAAAAAGAAAATTTGCAAAGCCAGGTGGATGGACAAAGGTGGATTTGCTATCATGGGGATAAGTAGTGGGCGGTTGGTGAAGAAGTGCGTGGTTGAGCCAAATTTGTGGCGTGGGCAGAAGATCCGCTAACGGGCAAACGAGATCTACGAGGGAGCGCAGAAGATCCGCGGGCGGTTGGTGATGACCCGCCAACGGGTATATTGCCAAGGCTGCTATTTCCAAATTCTTTCATTTTCACTCACACATCTCCACTTTCTTCTTCCTAATTTTTCTATACAAAATACTCTACTTGTTATTCACTTACTATAAAATGATGGGAAGAACTTCTCGTAAATACCCATCCAGAAAATCACGCTCGGATAGTGTGCTTCAGCAAGCTAAGTTTGTAACACCACATATTTTCTACAAATAGCTAAATTTTCTTCTCGAGTATACTGAGCTCGCCAAACTAACAAGGGTCGAGATATCTTTCTACAAATTATGGTGAGTGAAGAGAAATAAATTGGTGTGAATTAAGAGTTGAATGAGTTGAATTTATAGGGAAAAGAATTAGAGTTGTTGGATGATGAAAATCAAATGTTGTCGTTGGCAGGAGAGACGCGCAGATTACGCTAAGCCGCCCATTGATTTACTTGAACCGCGCGGATAGAGGAAGGCCGCTAGCGGCTGATGATAGTCCGCACAATATAAGAATAAACGCGTGACTCCTTAAGGATGATGCGTGTCGTATGCGTCAAAAATAAATTACACTTTTTTACTACTCAAAATATAAATATAGCAAGGGCAAGAAAGGATCGATCCCACTGAGAGGACTAGGTTGTCTCGTTGTTTCGGTTTCCTATAAGTAACACCGGGGGTTTTCTGATTTTTATGCAAATAATAAAAGCAAAACAATAAAAAGTAAACACGCAGATCAAGGATGTGAGAATATTGGTTGCATATTTCATCTTCAATTGTAAGCAAGTGTTGAATATATGAATAGAATTCGTATTTAATCTCGCTATCATCAAAAGCCCTAGAATACCTTATTGCAATAATACTCCGTAAATTTCCTAAGTCATCAACACACACATTAGAGCTGCGTATGTGAATTCTACCTAAAGAATAACTCAACGCCTTGCGCTAATCAAGTTCAATTCCTAGGAGCATTAAGTTTCAGAAATAGGCTAATCAATGCAACTATCATACATTGCGCATGACAATTCGAACAAAGGTCAACTTCTACATATGATTACAAGGATGTATCACTACAAACTATAATAATATCATGCTACTCGTATTCAAGGTTATCGCTCGATGAAAACCCTAAAATAGCTATAGATATGGATGTATGTTCAATCAATTCTAGACTCAACTAAACAAACATTCAATCATATTGCAATACATCAATCATGCAATTATTAAAATCAGTAGAAATCAAACGATAATATTGAGAGAAAACTAATTCATAAAATCCATAACTTGTTTTCAAAATCCAACTACATCTTTAACCAATAGCAAAATCAAGTACTTGTGTTTTTGGAAATCATCATAGAAAGTAAAGAAGAACTATCATGTGAAACCCTAGAACACAAAAGTAGCAGCAGCTCTCCCTAATGGAGATATATCTAGGTTTAGAGAAAAAGTTCTATTTATATGCCTCTCCCAAAAGGATACTCAAAAGTAGGTCAAGTCTTCTCAAAACCCGTCTCAAATTCGTCCACCAAGCCCATGAGTGAAAAATATGTCTCTGGAATTTTTGGGTCAAAAACTGGTCGCCGGATTGCTGATGTCATCGCCGGAATCCGGTCATCGGGAAAATATCTCAGGCCACTTAGTCATCGGAAACTATCACCAGTAAAATATGCACTTCCTGCAACTCTTCTCTCCTTCTCTATGTTCCCAAACTTCACAAAATCATCTAGGCCAATTCCTTGTTCTTGCGGAAACGTACCCAAAAGCGTGACGCGTAGCTCATATCTCCAGCCGCAAACTCTTGCATCCGACTCGAACCCCCTTCATGATTGAATGAAACATTATGATTCACACTCCAAGCTACAAAATCTAGCATCTCGGCCTATTACTACCGGTGCACCAATTCCGCTCCGTTTTTGCGCAATTTCTGCAGCATGTACTCACACCAACTTCTGCCATTTCAGCTTCATGGATTCTCTGATTCTGTATCTCTATCCCCATCTTCGAGTCACCAGTATCCAAATCCATCATGTTCATTAGCAGCTCAACTAACCTACAACTCCCATACTTGTCTATAACTTCATTCTTCCACTCACCACTGTCTCATCTTCCCAGTTTCAAATCATCTCACCATTCCCTGAGTTCATCCCTGGCTCAACACAGCAACTAGTGTGCATTTCTCCAGTGCCACTACAAAGACCAGCTACCAACTGCGTCATCTAAGTTCAGTTACCACGATCGAGTTATTCTCTAGCCATCTGTCATCAGTCACTGGCAGCAACCCAAACTCCATTCGCTGTCAATGTCCTCAATAACAACATCTCCATCTTTCTCCTTAACTCGTTGCCACTTCCAGCATCTTCCAGCCATCTGACTCTCCACAGTCCTGTCGTTCATTGCCTCCATAACCAACTGCAAGCCAACACAACTCCACCTGCTAACTCATCTTCCCAAACCTGCCAGCACATCATCTATGCAATGCTACCTGCAATTCTCTCTCAGCTTACCTTTCCATCACTCCTAGACAACCTTGCATCAGGCCTATGCAATTCTTAACCTGCAGTCTCACCAGCTAACAGTTCCAACACAATCACAAGCTCCATCTATGTTAACTACCAACTCCACTCCATCGCAGTTCACTTGTTTCTAGTTCACTGCAACAGTTGCTTGCATATCCACCCATCGCTTCACTGTCTTCAACCCATGACCTGAAACTGCAACCTATCTGTACTTCCTGCCATTTCTAGCATCACCATCAATTGTAGCTTCTTTGTAACTGCAGCTTCGATCCACCAGAACTGCACCAACAATTCACCTGTAGCTGCAACCACTTCAGCTGCACCGGCGGTATCACCATCTACATCACTACAAACCCAGTTTTAATCCGTTTCCATCTTATACAACCACCAGCCCATGACAACTCCAGCTTCAGTTCAAGTCCACAATCCCTTTTGCACATCATCTCAGTTCCATAACTTCAATTTCATTCTCTGAGTACAAACCAACATTTCATAAACACTCCATTTGAATTCACCATATCAGCCTGAGTTCTCAAGCCATAAGCTGCTCAAACCATTACTAGCTACCTCCACACAACACTACAAAACACTACCATCTCTTCCCATTGCAGCATCACCATTCGAAGCTCAGCTTCCAACTCAGACCAGCCACTGGGACTCAAACTGTGCTGGGAATGGCAGCAACCCAAATTCAGCTCTCTGTATATCCACCTCCTAGTTCACCTCAGGCTCCTACCAAACATACCTGTGTAAACCCACAACCATGGCTTCATTAACTCCTTACCTGACTCAACTACAGCTTGAAATGGGGAAGAAAAACTCTATCAGGCAATTACTCGAACATCTAATGTACACAATATGGTAATGTTGTCATCACAAACAAACATCTTCTATACTCTCCATTTTCCCAGCAAATCCAAATTTAAAGCAAACCCATTCATCCAAATTGTAATTCAGAGCTCAAAATAACACTTCAATCGCCTCTCCGTTATCTTCTCTTCATTCTCAAATAAACAGCCAACAGAAACACAGCATCTCAATCTGTTCTCTGCTTTAAAAATCATCAAACCCATTTAACAACAGCACCTACTGAACTTCCTTGATCTGCAATGCCAATTCACAGCAGCATCTCACCACCAGATTCAATCCAACCCCATCAACCAATTTCTCCTCTTGAATCAATCAAAATCATCTCCAAACCCTTCACTGGTTCTACAAAGCAAGACCTAGTTTCTCCAACAACATCCAACGATCTTCCCTGAATCTCCACCTTTACCAACACACCCAAAAGATTCAATAATTTCTTCTTCTAACCAGCCGCCATGACTAGCTCTCTGCTCTGAAATATGGATGGTAATGATGAAGAATGAAATTCGATCTGGTTTAGGGGCATGTAATGAACAATATTACTATAGGCGCCCAACAATTTGATAAGGTCCATGTAAGCAATCTTTGCCACTGTCAGTTCTGCAAAACCGACAGTTCAGCTGAGTTAACAAATTCAACAACTTTGATACGCTTCAAATACTCGCATACTCGCAGCTTCTCCATACGATGTCGGAATGATCTCATTCTTTCGCCACTGGTTTCGTCTTTTCTTTGTCTCTAGGATGATGAGAATAAATCCTAGTTCCACTTCCTTTTTGCTCAAATGACTCCATTGCACCTAATAAACTCAAAAGCAAACATAAGATACATAATTTACAAGAAAAGTAGCAAAGAAAGCATAAATACTAGATATAAAATTAGGTGTTTTAGACACCTATCAGATTCCCCCACACTTAGACTTTGCTAGTTCTCGAGCAAATCAACCAAAACAATTATAAAACACACATACAACTCCGTCTCGTCGAGGCTACGGTCACTTTTAGCATAAATAACAAGCCTTTAAACCCCTAGGTGTCCCTAGTGGACGAGTTTTAGTCTCGTGAAGGTTTACAAGAGGTCTACCTACAAAACCTATATTTCCAGCTCCATCAACCTGTGAAAAATCAATGAACGAATCCAAAATGACTATTGGAGGAGGTACCTTGATTCAAATTCAAATTCATATATATATATAAATAAAGCTCTAATTAGATAGTCGAACAAGACACAATACTCGGAATCTGACTAACCACAATCACAATGAAAAGATTAAGAAGATGGATATAGATGTAGTTGTTGGCGAATGTTCACAAGTGATCGATGTTTCCCATATCTGTATGAAGGACACTGCAAAGGTGAACCTATGCATCCTATTGGATTGAGCTACTGGTCTGAATTTTACATCAACTCACTGGTATATACAAGGGAACCAGGAGTGACTTTATTCAACCAATATAAAACTTTTTTTTTTTTTTTTTAGACAACATTATTAGATATTTTGGATCCAAGCGCATGCTTCTTGTCAGCAAGTACATGATAGTTTCCTTGGATCCTGCATTCCAAGCTTGTTTAGGCGACGGAGACAGGGACAACGTTTCACACATACTGCTATCCAAGTGTCTTTTTTTATTCCGGCTGGTCTAATTGGTCGGTCTTTTTTTTTTTTAGCAACTCAATCACTCTATTTCATCCTAGCAGTAATAACAATTCGATGTTTAGTGACCCACCAAATCACTTAGATAACAGTAGATAAATATGGAAAAATAAAAATAGAATGTGATATGGTGATATTCCGAGATATGGTAACAACTATCATATAATTTCTAACACTTGAATAATTCTGTCCCTTTTAGTTAATGGGTTCCTCAACTCCTCCAGCCAAGATGGTTCCATCCATTTAGATTGATAGTGTCATCCTAAAGGCACATGTTTCTAGGTTTCGGAGTGTATAAAGCAACTTTTTTCCTTTTCTATTTTTTTTCAACTTTTTTTTTTCGAACACAAGGGAAAAATAATAAGGCTAAAAACTCTATATGAGAACACTCCCCCACACTTAAACTTTACATTGTCCTCAATGTAAAATTTAGTCATTCAAAGTAAAGTTCAAGATGGGAAATTCATAACATGATATATATACACAAAGAAAATAAAATGCATGATAAAAACTCATTACTCCAACTCATAGATATTTCGGAACAATAGAGGATAAACACTAAACAAGCTATTTAGTTGGCATCTAATCTCAACTCAGCCAATATACACCTCACCGCCAAGAAAAAATTCCATCTACTTAGAAAGGCTAGTGTTTATTCTAAATTGTTCAAAAATCTCTAAAAGTTGGATTTTTGATATGCAAATATCAAAAATAAGAAAATAAAGATAAAAGACTTGAGAAATAAATAAAAAGATAAAGATAGATACACAAAACCGGTGGGTTTCCTCCCATTAGCGCTTGGTTTAAAGTCGTCAGCCAGACATGCAAGTTGAATTACCCATACACCAATAATCGTAAAAGTTGGGGATCCACCCATATCACCTGTGTTGCAAATATTAGCTTCACACAAATATTAGTACAAGAAAATAGAATTGAAGCTATCGCCCCATAGAAGTTTCCCACACACTTATTCTTTTCTACACTTGGAAGTGTATAAAGAACATAAAAATCAGGAACTTCTAAGGTTTCTTCTTTGCAAACATCCATAGTATGAGAATCAAAAGTTTTTAATGGTGGATATCGAGAAACAAAGTCATTTAACAATATTCTCGAAGCACATATATTCAAGCCAATAAGAAGTAAAGGAGAAGGATAAATAGGCAAAGGGTTAGACAAACCTTGCAACTCTTGTATTATAGTATCCTCTTCATCCTTAGAAACTTCAAGTGAATTACTTACCTCTTGCACATCGTGGTCCTCTATTGAAACTTGCAACAATTCTTCATTCGTTTCTGCCTTAACCAAAGTCTCGACATCAACATATTCGTTACAATCTTTTGCATGCTCAATTGGGTATTCCACAATATTGGTCAAATCGGTTTCATTATCAACATTCTCCTCTTCGTTACTAGGCACATGCTCTACTGCAGATCCAAATTTCACTATGAGGAACTTCTTTAGAACACTCAAAAATGCATCATCCTCAAACTCCACCCTTTGAATAGGCTCTTGATCATTATTAAGATCAATGCTTGAGTTATCTACATAAGTGCCATCATAGTCCTCTTCATGTTCATCTTGATCCCAAAAATATTCCATTGTACACTCCTCGTTGTTTCAAGCAATGTATCATAATCACCGTCACTTTCATAGTTAACATAAGGTTCTACGTCGCTGAATTTAGTGTTGCTCAACTCTAACTCATCCTTTAGAATAGGAAAATGATCATTATTAAGATCAAGAGTTGAGTTAGCTACACATTTATCAACACAAGTGCCCAAGGATTGTCCTTTTTCAACATTAGCATCAATCAAATATTCATCACAAACCACATGCACATTAGTATAATCATTGCTTCGAAAACAAAGTTCTTCTTCATACCTTTCTTTTTTGTATTGATCAATATCTCTTTGTAAGTTAGCAATACCTTCACGAAGTTCTTGGAGCTGCTCGTCTGTAGCCTCTTTATCTTTTTGAAACTCTTGCCGTACAAAGTTGGAAAAGTTGTCTAACAATTTAGAGACTTGTTGTTCACGAGCATAAGAATCCTCCAATCCTTGTGGTTGTTCGCACGCATACCCATCATAAGTTTGTTTAGGAAAACCATAAGGTTCTATGGAATATTGGTCATAACCAATGAATTGGTTTTGATTATACCCCTGGAATAGGTAGTTGTCGTATTGTTGCGGTTGTTGAAAACCGTATCCATTTTCATAGTATTATCTTTCCATTAAAAGAAATTACCTGAAATAAGATTCTCAAACCAAGGTTAAAAACCAGAAAAATAAGAAATATATAAAAAAAAAAAAAAACCAAAAGCAAGTGACAACCGCTGCCACCCCAACAACGGCGCCAAAATTTGATGCGTGTCGTATGCGTCAAAAATAAATTACACTTTATTACTACTAAAAATATAAATATAGCAAGGGCAAGAAAGGATTGATCCCACAGAGAGGACTAGTTTGTCTCATTGTTTCGGTTTCCTATAAGTAACACCGGGGGTTTTCTGATTTTTATGCAAATAATAAAAGCAAAACAATAAAAATTAACACGCAGATCAAGGATGTGAGAATATTGGTTGCAGATTTCATCTTCAATTGTAAGCAAGTGTTGAATATATGAATAGAATTCGTATTTAATCACGCTATCATCAAAAGCCCTAGAATACCTTATTTCAAGAATACTCCGTAAATTTCCTAAGTCATCAACACACATATTAGAGCTGCGTATGTGAATCTACCTAAAGAATAACTCAACGCCTTGCGCTAATCAAGTTCAATTCCTAGGAGCATTAAGTTTCAGAAATAGGCTAATCAATGCAACTATCATACATTGCGCATGACAATTCGAACAAAGGACAACTTCTACATATGATTACAAGGATGTATCACTACAAACTATAATCATATCATGCTACTCGTATTCAAGGTTATCGCTCGATGAAAACCCTAAAATAGCTATATATATGGATGTATGTTCAATCAATTCTAGACTCAACTAAACAAACATTCAATCATATTGCAATACATCAATCATGCAATTATTATAATCAGTAGAAATCAAACGATAATATTGAGAGAAAACTAATTCATAAAATCCATAACTTTTTTTCAAAATCCAACTACATCTTTAACCAATAGCAAAATCAAGTACTTGTGTTTTTGGAAATCATCATAGAAAGTAAAGAAGAACTATCATGTGAAACCCTAGAACACAAAAGTAGCAGCAGCTCTCCCTAATGGAGATATATCTAGGTTTAGAAAAAAGTTCTATTTATATGCCTCTCCCAAAAGGATACTCAAAAGTAGGTCAAGTCTTCTCAAAACCCGTCTCAAATTCGTCCACCAAGCCCATGAGTGAAAAATATGTCTCTGGAATTTTTGGGTCAAAAACTGGTCGCAGGAATCCGGACGTCATCGCCGGAATCCGGTCATCGGGAAAATGTCTCAGGCCACTTAGTCATCGGAAACTATCACCAGTAAAATATGCACTTCCTGCAACTCTTCTCTCCTTCTCTATGTTCATAAACTCACAATTCAGACCCAAACTTCACAAAATCATCTAGGCCAATTCCTTGTTCTTGCGGAAACGTACCCAAAAGCGTGACGCGTAGCTCATATCTCTAGCCGCAAACTCTTGCATCCGACTCGAACCCCCTTCATGATTGAATGAAACATTATGATTCACACTCCAAGCTACAAAATCTGGCATCTCGGCCTATTACTACCGGTGCACCAATTTCGCTCCGTTTTTGCGCAATTTCTGCAGCATGTACTCATACCACCAACTGCTGCCATTTCAGCTTCATGGATTCTCTGCTTCTGTATCTCTATCCCCATCTTCGATTCACCATTATCCAAATCCATCATGTTCAGTAGCAGCTCAACTAACCTACAGCTCCTATACTTGTCTATAACTTCATTCTTCCACTCACCACTATCTCATCTTCCCAGTTTCAAATCATCTCACCATTCCCTGAGTTCATCCCTGGCTCAACACAGCAACTAGTGTGCATTTCTCCAGTGCCACTACAAAGACCAGCTACCAACTGCGTCATCTAAGTTCAGTTACCACGATCGAGTTATTCTCTGGCCATCTGTCATCAGTCACTGGCAGCAACCCAAAATCCATTCGCTGTCAATGTCCTCAATAACAACATCTCCATCTTTCTCCTTAACTCGTTCCCACTTCCAGCATCTTCCAGCCATCTGACTCTCCACAGTCCTGTCGTTCATTGCCTCCATAACCAACTGCAAGCCAACACAACTCCACCTGCTAACTCATCTTCCCAAACCTGCCAGCACAGCATCTATGCAATGCTACCTGCAATTCTCTCTCATCTTACCTTGCCATCACTGCCAGACAACCTTGCATCAGGCCTATGCAATTCTTAACCTGCAGTCTCACCAGCTGACAGTTCCAACACAATCACAAGCTCCATCTCTGTTAACTACCAACTCCACTCCATCGCAGTTCACTTGTTTCTAGTTCACTGCAACAGTTGCTTGCATATCCACCCATCGCTTCACTGCCTTCAACCCATGACCTGCAACTGCAACCTATCTGTACTTACTGCCATTTCTAGCATCACCATCAATTGTAGCTTCTTTGTAACTGCAGCTTCGATCCACCAGAACTGCACCTACAATTCACCTGTAGCTGCAACCACTTTAGCTGCACCGGAGGTATCACCATCTGCATCACTACAAACCCAGTTTTAATCCGTTTACATCTTATACAACCACCAGCCCATGACAACTCCATCTTCAGTTCAAGTCCACAATCCCTTTTGCACATCATCTCAGTTCCATAACTTCAATTTCATTCTCTGAGTACAAACCAACATTTCATACACACTCCATTTGAATTCACCATATCAGCCTGAGTTCTCAAGCCATAAGTTGATCAAACCATTACTAGCTACCTCCACACATCACTACAAAATACTACCATCTCTTCCCATTGCAGCATCACCATTCGCAGCTCAGCTTCCAACTCAGACCAGCCACTGGGACTCAAACTGTGCTGGGAATGGCAGCAACCCAAATTCAGCTCTCTGTACATCCACCTCCTAGTTCACCTCAGGCTCCTAACAAACATCCCTGTGTAAACCCACAACCATGGCTTCATTAACTCCTTACCTGACTCAACTACAGCTTGAAATGGGGAAGAAAAACTATATCAGGCAATTACTCGAACATCTAGTGTACACAATATGGTAATGTTGTCATCACAAACAAACATCTTCTATACTCTCCATTTTCCCAGCAAATCCAAATTTAAAGCAAACCCATTCATCCAAATTGTAATTCAGAGCTCAAAATAACACTTCAATCGCCTCTCCGTTATCTTCTCTTCATTCTCAAATAAACATCCAACAGAAACACAACATCTCAATCTGTTCTCTGCTTCAAAAATCATCACACCCATTTAACAACAACATCTACTGAACTTCCTTGATCTGCAATGCCAATTCACAGCAGCATCTCACCACCAGATTCAATCCAAACCCCATCAACCAATTTCTCCTCCTGAAACAATCAAAATCATCTCCAAACCCTTCACTGGTTCTACAAAGCAAGACCTAGTTTCTCCAACAACATCCAACGATCTGCCCTGAATCTCTACCTTTACCAACACACCCAAAAGCTTCAATAATTTATTCTTCTAACCAGCTGCCATGACTAGCTCTCTGCTCTGAAATATGGATGGTAATGATGAAGAATGAAATTCGATCTGGTTTAGGGGCATGTAATGAACAATATTACTATAGGCGCCCAACAATTTGATAAGGGCCATGTAAGCAATCTTTCCCACTGTCAGTTCTGGAAAACCGACAGTTCAGCTGAGTTAACAAATTCAACAACTTTGATACGCTTCAAATACTCGCAGCTTCTCCATATGATGTCGGAATGATCTCATTCTTTCGCCACTGGTTTCGTATTTTATTTGTCTCTAGGATGATGAGAAGAAATCCTAGTTCCACTTCCTTTTTTCTCAAATGACTCCATTGCACCTAATAAACTCAAAAGAAAACATAAGATACATAATTTACAAGAAAAGTAGCAAAGAAAGCATAAATACTAGATATAAAATTATGTGTTTTAGATACCGAGGAGATGATGAACTCAGTGGAAGAATGACGACGATTACGGAGCTGACAGCAGGCGTAACCGAATATTGTTAAAGGCACCCTCTATGCAGATCGGGGCACCTTTCTTCCTTCTTCACGAGAACAGAAAATGGCGGGAAAACATAAATTCGAATTTCTATTTCTGCGTAAACTTCTGGCAGAGAATTTGACGTGATTTTTGGATATTCAATGGCTGAACTTGATTTATACCACCCTATTTCGATTACACAGGAATGGTAATATGCTTTGTTTCATCAAAAAAGGGCTAGATTGTCGGGTTGAGCTACACAGAGCACGTGATGATCATCGCAGCAATGATGATCGAGAAGAATGGCAGAGAAGATGCTCAGTTTGTCGGAGAACGCGAGGATAGATGGCATGCACATGGACCGAGCAGTATGGGAAGCTGTTGGAGCACGCGCTGTCTGTGGAGAAGGTGAAGCTGATCATGACAGGATGTTGGTGCTGCCAAGGGACGACGATGTTGGTTGCGGCTCGAGTAGTTTGCAGTAATGCCGAGGAGATGATGAACTCAGTGGAAGAATGACGACGGTTACGGAGCTGACAGCAGGCGTGGGAGGAGACACCCCGGACCTCTACACATCCCACATCCCACACCTCTTCTACTCTTCTTTCATTCTTAGTTTTAGTTTTATTTCTTCTTCTTTATTTTTGGTTAGTACTCTAATTATGAGTAGCTAAATTTCTATCTAGGATTAGGGAGGAAATCCTACTATGTGTGCTATAATGTTTTGATTATTTTCTATAATAATTCTCTTGGTCCTTATTCTTGATTCGTAACGGTAATAATTTTCTTCATGTGTCCTATGATGCTTGATAATTGATTTATATATTCTATGTTAGAGAATAGCATTTTATAGTGAAAAAAATTGTTAATTATTTGAGAAAAATAATTGTTTGAAAAGATTTATTTTCCGAGACGTATTATTTGTCCTAAATCGTCTTGAGTAATTTTGGGAGAATGTTATAGGGAATAGTTATGATCATTTAGTATGTGTAGTAGTGATGGAATCTTGACATCCTAGACTCTTTTAATTGAACACAAGAATCATTTTTAGCATTTCCATTATTTTATAAGTTTTATAAAAATCACCATCTTTTTGTCTAAAACTGAATCTTTTAAAAAGTCCGAGAATCAAACCCTATACTTACCACTTGTAAAATGCATCGTTTTTTTGGCGCCGTCGACGCGGACTTGCCTTTAGGTTAGGTTTTAGATTTTTATTTTCTTTTTAGTTAAATTTTAAATTTTAGTTTAGTATAGTTTAGTTTTTGTTTTATTTTATTTTCTTTGATTTTACTTGGTATTATTCTTGTTATTTTTCTTTATTGTGCAGGTAATATTCTATATTTATTGTGGAATTGCATACCAAAAGAGAATTCGGAATTCGAAGCGGAAAAATTTGCCAAAGCTTTTGGTGAATGTGTAAAAAGGCTTGGGAGTAAAGAGCAAAGCTAAAAGAGCAAAAGAAGAAAAGTTTTTTTTTTACATAAAAAAAAAAGAGTTTATTTTATTTTATTGATTGTATTAGGATTTCTATATTCTTGTAATTTTATATTTCTTTTGCATTATTTTTTTGGGACTTTGGACTTGGACATTCTTTTATTATTTTTTTAAAAACCCTACGGAAGGGTAATATTAAATATCAAACTGTTTGCAGAGAAGGACGGTGATTACAATATCACCTCGGCCCCTCGGGTTCGTGCATGACATAGGAGTCGTGGCCCGAGTCGACAACAACGGTTCATCCCACGTATGATACGGGAGGTAAGTTTGTCGAAACACTCGCGAATCTCCTGTTAGCGAGTTACTGTATTCCTTCGTTTCCATATATGTTGAGGACTTGAATACGGCTGTTTTATTTTCCTAGTAAAGGGCAAGGACTGGCCATACAAGATAAGGGTTCGGATTTCATCACCGTTCTCTTCTTGCCCGCCTTAGGAAAACGATACCTACGCGAACCTAAGCTTTAAAATTTGAAGTAGAACGAGACCTATAAGGTAACGAGCTTAGTAGGAAAGTCGTTCGAAAAATATTGGTTACTCTTTAGGCATACTCCGAAATTCATGATGGTTTCTGTAAATTGAATGCGTGACTGCGCCGCCTTGTAATACGGTGAGGCCTTGAGTATCAAAGCTCTAGCAGCTTCTCTCGCCTCTATTCAATATACTTTAACTCAGATTGATTCCAGAGGAGTTTACTCAGATTGTAACGAATTCCCTTTCGAAGGATTAGAAGCTGGTCTAGAAAACAATCTAAGTGGAGCCATCATGCTTTTTGTTTGCTAGAAATCAGCGGGTTCCTGTGGTGGAGTCAGCCTTTTTGTGATTGAATAGAACTTCCCTTCCTTGTTTGTGTTATTCTATTTTTATTTCTATCTTTCTTTGTTCAAAAAAAAAAAAAAAAAAAAAAAAAAAAATTACACACCAATTGCTTCACTAGTATTATTGTGTGTGTATGCG
This sequence comes from Papaver bracteatum, assembly GCA_023529315.1. Classification (NCBI taxonomy): domain Eukaryota; kingdom Viridiplantae; phylum Streptophyta; class Magnoliopsida; order Ranunculales; family Papaveraceae; genus Papaver; species Papaver bracteatum. Next base: position 1,588,548 of record JAJJWX010001985.1, read on the forward strand.
ACGTTGGAAACGGGTAGAACATCGACTTGTAGAAAACGACCTTTTTAATTTAAGTCCGACCCGTTACACGGATTTAGGTGGTAATTCTATTTTTACCTAAATGGTTAATGAAAATGATGAGGGTGAAGTTGTGCCAACCAAAACCCTTAGGGACCGTTTAAACCCGTCTAGGGTGATACGTGAACCTGGGGTTGTCTTACCGGCCACTACCGTGAAGTTTGATATTAAACCTGGGACATTTGGCATGCTACGTAAGTTTAAGGGAATAGAGAATGAGAACCCGTATACCCATATCCGTGACTTTGAGATGATTTGTGATACCATGAGTTATCTAAATGTCACCAAAGACGATGTTAGGTTACGTTTGTTTCCCTTTTCCCTAGAAGAAAGAGCCATTGAGTGGTATCATATCATTCCTTCCAAAACAATCACTACTTGGGATGGACTTGTAGAGGTTTTCGTTAAGAAATTCTACCCACACCATAAGACTGCTACTATTCGACAGTCTATCCAAACCTTTAAGCAGAAATTAGGTGAACACCTACACGGTTATATAGAAAGGTTTAATGAATTGTTATACCAATGCCCACATCATGGCTTTGATAAAGCCCACATGGCCCAAATTTTATATGAGGGCCTTGATAGTGAAACTAGAATGCAGGTAGAAACAATGAGTGGTGGAAAATTTACCCATCAAAACCCAGATGAATGTTTTGTGAGTTGGTTGAGTTAGCTGAAAAGACTCGTCAATGGGCTTCAATGAGGGAGCCCGAAATAACTAGGAACCCTATCCATAGGGTCAATAGAGTTGATAATGGGTCTGACATCCTTAGGCGTCTAGAGGCCTTAGAGATAAACCAAGGGTCCAACCAAACTATGAGCTGTAATAGTTAGCCCAGAACATATCCATGTACCAATTGTGGTGATCAAAGTCATATTGGATCTCAGTGTCCCCAGTTTTACCCAACTGAAACTACTCGTGACCAGGTTAGTGTCCTACATGGTGGTATGAACTCTAAATATGAGGTTCGACCCAAGTTTGACCCATACTCAAATACCTATAACCCTGGTTGGAGACATAACCCGAATTTCTCGTGGTCTAAAGGTAACCATCAAGGTGGCCCGTCGAGTAGCTCACCACCCAATTTTCCTAGGAACCAATCTCAAGTTCGAGGAACAAGAGCCCAGTTGATAAAAAGGTGTCATCCCTAGAGGAAAGTCTAAAACTCTTTATTGACCGTAGTGTGATAAACCATGCCGAGACTACCCAAAATGTCAACCATTTAGGTCAGAAGCTCGATGAATTTGTCCGACGAGTCAGCGTAACCAACAAAATAGTGACCGAGCTATTGCCAACCTAGAGACTCAAATAAGTCAACTTTCGAACCGGTTAAATGATAGAGAGAGTGGGACATTCCCTAGTCAAACAACTCCAAATCCGAAAGGATTTAACCAGGTTAATATGTCGGGTAGTTCTAAACATAATGAACATGTCAAAGCAGTTATCACCCTTAGGAGTGGTAAAACTCTAGAGAACTCGGTAGAACCACCTAAGGACAAGAGTCCAGCTGAAAAGGAGACAGAAGTTGACCAAACTTCGTCTAAAGACCTTAATAGGCCTGAGTGTGCTAAGAGTCCAAGTGAGAAAGATACCCCTGAGAGAGTGTACATACCACCTGCACCATTTCCTCAAAGACTAGCTAAGAAAAAACCTAGTACATATGTTGAAATCCTAGACATCTTTAAGCAAGTTAAGGTTAACCTGCCTTTGTTAGATGCAATTAAACATGTACCCGCTATGGCCAAGTTCTTAAAAGAGATGTGCACTGTCAAGAGAGAGGCGAGTGTCCATAAAAAAGCCTTTTTGACCCAACAAGTTAGTTCCATAATCTCACAAAAGTACCCAGTCAAATTTAAAGATCCTGGTTGTCCTACTGTCACATGTGTCATAGGTAACCAAACGATAGACAATGCTCTATTAGATCTTGGGGCTAGTGTGAATCTTTTACCTTTCTCGGTTTATGAACAACTTGGACTAGGGGAGATGAAGCCAACTAAGATAACACTACAGTTAGCCGATAGGTCAGTCAAAATCCCACGTGGACTTATTGAAGACGTTTTGGTTCAGGTAGAAAACTTTATTTATCCTGTTGACTTTGTGATTTTAGACACTCAACCCGTCTCTAGTCAAGATATCAATATCCCAATCATCCTAGGTCGTCCGTTTCTAGCCACTGCAAATGCAGTCATACATTGTCAAAATGGCCTAGTAGAATTTTCCTTTGGGAATCAGAAAATCTCAGTGAACGTCTTTAAGGCGTTACAAGCCCCACCAAATCCTGAACACTATGAGTCTATATACATGATTGACTCTCTAGTGGAGAATACCTTTACCACAAATAGTGTTAGCGATCCTTTAGAGGCGTGCTTGGCCCATTTTGGAGCTTACTATGATGAGGATAGTCATTTTGAAGAAGTTAATGCGTTGTTAGACTCTGCGCCAGTAATGGATTATGGAAAATGGCAGCGTACACCAGAACCTCTTCCGCCGACCATAGATAAACCCCTCCCATCATCAGTTAAGGCTCCCACCCTTGAATTAAAGCCACTACCAGATACACTGAAATATGTATTTATTGGTAATGAGAATACTCTTCCTGTCATAATTGCCTCTGACTTAGAGCCCGACCAGGAAAGTAGACTAGTTAGTGTTCTTCGTGAGCACAAGACGCAATAGGGTGGACTATAGCAGATTTGAAAGGAATTAGTCCTGCTGATTGTATGCACCACATCTACTTAGAAGAAGGTGCCAAAACCTCAAGAGAAATGCGAGAGACGTTTGAATCCTAATATGGAGGAAGTTGTTACTTGAGGTGATCAAGTTATTAGATGCGGGTATCATATGCCCCATATCGATAGTAAATGGGTCAGTACATTCGGGTTGTCCCAAAGAAGTCTTGGATTACGGTAGTTGCGAATGAGAATAATGAATTGATACCTACCCGTGTTACTACTGGGTGGAGAGTTTGTATAGATTACCGTAAGATGAACTAAGCAACTAGGAAAGACCACTTTCCTTTACCATTCATCGACCAGATGTTAGAAAGATTAGCGGGCCACAGCTATTATTGTTTCCTAGATGGTTATTCTGGTTATAACCAAATCCCTATAGCCCCGGAAGACCAAGAGAAAACAACCTTCACATGTCCATTTGGTACTTTTGCTTACAGGCGTATGCCTTTTGGGTTGTGTAATGCACCCGTAACATTCCAAAGTTGCATGCTAAGTATCTTTTCGGACATGGTTGAGCAATTTCTCGAGGTCTTTATGGACGATTTTTCAGTGTTTGGATCCTCTTTCGATGAATGTTTGCACCACCTTACACTAGTTCTAGAACGTTGTAAAGAAAAGAACTTAGTCCTTAATTGGGAAAAGTGTCATTTTATGGTTAAATCTGGAATAGTGTTAGGACATGTGGTGTCCTCTAAGGGAATAGAAGTTGATAAATCCAAGGTTGACCTAATTTCCAAATTAAGACAACCTAAGAATGTAACCGATGTTAGATCTTTCCTTGGACATCTTTGGATTTTACCGTCGTTTCATCAAAGACTTTAGCAAGATTGCTTTACCTCTATCGCACCTACTTGCTAAAGATACTGACTTTGTATTTGATGAAGCATGTGTTCAAGCTTTTGAGAAGCTTAAATTATTGTTGACTTCTGCCCCTATCATCCAACCACCCAATTGGAACCTCCCATTTGAAATCATGTGTGATGCGTCCGATTATGCGGTTGGTCTTTGTCCTTGGCCAACGACATGATAAAACACCTAGTGTGATTTATTATGCTAGTAGGACCCTAAACGATGCCCAGATGAACTACACAACCACTGAGAAAGAAATGTTAGCCATCGTTTTGGCTTTGGAGAAATTTAGATCATATCTCCTAGGGTCTAAGGTCATTGTCTATTCTGATCATGCCGCACTCAAGTATCTCCTTTCAAAGAAGGACTCTAAACCACAGCTGATTAGATGGGTATTTTTGTTCCAAGAATTTACTCTAGATATTCGTGATAAGAAAGGGTCTGAAAATGTTGTAGCTGACCATTTATCATGTATCCTTGATAAGACTAGAGATGATGAGATACCAATCCATGACACGTTCCCTGATGAACAACTATTTTCCATCTCTGAGTTACCCTGGTTTCTTTGACATTGTCAATTATTTGGTAACTGGTCAAATGCCCGACCATTGGTCTAAACAGGATAGAGCTAAATTCTTGTCGAGGTTAAATACTTTTTCTGGGATGATCCATACTTATTCAAGTCTTGCCACGATCAGATCATCCGTCGTTGTATTCACGACAACGACATATCCAGTTTCGACTTTTTGTCATTCTGGAGCTTGTGGGGGTCACTTTAGTTCTAAGAAAACAGCTGCTAAGGTTCTACAATCTGGTCTTTATTGGCCAACTCTGTTCAAGGACTCCCACCTATTTTGTCAAAGTTGTGAGAGATGTCAGAAGTTAGGGAAGTTGACCCGAAGAAATATGATGCCACTTAATCCTATACTGATAGTAGAAATATTTGATGTGTGGGGCATAGATTTTATGGGCCCGTTTGTCAATTCCTATGGAAACTTTTACATCTTATTAGTTGTTGATTATGTGTCTAAGTGGGTTGAAGCAATAGCTACCAAAACAAACGATCGCCATGTTGTGATCAAGTTTGTTAGAGAAAATATTTTCTCTCGATTTGGTATGCCTAGAGCAATCATTAGTGATGGAGGATCACATTTTTGTAACCGGTCTTTCGAGACGCTCATGAAGAAATACTCCATTACTCATAAGGTTTCTACACCTTACCACCCACAGACTTGTGGCCAAGTAGAAGTGTCTAATAGGAAGATCAAGCAAATTTTAGAGAAGACCGTAAACCCTACCCGAAAGGATTGGTCTTTGCGCTTAATAGAAGCATTATGGGCTTACCGAACCGCTTTTAAGACTCCACTTGGGATGTCTCCGTATAAACTTGTCTTCGGTAAAGCCTGCCATTTTCCTGTAGAATTAGAACACCGAGCTTATTGGGCCATTAAACGGCTAAACTTTGACCTACATGTTGCTGGTGATAACCGTAGACTTCAACTCAATGAGTTGGAAGAAATTCGTAATGATTCTTACCAAAATGCGAAAATTTACAAGGAGAAAACAAAAGTTTTTCACGACAAATCGATTCTTCGAAAGTCGTTTACACCAGGACAGAAAGTTCTCTTGTATAATTCTCGCCTTCACCTTTTTCCTGGTAAGATTAGATCTCGTTGGACTGGCCCATTCTATGTTAAGACCGTGTATCCGCACGGTGCTATTGAGGTGAGGAATCATGATCTTTGGAGAGACTTTTAAAGTCAACGGTCAGCGATTGAAACCATTCATCGAATTGACCAACCCGGATGTGGAAAATACAAATTTACAGGATCCCGTTTATCACGACTAATTTTCTGCAGATACAATAATGTCTGGCTGAAGACATTAAACTTAGCACTTCTTGGGAGGTAACCCATGCTCATACAACGAGGTAATATCTTTCCTTAACTCTTTTGATTCAAATAGTTTCTCTTTGTTCATGTTTTTAATTTTATCTTTAGAACATTGAGGACAATGTAGAGTTTAAGTGTGGGGGAGTGTTTTGACCTTTTGCATATAGAATTTTTAGCCTTTTTGATTAAAAATTTTCAAAAAAAAAAATATAAACAAAAAAAATATATAAACAAATTATTTGAATAAAACCTCCAACTTTTAGAGATTTTAGAGTCACTAGCATACTTCTAGGTATGTTTACATAGAGAATTCTGACCGACATAACTGAACTTGGAAGTATTAGAGAACTACGTTCGGATTTCTTACGAATTGGAGTGTTAAATAATGGATTTAATCATACCGGTGATGCAAATTAGGAGCAGAGAGAAATGCATTATTAGAGTTGCTGATCAATCATTAGTGGAGACTACCTTTTTCAAATCAACAGAGGCACCAGACCAGATTTCTTAGAAGCTGACTAAAGAGCTTTCTTTTGAGTGTGTGTCACCATACGTAAATTCCGGGTAGAATGGTGAGCTACCCAACTTCACACTATTTTCAGCACTATTTTTGATCTCTTGAGTTCTAATTTTGTCAATCATGAGGGTGTCGTCTATAGATGAAAACCTCCTTCTTGTAGTTTGATTTGCAGTTAGCACCATTCTCTCTCGCCAACAACAGGTCCATAGAAACACATCATCAGCAAAGGAGCGACATCAAAATCTACAAGGAAATTTGAAGAAGTTTAAGGTTTTTAAGCAACAATTCAAGGAAGAGCAAATTTTATATCTAAGTATGAAGACTTATTTACAAGAGCAGAGAAAATCAAAAGATGAAAAATATTGAAGTTTATGATACAAAGACAATACAAGTTGTGAAGATCAAAGTGGTAAAGTACTTCTTTCATGGCCATGTTAATTTTATTATTGTAGTTGCAATCTTAATTAAAAAAAATATATATATATATACAAAATACAAAAAGATTTGCATTTAGGATTTATTTGTTCAATAAGGCCATGGGGAAGAAAAATATATAAAAAAGTTTCAAGCGACAAGAAATAGAGGAAAAAGAGTTATAAATTGTCAAAGTTCTACGAAATTCAAGAATTTATCATCAACAGTTGAAGACCGAAGACCAAGATGAAGAAGACGATCCGAAGGAAGACGTTTCTATTGGATCTTTGTGAGAGTGGTGTTATCATCAGTGCAATCAGATGTGAAGGTGGTAAGTACTCTCATCCTTGCTATAAGTGGTTGATTTCCTTTCTTAGAGATCATCAGAAAAAGTCTTTTACTTCCCACGATTTTGTGGGGTCTCCAGAAATAATTCGGAAGGTTTCCTTCCCACCATTCAACGTGTGTAGGAGTTCTATCTTCATTCCTACCTGCACACATGTGAGACCCATAAAAAAGCTGTCTTATTGAGTGCAATTATCATAAAATCCTTTAAGTGAGGCAGAAGTCGAGGCGAAATGATTATTGGTCGTTTCTCAAACACGCATTCTCTCATTATGGTGTGATTATTTCTCACTCAATATTTAAGAATGAGAATATGTTCTTTGGTATTTCTAACTTCTTATTACTAGCATGCAGAAACTCTATGTCCTCATAACTCTTTGAATGCTTGGGACGCTGAAACGCTTTGAAGTTGGAGTAGGTTTTGTGGGTATACCTCTTGTAAACCCTCCCGAGACTATAACTCGGCCACTAGGGACACCTAGGGGTTTAAAGGCTTATTGCATACGCTAAATGCAATCGTGATGCCTGCGACAGTGAGTTAGGATTTTTAGTTTGCTCGAGGACTAGCAAAATCCAGTGTGGGGGAATTTGATAAGTGCATATTGCACATATATTTGGTGTTAGTTCCATGCTAGTATTTGATGGTTTTCTTGCAGATTAGTGTGTGTTACGCGTGTTTTCTCTTATTTGTGTGTTATTAGGTGAATAATCCAAAAAGAAGTGAATTCGAGCTTAGTTGTGCAATAAAAGAAGCTAGCTAAGAGTGAAGAAGGGCCAAAGACCAAATGTAACTCGTTCAAATACAATATTTCTACTTTTCATTGTGTAGAAGACGAGAAGGGGAAGCCAACGGCGAAAGAACGGAGTCATTCGGAGTCCGTATGAAGAAGTTATGGGCAAACCAAGAAAATGAGCAAAATGGTCATTTTACAATCGTCAAATACTATTGGTACCCCGCCGAATGATAAGGGGCAGTCAAGTTAAAAGGGATTGCTAAAGGCAGTCCAGGATTTTTCTTATGAGGCTGTCAACAAATTCAAATATTGTTAAAGGCACCCTCTATGCAGATCGGGGCACCTTTCTTCCTTCTTCACGAGAACAGAAAATGGCGGGAAAACATAAATTCGAATTTCTATTTCTGCGTAAACTTCTGGCAGAGAATTTGACGTGATTTTTGGAGATTCAATGGCTGAACTTGATTTATACCACCCTGTTTCGATTAAACAGGAATGGTAATATGCTTTGTTTCATCAAATAAGGGCTAGATTGTCGGGTTGAGCTACACAGAGCACGTGATGATCATCGCAGCAATGATGATCGAGAAGAATGGCAGAGAAGATGCTCAGTTTGTCGGAGAACGCGAGGATAGATGGCATGCACATGGACCGAGCAGTATGGGAAGCTGTTGGAGCACGCGCTGTCTGTGGAGAAGGTGAAGATGATCATGACAGGCTATTGGTGCTGCCAAGGGACGACGATGTTGGTTGCAACTCGAGTAGTTTGCAGTAATGCCGAGGAGATGATGAACTCAGTGGAAGAATGACGACGGTTACGGAGCTGACAACAGGCGTGGGAGGAGACACCCCGGACCTCTACACATCCCACATCCCACACCTCTTCTACTCTTCCTTCATTCTTAGTTTTAGTTTTATTTCTTCTTCTTTATTTTTGGTTAGTACTCTAATTATGAGTAGCTAAATTTCTATCTAGGATTAGGGAGGAAATCCTACTATGTGTGCTATAATGTTTTGATTATTTTCTATAATAATTCTCTTGGTCCTTATTCTTGATTCAGAATGGTAATAATTTTCTTCATGTGTCCTATGATGCTTGATAATTGATTTATATATTCTATGTTAGAGAATAGCATTTTATAGTGAAAAAAATTGTTACTTATTTGAGAAAAATAATTGTTTGAAAAGATTTATTTTCCGAGACGTATTATTTGTCCTAAATCGTCTTGAGTAATTTTGGGAGAATGTTATAGGGAATAGTTATAATCATTTAGTATGTGTAGTAGTGATGGAATCTTGACATCCTAGACTCTTTTAATTGAACACAAGAATCATTTTTAGCATTTCCATTATTTTATAAGTTTTATAAAAATCAACATCTTTTTGTCTAAAACCGAATCTTTTAAAAAGTCCGAGAATCAAACCCTATACTTACCACTTGTAAAACTGCATCACTGGGAATGGCAACAACCCAAATTCAGCTCTCTGTACATCCACCTCCTAGTTCACCTCAGGCTCCTACCAAACATCCCTATGTAAACCCACGACCATGGCTTCATTAACTCCTTACCTGACTCAACTACAACTTGAAATGGGGAAGAAAAACTCTATCAGGAAATTACTCGAACATCTTGTGTACACAATCTGGTAATGTTGTCATCACCAAAAAACATCTTCTATACTCTCTATTTTTCCAGCAAATCCAAATTTAAAGCAAACCCATTCATCTAAACCCTCAAAATAACACTTTCCGTTATCTTCTCTTCACACCAACAACAACATAACATCTCAATCTGTTCTCTGCTTCAAAAATCATCAAACCCATTTAACAACAACACCTACTGAACTTCCCTGATCTGCAATGCCAATTCACAACAACATTTCACCACCAGATTCAATCCAAACCCCATCAACCAATTTTTCCTCATGAATCAATCAAAATCATCTCCAAACCCTTCACTGGTTCTACAAAGCAAGACCTAGTTTCTCCAACAACATCCAATGATCTGCCCTGAATCTCCACCTTTACCAACACACCCAAAAGCTTCAACAATTTCTTCTTCCAACCAGCCGCCATGACTAGCTCTCTGCTCTGAAATATGGATGGTAATGATGAAGAATGAAATTCGATCTGGTTTAGGGGCATGTAATGAACAATATTACTATAGGCGCCCAACAATTTGATAAGGGCCATGTAAGCAATCTTTCCCACTGTCAGTTCTGCAAAACCGACAGTTCAGCTGAGTTAACAAATTCAACAACTTTGATACGCTTTAAATACTCACAGCTTCTCCATACGATGTCGGAATGATCTAATTATTTTGCCACTGGTTTCGTCTTTTCTTTGTCTCTAGGATGATGAGAAGAAATCCTAGTTCCACTTCCTTTTTGCTCAAATGACTCCATTGCACCTAATAAACTCAAAAGAAAACATAAGATACATAATTTACAAGAAAAGTAGCAAAGAAAGCATAAATACTAGATATAAAATTAGGTGTTTTAGACACCTATCAAAGGATCGCATTGGGCAAACCATTAAATTTTCCCGTTTGCGCAGCCATTTTTCTCTTTTGTTGAGTCCATAGTGGGATTAGGGAAGTTCCTATGGAACTCAATAATTTATTTATTTTTGATGCAAAGCCAGGTGGAAGGACAAAGGTGGATTTCTACTATGAAAAAGTAACGAGCGGTTGGTGAATAAACGAGCAGGTGGACAAGATCTGCGACGGATGTAGAAGACCCGCTGGTGGGCGTACATGATCAGTAGGCGGTTGCACAAGATCCGTGGGCGGTCTCACATTATTCGCCAACGGTAAAAATCCAACGACTCTTTTCCCAACGGCTACAATTTCAAAACCTTATGAATTCCTCATTTTTTACTCACACCACTCCACTCTCTTCTTCCTAATTTCTCTAAACAAAATCTTGTAGTTTTTATTTATAATTCATAATATAAAAAAATGGTCATGATGGCTTCCATAAACAGTTTAATGGAAAAAAAGATCGAAAAAGTCAAAAAAATACCGGCGCCTGCTGCAAATGTTGATTATACTCAATATCGGGACACGGAATTTGGTTCGCCGAATGTAGTTGCTGCTCCAGAATTAATTCAAGGTCATGTATCCGGGCATCATGAGCGGTCCGCATATATCATAAAATGAGAAGTGGATACAAAGACTTAAATGCTATTTATCTAGCTTTGATAAGTGCCTAATTTACTATACTTTTATTCTCAATCTCATGTGTGCATTTGTTATATTTCTTTCATATCACAATTACTTTTTTTTGAAAGAAAAAACAAAGAGATTTTCATTGATAAAAGCCTGTTGGCAAGAAAAGAGCTACATGACAAAATTTTCAGCCTCTAGTTTAGCACTAACAAAATTTGGAAGGTTCGCATTCCATTTCCTACTACAATTATTAATCCTAGCATACCTGGCAAGAAGATCTGCCACTTGATTACTTTTCCTATTTCTAAAACACACAACAACAGTACCTAAACAATTCAGTGGATGCTGACATTCTCTAATAAGATTACCATCTTCCCAAGGAGATATATTGTACAGACCATTGATGCTATCCATAGATTTCTTGTTATCCCCCTCAACTATGACATGCTGAAGTTGTAGTTGAGAAATCCATTGGAGAGCTTTAAGAGCTACAACTGCTTTAGCGTGGGTGACATCCCTGACTCTTTCTACCAAGGTCCATGCTTCCACCAATTGACATGTAAAATCTATAATAATTAGCGCAATTCCAGCAATATGATTACCAGGTAAAACAGAGGCATCAATGTTAATTTTCAACATTCCTCTGTGAGGATGTAGTACCAGAATATCGCCACAATTATATTCATGAGAGATTAATGACACTTCTGCGAGCGTTACTGAAAACTCTTCAACAACATTTCATGAGCGTCACAAAATAATTCAAAGAATGACGAAATTGACGACTGAAGAAACATGAGAAGAACGTGTGTGTTTCACGATGGTTACAAATTTCGCGAGAGGATCGCAAGATGGATCCGAAATTAGAGGACAACTTAGTTGTCACCCATTATGTAATTTCCTATAAATAGAGATCTAATAGATTTAGAAAGGATGATGTATTTTTTAGAGTTGAGAGAATATTGAGGAGAGAGAATATTTTAGGGGAGAGAGATATTTTTAAGAGAGATTTTTAGAGAGAGAAAATGTATTTTTCTTTATCATCTTCTTCCCCAAAACTAGATTTAGAACTCCATTAATGGAGATTATCAAATGTAAAATCAAATGTAAGCTTTAACAATCATAGTAGAGAATCATGGATGTAGATCAAATTGATCGAACCATGTAAAAATCTGTGTGTCTGTTTACAATTTTTAGAATTTTAAATATCAAATTAGTTTAGATTAAGAGATTATTATCAAGATATTACAAGGGGTGTGTTGTGGGAAATCCTGCAACTACATTTTGGCGCCGACTAAGGGGAAAAGATAAAGAGAAATTAGCAATAATTGATGATGAATTCGATTGAATCTATGAGATACATGGGAAAATATGGAAATTCTGGGAAAAGAACGATGAAGAACAACCAACACAATTTAAGAGAAATGTTTACACAGAAAGAGAAGCAGAAAAAATTGGGAAGCAGGAGCAGATTCGAAGAAATCTTTATAGGAATCAAATAAAATGAATCGGCATCAATTAATTGTTTAAACATGACAATTTCTTTCTTATCTCTTTAATCATATTTAATAATCTGGATATGGGAGATTTTGAATTTTTAAACGATCACACTCTGTTTTTCACAAAAATTGATGTTTAGTTGATATTTTGAGTTCAAAAGAGTTTTGATCATAAATTCACGTCCATAAACTTTGAATTTAATCATAATTTTGAAAACTAATGTGAACATGATTTTTGTGATTGAAGTCAAAAATGAAAGAATAGATCATCACAAAAACCTCGATTTTAATCACGATTTTGATCGTTTCATGAAAATATAATTTTGATCGTTTCTGCGAAGTACATATTTACAATTGTTGTTTTCAGAATCCATTTCATGAAAATCCAAATTTTTGCGAGAATATAATCGTTAGACTTCTGTTAATATATTTAATTTATTGACTTAATGTGTTTTCTTGAGTTCAGACTGCCGAACAAATTAATTGATTACTAGCAGTGAGATGGTGGCAAAGGAAAATTAACGAGAATGAAGAATGGAAAATAATATTGCAAGAGATAGAAGAAAAAAGAATGATAGAGAGAGCAGACACATCAAGATTGAGTGGGGTAACGTCGTTGGCAGTATCAGGAATGAGCTTGCTCGTGAAATAAGAAGTTCACTTCACAAATCCATGTCACCACAACAACAAAATTAGTGGAACATCAACGAGGGGGACATCCACCAACAACCCTTAATTACAGCAAGATGATCGCAGCAAGGCAAGGAGTTAAATATTCCTTGGAAAAGTAAAATAGACGAGATGCATACTTTGAATATTTACTTTATACAAAATGTACTGTGGCGAGAGTTATGGGAGCTCCAATGAAGACAAAATTCAATATACTGTGGCGAGCAAATAAAAAGGGTGTAGTATTGACGTGGATATGTACTAGTGTTGCAATATTCTAACAATTAATTGATATTTAGTAGTGGCAGGTGAAAGTCAATGAAGAAGAACGTGGATTCTCATGATATCTCTCAATCCATTGCAAGCAACATGGAGAAAAGACATGTGTCCAGGTGTTGCATAAAAAATGTGAAGAAGAAAAAAGTTTCAGGTGCTCCTTTTAGTGGTATTTCTCATGATACTTGAACTCGTGGTGATAGATGGATGAATTTCCAAAGCTGCATACTTAGATTTGTTTGGCGAAGAAGCATGTTTACGAGTTGGGTATGTTATATTAATTCAAATGATGAGAGGAAGTTGGGTATGTTACACCCATAGTGCAGAACTTAGTGCATAGTGCATAGTGCAGAACACACGAGAGGAAGTGTTGATGAGAGGAAGCGTTGGGAAAAATGACGAGAGGAAGTGTTGTCCATAATGCAGAACTTAGTGCTCGTGAAAAATGGACAAAATGTAGTTTGAATTCTACATTTTTACAACACACGAGTTGGGTATGTTTGACTTCTAATTTTTACAACACACGAGAAAAATGGACAATCGTGAAAGACTACTAGTGCAGAACTTAGTGCTCGTGCACGAAAGTATAATTAGGAAATTAAAGTATAATTATACTTAGTGCGCTAATGGTTGGAATATCTTTACAAAAGTATAATTGTTGTGATATTATAATTGTGAAAGAACTTAGTGCGCTAGAAAGTACTGAAAGGGACACTTTACAATCGTGGAGGATTTTTTGAGAGTAGTGCTCGTTGTAGCAACAAATATATGATAAGAAATTATCAACTAAAGACGTACTGAAGAATTGATTGATTATTAGCGAGGAAGGGATAAGGAAAGGGACACTTTTATTCTGGACACCGTTAATGGACCATTATTTTATGACCTTATGATAAGAGCAGTGGGTTCGTTTGGGATTAAAGCAGACAGATGATGATGGCTGATGACGATGCGTGGGATGCTTATTTGAAGTATAAATCATTGCTGGACTACAAAAAGTAGCGATGATGTTCGCCAAAAATGCTGTTCGCCAAATGGTTAGAGAAGGAGTATGCAAACAAGAAGACTTGGGTTCGAATCTCCCTTCTCGTGAAGAAATTTTTTGCGCGACAAAGAAAAGAGTTGTCGATTATCCCGCCAAGGATGAAGAAAGTTGACGAAAATTTCGTAAGTTAATTTCGCAAGAGAGAGTTAGAACAATTGGTAGGGTGCAAGAGGCAGATCAAAAGTTTATTTCTCATTTCTTCTAATTTCTCAAGCACCTCAAATACTTCGCGAGAACTGGCAGCAACAACAAATCTCCAAAAAGCTAAGTACCACTTCCTTGAATATTTTACTTACAGAAAATGAAAATTTTTGATTTATATTATCGCTAGATTTCAAAGAACATTTCTAAGATTTATAATATTTCAAAAAATTTCAAAAAAAACTTTTGATTCAATTTACCAAAAGCGGTATAATCGCAAGATTTCAAAACATTTCAAAGAATTTTGATTTGATTAACCAGAGCAATATATTCGCAAAAATTTAAAGATTTCAAAACAAATTTCTAAGATTTTTTATTTTGATTTACCAAAAAGCGATACAATCTCAAGATTTCAAAAAATTATAAAAAATGAGATCATCGCAAAAATTTTCAAAATTTTCAAAGATTACAAAAAAATAAAATAAAATAATAATATTGATTTCATTTCTAAAACAGCGATACCCTAGCAAGATTTCAAAGATTTCAAAAAATCATAGAAAAAGGAATTATCGCAAAAAATTTCAAAGATTTCTAAGGTTACAGAAAACGAAATTATCGCCAAAATTTCTAAGATTTCAAATTTCCAAAATACGCGATACAATCGCAAGATTTTAAAGAATATTTCTAAGATTTCAAAAGATTTTAAAGAATATTTCAACTCACATAAATGAGCAAAACAAATTTTTATCAGAACTGCGAGTGTAATCGTGAGATTATTCAAGATTATATAAAGAATTGACAGAAATGAAAGAATGAAGAAACGCGAATATAATTTCGCAGATATTTAAAGAATGGGACAAACCTTTATGGCGTGCACCCTAGTTCGCGAATACAATTTCGTAAGAGGCAAATGTAAGACCTACAAGCACGTTATAAGGGGGGTATCTCTTTACATGATTCAGCGATAAGGTTATACCGCTACTGGAACCTGAGTCATGCAGATGTTGGGTTTAAAGAAAACCTATCCGGGAGAGAGATCTTGGATTTCCAGCCTTATAAGGTTATACCCTGGTTGGACGACCGAGGATCTCTTCCAATAAGTGTAGAGTATGACCAAGGCGCTGAGGTACACGGTTTAGCCAAGGATGCCCGGGACGGACGAACCTACCCTGGCCATCCTTGGTAAGTCTTGGCTATGATGCACTTGGCCTGAAGAAAACCCCACCTAGGGTGTAGTCTTGTAACTATAAGCCATATAGGCATAAAGGACAAGAGGCTACGAAAACAACTGGTTGTTGGTAAATCTGGATGGGAGGAGCTAGTCTTGTATGGCCGATGTGCCCTCCTTGAAGGGGCAACCGGGGGGAAGATAAGGGCGGAACCCTCCATAAAGGAGCTGATAAGTGTCTTAAGACGACAATGTCATGGGGATTTAAGGCCGCAAGATCATTTAGGCCTGTCATATTGTCGCGTGACGAAAATTATACAGAGGAAAAAAGCCAAAAGAGAAAAAGTTAAGATGAGATCAATGGGTTTTTACATGAAAGTGTAAAGACGTCCTGCGTGTTCATCGCAAGACGGCAATGTCATGAGACTTTGATCTCGCGAGAGAACTTAGACTTGTCATATTGTCGCAGAAAATTCAAATAAAAATGGATAAGGCAAGATCAATGGGTCAATACATGCAAATGTAAAGACGTCCTGCGATTTTGTCGCAGAAAGAAAAATTGGCGAAATAAGACCTTTAACTAGGAAGGCAAAATAAGACCAATAGAATAATCTCAAACATTAATTATTTTCTTGTAAGAATGCAGGGAAGATTTGCTCATCGCAAGAGAGAAAGCAAGTACTATTCAGAATCTCTCAGAAATATTATTCAGAGTTTCTCAGAAGTATTATTCAGAATCTATCAAGAGGAATGTCTACAATCTCGTAGCATTATTCACAATCTCGCCACTATTCATAGCCACTATTCATACCAACATTATTCAAAGCATTATTTTGGAATCTCGCAGAAACATTCAGAAATGCGCAGAAACATTCATAATTTCACAGAAAAATCAGCAACTCACAGAAACGTTCATAAATTCTTCAAAAATTTTCAGACTAATTCAGCATATTGCAGACTATTCCAGAATTTCACAGGAGAAATGATTATTTTGCAGAATATGATCATCTTATCAAATGAGGCAATTCATTCATTTAACATTTTCTCAGGGATTCTTCCTTCATAGATAAAGAACAGAGGCAACTATGGATTACCAAGAAAACATTTTATGTTCTTTATCTTCTCGCAAGAATCATCTCCAAAATGGACTAGGATTTTCACCAAAAATGAAGTAATAATTTCACGAGAACAGAGGCAATACTTATGATTTTCATTAAAGAACGGATACTTCTTGAAGATTGAGTACTTCTTATATTTCTTCAGGGATACTTCATACTTCACGAGCACTTCAAGAGTTAATACTTCTTATTTACTTAACAAAGATATGGAACTTCGCAAAAGAATAGAGGCAAGTATATACTTTTCAAGTCCAGTATTCTTTCGCTCATTCCTTCATCAACAAAAATCAAAGACTACTACAATAACAGATTTTTTCTTAAAGATTACTTTTCAAGCAATATTCAAGAAAAAATAGGCAAGATGTAGTACCAGAATATCGCCACAATTATATTCACGAGAGATTAATGACACTTCTGCGAGCGTTACTGAAAACTCTTCAACAACATTTCACGAGCGTCACAAAATAATTCAAAGAATAACGAAGTTGACGACTGAAGAAACATGAGAAGAACGTGTGTGTTTCACGATGGTTACAAAGTTCGCGAGAGGATCGCAAGATGGATCCGAAATTAGAGGACAACTTAGTTGTCACCCATTATGTAATTTCCTATAAATAGAGATCTAATAGATTTAGAAAGGATGATGTATTTTTTAGAGTTGAGAGAATCTTGAGGAGAGAGAATATTTTAGGGGAGAGAGATATTTTTAAGAGAGATTTTTAGAGAGAGAAAATGTATTTTTCTTTATCATCTTCTTCCCCAAAACTAGATTTAGAACTCCATTAATGGAGATTATCAAATGTAAAATCAAATGTAAGCTTTAACAATCATAGTAGAGAATCATGGATGTAGATCGAACCATGTAAAAATATGTGTGTCTGTTTACAATTTTTAGAATTTTAAATATCAAATTAGTTTAGATTAAGAGATTATTATCAAGATATTACAAGGGGTGTGTTGTGGGAAATCCTGCAACTACAGAGGAGGAACCCAATTATTTATGTTTGTATTTCTACTCCCAACTGTACTGTTGCTATGATATAACACTTGCAGATGATTCAAGTATCTATTAGTTTAAATTTTATTCTCAGTGCAGAAAGTATGAATTTTGTTTTTAATGATGTTGATAGAGCATCTTTTATTCTCTAAGACCAGCTCACACCTAGACCTCCATATAAACTACAGTGTGATCACAATGAGATTTACAGTACCCTATTTTCCAAAATTTATTCTTAAGCTTGTGTTGTCCCAAGACTTTATCCATTGTTGAATATATTGGATATTGCTTATTTCCTGAGCAATGTCTGGATATATGGCATTCCAAACACTCCTGGCATAGGTACAATGGGCTAGAAGGTGAGTGATGGATTCTGCTTCTGATTGACATCTCTTGCAGCTACTTTCTTGCATCTGGCCATGTCTTTGATTGACATGGAGAATGTCTTGACCAACTTTCCATAAGAATAACTGGAATTTATGGGGAATCTTGAGATGCCATAATCCTAACCAAAATTTAGCTTATTCTTCTTTGGTATTTAGACGTTGATTGTAGTGATAGAGAATGGCTTTATAAGTGGAAATGACAGTGAATATTCTATTGCTTGTGAGAGACCACTGAATTTTATCTTCATGCTGAATGAAAGGTTTTATGTTTAAGATTTTCTCCATCTGATATTGAGTGAAGTATATTTGCAGAAGATCAACATTTCAGTTTCTTGTGTTCATATCAATAAAGTTAGCAACCTTCATGTGATAAGGAATAACCTCATTCTCATTGAAGTTTTCTTGTATTTGTTGAGCTGTGTAACCTTGAATCCAATTGTCTCTAAAATCATAGACTATTCTAACATCTCCAATTAACCATATATGAAATTTCCTAACCCATTCAACACTTTACATATACTTTTCCATATAGCGGTGCCCTTGTCAGAAATGTCATCTTAAAGAATATTGTCTTGTTTGAAGTGTTTTACTTCTAAAAGAAGAGCCCAATTCTTTTGTTTTTCCTGTATTAATCTCTAATCCATCTTTGTGATAATTGCTTCATTGAAAATCCTTAAGTTTTTAAAACCTAAGAATCCTCATCTTTTAGGAATTGAAACAACACTCCATCATATGAAGTAAAATCCTTTTCCATTACTTTTGTTCCACCGGTACCTAATTTGAGTTTCTTCTAATTGATTTATTGTCTGTTGTGGAAGGATAAAACACCCCATCTGAAACTGAGTCATTGCATTTGTAACTGACTGAATTTGTGTGCTTCTGCCTGCTTGATTTACCATCCCATTTGGCCATTATTGAAGTATTTTCTGCATCTTTTATTGAATATTACTAAAGCATTTAGTTTTTTCTCTGCATATGAAGAGGTTGATTCCCAAATACTTCTCATCTAAAGGCATAATGTTCATACCCATTATTTCACAAATGTCTGTTTTGACTTCTTCACTTGATCTTTTGTTGAAGTGCAGACTTGGCTTGTTGAGGTTAACAATTTGTCCAGAAACTTTGCAGAAATTGTGAATAACCTTTTTAAGATTCTCTATAGAGGATCTGTTAGATGTAGAAAACAAAATGCAATCATCTGCAAAGAATAAGTGGGATATTGGAGGGCCATTTCTTGCATGATAGATGGGACAAATGTTATTTATTTCCACTTTAGAGTAAATCATTATGCTTAAACCTTCCATACAAATTATGAAGAGATATGGAGATATATTGTCACCTTGTCTTAGCCATCTTGTTGGAGCCATTGTTTCAATTGGAAAACCATTTAGGATAATAGATATTGAGGCAATTGAGATGCATTGATTCACCAGCTGGCACCATTTTCCACAAAATCCAAACCTTTTTAGTATTTTCGTGATGAAGTTTCATTCCATTCTATCAAATGCTTTTGACATATCCAGCTCCACTGCAACAGCACCATGGAGGGCTCTTGTGTTTTTCATATAATGCACAATTTTATGGGAAATGATGGTATTATCCATTATATTTCTACCAAGAACATAAGTTGCTTGCCAATGGGAGATGATTTTGTGAAGAATAGGTTTTAGTCTATTTGTCATGATTTTTGAGATAATTTTGTAGGAGATATTGCATAAACTTATTGGTTTGAAGTCAGATGGTGTTTGAATGTAATTATTCTTTGGTATGAGGGTTTGAAAAGTGTGATTCAGCTTTTTTAGGAGTTTACCATTTTTGAAGAATTCCTGCACCATCTT
The DNA here is from genome assembly GCA_023529315.1 of Papaver bracteatum. Classification (NCBI taxonomy): domain Eukaryota; kingdom Viridiplantae; phylum Streptophyta; class Magnoliopsida; order Ranunculales; family Papaveraceae; genus Papaver; species Papaver bracteatum. Next base: position 1,608,399 of record JAJJWX010001985.1, read on the forward strand.
GATTACATCATTACCTACAATCTCCCAATTTTTCTGGTAGAATCCTTCTTGGAAACCATCTGGCCCTGGAGATGACCAAGACTTTATCTGAAAAACACTTTTCTCTATCTCTTGTGTAGTTGGAACTTCTGTGAGCTTGTTATTTTCTTCTTCAGAGATGCAAGGTGTTATGAGGTTCATTATTTCTTCATTTTCATCAGGATTGGAGGTTGAAGCTATCTTTTGAAAGTGATCCAGCAATTTTTTTGATATGTCTTCTCTTGTATTCCTATATTATCCATTTGCATTCTTTAAAAAGTGAATTTGATTACATCTTCTTCTATAGTTGGCTTAAGCATGGAAGATTTTTGAGTTTCTGTCATGGTATTTTATAACATCCTCCCTTGACTGTTGGAAAGCAATTTTATTTTTCACCTCGTATAGATTCTTTAATTGTGGTTTCGAACAAACGCTCCACAAATCATCATTCTGAGCACGTTCAAACGCTAATTTTTTTTATGTTGATTTAGTAATCAACATTCAGATTAATTACGTAATATCTGGTAGGCTACCAGTATTCTTAATTAATATTTTATTGGGTCATGTTACCAATAATTCGTCGAATTGAGCAATATTTGATCCGACTATCAATATTCATTAATTTTTCGAATTGAGGAATACTTGCTCAGTTGCTCGAATATTGATCTAATTATCAATATTCAGTAATTTATCAGTAATTCGACGAATCGAGCAATATTTGCTCAGTTGCTCGAATAGTCCACTTATATTCAGTAACTCATCAATATTCAGTAACTTGCCCAACTCGAATATTAATCGCAACTCAATATTCAACAACTCATCGAATTTACAACATTTTCTCAGACGAGCAATATTAACATTCATGAATCACTGAGCATTCGTCAATCATGCTCGATTCAACAAAACCTATACACATTATCTAATCAATCAATAAATGACTAACTAAATACACGTCTGCCTTGCAGACTCCACGATTCGTAAGACATCAATCACGTCACATATGGGGATATCACTTAGAGTTTTGGTCTGGAGGCCTACGACACGTGTGTTCATCCACGGCAAGAAATGTGCGTACGTCGTGCAAACGGTTGAAAGATTTAGCAAAGTAGTGGGTGCACGATCAGTCAAGTCTTCACACGACAAGGAACTGAATTTACCATGATCTCCCACTTTCCCATTCACTCAAGAAACCGTCACACTTACAGGGATCAATGTGTTCACTACTCTGACAATATAAATAAGTCCTCAAATCCATGAGAAATAACAACGAAAAATACACAGAAAAATCCACGAGATATTGAATAGAAAATCCATCGTCTAACCAAGAATCATCGTGTGAGCAACACTCTCTCAATCATTCGAACTTATTCATCACTTGTAGAAACCTTCAACACATTCATAATCCTTGATCATCATTGATCCCACATAATTCTCAGCTTCCCTCCTACAGATCAACCCATCTCCCTCTTTGTGACAGAATTGACTCTGTAATGGCCATTGACTTGGTTTAGGCCGGAGTCCTACAAATTGATCTCTGAACTCAAAGCACTTCTGTGCAGTGCATCTGTTTGAGGTTAAGCAGTTTGCTCGGTTGATGATAGACGCATTTATGTGTCTATTTTGATCTCAATTATGTATATCGTTAGTGCTTAATTTTGTACTTATTTGGTTATTTTATGGTTTTGTAGGTGTCTTGGAGAGATAAGCTTTTGCGACGAAATTGGCTCGAAAAGTGGTTTTTGCGCTCGTGGGAGAAAATTACTAAAGACAACCCTCATTTGGATAAGGGGCGCCTCAATTTACTAAGGGGCACCCAGTTGATAAGGGGTATCCTCTTTACTATTTACCTCCGCATGCTATTCACACCCCCATTTCTGTTAGGGGGACTTCACCTTCTTTACATGAGAATTGAAATTGGCGGGAAATGTCACGTTCAAAAGAGCTGCTCATCTGCGTAGTGCCTGTGTTGGATTTTGGTCGAGTATCTCGTTGATATTTTCATGGTAACGATTTGTTATGGCCCTGTTACATCAAAATAGGGTAGGTAAGAGTTTTTAATCGAGAAAAATAAGGGGAGTTACACGACCTTTCTAGAAAACAGGGAAGAAATAATATCGGGTTCTATGTTGATTGTTTTGGGAGAGATTTTCATGGAGTTTTTCACGGGATTTTGTTGGGTTTAAAACATGGATGATAATCGAGTTTGTTTTTGGTAAGAAAGAGGATTTCTTCATATATCTCGTCAAACAGGAAGGTGAAGAATATCACGGGTTTTTGGTTGAGTGTTTGGTAATTATTGATTGAAGATAAGGAAATAATATATAATGTAGACGATTATTGGTCCTCTGTTATTTTTAGGAAGTTGGGATTAACTCGTAAGAGGCGTGCAGAGAAGGTTGGAGATAAAAATTCTCGTGACCTGCTGAGAAAGAATAATAAAGATAAACCGAGACTTTCTCGGGTTATTTGAGGACCTGTGGTGTATAAATATACGTGGAAGAGGTCATAGAAGGGGGTGGAGACCTTGGGGTTGAGCAGAGGGGGCGTTGGAGCTGCAGGAGAAGTTGCAGAGAATCTTCTCTGCTGGGAAAGAAGAAGACGAACTGAAGAACATTGGACAGACGAGAACAGTCGCAGCGGCGGTCGTATTCAAACATCACAAAAGAAGTATCGTTGTTAAACAGTAATATATCACATATATCATAAACTTGTCGTCTTTTCTCTTTAATGTTCAACACCCGTTGTAAGGGCTATTTGTAACGCCATTACAGCGTTGCAAACTGTCTTATTTATTAGTTTTCTCTTGTTTTTCACCTATTTGAGCTATGAACAATTATTTTGAGCACGTGAATAACATGAAGAGCTAAACCCCAATACTGGGATGATGGAGGAAGCTATTCTTCACGCGTGTGTTAATTCTATTATTTCTTTTATGACTTATTGCATTGATTTTTAATTGATATATGATTTTTCTTGATTATTTCTGATTTTGTCTGATGGTGTATGCTTAGTCTAAGAACTTTTGATGCATCATGCATATGATTTACATCTAATACTTTATAAAATCTACTTTCGACAATAAATTAGAGTCAATTACTTGAGCTATGAATGTCTAGAATTATTAGTTGAACCACATGAATATAAGAATTGGTGAAATCCTGAGTCTCAGTACCTCTCGATACCATGACAACTTTTTGTGCATCTATTTTTACTATTGAGTCTGAAATCAAATCTTTACAAGTCTTTGAACGAACTTTACTACCACTTTCAAAACTACATCAATTTTTGGCGCCATCGACGCAGACTTGTATTTAGGTTTTGGGTTTTACATTTATTGTTTTTATTATTTTTTAGATTTTTGTTCTCTTTTGCGCCTTCGGTTTTTTTTCTTTGATTCTTTTCAGATTTGGAGCGAAGCTACAAGGAAATAAAAAGTGCTAAAGGAAAGCATCGCCAAAGAAGGAAAGAAAAGAGGAGTCCAAAAGGAGTGAAGAAGATTTTGTATATATTTGGATTGTATTTTATTTTATTTTTAGAAACAGTAAATAGGGTTTTATTTTTTGTAATTTTTCTTTTTATTTTTAGACGCTTTTTGGACTTTATTTTGGACTGGACATTATTTTTAAAACCCTAAGGAAGGGTTGAGATTAAATATAAACTATTTGCATGGAAGGACGACAGTTACGATACTGTCTCGGTCCCTAAGGTTCGTACACTGACATATGAGTCGGTGGCCTGAGTCGACTTCAACGGTTCATCGCCCGTCTGGTACGGGAGGTAAGACTCTATCCACCCACGAATCCCCTGTCAGTGGGTTTTATTTTGTGTGACAACTCACACCCCTGCAATAGAATGTCGAACTGGTATTACAATAGCCAATACAACGAATATCCGAATGATTTTCAAAATGGACATTACAACTTTGACCATAGTGTGAATAGTGGTTGGGAACATCCGCCTTTTCAAGGTTATGTCTCATACCATGGTGATCCCAATTACTATCCACACATGCACCGGTCATACGAGCAAGAAAATAGGGAATATTATAGTACTAGTTCCTCGTCTTTGGACAATATAATGAAAATTTTGAAAACTAGTCCCTATTATGATCCTTCTGAACCTGTTCTTCCTCTAGAAGAGTCCCTTAAACAATTAACTGAGAATACAAATAGGTTTGTGTTAGAAATGGATAAAAAAATGCACCTATGAGTGAACCTTCTATACACGATACCATAAGGAAGTCATGTGAGTCGAGTCATGAAACCATAAGGAAGTCATATGAGTCGATTCAAAAGCTTTTGTTAGAGACCCAGAATAGAACTGCTTGAAATAATATTAGTGTTTCCAATAGTACCCTTGAAAATGAGGATAATTATTTGCATAATCAAGATGATGAGGTTAGAATTGGTGACACTAATTTTTTAGATGAGGTTCAACTATTTTCATGTTATTATAATGATGATTATGATGAGGATAGTGTTGATGAAGAATTTGAAATAAATAGGCATAGTGATCAGAAATTTGTTACCCCAATTGAGCTTTATAACGATAATATTATTTCTAGTTCAAATACAAATAATTTTAATAATTATTCACCTATTCAAAAGGACGAGGATTTGACTAGAGATACCCCTGTTTTAGACGATGTAGTATTGCCTTATGATTACGAAGCCGATGATAGTTTAGAGGAACGGGTTTATCCTGAAAATATTGTTTTAGAGTCTAGCGATTTAGAAACATTAGTCTTAGACAAAGAAAATGAACTTGTAGAGATGAGTGAGGGTGAACCAGACTTAGAAGAATCAATTGACCATTTTCATGAATTAGATGACCTTGAAATTAGGGAGTTGTGACTAGTCTTTCTAGAGACACTGAAAACTCTAAGTTTGGGGGTGATTATCATTCTCCATGTGCTTTAACTCTTATAAAGGTCCCTAACTTGGGACTTGACATATGTGCCTCAACCATTTTAAAAGATTATCTTCATACACGTTTTCCTGAACCTAGTGATGTCCATAAGGAAGTTCAGTTGTTAGAAACCCATCCTCTGGTTGATGTGGTTTGCCCAGGCTGTGATACCCATATTGATTTTGTTTTTCCACCAAATATTTTTCAACTAATTGTGGGAACGTATAAGTTTCAGATGTGTCAATTATTTAGTTTTGAGACTAAACCTAAGTACTTTAGGAGATTAAAATCGAACATTTTCCTAAAATTGACCACCACTTTCATCATGGTCAATTGTGTAAGTCAGACCTGATTGACTTTAAGGATCCGCAGTTATTTAGGTTATTATTATTTAAGTTTTTACTTGAGCTTTTCCAGACTCTAATACCTGAATCGGATCTTAGCTACGAGGAAATGCAACCCATGAAAATATTTTATTTGGACCCAGTTATAGAACCTGAACCTAAACCAAAACTAGATATAGTTATCTTAAACAAGAAACTAGACAAGGGTGTGCTTTATATTTGTTTATTCTCTTGGCAGGCTGCAGATTCCTTTTACTTGTGATAGCTTTATTTGGTTTTGATGACCCACAAATATTTCGGCTATTACTTTATGATTCTATAAGGTGACTAATATTTCTTAGTCTGGCTGAAGACTTTAAACTTAGCACTTCTTGGGAGGTAACCCAATATTCATGTGACACGGTAATATCTTTCCTTATCTCGTTTGCTTCAAATGGTAACAGTTTCTCCTTGTTCATGTTTTTAATTTTATCTTTAGAACATTGAGGACAATGTTAAATTTAAGTTTGGGGGTATGGGAGAAACTTTTTAGTTGCATTAATAAACTCCAGAGCCTAGAAATTTATGCTTATTAAGGATGACACTAACCAGTCTAAGTGGATGGAAGCATTTTGGTTGTAGGAGTTGAGGAACCAATCTGATTAGATGGAAACATCTAAAGAGTCTATTCATAAAAGCACAGAGCTCAGGTGTTAGGAAAAAACATGGTAGTTTCGCCATATCTCGTTGAATCCGTTTCACTTCTGTTTTTATTTTGTTTTCTTTAAAATATGTTTCTCTAAGTAATTAGGTGGGGCTCACGATTCAAGTTGTTACCACTGCTAGGGTGAAATAGAGTGATTGAGATACCATAAAAAAAAAAAAAAAAAAAGTTGGAAAAAAAATTGAAAAAAAAAGAATTTTTTTTTGAGACCAGACCATTATACCAACCAGAATAAAGTGTTCAATAAAGTCGACCACTGGTACCCTTGTATATGCCAGTTTTGTTGACCTAGAGTTAGGATTATCGACCACTGGTTCCCTTGTATATGCCAGTTGTGTTGATATTAGTAAGACCGGTATCTCAGTCTATTAGGATAGGTTTATTTTGGCAGTGGACTTCAGACAGATATGAGAAACACCTTTCACCTAGTCAACATCAAAACCATCTATGTTTTTATATATCCATTTCATTATCTATCCATGTGATTGGTCGACTCCGGTTATGATGTCCAAAAACTATATGAGTAGAGCTCCGTCACTTTATATGAATTTTAGTATGCTTGAGTGAAAACTCGTGTACAACAATTGGAATTTCGCATCAAGGTACTTCCTCCTGTAGTCAATAAGTATGCCAACCAAGGAGATTCTTTAGTGCCTTCCAAGGGTCTGTTTAAATAGCTAGGGTCTGGAGTGTAAAGGTTTTGTGGGTATATCTCTTGTAAGCCCTCCCGAGACTATAACTCGGCCACTCGGGCCACCTAGGGGTTTAAAGGCTTGTTGCATACGCTAAATGCAACCGACGATGCCTGCGACAGTGAGTTAGGATTTATTTTCTAGATTTGATTTGCTCGAGGACTAGCAAATAAAAAGTTTGGGGGTATTAGATAGACGCATTTATGTGTCTATTTTGATCTCAATTATGTATATTGTTAATGCTTGATTTTGTACTTATTTGGTTATTTTATGGTTTTGTAGGTGTGTTTTGGAGAAATAAGCTTTTGCGGCGAAATTGGCTCGAAAAGTGGTTTTTCCGTTCGTGGGAGAAAATTACTAAAGACAACCCTCATTTGGATAAGGGGTACCTCAATTTACTAAGGGGCACCCAGTTGATAAGGGGTATCCTCTTTACTATTTACTGTCGCATGCTATTCACACCCCCATTTCTGTTAGGGAGACTTCACCATCTTTACATGAGAATTGAAATTGGCGGGAAATGTCACGTTCAAAAGAGCTGCTCATCTGCGTAGTGCCTGTGTTGGATTTTGGTCGAGTATCTCGTTGATATTTTCATGGTAACGATTTGTTATGGCCCTATTACATCAAAATAGGGTAGGTAAGAGTTTTGAATCGAGTAAAATAAGGGGAGTTACACGTCCTTTCTACAAAACAGGGGAGAAACAATATCGGGTTCTATGCTGATTGTTTTGGGAGAGATTTTCATGGAGTTTTTCGCGGGATTTTGTTGGGTTTAAAACAGGGATGATAATCGAGTTTTTTGTTGGTAAGAAAGAGGATTTCTTCATATATCTCGTTAAACAGTGAGGTGAAGAATATCACGGGTTTTTGGTTGAGTGTTTGGTAATTATTGATTGAAGATAAGGAAATAATACATAATGTAGACGATTATTGGTCCTCTGTTATTTTTAGGAAGTTGGGATTAATTCGTAAGAGGCGTGCAGAGAAGGTTGGAGAGAAAAATTCTCGTGACTTGCTGAGAAAGAATAATCAAGATAAACCGAGACTTTCTCGGGTTATTTGAGGACCTGTGGTGTATAAATATACGTGGAAGAGGTCAGAGAATGGGGTGGAGACTTTGGGGTTGAGCAGAGGGGGCGTTGGAGCTGCAGGAGAAGTTGCAGAGAATCTTCTCTGCTGGGGAAGAAGAAGACGAACTGAAGAACATTGGACAGACGAGAACAGTCGCAGAGGATGTCGTATTCAAACAACAGAAATGAAGTATCGTTGTTCAACAGTAATAGATCACATGTATAATAAGCTTGTCGTCTTTCCTCTGTAACGTTCAACACCCTTTGTAAGAGCTGTTTGTAATGCCATTACAGCGTTGCAAACTGTCTGATTTATTCGTTTTCTCTTGTTTTTCACCTATTTGAGTTATGAACAATTATTTTGAGCACGTGAATAACATGAAGAGATAAACCCCAATACTGGGATGACGTAGGAAGCCATTCTTCATGCGTGTGGTAATTCTATTATTTATTTTATGACTTATTGCATTGATTTTTAATTGATATATGATTTTTCTTGATTATTTCTGATTTTGTCTGATGGTGTATGCTTAGTCTAAGAACTTTTGATGCATCATTCTTATGATTTACATCTAATACTTTATAAAATATACTTTCGGAAATAAATTAGAGTCAATTACTTGAGCTATGAATGTCTAGAATTATTAGTTGAACCACATGAATATAAGAATTGGTGAAATCCTGAGTCTCAGTACCTCTCGATACCGTCACAACTTTTTGTGTATATATTTTTACTATTGAGTCTGAAATCAAATCTTTACAAGTCTTTGAACAAACTTTACTACCACTTTCAAAACTACATCAGTTGGGGAGTCTCATCCGCACGGTCATCTCTTCACTTCCCTAAAAAATCAACATATCATTTTTTCCCCATCCACACCATTTTGGCCATAACTTTTGCATAAGAATTCGGAATGACCTCATTCTTTTTTGCTTTATTTTCATCTTTTCATTATCTATAATATAGAGTTGAATACTCCTGAATTTGGTCGAGTAGTTGTTATTATAATTAAGTAAAATACACAAGTACGTTAACTCCATAATACTTGGTAGTGATCCTATAGAGTTTCGTTTATTACCGAACCTATTATCAAGTACACACTTTGTTGTCGTATCGTCTCGATATTGTATCCATAGTCAATCACACAAGTGATTTTGTTGTCGTATTGTCTCGATCTCGTATCCATAGACGATCACAGGAAGTGTGAACCGAATTGTCATTTTGTTCACGACTTTATCCATAGACGATCACATTCGGAACATGACTTATAGGTTGATAAATAAAAGATTATGGTGTATTTGGGTACCCTCAAATTTTCACTACAAATAAGAAGCGAAGCTGGGTTAATTGGGCAAAGGCGTGTCTATCAAACAAGGAGGTATCAGTATTAAGAAATTAAAGTTGGTCAATAAAGCATTGGATTGTAGGTGGATATTAACATATGACGCTAAGACGAACTTTCTCTAGAGGAAAATAGTTTTTCAGAAGTTTGGAGGTAATTGAAAAGACGAGGGTACCAAAATACACCATAATATTTTATTTATCAACCTATAAGTCTTTTACCAAGTGTGATCGTTTATGGACAAAGTCTATATAATACAACAACTTTAGTACACACTTCATGTGATCGTGTATGGATACGAGATCAAGACAATACAAAAACAAGATCACTTGTGTGATTGACTATGGATTCAAGATCGAGATGATACGAAAACAAAGTGTTCACTTGATAATAGGTATTGTAATAAACAAAAATACTATGGATTATTTAACGTTTGGTACCCAGCAAATGTCCAACACCTAGTTTGGTACCCAATAATTGAAATATTAAGGGTTGGTACCTAGACCATTAGTTGACTGTCAACGACTCGTTTGACTTGACTATTTTTAATTTTTTAATTTAGAATTCTTTTTTATTTATTATAAGTTATTATTTTCCGTAATTACCCTTCTTGAAAAATCATAGGGTTTGACCATCTCTTTAACTGTCTGTGCCGCCGATGAAACCACCTAAATAATTGTTATTCTGCCAACGATGAAACCACCTGCACAATTGTTATTAATGCCACCGCCACCATCTTGTTCTCAATGTGTATTTTATGACTACTAATGTCATCTATTTCACGAGTGCCTACACCTCTTACACCCGTTTTCAAACATTATCTTATATTCCCTTTAAACCTGCAAGTATGCAATTTCCACTGCCACCAAAAATAGATTCATCCAAGCATTTTGTGAATAAAATATCCGGCAATGACAAGATTGACAGTATTGGAGAAGATCAACCATGCATCCACTATAGATGAGTGAATTAGATACCAAAATATTCACCTCAAAACGTAGTTTAGTTATGTATGAATGAATATCATACCCCCTCAGTCAATGAAGCCAATTATATGTAAACCTTCTCTACTAGGCTAGCTTTGATTCCACACAAAAGAAGATAAGAAAAAGAGTTTCTAATGCCAAATTCATAGGTAGACTTTCCAAGGAAGCTCTTGATTCCGTACAAGCTGGGAGTAAGTTTGAACCACAAAATTTGATTTTTTTTCCCACTTATAATCGCATAACTGTGAATTTTCTTCCTTAGTCACTCGCAAGAAACCTCATTTGTGTTAGTCACTTTCACAAACATTTCTTTCGCAAACTCTAAAAGCCAACTTTGATTTCCATACATAAGTAAGAGAATTATAAATAAATAAACATATCTAAATCCGACCCATTTTTAATCAACCACGAATGGATCTTTAATCCTTCAATAAACAACAATCCAGCACAAAACTCAGTAACAAATGGGTAAGTAAAATTACAGCTCCAGCCAAAAAAGAAGAAGAAACAAAGACAAATAGAAGTCAATTGTTAATTAAAAACTCACCAAGATCGGGTTTACTGACTGATAGAGTAGAAGAGATTTGGGATTTTGTGAAAAAAAAAATCACTTGTAAGCGGAAAAAAAACCCGAACAAGGTTTTCTTCATATTAGATTCTGTTCTTACCACCACCGTATTCGTGAGAAACAAATTGGGGGTGAAATCAACCCTAAAAACTGATTCAAAACTTCAATCGAGGGTTTTATTGTTGTAATCGCAGTGGGGGTGATGGTGTACATTGACGGAGAAACATAAGAAAATGTTGACAGAGAAACAAAAGAAGAGTGTAAAGGAAATGGTTTTTGCTAGGTGTAAATCTTGTAAAGTAGCCTTTTCTCTTTTATTGAAATTCGAAAATATAAAAGAAGTCTGGTCAAACGTGGTTTTTAACGGTCAACGATTAGTCTAGGTACCAATCCTTAACATTTTGGGTACCAAAGCTAGGTATTGGACGTTTGTTGGATACCAAACATTAAATAACCCAAACACTATATGATCATTATCAAGTGTTATGAAGTTAACATACGTATGTAATTTACTGTTCCACCTGGTCCTCAATCCGCACTCACTTATATGGCCCTTAATAAGTGCATAATTTACTATATTTTTGTTCGCAATTTCATGCTTGTATTTGTAATATGCAAATGAGGAGGTCCTAGGAAAAGGATAGTCGATTTAAGCTATGCAACTCGGCGATCAACTCAGCCAATATATTTGGTTAATGTAGAAAGTTCAAGATGTCGACATAGTGAGTAATTTGAACATGTATGTAACTCTTATCATTTATTGTTCAAAGATGTTCCTTGATGCTCAAGGTGATCCCAAACCGAAATATTGAACAAAATTTAATTATGATTTTCATCATATATGTTTTCATTACCAGCAATTAAAACACATCCTCTGGAAAATATTATTAGTTAATGTGCTAGACTAATAATAGAAGTTTTCTATGAGAGTTTTCGGAAATATTGGTTAACATTAATTGGAAGTAGGAAAACCGTACGTAATTAGGTACTTATTGCATATCTTGAGAATATTTTTGGTTTTGGAATTTCCTTGTTTTACAAACAACCTTGGTCTATAAATACTTGAGTTTGCATTTCTTGAAAACTATCCTAAGAGCCACACAAACTTCATTCTTGTTGTTTCTGGTGGAGTCGTTTATCCAAAGAGGAAAGTACCCTAATTAGGCAAAATCTATTATGACCGCTCGTTTAAAGGCTTATGTGGGATCAAGAAGCTCTACGAGTACCGTTGGTGGGAAACTAGATAATTGCATTTTTATTGTAGTTTTTGATTATTGATTTGATTGACTAATGGTCATCATAACTTTGATTGCACCTATTTTGATTATTCTTGAGAGCCTTCTCTTCTGACATAATGGTCACTCAAACTAGATCAAAGTATCCACAAGATCTTTATAACCATTTTCGGATCTAAAGACATCTTGTGATAATACATTGTAACATACTATGTTCTGTGTGTGATTGATCACAAGAGGATTCAAGTGGTGTTGTGAAGGTTATTGAAGGCAATAAAAAATTTGAAGACGAAGAAGAATTCTTATTAGTTTTCGTATCTTGTGTATTTAGTGCACAAACCTTGATCGGATGCGATGCAACTATAATCGTGTTTTATCTTTGATAGACTTTATTGATTAGTTGCGTAAGATTGGCATTGTTTTATAGTTACTCTTTGAGTCCTATATTGATTGCATGCGAATCTAGAAATTGATTATTTTGGTAATCAAAGTTTAGATTAATCTAACCAGACAAAGGAGTTTATTAGTTTAAACGGATGAGCCTTTGTCAACAACTCATACATATCTTCCATCAAGATTGATTAGAGTGGTTACCAAACAGATTCTTCCTTTGATGTTTGGAATACGATCCAAAATACTTGCTATTTACGTTCGTGACTCTAGAAGTCGAAGGCGCATGGATTGCACCTTCAACCAACTATCCCTACCTATGTATGTCTTATTGACATTCCTACACCTAAAAATTGGGGAGCACTTTGATATGCTTGCTTCTCTATTCATGGCCTTGTTAATACGAAGTGGAATGGACGTAGTGTATAGAGTTAATATGAACTCATACGATCAATATTTACGACGTTATTTGATTAACTAGATAAGTGTAGTTGCAGGAAATCCTACAACTACACCCTCAGTAGAATTTGTAAAACTTTAAGAAGTTCTTGATGAAGAATGACAATTTTGATTAATATTCTCAACTGATTACAAAGAAATATGTTAATGGAGATTAGAATAGTTATAACTTTCTCCGTTCTCTCTCCTAAGACTTTTTCTAACACTCACTTAAAGAACCTCCTCAATTTAACATTTGAACTACTATTTATAGTGAAATCTGTATAACTGTATATATCTTGCGAAGTATCGCGACTTCTATTCGTAGGTTTATTCTATATTCGTAATCTCTTCACACTTTTCCCGTGTTTCTTCTATTATCGCATTATCTTGCGACACTTCTCTCTTGTATTTGTTACTATGTTCGTAATTCAATATCTTGCGATATTCTGTCCCTACATCTTGCCTCTTCTCATATCAGTTTTGCGGAGAAGAAATGTTATGAGAACCATTATTCTCGCAAATTTAATATAGTTATCATCACCTGTTATGTTCGCAATATGTGTTTTCTCTTCCATTAAATCTTCGACACGTTTTTTCGGAACCGTCCTTCTTAACCACTCACGTCTAGTCGCATTGATGAATTTCTATCTTCATCAAACTCTTTTCTTTATAAATACTATCTTTAATTCCTCCTTTTATTCTTTTATCTTTTTCATCTTCCTCACTACGTCTGCTTCTGCAATTTCTTCCTTCTTTCTTCTACTGCTATTTCTTGCCTTTTTTATTTCTTTTCTCCTCTGCTTTCTATCCTTCATCTAATGGCTCCGAAGAAGAAAATTGTGGAACAACTTAATGCAGAGCTTGCTGATAGAGATCTCGTTCTTTCTGAGATTGATGGTCATACCAATAAATCCCATCTCTGTATGGAATTCTTTACTGATCTCCATTGGGATGATCAAATAGTTTTAATCTCACGAGGCCAAATCCTTGCAGGTCTTCCTCTTCCTCTTTATGATGTCAATCTTCCTTTATTCTATGAGATTATTTCTCACCCAAATTTCTCACGAGCCATTTATCAATTGACTGGAGATTTCATTCGCATTCTGGTTGAGTTCGCAAACCGTGCTGCTACTGGAAAATCTTTATATCCAATTGAACTTAGGAAAACTGTATTTAGAGATGTAGAGATTATCACTGCAAATTATACAGTCGATAATTTTTTTAAAAATTACACATTAATTCGTGCGAAGAGGGAAGATAAGCGTTGGGGTATTCGTCTTCATCGTAAAACTGATGTCGCAGAATCTGATCTTCTTATGCATGATATTGATTATGCTTCTGGAAATAATCGAACCCCTCACCATTCTCATGATGAAGATTGGTACAATTATCCTCTAGCATTATCGGGTTCTTACATCTCTGGGATAGTAGATCTTCCTGCAAATCTTCATGATCGTAACTATCAACCTTGGGTCTTTTCTTGGCCTAATAGAGATAAAGATGTATGTATCTCCATCTTATTATCTTCTTGTTATTTTTCTTCTTTTACTAATCCTTTTGCAATATTTGTCAGGTGAATGAACTTAAGGAAAGTTACCTTAAAACTGGGAAATCCAGTACTCACGAGCCTTTCCAATTGTTTTCAAATGAGGTAAGAAACATTCTTATATGTGTTTTAAACAATATATTGTTGCCTCTGTTTCTTATCCTTATTTGAATTTGTAGGTTCTTCCTGACTTCCCTGGGGCTGTTGTGAGTGAGAATAAGAATTCAACTTCTTCTAAAGCGTTAACTTCAAGACAAAGAACACTTCGCTCTGCGAAGAACACCAAGATTTCTGGTAATAAAGAAGATGTTCTTCGCAAAGAAAAAGGGAAACTTGAGGATATTGTTTCTGCGAAGAATAGGAAGAGACTCCCAACCAGTGCTTACTCCAATATGATCTCCTCTATCAAGGATGTTGACTAAGAACATAGTGATAAAGATGATAGACTTTTTGATAAGGATCTTAGCTCTAATTCTGATACCGACTCTGATAGGAGGAATGACGATGATGATGATGAAGAAGATGAAGACTACAACAATGTGGAAACTTTTGAGTCTGCAATGACTCGATTGTCTGAGGCTTTTCTCAACTCTTCTCGTGGATTAGGAAACTCTTCTACTGCGAATGCTCATAGGCATATTGCGAAGGCTTGCAAATTTCCCACTGTAATCAACAATAATTCCCTTAATGGAATTTCAAGATTTATTTCTCCTATTACATTATACTCTTTGGGGAGTATGGTAAGTTTCTCTCTTATTCCTTGTTAATTTCCCCTACTTCATTGATTTCTAATCCCTTTTATTTGCTCAGGTTGGGAGGGTTAGCTGTGCAGTTTGCCTTGATTGGGAAAGACGTCATGCAATTGCTGAGAAGAAAACTTTAAGTCGTTGTAACAAGCTGGAGGTTGAGAATGCAAAACTTCTCCAGAAGATAGAGTATTTGAACATTGATAACGCAGAATTAAAATCCCGCTACGAAGATAATGCGCAATCTGCGAGTATCGCAACTGGAAATTATTCTCTCCTTGAGAAGAATAATCAACTGGAGCTTGAAGTCACTTCTCTTTGTAATGATAAGAAGCAATTAGAAGGTAAATTCGCAAATCTTGATCACTTTAACTCCATAATTTGCTAATCAATTCCTTAATTTATTCCCTTACTCTTTATTCTCTTATTTCTTACTTATCCTTTTTCTCTGTAAATGCTAAAGAAAATTATACGAAGAGGATTGAAGAGATGGAAGCTACTCTTGTTGCGCGTAATCAGAAGATTTCTGATTTAAAGTCTCAACATCAAATTTCTCAAAACAACCATGGCTTAAACATCAAACGCTTCCGAGCTATGATGACTCGCAGTATTTGTGAAGACAATCAAATTCCTCTCACTAAGTATCAAACACTCCTTTCTGAAAAAAAACCTGATGATACCCCAGATTTGGATATCTCTGATAGTGAAGTTGAAGATGATATCTCCGAAGAAGAAAGAGAAGAAGTTGAAGATGATATCTCCGAAGAAGAAATAGAAGATCATTTTGATGAAGATAAATCTCCCACAGAGTAGCTTTATTCCTTCCTGTATATTTGCTTTAGTTATTTTCGTCTTGTTTGTTTGAGTACAATCTTTTCTTCTTTCCTGCACTTTTAATCAACCAGCAATTTCTTTTCGCAACTTAATTAGTATCAATGTCTTAATTTGCGATGATGAATTGATCTTTATTTAATTGAATACTTTCCTTACTTGCATAACTTGATCATATGAAGAGAAATAATATATTTTGAAGACCTAGCTTAGTATTCCTTTTCCCCTTATTATTGCTCTTCAGGTGATCAATTGCTGTTATAAGTATTAGAATATCTGCCTTAGTTTAGGTTGCAAAGTTTCAGGTTGTTGCGAAGTAAATAATAAATCTCCCCCTTGAAGTATAAGAGGTATGAAACCTCCTTGAAGAATTATGAAACATCCTTGAAGAAGTATGAAAATTATGAAACATCCTTGAAAAAGTATAAGAATTATGAAACATCCTTGAAGAAGTATAAGAATTATGAAACACCCTTGAAGAAGTATGAAAATTATGAGACATCCTTGAAGAAGTATAAGAAGTATTCAATCCTTGAATAATTTAATGAGTATGAAATATCAGTTCTTGATTGCGAATAAAATTGCCTCTTTTGGTAGGATTTTTTGATACATATTCTTGTTGAGAATATAAAGAATCTCCAATAACATTGACGGAATTGACTTCACTAGTTTCTGTGGTCTTATCATGCCTTCCTAAGTAAAGGTCTTACTTTGCCACCTCTTTTGCGATAAAGTCGCAGGACGTTGGTGCACTCGCATGCCTCAACCCCTTGACTTTATCTTAACAATATTTTTGCGTTTGCGATAATATAACAAGTCTGAATATACCTGCGAATATACAGCCTTGTGACATTATCGTCTTGCGATGAAATCGCAGGACGTTATCACACTTTCATGTAATAACCTATTGATCTCATCTTAACTTTTTTGTATTTACCTTCTTTGTAGGGACAGAATATCGCAAGATATTGAATTACGAACATAGTAACAAATACAAGAGAGAAGTGTCGCAAGATAATGCGATAATAGAATAAACACGGGAAAAGTGTGAAGAGATTACAAATATAGAATAAACCTACGAATAGAATTCGCGATACTTCGCAAGATATATACAGTTATACAGATTTCACTATAAATAGTAGTTCAAATGTTAAATTGAGGAGGTTCTTTAAGTGAGTGTTAGAAAAAGTCTTAGGAGAGAGAACAGAGAAAGTTGTAACTATTCTAATCTCCATTAACATACTCCCTCCGTTTCATGAAAAGTGTTACTTTCACTTTTTCATTTTAGCCTAAAAATAGGCCAAATTGAAAAAGTGAAAGTAACACTTTTCCTGAAACGGAGGTAGTATTTCTTTGTAATCAGTTGAGAATATTAATCAAAATTGTCATTCTTCATCAAGAACTTCTTAAAGTTTTACAAATTCTACTGAGGGTGTAGTTGTAGGATTTCCTGCAACTACAATAAGCCCTTGCTAGTGGAATGAACATGCATCGATCTGTTGTATATTTTTAAGCAGAGTGCAAGGCAGCGTCTTATAGAATAGTTTTTCTGGTTTTAATTAGAAAACCTAATTTAAATTTATTTTAAATTTGAAAAGTCACGTCTCTTCCCATAAGACAACATTGATGACTATTGGAGGTGTCAGTTAGAGATGAAGAGGCATCTCCAATGAACATGAATCCTCCCATATGTATGAAAGATGTTCTCTCAATCAAGGAATCAAAACTTTATTTTTCTCTTTTATAAAAATCATGAATAACTTTATGATTGTGCGTTCTTGATTGGATCAGGGGGTGCAAACCTCACAAATTATGTTGTTAAAGGGCTTAATTGTATCTTGAAGGATTATTGCACATACCCATTTGTAATCCCTAATTTAATTGGGAGACTCGAAATAATTGTCTAAAAGAAATCTTCACTGATCATTGAAATCAGAAGTACAACATCTCTGATTGTGTTTCACCCACTATTTTAGCATATTTTTCCAATATGACCTTCACGATGTAGATGATGCAAAAGTATAGATAAATATCACTCTTCAAGTATTATTATTGAATGATAGCGGACAATATGTCCACTTGTTAATGCAGAAACTAAAAAGCATATAAGTGCTTGTTGTCAAATTTAGTTGATTAAAACTATATCTTGATTTTTAGTCTATAATTAGTCAAGTCTCAGATTAGGATAGAAGTGTGTA
The DNA here is from genome assembly GCA_023529315.1 of Papaver bracteatum. Classification (NCBI taxonomy): domain Eukaryota; kingdom Viridiplantae; phylum Streptophyta; class Magnoliopsida; order Ranunculales; family Papaveraceae; genus Papaver; species Papaver bracteatum. The sequence goes on from JAJJWX010001985.1 coordinate 1,626,421, forward strand.
TTTGAGTACCAGACATCACTGCATTCTACCATTTTAAGGCAAAGATCAACTGAAGCTTTTGGATAACTTCATCAACAAAAGGTAAGTGAAGACTGAACCACATATTACTCAAGTTTTCACCTTTCTATCTATGAGACTATGTCGCATAACTAAATAATACTTTACATGCGCAAAAAAAAAAAAAAAAAAAAATCGAGTCAAATTTATCTTGATTAATTATTCTCGAAATATGTTGACTAAGCTTAAGAACATTTGTTCATACTTGATGAATTTGGTTAAAAACAATTTATTGTTTATGACCTAAATTATGATTCAAGATTATCATTTGAAAATAACCTGGAACAACGATATGATGTTATTATGGAATATTTCAAATTGATTATTAGAGAAATATAGAACTACTGTAAATCTGGATACATGATAGTACATGTACCATCTTACATACTGACCCAAACTATTATAGGTCCGAAGCCGCAATACATGTACCCATTACAGTACCAGCATAGCTATCGTTCGGAAAAAACTTCTGGGTACACATACCCGGTATACAAACTCAAAATGTTCTGTGACTCGTGAACTCAGGTTAGTACACATACCTAGTATGCATACCTAAAAAGTTCTGTTAAATCCTGAACTCTTTTTTGTCTTAAGGGTATACAAACCCGGTACACGTACCATGCAAAAATAACTCACGAACTGGATGTAGATACACGTACTTACACTGTCGCATATTTTTAGATGCATCAAACTTATTTCTATGAGATAATCAATATTTGAAAAACTCTCTATAAAAACTATTTAGACATATTTAATCACATTATAACCTATGTTTGTGACTCAAGATTAAAGACTTACAGTGTTATATGAAAATGATTAAGCTTATAGTTCGTCTGGCTAGTTTCAGTTAACCTTTCATGAATAAGTAATTGTACATGGTTCAGTTATGGTTCATCCTAACCAGAGTGTATATTTTATTATGTTAATCTCAAATCAAAGATTTATATAAAGGCGGACATTGATTGCTTGATTCCAAATCTATGGTATCTTAAATCTAAAACAACCTTAGTTTTGAAAATCTATATAAGGAGAACCTCAAACAACTAGGATTTTTGAATCCCCGACACTTTTCTTGTGTGTCCTAGTTGTAAAACTGGAGTCATCCTCTCCTTAATTTTTTAGGGGTTTAGCGACTAAAAAGACTTAGATTAGGGATTCGTGAAGCCATGCCCGACTATCTTTATCTTGATAGTTCATGTATCTTGATCTTGCTACTGATTGTTGAATCTCACTCCGATCAGGCAAGATAGATAGAAATCACAAATTTTATTCGTCTCAGACTTTGTGATTCCACAAGTATATTCCTCTATAACGATTATTAAATGAAATCGTAGTAGGAATTACTTGTGAGGTGAATAATAGCCTAGGATGCTCTTCTAGAGTCGTAAGTACTGGATTTTGAGGTTTGATAGACTTTGTCTATTGAAAATGATTTCCTATCTCACCTTGATCTTTGATGAAAATGGAAATCACATATAGTCTTATCTGTGGGAGGCAGATTGGTTTAATGACTTCAATTAAGTTTAATGGATGTAAAGGACGTCGGTTAAGGGAATCAATTGGGAAGAGTCTTGTGATATTCAAGAGGCATAAGGAGCGCGACTGTAACTGAATCGTTGTTACAGCAGATTCAGTCTCAACCATATTCCAATCCGAAGTTTTTATAATAGGCTAGAGTCTGTGGCGACTTAATACAGTTTGGTATTCAAATCTGGACAAGATCCCATGGTTTTTATGCTTTGCGGTTTCCTCGTTAACAAAATTTATGGCGTTTGTGTTATTTCTTGTTTCTTATTATATTATTTATTTTTATAATTAAAATATCACAAGTTATACGTAAATCAATCAAAGTAGATACGCCCACTGTAATTGTTAAATACGACTTGTTTGATATTGGATATTGATATTTGGAATCGTCCAAGTACTCTCACGGTATAATCAGGCTCACGGACTTGTCTGTTTACACATTGATTGTGTGAGATATATATAAACTCTCCTCATAATTCCTAATTGATATTCATTAAGTTGTAACTCTCGAAATTGTAATTGAGTTAAGTCCATACAGGTCGTCTAATAAAAAGTTGGTGGTTTATTTTGGTACCCCCGCATTTTCAAGATGCATTATGAACTTTGGAGGATAATTTTAGTTTTAGAAATTCTGTTGGGACTTTGACATTTGTTGCTAACCCAAGATTCTCAAGTAGTTTTGTAATGTACAAAGGAATGTCAAGCTCCCACCATTCCATCCCTACCCGAGATGACAACCTAAAGGCGTGTTGGTTATTGTGTCAACCCTTTCCAAATCCTAATAATCCAACCACCTAGTTGTTCTTGGATAAATCTTCATTGTTTTATGGCATTTTTCCTCATGTATGACACAATAAATCCACTATGAATGTGCTATGGTGCACAACAACTATTCTAAGACCGTGCACAAGATTAGTTTAAATACAAGTGTTAGAGCACTGCTCGGTTGAACCCACCAAGCATTGACATGTCAAGGTTTGTTGGCATATTTTAGTATCAAAACTCATAAGTTGCTTGATTAGATTATTAGAGTCAACTTCGTTAGATTAGACTAGGAAGTCTAGAAATGTTTAGACATAAAAGTATTAATCTGAAAAACTGAAGAATACGAAGACGTATCGACATCAACGAAGACATCATCCTCCCACTTGAGGTTACTAATACATGACTTGGCTTGTTTCCACTTATATAATGTAAACTTTCAAGTCATTTCTGATTGAAAACATAACATGCGAAGTTATATACATGAAAATATAGTATTAGAGACTTGATCATCTTATTATGATCAAAGTATCAAGGAACAATATATCAATAGTTTTGAATGCTTTATCTTGATATATTATATTACGAAGTACAATGCTTATCTTTTGAACTTTGTAATTTCGACACCAACATAATATTTTTTACTTGTTACTGGATTGTGTAGTGCATATAGGTTTGATTTTATACCTAGAAAACTATGTTTAATTACATGAGTTTAAGGAATTAGAATTATGAACATGTATCGTAGTTGAAAGAAATCACTAGGACTGAAGGTCCAATTTTCATTGAAGATATAAGGTTGGATCCTAACCTATATAGGGAATCAAGATAGAACCAATCCTAACTTATGTGGGAGTCAAGGTAAAATCTATCCCTACCCATATGGAGTCAAGGTAGAACCGATCTTAACCTATGTTGGGAGTCAAGGTATAACCAGTACCAATATGCAAAACCGATTTCCTTAGACGTACACTTTAGGGTTTGTGTGATTTGGAAATTGGGTTTGCAAAATAGGAACGTTCAATATGTTGACATAATGAGTAATTTTAACATGAGAACAAATCTTATATTTTATTGTTCAAAGATATTCCATGATACTCAAGGTAAGATCCCAACCGAAATGTTTGAGAATATTTTCAAATGTGTATGTTTTTGTTTTACTAGCAAGCAAAACATATCTTTGGAAAGATATATTAGTCAAATGCTAGCTAATATTAAGTTTTCCAAGATGGAATTCAGTTATACATTTGGATATTGGTGGGAATCAGACAAAACCGAATTTAGGCGCTTTATTGCATAGCTTGAGACTATTCTCAGTTATGGAAATTCCTTTGTGTCCAAACTACCTTAGTCTAGTGAAGTTTATTCTTCTTTCAAACTCATCTTGAGGCAAGCACTTCGTTTTCCAGTCACTGCTGTAGCCGACTAATAGTATTACTCGTAATACTAACATGGAGAGAAGAGTAATATAATTAAGAGAAATATCCTACGTCCGCTAGTTTAAAGACTTCTTTGGGATCAAAAAGCGTCTACTAGTACTATTGTTATTTTATTTTTCTATTGTTGATTTGATTGACTAACAGGTGTTAACTATTAGAGCACTGCTCGATCGAACTCGCAAGCGTTGCTATCTCAAGCTTGTTGTCAAGTTTAGTTTCCAAAACTATAAGTCTTGATTTCTAGTCTACTTATAGATAAGTCTCGGATTAGGATAGTAAGTGTAGTAGAGCATTAGACTTCACGACATTCATCGATTGAATACGAAGAACTACTAAGGAACTTCATCAATAAAAGGTATGTGGAGACTTGAACTCATCTATCACTCAAAAGTCTATCTACTCTATCTCCTATTTGAGAAAACAATTGTATAGCTATATAGACTTCGATTATACACATTTGATATTTCGAGCTGAGTTGAAATCGCTTACATATTTCTTGAATTATGTGTTGGTATGATTTCTCTTTAACCAAGTTCATCTTATATTCTTGACGATAAAAGAAAGATGATCATGTGAAAATTGCCTTGTAACATCTTACATTATTTGTGTGAGACAGTCATTTGATGTAGACTCAGAATTTTTCTTATTGATCATTCGATCACTTGAAAATTTCTTTGAAGCTAATAGTTTGTGTGAGACAGCTATTGTCGTCTTCCGAGAATGTTTCAATGATTGAAATGAGAGTTTAGAACAGATAACCATGATTGGATATAACACAGTATGCGTACTTGCATATGTGTTGTCCAAGTCCGGGAACCATAGTACGCATACCCTTATGCGTACTGGTTGGTTTATGGAAGTCCGGGAACTTAGTATGCATACCGGTATGCGTACTGGCATGAGTTTCAAGTTCCGGAAATTCAACTGAGTTTTGGAAGGTATGCGTACCAGTTCGCATACTGGCGATCCCAAACCTGGTTCGGCCACTTAGGTATGAGTACCCGTTCGCATACTTGAGTAGGTTATGTTCTAAAATCGGTTTGTTCATGAACTAATACATTTATATAATAAGGAATGCAATATTTTGCAAACCGAGGCTATAATGTTCATGAATTGATTCGAGTGAATCAAAATTGATTTTGCTTCAATTGTGTCCTGTATACTTCAATGAGAATACAAGAAATTTAACAACTCTAAAACTAGTTTCATTTGAGTCATTTGAACTAGTTATGGTTAAGATGCATATGGTTGATATGAAAGTTTAATATGGCTAACTTCGGTTAACTATTGTTGAGCCAACAAGGTGTACACGTTTAGGTACGGCTACCCATATCTAAATGAAGCCACTTTTTATTTGTGTGTAACAAGATAAGTTCGAACTAACGGTTGAAATATATTAGCTTGAATCTAATTAGGTTTTCATCTAATGATGAATATTGAATGCTTTGTTACCAAGGTAACATTGATTGCAATTTATGGTTTGAAGACTATATAAAAGAGAACTCTAGCAACTGAGAAACCTAATCCCCACACCTCTTGTGTGATACTAGTTGCGAATAGATTAAATTATCCTTTAACCTTAGGTTTTACACGAAACCCTATAGGTTAACGACTTGAAGACTTCATTGGGATTGTGAAGCCAGACCCAATTATTTTCTCTGTAGTTGCGTGTTCTGATCTTGCTATTTTCTATCGTATTAAGTACTATCTTCTCTAATATTTTCTCGAGATTTATTCTCCGATAGGAAAGATAAAAAGTAGTCACAAACATCTTCGTCTTATCGTTTGTGATCCAATAATATCTTGTTTCGCTACCATATGATTAAGATTATTGTGAGGTGATTGATATTTCTAGGCTTTTTTTCGAGAATATAAGTCCGGTATATAAATTGGTTCATGTTCACCTTGATATATCAAAATATGGAACACAAACTTCTAGGTATTTCTGTGGGAGATAGATTTATCTATTCAATTGACTTTTCTGTGTGAGACAAATTAGTTTATCAAGTCTTTGACTTTAGGTCGTAACAACTCTTAGTTGTGGGTGAGATCAGCTAAGGGAATCAAGTGCGCAGAGTCCTGCTGGGATTCATAGGCGTAAGGAATGTGACTGTAACTTTATCAGTATGAGATTGGATAGGGCTCAACTACATTCATGTATGAAGTTAACTTGTAGTAGGCTAGTGTATGTAGCGGCTTAATACAGTGTGGTGTTCATATTTAGACTAGGTCCCAGGGTTTTTCGGCATTTACGGTTTCCTCGTTAAATTGAAATATCACAGGTTGTGCATGAGTTCAATCAATTGTGAATCCGACTTTTGGGTTTGTGATTAAATTGATTGACACTTGGATATTGGTTTTTGATACCATCCAAGTTATTTCTTATATTCAATCGGGATCGCAAATTCCTATTTGTTTGATTGCAGATTGATTTGAGAAATCGAGATATATCTCTTGGATATACTTTTCTTAAGATTGAGTCTGACTGTCTAGTTGATTCTCTTGAAAGTATATTGGAGTCAGTCCATACAGATTGCTAAGCAAAATATTAGGTGTGGTTATTAGACCCCTGCTTTTTCAATTGGTATCAAGCAGAGGTGCTATCTCTATAAATGTACTTCCATTCTTCGATGGTTCGAATTAATTATGGTGGAAAATTTCTATGCGTGCCTTTATTCAAGTGCGTGATTTTCAATCATTGGTTCATGTTGTTAATGGCTATGATCCTCTAATGGTTGTAGTAGATGGTGTTTCTATTGCAAAGGATATTGGTAGATATGAACCTAACGAGATTCTCGCTGCAAAACAAAATTCTGACGGTTTAAATGCTATAATCCATTCCATTACCCCAGATCTTCAGCACCATGTGACTACGTGCACTCGGTCTAAAGATGCATGGGATATCTTAGAAACTGTATTCGAAGGGAATACCTCTAAAAAGGAAGGTAGGCTTCAAAACCTAACTTCTGATTGAGAAAAATTTTGTATGGCTGATGAAGATTCATTTGATGAGTTTAATGACAAAGTGTCTGAAATTTTTAATGCATTTTTTTCATTGGGTAAGACTATTCCTGAAAAGGACATTGTGATGAAAATTCTCAGATCGTTGCCAGCCAAATACGACTCTAAGAAACATGCCATCGTTGAAGGAAATAACCTTGATACGCTTTCCAGAAACACTCCTTTTGGAAAGTTAAAATACTTGATCTTGGTCTGAACATAGTCAGAACATCTGCGTTCAATGCTGTGACCATCACAAGCGAATCTTCTAGCTTGTCATGGGATGATGAATATTGTTCCAATCATGTTGATTTTCATGAATCACTGATTACACAAAAGATCAAGGATATTGTAAAAAGAAGCAAAAGATGTGAGAAACGTCTCTCTCAGGTTAATGCTTCAGATGATTCAATACAAGAAAAATCATCCCAGGTTGTCAATATCTTGCGTACTTCTGATGTGTGCGATGAATATTCAGATCTCGCAGCAGAAACTTCTCCCTGCTCAAATTCTGATTCAGAGTTGTCTGACACTGATATTTTTATTTCTTGGATAAGTGTGAAGAAATTCACCAAGAAAATCTCCAACTAAAGGCTTCATTGGAGATACTTGAATCATCACTTCAGGTGAAAAATCTTGAGATAGATTGTCCTAATGATGAATTCACTAGAATCCTATCTCTAAAGGAAAAAGAGATTAATACTCTTAAGTGTGACCTGCAAAGGTTGTCTGGAAGTTCTGACAAAATCTCAGCAATGCTGTTTGGTCATAAGTCTTTTGGAAACACAAATGGCTTAGGGTTCAAAAGAAAACTCTGAGCACTAACAACTCTTTTGTTCCATCCGGTTTTGGAAGAATTGATAGTGAAAGTTATGTTAAACAGGAGGCAAATATGTAAGACAATAAATCTTCCTTGATTTTTTCGTTTTGTGGAAATGCAAATCATGTCCAAAATAAGTGTTGGAAATTCAAGAGGAACAACTAAAGGATTGCCAAACTTCAAAATGACATGCAAAGAATGAATCTGGCTTTGGGTAATCAACAGGGTACTCCTGAAGACAAAAAAAAAATTCTAAAAGATCCAGATTCAGACGAAGTAAGAAGTCTGTTTATACAACAAACCTTGATAAGTCACTGTGTGATAAAAAATGTGAGCATTCGGCCCATTCCGTCACTATATAACAATAGTGACATCTGCATCCTCACCTTTAGCTTGAGAAAATGAGTATTGCATCAAGGTTGCTAAAGTTTTGTATAAATGTTAATTTTTTTTTATGTTAAGAAAATATCTTCTTAGTTAAAATAGATAATGGATCATGAACCGAAAAGACTTTTTCAAAGCTCTTCTAGGGTTTGGCTATCCACTGGTCTATTTATATTCATTTGTGATCAAAATTCCCTTCACTTCTTTGATCTTGAAAGATAAAGTTTCATGGATCCTGTAACTAGAGGTACCACAAAAATGGATGCAGTTGAAGCAGTTTCTGTGTATCTCTGTAAAGGAATCAAATCCTCAAGAAAAAAGAAGGAGAGATCCACAAATGATGAAGAAGGTTCTTCCTCTAACTTCCTCTTGTCAGTTTTTCATTTTGATAATAACTTTAGAGGTATGGTGAAGGATTTCATCAACAAAAGAAATGATTTAAAATCTCAAATCATTTATTCTTTAGAAAAGATATCTCACTATGGACATATGTTGTCTCTAACGAGGGACACCTTGAGTGGACTAAAAAGAGAACTTCGTGAGTTAATTGATATTTCTGAAGATTTAAAGGAATTGAACGATCCCATTATCAATGGGTTTTTCAATAATTAGAAGGAATTCTCAGTAGATGCCATAAGAAAGCTCTACGATGTATAGGAAACTTGTTATGAGAATTTATTCTTGTGTTTTAAGAAGGATTACTAGGGTTTGGAATAGCCATTATTGTGAGTACACATAGCTATTACCAACGATTTTCATCTTGCAATGTTTCTAGATTTATTTATTTAAATTCTAAAGGTTAGTTGGAAGATGATTTTGCAGTATTAATCTTTATTGGTTGTATATATTGCAAAAAAATTATGGGATATGTGTGTTTGAGTTCGTGAACTATGATTGTCCCATATATGTCAAAAGTTAAGCTTATTATGTCAGTATGCAAATATTGATGAAGATAGGATGAAATTTTGATTGCAAAGAGTAAGTCTATTATATGTCTTTATGCAAATATTGATGAAAAATAGAATGAATCTTTGTATATTCCGCAGTATTGGTCTTTCCCTGATCCACTTCTATGTGAAAGTATTGTATAGCTCCGTAAGTTCTCTTATGTTGAGCATTTCCGATTAAATTAATCATGGGTTCTCTTGTGGTTAATTTAATTGAGTTTTTTGGATAAAAATTCATGTTTCATGTAATTTGTTAATGTCCAAAGACAATTTTTCTTTTCTTGTAAAAATAAAGTCGCTCTTGTTGTTCTTTTGGGAATGATATTTTATGGGGGAGAGTTTTTAATTGAACTTGTGCTTAATTGCCAAATCTGTGTGGGGAGTGCAGCTGTGGAATGTTGTAGGAGTTTTTTTGTATCTTTATGAACTCCTTGATGAACACACTAAGTTTCGACTATGTGAAATCATCGAAACAAAGTTGATATGTTTTCTTTTAGTCATGAAGTATCTCTATGATAATTTCATTATGCCCACTAGTTTTCGTACCTTTGCCAATTTATGTGTACAAAAATGGGGAGAATTAATGTGTAGTTCACACTACAAATACATGTGGTTTACGGATCATTATGTAAGGGGGAGTGGTTTTCATGTGAGATAAATTATTGACTAAGGGATAGTGATACATATCACCATAGTATTGTTTGTCAAAGTTGTGATACAATTGGACTTTGATGTTATGTAATGATAATATGAAACTGTATAACGATAATTGAGAGCTACTATTTTCTCATTGTTATAGATACGGATCTTCAACAACTATGATGATGAGTTGAACACGTTCAGAATTACTGGAGTATTTGGAAGTGATGAAGATTTCGAGTAATGTTGAAGAATCACAGAAATCAAGCATTTGGATGAGAAGCTACAAAGTTTATTTATTTTGTAATCCATATGTATTGATAGTTTTGTCACTAAAATTGACAAAGGGGGAGATTGTTAGAGTACTGTTAGGTCGAACTCGCAAGCGTTGCTATCTCAAGCTTGTTGTCAAGTTTAGTTGCCAAAACTAAAAGTTTTGATTTCTAGTCTACTTATAACTAAGTCTCGTATTAGGATAGTAAGTGTAGTTGAGCATTAGACTTCATGGTGTTCACCGATTGAAGACGGAGAACTACTAAGGAGATCTTGTGGAACTTCATCAACAAAAAGTATGCGGAGACTTGAACTCATCTATCACTCAAAAGTGTATCTACTCTATCTTCTATTTGAGACAAAATTCGTATAGCTATATGGAATTCGATTATACACATTTGATATTTCGAGCTGTGTTTAACTCGCTTAAATATTTCTCGAAATATGTGTTGGTAAGCTTTCGCTTTAACCAAGTTCATCTTATATTCTTGAAGAAACTGAAAAGATGATCATGTGAAAATCGCCTGGTAACATCTTACATGATTTGTGTGAGACACTCATTTGATGTAGACTTGGAATATTTCGTATTGATCATTCGATTATTTGAAAATTGCTTTGAAGCTAATAGTTTGTGTGAGACAGCTATTGTCGTCTTCTGAGAATGTTTCAATGATTGAAATGAGAGTTTAGAAAAATAACCATGATTGGATATAACACAGTATGCGTACTTTCATATGTGTTGTCCAAGTCCGGGAACCATGGTATGCATACCCGTATGCGTACTGGTTGGTTTATAGAAGACCGGGAACTTAGTATGCATACCGGTATGCGTAATGGCATGAGTTTCAAGATCCGGAAATTCAACTGAGATTTGGAAGGTATGCGTACCCGTTCGCATACTGGCGAATCCAAACTTGGTCCGGCCACTTAGGTTTGCGTACCCGTTCGCATACTTGAGTAGGTTATGTTATAAAATCGGTTTGTTCATGAACTAATACATTTATATAAGAAGGACTGTAATTTTTTGAAAACCGTGGCTATAATGTTCATGAATTAATTCGAGTGAATCAAAATTGATTTTGCTTCAATCGTGTCTTATATACTTCTATGAGAATATAAACAATTGAACAACTCTAGAACTAGTTTCATTTGAGTTATTTGAACTAGTTATCGTTAAGATGAATATGGTTGATATGAAAACGTTCATATGGCTAACTTCGGTTAACTATTGTTGGGACAACAAGGTGTACACGTTTAGGTACGGTTACCTATATATAAATGAACTCACTTTTCATTTGTGTGTAACAAGCTAAGTTCGATCTAACAGTTGAAAGATATTAACTTGAGTCTAATCAGGTTTTCATCTAACGGTGAATATTGAATGCTTTGTTACCAAGGTAACATTGATTGCAAACCTTGATTTGAAGAGTATATAAAGGAGAACTCTAGCAACTGGGAAAACTAATCCCCGTACCTCCTGTGTGATACTAGTTATGACTAGAGTCAATTCTCCTTTCACCTTAGGTTTTTCACGAAACCCTGAAGGTTAACGACTTGAAGACTTCATTGGGATTGTAAATCCAGACCCAACTATTTTCTATGTAGTTGCTTGTTCTGATCTTGATGTTTTCTATCGTATTGAGTACCATCTTCTATAATATTTTCTCGAGATTTATTCTCCGATAGGCAAGATAAAAAGTAGTCACAAACATCTTCGTCTCATCGTTTGTGATTCCATAATATCTTGTTTCGCTACCATAAGATTAACATTATTGTGAGATGATTGATATTTCTAGGATGTTCTTCGGGAATATAAGTTCGATATATCAATTGGTTCTTGTTCACCTTGATTTTTCAAAAGACGGAACAAAAACTTCTAGGTATTTCTGTGGGAGACATATTTATATATTCAATAAACTTTTCTGTGTTAGACAGATTGGTTTATCAAGACTTCGGGTGGTAGAAACTCTTAGTTGTGGGTGAGATAAACTAAGGGAATCAAGTGCTCAGAGTGCTGCTGGGATTCATAGGCGTAAGGAACACGATTGTACCTTGATCAATGTGAGATTGGTTAAGGCTCAACTACATTCCAGTCTGAAGCTAACTTGTAGTAGGCTAGTGTCTGTAGCGGCTTAATACAGTATGGTGATTAAATCTGGACTAGGTCCCGGGGTTTTTCTATATTTGTGGTTTCCTCGTTAACAAAATTTATGGTGTCTGTGTTATTGCTTTTTCTCATTATATTTTCTATATAATTGAAATATCACAGGTTATGCGTAAGTTCAATCAATTATGAGTCCGACCTTTGGGTTGTTGATTAAATTGATTGACACTTAGATATTGGTATTTGATACCGTCTAGTTATTTCTTATATTCAATTGGGCTTGCGAATTCCTATTTGTTTGATTGCAGATTGAATTGAGAAATAAAGAGATAACTCTTGGATATACTTTTCTTAAGATTGAGTCTAACTGTCTAGTTGATTATCTTGAAAGTATATTGGAGTTAGTCCATACAGATTGCTAAGAAAAATATTAGGCGTGGTTGTTAGACCCCGCTTTTTCATTAACTCTTGATTGCACCTTGTTTGATTATTTTTGAAAGCCTTCTATTCTGACATAAGGTCACTCAAACTAGATCAAGAGATTATTGGTAGTTCAGATCCGACTTTAGCTCTGACGTTGACTTGTGATCATCCATTGTTAACAGACTCCATTTTGTGCTGATCGATCGTAAGTTGGAATCAAGTTTGTTATTGTGCAGGTACAGAAGACTATCGAAGATTTGAAGACAAGAGGATTTTCTTATTAGTTTCATATCTTTATGATTTGCTTCGTGCACAAACTTGATTGGCTGGGATCCGGCTAGATATCATTTATATTTGATAGGAGATTGATTGAATAGTCGTATTTAGATCGACATGGTATCATTTGGTGGTACTCTTCAGTAACCAATCTGGTAGTTATGTTTGACTTGATATACTTAACTTGTTAATCCATATCTTCGAATATCTAACCCAAGAAAAGAGTTTCATTGGTTTTAAGCAGAAAATCTTTTCTCAAGCTCAACTAGAATACCTCTGATTAACTTCTTGATATAAGAAGAGTGGTTACCAAAAAGATTAGTCCTTTACTGTTTGAAATACGATCTAAAGGGTTGAGTGCTTAAAGTCTTCAGAGAGACTGAAGCAACTTAAGATAGTGGACTCTATCTTAGGATTCGTGTGTGATGTCTAGATTTATTTTAGGCGCATGGATACTGAGGAAACTAGGTAACTAGGGGTAGTTTACTTGGTCTCAACTATATGAAGTTAGTAGTGGTCTTTAAGAATACACTTTCTAGTACTGCACAAACTTTTAAGAATATAGCTAGCTAGCAAGAACATCCACAAACCTCCTAGTATAGCCAATTCCAACTATTACCTACTTAGTTGATTTGTAGGCCGAAGGACAAGTATCACAGTCTGGAGGTTTCTAAGCATATTTCTGTCTTTTAAGTCATTTGGGGGTATAAGTGTACCTCTAGTTTCACTTGCTCTTGTGATCATGGTGTTTAAACTTTCAAGGATTTGTGTCATGTGTGTATGACAAGAACTTCCTTTTCGAGTTTTACAAGGATATAAATAAAAGTTTTATCTATTCGTAAATATTGAAATATATCAGATGATCTAAATAAGTTATTATCAACTTCAGTTTTAAGATTTTGATTTCCTTTTGCATATATATCACTTGTAAAAGTACTTTGGTTCTGAAATGCTAGTGAATTTTGCTGTCACATTCTGTCATCCTATTCATAGTAGGAAAATGAATCTTTTTATTAAGGTGCACGTTTGTGTACATCCCCATATAACCTTATTTGCAAGTTTGTAAAGTGAATGTTTGAATTGGGTTGAATGTCAACAATTCTAGGGGATAGGGTACTTGCAGTGTAAAATAAAAGGAGTGGCGAATTAATTTTGACTAGGTCAATGAAGACCACCCTTTTTATTTTGTTGCAAAAATTTAGTAACGGCCCTTTCTCGGTTACTAATTTTTTACTAGGAAAACAGGAGTCGGTCGACGTTGACATAATAAAAAAAATGGAAACGCTAGTAAAATTTAGTAACAACCCGAATTCAGTTACTAAAATTTTTACCAGAAAATGGAAGTCAGTCAACATTGACATAGTTAATAATTTCGCAACACGAGTAAAAATTTAGAAACAACGCATACTCAGTTACGATTCTGTTTTAGTAACAACAACATTGTTGTTTAGAAAACCGTTCTTACCCAAAAATAGTAACGAGAACATGCACGTTATTAAAATTCATTTCACTCCATTTTGTTATGGCTGATTTGTGTTACAACCTTATTTTGCAACATCCTATTTCAGTTGGTAAACAAGAAATTTGGTGTAGTGATTGTATAACAACTTAATTAAGAGAGTATCCAAAACTGGACTAGGTCCCATGGTTTTCCAGCGTTTACGGTTTCCTCGTCAATAAATCTTGTTGTGTTCTTTTACTTTGCTTTCCGCATTATAATTTGTTTAAGTTACAATTAAAGTAATATCACTTGTACGTTAATCCCAAAAACTTAGGTTGATCCCTATAGTATAAGGTTCGGTTTCAGACTTATATACTATATACTAAGTGTTTACCTTGTAGTTGCTCTGTTCTTGACAGTTCCTATCTATATTACATCACGCAAGGTATCGAACTTATAGGTTCATATCGAAAAGATTGTGGTGTACTTGGTACCCCTTGTTATTCAACAAGTAATTGGTCAACTCTATTTGTTTTGTGTGATTTCAAAAGTCTCAAAAGATTGTCTCGACATGAATTAAAAAAACAAGTAATATTAAAGTCAGATCAAAGGATTTAGTAATAGTCAACGTGCGGTACTGTCAGGACCAAAAATTATCATGTCTTGTTAGAATTAGTCTTATTAAGGGCAGACCCCTCTTACTTGGACACTTGGTGGTTATTAGTTTAATTCAGTTTAATTAGTCATTGCTAATCTTATTTAACAGTCACCATGTGAGTCACACGAGTTGTTTTTTGTGTTATCCTTATATTCTATTTATGTGGCTGAGAAGAACTCATGAAAAATTATCAGTAAAATTATGTTTTCTCTCTCAAAATCAAAATATTGTTCTCCCCAATCCAATCTCGATCCTTAGAGATTTTGAGTTGTTTTTGTGTTAATTTGTAAGGTAGATTCTTACAATTGGTATCAGAGCACTAGATCTGAGGGACTTGTATGCTATGGTTAATCAGAAAGATTTTGATGATCTTCATAAGAAGTTTAACACTCTGATGAAGAGTCATAAGGAAATCGTTAAGAAGTTTTATGAGGCTTGTTGATGGGTGAATATGATTCTGGTTCCACCCGTCCTAGTTACACCAAATGACTACACTTTCTAGGAATGGTATTAGAGAGACCTCCTTTCCATTGTATTATGTACCGCCTTTATAGAATTTCCCAAAATCTCTTCCTTTTATGACATCATGCCACATGTCCGAAACCTCCTTAATTACCACTAATGCCATTCTTTCTAATATAACCTTCTCCTTTTCCGTTAATTCCCTCCTTATACTCTCTTCCTCATGGATACTTTTTAATGGACTTGGGATTTGGTTCCCAAGTACCCATGTTTTATGTTGGGTTTGAATCCCCTTTTTGGGGCTCCCTAGCCCTGTTAAGGGGTAACAATTTTCATGTATCAACATTAGTCCCTTGACTATTGGGTTAATTATTGAATGACCCGATAGTCAACCCGTTCTGTGAAATCACAAGCACCCCCGTTTTGAAGCACGTCTTGAAACTGACAGGCCTCAGTGATGGTCATCGCGTTCTTCTTATGGATGACATCCTTGTTCCACGCCTTCTCAATCCCTCTGTATTACCTTATCCTCCTTCTCCAGGATGGCTCATGTATCCTAAGGTGAATACTTTAGATACCTTTTCACTTAAGAAAGTTCCAAGTATGGCTATTCACTGTGGCGATTATGATCTCCCTGCTATTGAGATCCGTTCCTCATCCGCGACACCTGCCGTATAGCCGTATTGGACATCTTATATTCGCTCCAACCCGGATCATGCAGCTGTCGTTCGCTTAGCGGGTATTGATGAAGCTATAAACTTGTCTATGAAGTGATAAGTAGTTAGATGTAGGCGTGATATGATGTGGTTTTGTTTTTATCATTGGGCATCCTCCGTCCATACCCTGTTCTTTGCGTGGGAGAAATACACCATAGTTCTAGAGGATGTGGTCGCCCTCACGGGAGTTTCCATCCATGGTAGTCATTCATATGAGGAGGTCGCTATCTTTGAGGCTCTAAATGATGAATACAAGGATTTATGGGCTTATATGTTAGATTGTAAAGACGATTCTAGCAATGAGCAGGTGAGGAAAGATCAGTTGCCATCACGGCGGGGAAGTAAAGGAAAAGTTGCAAGCGCCTGCAGGGAGGAGAGGTTTTCGTCTTCCTCCAAAGGAAAAGCTAAAGTAGTCAAGGGTAAAAAATCTTCTGCATCGCGCCCTACGGGGGATCGCTTTCCCGCCAGTTCCACTCGCGCTTATGAAGCCATACATGGCTCACCAATTTCCTCAGCGCGAAAAAGTCCTGAGTTGGTTATCAAACGCAATCGGCGCGCCTCCTTCCCCATTTGGATCAAATATTGGGCTCCGCGGATGGTTGATAAAAAAAGTTATGCCTCCTCTCATGAAATAGAAGAATCCTAATGCTGACTTGGCGGCCTATATCTTGTTCTGGATTTATCATGATGTTTTCGAGTACATCCCTCAGGATACCATCAAGAGCGAGCTTGTGCCGATGACCGTGTTATTGTCTCAGGGTATTTTTTTCCCCTCGCGCCAATGTTCTTGGGCGGTCTATATTGTCATTTGGATCTGTTTTGTCATGACGTTCGCATAGTAAATGCGGTTCACAGAGTTGAGACTTATATTTCCGCCTCTTTTATGTAAGCGTGGTGTTGGGAACACCTCCCCGAGTATGCTCCCGATTCTCACGTCTTGCCAGTTCATCATGAGGAGGATGTTGAACAAGACGATGATATTGTTAGTAAGACTATCGTCACTTATGGTTATCCACGGATGGCTCTTTGGAACGGTAAAGGAAAAGTTCCCAAAGGTGATATAGATAAATTCATGGACGTGGCCAAGGATTTCATGCCTTTCCCTTACCATGATGATCATTCAGGTCCGGGGCATTATGAATTTACTTCGCCGTTGGAAGGAAGAGATTGGATTCGATGCAATCCCTGTAGGAGTCAGATTTTGATTCGGTAATGGTTATGTTACCTGGTAGTATTTCTGGTTTTTACGCTGGTAAGTTCATTGCTATGTCCTATAACCCTGACCGTGCAGCTCGACAAGTTGGGTTTGATCAAGGGGCTCCTGCTATCTTCCTGCCTTAGAGTGGCTCCGATATTGTAGACATCATTGCCAGTTTTCATCATTTTTTCTTCAAAGGAACAACGCGCCTAAGCGACCGAGGAATTAATTTCTCTTTTCAGCAGCCTTTTCCCGAGCGCCCCCTGGTGATTACCGTGCTGGCTCATTGATATCAACTTCTCATTCTTCTCCACACCTTGAACTTTCTTTTGCGCGACTCGGCTTCTCCTCCTAATTTTTCTTCCGCGGATCTCTGTATTTTACATGCGTCTGGTCGGCTTAAGCTTGATGAAGAAATAGCCGAGAAAAATGGTCTCAAATCAGGTATTAAGGGTCACCCTCTGGGTCCGCTGGTGACCTCCTGGGATCCCCCATGAGAGTTAGGAGCCCATAAGGAAAAAGAAAGGGACAAAGCCTTCTTCCCACCGAAAGCCTCCTAGACTCCAGATTCCTAAGCCTGCTGCTAGTTTACCAACAACACATGTATTCCTTTTGCTTTTGTTATATATATTTTCTTCTTTGTTTTTTTGTTATTTTTTTTTAAAGTAAAAATGGGTGAATCCTATAGTCTCAGGAAACTCCTTTATCTAATACCGTGGGGTGGAAGGTGCCCACTTATCTGATGGAGGAGTATATCAACATTCCTATGAATGATTGATATGAGAAGAACCTTGCTAAGAAGTCTAAACGGGAAGCGGCTAATTTGTCCATTCCCCGTCCCTGTTCTTCTGATGATGTTCTGTCTCTGCGTCCCATATAAGCTCGGAAGACTAGTCCGTCACGGTCCCAGCAAGGTACTGGTGGTATCTCGACCCGTTCATTTGTGGATTTTGTGCAACATCTTGACATTAAATTGTCTAAAGGGGTTGGTTAGGTATCTCCGAGCCTGCACATATCATCTGTTAATCCTTTGCAGGAAGAGACCCTTCATGTTAAGGGCCAAGATTTAGAGTCTCCTACTGACGTGCTACATTATCTAAGTCCTTTTGGGTCGAATCGGTCGGTTTTAGGTGGATCCTCAGCTCATGTGGCATCCCAGACAGATCATTCTGAAGGTGGTTACTCATTATATGTTTGGCACGTGTACCTTTAGTTAATGTCATTTGTCTTCCTTTTTTTTTTTACTTATATATCTGGGGTTCTCTTCGGAATGTTACTTATTCTTTGTTTTGCAGGTTCTACGATTGACTACGTCTCTTCTTCTGCCTCCTCGGTGTCTTGTCCGAAGCCTTGTGATCCCCCACTTATTCCTAAGATTGGTCTCTTATTTGATTGGTCTTTTTTTATGATTGGTTCTTCCCTTATACATTGCGCCCTTATATGTTTATTAGCGCTTACCCATCATCATTTTTTTACGTTCTGGTGTATGTATCGATTTCACGGATATGGGTCACAAACGTAAAGAAGATGGAAAGCATGAGGGCTCTAGCATCAAAGGTGGGAGGCGCATGACCCGTGGTGTTGATGGGTCTGTAAAACGCGCTCGGTTAGATGGTAATAAATATGCGTTAGTTGATCCTCCGAAGAGGCTCCCCAACACTTCTGACCCGCTATCGATCCATGAGGACACAAAGTTTTGTTTTCCGAAAGTGGTAGGTGCCTTAAAGGCTGGTGTTGATCCTACCGCTTATAAACTGGTTCATGGATTTTGGGTTCCATCTGCCTTGGCTGCCACTTATAGGGATATCGTGAAGCGCGACGACGGTCATATGGTAAAGAATGATTATCGTGGAGTGTAATAGTGGTCATAAGAATCTCCTCGAGGTAGCTGACCAGCTCAGGAGGGTGAAGGATGGTCCTATTGACACTAGCGTGTTACTGATAGGTATTGTAAAACACCTAGATTTATATATATTTTTTATGCTTTCTTTGCGAGTTTCTTGTAAATTACGTATCTTATGTTTGCTTTTGAGTTTATTAGGTGCAATGGAGTCATTATGAGCAAAAAAAGGAGAAAACATCCATCCGAAGCATAAAGGGAAAAAAATCAATTCGGATGCGAGCTATACTTGGAACCAGCGAAGGTTACGCAGCAAAGGAGGCGAAGAATGAACTGTCAATTCCCCGCAACTGACAGTGGAGAAAGAATGGGAAGAGCTGACAGTGGAGCAAGAATGCGAATGGGATGTCAGTTTTCTGGAGCTGACAGTGGAGCAAGAATGCAAATGGGGTGTCACTTATCTGGAGCTGACAGGCCAAATATCACTCCGGTGGCCCTTATCCGAAGCAGTGGGGTGCCTAGATAATTCTGTCACTACACTAAAAGAGAGGAAATCCTTCTTATTTTTCTCCTTTTCATTACAACCCATCTAATTATTTTATAGACTTTCTAAGGTCACTAGCTTAATCTCTAGAAACTTCCATTGTTAATTCTTGTTATCTTGTGTGCATTTTGTAATTTTCAGATTATTCGTGATCCATCATTGGTACTTTTTTTTTTTGTCAGAAGTCTTAGCTTGTAGTGCTGTGTAAAACTGATATGCATGTCACTTTTTTAATTCCTTTTTTTAGTGCATATTGGTAAGTGCAGTCTTTAGTAGGAAATATTATTTGACCTGTAGGAACAATCATTTTCCACTTTAACTCCCTACTCTTCCATTCTGTTTCATCTTAGATCGTGTAGCTTGCCCAGTCTTATTTTTATATCTTCCGCTCTGTTACAATCTCTCCTGTTCTGCTTCTATTAGCGCTTTATCTCCTTAGGATCAACAATGAACATTATTTCCTGGAACTGCCAGGGCATTGGCTCCAAGTAAAATGTCCCTCATCTACAAAAACTATGTCTATCCCATAAGCCAGACATTATCTTTCTATCTGAAACTAGAGCTAAAATCCCCAAAATGGAATCCATATTCCATGATTGCGGATTTTCCAACTCATGCTCAGTTCCCCCCGTCGGCCTTTCTGGTGGTTTAGGCTAGCTTAGAGAGATAATCTCAAATATACTTTCATTTCGATTCTTAGAGCCTCTAGGATAAATCAGGTTTTTCATTTCAATTAGCAATCTGTATGGACTAACTCTAATATACTTTTAAGAGAATCAACTAGACTGTCATACTCAATCTTAATAAAAAAGTATATCAAGTAGTTAATATCTATATATCTCGATTTGATCTATACTCAAGAAAAAAGAAATCTGCGATTCTTTATCAAATACAAAAGATATAAACTTGGATGGTATCAAAAACCAATATCCAAGGATCAATCAATTTCCAATCAACAACCAAAGGTTATATAATAAAATATAGTACAGAATAAAAATAACACAGACACCAGAAATTTTGTTAACGAGGAAACCGCAAATACTGAAGAAAAAAACCCTGGGACCTAGTCCAGATTAAACACCATAATGTATTAAGCTGCTACAGACACTATCCTACTACAAACTAACTTCGGTCTGGACTGTAGTTGAACCCTAATCAATATCACACTGATTTAAGATACAATTTCGCTCCTTACGTCTCTGATCCCAGTAGGATACTATGCATTTGGTTCCCTTAGTTGATCTCACCCACAACCAAGAGTTGCTACGACCCAAAGTCGAAGACTTGAATAAACAAATCTGTATCACACATAAAAGTCTACGATAATAGATAAATCTATCTCCCACAGATAAACCTACGAGTTTTGTTCCATATTTTGATAAAATCAAGGTGAACATGAACCAATCAATAACCCAGACTTATATTCCCGAAGAACAACCTAGAATTATTGATCACCTAACAATAATCTAAATCGTATGGTAGCGAAATTAAATATATTGCGGAATCACAAACGATGAGACGAAGATGTTTGTGATTTATTTTTATCTTGCCCTATCGGGATATAATCTCAAGCCAATTATTCAATTGAACTCGTACGATATAAAATGGCAAGATCAGATCGCTCAACTACAAGAGAAGTAGTTTCGTCTGGCTTCACAATCCCAATGAAGTCTTCAAGTCGTTAATCGACAGGGTCTCGAGAAGAAACCTACGATTAAAGGGTAATCGAATCTAGCAAACCAACTAGTATCACACATGAGGTGTGGGGATTAGTTTTTTTCCAGTTTCTAGACATCTCCCTTATATAGTTTTCAAATCAGGGTTTGCAATCCAAGTTACCTTGGTAACAAAGCATTCAATATTCACCATTAGATGAAAAACCTGATTTATCCAAGCTAATATATTTCAACAGTTAGATCGAAACTTAGCTTGTCACACACACAAATGAAATGTATTTCATTAAGGTTTGAATAACCGTACCTAATGTGTACATTTGGTTGGTTCACGAATGGTTGACCAATAGTTAGCCATATGAGCACTTTCATATTAACCGTATTGCAAGGAAATCTTATGTAACTACACAAGACAAAATTGAAGCAAAATCGGTTTGATTCACTTGAATCAACTCATAAAAAATATAGCCACGGTTTGCAAAGATTGCATTCCTTATTGTTTTATTGTTTAAGTTCATGAACAACCGATTTGAGAAATATAACCAGCTTGGGTGCGCGTACGGGTATGTGTACCTTAGCTACCGGAATTGGGTTTGAAAACCCTCCAGAAATTCTAGGATGAAAACTTTCATGGGTACGCGTACCTAAGGTGACTGGTTTGTAAGTTCGTAAACTCCAAACTCAGCAGAAATTCACGGACGTGAACTTCCGCCAGTACGCGTACGGGTACGCATACCCAACCTGTCTCCTTCACTAATACCACATGCACACATATGCACGCACTTGGTTTTCGGTACATGGATTTATACACTAATGTGCGAAAACACTATATATGATTATATCCGGTTACGCAATCTCAACTCTACAATTCAATCGTTGAAACATTCTTCTATAATGTTAATAGTAGTTAGACATAAAGAATCGACTATCTTCATCAAATCAATATTTAAGATTGAAACGTTATCATGAATTTCATCATGGATAAAGATGAAACGTGGTTAAAGCGAAAGCTTACCAACATATATTTCTAGAAAAAAATAGGCGAGTAAACTCGGCTCAAAATAACAAATGTGTTTGTATGAAAACTATCATACTTCTACGACTGTGTCTTAAGAGTATGAGATAGAGTATACTTTTGAGTGCTAGATGAGTTCAAGTCTCCACATACCTTTTTGGTCGGATGAAGTTCCACCGGTTCCTTGAGTAGTTCTTCGTCTTCATAAGATAATTACCATGGAGTCTGGAGCTCAACTATACTTAACTATCCTAGACCGAGACTTAGTCATAAGTAAACTAGAAATCAAGATGTATAGTTTTGATCACTAATATTGACAAACATGCTTGAGATAGCAACGCATTCGAGTTCGACCGAGCAATGCTCTAACAAAATATATGTCCCCAAGTCACCATTGATTACCTTCCAGCTATCGGTTTAGACCATAGCCCCCTTCTCCTCTTATCTTATCCTCGTGACTTCTCTCTTGCTACTCCATATAGATTCTTTAACATGTGGCTTGAAGTACCAGAGGCTCTTGAAATAATCCAATCTTGCTGGAATTCGCGGATTCCTGGATTTCCACCTTTTATGGTAACATCCAAACTAAAACTTGTCAAAAGACACTTATCTAAATGGAACAAGGAAGTGTTTGGTGTTATTCAACATAACATCAATGACAAACTAGAGACTATCAACCAGTTCCATAAAGCTAATAGCTTAGGTTTTTATGACTTAGAAATAGAAAATGCGGTATCTGAACTTGAAACTCTTTATGACCATGAGAATCAACTATGGAAACAAAAATCCAAGGATAATTATCTTAGGTTTGGGGATCGAAATTCCAAGTATTTCCATCCTCAAACCCTGCGCAGGAGACGAATGAATAAAATTCTGTCAATTATAGATAATAATGGGAACAATCTGGATACCCACACAGAAATTAACGACTCCTTAATTGTGCACTTTAAAGAAATAGATACAGCCCCAGGAGACTGCGATGCTGAACCCATCTTAAATCTTTTCGAACCGGTTTTCAAACTTAAAGGGATGGCAGCGGATAAATTTCCAGGCCCCGATGGATTCAATTTGAAATTCTATCAACACCAGTGGCCAGTTATAGGAAATGATATTATAAAAATGGTCAAACACTTCTTTAGAACTAGGTTTTTCCTCAAGGAATTGAACTCGACCTTCCTGGCTCTCATCCCCAAAGTCGAAAACCCCCTCCTTCCTAGTGAATTTAGGCCTATCAGCCTCTGTAATTCTTCCTACAAGATTATTTCCAAAATCCTAGCAAATTGGCTTAGGCCGATTTTAGCTAAGATTATCTCTCCAGTGCAGTCTGCCTATATGCCAAAGAGGAAGATTACTGATAACATAGTTCTAGCCCGGGAAGTAATTCACACAATGAAGAAAGATAAAAAAAATAATGGTTCTATGGGGTTGAAATTAGGTATGAGCAAAGCTTTTGATAGGGTTAATTGGTCCTACCTTCTACGGGTAATGAACAAACTAGGTTTTATGCCGAGTGGTGTGCAATGATAGAACAATGTTTTAGTACCCCATCTATAGCAGTGCTTTGCAATAGGATACAAGGGAAATTTTTTACTCCAACTAAGGGCCTTAGACAGGGGGATCCCCTATCCCACTATTTGTTTCTTATATGTATGGAAGGTCTCTCCAGATTATTTAATAAAGCTAAGGTTTCAAATAAAATTAGAGGTGTAATGGTAGCAAAAGACGGTGTATCCATAACCCACCTTCTTTTTGCTGACGATTGTCTAATATTTGCTAGAGCCTCTCTTAGTGAGGCTAGGAATTTGCTAGAAACTATTAACATTTTCAGTAAAGCAACCAGACAAATGATTAACTTTCAAAAGTCTGAGGCTTTCTTTAATGATCATACGCCTAACAAATTCAGGAAAAATGATTATGAGAATCCTAAAAGTTCAGAAAATTTCAATGACTGATAACTATTTAGGAACTTCTCTTTTCATTGACCATGCCAAAGTGAAGTGCTTTGAATCTATGATAACTAGATTCAAAAGTCGACTTCAAAACTGATCTGGGAAAACTTTCTCACGGGCAGTTAGGACGGTGGTTGTTAAATCAACCTTAGAATCACTTCCCATTTACCAGATGGGATGTTATGTGATTCCCAAGGCCGTAACCAGCCAACTTACTTCCCTCCAAAGAGACTTCTGGTGGGGGAAGAAGGAAGGCATCAAAAGTCAGTACCTAAAGGCTTGGATAAGCCTAAATAAACCTATCCCGGAAGGCGGATTAGGATTTAGAGAAATTTCATCTAAAAATCTTGCTCAACTAGATGGACTAGCGTGGGATCTTATCTCCAATTATGATGCTATGTGGGCAAGTGCGCTGCGAGATAAGTACTTCAGGAAATGTCGTCATGCCCTAGACCCAAGAATATCCAAGAACGGTTCGTGGATCTGGAAATGTATCCAAAAAGGTCTACATCAAATTAGACCCCATTGAATATGGGAAATAGGATCAGGTGAAACTATTCATATTTGGGAGGATAGATAGACTGCATCCCTAGCACAAACTCCACCTTCCTTAGCCTCTGATTTTAATGGAATCCTTGCGAACGACCTAATCTCTCAAGGAACATGGAATGTTCCCCTTCTTCTCACTATTTTCAATAACCAAACAGTCGCGGCAATAACTCTCATTCGTATCAACCCTAGTGGTAGGGACATTCCTAGGTGGAGCCTGAATAATATTGGGATATTCTCGTCAAAATCTCTTTATAACTTCATTTAGGGGAACAATAATTCAACAACCCCTTCTAATTCAACAACCACTAGGATTCCTTGGACTGAAGTATGGGACACTGAAACGTCTCCTAGGATCAAGCTTTTTATATTCATATGTATCCAAGATATGATACCCACCATGGAGAAACTGTCTCAACACTCTGAAATCCAGAACATCTGCCCCTTGTGCTCTCATTATAATGAAACTCTTGAACATTTGTTTTTTTCTTGTCCCTTTGCAATAAGTGTATGGTTTTCTTCACACCAAAACCATTTTCCCCCTGATTCTTTCCCGCTCTCTGTTCAACAGTGGATGCTTGAATGGATCACTAACCCTCCAGGCTGGAATACTAGTCAAGGCCAATGGAAATCCATATGTGCCAAGATAGTTTGGAAAATATGGAAAGCACGTTGTGATGAACTGTTCATGGGAGTTACCCCTAACCCAAAACACACTCTTACAACTGCCCAAATGGAATGGACCCTCTATAAACGAATTTCTCAAGAAACACAATCTAGACTTGCTTCTAATGTTACTGCTATTCAGAAAATCTGTACTTTTCCACCTACAGGGACATGGAAAATAAACTTTGCAGGTATGTATATTTCTAAGATGTAGTGCTGGTTGGTGCAGGGAAACGAGATGAAAAGGTTGCAGAGCTCAAAATAAGGATGAGATGGACGCTCGGGCAATGCTAGAGGCACTCAATTGGACGAAACAGCTTGGCTACAACAACATGCAGATAGAAGGGAAAATTGCAAGACTTACTAAGGCAGACAGAGGGGACTACAACACTGTCATCTAGACGGCCTTATCAAGAGTAGAAGAAATCAAAAGTTTTATTAAGGATTTACAAGATTCGAACAAAAATATAGTAGTTATTAACTGTTGCAAGGAAGCCAACAAGGCAGCTACTGCATTAGCTAACACGTCAAATGCAGTACTATGGCTGTCCTCCTAGCTTTCTTTTTGAAACTCTTTGGATAGACAGATTTTTGGCCTTGAACTCTACTTCAAGAACAAATGATATGTATCCGAGTTAATCTATTTTCTTATTAAAAAAAAAAAACCATCTAATTCAGAGAAGTGAGGAAAGGGAGGCGATGGTTATCTGAAACTATTTCCTTCTGAAGTCATTTGATGATAAATTTGATAGACAGTGGTTTGATGGAGTTGCATGAGGTGATTTAACGGGAGAATGGAGATGAGATGCTGTTGGTCGAAGATCTAGTGAGGATTAAGAAGAGGGGTTTTTGATTCAGGGTGAAGATTTATGAATGACTTGGGAGTGAGAAATCAGAGAAGAAGCTGATGATCATAATGATCGAATTCAGAGATGATTAAGCTTGGGTCTTGGTTAATTTCCAGAGTTCAGTGAAATTAGAAGTGATTGTGCTGATTTTAAACCCTAGGAACGAGAGATGATTAAGTTTGTTTCTATTGAAGATGGGGGTTTGCAGAATTGATGTGAGTTCAACACAGAAAGAAGGAGCCAGGTTGGAATTAGGGTTAGTGGTGGATCTGGTACTAAGAGTAGTAATTGAGGAGAAGACTGAAATCAAGAGGTTTTGTTGGTGTATGAATTGGTTTGATTTAGGGTTGAGTTATGAGATGAAGATGGTGGTGTTGATGCCGCCGTTGAATTCAGTAAATTGATGGGTTATTGATGCTATTGTTTACTGGGTTTGAGTTCGATTTGGGTGATGGATTGCAGGATCTGAGATGATATGGTTTTGGTGTTGAATTAGCGGCTGGTATTGAGGTTGATGTGATGCTTCTGCCAGGATCAAAGATGAGCTGAACTGGTGCTCTAGCTCGTGGTGCTTCTGTTGCATGGAGTTGGTGGCGATATATGTTGGCTCAAGAGTTTGAGACAGATTTGATATAAACTTGGTTTCTTAAGATGAGCAAACCAAACAAAAAACATAATATTTATAGTTGATATACAATATGGTTTACGGTGCTTGGACAACAATTCTTAACAAAACAAATGTCAACTAAAATAGGAAACCCAAAACTAAATAGGGAAGCTAACCATATATACACTATACATTCTGTTCTCTAACACTTACCCTTGATCTAAGCGGGTGATCAGTCACAGTAAGCTTAGAGCGTAAAGAGCAGAAATATTGTTTTGGTGTTCGTTTGGTAAACACGTCAGCTATTTGGTCCTTGGAGCAGACAAATCGAACAACCAATTGACCACGTTGAACCCGTTCCCGCACAAAATGATAGTCAATTTATATGTGTTTAGTGTGCCCATGAAAAATAGGATTCATGGTGAGATACGTAGCACCGAGATCATACCGGAGCTTGGAGTTCTTTTAGCAAAGATTCAATCCACATGAGTTCGGCAGTTGCAATTGCAAGACCTCTATACTCAGCCTCCGTACTCGATTTCGAAATAGTTTTGTGCTTGCAAGAACTCCAAGAGATAATATTTGATCCTAAGAAGACACAATAACCACTCGTAGAGCGCCTATCAACTTGATCACCAGCCCAGTCGTCGTCTGTATATGCTTAAAAGTTTATCTTTAATGTGGGAGAACGTTGCAAAGTAATATCATAAGAGGATGTACCTTGTAGTTGCAAAGTAATATCATAAGAGGATGTACCTTGTAGATATCGCAGAATTCGTTTCACAAGAAGTAAATGCTGGTCAGTTGGATTTTGCATGAACTGACAAACCTTGTTTACTGAAAATGCAAGTTCCGGCAGTGTGATCAATAAATATTGCAAACCACCCACAAGACTTCTATATAAAGTAGGATTTGATAAAATAGTTCCACCTTGTGGATTTAATTCAGTAGAAGTGGTGAAAGGAGTATGCACGGGCTTGACGCCATGCATGTTGTCTCGTTCTAACCGATCTTCTATATAGCGCCGCTGCGAAAGAAACAAACCAGCAAGAGTTCGTGTAACTTCAACACCTAGAAAGAAAGATAACTCTCCAAGATCTTTCAAGGAAAATTCTTTCTCAAGAGTAACAATCAGATTTTGGACACAAGCTAAAGTAGAGCCTGTCAAAATAATATCATCAACATAGACAAGTAAATAAACAATACCCTCAGTAGAATGACAAATGAACAAGGAGGAGTCTGCCCGCGAGATCACAAACCCAAGTTTTTGAAGAAAAACACTCAACCGATTATACCATGCCCTAGGTGCTTGCTTTAGACCATATATAGATTTATGCAATTTGCATACATAATTTGGAAATTGAGAATCAACGTACCCGGCGGCTGTTTCATATAAATGTCTTCGGTAATAAAACCGTTTAAAAATGCATTTTGAATGTCAAGTTGCCGAATATGCCAAGAGTATGTAAGAGCTAATGTAAGAACAACCCGAATGGTACACGGATTTATGACCGGACTAAAAGCTTCACCGTAGTCAATGCCTTCTCTTTGATGATTTCCTTTAGCAACAAGACGTGATTTGTATCGTTCAATTGTGTCGTCAGCATTTCGCTTGATCCAAAACACCCACTTACACCCAACCAGATTCATACTAGAATTCCTTGGAACCAAAGGCCAAGTACCATTTTCACGAAGAGCGTAATATTGCTCATCCATAGACGCGCACCACTTGGGATTATTTTTTTCTTGTGAATAACAAGTAGGCTCAAATAAAGAATCAGTAACATTTGCATGTTTAGAAGCCAACAATACTTTATTTTGGATAATACCATCGTTTCCCCTAGTGATCATAGGATGATCATTTTGAGTGACCGGGTTTTGCCAAGGGATGCTAGAGGGATTAGGATTAGGTATTGTGGGAAGTTGAGTTCTAGGAGCCGTAGGAACTGTAGGCATTAAAGAAATGAGTGAATCATGAGGTGGCAAGCTAAATGGAATGGGAGAAGGTACCGAAGATTGCTGTTGAGTGGACTCCTGTATAGAGGGAGTAAGTGGGGTGGTGTCTACATGTTATAAATTACTAGAAACTAAGGATGATGTGGTTGGAGTAGAATCTAGGCTATTATCGGGGTTCTTATTTAAAGAAGAAATATCAAGGTCAACGGAATCCTGAGATGGTGTTGGTGTAGACAAGACAGGAATGAAAGAAGGTACCTGTGACGGCGACGGAGATGGTAGTACAGTGGGTGCAGCTGCAAAATGAAAAACTAACTCATCAAAGACAACATGTCGTGACCAATATATTCGTCCAGACGGAACATGGAGACATTTATAACCTTTTCGAGTAGCGCAGTATCCTAAGAAAACACATGGAGATGATCTAGACTCCAGTTTATTAGACCGATAATCACGCAGGTGAAGAAAACATAGACACCCAAAAGTTCGAAGACATAAATAGTCCGGAACTTTATGAAATAGTAATTCATATGGAGACCGAGTACCTGTAGGTACCGTAGGGACACGATTCATAAGAAAAGTGGCATTAGAAAAAGAATCGTACCAAAAGCTAGGGGGAATGGAAGCCATTGAAAGAAGTGTGAGAACTGTTTCGACGATATGGCGGTGTCGCCTTTCAGCAAGACCATTTTGAGCAGACGTGTGGGGACAAGTAAAACGATGAAGTGTACCATTTTGTTGAAGGATTTGGGTGAATTTTCGATATTCCGTGCCATTGTCAGACTGAATTTTTTTAATTTTTCGATTAAAAAGAGTCTGAACATGTTTATAAAAAATCTCAAAGATTGAAACAACATCAGATTTCACATGTATTGGGTAAATCCAAGTAAATCGACTATAAGCATCAACAAAAAATATATAATATCAAAAACCTTCATTGGATAAAACCGGGGCAGCACCCCAAACACCTGACACAATTAAAGGTCATAAACAGTGGTACTAGAATAAAATTGGAGTTTATGACTTTTATTGGCTAAACAGGGCTGACACATAGAAAAGATAGAACTAGACACTGGTAGATGATGTTTCGAAACAACTGCCTTAACAGTTTTGAGCATAGGATGCCCTAAACGGTGATGCCAGTTTTGAAGTGATGTACGTTCTCCAACAAAAGCGGAAATAGATGAGACTGGGGAAATTGTATAAAGACCATCCTTAAGCACTCCCACGAATACTACCTTCTCCGTGCAACGATCCTTCACAAGACAACCATTACCATGAAATTCAAATAAGACATTATTATCACGGCAAAACTGAGATACAGATAGAAGGTTGTTAGAGATATGAGGAACGTGAAGGACATTGGAGAGAAAGAACTTACGATTTGGAGTGGAAAGAACAATATTACCAATATTAGATATTCCCATACCAGAGCCAGCAACGGTGCGCACTTCATCAGGTCCATTATACTCGTGATGAGTCTGTAGATTCTGAAGGTTATTTGTCATATGACTGTTGGCTCCACTGTCCACAAGCCAATCATAAGTGTACCATGGTTGGTGGTGCGTAGCATAGGCAGCAGGATGAGGGGAGTTATTATTCAAAGAAGAACAGACACCTCTATTGTTATAACCCTTAATTTGTTTCCGCTGGTCACGAGGAGGATAAGTGATCATATCAGTTCTCTTGCGGCAATCTCGAGCACCATGATATGGCTTCTCACATATTTGGCAGATGATAGAAGGTTTTCCGTCTCGTGTAAGAGGCATATCACGACTGCGATTGGTCGAGGCAATATTAGCTTGTAACTGTGAAGTAGTAATCTGATTCTGCGCACTAACACGAAGATCATAAGAAAGTAACATAGCTTCAAACTCATCAGATGTAATAACGCCCATGGTGGTAATTAGAGAGCTAACAATGGACTCATAAGCTGAATCAAGACCCTTAATAACATAATGGCGGTATTCCTTGTCAGAAATTTCTATCCCGCTAGCAGCAAGTGAATTGACAATGTTCTTAACTGACTGAATATAGTCGGGCATAGTTGAGTTTCCCTTCTTAACAGATGAGAGAGATTCCTTAACATGAATAAGATATGCATCAGTTTTTAATGCAAAAAGACTCTCTAGTTTCGTCCAGATAGAACTTGAGGTTTGACATGACTTAACTTTTGCTAAAATTGAAGAAGTCAGGGAAGACATAATCCATCCAAGCAACAACTTATCTGTGCGTCTCCATGATAGAAACAAAGGGTTAGGAGCTCCGTTAACAATGGCCGCTGGAGAGGCGAAAGTGCCATCGACAAACTTTTCCAAATCGTATCCTTGCAAATAGGGAATAAATTGAGCCTTCCATAACAAATAATTATGACCAACAAGTGTTTCCGTGATAGCACCATGTAGGCGTTCAAAAGGAACTTGCTCTGAAGTTGCAGAAGGAGATAAGCTACTGATTGATGAAGATATTGTCGAAGATTGGGTTGATTCAGTCGACATAGTAAAGGTTAAATAAATTGAGATGAAGAAGGTTGAAAGAAAGAAAAACCCTAAAGGTCCTAAAGATATCGACATATCTGATACCAAGACAGATTTGATATAAACTTGGTTTCTCAAGATGAGCAAACCAAACGAAAAACATAATATTTATAGTTGATATACAATAGGGTTTACAGTGCTTGGACAACAATTCTTAACAAAACAGACGTCAACTAAAATAGGAAATCCAAAACTAAATAGGGAAGCTAACCATATATACACTATACATTCTGTTCTCTAACAGTTTGCAAGGCAGTGGAGTTGTTGTTGTTCGATATGAACACATGCCAGGAAATGAAGTATAATGGAATACTGAAATGGGTGTGATGGCTTGAGATAGGTGTTGCTATTTCAGGTAGTGGTTGTTTGCAGTGGCAAGGAGTTACAACAAGTGAAGTAAATTGAACTGGAGTTTGTTCTGATGCAGTCTGGTGGTTTGCAGTGGTGATATGTGAAAGTGCAGATCAAGGTGTTAGTGCAGGATAAAGCAGGGCCATCATGGATGGCAGTGAAGATGTGAAGAGAAATGATGGTGTAGCACAACAAAAGTCATGTGCAAGATTGCAAATTGCCTAGGCCAAGGTGACTCAGATCTGACTCGTTCCTGACTCAGCCTCTGACTCATAACGACCGTTAGCTTGAGTCACTTGACCGTCAGTTTTAACGGTCGACTGTTAGTTTGGAAATTCACCTGAGATAATTTCCCGGTCACCTGAGCTACTTCCCAGCATCTTCCTGGCCAACTTCCGGTGATGTCCCCAGTTTCCCGGCAGCTACTTTTTGGTTGAGATTTTTATTGGACTATTTTTCACATGGGTTTGATGGGCTTGGTGGACTTTTTGGTGATGGACTTTGGAAACTAAAGAGCTATTAAAGGAAGAATTCTACAACTTTGGAAATCACGTATTCTAATTGGAGCTAAGGAAAGAGCCGCTTTTGTTTACGCTACCATGGTTTGCTTTGTTTGATCTTCTCTATTAAATTAATATTTTTGTGATGAACTCCAAATCTATGAGTAGCTAATTCTTATATTATTGGTTAAGGATGTAGTCCGATTTCGAGAACTTGTGCTTGATTAATGCATTAGTTTTCTCTCTTTGTTTTTGTTCAAACTTCTACTGTTTTTATAATTAAATGATTGATGTATTGTGATAGGACTAAGATGTTTGTTTAGTTAAGTGTCCAATTAATTGAACTTGCACCCTTTTCCATAGATAATTTAAGGTTTTTTATCAAGCGATAATCCTGAATACAAGTAGCATGATATGATTACGGTTTGTAGTGATGAACTCTTGTAGTCATATGTAGAGTTTGACCTTTGTCCGAATTGTCATGCGCAATGTATGACAATTGCATTGATTAGCCTATTTCTGAAACTTAATGCTCCTAAGAATTGAACTTAATTAGCGCAAGGCGTTAGGTTATTCTTTAGGTAGAATTCACATACATAGCTCTATTGTGTGTGTGTGTTGATGAACTTAGAAAATTAACGGATTATCTTGCTCACTTATAATAAAAGAGATTAAATTGTAATTCTAATCATGTATGCAAGCATTTGTTTAAGATTGAAGATGAATTCCTTGACCAGTATCTTTCTCTCATTGATTATTTTTCCAATTTACTTTGTTTTTGATTTACTTTTATTGTTTGCATAAAAATTAGAAATTCTCCCAATTGGTTACTTAGGAAATTGAAAATATAATAACTACAATTGCCTCTATGTGGAAACAAACTCTTTCTTATCATATACTTTAGGAAGTGAAATTATTTTTGACGCATAAGACAGCAATCGGTTACATGGTTGGGAGACTACCATTCGTGCCATTCCGCGTATGCAAATATCAAAAGCAAAAGGAAGATAAACAAGCAGAGAGATTAATGATCAATATGATAAGATCATAAGGAAAGGGTTATGCGAAAGAAGATGGCAACCAGAGCAAGGACCAAGGGAGAAATAAAAGGGGAACAACATTGCTAAACACGATACTAGAAACGCGATTGAAAGTCTGCGAAAATTAAATAAAGTATTAAAGCGAAGCAGAGGAGAAGCATTGCATGGAACTAATAAACCACTCCTAAACATCTTATCTCCTAAAAGAAGGGTGAAACAGGGTGAGGCAGTAAAATACAAGTTAACTTACTAAGACGCCTATGCATAAAATGATCTTCAGTCACACAACAGAAAATGATTTGATTCACAACATGGATGAAGAAAAGATCACATATCATCTAAAAGAAGCTGAGGCTCGCCCCGTAAAAACAACAACCGAAGGAGAAAACAAGATTCCGCGTCGCATTTGATTTATCATGCGAAAGGAATACACGAAGAAACAACATCTACTGTATTAAAATGATGTAATGAAGAAACCAAGCTATGTACTGATCAAAGAAACATTAATAAGAAGTAAAATTCCTTTTATGTGCGAACAAGCCGAAGATGAAACAAACAAGTAAGACCTCATTAGGGGGCAGCAAAGTTACATATTAAAACATCTACTTAGGGAGTCTGGGTACCTAATTTTTACTGTCAACTTAGTTCGCATGATTGTGCGACGATGATTTAAGCAGAATTATGTAAGAGGCGACCATAATCCCTAACGAGCATAATATTGGGAAAATCCTGGAGAAGTTACTAATATTGGGGCGAAAAAAAATCATATCCGCTCGAGACCACTGAGAACGAACAACTCAGCGAATAAGTTCTCCGGCAAGGGGTGTAGAAACATGACCACTGGAGTAGAAGGAGTTCCTGGCTTGGATACACTCAGTCCTGGCTTGGATACACTTGGTCTTGTACCCAAAAGCCATATCGGCGGAGGGAATGAGATCACGAAAACAATTGATTATCATATAATTGGATGGGAGGATCCTAAACGGAATGGTTAGGGGTAACCTCCCTGAAATGGCAACTCAGGGGGAATTAAAGGGACGACACCCTCCATTAGGGAGATGAACTGTGTCAAGATGGCAATGTATCGGGGCTTGTACTAGCGGGAGTATTTAAGGCCTGCCACATTATCTCAAATACAACATGAGGAGGTAACAATACGATAACAAATATAAGGAGATATCAAAGGCTAATGACTCGCAAGAGCACATGTAACTGAGATTTCGCTGCCCAACATATTGAAACCCCTCCCAAGGAGACCATAAGTGCTTTAAGTTCTATATATTCTTGGGAAGGCGCAATAAGACATTACTTAGGAGGAAAAATAAAAAACTTCATTAAAAGTCACAGGAATACAAGTCACAAAAGAGCACGATGAAAGCTGAGGCATCACAACCACGAAGTACGTGATCAAAAGATATAGCGAAACACAGAGGGCGAAACATTGTCAACAAATCAACAACCAAATAAGGGGCAAGTATAAATTTAACTTTCGCCTAGATTTAATATTCACATATTCGCGTAAGCATGAATCCGGTATTCACATGAGCCATAGACAATTATTCGCACCCTACTGCTATTCGCAATACCATTTAGTTCACGTATGTAAATACTCACACCATTCACATGACATATTTCGTATTACACCAAGCATATTATTTAAGGGAATAACCCTCCCTCAAAAGTGGAAAGCAAAGGCAAGTATGGGAATACTAAAATTTACATGCTTTCCACCTCCTCACTCGGATACCTTAAACATCTTAAAGCATTCTTTCATATAGCCGAGGCATATTTAATAGGTTGACATAAGATTACTAACATTATATTAAGAATAAACAACATTGGTTTTTCGGTTACTTGCCCTATTTCCAAACTTTTGAGCGAAGAAAATAAGATGCAATTGAAAAGTCATGATTATGCCCCCCAATCTTGTGAGCACCCAAAACCCATTTAGACAATAAAAGGAAAAAATATTTAAAAGAACATCCCAATCATGCGAAGGAGAAGCAACTTCGGAAGAATCCAATTTCGGTTCGCGAAATATCAGCAATGTCGCCCTTAAGAGATGAATCATGTTCTTGATGGCCAGTCTCCTGGACATGTTCATCTTATGATCGCGGGCCTCCCTCCTGATTAATCTATGCTTCTTCAGCAACTTGAGGTTCTTGACATTCACATTGGTCGCCTTCAGCATCGTCCCCATCTATTTCTCCTTCAAAATCAGACTGCTCGCCCTCGGCTCCACTCTCTTATTCGCCCTCAATCACTTCTTCCTCATCGCTTGACCCAAATTCAACAGGTTCATCTTCAGGCACAGGAATAGGAGGAAACTTTTTGATAGGAAGCCCATTTTATGTGGTAATCAAGTCAGCAACTTCTCGAGAAACCTGGTTACACTGCCTCTGCGCTTGAAGACCATCATTAATAAGAAAAAACTTCTTGCGACGCTTTAAGAATGCATACCTAGTCTCCATACGCTCCTTATACTCTTCTGTACCATTCCTTGTCTGAACAAGCTCGATATTCACCAAAGAAAGATTGTTAGTAAGTTCAGTCACTTGATGCGAGGAAGATCCAAAATCGCCTCCGATCACCTCCAACTCCTGTTGAGATTTCTCAAACTTCTCCCTAAGCTCACTCAGCTCGTCCCTTAGATTTTTTCTCATTTTCCGCGAAAAACGAAAAAAAATCAAAATTGGCAAAGACAATTAAGTTAGAAATCCAAGGAGAATCACAAGGATTAATGTAGACTATTTAAGAAACCTTCTTTCTGAATGAGTACAGAATCTAGTACTTTTTCGTG
Source organism: Papaver bracteatum (assembly GCA_023529315.1). Classification (NCBI taxonomy): domain Eukaryota; kingdom Viridiplantae; phylum Streptophyta; class Magnoliopsida; order Ranunculales; family Papaveraceae; genus Papaver; species Papaver bracteatum. The sequence continues at coordinate 1,662,422 of JAJJWX010001985.1, forward strand.
CTGCTCCTGCCAGCTGGCATATTTAACAGCCTTGACCATATTTTCCTCAATTTCTCCTAAGGCTTTCTCAAAATCATCATAGCCCTCAATCTTAAGGTAATCGCGAATTTTCTAAATAATTGTGTGAAGTTTAAGATTCTCGTCCCAACAATCTTGAAGAGCTTTCGCCCTATTTTCAACAATCTTATCCTTGTCGACTGAAAAAGTCTCTTTATCTTCCTTCAACTTTTTGACATCCCCATTTAGAGTAAGAATGCGAAACCTAAGAGCTTCAACAATCGCAAATGATTTCCTAAAATTGAACTTAAGACTTTCATACTTTTTCCTAAGATCTTCAATATCCACCTCAAATTCAGATATCTCAAATTCTTCTTTAAGGGAATTGAAGTGCTCCAGGAGGGATTCCATATTTAAATTTGCAGCAGCCGTGAGGTCGGATAGATTGAAGACTTATGCAAGGAATTTCATACCCTTCGACTAAGAAATATGTCCATAAAATACTAAGGCCGAAACAATGAAAAAATAAGAAACAAGAGAGTGTAAGTGCGAAAACCTACCAAGGAGCAGAGTATTCTGAGTACGAAACGTAACTGTCCAGTTCGCATTGGAAATTGATTCCCCTTCAATCCTATCATGATCCTTCTGGATCAGAGAGACATTACCTTGCAAGTTTGAAACCTTGGTTTGAAGATAAGAAATTTTCCCAACCTAAGTGCGGAGCTAGCCTACTTCCTTGCCGTAATTTTCAACCTGAGTAATATTGCGACACATGTTCTGAAAATTCAAAAGAAGAATATTAGATGGGGCGATGAAAATAACCTAAAAGATGAATGGGAAAATACTAACTCACTAGGTATTCAAGCTCGATGTGCTGTCTCGGGCTGATTTATGATGCAAACTCCCACTCAGACTGAGTAGCAGCGGCAGAAGATTGAGGAGCAAGGTTCAACATCATCCTGTGAAGTTGAGAAACACTAGGACCCGACACAGATGATTGAGCGATAGAAGAAATTTAAGAAGTAAAAGTCGCGTCAACATCCTCAAGAGCAAGAGCACATGATAGTAAATCTCCAATCATTATTGCATTAGGAGAACGAACAGGTGAACAAATTACATCATGTGCATCATCAACGCGAGAAATATTTCCCTTATCACCACCACCACCAGAAGATCCCATAACTGAAGAAATGACAGAAAGACCAATCTCAGCTGAGGCAGACTCATTGACAGAGGGAATTTTTGAAGAGCACGGAGAGCTAGAGACTAAAGCATTCAACATATTAACCAAAGTCTTATCCTTTGGCTCGGCTGTAGATCTACCTTTAGGCTGACTTTGGTAGTGCTTGGTTGAAAAGGCGAGGGTACCCAAATATACTTCAAGCTATAACTTTTCCTTCCTATAAGTAGTTTCTCCGGAAGTGATTGTCTATAGACTGAGTCGAGACAATACAACAAATCGGTTCAACACTTCGTGTGATCGTCTATAGATACGAGATCGAGACAATACCACAACAAAGTATGTTTACTTGATACAAAGGTTCGGACTTAACCAAACTCAATAGGATTGCGTATCAAGTAAATAGGAATTAACGTTTGTGCAATTTACTTTAATTATAACAAAACAATTATAATGCTGAAATATAAAGTAAATGACACATCAAGATTTTGTTAACGAGGAAACCGCAAATGCAGAAAACCCCCGGGACTTAGTCCAGAATTGAATACTATCAGGATTAAGCCAATATACAAAATAAACCAACTTCGTATAGTTGAGACCAAGAAACTAAACCTATAGTTCACCTAGTTCCGTCTGTACTTCCACGCCTACAACCTGTAAACAAGTCACGTACTTGGACCAATTCCTTTGGTTCGTATTCCAAACAGTAAAGGAACAACAAATATGTTTGGTATCAACTTTCTTCAATCAAGTGATGTGAGTTGCGCAAAGGCTCTCCTGTTTATCTTAACATAAACTCCTTTGCCAGGTTCCAAGATCTATCTTATCACCAAAAGGTAATCGTTAAGATTTTGCTATCAATACCTCTAATCCCAAGGAAATATATTGATGCCGATTTTCAAAACTATTTTTTCAAAATACCACAAGGATAAATCGATTATAGTTGGATCCTCTATTACCGAAAAAAGTATTGTGCACACCAAAGATTATATAACCAAATCAGAAATATTCTATCTCTTCTTTGTCTTCAAATCTTTTTAGATCTTCAATAAACACCTGCACACAACTACTTGAATCTCTTGTGATCAATCACACACAGAACGGAGTCTGTTAACAGTGGATTATCACAAGATCGTCTTTAGATCTAACAACAGTCTAAAGATCTCTGTGGAAACCTTGAACTAGTTTGAGTGAATCTTATATCAGAAGAGAAGATTCTCAAGCATAAACAAACTAGGTGCAATCAAAGTTCAACCTCCGTTAGTCAATCAAATCAATATGAAAACTAAAGATAAACCGCAATTATCTAGTTTCCCACCAACGGTACGCACTAGAGCTTCGCAATCCCAAAGAAGACTTTATACTGAGCGTCCGTAAGAGATTTCTCCTAATAAGGTTACTCTCCTCTCCGAATATGCGGCTTCACCAGTAATAGTACAACAGAGGAAGTTTACTGTCACGAAGGATTAGTTTGCAAGAAATGCAAACTCAAAGTATTTATAGACAAAGAAGTTTGGACACCAAGGAATTTCCAAAACCGAAAATATTCTCAAGATATTCAATATTATTCCAAATTCGGTTTTCATAATTCCTGAGAAGCATTGTCCAAATTTATGATCAAAATCTCATTGGAAATTCTTTAACCAGTAAATGCACATTACTAATTCTTATTTTACATATATAATTAAAAACCTTAATTAAAATATTCTTAACTTATTTAAATTCGATCTTGGGATTTAATTCCTTATTAGATGTTAAGAAATATCTTTGAACAATAAAAGATACACATTAATATGCATGTTCAAAGTGTGTCGACATCTTTCCTCTTGCAAGTCCTTTTTCATACTTACTCACTTGAAACCGATTTACCACACTTCCAAAAAGTTTCGAATTGGTTCATTTGACTTTCAAGAACTATGTGATTGATCAAGTAACACTCAATCACAAGTCATGGGTGTAACGATTACCTCCATGTGAGTAATGTGCACAGTCATGCTAGCTTACCAAATTTCGGTTGACTAGGTACTAGGATCGGTTCCCCACATATATTTGGTATCTAACTTATATGTGTTGCACATGTCCATAGGATCGGTTCCCCTTCACCTAAAAACGTGTTACACATGATCATAGGATCAGTTCCCCTTTCTACTATAAACCTTGTTGCACCTCATACAAGGATCGGTTCCCCTTGTGATGTACTGCACCTCTTACTAGGATCGGTCCCCCTCTCCCAAATTTTCGTCAGACATACAAACCCGATCATACCCCAGGTGATTACTTAAGATCGGTTTCACTAATAAAAGTCATACCAATACATAAGTCAGGCCTCATGTGAATAGTTTTACCAAGAACACAAACAAGTCATGAGAGGTTATACTAATCACACATATTGGTCGTTCATAAGATAAGAAATGAAGAACATCCCCAATAACGCCTGGCGATTTCCTTTTCGGTTCACAACACATATCATGAACTTACTCCTTTAAAACACATGTAAAAACATTGTTTCCAAGGATGAAATCCTCACCTCATATCCATACATAATCACAATAGCATTCATATGATTATGTTGATGTCTTATATACAAAGTTTAATGGTTAACCAATAAGCCTCATATTGTATTCCTTAATACTATGTCTACCTAGAGTGTTCATGCTTTGCAGTTTTATGTTTTCAATATGGACGACTTGAAAGATACGTTAGGGAATGAAACAGTTCAAGTAAAATATCACTAACCTCAAGTGGAAGGATGATGTTGTGGTTGTAGCTCCGTACTTCTTCACTTCTTCAAGTCTTTGTAATACTTGTAATGTCTCATCCTAATACTTTCAAGATAACCTAAACGAAGTTGACTCTAGCACATTTAAATCAAGCGACTCTTAAATGAGTTTTGGTTCACTAAAATATGACAACCAAACTTGACATACCAACGCTTGGTGGGTTCAACCGATCTATGCTCTAAATATCTCCCCTTTGTCAATTTTAGTGACAAAACTCTTACAATCATATGGATAAACAAATTACAATAATTCATTACACATACGCTTCATTCCCGAATTCAACAACACATAACCTGCATTCATTCAATCCTTAAAATGCCGCTGTTGACATTACAATAACAAAGCTCATACCCCACCCCCCCCTAAAGGTGAAATATGTAGATTTTTAATCCGTGCCTCTTTGTTATACCAATCATATGATATGTTACTCCACCTTAGTCTACGCTTTTCCTCTTTCATTAGATAAACGTTCAAGCACCATTGTCCTCTTCCCTAGTGACACCAATCAATATAAAATTGATACCAACATCACCTGTTTACTCCATATATTTCTCCCCCTTTTTGTCACAAAAATGAAAAAGAAACGAAAAAAATAAAGGACAACACGAAAAGGATCTTACAAATCTCAAAATAGACTTGCAACATGTTGAGTCAAGCACGAGGGTTCCACATACCATTTTTGATAACCAATATCAAAACCAAAACTACAAAGTAATTATGTTTTGATATGTTATCATGAAAATAATTTCCCGAAGCAATTTTCCCAACTAGTTTAGAAAACCAAAAATCAACTAAGCAACTTAGTTCCTTTGCTAAACCGATTGTATAAATACAACCGCTTCATTCGATAAGACCCAAACAAAGATAAACTCCATTTTTCTCATCAGGTTCTAATTATCCATATAACTTAGACCTTTAGATTTTAAACAAGCCAAAAACTAGGTTAGTTAACTTGCATTTCCTTTCTTAGGCATTCGGCTATACTTGAATAACCGAAAACTCCACTTTGATAAGTCTAACTAAGATCAGAATTAACTTAGTTTATCTTATCCGAAATCGAATTGGGCTAAACAACTCATCCCGTCAATATATTCATTCATTAATCCATGAATAATTTATACAAACCAATAAATCAACTTGCATAATTATTCACCTCAACCGGAAGCAATTGAAACAACATATAAAAAGTTCCACTATTGCACCGAATTTTTGTAAGTCTAAACAATTGATACTACACAATAAAGAAAAATAACAATTGTTTTACTTAACTGGAAGCAATTAAAATAACATAGACATTAAAGCACCGCATTTGCACCAACATTTTGTAAGCTTAAACGATCGATATCACACAACAAAGCAAGATAACAATAGTTTTACTTAACTGGAACCAATTGAATCACACATACATCCACACATTCATAAAGGAATAGACACATCAATTGTACCGACAATTTCGTTTAAGCAAAAGAAATAAATATATCAAATAAAAACATGCTTTTCTTAAATAGGAAAACAATTAACTAACAAGATTGTTACCTTAATTTCGCATCCAAATTCTCCAATATGATTGCATCTTCTTCTTCCATGGAGAATTGATATCGAAATATCATTATGTTGTCATCCTTATGCAAAAACAAAAGAATAACAACAACCAACCTTTACCAGAGAAAGGTTGAAAATCGATTTTAACAATTGCAAGCAAAAGTTGAAAACCGTCGAATCACATATGCTTTTATGCTAAACCAAAACCGATTCAACATATTGTGACTTTTTCACATATTATTTCTACAGGAACCCCTCATGATCCTTTGATAAAGCCTATTAACATGGGCTAGAACTTAATCCTGCTAAATCAAAAAGTCACCCAAACCATAAGGGTTCACAACATATTATGAGATCGAATATCAAGGTAATAAAAACCGAAATCAAACATCCCATAAACATCCATAGCAAATAAATAAAGCATTCAAGAACATGGTATGTAAATCAAAAACTATCACAGGGAAAATTATAAAAATAACTCTATTCATAATAATAGTTTTTATTCATAATAGACACTTAAGAAAAAATTGAAATAAATCAACAACTAATGTCTACTCTAATTCTTCCTTGAAGATAAATCAACCTTCATTTGTTTGCTCTTCAGAGTATTCTTCTTGTTCTTTATTTAAGAACTCATCATTGATCTTTAGGATACCATCAAGAGTATTTGTATCATTTCTGTAGGCAAATTCCAACTGTTTCTGAATACAGTCTAATTGTATTCTAAGGCGTAGAATATGGAACATAAGATCCCCATTGCTATAGACTTGATCATATGAGACACTTGATTCCATTTTTGTTCCACCCATTCGATTGATAATTCCCTGTGAGAGAGTTTTGATGTCTTTCTCATCTCTAGAGTTGTTTTCCAAAGCTTTTTCACAGAGATTGGTGATAAGATAGGGATTACTAAGGTTTCTATGAAAACCTGTTACATTGAGAGATTCAATGATATTAATCATTGGATTGATAATAATTCCACAAATATCAATTCGCTTCTTTCCTTCAAGAAGAAAGTAAATTAATTCAACAAATTCTCTATTCCATGAGGAGGAATCTTTTTAACATGCAAACAGAGTTGCTACAGCCAGTTTTCCGAACATCCTTAGATGAAACAGTACATATTTGGTTAGCATCTTTCCCTTTCTCCATTCGACAGTTTTTCTAGTGATAAGTTTTGAAATGCTATCGTGATCAATTTCAGAACCTGTAATCATATGGCCTTTCACACTATAGTTGATGATTTCAGATATCATCTTTCTGTTGACATGAACAAAAGTACTTCCAACCAAGGTACTAAAAGTAAGTTCTTTATGATTAATGTTGTGAATATTTCCATAAAAAAATCTTACTATGTCAGGTGAATATTTTTCAAATCCGAACATATTTCCCCAAATTCGGTCTTGAACAAATTTCACATAATTGGTCTCTGAAACCTCTGGATCGAATCTATTTTCTTCAGTGAAGGTTTCTTCCCTCAAGGATTGAGATCTTTCAAAGCATGTGGTTTCTACGAAATACGTAAGGTCGTGCTTTCCTTTGATCAAGTGAGGATGCTTGATTTTCTCAACCTCTCCAAGAGGAATAAATTGATTCAAGACACATTTGTCTATCCCATGGTTTTCTTCCATTGATTTCCTCTTTCTCATACTTGCGAAAATATGAAAAACCCTAGTTTTGGTTTTTACTAGTCTTCCCCAATATGTTCGAACACATAGCAAGAGATTATCTTTTATAGGAAGACTTGACATAAAAAACCGGAAATAACTAGTTTTAGGAAATACTAGCAAAATCGGAAACCGAGACTTGTGAGGAGACAATTCCGATTTTGTTTCAATGTCTTTCTTTTGGAAAACCGGTTTTTCATGGACTGGATATTTATTTCGGACTGATTCCATGTTTTTGTCCAATAGTCTGTTTACTCTTTTATTACCAGAGATTGATAATATCACTTGAAACATGCTCAAGAATTTTATAGAGTATACGGATATATGATTGAATAAAATATGATATTTGTTAAAAATACCATTTGAATCATAAACCCTGTAGAATTTTAAAAGATCACTTGCTTCTTTAAAACAGTTGTGAGGTGTATAAAGCAATCCATAGTTAATAGAATTATTAACTGAAAACTCAATCCTTGTAGGATTACATATTTTCCAAAATCGCGTCCAAGAAAACGAAACATTGGCAGTCTTTGATTTGAAAATATATCCGAATATACTTTGATAGGCTATCCAAAATATATTTAAGATTCCAGATTTCACAAGAACATAATAGCCGAGGTTTATAAAAATCTTAAGTAGAATCTTATGCATCTTCAAGATACTATCTGTCTCATTGTCCATTAAATCATTATTTATCATAATGATATACAATCCTATGACAATCAAAGGATTATGTAAGTCATTCACGACATAGATATGCATAATTCCTAACAAGTTTAGGAATAAAAGTATTACATACTTCATAAGTGTTTTCTACCACGAACTCCTGAAGTAGTCAAATACTGCCATTACGTTAATAGAATCATTAACAAGATTCAAATCTTATAGGATGGATCACACTAAACACAGGTTGTTAGATATTTTCGTGTTTGCGTGCTCTGATACTAATTTAAAAGATGAGGGTACCCAAATATACCTCAAGCTCTAACTTTTACTTCCTATAAGTCCTTTCTCTGAAAGTGATTGTCTATAGACTGATTCGAGACAATACAACAAATCGGTTCACACTTCGTGTGACCGTCTATGGATACGAGATCAAGACAATACAATAATGAAGTATGTTTACTTGATACAAAGGTTCATACTTAACCAAACTCAATAGGATTGCGTATCAAGTAAATAAGAATTAACGTTTGTGCAATTTACTTTAATTATAATACAACAATTATAATGCGGAAATATAAAGTAAATTACACAGCAAGATTTTGTTAACAAGGAAACCGCAAATGCAGAAAAACCCCGGGACCTAGTCCAGAATTGAATACTCTCAGGATTAAGCCGATATACAAAATAAACCAACTTCGTATAGTTGAGACCAAGAAACTAAACCTATTGTTCACCTAGTTCTGTCTGTATTTCTAGGCCTCCAACCTGTAAACAAGTCACGTACTTGGACCAATTCCTTTGGTTCGTATTCCAAACAGTAAAGGAACAACAAATCTGTTTGGTATCAACTCTTTTTAATAAAGTGATGTGAGTTGCGCAAAGTCTCTCATGTTTATCTTAACATAAACTCTTTTGCCAGGTTTCAATATTTATCTTATGTTCAATCACCAAAAGGTAATCGTTAAGATTTTGCTATCAATACCTCTAATTCCAAGGAAATGTATTGATGCCGATCTTCACAACTATTCTTTCAAAATACCACAAGGATAAATCAATTATAGTTGGATCCTGTATTACCGAGAAAATTATTATGCACACCAAAGATTATATAACCAAATCAGAATTTTTTTATCTCTTTTTTGTCTTCAAATATTTTTAGATCTTCAATAAACACCTGCACACAACTACTTGAATCTCTTGTGATAAATCACACACAGAATGGAGGATGCTAACAATGGATTATCACAAGATCGTCTTTAGATCTAACAACAGTCTAAAGATCCATGTCGAAACCTTGAACTAGTTTGAGTGAATGTTATATCAGAAGAGAAGATTCTCAAGCATAAACAAACTAGGTGCAATCAAAGTTCAACCACCGTTAGTCAATCAAATCAATATGAAAACTAAAGATAAACCACAATTATCTAGTTTCCCACCAACGGTACGCACTAGAGCTTCTCAATCCCAAAGAAGACTTTAAACTGAGCGGCCGTAAGATATTTCTCCTAATAAGATTACTCTCCTTTCCGAATATGTGGCTTCACCAATATCAGTACAACAAAGGAAGTTTACTGTCATTAAGGATTAGTTTGCTAGAAATGCGAACTAAAAGTATTTGTAGACAAGGAAGTTTGGACACCAAGGAATTTCCAAAACCGAAAATATTCTCAAGATATTCAATATTATTCCAAATTCGGTTTTCATAATTCCTGAGAATGCATTATCCAAATTTATGATCGAAATTTCCTTGGAAAATCTTTAACCAGTAAATGCACATTATCAATTCTTATTTTCCATATATAATTAAAAACCTTAATTAAAAGATTCTTAACTTATTTAAATTCGATCTTGGGATTTACTTCCTTATAAGCTGTTAAGGAATATCTTTGAACAATAAAAGATACACATTAATGCGCATGTTCAAAGTGTGTCGACATCTTTCCTCTTGTAAGTCCTTTTTCATACTTACTCACTTGAAGCCGATTTACCACACTTCCTAACAAGTTTAGAATTGGTTCATCTGACTTTAAAGAACTATGTGATTGATCAAGTAAAACTCAATCACAAGTCATTGGTGTAACGGTTCTACCAAAATAAGTTTCGGTTCTACCTCCATGTGAGTATTGTGCATAGTTACACTAGCTTACCAAATTTCGTTTGACTAGGCACTAGGATTGGTTCCCCACATATATTTGGTATCTAACTTATATGTGTTGCACATGTACATAGGATCGGTTCCCCTTTACCTAAAAACGTGTTGCACATGTTCATAGGATCGGTTCCCTTTTCTAATATAAACCTTGTTGCACCTCATACAAGGATCGGTTCCCCTTGTGATATACTGCACCTCTTACTATGATCGGTTCCCCTCTCCCAAATTTTGGTCAGACACACAAATCCGATCATACCCCTGGTGATTACTTAAGATCGGTTTCACTAATAAAAGTCATACCAATACATAAGTCAGGCCTCATGTGAATAGTTTTACCAAGAACACAAACAAGTCATGAGCGGTTATATTAATCACACATATTGGTCGTTCATAAGATATATAATGAAGAACATCCCCAATAACGCCTGGCGATTTCCTTTTCGGTTCACAACACATATCATGAACTTATTTCCTTAAAACACATGTAAAAACATTGTTTCCTAGGATGAAATCCTCACCTCATACCTATATATAATCACAATAGCATTCATACAATTATATTGATGTCTTATATACAAAGTTTAATGGTTAACCAATAAACCTCATATTGTATTCCTTAATACTATGTCTATCTAGAGTGTCCGTGCTTCGCAGTTTTATGTTTTCAATATGCACGACTTGAAAGATATGTTAGGGAATGAAACAGTTCAAGTCAAATATCACTAACCTAAAGTGGAAGGATGATGTTGTGGTTGTAGCTCCGTACTTATTCACTTCTTCAAGTCTTCGGAATACTTGTAATGTCTCATCCTAATACTTTTAAGCTAACCTATACGAAGTTGACTCTAGTACATTTAAATCAAGCGACTCTTAAATGAGTTTTGGTTCACTAAAATATGATAACCAAACTTGACATACCAACGCTTGGTGGGTTCAACCGAGCTATGCTCTAACATTGGTAGTCTTCGCCCTTTTTGGTTTCCGCGAAATAGGAGAATTTCTACACACAACATATTTCTCAGGTTCATCATCTTTGATGGCCTCCTCATCATCCTCATCACATTTGACTTCTTCATCTTCCTCATCTTCTTCATCATCATCAGTCTCCTCATCTTTTAAATCAACCTGCGCAAACTAAATACAATAAGAAAACGGAAGCAGCAACATTAAAAAAAGGGCGAGAAATATGTCTCACCTCTTTAGAGTGAGAAGATTTCTTCCTAGATTTCACAGTGAGGGATTTTTTCCTCTTCTTATCTGTCTTCCTTTTAAGAGAAGCAGCCTCTTTCTCCATCTAACGGTCAGGAAAGTTTACATAATACTAAAAAGCGATCATAAAGTGCGAACAATTCAACTGTGAAGCAATGGATAAAAATGAACAGATACCACTTTCGCCCTTTCAGGACAATTGAATTCCCAAGGGCGATATTCAAGAACGGAAGGTAATCTACTAGGCTCAATAAGCGACTCATCAGGACCCGCGCGAGGATTTTCGTTAGAATCAAGACCCCACATAAGAGGACATTCGACAATAATATGATACTTCATCCAGTTCGGATCACTCGAAAGGCGAATAAAGTCATTACTCTTACTATGTTGATCAACATCTCCCATGAGTTTTTTCTCGCCCTCTGCTAATTTTGCTATATCCAGAAGAACACCCTAACGTGAACTATCCTTAGTAACACAATGAATCACGTATTCTTTAAAGAAAGATTTGACGGTATAGTCAACAGGATTATAAGGTTCCTTCTTTTTCGGACAAAGGGACCTCCCTACACTAGAAGCGCGAAGGAAAAATTTAAGAACAATACAAATTACATCGCCACCCAGTTGATAGGCTGTGCTAGGAGGATCCATTTTAGCAAGGATTTGATAAAATAGAGGAATCCCAGGATTGTAGAGCAAAAGAGGAAGACCCGCATTCAGTTGTCCAAGCACGATAGGCATACAATTCGCGCTCCATTGTTCTCTAAGAATTACCTTCTCATCTAACATAGTGGTAGAATATGAATCCTCTGGAACCGAGAGTATGAAACCTCTTTTCTTAATCTCTCTTTGAAAACTTTCAAGGTTCTCTACCGGTTTCTTGGTCGGCCTATATTTGGAACTGCATGTTTAGTATGGTATGGGAATACTAAAAAGCAAAATAGGAGCTTGGAAAACAATAACTATTGGTGGAAATAAAATCATACAGAAACTATGATCATGTCATAGAGAAGTAAAATGTAAAGAGCTAAGGAAAATTCAACTCATTGTGAAGATGATGTAGCAGCAGCAGCGGGAACGGACACATCTTGATCTGCCATGGGAACCGAAGAAAAATTGCAGAACTTGGAAGGAAAAGAAGAAGTTGAACAAGATAGGAAGACGATAGAAAAACAAAAGAAAACATTTACCTCTCTCCTGAATATTTATCCGAAGAAAGCAGTAAAGACATGCATCTTGAAAAGGAAAAAACCGTCAACACGTGTAGCAGTTACGCAGAAATTATGAAAGTGTGTCGGGTAAGACAGAGAAGGTGAAAAGATAGGATTGACACAAAGTTTGACCAGAATTATCGCATTATTCCACTTACAGGAGAACAACGTGAGAAGACGCAAAATGTAGGGGAAAAATATCGCACAAGAGAAATATACAACCTCGCTCTAGACAAAACAACTTAATTAAGCACGAGGACATACAATTACCAGGAAACAAGGCGACAAGTAATCATGCGGCAATAAATAAAAGCGTTAATTGTATAATTACGCGATAACAATAACGCGAATATTAGCTCCATCAGAAGAAGCGTGAAGAACCAAGCAAAAACGTGGTAGATAGGGATAACTCCCAAAAGTCAGGCATGTAAGACAAACTAAAATAGAATCAGTAAACTATGATCTTGCATGTGAATCATGATTGTCTTCTATTGATAAATCTGCCTGTATAAGGACTCAAAAATGAAAGAGGGAGATAGAGAGAGATCAATCGAGAGAGATAAGCTAAGAAAGTCATCAGTAAAGGAAGAAGCAAGTCCCATCTTAGAGCTTAGTATGTATCTTTATATTTCTCCATTGTTGTATACAAAACTCAGACTGAATCTACTGTAAGAGCAACATACATTCACGGTGAAAAGTTTAAAAGAATCATATAAGTGTCAAAGTGGTGAATAATATCATTAATGTTAAGGTTGATCAATATAACTTAAACTTTGTGTTATTATCATTACACGGGTGTAGTTGTGGGATTTTCCACAACTACATCAAGAACCCACCACCTTACCTCCAAAAAGATCTCATGATCATCATATACCATTGAAGCTACTTATACCTCCAAACTAAAGGTCCTACACAATTCCCTATGTACAAAAAGAATTTGTTAAATAACCGGTACAAGAAATGCTCAATTCTGGAGTTATCATGCCTAGCTAGTCACATCTTATTTTTACCGATTAAGACGAATTCCCTATGGGAGTACTTGGAGATTCTGTATGGATTACTTAAAATTGAATGAGCTCACCATCAAGGAAAAATATCCAATTCCTATGATATAAGAGTTACTTGATGGGTTACATGGGTCCAAAATCTTCACTAAGATTGACTTGAGAGCATGATACCACCAAATCATATGTATCCTCCAGACACTCATAAAACAACATTTCAAGACCCACCAAGGCCATTATAAGTTTTTGGTTATTCCATTTAGATTAACTAATGCACCAGCTAGTTTCCAGGCACTTGTGAATGATGTTTTCAAACCATCTTTTTGGAAACTCATACTTGTTTTCTTTGATGACATATTGAATTACAGCCCTGACATGGAGACTCGTGCTCGACGTTTGAAGCTTACATTGGAGTTACTCAAAAATCATAGTCTATTTGCTAAGATAAGTGTTCTTTTGGTCAATCCTCAATTGAGTACTAAGTTCATATTATTAGTAGAGAAGGAGTTGTTGCTGATCCAGATTGAAAAAGCGGGGGTCTAACAACCACACCCAATATTTCGATTAGCAATCTGTATGGACAACTCCGAGTTGTTTTCTAGAGAATCAACTAGACTCAATCAATAGAGAATACTCAAGGAGTTATTATCTCAATCTCTTAATTTTATTTACTCAAGCAAATGTGATTCACTAGTCTAATCAAAGAGAGATAACTTGGATGGTACCAAGGACCAATACCCAAGTGTCAATCAATTTAAATCAACAACCAATAAGGTCGGATATTCTAATTGATTGAACAACGCACAACCTGTATTATTTCAATTATATAAAAATATAATGCGGAAAAGAAATAACACCGACACCAGAATTTTATTAACGAGGAAACCGCAAAGGTAGAAAAACCCCGGGACCTAGTCCAGATTAAACATACACTGAATTAAGCCGCTACAGACACTAGCCTACTCCAAATTAACTTCGGTCTGGACTGTAGTTAAACCCCAATCAATCTCACACTGATCCAAGGTACAGTTATGCTCCTATGCCTATGATCCCAGCAGGATACTATGCACTTGATTCCCGTAGTTGATCTCACCCAAAACCAAGAGTTGCTACGACCCAAAGTCGAAGACTTTAATAAACAAATTTGTCTCACACAGAAAAGTCTACAAGATATATAAATTCGTCTCCCACGAATAAACCTATGAGTTTTGTTTAGTCTTTTGATAAATCAAGGTGAACAGGAACCAATCAATAAAACCAGACTTATATTCCCGAAGAACAGCTCAGTTTTATCAATCACCTCACAATAGTCTTAATCGACGCAGCGAAAAAAGATATTGTGGAATCACAAACGATGAGACGAAGATGTTTTTGATTACTTTTATATCTTGCCTATCGGAGATAGAAATCTCAAGCCAATTATTATAATTGTACTCGTACGATAGAAACATCAAGATCAGATCACACAACTACAAGAAAAGTAGTATCGGTCTGGCTTCACAATCCTAATGAAGTCTTTAAGTCGTTAACCTGGTTTTAGAAGAAGAAAACCAAAGGTTAAAGGAGAATCGACTTTAGCTTAGCAAAATAGTATCACAGAATGTGTGGGGATTAGGTTTCCCAGTTGCTAGAGTTCTCCCTTATATAGTCTTTCAAATCAGGGTTTGCAATCAATGTTAGCTTAGTAACAAAGCATTCAATATTCACCGTTAGATGAAAACCTGATTAGATACAAGCTAATATCTCTCAACCGTTAGATCGAAAACTTAGCTTGCCATACACACATGTACTTGACGATTTTGGGTTTGTGTAACCATACCCAAACGTGTACAATAGTTAGTTCAATATTAGTCAACCAAATGGTTAGCCAAATGATAACTTTCATATCAACCATATTCTTCTTCACCATAACTAGTCCAAATGACTCAAATGAACTAGTTAGAGAGTTGTTCAATTGCTATGAGATCTCATGTACTACATAGGATACAATTGAAGAAAAAATGATGTGATTCACTCGAATCAATTCATGAACTATAAAGCCACGGTTTGCAATAGCATTCCTTAGATAATTTAGATAAGTTCACGAATATCGTTTTTAGACATAACCACTCAAGTTCGCGGACTCAAGTTAACCGGTTGGAGTTCACAAACTCCAGCAGAAATTCTCTGTTTCGAGAACTACGCATGTTCGCGGACTGGGTTGACTGCTCAAGTTCTACTTTTACTAGATCAACAAAGTTCTCAAACTTCGGTTCAAGTGCTAAGGACTTATACATATATGTGTTACCACAACAATATTGATATCCCCCAATGGTTATATTGTCTAAACTCTCATTTCAACCATTGAAACATTCTTAGAGGACGTCATATACTTGTTATTCACAAACTATTTTTCGTCAGAGCGATTTCCAAAGTGATTGAAACATAACATGACTTTCGTCACTAGGTAAAGATGAACTTGGCTAAAGCGAAAGCTTTACCAACACATATTTCGAGAAATAGATAAGCGAGATATACTCAGCTCGAAATATTACATGTGTATATTCTTAGTCTATATATTAATACGACTTTTGTCTCAAGATAGGAGATAGAGTAGATAGAATTTTAAGTGATAGATAAGTTCCAGTCTCCACATACCTTTTAGTCGATGAAGATCCACTGGTTCCTTGAGTATTCCTTCGTCTTGTATGATGATTTCCATGGAGTTCTTGAGCTCAACTACACTTTATATCCTAGTCCGAGACCTTAGCTATAGTAGACTAGAAATCAAGACTTTATAGTTTTGATCACTAACATTGACAAACATGCTTGAGATAGCAACGCATGCGAGTTCGACAGAGCAATGCTCTAACACAACCAAAGTTGAATGTATGAATAAATGGCCAGTTCTAAAGATATTGAAAGATCTAAGGAGATTTCTACGGTTGTCTGGTTACTATAGAAAGTTTTTACAGTACTATGGTCTCACTGCTAAACCGCTTACAAAACTATTAAATAAGAACATTTTTCAATGGAATCAAATTTCCCCAAGGCTTTTAAACTACTAGAGGAAGCCATGGAAACTGCATCAGTACTAATTTTGACAGATTTTAGTAAACCATTTGAACTAGCTACAGATGCTTGTAATTTCGGAGTGGGGGATGTGTTGATACAGGAGAAAAGAGCAATAGCATTCTTCAGCAAGGGAATGATTACCATATTTTTAGTAATGTCAGCTTATGAAAAGGAAATGATGGCTATAGTCATGGTCGTCAGCAAATGTAGATCAATAAGTTCACTATCTATACGAACCACTATAGCATTAAGTACTTCATGGAGCAGAGAATTCATTTATTCCTACAATAGAAATGGTTAATTACCTAAATTGCTAGGATACAATTATGAGCTAAAGTATAAGAAAGGAATTGATAACAGGGTGGCAGATGATTATTTATCCAGAGTGCAAATTCCAGAATAAGCTTCATGCAGTTTTATTTCTCAATTTCAACCAACTTGGCTAACAGAGGTGCAAGAGAGTTACTTGGAGGATTCTATGGTACAAGGTTTAATTACAAAATTAATACTAGAAAGTGTTTTTTATGGGGATTTCTCATTTGAGTCGGGCATTATCAGATACAAAGGCAAGATATACATTGGTAGTTCTGGACATTGAGAAAAAAAAAATCATGGCTATAGTGCATGGCTCAACTGTTGGAGGTCATTGTGTCTCTAGAGCTAGATAGTTATCAAAAAACAAAGTTTTTTTTTACTGGAAGGGACTGAAACACAACATAATACAAATGGTACAAGAATGTTATGTGTATCAACAACATAAATGATTTACTTCTCTTCCAACTGGACTCTTGCAACTTGATGCGTGTCGTATGCGTAAAAAATAATTCACTTCCTCACTTTACTAATTATAAATATAGTATTCGATAAGAAAGAGTTCGTATCCACAGAGAGGCGATTTTTGTTATGCAATTTTCAGATTCTTAAGTAACCAAATAACCCAAGGTGTGTTTTTGTTTTTATCTAAGTAATAATACTAAATAAAGCAAAGTAAATAATAGGAATAATCAATAAGGAGAAGATATTGGTTAAGGGATAGTATCATTCATAAACATGTATTTTTCATCTATGATTAGAATTGGTATTTAATCTCTCATTTATCAAAAGTCCTAGGATATCTTGATCGCAAGAGTATCCCGTTTATTTCCTGATTTTATCACAAACAACATTAAAAGATGCTATTGAGAAATCTTCTTAAAAAGCAACCTAAAGTGTAAAAGCACAATTAAATTTAACTCCCTAAGAGCAATACGTTCTATGAAATAAGACTAATCGATGCAAACAAATGTGTAAAAGCACTAATTCGTTTTAACAAAGGTTATGATTCATATGCGATTAAAAAAGATGTATCACTACAAGTATTAACCACAAGATGCTACTAAAAAATCAAAGATAACAACTTTTACGTATTGAAAACCCTAATATAGCTTTAGAGATGAAAACAAATCCAATTGATTCCGGACTCAACCAAACTAGCATTCAAATCATATGATAATATAAACGATGAATCATAAACGATAAAATTGAGACAAAACTAATTCATAGAATCAAATAACATGCTTGAAGAAATCAACTTTTATCCCATAATCAATTATTGTATTTAGCTACTCATATTCATGGAGTTCATCATCATAATATTCAAAGAAATAAGATGAAACATAAAAGAAACAAACCCTAGAAGTTGTTCTCTGCAAAAGCTCCAAGAATAGAATAAAAAGTTCTATCAAATTGTGTAGAAAACTTCCTTTTAATAGCTTTTTCTCCTTCCAAAAATAGGTTTTGTCTTCAAAGTCCATTAGTTGGAAATCCACCAAGCCCACGAGTGAGAGAAACCCATGTAGAAAATCTGTCCCAAAAACGCTCGCCGGAAAACTGGGTTTTTGGCCTGAAATTGGCCGGAATCCAGCGCCGGAAAGTCGCAGTCGACCTGAAAATTCACCTCCGTCGATAGAATATTCTGTTATACTTAACTGTTGACTAACGGTCTTTAACGGTTGACCGAGTCAAGTTCTGAGTCACTGAGTTGGATCGGCGAATCACCGAGTTCACTCTACCATCTCTCAAACACATCTAAATACCACCAAAACCCTTTAATTCACCATCCTCATTGAACTCAGCCACTGGCAAAACCAAGATAATCCTCACTGCCATGTGCTACATCAATTTTTATAGCCAAACTTCACAGCTGCAACACAGTTTAGCTTTTTTCAATCAGCCAACTTGCACCAGTTCACCTGCAACACCCATTCCTGATCTGCAATGCCACATCAACATCTTACCACCAGTGCCAATTCTCACCTGTCTACATCCATCGATTCTGCATAAAGAACTGCACTTCACAACACACAGATTCATTAGCTCACAGTTTGAGTGTTATTTCTGTGTCTAGCTGAATCACAACTTGAACAACAACATCTTCAAAAGCACACCCAACACCACCACCATCTGCTTCCTAGCTGTTCAGACCATCACCAACTGCAACATGGATGTAACTCTATTTCTTGCCTGGCCATTTCGCAGACACCAACTCTACCTACTGCAACCCTCCATGTCTCACTATAAGACTCAAATATTGGCCGCATCTTCTTGTTCTAGTTCCAAGGCCTCCTACCCATTCACCACTACCTTACATACAGCTCAATACCCAGCTACCCCATATCCATTGAATCTCACCATATTTGTAATCAACAGCACCAGTTCCATACCCACTTGCACACAAGCACCAACTCCACCAAACTAGCTTCTGACAGCTGCTCTGCATAGTTGCATTGAAGTAAAAAGTTTCAATTCCTCCCTGCAAACCCATGGAACAATCTTTTCTTCCATGTAGTTCAAGCTCTCCACTCTGAACCCATCTTTATTTCTGCAACTCAGCTATTATCACTTCTCCTTGCTAGCTTCAGACTCCTATGCATCACCGTTGCAGCACAAATCTATAACAGCAGCTCCTTCCTTGACCTCCATCTGCAGCTGCTTTATTCCCAACTGCTACACCTGTAACCTCGCAAGCCTCCAACCCTGTAATATCCATTTCTTGCTTGGCCAACTGCAGCAACATCGACGTTAACCAAACACTTCGACCCATGCAACAGCTACCTTCTTGCATACCAATAGCACCATCCCAGTTCCCGCTTGCAACCATCATTGAACCGCACTAGCCACAAATTGTACTAGCATCTCAACATCGGAGCCATCATACCCTGTTAACCTAACATACATCTACAGAGAACAAACACCATCTTCTTCCATTACTCAACCACCACAAAGCTTTCACAACAACATCATTAGCACATTCATTCTCTTGAGTCTTGCACTGGTTCCAGTCCACCACTGTGTTATGCACAGTTTCTGCATTTTGGTAGAGACGTCTGCTACATAGGTCAGGCCACAAACTCTGTCCATTCTCTACTATCAAGCTCATCTCTTCCCTGTCACAATTCACCACCAACTGTAGCTCCTTCACCTCAGTTGCACACTCCAACACCAGAATTCCTCATTTATCTCAATAACACAGAAATCAATATCCACCCATCTTGCATCATATTGCAGCTTGTAACTCAGCTCTGCAATTTCTACTTCTCACAGACCCACCATAACAACCCTTGTAACTCCTCCAATTACTTCTCACAGCCACCAGGTTACATTTCAATCACCCATTTAATCCCTAATTCACCTCAAATCAGTGAGAGAATTAACCTAGAACTTGAAGTAACAAATACCCCCATCTGATGTGTCTTTATCAACTTCAAATCATTCATTTAAACTCCACATCAACTCTGCATATTCATCTCCTCCATTTTCTCACCTCCCTGTGACCAATGATGGGGCCGCCATCGACTTCAGGCAGAGAGAAAAATGATGGCTTCTCTGAAATTTAGGTGTAGGTAATGATTTGGAGTGGATGAATACACCCCAATAATAGAAACCACCCAGAATGGGGTTCTTATAATGGTTGATCAATTATTGATAAGGGTTAACCAAATTTCTATCCCCTTATCCTTAGTTGTGCTCCAAATAATGTTTGCCTGTGAAATGACTTTTCCACCCTTTTTCGCTCCAACTGGACGCCTGAGAGTGACGCTTTTTCCCTTCTCGAATTCTGTCGCCAACGATATCATCTCTTACTTCTCATATTCACTTCTTCCCTTCAATGTGAATCATCACTAAAGTTGTTGTGCTTTTCAGACAGAAGTTACATCACTAAATCCGACAAACTTTTCAGACAGAGGTGAAGAAATAAAAGCAAATATAAGGAATAATCGCCTCCAATAGCATTCACATCTGAGATGAGACTTTTGCGCTGTTTCTTCTTCTTTTGAACGGAATGACTCCAAAGTACCTAAATACTCAAAAACAAAACATAAGATACATAATTTACAAGAAAAATAGCAAAGAAAGCATAAATACTAGATATTAAATTAGGTGTTTTACAACACCTATCAAATTCCCCCACACTTATACTTTGCTAGTCCTCGATCAAATCAAACAAAATAATTATAACAGATACATACAACTCCGTCTCGTCGAGGATACGGTCACTTTAAGCATAAATAACAAGCCTTTAAACCCCTAGGTGTCCCTAGTGGACGAGTTTTAGTCTCGTGAAGGTTTACAAGAGGTCTGCCTACAAAACCTATATTTCCAACTCCGTCTATTTGTGACAAATCAATGAACGAATCCAAAATGATTACAGGAGGAGGTACCTTGCACAAATTCAATTCATATATTAGTAAATAAAGCTTTAATTGGATAGTCGAACAAGCCATAATACTCGGAAACTAACAAACCACAATCACAATGAAAAGATCAAGAAGATGGATATAGATGTAGATGTTGGCGAATGTTCACAAGTGATCGATGTTTCCCAAATCTGTCTGAAGGTCACTGCCAAGATGAACCTATGCCTATTAGATTGAGATACTTAGCTGAATTCTACATCAACTCACTGGCATATACAAGGGAACCAAAAGTGACTTTATTCAACCAATATAAAACTTTTCTTTTCTTTTTTTTAATTTTTTTTAGACAACATGATTGGATCAAACTGGATCCAATCGCATGATTCTTGTCAGCAAGTACATGATAGTTGCCTTGGATCTTGCATTCCACGCTTGTTTAGGCGACAGAGACAGGGACTACGTTTCACACATACTGCTATTCCCAAGTGTCATTTATTCCGTTTGGTCTAATTGGTCGGTCTTTTTTTTTCTTTTTTATTTTCTAGTAACTCAATCACTCTATTTCATCCTAGCAGTAATAACACGTCGATGTTTAGTGACCCACCAAAGCACTTAGAGAACAATAGATAAATATGGAATAAAAAAAAATAGAATGCGATATGGTGATATTCCGAGATATGGTAACAACTGTCATGGTATTTATGATTTCTGCGCTATGTTCATCCCTTTTAGTTAATCGGTTCCTCAACTCCTGCATTCAAAATGGTTCCATCCGCTAATGGTGTCATCCTAAAGGCACAAGTTTCTAGATTTCGGAGTTCAAAAAGCACACATTTTTCTTGGTTTTTCTATTTTTCTGATTTTTTTTTTACTAAAAGGCATAAAACAAACTAAAACAAACTATACAAACATATAAATGCTCCCCCACACTTAAAATTTACATTGTCCTCAATGTAAAATTGAATCATCCAAAGAAAGGTCAAGGTGGGAAATTTCGCAAATGATATGCAAAAACAAGAAAATAAAGAGAAAAGCAAATGCATAAAAATAAAAAGATAAGGGTAAAGATACAAAACCGGTGGGTTTCCTCCCACTTAGCGCTTGGTTTAAAGTCGTCAGCCCGACATTCTCCTTGTTCACTAAGACTCCTCCAGAGGGAGTGCATCCACAAAGTTCACACCTTCCACAACTTCGGAAGTAAAGTTCTCATAATATGGTTTCAGCCGGTGTCCATTCACTTTAAACTCCTTTCCTATAGCTATGCTACGAATTTCTACTGCACCATGAGAAAACATAGTAGTAACAATAAAAGGTACGATCCAACGTGACCTTAGTTTACCCGGAAATAATTGCAAATGAGAATTAAACAAAAGCACTTTCTTCCCAACACAAAATTGTTTTCTAGAAATCATAGAATCATGAAATGCCTTAGTTTTCTCCTTGTAAATGCGAGAGCTTTCAAATGCATCATTGTGAAACTCTTCTAGCTCTTGGAGTTGTAACTTCCTTTGCTTTCCAGCCCCATCCATCTCCATATTGCATTGCTTAATCGCCCAAAACGCTTTATGTTCAATCTCAACGGGTAGGTGACAAGGCTTACCGTACACAAGCCTAAAGGGAGACATCCCAATAGGTGTTTTGTATGCGGTTCTATAAGCCCACAAAGCATCATTAAGTCGCATGCTCCAATCTTTCCTTGTTGGATTCACCGTCTTCTCTAGTATGGATTTCACCTCTCGGTTAGACACCTCGGCTTGTCCATTGGTTTTGGGATGATAAGGTGTTGCAATCTTGTGCGACACATTTTACTTCTTCAACAATCCTTGTAAGAACTTGTTTTTGAAGTGAGAACCCCCATCGCTAATTATGGCTCTTGGAATTCCAAACCTTGCAAAAATGTTAGCTTGCACAAAATCTAAAACCACTTTAGAATCATTAGTTGGGGTGGCCTTAGCTTCCACCCATTTAGAGACATAATCAACAGCAAGTAAGATATAAAAATTCCCATGGGAGTTGACAAAAGGACCCATAAAATCAATACCCCATACATCAAAAACTTCAATAAATTGAATAAAAGTTTGTGGCATTTGATTTCGAGCACCTAGATTGCCTGTCCTTTGGCACCTATCACAAGTTGTGAAAAATATGTTTGCATCCTTAAATAAAGTTGGCCAATAAAAACCGCTTTCAAGTACCTTGTGAGCTGTTCTTTTACTCCCAAAATGTCCTCCGCAAGCATAGGAGTGACAAAAAGACAAGATAGAGTTAAATTCAGAGTCGGGAACGCACCTTCTTATTACTTGGTCGCTGCCATGCTTCCATAAGTATGGATCATCCCATATATATTGGTTCCCTAACCTCTTAAGTTTGTCCCTCTTAGCACGAGACAAGTTCTTTGGGATTTGTTTAGACACCAAGTAATTCACCAAGCCCGCTATATTATATTTTTGACGCATACAACACGCGGGTGACCCGGGTTCGATCCCCGGAAACGGCGCCAAAATTTGATGCGTGTCGTATGCGTCAAAAATAATTCACTTCCTCACTTTACTAATTATAAATATAGTATTCGATAAGAAAGAGTTCGTATCAACAGAGAAGCGATTGTTGTTATGCAATTTTCAGATTCTTAAGTAACCAAATAACCCAAGGTGTGTTTTTGTTTTTATCTAAGTAATAATACTAAATAAAGCAAAGTAAATAATAGGAATAATCAATAAGGAGAAGATATTGGTTAAGGGATAGTATCATTCATAAACATGTATTTTTCATATATGATTAGAATTGGTATTTAATCTCTCAATTATCAAAAGTCCTAGGATATCTTGATCGCAAGAGTATCCCGTTTATTTCCTGATTTTATCACAAACAACATTAAAAGATGCTATTGAGAAATCTTCTTAAAAAGCAACCTAAAGTGTAAAAGCACAATTAGATTTAACTCCCTAAGAGCAATAAGTTCTATGAAATAAGACTAATCGATGCAAACAAACGTGTAAAAGCACTAATTCGTTTTAACAAAGGTTATGATTCATATGCGATTAAAAAACATGTATCACTACAAGTATTAACCACAAGATGCTACTAAAAAATCAGAGATAACAACTTTTACGTATTGAAAACCCAAATATAGCTTTAGAGATGAAAACAAATCCAATTGATTTCGGACTCAACCAAACTTGCATTCCAATCATATGATAATATAAACGATGAATCATAAACGATAAAATTGAGACAAAACTAATTCATAGAATCAAATAACATGCTTGAAGAAATCAACTTTTATCCCATAACCAATTATTGTATTTAGCTACTCATATTCATGGAGTTCATCATCATAATATTCAAACAAATAAAATGAAACATAAAAGAAAGCAAACCCTAGAAGTTGTTCTCTGCAAAAACTCCAAGAATATAATAAAACGTTCTATCAAATTGTGTAGAAAACTTCCTTTTTATAGCTTTTTCTCCTTCCAAAAATAGGTTTTGTCTTCAAAGTCCATTAGTTGGAAATCCACCAAGCCCACGAGTGAGAGAAACCCATGTAGAAAATCTGTCCCAAAAATGCTCGCCGGAAAATGGAAGGAATCTGGCATCGGAAAGTCGTCGTCGACCTGAAAATTCACCTCCGTCGATAAAATATTCCGTTGAGATTCCGTTATACTTTAATGTTGACTAAAGGTCTTTAACGGTTGACCGAGTCAAGTTCTGAGTCACTGAGTTGGATCGGCGAATCCCCGAGTTAACTCTACCATCTCTCAAACACATCTAAATACCACCAAAACCCTTTAATTCACCATCCTCATTGAACTCAGCCACTGGAAAAACCAAGATAATCCTCACTGCCATGTGCTACATCAATTTTTATAGCCAAACTTCACAGCTGAAACACAGTTCAGCTTTTTGCAATCAGCCAACTTGCACCAGTTCACCTGTAACACCCATTCCTGATCTGCAATGCCACATCATTATCTCACCACCAGTGCCAATTCTCACCTGTCTACATCCATCGATTTTGCATAAAGAACTGCACTTCACAACACACAGATTCATTAGATCACGGTTTGAGTGTTATTTCTGTGTCTAGATGAATCACAACTTGAAAAACAACATCTTCAAAAGAACACCCAACACCACCACCATCTGCTTCCTAGATGTTCAGACCACCACCAACTGCAACATGGCTGTAACTCCATTTCTTGCCTGGCCATTTCGCAGACACCAACTCTACCCACTGCAACCCTCCATGTCTCACTATA
This sequence comes from Papaver bracteatum, assembly GCA_023529315.1. Classification (NCBI taxonomy): domain Eukaryota; kingdom Viridiplantae; phylum Streptophyta; class Magnoliopsida; order Ranunculales; family Papaveraceae; genus Papaver; species Papaver bracteatum. The sequence continues at coordinate 1,687,819 of JAJJWX010001985.1, forward strand.
AGACTCAAATACTGGCAGCAGCTTCTTGTTCTAGTTTCAAGGCCTCCTACCCATTCACCACTACCTTACCTGCAGCTCAATACCCAGCTACCCCATATCCACTGAATCTCACCATCTTTGTAATCAACATCACCAGTTCCATACCCACTTGCACACAAGCACCAACTCCACCAAACCAGCTTCTGGCAGCTGCTCTGCATAGTTGCATTGAAGTAAATAGTTTCAATTCCTCCCTGCAAACCCATGAAACAATCTTTTCTTCCCTGTAGTTCAAGCTCTCCACTCTGAACCCATATTCATTTCTGCAACTCAGCTATTATCACTTCTCCTTGCCAGCTTCAGACTCCTATACATCACCGTTGCAGCACAAATCTATAACAGCAGATCCTTCCTTGACCTCCATCTGCAGCTGCTTTATTCCCAAATGCTACACATATAACCTTGCAAGCCTCCAACCCTGTAATCTTCATTTCTTGCTTGGCCAACTGCAGCAACAGCGATGTTAACCAAACACTTCGACCCATGCAGCAGCTACCTTCTTGCATACCAATAGCATCATCCCAGTTCCCTCTTGCAACCAACACTGAACCGCACTAGCCACAAATTGCACTAGCATCTCAACATCGGAGCCATCATACCCTGTTAACCTAACATACATCTACAGAGAACAAACACCATCTTCTTCCATTACTCAACCACCACAAAGCTTTCACAGCAGCATCATTAGCACATTCATTCTCTTGAGTCTTGCACTGGTTCCAGTCCACCACTGTGTTATGCACAGTTTCTGCATTTTGGTTGCGACGTCTGCTACATAGCTTAGGCCACAAACTCTGTCCATTATCCACTATCAAGCTCATCTCTTCCCTGTCACAATTCACCATCAACTGTAGCTCCTTCACCTCAGTTGCACACTCCAACACCAGCATTCCTCATTTATCTCAACAACACAGAAATCAATATCCACCCATCTTGCATCATATTGCATCTTGTAACTCAGCTCTGCAATTTCTACTTCTCACAGACCCACCAGAACAGCCCTTGTAACTCCTCCAATTACTGCTCAAGCCACCAGGTTACATTTCAATCACCCATTTAATCCCTAATTCACCTAAAATCAGTGAGAGAATTAACCTAGAACTTGAAGTAACAAATACCCCCATCTGCTGTGTCTTTATCAACCTCAAATCATTCATTTAAACTCCACATCAACTCTGCATATTCACCTCCTCCATTTTCTCACCTCCCTGAGACCAATGATGGAGCCGCCATCGACTTCAGGCAGAGAGAAAAATGATGGCTTCTCTGAAATTTAGGTGTAGGTAATGATTTGGAGTGGATGAATACACCCCAATAATAGAAACCACCCCAGAATGGGGTTCTTATAATGGTTGATCAATTATTGATAAGGGTTAACCAAATTTCTAGCCCCTTATCCTTAGTTGTGCTCCAAATAATGTTTGCCTGTGAAATGACTTTTCCACCCTTTTTCGCTCCAACTGGACGCCTGAGAGTGACGCTTTTGCCCTTCTCGAATTATGTCGCCAACGATATCATCTCTTACTTCTCATATTCACTTCTTCCCTTCAATGTGAATCATCACTAAAGTTGTCGTGCTTTTCAGACATAAGTTGCATCACTAAAGCCGACAAACTTTTCAGACAGAGGTGAAGAAATAAAAGAAAATATAAGGAATAATCGCCTCCAATAGCATTCACATCTAAAATGAGACTTTTGCGATGTTTCTTCTTCTTTTGAACCGAATGACTCCAAAGTACCTAAATACTCAAAAAAAAACATAAGATACATAATTTACAAGAAAAATAGCAAAGAAAGCATAAATACTAGATATTAAATTAAGTGTTTTACAACACCTATCAAAACTATTAGAAGTATCTGCACAAGCCTGGACAAATATCAGCATGGATTTTATTTTTGGGCTTCCAAGATATGAAGGAAGGGAGGTAATAATATTTTTGGTGGACATATATATCAAGTACAGTCACTTCTTAGCACTCATCCAGCGCTATACAGCAGCATCAGTAGCTAAGGTATTTCTAGACTCAATCATTAAACTACATGGGTTACATAATACCATAGTGTCTGATAGAGATAGTGTATTCTTGAGTAATTTCTGGCAATCACTCTCGACAAAAAAAAAGAGGCACTTCTCTCTAAATTTGAGTACTTCATATCACCCACAGACAGATGGTCAGACTAAAAGAGTGAATGCATGACTTGAGACTTATCTAAAATGTATGAAAAGCTTCAAACCCGATAAGTGGGTATCTTGGTTATCATTGGTCGAGTGGTGGTTCAACATCAGCTTTCATACTAGTCTCAAGTTAACCCCTTTTTAAGCCTTATATGGATATGCTCCCTCGTAATTTGGTGCAAATTCATCACATGCTGGAGTTAGTCTAGAGGCAGAAAATTATTTGCAGTAAACGCATGTTAAGGGACAAGTTATGAAGGGTGTTCTTGAGGAAGATCAACGCATGTTAAACAACAGGCTGATAAGAAGACAACTGAGAGAGAATTCAAGGTATGAGACTGGGTATACCTAAGGTTACAACCCTACAGATAATCATCATTGCAGCTGAGGGAGAATCTTAAGATTGCAGCTAATTTCTTGGGTCCATACAAGGTGCTGAAGAAAATTAAGAACGTAACTTACAAGATGCAACTACTCCATTAATCCAAGATACATAGGCAGTGGAATACTTCCTCAAAATACGCATCCAAATCTAAATAAGGACAAGGAAATATTACTGCCTTGAAGGTTCTAGCCAGTAGAAGAACAATCAATCTTACTCAAGTATTGGTTTCAGCGAGAGAATTTATCAATTCAAGATATTATTTGGGAGGACAAGGACTTTATGGCATATCAGTTTCCGAAATTAATCCATGAGGTCAAGAATCTTGAAGAGTATAGGGTATTTGTCAGGACCCAAAATTATTTATGTCTTGTTAGAATTAGTCTTATTAAGGGTAGACCCCTCTTACTTGGGCACCATTTAGTTATTAGTTTAATTAGTTGTTTCTAATCTTATTTAGAAGTCACTGTGTGAGTCACACGAGTTGTATTTTGTGTTATCTTTATATTCTCTTTATGTGGTCGAGAAGAACTCATGCAAAAGTATCAGTAAAAATATCTTTTCTCTCTCAAAATTTTGTTCTCCCCAATCCAATATCTATCCTTGGAGATGTTGAGTTGTTTTCGTGCTAATCTGTAAGGCAGATCCTTATAAGTATTGTATTAAAGTCCAAACTGGAAAAGTTCGTACCTGAACTCCTTTTAGGTACAAAACGAATCGAATTATACCCATCTACATGTGGACTATTAATTATTAACTTACCATTCCCCAGATAAGATGGGGTAATCCTTCAAAGATATTTTTATTAATAAAACTTAAATGGAAGAGTGCTCGAAGCCAATATTTTGGTAATATGCTCTTGTGACAAGGCTCAACATACCCACAAAAAGTGAGCACATTCCGAAATATTAAACCTCACCATCTACCAATCTTAATTTTAACGGTTGAAAATTCGTTGATTTTTGAGGGTGGTAGATCGTGGAGTTAAATGTGCTCATTTTTTGAGGGTATGTAGATCATTGTAAGACGAACATATCCTCAAAATATAAGCTTCACATACGCCACCTTTTGGTTTTTGTAAAAAAAAAAAAGGTTCAAAATGTGAGATATATAATACGGAAACAGAAGTGTGAGGGGCTCCTCAATCAAAAATAAAATGGGGAAATTAATATCTAGCTTTACCATGCAGTAGTTACTTATATCAAATAAATAGATATGAATGAGTCATAAGTCTTGAAATAACATACATAAAAGTTATGAGGCTGCAGAAACCCCAAGATATTTGTTGTATAACTTTTCATGTCTGAGGAGATTTATTATGAATTACGGAAGACAATTTTAGTTGCTGAATCGCTGTATGAACTTTCACATCTGTTGCTAATCCAAGATGTGCAAGTAGCTTTATAATGTACCAAGGAGTAGAAGTTTGAAACATAGCGAATGGTAATATTGAAAACACAAATCATATAATTTATATTTAATACACCATAACCATATTCATAAATATAAAACATAGAGACAAACCAAGGTAAAATAGGAAAAGAGATGTGTGGCTTCACCCAGGGCAGTACTGATAGGTATAGATAGATAGATACATAGATAGGCATTACTGATTTTTTTCAGCAATATATATTAATGGTGCATCTCACATGTTGCAATAAGTCTTGAAGTAACACACATAAAATATCCGATGTTGAAGTAACGCAAGATAATTATTTTGTAGTACTACTTTTCATCTCGAGGAGACGCATTATGGAGATGCATTATGAACTTTGGAGGATAATTTTAGTTTCTGCATCTCCGTAGGGACTTTGACATTTGTTGCTAATCCAAGATGCTCAAGTAGCTTTATAATGTACCAAGGAATGTCAAGCTGCCACCATTCCAGCCCTACCCGAGCCGAGAACTGAAAGGCGTGATGGTTGTTGTGCCAACCTTCTCCAAATCCTAATAAGCCCACCACCCAGTTGTTTTTGGATAAATCTTCAGTGTTCCATGGCCTTTCCCCCCATGTATGGCACAATGAATTCACTATGAACGTGCTATGTTGCACAGCAGCTATTCTAACACCCTGTACAACATTAATTAAAACAAAACTATACATCAACCCTATTTCAAAAGTCTTAAAAGATTGTCTAGACAAGAATTTAACAAGTATAAGATTAAAGTCGGATCAAAGGATTTAGTAACAGTCAACGTGCAGTGCAGTACTGTACTGAAGTCCAAACAGGAAAACTTCGTACCCGAACTCCTTTTTAGGTACAAAACGAATCGAGTTATACCCATCCACATGTAGACAATTAATTATTAACTTACCATTCCCCAGATAAGATGGGGTAAGCCTCCAAAGACGTACAAAAGAAGCGCCAGTCCAAGAAGATGAAGTAGATGTGTTCTCCTAAGGAACCGGTAGTAGGCTTGCTTCTTTAAATCCATTACATTGTTTGATTTTCCGACCTGCAATACATGATATCCATGACAAGATCACCAAAGAATTATCATCTCGATGTCATTTTTTTTGTAACATAAATTGAAAAAACCTCTGCTGTTTTACGCTAAATATGAAACAACGGGGATAGAATCAGACCTTCTCTCGGAGATAGTTGTTATGCAAAGCCCAACCTATGTGGCTGAACCAAAATCCCTCGACGGGGCTATGCGGATCTTTAACAGAATCTGTGAACTGATGGTGATAACGATGATTGCTTACCCAAAACATAGGGTCTCCCTGATGAGCAAATTCAACGACGACAACATCAAACATGCATGCAGAGCAAACACAAAAATAAATGAGTTAAAAGAGAAATGTTACTAGCTAACCTGTGCACAATGAAGTCCAATATAAGCAAACAGGTATTCAAGTGGTTTCTTGAGCTTAAGACTCTTGTGGGTAAGGTTCCTATGATAAGAAAGACTTAATCCTAGATTTAGTGTCACTAGGTACAGTATCACTGCCACCCAGAAAGCATTCCAAGTAAAATAGAAAGGAGCAAACAAAACCGCTACATGTTCCACTATGAGTGTCCCCAAGTTCACACGATTCCAGAAATCACCCTTTTTCTCCGAAACAACTTGCTCTTTCAATTGCACTGAATCTTTTGGATATTGGGTACCAGTTTCTAGGGCCATATTTGGATACGCAATATCCTTTTGTGGATATAACAGTTCACTACCATTCTCATAGTGTATATATACTAAAATTTGTACTGTTCACGCGCTTTTGGTTGCATAAAGGTGACCCCTTTCCAGAGAAAAAGAATATTGATGATACGGTATGCTTACTTTTATTGGTAGAGATCTCTCTAAGAAAAAGAAATACATTGTAGAAAAACGTGTATTGGAACCGTCTCTGACTCTGTTGTTGGATTTAGAGGCAAAGCATATTGGTGGAATAGTACTGTGATCTGTACTGTCAGAGAAAAGGGCATGGACAGCGTGGTTGAATGCCCTTTAGCGTTGTGCTGCTGGAAATTCCATCTCTCCTCCATGGATGGGTCTAAAACACCAAACACGTGGGATATATACAGTATCTTCTTAAAGCATGATTGGTTGCTGAAGACGCTACCAACGGTGCTATGGCGGGTACCTGGGCAGCACTTGTTCACAAGGTTTCCAAGTATACCGGCACGACAGTTGGAGACCCCTATCGCAATGTTTATAACGATCACATCACATACGAGAAGGCATAAAAACGCCGCGTGTATATTGCTATTCAAGACTATGCGATAGTATGACGGGCGTTCTTCAAAATTGTCATTTTTTTCCTCTTCAAAATTCTCCTCCATTTTTATTTTATTTTGGGCATACCATGTATGGCAACATTTCTAATGGGGTGCCAGATTATTCGGGACGGTACTAAAATCCATATATGTGGGTTTTGATACCCTCCTCAATACGCAGGTAACCCACCAGCAACCATGCTATATGGGGAGAGTCAAAACAATCAAAACTCATAATTCTTATTGAATACTAATTAAATTGAAGTTTGAACAACCGCCACCAGCGGTTGAAATTTGAACAACTGCTACTAGTGGCCAAAGGAAAATTTTACATCATTACACTTATTATAAATTATTAATTTTTAGTTATTATTACATAACCAGAACACTCAAGGACATTACACCCAATCTCTCGAGTGCCTTATGATTGTGCAACTAAGCTTACTAACGAGTGAAAGTGACAGAGAGAAATTTCCTCGAGTATTTTAGACTTTATAGCAGTGAATTATGAAACCCAAGTCACTAACTAAAGGTTCCCATAGATTTAGCAGTCCTTTTCCCTTTTATGAAATCCGTTGGGAGTTACCTAAAACATTTTAAGTTTCTGAGTCTCGGTAGGAACTTTGACATCTGTCGCCAATCCAAAATGCTCGAGTAGCTTTATAACGTACCAAGGCACATCGATTTGCCACCATTCGAGCCCTAGACGAGCCGAAAACTCAAAGGCGTGATGATTGTTGTGCCAACCTTCTCCATGTCCTAAAATGTTTACCACCCAATTGTTCTTGGATAAATCTTTAGTATTCCATGGCCTTTTTCCCCATGTATGACACACTGAATTCACCGCGAAAGTGAAGTGGGTTCCAAGTGCTGTTCTAAAACCCTAAAATTATTAAAACAAAGTTATCATTCTGATTTTATTTCCAAACTCTCAAAGACTCTTGACATAAGTAAAAATACAATGGAAACAACTAATAATAAATAATTAACATTAAGCAAAGCATGTACTACCATTCCCCAAATAAGATGCGGTAACCCTCCTGCAAAGTACAATACAAGTGCAAGTCCAACTATATGAAGTGGGTATGTTGTTCGAAGGAATCTGTAATAAGCTTGATTTTGTAAATCCATTACGTTGTTCCGTTTTCCACCCTGTAAAGTACAGTTTACAATGAGAAGATCTGATGAGAAGAAATTAATTTTTCTTTAAGATAATTAGTAAATATTAGAAAATATTCTTTGATCAACACCAATCAACAAGGTAAAAATAAATAAACATAGAATAAAACCTTTTCTCTGAGACGAGTGTGTTGAAAAATCCAAGTCATATGGCTGAACCAAAATCCTTCAATTGGACTATGTGGGTCTCTATCCGAATCTGTGAACTGGTGGTGATATCGATGAATGCTTACCCAAAATATCGGGTCTCCCTGATAATGATCAAGTTCAACAACACAATAAACATACATATACACCAACGATCCAAATAGCAGGGTTTCAAAGAGATATGCAACTTACTAACCTGTGCAGCATGAAGTCCGAAATAAGCAAACAAATATTCAAGAGATTTTGGGAGCTTAAAACTCTTGTGACTAAGGTTTCTGTGGTAAGAAAGACTTATCCCTATATACTGAGTCAAAAAAGTCAATGCCCAAAACCCCCAAAACGCGTTCCAAGTGAAGTAGTATGGAGCAACTAAGAGACATATATTTTCCACAATTACTGTACCCAAGTTCATGGCATCTCTGAGATAATCCAAATTTCTTCTGGAAAGAACCAGCTGATCATTCTTTGTGCTCTGCAACTGTACTTCACCCTTTGGATTTAAAACAGGTTCTACAGCCATTTTCAGATGCGCACTTAATTATAAGTTCCCACTAGCTACGGTTCTCTGATATATAAATTTTTCAGCTATCATAGATCTAAATATCTACGCATGTCCATATATGTGCACAATATGTAAAGTTTCAGCTATCAGAGATCTAAATATGCACGCATGTCCATATATGCACGCATGAGAAGCATGGTCAACTTTCACGTATTGTTGTCTATGTTATATTTACGTAAAATTAAATACGTTGTTGATAAGTTTCTAAGAAATTGTTGAGTTTCGGTAATGGGTAGCTTTAGACAAATGAAATTTGGCACCTGTTTTTGTTATTGGTAGAGTGACGCATCATGTGAATATGTAATTAAACACGATATAGACCCAACGATAAACCACATGCGTCGACTTTTTTCCTAAAAAGTTTGACGGAATTCGATTTCTTTTTTTATCATCAAACCATAAGTATTTCGGCTCTTACATTCAGTTAGATTTGTGCCCGTACTACACACCAGACATTTTTTTTTTAATTTGGTGCGCGCTGTGCTTCGTCCCGTTTCGTGGAAATGCATTTTTGATTTGGGATACGCTAGGCTTCGTCCCGTCCCGTGATGATGCATATTTGATTTGGCTTTGCCCCGCCCCATGGCGATGTTTTTTTATTTGGTGTGACGGGGCAAATATATTAAATAGGTGGAGAATATGTGCAGATTTTATTTATCTTTTTCTTTTAACTTGGTGTGCGAGGCCCCTCCCCTGAAGCAATGTTTTTTTTATTTGGTGTGCTCGGGGCTTTTCCCCACCCCGTGGCAATGCATTTTTCTTCTTTTTTTGCGAAGCACTTTTACCTATAGCTATAGCAACATATCCATCCGGATATTTCCTATCCCAGCTATACTTGGGGCAACACAGGAAGTGCTATATCATAACGATGCATTTTTGATCTGGTGTGCGCGAGGCTTCGCCCCGTCCCATGGCGATGTATTTTGGATTTGGTGTGCACGGAGCAAATACATTAAATAGGTGGAGAATATGTGCATATTTTATTTATTTTTTTCTTTTAACTTAGTGTGCGCAAGGCTTCGCCCCGCCCAGTGACAATGCATTTTTGATTTGGTGTGCGCTGGCTTCGCCTCGCCCGTGGTGATGCAATTTTGATTTGGCGTGGGGCAAATACATTAAATAAGTGGAGAATATATGTATATTTTATTTATTTATTTCTTTTATTTTTGCAGAAAATATGTGGATTTTTTTTCCTTCATAAGTTCATATATTAATTTGGGAAAAAAAGTCATAATATTTATTTTTTTAAAAAAATATGTGGATTTTATTTCCCTTTATATATTAATTTGGAAAAAAGAGTCCTAATATAGTAGTTACTTGATTTTTAAATTGAATTTGGACTTCCATAAAGTTCCAAACACGGTAAGTTAGGTTTTCATTTTAAGTTTGTAATTTTTAAACCAATCATATTTTGCCAAGTGTCATCACCTAAATATTGAATTTGGTTTATTTTTTTAGCGGCCCACGAGTTATAATCCCAAAGGTGTCATTATCCATCCACAAAAAAACCATCAAAACAAAAGTAACACAAAAACCCCAACAAAACAAAAGTAACTCGCGGTTGATGAAACCAAAATTTGGTTTCATCATAAAATTTGATGAAACCAATTTTGAAATTTGGGGTTTTTGTATCAATTTTTAAAAATTTGGGGTTTTGTATCAATTTTGTTTAAGATGGAGTTTTAATGGATCTCAAGATTTGAATGGGGTTTTTGTACCACAAGTTTGGTCACCTTGGGTTTTTATGACTAGTTTTGTTTTTTTAATCTTTTCCTATTCTTTTTAAATCAACCATACGTTGTCAAATGTCCTGTTTTACAAAACTCAAAAAAATTTCTATTTCGGCCAATAGAAAGCGAGAATTTCCTCACCGTTCAACATGAGAGCTTTATTTGTCCAGGCCTTTAGGTCTTTAGATTAGATTTGAAATTTGGTTTTCAAATAATGTTGTCTTTAATGCACCAATCCCTTAACAATTGTGTGTATTTTAAGTCCTCTTGGATGATGACCCGAAGCCTTGATATCTTTTTGAGCCATGCTATTTGAACCGCCTGTGCAACCAGCTTTCACAGCACAGCAAGGTGCACATCTGTCGACGCTACATGTAGCGGTATTCAAGTAATGACTGTTGCTGGACAAGTGAACTGCTCAGTGCTAGTCCAGTATTAATGTCTATGGCATCTCATCAATACGTAAAAATAGATATATACCTCATTGATAAGTGATGCGTGTTCGGTACCGCTCGACATGTGGTAATGTGATGCCCCATGTGATCATGTCTGAACACGATAGACCCAACCTAAGAACCACATCACATTGATTAAGAAGAAGGGAATATTGGGAAAATGCCCCATATTTCGACGTCTCGCTGGCAAAATGCCCCACGATATAAAATTTATGGCAAAATGACCCGTCCGTTACATTTCCCATTCAAAATAGTTAGTGGTCAAACTCGTGTCTTCATCGGTCGATATCTCGTCGCATGAGATGTCGTGGGATTATGAAATGACCATTTCGATGAGATTAACGGTAGTAAATCAGCCACGTATTTTCATCACAAAATAAATCAGATCAACCACTTCATCTTCTTTGTTCTTTCTGTGACATTAAAACACTTCCAAAAACCAGAGAAGTATTGGTTTGTTGCCTGGAGAATTTTTATGTTGAGGATTGAGTGAAAATTAGGGTTTACTTCTTGTTGACAAGTTCTAGTTGATGTGTGAGGAAGAGACGGTAGATGATTTTTGTCGTCCAAAATCCGAAGAACTTGAAGAACAGTTGAAGTAATTATCTAATCAAATACCAACATTCGAAGCCATGATTCGTGCAAATTGTAAATACATGAAACCCATTTCTGTTTTAGGTTATTTTGCCGAAATTTCATTTTGATTTTTATTAATTTTGTACCAATTAATATTAGGGTTTACTGATTTGGGTTCAATTAATTGTGAGGGAATGCCTGGAATTTTATTAATTTTGATTTCTGGGCTTGAAAACTAAGGTGTTTTTGCTGTTAAATGATGTAATTTTCGTTTTTAATAGTTCCTGGTGAATGGTTTATTGTTCAATGTGTTTGTCAGGATGAAACAACCGTAGTTGATTTACCGATTGAAGTTGAAGGTGAAGGATTAAAATTCCTGACATGTTAATGGGAGAAAATGGCGCAGGGAGGGTGTCTTTTCTTTGCACACGTAATCCTGCACGTGTGATAGTTTGACCACTAACGATTTTGAATGGGAAATATAACGGAGGGGTCATTTTCTCATAATTTTTATATCGCGGGGTCATTTTCCAACGGAGCATCGAAATATGAGGCATTTTTCGAATTTTCCCGAAGAACTATTCATTTTCCAGTTACATAACAACCATTACAATTTATATAGTCAATCTACATGTAAGTCCGGTCAACAAGGACATTATACCCAATTTACAAGCCGCTAGGTTTTGATCACAACATTAATACTGCGCCTATCGTATACCTTACTGTAACAAGCTTCATAACACAAACTTGGTCAATTAACTCAATAACAATAATTCCTGGATAAAAAAGACATGTAAAATTTGATATTGTTTAAATGGACGAGAATGTAAAAATAGTTAGGATGTAAACAGTTTCATTCTACTCATTTTCAAATATTTTTTCTTATTTTTAATTTACATCAGAATGCATCCAGTTTCACCCACGCTATTTTTTAAGTTTAAGCCAGGATGAATCCAGATTCATTTTTGCTATTTTTTTGGTGTCCATTTTACCCATACTAATTTTCACGCGTCCATTAGAACCATGTTTTAAAAATATTTGAACAATTAACCCAATTTCTAGCTTCCGAACGGGTGAAAGTAACATATAGAAATTTCCCGAAGTAGTATTGAGATCGAATAAAACCCAAGTCACTTAATAAACGTGCGTATCCATGGATTTTAAAAATCCTTTTCATTTTGATGAAATTTATTTCGAGTTTTGCAAGACATTTTATATTTCTGAATCTCCGTAGGGACTTTAACGTCTGTCGCAAACCCCAAGATACTCAAGTAGCCCTATAATGTACCAAGGCACATCGATCTGCCACCATTCGAGCCCTAACCGAGCCGAAAACTCGAAAGCGTGGTGGTTATTGTGCCAACCTTCTCCATGTCCTAATAAGCCTACCACCCAATTGTTCTTGGATAAATCTTTGGTATTCCATGGCCTTCTCCCCCATGTATGGCACAATGAATTCACTACAAATGTGGCATGGTGGCTTAGTGCTGTTCGAACACCCTACAAGTATATTAAAAACAAAAGTTATCAATCTGCTTGGTTAGATTCCAAAAGTTCCCGTATTTCAAAATTCTCCGAAGGCTCTTTACATAAATAAACTTAAAATTGGTTAAAAAACCAAAATCAACAATTTCTGGGTGAAAAGGACATTTAGATTTTGATACTATTTAAATGGACAAAAATATAAAAATAGCCAGGATGTAACCAGTTTCATCCTACCCATTTTCAAATATTTTTTCTTATTTTTAATTTATATCAGGATGCATCCAGTTTCATCCTTGCTATTTTTTAAGTTTAAGTCAGGATGAATCCAGTTTCATCCTTGCTATTTTTTTGGTGTCAATTTCACCCACCAAAAGTTTTACTCGTCCATTTGAATTATGTTTTAAAAATATTTGGACAAATAATTCATTTTCCCATAAATAAAAGCATAGTGGACTGGACACAAATTTGGCTAATCAAACTACCTAGGGTCCATTGTTCTCTTTCTCCGTAATAGCGTATCCGTACTCTTAATTTATTTTTTAAACAATACTCCCTCGATGTCCAAAAATATGATAGTACCTTCTTTTTTCTTTCTTTTTTTCCTAGAGAGAAATTTTTTTTTTTTCTTTAACCCAAATGCTTCTTTTGAATATAACTCATATAAAGCTGGTAAAAATTTGTTGAATCCATTCCGAAATATATATATATATATAAAATTATCTCCGACTCACCACGTACTTCAGAATTAGAGCAGTGAGGTGAGCCAATTTTGAAATCGGGCAAAAAAAAAAAAAAAAAAAAACAATCAAATATCTGACTTGGACCAAGTAAGATTCAAATCCTAAGTCGGAACAACAAAAAAAAGTGATCTTTAACTAAACCTTTTTGCTAGTGTAAATTTATTTACTTACCATTCCCCAAATAAGGTGCGGTAAGCCTCCTATGAGGTACAATACAAGTGCAAGTCCAACTATATGAAGCGGGTATGTTCTTTGAAGGAACCTGTAGTATGCTTGTTTTTGCAAATCCAATACATTGTTTCGTTTTCCACCCTGCAGATGTGCAGAAACCCGTGAGGAGATCTCCATAGAAATGTAAAAAAAAAAAAAAAAAAAAAAAAAAAGCCTTAAGGTATGTAATTGCTAAATATGAACATAAATTTTGTCAATGATCTCATATACTTGGTGTCCAACGACCGACAAATACATAAGAGTACACACGGACACAACTAGAAAAGCATGCTTGTCAAAGAAAACAAAAAGATTAAAAATGTGTACTTGTAGTGTATAATCATTTATTAGTCCCAAGGCATCAACAAGGTAAAAATAAGTCCCAAGGCATCGACAAGGTAAAAATAAATTAGAGAATAAAAAGTAAAAACCTTTTTTCTGAGATGTGTGTGTTGAAAAAGCCAAGTAATATGGATGAACCAAAACCCTTCAATTGGACTGTGCGGGTCTCTATGAGAATCTGTGAACTGGTGGTGATATCGATGAGTGCTTACCCAAGATATTGGGTCTCCCTGTTAATGATCAAGACAATAAACATTCATACCATACGCACATCAACGCACACACAACATGGATTCAAAGAGATATGTAATTTACTAACATGGGCAGCTGATCGCTGTCGTATGCGTCAAAAATAATTTACACTTTCTTACTACTCAAAATATAAATATAGCAAGGGCAAGAAAGGATCGATCCCACAGAGAGGTCTAGGTTGTCAAAATATTATTGGTTTCTTATAAATAATCACCAGGGTTTTTTTTTTTTTTTTATATGCTAAAATAAAATAAAGTCAAACAAAGAAAAATAAACAAATCAAAGTATTGAGAATATTGGTTAAGGATTCATCTTCATTCACAAATATGTTTTCTTCACAATAATTAGAATTGATATTTAATCTCAACTTTTATCAAAAGCCCTAGAATATCTTGATCGCAAGAATATCCCGCAAATTCCCTTTTGTCATCAACAAACACATTAAAAGATGCGAATATGAGTTCTATCTAAAAGAACAACCTAACGTGTAAAAGCACTAATCAGGTTTAATTCCCTAGATGCATTAAGTTCTATGAAATCAGGCCAATCAAAGCAATCGAACGTGGAAAACACACTAATTCAATTTAACAAAGGTTACGATTCACATATGATCATAAGAATATATCACTACAAACCATAATCATATTTATGCTACTTGTATTCAAGGAATATCACTTTTACGTATAATAAACCCTAAACTAGCAATAGATATGAAAACAAACTCAACCGATTCGCGACTCGATCAAACAAGCATTCAAATCATATAACAATATTAATTGTGAATCATAATCGATAAAATATGGAGACAAAACTAATTTATCATATCAAAAACCATATTATGTGAAATCCAATTATTCCATAACCAATAATAAAATTAAGTACTCATATTCAAGGAGTTCATAACAAGAAGAAAGAAAAACCCTAGCATGTTGCAAACCCTAGAAACAAAAGTAGAAGAAGATAATATATTTTTGCCTAGGCTTCCCTATATATGGAGTTTTGTAACCTCCTCTTGAAAAAGTTAGAAAACCTAGCAAAAATAGGAAAGTGCACCTCCTTAGAATTGTGTCCCGTGCATAAGTTGATTCCAAATTCGCCACAGTTCCATAAGTCATGGCCAAAGCTTGGCCATGCAAAGAAGTTGAAATACGCATCCCATTGGTCTTGTGTAGAAGCTGTAGAAGCCCAGCCCATTAACTCATTTCATCTCAGCCCAAATACACCTGAGCCCATTTCTTCAAACTCGTTGCCATGCATTTCTCATCTTTACCGGGACAACACCAAGTAGTAGAAAGTCTCCATCCATACTCTGCCTCAAGCAATTCTTTTCTGTCGAGTTCCATCCTCAATCTTTCTTCCATTCAACCATCGATCACCATTGACCATACCCTTGCAAACCTCCATTCTTCCAAGCTCCATAACCATTGCAACTTCGTACCAAACTTCCTCGTAATGGCAGCAGCAAACATCACTGCCATTCTTCGTCGTCTCACTAACAGAAGCCAACAACGCTGCCAGTTTAGATGAGAACGTTCACTTCGACTCCAGTTGCATGAGAATCACCTTCTCACTCCGTTAACTAAGCACCAACCTCCCTGTATCGATCAGTTGTTGGCAGTGACCCATTAATTCCTCCTTCCGTCACCACGAGTTCTCTACCGAACATATATCATCCACATCTCAGCTCAGCATAGCTTCCTGCTCTCGTGTTTAAGTTTTCTGAGTTGGAAGAAAGTCTTCAGGCTGGTTACAAGTTAACCACAAACGGGAAGTTTTACTGACGCTCTAAAGCTCTTCCTTGGTATCCTGTACACCATTCCGTTGATTTCTGTGGAGTCGAGGAGGGAAGTTGATGAAGTCAAGGAGCTCATCTTAGACTTGCTTTGCTGAATGCAATGACAGTTTTCTACAAGGGAGAGAACTTCAACACTTCCGCCAACTTTGCTAGGCGTTTCCTTGAGACCAACCCTACTGTGGAGAATCAATCTAAGACTGCTCGACAAGTTTTGCAAGCTGCTGAGAGGACACCCAGCTGAACTACGATTTTAGGAATCCATTTATGGTTTTTAACGTCACCATCACGGCCATCGTGCAATACCTGTTCAGCAAACCTAAACCAAATACCGATTACAAGTTCCATCAACACCACCAGCAGCTTCTCACGACTCATGCTCTCTCCATCGTCCATGACTATCATTGATCACCGGAAGCAGCATATCATCTTCTGCATCTCTTCCCTGACCTTCATTCCATCAGTCGACAGCTTAGTTTACAGTCCCAGGAACCCAACCACCAGGCCATGTCGGTCCATCAACAGTACCTCAAACCCATACACTACAGCCGAGCCCATTCCCTGTTTTGTTCCAACTGCAACTCAAGCCCAACAAGCCTTATGGGTTAAGAAGCTCACATAACTCCATTTAGCCCAATAACTTCATAACTGTTGATTCTAGCATCCGATATGCCTACACAACTGCCCATAGTAGATTTCATGCAATGAAAATTTCGTCTCTCTTTTGGCAAATTGGATGATTCTTGTTCTTTTCGCTCCAAATAGATGATTTCTCCTTCTTTTGCTCGTAATGACTCCAAAGTACCTATGAACTCAAATTCACACATAAGATACATAATTCACACGAAAAATAGCAAAGAAAGCATAAATACTAGATAGTAAATACGGTGTATTCTACACCTATCAGCATCATGAAGTCCAAAATAAGCAAACAAATATTCAAGAGAGTTTGGGAGCTTAAAACTCTTGTGACTAAGGTTTCTGTGGTAACAAAGACTTATCCCTAAATAATTTGTCAGAAAAGCTAATATCCAAAAAACCCAAAATGTGTTCCAAGTAAAGTAGAATGGAGCAACTAAGAGACCTATGTGTTCTACTATTACTACACCCAAGTTCATGGCATCTCGGAAATAATCCAATATTCTTTTACGAAGAACCAGCTGATCATTCTTGGTGTGCTGCTGCAACTCCACCACACTCTTCGGATTATAAACAGGTTCTGCAGGCATTTTAGATGCACACTTATTAATTAAGCTCCCACTATGGTTCTCCTAACTTGCTTTCTTATTTATAATTGATGAAACAGAGTAATATTTATCCGCTATTCTTTTTTGAAATGTATTACTTAACCGCTATTTTAATATCACATATATGAGACGCATTTCCAAATATGCACGCATCACGCATTTCCAATTATGGTTAATTCTCGTGTATAATTGACAAAGAGATGAGAAGAAGGGGCTTGCAGCTACAACGAAGATGGCATGTTGGCATGTTAAAGGAGGAGTGTGGAATTATTCTTCTTCTTCTTCTTTTTTTCTTTTTTTTTTTTTGAACCAGAAGATTGTGGAATTCATTTGCATCTATTTTACGTGTGTGTATATATATATATAAGGGAAAATTGAGGATATGCCCCAAAATCGACTGTCATCTTGGGGGTATGCCCCGGGATTCCAATTTTTGGGAATGTGCCCTAAAGTAACGGTTTCCGTCAAGGAACCGTTAAATCGTCAATTTATCGTAAATTTGCTTGAACTTTCTCTCTAATTTCTTCGAGGTTTTTTCTGTTTGAATATCTTCCTGAACCTTGTAAAGGTGTTAGTATATAGTATATATGTTTTTTAATTCGCATATGTAATTCCAAGTGTGTGCGAATATTTACTACTTAACGGTTTTGGATGGAATTTTGGACGGCTGGGGCATATTCCCGAAAACTGGAATCCTGGGACATATCCCCAAGATGACAGTCGATTTTTGGGCATATCCCCAATTTTCCCAATATACATAAAGAGAGTCAATTAATCACATTTGATACTGTGAGAAAGAATTAGGATTGTTGAAGTTTTTGCTTGAATTTTTTCCCGTTGATCATGTCACTTTGAACTGGCTTGTTAAAGTCAAGGGTGTTGAATAGACACCTTATTGTTGTCACGATGGTACTCTAGAATCTAGACCTTCAAAAAGCATTCTAAGAATGATGGGTCACATGAAGTTAGGTGACTGGGTGTTTTTGAGGGAGTTTGATTCGGAGTTCAGTTAAGAATTTTGTATTGATAAGATATTGTTTGTACCATAAGTAAAAATATCCAATTAATGAGCCGAATCGACACTTGAACCATCTTTTGTTCCTCATCCAATCCCGCTAACCAGTCAACCAAGCAGCCCGCCAGTCTGCACAGACCGGTCAATGGTCAAAGTCGGTCAACTGTCAAATTCAACATCCGAGACAAGGTCAATGGTCAAAGTCAACGGTCGGTCGATAGTCAAAGTCAACTATCGAAGCGCATCGCACCTCCAACTAGTATTCGGTCTTATTTCCAACAATGTTCTTTGGACAAATCGATCAAGTACTATTCCGCACGCTAGCTTGACCATTATGCATGTCTGATCAAGCGATTTGTAGCCATGTCCAAGATGCGACTGCCCGAGTCAATCGATCCGCTATCCGTTCCAGCCAAAACAGTTTCATGCAGAATTAAACATGGAGCCATAAAACAGCAGTTTCATGCGAATTTATCATAGAGGCATAAAGGGGGCAATTTCATGCGAATTTATCATAGAGGCATAAGGGGGCAATTTCATGCGAATTTATGATGAAAGCATAAATGGGCAGATTAATGCCATTTAAGTTAATATTGAAAATTAGATGTTAAATTGTATGGGGAATCGCTCCTTTAAATTGAATCGGTCTGAGTCGAGCTCTGCGACTCGGCGAATTTTTTCAACTGATTTTTTTCTCGATCTTCGATCAACATCATTAATTCAGGTGATTTTCTTCGATTCTTTGTCTAGTTTATTCAAATGATTAAGTTAAGTGATTGAATCTGAATTAACGATGTCGGATAATTCAAAATTTCAATCTGATTCTGAGTTTTTGAGTAATCTTAGATCTGATTTACCTTATCAAAATTCTAGTACTTCAGTTTTTATTCCTGATGCAATCATTGATGAAAGTTTAGATGAATGGAGATACAGTTTAATTGGTAGACTTGATTTGGTGAAGATTAAATTTCATATGGCTGAATCATTGATGAGGAAAAAATGGGTTCTAAAAGGTAGTTGTCAATACATCCCGATTGGAAGAGGTTTTTTTATTATCAAGCTTGACGATAGTGAGGATATGAAGATGATCTATGAAGGATACTGGGAGGTTGAATCACAAGTGCTAAGAATTCGTTACTGGGAAAGATACTTTAAACCAGAGTTGCATAAAACATCTAATGCTTTCGTTTGGGAAATATTTTCTGGTCTGTGTATTGAGTATTGGAAGTAAAATATATTAATGGCAATGGGAAGCAGATTGGGTAGACCTATCAGGGTTGATGAAACTACTTTAAAGAAGGAAATCGGATTTTATGCTAGTATACTGGTTCAGATTGATTTAGCAAAAGTAATCCCAAATAAAATCTGGGTTGAAACTAAGTATGGAAAGTTTGAACAAACTGTGCAATTTAATAGAATTCCAAAATTCTGTAATCACTATAATACAATAGGTCATTTTGTTGCTGAATGTCGAGTTAAACGAAGAGAGCAAGATAAAAAAGGGAATACTTATACTTCACAGCAGCAGCAGTGGAGATATACTCCAAAAAAGACTCAGAATCACGTCTCAGTCGGTTTGATATTTGTCATAACACTCAGCAAATTATAACTGTTCCAAAAATGGATGAAGCAACAACTAGCTCATCTCTAAATGAGGATCCTAATGTAATTGGCGGCTTTACTGGTATTTTGGAATCTTCTAAGGAATTCCCAGCTCTTTCAGTGAGTAAATTGCTTGAGGTGAGTAATAGTATTCCAACATCAACAATACATGTTGAAGTAATCTCAAATTTGAGTACTTCTCCACAAAGTTCTAATGTTGAAGTGATTACACCTTTATCAATGGAATTGGAGGAAGTAGTTACAGCACAAGTTTTAACTAATATTCAAAATGAAGTTGTAGAAAACGAAGGGTGGAAAGAAGTTCCTGGTAAAGCAAGTAAATTAAGAAAGTTAACTTCTCAAGGTGATGGAGGTAAACTTTCAGTTTCTCCCAGTAAATTTAATACTCTACTTGATGTTGTGGAAAAACAAGACATCTTTTCCAGAGTAATTGCCAAACCTCTCAAAGGAAAAACAGTGAAAGGGGTTCCTAATGTAATTACAAGGAAACAAGCAGCTAATTCAGTGAAGAATGTTTCAGTAGTGGGAGGTGCTAGTAACTCCCAAATCCCCCCATCTCAATGAGAGTCATGTATTGGAATATCAGAGGCTTGAAAAGAATTCAAGCCAAAGATAAACTAAGAAGTTTAATTAAAAAATTTAGTCCTTCATTATTATGGATTGTTGAACCAAATATAAGAGTTACTAATAGCATTTTGTGATAAATAAAGCTGCCAGGAATGAACCAAATGGTTATACATAACTCTAGTGCTACTCACAAAGGTAATATTTGGATTTTTTGGCACTCTTCATTATCTAGTCCTTTAGTTGTTTCCAGCACACGACAAGCAATAACAGTTCAAGTTGGAGATGTATTAGTTACAGGGATTCATGCAGCCTGCCTTACTGTGGATAGAAGCGTTTTATGGGATGAATTATTAGCAATAAGTGCTCAAAAAATGCCATGGTTGGTGATAGGTGATTTTAATGTGGTGCTGATCTGTGAAGAGAAAAGAGGTGGTAATACTCCCTTAATAATTTCAATGCAAGAATTCAGAAGTTGTATGGAATCTTGAAATTTAGTACAAGCTCCCAAATCTGGTATTAAATTATCTTGGTGTAACAACAGAGTGGGGAAGAAAAGAATATTATGTGACTTAGACAAAGTTTTTTTCAATTTACAATGGCTTGAGAAATTTGAAGGTTGGTGTTACAAGGTAAATGTTAGAGGGACATCTGATCATGGAGCTCTTTTAGGGGGTGTAGTTAATCTGGTAAAGCCAAAAAACACTCCCTTTAAATACCAACCAGTATGGACAACTCACCCCAATTTTATAAAGGTTATTCAAGAATCATGGGATGAGGAATGCAATGGAAATCCAGCTTTTAAATTTACATATAGATTGAAAAGATTGAATAATTATCTAAGAAAGTGGAACTGGGAGGTCTTTGGTGATCTCAGGGTCAAAGTGCAAAAAACAGAGAAGAAAGTCATTGCCGCTTCTTTAGAGTCAGATAATGATCCTGAAAATATTGAGTTATTAGATAAATTAGTAACTGCCATGGGAGAACATGAGTTTGTATCTCAATAGTATAATGAACTTTTAAGGATGAAAGCTAGATTGCAATGGGTTAAGTAAGGAGGTGCCAACACTGCTTTTTCTCACTCAACTATGAGATTAAGGAACAGTTTTAATAATACTTCAGAGCTGGAAGACAGTGAAGGTAATCTAATAACAAACCAGGATCAAATTGCTAATATCTTAGTGTCTTATTATAAGCAGAAATTTGAGAAAAATGAGGTGTAGTATGAGGAAGAAATTTTTGAAGTAATCCCCAAAATTTTAATTGAGGAGGACAATACCATTTTAGATGATATTCCTTCTAAGGATGAAATAAAGAAATCAGTCTTTGGAATGAATGCAAATAGCGCTCCAGGGCTTGATGGCTTTCCTGGTAGTTTTTACAAGTTTGCATGGGAGGTGATAGGGAATGACTTAATAGAAGCTATCCAGTACTGCTGGAGTAAAATATTTATTCCAAAGGGGTTCAACTCAATTTTTTTGTTTTTACTTCCTAAAATTAAAGGGGCCAAGAAAGCTGAGCATTTTAGACCAATTGGTTTAGCTAATTTTTGCTTCAGGATCATTACTAGAATCATTACTGACAGAATTGGTACGGTGATAGGGGGATGATTTCAGAACAGCAAGGAGCTTTCATTAAAGGAAGAAATATTCAAGAAAAGATAGTGCTTGCTTCTGAGTTAATCAATAAACTGGAAATTAAGAGAAGAGGTGGCAACATTGGGCTCAAAATAGATATAACACAGGCATATAATTCATTGAGTTGGGATTTCTTGTTTGAAGTAATGAGAAGATTTGGATTTTCTGAAGTGGGCATAAATTGGTTAAAAATGATATTTGTTTCAGCAAGAATTTCTGTTCTAGTAAATGGTGGCCCTTGTGGTTTTTTTGAAGTAGGAAGAGGTTTGAGGCAGGGGGATCCCCTTTCACCAATCCTTTTTGTGTTAGCTGAGGAAGTCTTGAGCAAGAATATTACAAAAATGGTGTAACAAGGGAAAATGCAAGCTATGGTGTGCAGAGGTGGTTGTCAGCCAACACATTTAATGTTTGATGATGACATATTCATCTTCAGTAATGGTAATAAAAAGACATTGAAAAATTTGATATCTTTGCTATTGAAGTACCAAAATTGTTCAGAACAAGTGATTAACAAAGCCAAAAGCAAGTGTTTTGTAGGGGGGGTTTCTTATTCAAGAAAGCATGAGATTACTGAGTTCTTACAAATGGGCCTTTCATCTTTCCCAGATAAGTATTTGGGTGTTATTCTGAGCCCTGATAGAGTTAAAAAACAACAAGTATGGGGTTTGGTTGAGATGATACAAAAAATGCTTGCTGGATGGATGGGGAAGTTATTAGCTTTTTCTACAAGGTTAACTCTTGTGAAACATGTGTTGTGTAGCATGCAAATTTATTCAATGGCAGTGTATAAGTGGCCAAAGTCTATTATTCAAACATGTGAGAGGGTTATCAGAAATTTCTTATGGTCAGGTGACCCAAATGTGAAGAAATTGATTACTATCAAATGGGATGAAGTAAATGCTCATGTGGAAGAGGGTGGATTGGGCCTGAGAAGACTAGAATTAATGAATAAAGCATTATTGATGAAGTTATTATGGAGGATAGAAAATGTAGATGAAGAATGGACTGTGTTCATGAGGGCAAAATATAAAGACAGGAATGGGGAATGGATACAATATCATAGACAATCTTCTATATGGCCAGGTTTGAAATGGGTTCTGCCTGAAATGGATGAAGGTAGTAGATGGAGGTTGGGGGATGGGGGATGGTAAAAATATATCTGTGTGGAGAGATAAATGGATCAAGGAATATTCTTTAATTGAAAGACATGCTTAGGATGAATATGTGAAATTGAATACAAAGCTGAAAGTATCAGATCTCATTAAAGATGGTGAATGGAAAATACCTGCTCAATTGTTAAAATACTTTCAAGAAAATGAATTACCAATTCTAAGAAATGAGGCAGATCAGAAAGTGCGGGCTCAAGATATAGCTGGTAAATTCACAGTGGCTGGTGCATCTCAACAGATTAGAATAAAACATGATATAATGCCATGGGAAAAGTATGTATGGAAACCTTGTGTACATCCTTATACATCTAGTAACTTGTGGAAAATCTTAAGAGGATCTTGTGCAACAGAGGAGTCTGTAAGAAAAAAAGGTTTCTCAACAGTTTCCAAGTGCTACCTATGTGGTAATGATCAAGACAGAATTGATCATATTCTCTGGAATTGTTCTTTTAGTACTCAGCTATGGCATTGGTTAAGTGGAGTATTTCACTGCATAATCCCAAAATGATTTGAGGATATATTGATGATCTCTAGAAGTAAAAGCTCAGCAATTAAATAAGTATGGTTCAATAGTGCATTTAACACTATGGTAGAAATTTGGTTTACAAGAAATGCTGCAATGCATGAAGGCAGAATTATGAGAGTTACTAGTGAATGTAGTAAGAGAATGAAAGGGAAAATGTGGGGAACAATGTATGATTTGAAGATTCTTTTGTTCTTTGGTATATCAGGTGTAAAAACTAAGACTAAAGGGTGGTTCAGTGTTTCTTCCAATTACCAAATATGAATCAAGTACTAATATGCTGTGATGGAGCTTCCAGGGGAAATCCAGGAGTTGCAGGGCTAGGATTTGTAGCAAGATCCAGTACAGGTGTGTGTCTTGGAGCTGCTTCAGGAGGTTTGGGAATAGCTACCAATTACTTAGCAGAAGTAATGGACCTCATTGTGGCAGGTGAATGGGCAGTGAGTAAATGCGTCCGGGAGGTATGTTTTCAGTTAGATTCAAATGCAGTTCTAGTTGCCTTCTCAATAGATAAAGTACCTTGGATTGTTAAAAGCAGATGGGAAAGTATAAATAGACAAATACCAAGCATTAGCATGAAACACTCTTATAGGGAAGTAAACTTCTATGCAGACACAATGGCAAAAAAAAGTGCTTTGCTAAACAGAGGGGTGGTGGTATACTATGAAGAAAAACCAGCCTTTCTTGGTAGAATGGAGAATGAAGAAGACATTTATTACAGATTTTCATAGAGTTTTTGGTTAAAATGTATTCTTTTGATTTTAGTTGCTTTCAATAATTAGCCTTTAAAAATGGGCTAATTTTCTTTGTAATTTTTGGTTCCATTTTTGAGTAATAAAATTAATGATTTAGAAAGAAAAAAAAATGTTAAAATGTATAAATAGGGCGGAGCAGAAATCATTTAGGGGGGGGGGGGATTAGGGGAGAACGAATACAGAAAAATACAATGTAATTTTACTATGAATACAAAATTATTCCCCAATGGGATTCACCCGTGGACGTAGGCAAACAATGCTGAACCACGTTAAACTGCGTCTTTCCATTTGTTCTTCAATTCATCTCCAAACCCCAAAAACACACAAAAATCACCTATTCATTGTGTTTCGTGCCCAAAAGTAATTTTGGGTACAAATATTTGCGCCGACTAAGGGGATTCACGAGAAAAGAAATCGTGTTTTCCCATTGAGAAAAGTTGTAGAAAATGCTTCAAATCATGTCCGTCAAAAAGCAGTTTGAACGTCTTGAAAATCACTATTGCAGTCCAGTCTGTTCGCAATTGGTGCAGTCCAGCTGATCGCAGATGCTGCCGACCATGTGATCGCAGATACTGCAGTCAAGTTGATCGCAACTGCTGCAGTCCAGATTCGAGGTTCGAGATTTTCCGAAACTGTTACCTCCTGAAACCACTGAAGTTGCATCACTACAAAGTCTGATGAAATTGTTGGCAAAATGATAGGTCCGCTGTAAAAAGTTGGGGTGGAATACCATCAAAACTGTTGGTAGTATGTACGATCTACTGCACGTTACATGGCGAAAAATCACTATTAAGACTGGTTAAACCCCCGCGAGAATGTTCGATCCACGGTGAAAGATGTCGTAAAAACATCATCAAAATTGTTGCTGGATGTTCGATCTGCAACATGGCTTGGCCCAGTTTTTCCAATGCTGCATTGATCGGTGATCGCAATTGCTTGCTTTGAGACGATTAATTCTGATTACTATGATCCATTGATCGCAATTGCTGAGTCCAACATCGCTTGATCGAGAGCCACCACAGCGGACTCACTGCAAAAAAAATCACCAATATTGTTGTCTGGATGTTCGATCCACCTATTCGAGTTTGCCGCATGACAAAATCGCTACTATCATGATCGCAAGGTTTCCAAGTTGCTTACATATCTGGGTGCTTGAATACCCAAGAGAAAACCTCCGGAAAATCGTGTCAGAAAAGTCCGCTAAGGTGCAGCAAAACCATGGTGAAAGGTCCATAAAGAAACAACAACGGTTCTAGAAGAAAGGTCAACAGTTTCTTAAACTGTTACAATAGCCGTTACAAGGAAGAAAAGGCAACATCTGCGATTGAATTGATCACATTCCAGAAAGCCGTTGCAAGGAGCCTTCACAGCAAAGACAACATTTCCAGAAAAAATGTCACCAAAAGTACGGGGAAGATCACATTTCGTGTAAAAAGTGTCGCGGAAAAGTTAAAAAAAAAAAAAAAAGCCGACGGCCAGAGCCGGCTGCCTCCTCACCCACGTCAAGGGTTCACTCACCCACATCAGAAATTCACTCACCCACGTCAGAGGTTCTGTTAACCCACTTCAACAAAGGTTTCGTTCACCCTATTCAGTCAGTCAGCCGCTTCGATGCTTCCGATTACATCAAAGTTCGATGTTCTTCGCATACCGACCGTTGATGCTATGAGGTACACCAAACTTCGATGCTCCGCGATACATCAAAGTTCCATTCTTATCAACAGTTCGATGCAACAGTGGTACATCCATTTTCGATGCGCTGGATACTGAGACCGTTGATGCTCTCTAGTACATCCATTTTCGATGCTCTATAATACATCAAATTCAATAGAAAAAAAAAATACAAAGCCGGTGGTCAAGGCCGGCGCCCACACCCAGCGGCAATCGGAGATTATTTGACGATCCAGACGATTAGTTGGCGATCCGGGCGATTATTTGGAGATTATTTGACGATCCGAGCGATTATTTGGCGATCCGCCGATTATTTGGAGATCTGGGAGATTATTTGGCGATTGGAGCGATTATTTGGAGATTAGTTCCGTGGCCTTTGGATGATTCCGCCTAATTTCTCTTGCCTTGCGGATATGCACGCCCCACGAGGGTTTGGCCAAAAAAATTATTTTGTTGATATCTTATTCGCCCCACGTCCGAATTGGGTGATTTTTGGCTCGTTGCGATCGCATTTCAATATCCAACATCATGAAGGTAAAATTTTACAATTGGAGAATAATATTTTTTGGGAGTAATCACGACATC
Organism: Papaver bracteatum; assembly: GCA_023529315.1. Taxonomy (NCBI): domain Eukaryota; kingdom Viridiplantae; phylum Streptophyta; class Magnoliopsida; order Ranunculales; family Papaveraceae; genus Papaver; species Papaver bracteatum. The sequence goes on from JAJJWX010001985.1 coordinate 1,714,394, forward strand.
AACATATCTGGAGCAAGGCGCTAACTGACCAATTCTTCGAGAACTTCTTCTCCGTGCAGCCAAACTGAGTGATTTTCGACCCATTGAGATCGTATGTCAATTCCCAACATGGTGAAAGCGAAATTTCAATTTTCGGGGAAAATAAAAAAAAAATTGAAATTTGAAATGACAGCACCAGAAATGGTCACATTCAATCACCACCGAAAGTACTGCAGTCCAGTTGATCGAACTGTTGTAGTCCTTTTCCACATAACTATTACAGTCAGTTGATCGAACTATTGTAATCCAGTTTCACACAACATCTGCTGGCCAGTTGATCGAACTGATGCAGTCCTTTTAAATTCCTACAGTCCAGTTGGTCGAACTGTTGTAGTCCGATTTTCCCCAAAACTGTTTCAATATAATTTTCCTCACAACTGCTTCAGTCCAGCTTTTTTCATAACTTTTACGATACAGCTGATCGCAGCTGCTGAAATACAGTTCCGTAGCAAATGTCTTCAATCCAGTTTAGACTTAACTGGTGCATTCCACTCCCACAGATAAATAAATTTACTAAGACGAGACGCTGGAAAACACCGACATAGCCAGTGGGCATCCTAATCACTTCATAAACGAAGTCGCAGTAACATTTTCAATAAGGTAAGTATACAATATACATCTTTTTGCATCTTTTCATATAATCATGTATACTTTTGTTCAGTGAGACACCTGTAATGTGGCGAGCATTTTCTCATGAGGAGATGCACATATTCCAATTTTGCGCGCATCTGGAATAGTGGGATCCCCCCCCCCCCCCGCGCGAATTCCAGATAGCAGACATTTTTAAATTTTCATGCGCGAGAAAAATGCATCAAGGCAGTGCACCCTTGTGCGAACATTGAGCAGCATGACAATCACTATCTTCTGGGGGCGAGTTGCATATCACTTCAATGTGGTTGACCATCACTTGGGGGCGAGATATGTAACACCTAATGGTCTGAAATAACTCTTTTGGGGCAAGCTGTGTAACACTCCATACACTTGGGGGCGAGTTACATAGAACCTAATTGCAATGCGGAACTAAGCTTCTGAAAATCGAAACTTCAGGTAACCTAAACTTATTAATCCTCCAACGAGTTGCAGGATTAAGAGGGGGCTAGCATACACCCTAATATTTTGACGCAATTATTACAATCAGTAATGCTTAACTGCTAAAGTTAAGTTGATCAAATTATTATAGCCCAGTTTAAAAGAAACTGCTGCATTGGTTGGACGCAACCGATGCAGTCCAGTTGCCTGCGAATTCTGTACTCAGTTGGACGAATCGATCTTGTCAGTTGCACTCGGTTGGACGCAATCGATCTTTGTCTAGTTTTGTTTATAATTGTTACACTTATATCGAACTGTTTAAGTCCGGTCCTCGGCAAGTGCTGCTGTCAGCTCGGTTTGTATTCCTGCGATTGGTGATCAAGCTGCTTTGTATTCCTCCTTTGAATTCTGTAGTCTGATCGAAGCTGCTGCGGTGTAACTCTACTAATTCTTTGCATTCGGTGATCCAGCTGATCGATCAGTGATCGTAGGCTGGCTGCGGTGTAACTTTGATTCGTTCTTTGCTGCATTCAGTGATCGCGTGATCACGATCCGGCTACGCTCGCATTTCTTGTAGTCCAGCTGATCATAGCTACTGTAGTGTAACTATGCTCGTTGATGCTGCATTCCAGCTGATGCAGTCCAGTTATACTCGCAGTTCCTGCAGTCCAGCTAATCGTAGCTGCTGTAGTGTAACTTTGATTCGTTGCTGCTGCATTCCTGATCACGGTGATCTTGATCCAGCTAAGCTGCGATTCCTGAGTCTATGATCGTAGATGTTGTAGTGTAACTCTTCTCGTTGCTACTGCATTCGATTCTTTGATAAGATGATGTAGTCCATTGCTTGCTCGCGGTTCCTGCGATCCGCTAATCGCGGCTTGCTGATCTGGTCGGTGTTAGATTAAAGAGGAAAGTTGCATATCATTTTTTGCGTTATCCCCGTTTTAGCTGATCTCGAGCTGTTGTTTGTCCATCTATGTTCGCCCAACTTCCTGATTTGAAATCAGATTTGACCTCAATAGCTGCTGCATCACTCTTATGTTTCAGAACAATTCATCCTTCAATCCTGATTTTGCATACAACAGTGGTTCATGCTCAACTGTTTCCCGCCGATCTCCCAATCACTATAGCCTTACTTGGGGGCGTCTTGATTGTGATTTTCGAAAACAACAAGGGAAGTTGCATTCCAACATCAATAATCCACATCGTTTTATCATTGACTAAGGAAAACGGAATTTTCTTAACCCCCAACAAGTTGGAGGTTAAGAGGGGCGATGTTTTACCATAAGTAAAAATATCCAATTAAGATGATCGACACTTGAACCATCTTTTGTTCCTCATCCAAGCCGATAACCGGTCAACCAAGGTAGCCCACCGGTAGCTGCCCAGGTCAATGGTCAAAGTCTTTTCTCCGGTCAAGGTTCTGGTCAATGTCAAGGATCCCGGTCAATAGATCAACTCGGTCAACCTGCGCATCGCACCTCAACTATTCGGTCTTGTTTGCAATCCATCGGTCCGGTGACCTAGCTTATGCGGTCGAGTCTTTTCGTTGTTGTTGCGCTCATTAAGTAGCCATCAGTATGCATGTGAGTTTGACATCAAAGCTGCACTTCGAGCATATCATTTTACTCAACAGTCAATGGTTCGTTACTATCCCAATTTAGCTTCATTCAATTCACCAGAAAATCCACACAGATTTTTTTGTGGCCATCACACATGGAGCCATAAAACAACAGTTTCATGCGAATTTATCATAGAGGCATAAAGGGAGCAGTTTCATGCGAATTTATCATAGAGGCATAAGGGGGGCAGTTTCATGCGAATTTATGATGAAAGCATAAATGGGCATATTAATGCCATTTAATTTAATATTGAAAATTAGATGTTAAACTGTATAAATAGGGAGGAGCAAAAATCATTTGGAGGGGGGGGGGGGCAATAGGGGAGAACGAATACAAAAAAATACAATATAATTTTACTATGAATACAAAATTATTCCCCAAGGGGATTCACCCATGGACGTAGGCAAACAATGCCGAACCACGTTAAACTGCATCTTTCCATTTGTTCTTCAATTCATCGCCAAACCCCAAAAACACACCAAAATCACCTATTCATTGTGTTTCGTGCCCAAAAGTAATTTTGGGTACAAACAGATACGTATTCGGCGGAGTCTTCATCAAACACTCTCTTCTTAATGCTGCAAAACAACTGACGGATCTTATCCCCTAACTATAACTGAAAACCCTAACTGAGAAGATTTCTCATAGTTGAGTTTTAGAATAGGTTAGGGTTACAAAGTTGATTTTTAGAATAGGTTAGAGTTAGAATACAGAAGAGAACGGTCAATATGTGTGTTACGATGTGACGGGTGTCTCACCTTTCACTGGTGGTGGGGTTCGTACTTTTAAACCTGGTCAAGTTATCTCCAATGCGGTTCCCCGCAAATGCAGGAAGTACTTAAACAAGTGTTTGGCTCATGATTACGGTTTTTGTACTTTTGCTTTCACTACCTTAGGCGAACTGAATAATAATTTTGTAGTCCTTTTAAATATGCTTAAAAATTGTTTGTCTAGCCATACCATGAATGGAAAAGTGGGTAGTTTTCTTTTTCACAGGATAGGTATTGCTATTTAGAAGGAATTCGGAGCCCATCTTTTTGCTATACTCCCAACCAGTTTCTTGTAAACTTCTCTTTTGTTATCTACAGCCTTATTTTTTATGTGAAAGACGATACAGAGGAGAAGAGACAAGAATATGTTTGAAAGAATATTTTTATTCCTTGAATTCGTGTGTAACATTACATGATAGCTATTTGTTTATGTACACAAGATCATAGAGTTCTAAACCTGTAATAAAAGTATTTCCTAGTTTATTGAGTTTCCTAAGATACAAAAAACTCTATGTATAACAAACTTTGTACGTAACAATTCCTTAATCATTACGTTAGCTCAATACCCTCTCGCAAGCGTAACAGGTCATCATGGACTGTGAGCTTGGATTTAAACAAAGCAAAATGATACTTAGGAAGTGGTTTTGTAAATATATCTACTCTCTGATCTTTAGAAGAAATAAATCGAACATCAAGTTGTTTAGAAGCAACTTGATCATGAACAAAGTGATAATCAATTTCTATATACTTAGTCCGAGCATGAAAAACTGGATTAACAGTGAGATAGGTTGCACCAAGATTGTCACACCATAGTACAGGCGGAGATGTAGTAGAGATTTGAAGTTCTGAAAGAAGAGATCGAATCCACATAATTTCCGTAGTAGCAATAGCAAGACCCCGATACTCAGCTTCAGTGCTAGAACGAGATACTGTTTTTTGTTTATGAGCACTCCAAGACACAATATTACCACCCAAATAAATACAATATCTACTGGTGGAACGACAATCATCTAAAGAACCAGCCCAATCCGAGTCAGTGTAGGAAATGAAAGACAATTACATAGTATTTTCTAGATTGAGAAGAATTCCATACGTAGAGGTATGCTTGAGATATCGTAATATATGCTTAACCAATGCCCAATGAAAATCAGTTGGAGTATGCATGAATTGACAGGCTTTATTCATGGCATAAGCCAAATCTGGACGAGTGAATGTAAAGTATTATAAGGCACCTATAATACTTCTATACTCTGTAGCATCTTTTAACAATGTACTACGATCAGATGACATGTCTCCGTTAGTACTAATTGGAGTTTGGCTTGGTTTTAAACCATCCATTTTAACTCGAATAAGACGATCATGAACATATATTTTATGTGTAAGAAACGTACCAGAATAATTACGAGTTTCCTCAATCCCAAGAAAATAAGATAAATGACCAAGATCCTTAATAGCAAACTCCTTGTGTAGAGATGTTCGAATAAATTACAAACTTGCAGTACTTGAGCCAGTGAGAATAATATCATCAACATTGAAAAATCGGGGGTCAAACAACCACACACAATATTTCGATTAGCAATATGTATGGACAACTCCGAGTTACTTTCTAGAGAATCAACTAGACAGTCATACTTAATCAATAGAAAATATCTCAAGGAGTTATTATCTCTATCTCTCAATTTGATTTACTCAAGAAAATACAATCTGCGAGTCTTAATCAAAGAGAGATAACTTGGATGGTACCAAAGACCAATATCCAAGTGTCAATCAATTTAAATCAACAGCCAATAAGGTCGGATATTCTAATTGATTGAACAACGCACAACCTGTATTATTTCAATTATATAACAAAATATAATACGGAAAAGAAATAACACAGACACCAGAATTTTGTTAACGAGGAAACCGCAAATGCAGAAAAACCCCGGGACCTAGTCCAAATTAAACGTACATTGTATTAAGCCGCTACAGACACTAGCCTACTCCAAATTAACTTCGGTATGGACTGTAGTTGAACACCAATCAATCACACACTAATCCAAGGTACAGTTATGCTCCTACGCCTCTGATTCCAATAGGATACTGCGCACTTGATTCCCTTACCTGATCTCACCCACAACCAAGATTTGCTACGACCCAAAGTCGAAGACTTTAATAAATAAATCTTTTCACACAGAAAAGTCTACAAGATAGATAAATCCTTCTCCCACGAATAAACCTATGAGTTTTGTTCCGTCTTTTGATAAATCAAGGTGCACAGGAACCAATCAATAAAACAAGATTTATATTCCCGAAGAACATCTTAGTTTTGTCAATCACCTCACAATAATCTTAATCGACACATTGAAAAAAGATATTGTGGAATTTCTGAATGGGTACGTTATTAGAGATAGACTCGTCCATAATCAGATCGCCACAAACACAGACTTATAAGGTCTTTAACGTTTTTGCATTCTCTGATACCAATTGAAAAAGTGGGGGTCTAACAACCACATCAAATATTTCGATTAGCAATCTGTATGGACAACTCCGAGTTGTTTTCTAAAGAATCAACTAGACAGTTAGACTCAATCAATAGAAAATACTCAAGGAGTTATTATCTAAATCTCTCAATTTGATTTACTCAATCAAATACAATTCACGAGTCTTAATCAAAGAGAGATAACTTGGATGGTACCAAAGACCAATATCCAAGTGTCAATCAATTTAAATCAACAACCAATAAGGCCGGATATTCTAATTGATTGAACAATGCACAACCTGTATTATTTTAATTATATAAAAATATAATGCGGAAAAGAAATAACACAGACACCATAATTTTGTTAACGAGGAAACCGCAAATGCAGAAAAACTCCGGGACCTAGTCCAAATTAAACATACACTATATTAAGCCGCTACAAACACTAGCCTAATCCAAATTAACTTCGGTCTGGACTGTAGTTGAACCCCAATCAATCTCACACTGATCCAAGGTACAGTTATTCTCATATGCCTCAAATCTCAGCAGGATACTGCGCACTTGATTCCCTTAGCTGATCTCAACCACAACCAAGAGTTGCAACGACCCAAAGTCGAAGACTTTAATAAACAAATTTGTCTCATACATAAAAGTCTACAAGGATAGATAAATTCATCCCCCAAGAATAAACCTATGAGTTTTGTTCTATCTTTTGATAAATCAAGGTGAACAGGAACCAATTGATAAAACTAGACTTATATTCCCGAAGAACAGCTTAGCTTTATCAATCACCTCATAATAAACTTAATCGACGCAACGAAGAAGATTATTGAGGAATCACAAACGATGAGACGAAGTGTTTGTGACTACTTTTATATCTTGCTTATCGGAGATAGAAATCTCAAGCGAATTATTACAATTCTACTCGTACGATAGAAACAGCAAGATCAGATCACACAACTACGATAAAAGTAGTATCGGTCTGGCTTCACAATCCCAATGAAGTCTTTAAGTCGTTAACCTGGTTTTAGAAAAAGAAAACCAAAGGTTAAAAGAGAATCGACTCTATCTTAGCAAACTAGTATCACACAAAATGTGTGGGGATTAGGTTTCCCAGTTGCTAGAGTTCTCCCTTATATAGTCTTTCAAATCAGGGTTTGCAATCAATGTTAGCTTAGTAACAAAGCATTCAGTATTCACCGTTAGATGAAAACCTGATTAGAAACAAGATAATATTTATCAACCATTAGATCGAAAACATAGCTTGTTATACACAAATGTACTGCACGTTTGTAGGCTTGTAAAAACCGTACCCAAACTTGTACATTAGTAGGTTCAACATTAGTTAACCAAATGATAACTTTCATATCAACCATATTCTTCTTCACCATAACTAGTCTGAATGACTCAAATGAACTAGTTAGATAGTTCACAATAGCATTCCTTAGTTTATTAAGATAAGTTCACAAACATCATTTTTAGACATAACCTACTCAAGTTCGCGGACTGGGTTCGCGAACTTAAGTTCCCGGATGGAGTTCACAAACTCCAGCAGAAATTCTCGGTCGAGAACTTCCGCCAGTTCGCGGACTGGGTTTACGGACTAAAGATCACGCACTTCTTCGGTTTTACTTGATCAACAAAGTTCGTAAACTTCGGTTCAAGCACCAAGGACTTATACATATATGTGTTTCCACAACAATGCTTATATCCTCCAATGGTTATATTGTCTAAACTCTCATTTCAATCATTGAAACATTCTCAGAAGGCGTTATATAGTTGTTATTCACAAACTTTTTTTCGTCACTAAGTAAAGATGAACTTGGCTAAAGCGAAAGCTTTACCAACACATATTTCTAGAAATAGATAAGCGAGATATGCTCAGCTCGAAATATCATATGTGTATATTCTTAGTCTATATAGTAATACGACTTTTGTCTCAAGATAGGAGATAAAATAGATAGACTTTTGAGTGATAGATAAGTTCAAGTGTCCACATACCTTTTAGTCGATGAAGATCCACTGGTTCCTTGAGTAGTCCTTCGTCTTATATGATGATCTCCATGGAGTTCTTGAGCTCAACTACAGTTTCTACCGAGTCCGAGACCTTAGCTATAGTAGACTAGAAATCAAAGACTTTTTAGTTTTGATCACTAATATTGACAAACATGCTTGAGATAGCAACGCATGCGAGTTCGACCGAGCAATGCTATAACAAACATAAATCAGTAAGAAGACAATTCCATGATCATCTCATCGAATAAACAAATAAGAATCACACTTAGAAGTAATGAAACCAAGTTGTAGTAAAAAAGAATTAAGCCTATAATACCATGCACACGATGCTTGTTTAAGTCCGTAAAGAGATTTTTGAAGTTTACATACATGTGTTGGAAAATTAGGATCAGTGTACCCCGGTGGCTGTTTCATATGAACTTCCTCCTCAAGGTTTCCATGTAGAAACACATTTTGAACATCCAATTGATGAATATCCCAATTATATGACAAAGTTATCGTAAAAATAATGCGAATGGTGCATGGTTTTACAACTGGACTATAAGTTTCACTATAATCAATACTTTCTTGTTGATTATACCCCTTAGCCACAAGGCGAGCTTTGAATCGTTCAATCTTTCCATCATCCTTACGTTTAATTTGATAAACCCATTTACAACCAACAAGAATTATGGAAGGATAATAAGTGAACAAAATACACGTACCATTTTTAAGCAAAGCATTATACTCATCATCAGATGCTTTACGCCAGTTAGGATCAACTTGAGTTTGAGAGAAACACGTTGGTTCAAGGAGAGAATCACAAATAAGAGAATATTTAGAAGTATTTCACTTAAAAATTCCATCTTTAGATCGAGTAACCATTGGGTGAGATGCAATTACTTGAGCATTAGTAGTTTGAGAATCAGAATCGGTAGACAATATAAAATCTCCCTGGGTTTGAGTATTTTCCTGAACACAAGATGATGAAGATACTTCTCCATAAGTAGGTTGAGAAGTATTATCTTCATGTAATTTCTCTTGTTGCAAATGAGAGCTTACATCATTTAATTCCATGTCTAAAGTATTGGTTGATAAAGGTTGGTCCTATATAGGTACATGTATAGGACTAATAGACACTAGAATAGAAAGAATAATGTGTAAAGGAGATATTAACTGATCAGGAGAAGTGGATGCCGGAGATGGTGCTATCGACGTTGCAAAAGGAAAAGTGGTCTCATTAAATACTACATGCCTGCTTATATATACATGACCAGCTGGGATATGAAGACATTTGTATCCCTTGTGTTGGGGACTATACCCAATGAACACACAAGGAGGGGATGATGGATCCATTTTGTAAGACCTATAAGGACGAAGATGAGGAAAACAAAGACATCCAAAAACACGAAGAGAGGTGTAATCAGGTGAAGACCCAAATAATACTTCATACGGAGATGTTTTATCTAGAGAATATGAAGGAACTCTATTCATTAGATAACAAGCAGTAAAAAATGCATCATACTAGTAAGATGATGGTATAGAGGCCATAGATAATAATGTTTGACCTGTTTCACGAATATGACGATGCCTACGTTCAACCAGTCCATTTTGTTGAGATGTGTGTGGAGAGGAGAATCAATGAGAAATACCAATTTGTTGAAGGTAAGGTATAAGTTTATGGTATTCAAGAGCATTATCAGTTTGAAATTTTTTTATTTTTCGACTAAACAGATTTTCAACATGTCTTTGAAAAACAAGAAAGATTTTTTAGACATCTGATTTATGAGTTAGAGGAAACATCCATGTAAAACGAAAATATGCATCAATAAAGATAATGTAATACCGATAACCTTCATTAGAGACAATGTGAGAAGGACCCCAAACATCCGAGATAACTAAATCAAGTTGATTCAAATAAAAAGTATTACTAGAAGAGAAAGGTAACTGATGACTTCGATGTTCATGACAAGAAGAACATAAACTAATTTTTCTACTAGAAATAAGAAGAGAAAACTTTGAGACAACATGACGCACAGTTCGCATCATGGGATAGCCTAATCTAGAGTGCCAATTTTGCAAGCTAGTACATTCACCAACAAGGCTTGTAGAAGAAGTTTTTGTGTCATCAAGAACATAGAGACCAACACCCTACTTCCGCGTAGAAGGACCTTCCTCGTACATCGATCCTTCACAAGACAAAAATAAGAGTGAAACTCAAACAATACATCGTTATCAGTGGTAAGGCGTGAAACTGATAATAAATTATGAAAAATTTTAGGATCAAACAAAGTATTGTTTAGATGTAACTTACGATTAGGATTTCCCAAAATAGAGGAACCAACATGAGAAATTGGAATGGAAGCATCATTACCTATTTTCACTTGATCAGGTCTTGTGTATTCTGAATAAGGATGCAATTTGGCAAGATCATTCGTGATGTGATCAGTAGCTCCACTTGCAGGTATCCATGGAGAAAATTCAGTAGCATAAGCACGAGGAGAAGATGATTGTTATGGTTAAGCACGACGTGGAAGTTGAGGAAGAAATATGCGATCAAAACATTTCCATCATAGATGAGATAGACACCCAGCTTTATCACACAATTGACAGACTGTACTTTGTCGATTTCCACCAGCAGAAAGCTGTGAATTACTAACATTAGGTCTTTTTAAAAGGCCAGTATTTGAAGCAGAAGAATGAGATGAATCAACAACAACAGGTTGAGAGGTTAAAGACTTGGTTTGTTGTTCCATACGCAACTCAAATGTTAGAAGGTATGTGATAAAGTCTTAAAGTTTCATGGTACTGTTGATGGTGGCTTTTAGTTCAGGGATAAAATTGTAAAACCCTGCATTTAATAGGTCGTCACTCTGCAAAGAGACAGAGCCATGTAAAAGTGACGAGTGTTCAACCTCTTCACTGGCACACTTATTGAGTAACTCAATATTTTCTTATGAAATTTACCTAGAATGGTGCATGTAGCAACAATCCCAGATATTCTGTAAATTTTGGCACCTTGCTTATGTTCACTTAATATAAGTTTCTTTGAATGCTTTATGTGCTATGTTCCCCGGCTGAACCCTTAATGTTGATATGGCATGACGATTTGTGTTCACTCACATCAGAGTAACACGAATCTCCAAGTATCAAGGATAAGGTCTTTTCATAAGGTATTCGACAGAAAGCATGCTGCTCTCTGGCAATGAACTTAAAAGAGCTATGTGTCAGCACATAGAATTCAATCAATTACCCTAACTAATTTGCAAAAGTTAGAGTTTTGTGCCTTGCGCAGTATATCATACCTCGTTTGTCGAAATTAAGCCTAGGAAAACTAGGTGATTAATCCACCATGGATTAGTAGGCGCAAAATCTTGCCCAGAATCAGAAAACAAGGAGCCGCAGGATAGGAGCAGCATCAAAGGGAGGCGTGGACAAGCCTTAAGCCAGCCGGCGCCATTTGCCATTGGCCACGCCCCATCCTAAACTGTCCCTATTTCCCTCGACCAATCAGGTCGCCTTAAACTCGCCACATGCACATAAGTTGTGGTTGGGCCCATACTTGCCGGCCCCACTTCCCATCGACCAATCAGGTTGCCTTAAAGCCGCCACACTCACAGTAGAAGTATAGCCACTCCCATGCTTGGTCGGCCCTCACTTTTTTGACCAATCAGGTCGCTCCAAACCTGCCACACTCACATCAGAAGTGTGGCCACTCGTGTTCAGCCGGCCCTTTCTCTTGTTTGACCAATCATGTTGCTCGAAACCTTCCGCGGTATTAAAAAAGAGAAGCAAAGTCGTGCTAATAAAAAATTGGCTTTCCCAAAGTTGTGCCAACGCGCCAATTGACATGTCAAACGTGCATACCCAACATGCCGACATGCTACTTTACCACAGAAACATGCTGAACGTGGAAACTTACCATAATGAGTATGCTTCACAACCTCCAAACACTAATAATTGATTGCAATGAGAGTGTGTTTCAGTTCCCTATAGGAATGGAGAAACTACCTAACCTCCGTCATCTAGATTTGGACAGTTATCAACCATTTGTCAGTCCACTAGGGATAGAACAACTGACGAACCTTCAAACACTGCGTACATGTATTGTGGTTGGGTATTATCATGATGAAGTTTGGAGGAATGGAGTACTGCGATAGTTGGTGAACCTTCAGGAATTGCGTGTTACCTTCAAGTTTGGATATCTGATTGGCGAGGAAAAGTGACTAATTACCGGGACATTCTTATTAACATGAAACATCTCAGGAAGCTGGAGCTCTTCTGGTATCCAATGACAATCAAGCATGCAGATAACTTACTTGCAAGTTTCAAGCCTCACACAAATGTAAAACATCTGGTGCTACATTCTTGTTGTGGAATTAATTTCCCAGCTTGGCTGGGCAACCCTTCCTTCTCAAATCTTGAGATTATCAAGGTGTGTGGATGTTATTCTTGTGAGTTCCTTCCTTCTCTTGGACAACTTCCATTGCTTAAATATCTTCGAGTAGGAGAAATATATAAGCTCGAATATATTTACAGTAGATTTTGTGGCAACAATTTGTTGCGCCAAAACCTGTGGAAGCGTTAGGTTGCACTACTACAATGGTACTCGAATACTGCCAAGAACACAATCACACACACAAGAAGAACAAGTATTTAACGAGGTTGAATCCTAGGGAAGGAATAAGCAATTTTATATATCACCGTATAGGTTGGAATATACAAAGCTTTAGACGAGAAAAAGAGAACTCTTACTTAGTTCTGGTGTGTTTTCTCTAGTTCTCTCTATAGATATTTATACACATCAATAGGACTGGACACATTCCTTAACAAGGATTACTTTCCTACAAGTATAGGGTTTCCTAACTTAGCTCTAAGAGACAAACCTCTTAAAGTGCTATACTTAGGACACATGTACTTGGTTTCCTTAACCAACTAGATTTCCTAATCTAGTCATTGACCGACCTACCAACAATTCTCCACCTCGGATCATGCATTCATGCATGAGACGATCAATAGATAAAATCACCTCCATCTTCCAACATCGATTGAACCATTATTAGCTGCCTACGTATCCTCAATATGAATCAAACCCGACCGTAGTTATCTCAAATGGCTTTGCTAAAATACCTACACCAGGTTCCTAAGAACCTCTACCCAAAAAAGGGTCTTTTACCAAATTGGAAGGATGTTGATCAATTTCAAACAATGTCGAAACTTGATCCCAAAAACTACTTTAGTCAACATATCATCTGGATTGTCTTCGGTATCGATCTTCACAAGTAGAATGTATTCTTCTTCAAGAATTTCTCTCACAAAGTGAAATCGTACGTCTATATGTTTAGTTCTAGCATGATGCACTTGATTCTTAGCCAAATAAATTGCGCTTAGACTATCACAATGCACAGGAAGTTGGTCTTGCACAACTCCTAAGTCATCTAGTAAACCTTGTAACCATATAGCCTCCTTAAATTCCTCAGTCACTGCCATATACTCCTCCTCCGTAGTCGAAAGCGCCACAGTAGACTGCAAGATTGATATCCAACTTACTGGTGCTCCTGCTATGGTAAATACATACCCTGTAGTTGAACGTCTCTTTTCCAAATCACCAGCATAGTCAGAATCCACATATCCAACACATAACTGATTGTTACTTTTATCCTTCACAAACTCCAAGCCAACACCAACTGTACCATAAAGATACCTCAAAATCTATTTCACAGTTTGCCAATATTCCTTTCCAGGATAATGCAAATAACGGCTGACCATACTAATTGGATGTGAAATGTCCGGCCTTGTACATACCATCATATACATCAAGCTACCAACAGCCTCAGCATATGGGACTTGGGCCATATACTTTTTCCCTACTTCAGTAGTGGGAGACATACGAGCATTCAACTTAAAATAAGCACCAAGGGGAGTACTTACAGATTTAGTTCCTTCGTAGATACCAAACTTCTGTAACACTTTCTTCAAATATGCCTTCTGAGACAAACAAACCTTACCCTTCTCTCTGTTACGTTGAATCTCCATACCAAGAATCTTCTTAGCCTCTCCTAGATATTTTATCTCAAACTCAGATGACAACTTGCACTTCAAATTATCGATCTCTTTCTTGTTATTCGATGCAATCAGCATATCATCGACATACAATAGCAAATATATGAAAGACCCATCACGTAGCATCTTAAAGTATACACAATGTTCATAGTGACTTCTTGTGTATGTTTGGCCTATCATAAACTGATCAAATCGCTTGTACCATTGTCTTGGAGACTGCCTCAGCTCGTACAACGATCTATTTAGTTTACATACACAATCTTCTTTTCCAGCAACCTTGAACCCACTCGGCTGAGTCATATAGATCTCCTCTTCTATATCACCATGTAAGAATGATGTCTTAACATCTAGATGAACTAGGTCTAAATCATATTGTGCTACCAAGGCCAATAAAATTCGGATTGATGAGTGCTTCACAACTGGAGAGAATACCTCATTGTAGTCAATCCCTTATTTTTGAGCATAACCTTTTGCAAATAACCTTTCCTTGTAACGTACTTGATTCACCTGAGATCCTTCTTTCTTAGCATATACCCACTTGCACCCTATGGCTTTCTTACCGTCCGAAAGCTTCATAAGAATCCATATGCCATTCTTATAGAGAGACTCCATCTCGTCATGCATTGTACCTTCCCATTTTTTACACTCTGCACTACGTACATCTTCTAAATAGGAAGTAGGAGTACCATCTTCTATAACTGGTAATGCATAAGAAATGTAATCATTCATCCAACCATGCTTCCTGGTTGATCTTCTTGGTTTTCTGGTTGCTATGGTGTCCGTGACCGTAGCTTCTATATCTTCTACTGACTCTTGTTCCTCTTCCTCAACAGTGTCACTATCATTTGGAACTTCAGTAGTTACCTCTCTTGTAGACCCAATGTCTTCAGAAGTATTCTGAACAGATACAGACTTAGCTGGAATTGGTGGAGTTGCATCAATATCCACCTGCTGCAAAGGCTCACTAGTACTGGTGCTTCTGTCCTCCACTTTCCGAGAACCCCAAGACTTTACCATAGATATCTCATCAAATGTGACATCTCTACTCATGACTATCTTCTTCTCAACTGGATTCCAAATCTTGAACCCTTTTACTCCACTCTTCATACCCACAAAGATTCCTTTCATAACACAGTTATCAAGCTTATTTTCACTAACATGATACCACGCAGGACAACCAAAGATATGAATTGAGTCATAATCATAAGCTGGTTTGCCAAACCACTTCTCCATAGGAGTTTTACCTTCTAATGCAGCTGATGGCAACCTATTAATGAGGAAACACGCATATGTAACTGCCTCAGCCCAAAACGCCTTACCTAATCCAGCATTAGATAACATACATCATACCTTCTCCATCAAAGTACTATTCATGCGTTCAGCTACCCCATTTTGTTATGGTGTCTTCTTAACTGTGAAGTACCTCTTTATCCCCTCATCCTGACATACTTGCAAGAATGGATCACTTTTGTACTCTCCACCATTGTCCGAATGTAGTACTTTGATCTTTCTGCCAGTTTGAGTCTCAGTTGCCTTCTTCCACCTCACGAAGACTTCTAGGACTTCATCCTTATGCCTCATGGTGTACACCCATACACGCCTAGAATAGTCATCAATGAACGACACAAACCAATGTTTCCCTCCCAATGATGCATTCTTGGAAGGACCCCAAACATCTGAGTGAACATAGTCAAGAACTCCACTAGTATTGTGGATAGCTGTGCCAAATCTTGTTCTTGTTTTCTTTCCCTTAACACAATGCTCACAAAATGCTAACTTACAGGCGATAGCACCTTTCAACAAGTCTTGTTGAATCAACCTATGCAACTACTTCTCACCTGGATGTGCAAGTCTCATGTGCCATAACTTCATCTTCTCGGTAGCTGCACTCTCGATGTGTTTAGAAATAGACACATCCCATGTTGTTGTACTCCCAATCAAGTAATACAAGTTATGATGACGTGTGCCCTTCATAATTACCATAGATACAGATATTACCTTTAGAATACCATTTTCATCAACTAACTTGTAGCCTTAGCTTCCAAAGTTCCGAGCGAAATCAGATTCTTCTTTATGGGAGGTACAAATCTTACCTCCTTCAGCTCTCTAACCATACCATCATGCATCTTGATATGAACATTACCAATTCCAATCACCCTGCAGATATGATTGTTTCCCATACATACTTCTCCATCAAGCTCTTCAAAACTTGAGAACCAGTCCCGATATGGACATGTATGATACATTGCTCCAGTATCTAATACCCATGTACCATCTGTAATAGTACAAGCTAATGGTGTCACAGTTAGCGAGAAATCAAAAGCATCATCTGATTTTTCATTACCTTTAGCAATGTTTACCTCGGTATTACTATTATCTCCTTCTCTTGCCTTACGCTTGGTACAATCCTTAGCCCAATGACCAAAGTCATGGCACCAAGCACACTCATCTTTCTGCAGTCGCGTCCTACTCTTAGAACGTCCTCTACCTTTACCATAACCACCATTCTTCTTTCTCCTGTCTGTTGAACGACCTCTTGCAAGAAGCAAGTCACTGTTAGCTTCACTTGCAAGGTCTTCACGATCCATCTTCCTGAACTCCTCACTACGCAATGTTGTAGTGACCTCGGCGTATGTCATCTTGTCCTTGCCGTGCATTAATGCTTTAATCACGGGTTCATACTTTTTAGGAAGAGAGTTTATCAGATACAATTCCTCGTCGTTGATCTTCTCATCGTAGTTAACAAAATCAGCAAGAAGTTTATTATATTAATATAGGTGCTCGGTTAGAGTTGCACCTCTCTTCATGTTATAGCGATACAAATTCCTTTTAAGATGTATCCTATTTGTCACGTTCTTCACAAGGTATTCCTTCTCTAGTTTTTCCCAGAGATCCTTAGCTGAAGTCTCGTGCTGATAATTAACTCTTACTGAAGTTTCTAAACACCCTCGTATCGAAGAAAGACATAATTTATTCATCTTGTACCACTGTTTTTCAGACATCTCCATTGGCTGAACTTCTAGAGCTTCTTCTAGGTCAAGATGAACAAGAGCATCCATTACGTCTGTTCTCCATAAACCAAAGTTATTGGTTCCTGTAAACTTTTCTACCTTGAGTTGTGATCTATGTGAATGAAGTATTTCTTCTTTTGTTTCTTTATCTTTATTTGTGGACTCTGAATGTTCTCCTTCAGGATCGTTCGGATCAACTGGTTTATCCCCATCAACCATTGTTCTCAAACAACCAAATATAGATAAAAAAAAAACATTTGAGATTAGTATTACCTCAAGCAATCTTCAGAAAAATACCTTCACTTCAACTGCAATTTGAGTACCCGTATCCAAGAGCGTCTCCTTGCTCTGATACCAATTATTGTGCCAAAGCCTGCGGAAGCGTTAGGTTGCACTACTACAATGGTACTCGAATACTGCCAAGAACACAATCACACACACAAGAAGAACAAGTATTTAACAAGGTTGAATCCTCGGGAAGGAATAAGCAATTTTATATATCACCGTATAGGTTGGAATATACAAAGCTTTAGACGAGAAGAAAAGAACTCTTACTTAGTTCTGGTGTGTTTTCTCTAGTTCTCTCTATAGCTATTTATACACATCAATAGGACTGGACATATTCCTTAACAAGGATTACTTTCCTACAAGTATAGGGTTTCCTAAATTAGCTCTAAGAGACAAACCTCTTAAGCTGCTATACTTAGGACACAAGTACTTGGTTTCCTTAACCAACTAGATTTCCTAATCTAGTCCTTGACCGACCTACCAACACAATTTGGCTTATGATAAGAGGTTTCCATCACTGAAGACCCTAGAACTTGAATCATTGTCTCATATGGATAGGTGGACTGGTTTGCTGGATGGTGACATGCCTCTTTTGCAAGAACTAAATATCGTTGGTTGTCAAATGCTAACCTCACTCCCAACTCTCAAATTCCTTGGCTCTCTCCGAAAGTTGCATATTGAATACTGTGAGAAACTTCAAGACTTTTCAGATGAAAAACCACCCAATAACCTTAATTCTCTTATACTATTTTATACTTCCCCTTATTACTCGAAACATGCAAGGAGGAGGAGCATAAAGATTGGGGGAAAATGCTCAAGACTGTTGAAGAAGTAGAACCTCTCCAATGAACTGATAAAGTTTTGTACCATCAACGGGTGTAATCACCAAGACCAGATACACTTGAAAAGTTATGAAATTCGCAGTGGAGGGTATTGCTGCTTCCAGTGTGAACACTCTCAGCTTCTCTTTCTCTTAATCTTTTTGCCTTTTCAATGTTAACTCCCATGGACCGGATTTTTGACTCTTTGTTTTTTTTTTCAAGACTTTCTGTAATTTACTTTTTGCTTTCAGAAGGTGTTGTAATTTACTTCATCCAGTTTTCATCTTTATAATCTTCAGACTCATCGGCATGAGACATTAGATATCTTATCTTATTTTATGTTTTTGTTTGTCAGTATAGATGTGCATTTGCTCCAAAATAAAATAAAATCGAAGCGACTAGAGGTAGACCAATTTTGGTAGTCCAAATGTAGGGATTGACGTGGAAGGATACGTGGCTATGGAGAGAGAAATTAGTTACCACGATTAGGAAGATTTTTTGCATCTTCTTTATTATCTGGTTGTGTATCTTCCATAATTCAATAAACTAGATGAACTTATCTTTCTCATTAGAATAGTCCATGGTGATTTCTTCCAATTTTCACGGCACGGAGGAGATTTGCATAATTCATATGTGCTGATACCAGCTCTACTAAGGACTGATAACAGTCCATATTGGATAAAAAGATTCAGACGATCCTGACCATTGGATTGGTGGAATGGTATCAACCCCTAATAAAGCTGGTATCAGCCCATATAAATCATGGAGATTTGGGAGATGTAATTTTTTAAAGATTCGGACCTTATATTTCTCTCAAACTAGTAATAGTTTTTCCCAAATAATTTTAAAGATTGAGATCTCATATTTCTCTCCAACTAGTAATAGTTTTTCCCAAATAAGTGGACGAGTAAGTAGGCGATCAATTAATCGACCCGAGGAAAAAACGCCAATCGCTAACAGCTTTAATATTTTTTTAATAAAAGAAGGTGCCACGTCTTTAATCCACGTCCTTCCCTACATTTGGACCGGAATTTTGGTCTACGTTAAGTGATTTCGAAATAAAATACGTGTTCGCTCGATTTTGGTGCCTACTTTTGCATCATTGCTTCTAAAACTCATGGGCCTAACTAGCTTCTAGTATAGAATTGCCTTATAAGCTTCACAAATGCGGATAATGTGGGACACTGGAAATACTCTTACGCTTGCATAGATTTTAATTGTATAGTAACTAATTGAAATTGTATATCTGTTTGCAAAAATAACCTGAAACTCATACCAGCTAGAAAAGTAAAAACAAACGCATGACAAGAGCAAATTACAGTTAACATAGGAGTAGCTTACTGCTGTAAACTACTAACAACCATAGCACACCTAACTGGGGCTAGGATTTGATCTCCAGTGATTCTGCACATTTTACATTGCTAATTTTTGCGCACCCTTGTTGCCATAAGTAAACCGTACTAATGAGAAATAAAGTTTTCTGAAGTACTTGAGTTTTGAGGAAATTCAAGCACTTGTTATAAGCATCAGTATATAGATTTTTTGGTACTACTATTCTCCAACTGATCAAATTGAGCAGTGTTTTTGAAAGATAATTTTAGTTTTTGAATCTCAGTAGGGACTTTGACATCTTTTGCTAATCCGAGATATGCAAGTAGCTGTAAAATGTACCAAGGCACGTCCAACTGCCACCATTCCAGCCCTAACCGAGCTGAGAACTCAAAAGCATGATGGTTGTTGTGCCAACCTTCTCCGTGTCCCAATAACCCCATCACCCAATTGTTTTTAGATAAATCTTTGGTGTTCCATGGCTTTTTTCCCCATATGTGGCATACTGAATTCACCATGAATGTGCTATGATGTCCAACTGCGATTCTAACACCCTAAAAATAAAATTGTGATAATTAAGATAGAAAGAAAAATTAGAATTTTTATAACTAAGAGAGATTAAGCAGAGTTTATGCGACGAAGGATGTGCTATGATGTCAGCCAGCAACTGTCGTTTCTGACATAGCATATTATCTAGGACCAATTGCAAAATATAGGAGACTGCATCTATGTCAGTGTACTTCATACTTACCATTCCCCAGATAAGGTGAGGTAATCCTCCTATGACGTACAACAGAAGTGCAAGTCCAACTATATGAAGTAAGTGCGTTCTTCGAAGGAACCTGTAGTAGACTTGCTTTTCTAAATCCATGACATTGTTTGGTTCTCCGCACTGTAAAACATGCAACGTTTCATAGAAATATTTAACTTCATTAATTTATGTGCTAAATTCGTCAACTTGACCATATATTAACCATTCAAACCGTATCTGAACAAACCTAAAAGCAAGTTAAGCGAAATGATTAAGCAGAGAGAGGCAAACCTTTTCTTTTAGATAGTTATGATGAAAAATCCAATTCATGTGGCTAAACCAAAATCCTTCAATTGGACTATGTGGGTCTCGATCAGAATCCGTGAACTGATGGTGGTACCGGTGAATGCTTACCCAAAACATTGGGTCTCCCTGATAAGCAATTTCAGCAACAAGCATAAATAAACAGAACATAACAACAAACAATACAAAAAAAGGGTTACAGTTGGGTGTTAAGTAACCTGGGCGGCGTGCAGTCCAAAATATGCAAACAAGTATTCAAGCGGTTTTGTGAGCTTAAAGCTCTTGTGACTGAGGTTTCTATGGTAAGAAAGACTAATGCCAAGATGCAATGTCACCAGATACAATATCACTGCAACCCGAAATGCACCCCAAGTAAAGTAAAAAGGAGCAGCCAAGACCCCTATATGTTCTACAATTTCTAAACCCAAGTCTACCACATCTCTGAAATCCCATTTTGTTTTCGAACGGATCAGCTTTTTCTTCACCATTTGTTGCAACTCCACCACGCCCTTTGGATTATAGACAGTTTCCGCAGCCGCCATTAGATGCTAAATTTGTTGTTCAGTTCGTTTTGTCCTATATTTTCTTGAACTCGATTTTTTCATTTATATACGTTCCTGAGATTCATTCACCGTCATGTATTACTCAAACCCACACCTGTTTTATGGATGTCCACGTTCACCATCATAGTCTGCAATATGGAGTTTGGAATGAACCATGGAATAATCAATGTTACCAGGTATGAAAACCTTATCCATTGCATAAATAGCACCAATGCACCATACTTCAATAAATGCAACATCGTGGATCTAGTTGGGCGTTAAGAGGTGAGAGTAGAGGCTAAAATATTGAACTGACCATGATACTCAACCAGTTAAAATATATCATTTGGGACAAAAAAATTCTATTTTTGGGCTGAAAACGGATGGGTTTTTGATGGCTAAACGGGGTCATGAAATAACAACCCATAGGACCCCTTATCCATCATTTTCTTGTAATGTCTAATCTACCCTTAATTTGATTAGTGCTAATTAACTTGATTAAGCTAACTAATCAGTCTTAGTGAATCGATTAGACTAATCAAAACATTAATCTTTTGCAATTCAAAACTTGATTTTTTTTTAGTTTTGAAGAAGGAAAAATGGTGATTTTGGTGAATTGTTTTTGAATTTTTTTGAACTAAAATGATGAAACCCTTCATCACAAAATTCAAGATAGCCTTATAATCAACTCCCAACATCAATTTCATCAATTCAAATCCGTAAAAAAACTTAAAAAATCTGGAACTTTATGTTGTTACGGCCGGGAAATTATGTCGAACCAGTCGTAATTAAGCAATTACGGTTAGGATATGATGCATTCCCATCCGTAAACATTGATAACGGATGGGAAGTTAAGAACTTCTAGCCGTTATTCAACGAGAATCTCCTGAGTCTGTATTACGACTGGGAATTCTTATATTTCCCATCCATAATTGAATATGTAAGCTGAGAAATTTTGATTTTCAACATGAATACATTCTACGATTGAAAATTAGTAATACTTTCATTAATTAGACCAAAATAAAACCCATTACATACTTAATAGATCCCCGTTACAAAGTTGGTTTTAATAACATCCCTTTCGATGTATTAAGAAGTCTTTGATGATGGCGAATTGAGCTTCCAAGTTGAAATCATAACTTTTCCATTTTCTCCATTCTTTCTTAGCTTGAGCTGCGACTTCTCTATCAGTCTCACCTCTAAGTCGAAGTTGGTTGCACATACGACGTAAAGCCATATACTCTTCCACACTTTTGCGTATGTCTAAAAATTGAAGATACAATTCAAACCCATCGTGGTTGTTAGTGTTACCTGTTTCACTACAAAAATTCTCAAAAATATTACTCCAATACGATTTACTGGCTAAACCACCTTGCTTTCGTTCTTCTCCCTTCTTTGGATAGCACAGTACAAATTTTTTGAAAAGAGATAAGTCTTCTTCCAAAGTGAAGTTGGGTTTATCCTTTGAGTACATTGCATTGAGTTTGTAGGAGTTTTGGTGGAGATTATTGATGTAGAAGGTGTGATTTTGTTTTGGAATGGGTGGTTATATGGAGGTGGAGTTATTTCAAGTTAAAATAAGTGGTTGAACAACTAAAACCTTCTATAGAATAGTCTTCAAAAGGATCTATTTTTCAAATTTCAAAAAACTAGCCGATATGATGTGGTATCCATAATTATAGGTATTTACGGCTTGGTAATAGCAGGGGAGACCCAGCCGTTATTCTGTATAAACTTGCAGGATTTGTGGTGTGTCAGATTTACGGCTCAGTAGTTCTAGCCGTAAATTTTAGTTGTTATTTTTTGTCAGAATTACGGCCTGGATATATAGGAAATTCCAAGCCGTAATCTTTTTACGGCCAGGAACCTCAAATGTCCACCAAGCCGTAAACCAGAGTTGCAAATTTATGTCAGTTTTACGGCTCGGAGTGCCAACCGCAAAAAAATACACGACTCGGAAACGTAGCCATAACCCAGGCTTAGTTAATTTTTGAGTCTCCAGTGTAATATACGGCCAGGTATTTCCTGACTGTAATATAGTTACGATTACGTTTCCTAACCGTTTTTGTATAACGGCCGGGACTTTCCAACTGAAATCCTGTGCAAGTTTATTTGACAAGGATTATATGCACTTTCGGCTAGGTTATGTGAAGGATCGACCTAGCCTAAAATGCACAAAAAATTAGTGAATCTTGATTGTTTCCTCAGTCTTCTTAGATTAGACAATTGGATAGACTAACATTCATTAAAAAATGCAAAGTTTTAAAAATTCATCCTTCCAAATCCATAACCAAACAACAACAAAAGTAAATAGACAAAGTCTTAGATAATTAAAGATCCATGAAGTATTATAATAAAAAGTAAATTGTCATTCACTTTCACTTGATCCCTCCTCCGACGTGCTTTGCAAAAACTCATCCAAATAGTCCACTGCCTGAGGTTCCGCAACTTGTTCTATAACTCTAGATTTTTTACCTCGACCGCTGCCACCTTGAATTGTTTCCTTTTTACCTCCACCACGTCCACCTGGAGCACTTGTTCCAGCACGGAAAACTTTTGCACTTGTTCCAGTCTCTCGACCTTTTTCACCTCGACCACTTGTTCCACCTTTTGCACCTCGACCACCACGAGCTCTTGTTTCAACTTTTTCACCTCTACCACCTCGACCGGCTTTTCATTGTGGTCACGGGGGTGAGTGTTGATAGGATCCGGAGATACCTATATGTAAATAACTGCAATCGCACGGTGTCTACAATGCAGACAACAGAAAGTACGGGTCGTTCCCACGAGGAGCGATGGAAATACTATAATCAATATCTCTAATCGACTAACCAATCAAGATGTTGAGCTTCTGATTTTTAAAAGAATAAAACAAAGAGAATAAACTAAAATAATAAAATAAATGCAATGAGAGAGTCGGTAACCAGGGTTTATAGTATCCACCACTATTTCTATTCGATTACCGAAATGAAACATAACTCATGAATATGTATTTATCGTCTGTTCTATTGACATCACCTATTATATGTATTAGAGTCGCAAATATCACTGGGACACCCTAATCATGGCACATCAAAAGATTAAACCAAAGCATGCACCATCAAATTGCGTTAGCGAGAAAATTATATGAAACTAAATATAGTTCACAAATTTTATTTGGCTTTTTTAAGCATAACCCATCAAGAAATTAACCAAGCATGGATCATCAAATAACAAGACAAACATATTTGCAAAACTAATTCATTAAGCACATAGGTTTTAAAAACCGGTGAAGCAACAACTAATTTTCAATCAATCAATAAGCGGAATTCAAGAATTAATCTATTCAAATCATAACGGTCTATTGCTATATAATCAAATCAAAGTAGCCTCATACCCAAAGTGGTTTCAATCCATAAAAACCCTAATTATAAAATCTATCAATACATCGAAATGGATTTCTTAAAACCCATAAAAATAATAATCAAAAGAGGGAAGAAATCAAATCATTAACCGTCTTCACCTGGTAGACAATCTCCTTCCTATTCTCTTGTTTTTCTGCTCTTCAATCGGCCTTCCTTCTTCTCTGTTCTTTTCTCCAAGTTGCGGCTCCAGTAGCCGGTGTCCCCTCTCTCTGTTCTCTCGCCTATAGGGGTGTGCAGAAAAACCGGAACCGCGGTTTTCACCCGCAACCGTCCGCAAAATTGCGGGTGAAAACCAATCAGCAAGAGGCTACGGACCGGACACGGTTGAGTTTTCAAATCCGCAAGGTTTAGCGGTTTGGTTGCGGTTGGATTCGTAGAACCGCGGTTTTAACCGCACCGTAGGGTAGTAAAGGCCTTAACTTCCCTATCTAGTTATGTGGGCTTGTGTAGCCACAATTTTGGGTTTTATATATAAACCATGATTCTAATTCTAAAGCATGTTAGCACAATGTAAATACCTGAAAGCCTGAAGCCAACAAAAAATTCTAGTCACATGACATGGCCCAAACATTAAGAGATCAGAACATAAAACATAAATTAAATCATTTCAAGACCCATATAATTTTCATTATCAAACAGCTAAGAATAACATGTCAAGTTGTCAATGAATTAACACTGCATTCTTTGTCTATCTTTCTTAACTTAGTTTGTTTTTTTTTTTTTACTTTTTTTTTTCCTGAGTAAATCCGCGGTTGATCCGCAACCGGACCGTATTATTCGCTGATCCGCGGATGAAAAAACCGTGGTTGATTGGACCGGACACGGTTTGATTTTCCAAAACCGCAACTTTTACGGTTTGGTTGCGGGTGACCCCTAATCCGCAATCGTCCAACCGTTGCACACCCCTACTCGCCTGTATCTATAGGTGCTGCGCAATTCCAATTTTAGACCTAGCAAAGTTTCCTAGGCCCAGTCCAATACCTGACTTCCAACTTCAGACCTTCTACTGCCACCGAAGTCCAGCCCAATGTTGTTCATCTCGAACTTGGTCACGACAACAACTTCCATCTCCTGAGTATTCTAATTTCTTTCCCCACTGGCTACAAACAACTAACACTTTCCATTGTGCCAGGACAAGACATCCACCATGTATTCCAATCCCAGCTCCGACAATCACAACAGCAACTCCATTTTCATCTTCACTGCCGGCTACTAACAATTTTGACTGAATCACTAACTCAATCTCCCACCATCGATCATCTCTGCCAACATCAGCCACCGTACTCGGTTATCTCGTCTCAACTGTTTGCACGAGCTCAGATATTAGAACAAAGGCCATGCACTCAACAACACATTCAAGCCTTTTACTGTCAATTATTTCTCAATCGGGACCGAGACCAAGGTATCTAATTCAAACCAGCCATAACCAACACCATTGCTCGACATCTGCACCAGCAGTTCTTCTTTATTTGCTCCATTGATACACAGCAACCAAACGAACTTTGCAACGGAATCAAATCGACCCATCACATAATCCATCTTCACTTTCAGCTCACCACCATTTTTAGCCATCCACTGTGGATTGTAGAACAAAACCATCCATGCCTTCATAAATCGAACCCCTTCGTGTAGACACTGAACCAATGGCATGCAGCGGCAGCTGATCGAACACGGCAAACTCCCATCAATGTTTATCACCATGGGTTATAAATGGCAGCAGTCATTTTCTTCTGTAACCCATTATTGCACCTCGATCCTGTAATCAACTTCTTCGCAACAATTCTATTTTCTTCCGAAGTCAGCACCAACCTCCGTTCCATGAACTTCTTGTTAAGTTTCTTCTCCAACTCCATTGATCTTCTCAATTGCAAACTCCTCCAATATCACCAGCAAGGCACGACACCAACAACACACTTCTTCATGGCTAAACTCGAGCACCAAACTCCATTTACTGAACTGATGGAAGCAGCCCCGTACAAGACCAGCCAACGTACATCTCTGCCTGCAGATGCCATCTTCCTTTGTTGCCTGGAATCTCAATAAATCATCACTGCATAGCTCATTGCAGTTATCGCCACCACCAGTCGACCATTGAACCAACCATTACTGCTGCAATACATTCTCTCCTTCACGGCTATGGCAGCAACAAACAAAACAAACCCATCTCAGCAAACACGCCTTCAATGAACTGAGCACCTACCCACACTGTATGCCTCATGGAAATGCAGCCACAGCTCGAGCTCAAAACCGCAACATTGGTGTCCCTTGTTCTTACAGCTCTTGCCTTCAAAAATTCATCTTAGCCTTCTCGTACAAAGCACCATCTCAATCCCGTATGGTGTCCACTTGACATCTGGTGGGTTCCATCTATTTGTATCAAGGCAAACAAGATTCTTTGTTTAGCTGCATCATTTCCTGGCCGTGACTCATGAGATGTGGTGCAGCAACGTGACCGTTCAAGGTCCGACTCCTTTAGTGCTGTGAGGAACAATAAATCATGTGTTTATGGAAATAGCCATTTAGCTTGCAATTAGCTAATATTCTTCGGGAAGGGGAACTCGCTTGTACTTTCTACAAAAGCACTAAAATAGTATTATTAGTAAAATAACGAGTCCTAACTAATATTAATATGGGTATAAAATGTAGCACTTTCGTGCTTATCAACACCTCCACACTTATATTTTTTCTAGTCCTCGAGCAAAACAAAGAATTGACCCTCTACACAGCTGGTCATATAATAAGAGAGAGTTAGACCCGCTACACATCTAGTCATGACAAATGCCATAAACAAGACCTGCGACAATTTTTTTTTTAGACCCGCTACACAGCTAGTCATAACACTAACAATCATAATAATTTTTATTTTTTTTAAGACCCACTACACAGCTGGTCATCTTTTTTTTTTAGACCCGCTACACAGCTGATCATCTTTTGCAAGAAAATTCCTGAAAAAGTAAAGTAAAAAGTTGACCTCTCCCCCACACTTAAATATTACATTGTCCTTAATGTAATTGAGTCATCCAACGTAAAAATTAAGATGGGAAATTCATAATATGCGAAAATAAACAAATAAAAATAAAACAATAAAATAGAATTACCTACTGGAATATACAAATAAGACTCTCTATATATCAACAACCTAAAAATTTGGGGATCAACCCAGAGCATAGTATATACAACCGATGACAACCTCAAATCCTCGCTGAAGAGACGTAAAGATATAGAGATTATCAAAAGGAAAGAGCTACCCCCAAACCTTGTTTTTGCAAAGGATATATCGTCAGTAAAAAGAATTACCGACTCAAGTGATTCGCTGGGATGGGAACTTAAATGATCTGGGAGTCATGCACAAGCAAAGAGAAATCACAAGATGCAAAATAATCTAGTAATACTGGAGAAGCACGCAGTTCTAATCCAAAACTATGAATCTTCTGAAAAGTTGTGCTAACAATTCTAGGTATATTAACTTCTCCATTGGGTTTGTGACCCTGTATTAAATAATCATCAACCAAGGAATCAATAGGAATATCACAATAAAGATGATTAAAAGAAACCTTATAGATAGAGTGTAATGTCTCTAAGTCGTTAGACTTAACTACAGTTTCCTCTGAATTAACACATTCTTCATAAGCATCATTGTTATAGCACTGATATGTCACACTGTTTAAAAGAATGGTGTCCTCAATCCTAAACTCATCCTTTTGAATGGGCGAGTGATCATTAACACGATCAGGAGTTGGACTAAATACACCACCTTTACTTGGTATGAAAACGTATCTATTCCTATGATCACAACTATCAAGTTCATCGTCATTCTCCATACACATTGATTCATTAATTAAAGTGATTTCATCATAAATATCAATAGTATTATAAAAATTAGAACATGTCTCCTCTGTAAGACCACAATCTTCTACCGACTGCGTTAGTCGAGCAATCGATAAAGCATTTTGTTCAGCAAGTTCAGCAATATGATCATGGGCTTTACTAAGCTCGGCAAAAAATAACTCATTAGCTTTGGTCTGTTCAGCAATGTCAATATTGAGGCGTTCTAACAAAGATAGTTGTGATGCAGTTGGGTCACAGTAAGATTGATCATCTCTCTCATACTGTGATGGAGAAATGTGTGAATAATAATTGGAATCAACAAATTGTGGCTCATAACCAGGGTAAGGTTGGTAATGATCATAACCTTCACAAGGTCCGGAATGATCATACCTATGAGAATAATTCCAATCATTATTTACATACTTGGAAGTTTCTTAATAATGAGAAGGTGCATATGCATACTCCTCAGGTGAAATATCAAATGACTCCTCTATCTCAGCTCTTTTGGTAA
This sequence comes from Papaver bracteatum, assembly GCA_023529315.1. Taxonomy (NCBI): domain Eukaryota; kingdom Viridiplantae; phylum Streptophyta; class Magnoliopsida; order Ranunculales; family Papaveraceae; genus Papaver; species Papaver bracteatum. Next base: position 1,743,161 of record JAJJWX010001985.1, read on the forward strand.
GATTCCAAAAAGCTATAAAAGAAGTCAACTCACTGGAAACCATTATACAAAGTAAAATTTTCTCAATATCTCACCTTGCAAAAGCTTTGTGAGAATATCAAGTACTTACTTTAGGCCAGTTGTTGATTCCAATCGTCGCTCTTCAGACTAAAGTACCTGAGAAAAATCAAATAAGCTACGTAAAAAAAATTAAAAGAAAATATGAAAATATGAAAATAAAAGCAAAAGCAAAAATAAGCTATGTACAAAAGAAGAAGAAAAATTATATACAAAATCAAAAATACCAATTACAATATTCCACAGCCGCTCCCCTGCAGCGGCGCCAAAAATTGATAGGATCCGGAGATACCTATATGTAAATAACCACAATCGCACGGTGTCTACAATGCAGACAACAGCAAGTACGGGTCATTCCCACGAGGAGCGGTGGAAATACTGTAATCAATATCTCTAATCGACTAACCAATCAAGATGTTGAGCTTCTGATTTTTAAAAGAATAAACTAAAATAATAAAATAAATGCAATGAGAGAGTCGGTAAGCAGGGTTTATAGTATCCACCACTATTTCTATTCGATTACTGAAATGAAACATAACTCATGAATATGTATTTATCGTCTGTTCTATTGACATCACCTATTATATGTATTAGAGTCGCAAATATCACTGGGACACCCTAAGCATGGCACATCAAAAGATTAAACCAAAGCATGCACCATCAAATTGCGTTAGCGAAAAAATTATACGAAACTAAATATAGTTCACAAATTTTATTTGGCTCTTCTAAGCATAACCCATCAAAAAGTTAACCAAGCATGGATCATCAAATAACAAGACAAACATATTTGCAAAACTAATTCATTAAGCATATAGGTTTTAAAAACCGGTGAAGCAACAACTAATTTTCAATCAATCAATAAGAAGAATTCAAGAATTAATCTATTCAAATCATAACGGTCTATTTCTATATAATCAAATCAAAGTAGCCTCATACCCAAAGTGGTTTCAATCCATAAAAATCCTAGTTATAAAATCTTGCAATACATCGAAATGGATTTCTTAAAACCCATAAAAATAATAATCAAAAGAGGGAAGAAATCAAATCCTTAACCGTCGTCACCTGGTAAACAATCTCCTTCCTATTCTCTTGTTTTTCTGCTCTTCAATCGGCCTTCCTTCTTCTCTGTTCTTTTCTCCAAGCCGGTGTCCCCTCTCTCTGTTCTCTCGCCTGTATCTATAGGTGTTGCGCAAATCCAATTTTAGACCTAGCAAAGTTTCCTAGGCCCAGTCCAATACTTGACTTCCAACTTCAGACCTTCTACTGCCACCGAAGTCCAGCCCAATGTTGTTCATCTCGAACTTGGTCACGGCAACAACTTCCATCTCCTGAGTATTTTAATTTCTTTCCCCATTGGCTACAAACAACTAACACTTTCCATTGTACTAGGACAAGGCAGCCACCATGTATTCCAATCCCAACTCCGACAATCTCAACAGCAACTCCATCTTCTCTCTATTATCATCTTCACTGCATGCTACTAACAATTTTGACTGAATCACTAACTCAATCTCCCACCATCGATCATCTCTTCCAACATCATCCACCGTACTCGGTTATCTCGTCTCAACTGGTTGCACGAGCTCAAACATTAGTGTTTGTAGGTCGGTCAAGGACTAGATTAGGAAATCTAGTTGGTTAAGGAAACCAAGTACTTGTGTCCTAAGTATAGCAGCTTAAGAGGTTTGTCTCTTAGAGCTAAGTTAGGAAACCCTATACTTTTAGGAAAGTAATCCTTGTTAAGGAATGTGTCCAGTCCTATTGATGTGTATAAATAGCCATAGAGAGAACTAGAGAAAACACACCAGAACTAAGTAAGAGTTCTCTTATTCTAAATCTATAGCTTTGTATATTCCAACCTATACGGTGATATATAAAATTGCTTATTCCTTCCCGAGGATTCAACCTCGTTAAATACTTGTTCTTCTTGTGTGTGTGATTGTGTTCTTGGAAATATTGGAGTACCATTGTAGTAGTGCAACCTAACGCTTCCGCGGGCTTTGGCGCAAAAATTAGAACAAAGGCCATGCACTCAACAACACATTCAAGACTTTTACTGTAAATTATTTCTCAACCGGGACCGAGACCAAGGTATCTAATTCAAACCAGCCATAACCAACACCATTGCTCGACATCTGCACCACTAGTTCTTCTTTTTTTTCTCCATCGATACACAGCGACCAAACGAACCTTGCAACGGAATCAAATCGACCCATCACATAATCCATCTTCACTTTCAGTTCACTACCATTTTTAGTCATCCACTGTGGATTGTAGAGCAAAACCATCCATGCCTTCATAAATCGAACCCCTTCGTGTAGACACTGAACCGATGGCATGCAGCGGCAAGTGATCGAATGCAACAAACTCCCATCAATATTCATCACCATGGGTTATAAATGGAAGCAGTCATTTTCTTCTGTAACCCATTATTGTACCTCGATCTTGCAATAAACTTCTTCGCAACAATTTTATTTTCTTCCGAAGTGAGCACCAACCTCCATTCCCTGAACTTCTTGTTAAGTTTATTCTCCAACTCCATTGATCTTCTAAATTGCAAACTCCTCCAATATCACCAGCAAGGCACGACACCAACAACAAACTTATTCATGGCTAAACTCGAGCACCAAACTCCATTAACTGAACTTCTGGCAGCATCCCCGTACAATACCATCCAACGTACATCTCTGCCTGCAGATGCCATCTTCCTTTGTTGCCTGGAGTCTCAATAAATCATAACTGCATAGCTCATTGCAGTTATCACCACCACCAGTCGACCATCGAACCAACCATTATTGCTGCAATATATTCTCTCATTCACGGCTATGGCAGCAACAAACAAAACAAACCCATCTCAGCAAACACGCCTTCAATGAACTGAGCACCTACCTGCACTGTATGCCCAATGGAAATGCAGCCACGGCTCGAGCTCAAAACCGCAACATTGGTGTCCCTTGTTCTTACAGCTCTTGCCTTCAAAAATTCATCTTAGCCTTCTCGTACAAAGCACCATCTCAATCCTATATGGTGTCCACTTGACATCTGGTGGGTTCCATCTGTTTGAATCAAGGCAAACAAGATTCTTATTTAGGTGCATCATTTCCTGGCCGTGACTCATGAGATGTGGTGCAGTAACGTTACTGTTCAAGGTCCGACTCCTTTAGTGATGTGAGGAACATTAAATTATGTATTTATGGAAATAGCCATTTAGCTTTCAATTAGCTAATATTCTTCGGGAAGGTGGAACTCGCTTGTACTTTCTACAAAAGCACTAAAATAATATTATTAGTAAAATAATGAGTCCTGACTAATATAAATATGGGAATAAAATGTAGCACTTTCGTGCTTATCAAGTGTCAGAGTCGCCGCTAGAAGAAGGAGACCTAAATCTTTTAGTTCTCCTTGGTCGTTCAGGTTCATCAAGATATAAACCTCCTTTATTAGGGATAATTATGCCTCTAACTCGATTCCGCATTAATCTTAGTTCAGCTATTGTTAACCCCTCACCCAAATTAATCATACGGGTGATGTCATTGGCCAACCAATTAACTCGTTCGACCCATTTTTTCATATCAAACACACATACTCTAATTATTCATAGATAATTAAAAAAAAACATCATATATAAACATAATTAGTAGTATATGTACCACCATCTTCTCCCAATAATGTTCTTCATTCATTGATGTCTTTGAACTCTCTTTCTCTGCATTCTTGAAATGTCTCCGCGCCTCCGGATCCAAATTTTCCACATAAGGATGAGCCCACTCTCGGCACCATTCCATGTAATTCACATCGGCTTGGGAAGTCCCATGGGAAGCTTCAAGGAGTCTTCTACTCATTTGGTTTACTTCTTGGGAACAAGCATACCAATGCCCGATCGCCGGTGCAATTTCATAGTTCAATTTGACATGTTTGTCCTTAAATTGGGAGGTGGCTACGCTCAGTCTAAAAGGAGTTTTTCAGGCACAATTTTCTGGACAATACCGATTTGGCGGAGCGTTCTACGAGGATCTAAAATGACGTAACCGGTTTCATGAAACAAAAGTCCCATATAGGTTTCCATATCATAAAATACTCTATCACCAACTTCATCTTCTCCATCCTCATCAAGTTTCAAATATGGATCAAAAGCCGCATCTTCAATTGTCAAAGCATCTAATTTTTTCCTCATGTCGACCATTTCCGTCTCTTAAGCCTTGTGTTGGGTCCCTCCAAAGGAGTATCTCCCTCTTGTAGGTTTTTCTAGAGGCCAATTTGTATCCCGAGTAGGCCTCAAGATTTTAAAATGGTCGTAAGCCCATGACTACAGCAAAATATAAAAAAAAAATATTTATAAATAAGTTATTACACACAAACCAATATATAAAAGTAACACAAATAAACATTTGTTACATTAAAATAAAAAGATACCTGGATAAGAGCAACGCATCCCATAATTTGTGTTTCGTTCCATCTAGAAGCTTTGTAAAGACATTCCAACACATCAGCAAGGAGGGTGGTGGACCACGAGTACCTAGGTACCTCGTTTGTTTTCTTATCGAGACTGAGAGTCTTCAACCACTGCAAATAACTAGCATTTACCTTATTTCCTGAGAAATCGGGGAAAAGGACGGTCCCAAGAGCATGCAACAAGTAAGCTATAGCCGTATTTCTAGCTCTTTCTGTGTCCATCACCACCAATCCACTCTCCGTCTTGCGTTTAGAATCCCCAAACTTATCCCTCAGACGACCCAAATTAATCTTCCTTGACATATTAACAACTTCACTAATTTTTCCCGGTGCACTAAATTTCCTCTTAGATCTAGGAGGTGCTCCATACCCTATCTCAAACTCTTCTTCTGCTTCATCTTTACCCCACCCAAGATAGTTCTTCGCCAAGGCACAAAGCTCATCAAAAACCATAGAATTGTTGAAACCCTCAAACACTGCCTTTCCTTCCAAAGCTAGACCGGTGATTTGCTTTGCGTCATCCGGAGTGATAGTCATATCGCCGAATGGGGGGTGAAAAGTCATAGTTTTGGGCCAAAATCTTTCTCTAAAACCACAAACTGTGACAACATCATATTTCTTCTGCAAAGCCTCGATTCCAGACCATAACCCCGAAGCTTTTACCAAAGCTATCACATCTGGATGCTTACCGTCCAACAGCCAAAACCTTGCTTGTTGGTTCTTTAGTTTAGGGACCGCTTTATCCGGAAACTAAAAAAAAAAAATTGGTTGTAAAATTAATAATCCATAACAAAATGAATATAACATATATGTAAAATAATTTATTACCTTTGTACCAAACCTTAGCAGCCCATGAAGACGTATAGCCAATCAATATTGAACGATCTCTTACCTCACCCCAAGGTTTACCATTCCTCTTGGGAGGTAAAGCCTCCATAGCATCAATTACTTCTCTTGGTGTTGTCTTAGGTTTATACTTCTTCTTTCCATCATTCTTGTCCTCTTCTTTGCCCTCCTCAACTACGGATTTTCCTTTATCAATAGCAGCACCACTAAAAGTGCCAACTTCAGTTCCTCCGGTAACAACAAGTACACCTTCATTTACACCACCACTAGAAGTTCCAACAACTTCAGTTCCTCCAGCAACTCCAAGTTCAGTTCCTCCAATGACTCCAACTCCATCTCCATCACCTTCATTTTCTCCAGCAGTCACAACTCCACTTGCTTTCCTTATGTTTGCACCCAATGGTTTTGCGTGACGAGGTTGCGGAGTCAGGTCACTACGAGGTGTTACTTCTTGGGATTTTTTTTTTCCTCTGTTCCAAGACAAACAAGGCAAAAAACAAAAGTAGATAAGAAATACGTCTGGGAAAATTTGACAGAACCAAACCGTAAAACCTAACATGGCTAGGAAAATTGGATACTCCAAGACACAACAACTATTATGGATGGGAACATAGTAATTGGCCAAGCCGGAAAAAAAATTACGGATGGGAACTTAGTAATCGACCAAGCCGAAAAACAATTACGGATAGGAAAACCTATATGTTGGTATATTGCTAGTTCACTACTCAACACATGACCACATACGGCTAGGAAATTCCAAGCCGTAATATATAAACGACTAGGAAACTGAATATTACGGTCAGGAACTAAAGTTACGGATAAAAAAAAATAGAGACGTAATTATACTACCGCTTAAAAATTTACGAACACAAGAGAATATACGGCTAGGAATATCCTAGACGTATACAACTAGTTACGGATAGGATTTCTCCATCTCGTACACATCGATTTAGTTACGGCTGGGAGTTCTTAAAGATCCTAACCGTGTAATTTATAAATGGATGGGAAATCATTAATTCCCAAACGTTATACCTATTTACGGCTGGGAAACGAAAGAACTCACAACCGTAAGCATTTTCATAAATCGTTTTTTCAGACAATTTTTTATCAAAACCAATAGAATAATCAATGAAACGCTTAAATAAAGAGTGGGTTTTTAAATTCTTACCTTATTGCGGTCATATCATGAGTCTATGTTGCAGGTGGATCTCCTTCATTCACTTCTTCCTGATATTCACTTTCATCTTCACTTGATGAAGTTGGTTTCTATGCTTCAGTAGGAGGTTGATTCAACGAAGATTGACTTAGATTTTCCTTAGGTTTCATGGTTTTATAGAATGAGTTTAATCGACGATGATTTTTTTTTGAATCGGAGATTAATCGTTGAAAAACGTTCAATGGAAGAAGAAAATAAGAAGAAGGAAAGAATATGAGAAGAAGAAGAAGAAGAGGAAGGGGGAGGTTTTTTCCCTTTTAATGATTTTCCGTTTTTTTACCGTTTTTTTTTTATCAGATTAGGCAGTTAATGAGAGGGTATAAGGGGAATAAATTAAAATTATAGAGGGTATTTTTGAACTTTTAAACAAATCTGATCTCTCCCTATAATATTTAGGTTCCACTTAGAAATTTAGCCCCCCCACAAAAAAAAAAAAAAAACTCTCCCCCCCTACAGCCCCAATAATAGGATTCTTTCTTTATTATAGCATAAGATAAGATACGATAAGATAAGATAAATTTTACAACAATCAAATCCTAAGAATAAGTTGTTGATTTATAAAATTATGGAAGTAACCTGATGAACACCAGGTAAGTTACTATCTGTGTCAGTATCCCCTGTCACTATTCTCAGCTTGGTCACTATCAAGTTCATAATTATATTTGGAAGATAACTTTAGTTTCTGAAACTCAGTAGGCACTTTGATATCAGTTGCTAATCCTAGATACTGAAGCGGCTTAACAATGTACCAAGGTACATCGATCTGCCACCATTCTAACCCTAGTCGATCTGAAAACTGAAAAGCATGATGGTTATTGTGCCAACCTTCTCCAAGACTCAATAACCCCATCACATGATTGTTAGTAGACAAATCGTTGATGTCCTATGTTATAAATTTCCAAAATAATTTAGATATCCTTAGATATCCTTTCTTCTAGTAAATTTATTAAAATTTGATGAATATCACTATGCCACCAAAAGATCTTTGTTGACTTTATCAAAATTTGATGAATATCACTATGCTACTAGAAGATCTTTGTTGATTTCTGCCTGTCGCCTAATTTGCTAGCATATGTCGCCTGGTTATCCTCTCTATAAATTGGTAGTATGTATGGTACAGAATAGATCGTAGTGGGGATCTGATTTTGTTGATCATACCTCGCAAGTATGATAGTGTCTCGACCCTGATTATGGTGAAATGAACATGATTTTGTGAGTTTGAATCTAAGAAAACTCTTGTATATTGTCGTTTGTTTTGATCGTCATAAGCATGGCCCATATTTCTGCCGCTAAAACCGTGGTTATTCACAGTGGTTGTGCTATTGATACGATCATGGTAGTTGAGTAATTCTTGCATAAAATCTCATTATAAGTTTGATGTTACGAATAATTAAAAAAGTATATTACAAAAAAAAAATATTAAACTGGAAAATACTGAAACATCAAGTATCAACTCTTTGAAATCAAGATCGATGTTAGAGCATTGTTTGGTTGAACTGTAAGGACCCTCAAGCTTGTCAACTCTATTAGACCGGTCAAGTGACGAATTAGTCGATAATGACTCGATTAGTTTAACACGAACGTTAATTAATAGAAATTAATCTAACAACGATTAAGATTCGAAACTAGTACCACTGGATAGATCTCGGAAAGTTACATGGAATGGACTACTCGAACGTGTCATTCGGACACTGGACACATAATATATCATCGGATAATTATGAAGGGCCTTAGACCGACCTGGGGCTGCCCATATCCAAAAATTGGGTGTCATGGAAAAATAGTTTGGCCTTATCATCACCAAACGTGTCAAGAGAAACTCATTTCTCTTTTCTTATTCTCTTTCTTTCTTTTTCCTTCTTCTTCTCTGATATCTCTCTTTCTCTCTGTCGAATTCAGTTATGATGAATTAAAATTAGTTTGTTGTTAATGATTCATAGAAACTTTTTAGTACGTTGAATTGAAGATGAAGATGTTGGTTCTGCAATTGATTTGGAACGGGAGGAGAAGAACTGGTTACAACTGTGAATTGAAGTCAGGGTTCGGTTTGTGTTCAAGATATGGAAGAGTTGATTAATTAAAGACGGATTTGAGTGGTTGGTGATGTGAACGAAATGGGTTGGTGTTAATTTTTTGATGTGAAGTTGTGCTTATGAAGAATCACAGAACCAGGTAAATTAGGGTTTCTTTAATTTGAAGATTAAATTTGGGGTTTCTGTTTTGGTTGATTTCTTTATGAAATTGAGTTGGGTTTGGTAGTCTTTGTCGTGGGTTTGTTGTTAATTAGGGTATAAAGAATTGTATAGGGTTTAATTTTGATTTTAAAGAAATTAGGGTTTTTTGTTGTTCTTCCCCAATTTGGAATTAGGGTTCCTGAGTTAGAACCTTTAGATGATTATAAAGTTATAGATGTTGCTGGTAGAGATGGAGTTTGAATCATTGGTAGTGATGATGTTGAATTAGTATGGTTGAATTATAGGGGATATGAAAGCTACAATTATAATGAAATAATGGCTTGGAAGTGTAACTGTATTGAAGATTTAGGCTATGGAGTGAACTGGAAATGATTTTGTCAATGTGTTGGTGAATGAAATTGTTTATGTTGCTGCTGAGATGTTGATGTTGTTCAGTTGTTAGTGTATTGAGATTTCAGGTATAGTGAACTGATGTTGGTGGTTGTGTATGGAGTTGGAAATAGTGGTGCCTCTGAAGTTGCAGGTGATATTATTTGCCACAGATGGATAATTGAGTATGAAGTTGGGGATTAAGGGTTATGTGGTTGCAAATATTGAAGGCTTGAAGTTGTTTGTGTCTTCAGTTGAGAGCAAGAACTCGATTGTGTTATTGCAATTAGAACCGTGGTTGAAGTTTAGAAGAAATGTAATGAGATTAAGTCAGTGTGTGGAATTAGAGATGCATATGGTTGTGGTTTAGGTTTGTTTTGATCTACACGGTTAATGCTTGTTGATAATGAAGCATAAATGAGGTTGTGGTACTGTTATTGAACTGACAGAAGACTTTGAAGAATGCTTTGTGAATATATGAAGACTGGATTGATGTCTTGGGTATATATGAAGTTGAGTTGGTGTAGTGGAATTAGAATTAGAAATAATGATATTAGTAATAAAATGAATCAAGTAAGGGATGTAATATTAGTCTGAGTTGTGTATATGTTTGTGTTTAATGCTTTAGTTTGTGGCATGAGCTAATGGCTCAGGCCTTTTGTTCTATCCTGACAGTTGATAGTCTAGTCTACTAAATGCAAGATCAGTTTATCTGGCTGAATCAGTCTTCTGACTGAGTTGACCCTGTAACCAGACTTGACCTGATTTGACTCAGTGAGTTAACTCGTTGACCTGACCTTAGACCAGTTGACTTAATTTGACCTTGGACTTGACCTTGGACTGACGTTTACCGTTAGTTGACTCTGTTGACCGTTATCATTGACTGTTAGTTGACCAGAATGGACTTTAATTTCCTACATTGATATTTTGGACCCCATATGGTCCGAATTAACCTTTGATTCCTTCTACAAAGTTGTAGATATTCATAAGACATATCTAATGGACTATAGAACCAATCTGATTGGATTAGTAAACCTTTGTATGCTAAAGATAGATAATGGAAATGCGTAGAACCATAAATGGATTTAGAACCATTAGATAGTTCATTTAGTTTATAACTAGAAAATTGTATGAGATTATGTTATGAGCCTTGTATGAGTCTTTTGGCTAATCTTTCGAGTGCTTGTGTGCATAACAGTTAGTCGTTATTAACAACGATCGATTCAAAGGATAATCCAGTGGATTAAACATCTCGAGGTAGGCGAGGCTTGTCATCAAAATAGGTGGGAATCGATAACGAACTCTCTTGTATTCATTATTGTTTTACAAATCAATATGTGTTGTGAAATTCATGCATATCTTGTGTGCTTGGTATGGTATGAGATGTGTGCCGACATAATATCAGTATTATATGGCTAGGGCGATACACCGCAATATTATTATGGCTAGGGCGATACACCGCAATATTATTCTTCCTTTATATATATTCAGTATTCTATGGCTAGGGCGATACACCACAATATTATTATGGCTAGGGCGATGCACCACAATATTATTCTTCCCTTATGTGCGGCTACACATATCTCATATATGGATGTTTACTGTTATTTATGAATGTCTATGAAGAAGTTTCTACTTTATGTTTCATTGTCTTTCCTTATATTACCGACTTTCGATTAAACCTGCATTGTCTTCGAATCATATTAATGATTACTTGAAAGTTAGTTTTTATTTCCACTGGGCACCCCTTTTAGGGATGATGTGCTCACCCATTCCCATTTTTAGTTTCAGAGATAGATCAAGATGTGCATGTGACGATGAAAGCTTCGAAGAATTACTTATGTTAGTTAGATTCTGCTATATTTATTATATGGTTGTATTACATTTGTAAATCAACTCACTATTGAATATGTATCATTTGAGATGAGTTCTTGTATATGTATTTCAGAGTGGGGCTAGTTTTTGGGTTAAGTTTTGTAGCAGATTTCTCAATTAAATGCTTAAGTGAATGATTCAGATTCTTAGTGCCTCTTTACTTAGTTAATTTCTAATATTAGTCAGCTGCTAGGTTTGGGGGCGCTACATGAACCACAAGTATTGGTATGTCAAGCTTGTTATCATTGTTAGATTAGTATAATTTTATAATGATTTATAACCTACTAATTAGTCAGACTCACACTATGATTCCAAAATGGTAGTTGAGTATTAGAAATTACCTAATAACCTCAAAGATTGAAGACTGAAGAACAACGAAGACATATACGAGAACTCCATCAGATATATGAAGAATGACTATCTTATTTACTCATTATTTCTACTATTTTATCTTCTAAAACAATGCCATCTTTAGTATATGATGAATCGTAAAGAAAAAGTTCTGAATTCAATCTTGTCCTTAGCAAATTTTGAAACATGAACTCAAGCACTGTATGTTCATATGTCCTATCACTTTTGATTGAGAATAATTTTTATTATTAAAAAAACTATTTCTATGAACTATAAGCCTAAAAATGTCAAATTGTACTTTTGTTCGCAAACTAAGTTTTTAGTTTGCAAACTATACAATTTACAGATGTTTCTAAACTCCAAGGTGCACAAGTATTCACAAATTAATTTTTCAGTTTGTGAACTATGTAATTTCACACATTCTTATTTGTATTATAAGGAAAACTTCTCACATGCTTACATGGCTTTCATTTGTCATAATCAATCTATGTTGAAAACTTTAGTTTGCTTAGGATCAAAGTAATTCTTAAACATGGAAACTAGTCCATGGACTTGCTTTGATTACAAGAAAAATTGCTTGAATTTAAGTAATCCAGCATGTTTCATAATTACAAATAGAGGATTTTATGCAACGTAGAATCTCAATCCATACACAATGTATACAAGCTGAGCTAGAGTCGTCCTCTAAAGACCTAGATTTTTTCGTGAAACATAACAAGGTTACGACTTTGAAGACTTAACTCGGCCTTTGTGTGGACCGGACATACTATCTTTTACATGATATATCTTTGATATTCATAATCTTACAAGGATTTGAGAAATTAATATGATATACTATATGATTCATGCCTTGGGTAGGTGGGTGGGTGGGTGGGTGTGTGGTGGTGGTGGTGGTGGTGGTGGGGACATACCTGACCACGAGCATTGAGACGTTGATGTAACTATTCTACAAATAAATATTTTATTATTGTAACAACTTAAGATATTATGAATGCTCTCTTTTAATTTTTGATAATTAAAAAATTAAACAATTCATATGGAGTTTTCCAAATTTTCATCTATGTTCATTGCTCAGCGGATCATTCCATGTGATTATCATTCTCATGTATGATTATTACCGAAATCTGAATACCTTGTCGACACTATGCACGGTAACCTTAGTATACACTATCCAAAGACTTCAAACTATAAACACATAAGAAAATTAAAAGTCAAACAACTACATAAGGTCATCTTAATAATCCAACAACATTCATAAATGAATGCGGTATATCCTTGGATTTATTATAACTACCAATGTTGTGTCAATATTTACATTAATTACTATCATTACACTTTGAAGATGGGAGGGTACCAAATATACCATCAACTTTCTCGTTACAGAACATTTAGACAATTCAGTGCGTTAAATTCATTCGGGATTAAAGCAAACAAGAAACTCCTTGGATGATCTAAGTAAAATATTCTTGAATTACATGGATCAATTAACTACAACTTGTTTGTAATTTTTATTATAAAGATAAAAATAAATATGATACGAAAAGTAAAAGAAAATCAAAGAATAGAGATATTTATAACGAGGAAAAATACAAATGAGAAAAAACCCGGGACCTCGTCCAGTTTAAAGATACAATTTATTATCAGACTTCAGTCTGGATTATAGTTGAGAAATAATAAACTATCCAAGCTACTTTGCTGAAGTTATGCCCCTATTCTCGCAAAAACCTGCGCCTAGTTGATACTGTTAGAGCATAGTTCGGTTGAATCCATCAAGCGTTGGTATGTCAAGGTTGGTTGTCATATTTTAGTATCAAAACTCATCTAGAGTTGTTTGATTAAATACTAGAGACAACTTTATTTAGGTTTAGACTAGAAAGTCTATGAATGTTGAGATGTACAAGTATTACTCCGAAGACCTAAAAAAAGTGAAGAAGTAACGACTGCAACGACGACATCATCCTTCCTATGGAGGTTAGTGATATTTACTTGATCTTGTTTCCACTCCTAACGTATCCTTCAAGTCGTTTTATATTGAAAACATAACATGCGAAGAAATATACATATGAAACTCTAGTATTAGACTTGGTCATAATAGTATGATCCAAGTATTAAGGAATTAAATTGCGAAGTATAATGCTTATCTTTTGAACTTCGTAAATACGACATCGACATATTGTATTTAGCTACTTGATTATGTGTGCACTATATAGATGTGATTTCATCCTAGAAAACTATGTAATATTACATTAGCTTAAGGAAGTAAATGTATGAACTTATTTCATAGTAGAAAGGGAAATCATGATGTGTTGATCCAGTTCTTCATTGAATATTTTAATTGATCAGTACAAGATGACCAGGTAGAACCTATATATCTTAACTTTGGTTGAGAGTTGAGGTATAACCGGTCATAGCCTATAATATATAGCTAGTTGTAATCGGTCATAGGTTACTTTGGAAATCAAGGTGTAACCAATCACAAGCTATATTGGAATGCAAGTTGTAACCGGTCACAAGAAACTTCGGGAAGCAACGTGTAACTGGTCATTGATAGGTGTTGTAAAACACCTAGATTTATATCTATTGTTTATGCTTTCTTTTATTTTTCTCTTGTAAAATATGTATCTTATGTTTATTTTTGAGATTTCAGGTGTTTTGGAGTCATTCGGAGTAAAAGAAGAAGAAAACGTTCAAAAAGGCATAAGAGGAGCGAAACTGAATTTCATAGGCAAAGTGTTATTGGGAGACCAGCTGAGGATAAGGGGAAACCAGCTGATTGATTCATTAAGAGAAGATTACAGGTCGTTAAGGGTCACCTGCCTATCCTTTGTAACCATCAACAACAAAACTAGGTCTAATACTCTCAACCAGTTACACCCCCTTCATAGTGTGTCCGCAGAAACAAAGAGCAGACGCATTAATTCATGCCGTCGTTCGTGGGAGATTACCAGGGTCGTATGTTTCTCTGCCACGGATTAAGAGAGTATCCAGAAGTAAAGACAAGAACAGAGTTTGGGTTTCGATCCGATCATCGATTTGGCAGGAAAGACAATGAAGGAGGAGTAGATGAAGCCATTGATTGTGAGTGATGAATATAGAAGATTGAAGGAAGTATTTGATTTTTTAAATATATGGATTTGTGTTGTATGAATTTGTCTTAGCATGGAAGGATCTATGACAGGTTACGTATTCAGTAGAGTTCTATCAATCTTCACATTACAGGACGCATATAGCATGTTCGAGCAAATGACTGAATCAGTTCAGCCCTCATTCTGTGCAATCAGTTGGCCATATGTTTGTGAGTCTTTACCAAGGGTTAGGACTGAGATTCAAGGTTAAGAATGACAGGTTTTACAGGTTAAACAATCAAGGAGTGTATGTAAGAGTTCGGTACAGATTTCTCAGAGATTGGGTGCAGTTTTGGCTGCGAGATTCCAGTGAATATACCAACAGTTATGTTGTAGTCGTGTGCTGATTGTAGCCATGGCTCGATGGTTGTATAATAGGGGTATTTGGCAGAGGCTAGGTGATATTTGACACCAATATGGACAGGGTTCTTGCGTCCAATTCTGTGGATACTGTGGGTTTAATTCTAGAGCTCAAGAGATCAGTCTTAGAAAGTCTGGTGGAACTGAGATGGTGGCTTACTGTTGGTGTTGAAGGAGCAAATATTGAACGATTATTGGGAGCTGTTGATGGACGCTGCTATGATGAGTTCAAGTATAAGAGTAGGCCTGTTATATGGTTCAAAGCTGAGAAGGTCAGGGAAGGAGAATGGATGTCGTTGTGGTGCTGCGATATAGTGGATTGGAGCAGGTGCAGTGATGAGCATTTGTAGCTGAGCTCATATTACGGGTGATGTGTGGTGGTGCAGCTGTTGAATGGTGGTGATGCTTGAAGTGGAGATACAAATGGTCCTGGTGGTATGTTCTGTTATGAGTTCCAAGACTGAGGCTGAGATTGCAGGTGACTGGGAGATGGGCAGAGCTGAAGTGTAAGATGCTGAGAGAATGGAGTTGACGTTGGTTGAACCAGATGGAGTACAAGTGAACTGAAGCTGCTGTATGGCTTTGCTGCTGGGTGGTGTTGCAATGGAATGAAGATGGATAGGTGATGGAAGTGTTTGCATGGAAGAATGTTGTAGCAGGGAAGAATTACCAGTGGATGCTGATGTATCTGCGATTTTACTGTTGAGCTGCAGGGAATTATGTTGTGTAGATGAATGGAATTTGTTACAGGTGTTGAATGAACTGAAATAAGCAGTTGCAGCTGCAGTTAGTGATGGCAGTTGCGGCTTAATTCGGCAATAAAACTGGTGGAATCGATGATGGTCACTGGTTAGGAATGGTGTTGAGTATGTTGTGGCTTTGCTTGTGATTTTATCTCTAGCGTAGGATATGATGAATGAAGTAATCGCAGAAGCTGGTTGTCGCAAGGAGTATGATGGTATGCAGCTGGATTTACAAATCAGGGAAGTGACATTGGCCTGCAACATTGCTGCAGAAAATAATGCGAAAACGGAGTAAAAATGGCGCGCCGGTGAGCATAGTTCATGTTGCCGAATTTCGGAAGTTAAAGTATGAGTTGCAATATTTCAGTGAATCATGAAGGGGGTATGTGTCGGATACAAGAGTTGGCCGCGGCACATATGAGCTACGAGTCACGCTTTTGGGTACGTTTTCGCAAGAGAGAAAGAATTGGTTTGGATAATTTTTGTGAATGTTTGAAATGCAGAGAAGGAAAGATGAGTTGCTGGAAGTACATACTGGCTTGGTGATAGTTTTCAATGGCTAAGCGACCTGAGACAATTTTCCATCGACCGGATTCCGGCGATGGTGACCGGATTTCGGCGATGACGTCAGCGATTCCGGCGACCAGTTTTGGACCCAAAATTCCAAAGACATATTTCTCACACCTGGTCTTGGGGGACTAGTAGATGGACGTGGACTTGAATATTTTGAAGGCTAAACCTAATTTTGGAACAAGAAGAGCTATAAAAGAGAAGTCTTTTCTCAAAACCTATCATCTGGAGAATTATATATAATATCTTATCTCTACTTTGTTCTAGGGTTTAGAAACATGTTAGGGTTTCTCTTTCTTCTTGTTATGAACTCCATGAACATGAGCTAGAGTTTTATTATTGGTTATGGAATAGTTGGATTTCACAAAGCATGATTCTTTGATTCAATATATTAGTTTTGTCTCATATTTATCGTTTACGATTCTCTGAAAATATAGTCACATGATTTGATTTGTCAGGTTGCAAATTGGTAGAACTTCTAATCACATCTATTGCTAGTTTAGGGTTTATTATACGTAAAAGTGATATTCCTTGAATACAAGTAGCATAAATATGATTATAGTTTGTAGTGATATATTCTTATGATCATATATGAATCGTAACATTTGTTAAATTGAATTAGTGCGCTTTCCACGTTCAATTGCTTTGATTGGTCTGATTTCATAGAACTTAATGCATCTAGGGAATTAAACTTGATTAGTGCTTTTACACGTTAGGTTGTTCTTTTAGATAGAACTCATACTCGCATCTTTTAATGTGTTTGTTGATGACAAAAGGAGATTAGCGGGATATTCTTGCGATCAAGGTATTCTATGGCTTTTGATAAACGTTGAGATTAAATATCAATTCTACTTATTGTTTTGAAAGCATGTTAGTGAATGAAGATGAATCCTTAACCAATATCTTTTCTATTTGATTTGTTTGCTTATTTCTTTATTTGCTTTTGTTTTACTTTTACTTTATAAAAATCAGAAAATCCCCCGTGTTACTTATAGGAAACCGAAACAACGAGACAACCTAGACCTCTCTGTGGGATCGATCCTTTCTTTCCCTTGCTATATTTATATTTTGAGTAGTAAGAAAGTGTGAATTATTTTTGACGCATACGACAGCGATCAAATTTTGGCGCCATTGCCGGGGAGGCAACGGTTGTCACTTGTTTTTGGTTTCTTATTTTTGTTTTGTTTTTATTTTTCTTAGTTTTTCTTATTTTCTGGTTTTTAACCATAGTTTTGAGAACTCTTGTTTCAGGTACCAATGGACGGAGCATATTGGAACAATGGATACGGTTATCAACCTCAACAACAATATGACAACTATAACCCTTATGGGGAGTACAATCAAAACCAATCCTTTGGTTATGGTCAATACTCCACGTATCCTTTTAGTTACTCTCATACATTCCAACCTTCTTACGGTGGGTATGTAAGTGAGCAACCACAAAGAGGGGAGAATAGTTGTGCTTCTCTTAATATTTCTTCTAGTTTGGTAGATGAGATGCAACGATTTATGGTGAGCATGGAGTCACTTTGTAAACAACCAAGCGTGGAACCAATTTCATCGACCGAATCTTCTCATAGTATGTTTGGCCCAATTTCTGATCGTAGTTATGATCATTCACCCATTCAAAGGGAAGATAATTGGCCTAGCAATACTGAAGTAAGTAATTCTACTTTTTCTTTGTCGAATGAGCTTTATCAACAAATGGAATGCTATTTTCAAAATTTGAATAGATCACTCCAAGAGATTCTAAAAAGTGTTTCCTATTTAAGACAAGGCATTGAAGAATACAAAGAGGACATGCAAAATTCTGTGAAAGACCAATCTTTGGGAAGTGGTATCCAATCTAATGTTAACTATGATAGTGACGATGACTATGAAAGTACATCGCTTGAACCAATTTATGGTGACATCCCCGAGGAGTGTACAATGGAGTCTTTTTGCGAGCAAGGTGATGTTGAAAAGGAATATGATGACACTAGTGTAGCTTACTCAAGCATTGATCTTTATAACGATCAAGAACCTATTCAAAAGGTAGAGCTTGAGGATGATGCAATGAGTGTTCTAAAGAAATTCCTTATGGACAGACTTGAATCCGCAGTGGAGTATGTGCCTTATAATGAAGAGGAGTACGTTGAGAATGAAACCGTTATGACCAATATTGTGGAAGACCCAATTGAGCTTGCAAATGATTGTAATGATGATGTTGATGTCGAGACTTTGGTTAAGGCAGAAACGGACGAATAATGGTTGCAAGGTTTGATAGAGGACCATGATATACAAGAGTTGAATAATTCACTTGAGTTTTTCAAGGATGAAGAGGATTCCGTGCTATAAGAGATTGTGCGAGGTTTGTCTAACCCTTTGCATATTGATTCTTCTCCTTTACCTCTTATTGGTTTGAATGTATGTGCTTAGAGAACATTGTTGAATGATTTTGTTTCTCGATATCCACCATTAGAAACATTAGATTCTCATACTATGCATGTTTGTGAACAAGAAACCATGGAAGTACCCGACTCCTATATTCTTTATACACTTCCAAGTGTGGACAAGAATAAGTGTGGGGGAAACTTTTATCGGTTCATAGCTTCGTTTCTGTTTTATATTACTAATATTTGTGTGAAGTTAGTGTTTGCAAAACAGGTGCTATGGGTGGATCCCCAACTTTTCCGATTATTGGTGTATGGGGAATTCAACTTGCAAGTCGGGCCGACGACTTTAAACCAAGCGCTAATGGGAGGCAACCCACCGGTTTTGTGTATCTATCTCTATCTTTTTATTTTATTTTAAGTCTTTTATCTTTATTTTCTTATTTTGGATATTTGCATATCAAAACTCCAACTTTTAGAGATTTTTGAACAATTTAGAATAAACACTAGCCTTTCTAAGTAGATGGAATTTTTTCTTGGCGGTGAGGTGTATATATTGGCTGAGTTGGGATTAGATACCAACTAAATAGCTTGTTTAGTGTTTATCCTCTATTGTTCCGAAATAGCTATGAGTTGGAGTAATGAGTTTTTATCATGCATTTTATTTTCTTTGTGTATATATATCATGTTATGAATTTCCCATCTTGAACTTTACTTTGAATGACTAAATTTTACATTGAGGACAATGTAAAGTTTAAATGTGGGGGAGTGTTATCATATAGAGTTTTTAGCCTTGTTATTTTTCCTTGTGTTCGTATAAAAAAAAATTTGAAAAATAGAGAATTTTTTTTTTTTGCTTTTTGAACTCCGAAATCTAGAAACTTGTGCCTTTAGGATGACACCATTAGTGGATGGAACCATTTTGAATGCAGGAGTTGAGGAACCAATTAACTAAAAGGGACGAACATAGCTCAGAAATCACAAATAACATGATAGTTGTTACCATATCTCGGAATATCACCATATCGCATTCTATTTTTATTTTTCCATATTTATCTATTGTTCTCTAAGTGCTTTGGTGGGTCACTAAACATCGACTTGTTATTACTGCTAGGATGAAATAGAGTGATTGAGTTACTCAAAAAAAAAAAAAAGAGAGACCGACCAATTAGACCAAACGGAATAAAAAAGACACTTAGATAGCAGTATGTGTGAAACGTTGTCCCTGTCTCCGTCGCCTAAACAAGCGTGGAATGCAGGATCCAAGGCAACTATCACATTCTTGCTGACAAGAAGCATGCGTTTGGATCCAAAAGATCTAATCATGATGTCCATAAAAAAAAAAAAAAAGAGACTGACCAATTAGACCAAACGGAATAAAAAAGACACTTGGATAACAGTATGTGCGAAACGTTGTCCATGTCTCCGTCGCCTAAACAAGCATGGAATGCAGGATCCAAGGCAACTATCACATTCTTACTGACAAGAAGCATGCGTTTGGATCCAAAAGATCTAATCATGATGTCCATAAAAAAAAAGTGAAAAAGAAAGAAAAGAAAGTATTATATTGGTTGAATAAAGTCACTCCTGGTTCCCTTGTATATGCCAGTGAGTTGATGTAGAATTCATACCAGTAGCTCAATCCAATAGGATTATTAGGTTCATCTTGGCAGTGACCTTCAGACAGATATGGGAAACATCGATCACTTGTGAACATTCGCCAACATCTACATTTATATCCATCTTCTTAATCTTTTCATTGTGATTGTGGTTTGTTAGTTTCCGAGTATTGTGGCTTGTTCGGCTATCTAATTAAAGCTTTATTTACTAATATATGAATTGAATTTGTGCAAGGTACCTCCTCATGTAGTCATTTTGGATTCGGTCATTGATTTGTCACAAATAGACGGAGTTGGAAATATAGGTTTTGTACGCAGACCTCTTGTAAACCTTCACAAGACTATAACTCGTCCACTAGGGACACCTAGGGGTTTAAAGGCGTGTTATTTATGCTAAAAGTGACCGTAGACTCGACAATATGGAGTTGTATGTATGTTTTATAATTATTTTGTTTAATTTGCTCGAGGACTAGCAAAGTCTAAGTGTGGGGGAAATTGATAGGTGTTGTAAAACACCTAGATTTATATCTATTGTTTATGCTTTCTTTGCTTTTTCTCTTGTAAAATATGTATCTTATGTTTATTTTTGAGATTTCAGGTGTTTTGGAGTCATTCGGCGTGAAAGAAGAAGAAAACGTTCAAAAAGGCATAAGAGGAGCGAAACTGAATTTCATAGGCAAAATGTTATTGGGAGCCCAGCTGAGGACAAGGGGCAACCAGCTGATTGATTCATTAAGAGCAGATTACAGGTCATTAAGGGTCACCTGCCTATCCTTTGTAACCAGCAACAACAAAACTAGGTCTAATACTCTCGACCAGTTACACCCCCTTCATAGTGTGTCCGCAGAAACAAAGAGCAGCCGCATTAAGTCATGCCGTCGTTCGTGGGAGATTACCAGGGTAGTATGTTTCTCTGCCAAGGATTAAGAGAGTATCCAGAAGTAAAGACAAGAACATAGTTTGGGTTTCGATCCGATCATCGATTTGGCAGGAAAGACAATGAAGGAGGAGCAGCTGCAGCCATTGATTGTGAGTGATGAATATAGAAGATTGAAGGAAGTATTTGATTTTTAAATGTATGGGTTTGTGTTGTTTGAATTTGTCTTAGCAGGGAAGGAGCTGTGATAGGTTACGGATTCAGCAGAGTTATATCAATCTTCACATTACAGGACGCATATAGCCTGTTCGAGCAAATGACTGAATCAGTTCAGCCCTCATTCTGTGCAGTCAGTTGGCCATATGTTTGTGAGTCTTTACCAAGGGTTAGGACTGAGATTCAAGGTTAAGAATGACAGGGTTTACAGGTTAAACAATCAAGGAGTGTATGTAAGAGTTCGGTACAGATTTCTCAGAGATTGGGTGCAGTTTTGTCAGCGAGATTCCAGTGAATATACCAACAGTTATGTTGTAGTCGTGTGCTGATTGTAGCCATGGCTCGATGGCTGTATAGGAGGGGTATTTGGCAGAGGCTAGGTGATATTCGACACCAATATGGACAGGGTTCTTGCATCCAATTCTGTGGATACTGTGGGTTTAATTCTGGAGCTCAAGAGAGCAGTCTTAGAAAGTATGGTGGAACTGAGATGGTGGCTTACTGTCGGTGTTGAAGGAGAAAAGATTGAACGATTATTGGGAGTTGTTGATGGACGCTGCTATGATGAGTTCAAGTATAAGAGTAGGCCAGTTATATGGTTCAAAGCTGAGAAGGTCAGGGAAGGAGAATGGATGTCGTTGTGGTGTTGCGATATAGTGGATTGGAGCAGGTGCAGTGATGAGCATTTGTAGCTGAGCTCATATTACGGGTGATGTGTGGTGGTGCAGCTGTTGACTGGTGGTGATTCTTGAAGTGGAGATACAAATGGTCCTGGTGGTATGTTCTGTTATGAGTTCCAAGACTGAGGCTGAGATTGCAGGTGGCTGGGAGATGGGCAGAGCTGAAGTGTAAGATGCTAAGAGAATGGAGTTGACGTTGGTTGAACCAGATGGAGTGCAAGTGAACTGAAGTTTCTGTATGGCTTTGCTGTTGGGTGGTGTTGCAATGGAATGAAGATGGCTAGGTGATGGAAGTGTTTGCAGGGAAGAATGCTGTAGCAGGGAAGAATTACCAGTGGATGCTGCTGTATCTGCGCTGTTACTGTTGAGCTGCAGGGAATTATGTTGTGTAGATGAATGGAATTTGTTGCAGGTGTTGAATGAACTGAAATAAGCAGTTGCAGCTGCAGTTAGTGATGGCAGTTGCGGCTTAATTCGACAATAGAACTGGTGGAATCGATGATGGTCACTGGTTAGGAATGGTGTTGAGTATGATGTGGCTTTGCTTGTGATTTTAGCTCTAGCGTAGGATATGATGAATGAAGTAATCGCAGAAGCTGTTTGTCGCAAGGATTATGATGGTATGCAGCTGGATTTACAAGTCAGGGAATTGACATTGGCCTGCAACATTGCTGCAGAAAATAGTGCGAAAACGGAGTAAAAATGGCGTGCCAGTGAGCATAGTTCCGGTTGCCAAATTTCGGAAGTTAAAGTATGAGTTGCAATATTTCAGTCAATCGCGAAGGGGGTATGTGTTGGATACAAGAGTTGGTCGCGCCACATATGAGCTACGAGTCACGCTTTTGGGTACGTTTTCGCAAGAGAGAAAGAATTGGTTTGGATGATTTTTGTGAATGTTTGAAATGAAGAGAAGGAAAGATGAGTTGCTGGAAGTACATACTGGCTTGGTGATAGTTTTCGATGGCTAAGCGACCTGAGACAATTTTCCGGTGACCGGATTTCGGCGATGATGTCAGCGATTCCGGCAACCAGTTTTGGACCCAATATTCCAGAGACATATTTCTCACACCTGGTCTTTGGGGACTAGTAGATGGACGTGGACTTGAAGATTTTGAAGGCTAGACCTAATTTTGGAACAAGAAGAGCTATAAAAGAGAAGTCTTTTCTCAAAACCTATCATCTGGAGAATTATATATAATATCTTATCTCTACTTTGTTCTAGGGTTTAGAAACATGTTAGGGTTTCTCTTTCTTCTTGTTATGAACTCCATGAACATGAGCTAGAGTTTTATTATTGGTTATGGAATAGTTGGATTTCACAAAGCATGATTCTTTGATTCAATATATTAGTTTTGTCTCATATTTATCGTTTACGATTCTCTGAAAATATAGTCACATGATTTGATTTGTCAAGTTGCAAATTGGTAGAACTTCTAATCACATCTATTGCTAGTTTAGGGTTTATTATACGTAAAAGTGATATTCCTTGAATACAAGTAGCATAAATATGATTATAGTTTGTAGTGATATATTCTTATGATCATATGTGAATCGTAACCTTTGTTAAATTGAATTAGTGCGCTTTCCACGTTCAATTGCTTTGATTGGCCTGATTTCATAGAACTTAATGCATCTAGGGAATTAAACTTGATTAGTGCTTTTACACGTTAGGTTGTTCTTTTAGATAGAACTCATACTCGCATCTTTTAATGTGTTTATTGATTACAAAAGGAGATTAGCGAGATATTCTTGTGATCAAGGTATTCTAGGGCTTTTGATAAACGTTGAGATTAAATGTCAATTTTACTTATTGTTTTGAAAGCATGTTAGTGAATGAAGATGAATCCTTAACCAATATCTTTTCTATTTGATTTGTTTGCTTATTTCTTTATTTGCTTTTGTTTTACTTTTACTTTATAAAAATCAGAAAATCCCCCGTGTTACTTATAGGAAACCGAAACAACGAGACAACCTAGACCTCTCTGTGGGATCGATCCTTTCTTGCCCTTGCTATATTTATATTTTGAGTAGTAAGAAAGTGTGAATTATTTTTGACGCATATGACAGTGATCAGTCATAAGCTACTTTATGGAGCAAGGAGTAACCGATTATAACTTATCTTGGGAATCATGTTATATCCGGTCACAACATATTTAGGAGTGATGGTATAATCGGTTCCATGAGCAAAACCAAGTTTTAGGGTTTTGGGTTTGCTAAGATGAGAAGTTTCTATATGTGGACATTATTTGAACATGTACATAACTCTTATCATTAATTGTTCAAATATATTCTTTGATACTCAAGGTGATCCCATACCGAAAAAGTGAAAAGCATTTAATAATGATTTTCATCATATATGTTTTAATTACCAGTAATTAAAGCATATCCTCTGGAAAATATTATTAGGTAATGTGCTAGACTAATAATAGAAGTTTTCTATGAGATTTTTCGAAAATATGGTTTGGTAATTAATTGGAAATAGGAAAACTGAAATTAGGTACTTTAATGTTAATATCTTGAGAATATTTCCGGTTTTGGAATTTCCTTGCTATCCAAACAACCTTCGTCTATAAATAATTGAGTTTGCATTTCTTGCAAACTATCCTAAGAGCCGGACAAACTTCATTCGTGTAGTTTCTGGTGCGGCCGTCTATTCAGAAAGAAAAGTTCCCTAATTAAGTGAAATCTCTTATGACCGCTCGTTTAAATACTTTTGTGGGATCAAGAAGCTTTACGAGTACCGTTGTTGGGAAACTAGATAATTGCATTGTTATTTTAGTTTTTGATTATTGATTTGATTGACTAACGTTTGTTATAACTTTGATTGCTCCTAGTTTGATTATTCTTGATAGCCTTCTCTTCTAACATAAGGGTCACTCAAACTAGATCAAAGTATCAACGGGATATTTATTACCATTTTCGGATCTAAAGACATCTTGTGATAATCCATTATTAACAGACTCCATTATGTGCGTGATTGATCACAATAGTATTCAAGTTGTGTTGTGCATGTGTTGTAGGCAATAAAAGATTTGAAGACGAAGAATAATTCTTATTCGTTTTCGTATATTGTGGATTTAGTGCATAAACCTTGATCGGCTGGGATCTAACTAGAATCGTGTTTATCTTTGATAGACTTGATTGACTAGTAGTGTGAGATCGGCATCACCTTATAGTTTCTCTTTGAGATCTATATTGATTGATTACAAATCTACAGTTTGATTGTTTCGGTAATCAAAGCACAGATTGGTCTAACCAGACAGAGTGTATTAGTTTAAACGGAAAAGCCTTTGTCAACAATTCATATATCTTTATAGCAAAGACTGATTAGAGTGGTTACCAAACAGATTCTTCATATGTTGTTTGGAATACGATCCAAAGGACTTTCTATTCACGTACGTGACTCTCTAAGTCGAAGTCACGGGGATACTGAGGAAACTAAGTAGCTAGGGGTAGTCTACTTGGTCTCAACTATACAATGTTGGTATTAGATTTTATATAGCGGTTTAATTCTGAGAGTATTCAAAACTGGAATAGGTCCCGAGGTTTTTCTATATTTGCGGTTTTCTCGTTAACAAAATCTTGATGTGTCATTTACTTTATTATTCAGCATTATAATTGTTTTATTATAATTAAAGTAAATTGCACTTGTACGTTAATCAATATCACTTGATATTGATCCTATAGAGTTCCGGTTTAATACCGTACCTATTATGAAGTGAACACTTCGTTGTCGTATCGTCTCGATCCTGAATCCATAGTCAATCACACAAGTGATCTTGTTGTTGTATTGTATCGATTTCGTATCCATAGACGATCACACCAAGTGTGTACCGAAGTTGTTGGATTGTCTCGATTCTTTCCATAGATGATCACACTTGGTAAAGGACTTATAGGTTGATAAATAAAATGTTGTGGTGTATTTGGGTACCCTCGTCTTTTTAGGTACCCCTAACTGATGTCCTTTACATCCCTAAGAGTTTTTTCATAGTTCGTCGTGAAGACTAGCGTTACCCTACCTCCAACATGACGCCTAATGATTTCCTTTCTTAAGCCATATCAGAGGGACATAAATTCATTCCCTGATTTGGAGGAATCTAAATCTCCAAGGCTAGGTTTACTCTCTATAAAAGTTATAAAACCTAATCAACTATTTACACAGACTATCAATCTTGATCAAGTTCAAGATAAATTCTTGTGGAAAACTTACAAAAATAACTTCAATAGATAAAATTTGTGCTCAATCATGTTTCAAGTTTACTATCATATCAAGATTTGATCAGTAATTCTTGAAAGGCCTTATATATCATAAGAGAAGGTCCTTAGAATATATACGAATTACAAACAGAATAAATACATATACATGTTACGAAACTACCTATCTTTTGAAGATAGATTGTACCTATGCTTCACGAATCCCAGGTGAAGTCTTTCAAAGTAGAACCTTAGATCACGAATATTCTAGATATTTTGAGAATAAAATTTTTAACAAGATACACAAGCGTGTAGGGATTGATTTTTCAGTATTGTATAGTAATCAACCAAGGATGGGTTGCTTAAAGTGTAAACAATGAATTTCTTACAACCAAAGTGAATTCTCGGTTGCTAAATCTAATTAAGTTTTCTCCTTATATACAAAAAATTATTTATTTCGTTAGAGTTAGAGTTAGACTTGCAATGAGTTTCTTTCCATAGTTTGAAGTTGTAAACAATTGTTAGCTCAAGTAAATTCTATAAAAAGATTAGTACCAAAGATAACTCCAAACTACTAAGAATAAACAGTGTGTACAAAGAGGCAACTGTATAAAACAAGATCTAAAAGTTTGAATCCCAAGCTAGATAAATTCTTAAAAATATCTTATAAATTTTCTTATAAAGGAATTAGCTAAGAAAAGGAAATTCGTAAGCGTGTGAAAAGTTCGCCTTGAAAATTAAAGAAGAATGAATCCAAAGCCAATAGTGTATTAAGTTGACACGATAAGCTTTTAGGTCTTTTGAACTCAAGTGATCAGTTCGTGAACTCATAAGAGAGAAAATAGAATTCAAAATATTTGTAGGTTTGCCTCAAACATAAATAAACTTATAGGAAATGGTTTACGAACTCAGATGCTCAAAAAGTCACGAGAAAATTTTCTTGTACTAGGTTCACGAACTCACCCTTTTAGGTTCGCCAACTCAAATAACGTTTACATGTCAAAACGAATTTGCAAGTCTTGAGGTTTTCATTAAAAAGTTTGTGCTTTCTCTCTCAATCTTAGTTTCAAGTTCTCGACAACAAAGAGCTTGGGAAGTTGAAACATCATTATATTGAACATAAACTAATCCGTGATATGATATTCTTTGAATATGATAATTTTCTAAAGTTTTCAACTTTTTCTATGATTAATAGATAGACATAATACAAAAGAGTTCGAAAAGAAAAACCAATCTTCGTTACTTACCTCAATGAAGTTTCTTCAGACTGATGCCTTCACGTGATCTTCATTTTTCATTCTTCTTAAGTAAATTGGAAAATCTTTAAGACTCTGTTACCTAATCTATTCCAAACTGAAGCTGACTTTAGTAGGTAAAAGTAAGAAAAAAAATGGCACCTAAACTTGACAACATACTTGACATACAAAGGTATGTAGGATCAACCGAGCATTCACTCTAACATACCTTATTGAACAAGATTGTAAATATATATATATATATATTAATATTTACGTTTGAGTCGATGTATTTGGATATCATTCTATCACCAATTATCGGACGTGTTTAGTCTTATTCATATACAAAAAAAAAATGGAGGTAATATTTACCCATATTACAAATTGTAAATTCATCTTTACACATTAAAATTCTTTTAATTAATATTTACCCACTTTCATAAATTTAAAGCGATTTCAAACTTAGGATTTGCAAAACCAAATTTAATTGTATATATATATGGATTGCGCCACTTTTAAATTGAATAAAAGTATATTCTTGAAAAAGTTAGTTTACACAAAGAAAGTTATAAAATGATTTATTTTCTTGCATTTGAATAGTTTTTTTTTTCATACAAAATTTCTTTGAAACATATGAATATATTTATTATTTACATCACTACCAATTAATTTAATTTCCAATATGTTTGAAAAAAACAATGTATCATAATATGAACTTTTATTTTTGTTGATGATTAAATATACTTTTTATAGTACAATATGATTTTTTTTCTTTTTGTATAAATATTTTTTTCATATATAATATCATTATGAATTCAAATATTTTGGTAAGAATTCTTAAGAAACAATTCCTTAATTTCAAGAAATTCATATAAAAAATAAATATCGGTTTAAAATGCTAATTATTTTCTTTAAAACCAAGAAACGAATATCTTGATATATTATGTATAGAAAAGTATCAGTAGGAGGGCAACAATGAAATGTTGTCTGGTGGAAAATCATACTTTTAAAGTTGTGTGTGCAACCACTAATTACTAGTTTCATCTACGTATAAACACTCTTTAAAAACTAAAATAAAAAGTCGAGCATATTGTAGACACGTAAAAAGACTAGATTTGGAATCCGCCTAAAGCCTCAGGGAATTATGAGACGCCCTGATGGCAACCCAAAGTGCACACCAAGTGAAGTAGAAATGAGACACGAAGACCGCTATGTTGTTTCAATGAGTATACCCCACAACTTATTTCATCTTTAGTTAATAGTGTTCTTTTCGAAAATATAAACTCTTTTCTCCTCTGGTGAAACTGCGCTGCAGTTCGCTTATGCAAGTTCTCTACAACCATCTAGATATTTGTTTTACCCTACTACGTGCTATGAAATTCTTAATAATTAAACCTGTATCGATCTATTTATTTTTTGGCTAAAAGGTTGATTGCACATATGTAAATATGAAATATTTAAAAATATTAATTAGTAGTCTAATGTGATCGAAGGAACATCCTCGTATATATATAAATTATTTAGGGGATTAAGATTCGTATTACTCTATTAAAAGATACGTTATTAAGGTAATGTTGTCCAAGGAAGTTAGTACTAGTTATCTTATTTCAAGAAGAAGTTAGTTGTCTTGTTTCAAAGTGAATTCAAGGGACTTGTTGATATTTGATATTGCATTTTGCTTCGAATTACTAATATTTTAAATTTCAGTGGTTAATTCTTTAGCTAAGATGATGCTAAGATTGAGTCTGACTACCAACCGAATCTTTCCAGAGACTCTCCCTTGGACGATTCTCATCCGCCTAACTGGCTTGCTTTTGCAAAATCAAAGGCCTATAAATGCGTGCACATTTGTGTTGGCGAAAAACATGAGTTAATTATAGCACCTGAAATAAAAAGCACTGTTATAATCACCGAATGCCAATCGGCCCTATCCAAATAAAAAAAATATTCGGCCAACATACTATTGAAGAAGTTCTCGTGATCTCGTCAAAGCCTACTAGTTTATCATAATGAAATCCACGTTGAGGAGTTTTTTTGTTTTCTTTGGTGTTGCTTTGTCTATTTTATTTTATTTTCATATGAAGCCTATTGTTGATCAGTTCGTGAACTCATAAGAGATAAAATAGAATTCAAAATATTTGTAGGTTTGCCTCAAACATAAATAAACTTATAGGAAATGGTTTACGAACTCAGATGCTCAAAAAGTTACGAGAAAATTTTCTTGTACTAAGTTCACGAACTCACCCTTTTAGGTTCGTCAACTCAAATAACGTTTACATGTCAAAATGAATTTGCAAGTCTTGAGGTTTTCATTAAAAAGTTTATGCTTTCTCTCTCAATATTAGTTTCAAGTTCTCGACAACAAATAGATTGGGAAGTTGAAACATTATTATACTAAACATAAACTAATCCGTGATATGATATTCTTTGAATATGATAATTTTCTAAAGTTTTCAACTTTTTCTACGATCAATAGATAGACATAATACAAAAGAGTTTGAAAAGAAAAACTAATCTTCGTTACTTACCTCGATGAAGTTTCTTCAGACTGATGCCTTCGCGTGATCTTCATTTTTCATTCTTCTTAAGTAAATTGGAAAATCTTTAAGACTCTGTTACCTAATCTATTCCAAACTGAAGCTGACTTTAGTAGGTAGAAGTTAGAAAAAAAATGGCACCTAAACTTGACAACATACTTCACATACAAAGGTATGTAGGATCAACCGAGTATTCACTCTAACACACCTTATTGAACAAGATTGTAAATATATATATTAATATTTACGTTTGAGTCGATGTATTTGGATATCATTATATCACCAATTATCGGACGTGTTTAGTCTTATTCGTATACAAAAAAAAATTGGAGGTAATATTTACCCATATTACAAATTGTAAATTCATCTTTACACATTAAAATTCTTTTAATTGATATTTACCCACTTTCATAAACTTAAAGCGATTTCAAACTTAGGATTTGCAAAACCAAATTTAATTGTATATATATATACTAGAATATGACCCGTGCCGTAACGGCCCGGGGTTTTGATATGTTATTGAAAGTAGATATAGGATAACCTTTTTTTTTCGGTACACCCGTACCGTTCACATATTTACTTGGTGTTGATCATATGGTGGCTAGTTTAGATAGATCATCAATATTTGGTAGTGCTTATTTTGTTTTTAGAGTATTGGTAGTGCGTATTGAGTATGACCAAAGTGTACAAAAAGGCTAAATAGAATGGCATTGTAAGCAATTCTAGCACTAGTATTCTAATCCAACACTTGGATTAGAATAGAAATCACTAACCAAGTATAATACAAACATCATGTCACTGACTTTTATAAAATTTGGAGATTCATTCCTAAATGCACGATGTCATCCCTTGTTAACGTTACTTACCAGAAGGTGCCTTTCGTTGTAGTTCATTGTGATGATGGTATTGGATAAACTATCTCATCTATGTTCAGATGGTTGGCCAATGACAGTCAGAGTAGGATTTTCTTCTGTGACTGTGTTTAATAAGTTAAAATTGGTGCTTAAATTAGGTGCTAATGTGGAGTGAATTGAACTTTTGATGCTCTTTTGGCAATTCTAGAAAGTTTGAGTAGGATAGCATCTTCTGACGTTGCACAACAAACAAAGCTGAAAGTTTGCAAAGAAAGGTGATGCTGTAATGCAACCATTTAATTTCAAGTTAAAAAAGAAGAAAAGAAGGAAATGTCAGGCTAATTCATTTTGTTAGCGTCGTGATTCAGAACCTGCAATACCGAAAAGTAACCTGAGTTAATAATCTAATTTTATGGAAACAAATGTGGTTTACCAAACAAAATGAATTGTAACTTTCATAAAACGTTCATTGTATTCTCAAAAGAAAATAGAGGTCACACAATTCATAAATTCTACACACATTAAGGCTTCTCAGAAGGGTAAATCGCACATTGGGCTAACCTCATACAATAAACACTCGCACCCTCATTCCTAAACATGGTAGTTAGATTTAAGCACACTAATCTTCATCACAAGAGTAGAACTATTTTTTGGGTAAAGGAGAAGAGTCCTCAATAAGAACACTTTCCACTAACAATAAAGAAATAACATGTATATGCAAAGAAAGCCGCACCTTCCACAGACAACCAAATCAGGTGATCCCTTTCACTTTTAAAGATCCCTTTAACTTTTAAATATTGCATTATCCAAAATCAAAGAGAGGTATTATGAGCTATAAATTCGTAACTCATTAAGGCTTCTATTGAAGCGTAAATCGCACACAGTGCTAACTATAGAATAACGACCTCATTTGTGAACCTCCAATTTGAATAGAGCTGGAAACCGAAACTTGGGGGATGAATACCTAGGAATATAAACGAAGGGACGTACCTGATTAATTTCCAGAAAAACTCAGAAGCATTCTCCACTATCTTAACTCCTGTTGTAGGGATAGCAGCGCCTTTAGTCCATGCTTGGTATAATGCCGAAGCAAACTGGTTGTCTCAACAGTTTGAATATCAATCTTCAGTTTATCTTCGACCCTGCTCCGCTTGGATTATAAGATATGTCTTACAGTAACAAAGTATTGTAACACACATTACATACATATTATCAGGTTCTATAGACAACTTCATTACCCGATTTTAGTTAGTTTTGAATTTTGGGAGTGATGTCATGCAATTTTACGTCTTATATACATATCCGAGCATTTAGAGATACAAAAGATCTAAAATTGTCAGACAGTGAAAGATTTTAGCGAGGACCCAATTCCTTACATACTCCTTCATCCAGGATAACCATATCCACGATAGTAACATCTAAACTCTTCCGATTTCTTGGTAACTCATGATGGGGAAGGATTTTGGATTCACCAACGGGTCAAAAATAGTTGGAGCGGTCCTGCGTGGCTGAGAATGATACCTTTTTTTTTCCATTTAAGTGAGGCACAAAAGATAACAGTTAGAAGAACAACTAAAAATGATATGAATCAAGCAATTGATAATAGTTGAAAAAGAACAACCACAAATGACAGTAATTACACAAATACCTCATCTTACATCCAACAATTGATTACAGTTATGGCTTGATTAGTGGTAGATTGAAACATGGAACTTTCTGATGAATGATTTAAGCAATGTTAAGATTACAGGCCTAAATCTAATGCACTTGCTTGATTTTCATTAAAATGAGGCACAATTATTGTTGCAGTTTTAATCGCTGTAGGATTTATTTCAGGTCCATGAACCTAAAAAAAATAAAAATACATTACACCGATTACAACCTCTTAAATGTTCAAGAATTCAACAGGCAGAAAGAATGTTACATTCTTATCCTGATAACCTATACGAAACCAATAGAGTACTCAAAATCACAAAAAAAAAAAAAATCAACACTAAGTAAAAACGATAACCAATCAATTCAGCATGTAATTTAACTTGCTAATCCATCAACTGCAGTGGCAGTATATTTCCTTGTTGTTGATGACGATCTATACATCTTCAAATTGGAGATGTTAAAAACCATATTTGATCACTATGAAAATGTTATTCTCTTTTCTGGTTTCTTAATATTCTAGAAGAAAATACACACTAATCAATCTTGATGGAAATTAATAAAAATAATACTGAAAGAAAA
Organism: Papaver bracteatum; assembly: GCA_023529315.1. NCBI lineage: Eukaryota > Viridiplantae > Streptophyta > Magnoliopsida > Ranunculales > Papaveraceae > Papaver > Papaver bracteatum. The sequence continues at coordinate 1,776,139 of JAJJWX010001985.1, forward strand.
CGTAAGGGTTTAGCATACTTTAATAGATATGAACCTATGAATGTCTGATCAAAAACAACTTTGCTGCCAAATGTCTCTTTCCAAATCCGATGACTATGAATGTCTGATCAAAACAAAAACGGAAGTACCAATGAGAAATAATGGTGATGTTAATACCATTCAATGTAGGATTTAGGGACGTCATATTAAGGCTTAAAACGGGGGTGCATTGCCAGGCAAGATAAGACGGGGGTTCATTTCCATGCAAGATAAGAGCCGATCACGGTTGAAGTCCCATGTAGAGCCATCGGATTGGGAAAGACATATTTGGAAACAAAGTTGTTTTTAATAAAAGCAAATCACCTAACAAATCCATGTTCATATTACTAAAAAAAATAATCATGTGTTTGATGCTAAAGTTGGTTTTGATCTGTGTTATTGCGTTTTCAGATGGCTCGGTTTCCTAAGGTATCACAAACTTATTACACCAAAAGGTAATTTTGGGGATTGGTAAGAAATATAATACCTGAGCTTGATCTGGGCCAGCTTCATCCTAATAATGTTGTGATATGTCTTGTACCCAATTTACTGATTTTAACCGGTTTCAGCTTGCTTAGATTAAAAACAAAGAAGCCTTTTACAACACAGTTTTTCTCATTAGGATCTTTGGATGACTAAAAGCCTATACATAATTCCCATCATAAAGAGATGATTTGAGAGTCTGCAATAGACATCATTTAAAACAAAACCCCGAAACATTAACATTTAAACCGCAGGGAAAGGTTCGGAATTTAAATTCAGTAAATGAGTAAGTTATACAAATGCGAAAAAAGAATGAGGTTGAAGATCTTATGAAAATGGATTCCTATATCATCATAAGTTTAGCTGATGATAGGAAAAAGGGGACTGGTTAGCATTATTATTACCTTGGTATGTGACCATTCATTTTTTATTAAAATGGGTTCCCATCATACAAAAATGAATGTGCATTATAACAAACAGTTGATGTGACTAAACAGTTGCAAAGTTTAATAATTCAATTCAAACAGAATGAAATTCAATTGACATTTACCTGAGATTGATGCCTCGCTCTGAGCTATAAATCCGTGGTGCTCCAAAATCTGCAACAACAAAATCAGGCAATGCTTCTGGAAGAGTATCAAATAAAAAAATGAAACACCAATATCAAAGTCATAAAATTTTCCCTGGAAGAGTACCGAGATGAGAGAAACTTACTTGAATCTTGAAAGGAAAAAGGGGATTGGTAAACATTGAGAATCTGCGCAGGATAACCTTTTTCGGGGTTTATGTAGTCGAATATTTGTAGGGATTGGTAAAGAAACATAATGGTGTTTTCATAATGTATGATTCAAAGGGATTAAATGGTGGTGTTAATGGGTTTTATTTTTCTGTAACGGAATAACAGTAGGAGGAGAAGGCGAAGGAAATGCTGATTTCCGGCAAAAAGAGATCACAGACGTCGGATGGGGGATTAAAAAGGGGGTTAGTTCAGAGCCACGATTTATCTTCTCCATTGTAAAAGCAATTACAACCGTTAATTTCTGAAAAAGGCCCATGTCTAGCCATCATATTAGACAAAAACCATTTGTTTTTGTAAGATAGATGGATTACGCCACTTTTAAATTGAATAAAAGTATGTTCTTGAAAAAGTTAGTTTGCACAAAGAAAGTTATAAAATGATTTATTTTCTTGCATTTGAATAGTTTTTTTTGCATACAAAATTTCCTTGAAACATATGAATATATTTATTATTTACATCACTACCAATTAATTTAATTGCCAATATATTTGAAAAAAACAATGTATCATAATATGAACTTTTATTTTTGTTGATGATTAAATATACTTTTATAGTACAATATGATTCTTTTTCTTTTTGTATAAATATTTTTTTTCATATATAATATCATTATGAATTCAGATATTTTGGTAAGAATTCTTAAGAAACAATTCCTTAATTTCAAGAAATTCATATAAAAAATAAATATCGGTTTAAAATGCTAATTATTTTCTTTAAAACCAAGAAACGAATATCTTGATATATTATGTATAGAAAAGTATCAGTAGGAGGGCAACAATGAAATGTTGTCTGGTGGAAAATCATACTTTTAAAGTTGTGTGTGCAACCACTAATTACTAGTTTCATCTACGTATAAACACTCTTTAAAAACTAAAATAAAAAGTCGAGCATATTGTAGACACGTAAAAAGACTAGATTTGGAATCCTCCTAAAGCCTCAGGGAATTATGAGACGCCCTGATGGCAACCCAAAGTGCACACCAAGTGAAGTAGAAATGAGACACGAATACCGCTATGTTGTTTCAATGAGTATACCCCACAACTTATTTCATCTTTAGTTAATAGTGTTCTTTTCGAAAATATAAACTCTTTTCTCCTCTGGTGAAGGTGCGCTGCAGTTCGCTTATGCACGTTCTTTACAACCATCTAGATATTTGTTTTACCCTACTACGTGCTATGAAATTCTTAATAATTAAACCTGTATCGATCTATTTATTTTTTGGCTAAAAGGTTGATTGCACATATGTAAATATGAAATATTGAAAAGTAGTAATTAGTTGTCTAATGTGATCGAAGGAACATCCTCGTATATATATAAATTATTTAGGGGATTAAGATTCGTATTACTCGATTAAAAGATACGTTATTAAGGTAATGTTGTCCAAGGAAGTTAGTACTAGTTATCTTATTTCAAGAAGAAGTTAGTTGTCTTGTTTCAAAGTGAAGTCAAGGGACTTGTTGATATTTGATATTGCATTTTGCTTCGAACTACTAATATTTTAAATTTCAGTGGTTACTTCTTTAGCTAAGATGACGCTAAGATTGAGTCTGACTACCAACCGAATCTTTCCCGAGACTCTCCATTGGATGATTCTCATCCGCCTAACTGGCTAGCTTTTGAAAAATCAAAGGCCTATAAATGTGTGCACATTTGTGTTGGCGAAAAACATGAGTTAATTATAGCACCTGAAATAAAAACCACTGTTACAATCACCGAATGCCAATCGGCCCTATCCAAATAAAACAAATATTTGGCCAACATACTATTGAAGAAGTTCTCGTGATCTCGTCAAAGCCTACTAGTTTATCATAATGAAATCCACGTTGAGGAGCTTTTTTTGTTTTCTTTGGTGTTGCTTTGTCTGTTTTATTTTGTTTTCATATGAAGCCTATTGGTGATTCCACAAACTCATTGAAAAGTGTTCGTGCTAAAATTTTAAAGTCACCGATAGTGGTGTCACACTCACTCCCTGCATTGCGTATTTTCAGGGAGGTAATTACATAATCGGAAGATATATATATAGTCTCACATACCTTGTTTTACAACATGTACTTTTTCACGTAATATCGAAGATGAAAAATATTGTGTTTAGCTTATTAATCATCCTCACAAAATTTGAAATAAAATTCATTCAAGTTTAGTCTTACGGTGATGTGAGTGTTGAGCAAATATATTTTTGATGTGTGTTCATTGGAGATATTGTTGGTACTCGATAGGCAACGGTTATTGTTTGGACCGTATATTTGAAATGGGCTCAGTAGCTCCCAAACCTACTTATCTTAGTCCAATTAAGATTAAATATTTGATTGGGATTTGGGTTGAGGTTAAGGTCTAGGTCCATGAAGGGTTAGAAGCCCAGTCTTCTTATCTTTTCAACAAATTTGACCAAATACAATATATTCAATAGGGAAATGAATTAAATCATAAAGTGGACCAAGTAAATATTAAGCTTAAAAAGTAAAAGTGAGATTGATTTTTTATTAGTCCAGATTCATCAATCATGATCAAACTATAATTATCCTAAATGGGCGGACGAACATGGTGATTAATGAATTTAGGTACATTATTATTTTCCTAATAATTTAATTAAAGTATCATTAATATAATGATGAATCTACGAAAGAATTACTCAAGGTACATAGTCAAGATGAATCTAAACACAAATTTAACTAAATGCATATCCTCAACAACATATAAATAGAAGAGGAATTCTAACTGGAAAGGTACACACTTCTAATCTTTTTTTTCCCACAAAAATATGCAATAAACTTGTACTCATTGAGGTATCAAAGTGTCCCTGCAAGTACCCTCTACCTACACAACAAATTTTATTTAACAACAATTCTTGAATAGATGAAGTTGTTGGAGAGCAGATTCATCAGATACGCATATAGAGGAATATTATTGAATCCTCTAACATTTAAAATTTTGCCACCAGTTACAAATCTCGAGGAGTGTTGTAGGAATATTTTTGCAACAACATATTTTGGCTCCCACCGTGCGTATAGAAGGTTTCTTCAGAAAAATAAATCGAAATCAATGGATGCATCACAAGCAAGTCAGAGTGATGACTACAGTAATAAAAATACAAGAGTATGAGGAACTTGGAGCGATGTTGATCACCCACTTCGGAAAGGATCTGAAATGGCACATGCAACGTTGGCACCAGGATGTCCCTCTGCACGAAGAACTTTTCCCCACAGGAAGTAGAGGAAATCACTAGATAGACATGTTAATCTCGCGTCTAAGCTCCCTTGCCAACAGAGGCTTTCCTTTATCCTTGTGTATTGTACATTAAGTCTACGTGAAATATTGCAAGAGGTAGAGAAAGGAAACAGACTATCGATCAGGGCCTCACTGGATAAGAGATCACAAATTAATGTGTAATAGCCAACACTGAAAGTGTCACTCAACTAGAATGCACGACCTTCACACGAGGGTTAGCAGGCGCGGCGATATGGAGTGGTCATAATAAGAGACATGGATCATCCAAAAGAAAAAGTATTGAAGTAATTTAGAAAGAGAAGATCGACATCCAAATAACTGCTATGAAATCTATCACATCGTCTTTGAATAGTTATTGGTAAAAAAAAAAACAGGCACGGGCGAGATGAATACCTTGACAAGTGGATACACAAAGAGTATCTCGACGAGTGGGAGAGAAAGGAGTACCTCGACGAGCAGAAGAACAAGGAGTACCTCGATGAGCAGAAGCGGGAGGAATACCTCGAAGAGCAAAAGAGAAAGGAGCACCTCGACGAGCGGAAGCGAAAAAAATACCTTGATGAGCAGAAGCAAAAAGAGTACTCGATGTATAAAAGCGGGAATAATATTATGACGAAATCTGAAACATAAAGAAACACAAATAAGAGAAATCATAACCAAGACAGAACAAAGAACTTGTTAGAATGGGAGAATCCATAGAGAAATTGAAGGATAATCATCGCAGATTGAGAAACTCAATAAATGGAAGCTAAGCGAGATGATTGAACTGATTTTAGCTCAAAAATAATCCAGAGAACAAAAGATACCAGTTCTAGCAATGAAAAGATCGATAGATTGACTTTCTGATGATTGGGCCGACCGAGCGAAGCGAGGGAGGACCTTATTTGGTGACTTTGTGTCAATGTGAAGCGTGACATTTTTTTTTCAATTGGACAAAAAATATTGGATTTGGTGTAACCAAAAAGGATGTATGTGTAATTTTTTAAAACAAAATTGAGTTACAGATCCCGGGGTCGAATCCCAGGACCAGAAACACCGCCAAAACTTAAGGCTTTTGATTTACAATCATTTATTTTGTTCATCCGAGCAACACTTCTTCTTTCTTCTTCTTCTTCTTTTGGTTGGGGATTTCAAAGAGGGAAAGCTTATGTTCTTGGATTGGTGAAAGTAGAAGGAAGGTTTGATCGAGATTTGATACAATAGTAATGGAGATAGTATTAACGACATAAATTGAGGATAGGGTTTTGATGTATTGAATTGAATTGAGAAATTACAGAAGAATAAAAGGGGATCTGGTGCAATTGATGATGGAATATGATAGGTTGAATCGGTCATCGCCTAAACCGGCGAGATTGGGTTTGTTTTTGTTTCCGGTTAGGTCGAATTCATCGAGTTTAGCGTCGGCGAAAGATGGTGGGAGTACTAAGAGTAATCAACAATGGTTTGTTGATGCGTTTAATTCCGCTCAGATACAACAATCGATTGATTCTGCTGCTACGTCAAAGTCTAATTCTCATGGGCTTATTTCAGTGGTGAGTTAGTAGAAAAATAACAATCTGGTACTCGATTTCTTTTCTGATTCTGATTAGCTTTCTACTCTGGTTTCAAATGCTGTTAGGGTTTGATAACCTAACATCATAACAATCTCGTCACTGAACATCCTTTTAGAACTGGTGTGAATAGCACTGGGGATTGGTTCCTCCCAGAGAGGGAATGTTTTGAAGTTCCCTTCGGAGGAGGCTTTTCTAGATCTACTGCAAAAACCAATGGAAGTTGAACCAAATTTAAGAACAAACGGTTTTTCAAATGGGAATCATGTCAATTAACAAGAAGAGCAGTTGAAGAGTCTCACTTCTGGATAAATACAGACTGGGTTCGCAATGGGATGATAACAATTTCTCTCTGTAAGTGTCTACTTACTTATAATGTTGTCTATTTTGTTAATATCTTCTCACCCCTATTTAATTTTAGTGCAATCTTGGTATGGTAGTCTGGCACAGTAAATTCATAGAAAAGCAGAAGGCATCAAGATGCCAATAGTCGATTTATAGAAGTCTGTAGTTTTTAAATGCTGCTAATGGGAATTCAATTTTAGGACTAATTGTGGGAGACTTCCATGTGAGTATTTTTACAACTAGTTCTAGCCCTTTGGATGTTATGACGTCCAAGATTTTTTTTTCTTTGTTAAAAGTAGTTGACTTGATACACATTCACGGAATATTGCTCCTTGTATAAATTTATTTAACTTTATGAACCTATATGGGTACTTGCTTTCCCTTTCTGAGCGGTCTCGGCAGACTCGACCTTTGACCTGCTTGGATTATACATTATCTTAACTTGTTTAATTATGCGTTTCGTACTGCAGAAAGTTCCTGAAAAAACAGTTCCAGCTGGGAGTATACTGGTGATGTTACCACCGGTGTCGCCGCCGTCAAAGTCTTAAGAGTATTTTTGCAAGTTCAAGCGGTTTGATTTTAGGCTTAGCCAATTTAATTACAAGAACTTTTTTCTACTCTTACATACAAACAACAACGGTACGTATGAAATTTAGGTAGAATTTTTTTTTGAAAAATGCTACTCCATAGGCAGACCATACCACATTTTTGTGCATATGAATCAGTCCGACTATTTATCTCATTTGTCTCGCCTACGCCTACCAATTTTGATTGCGTTATATGTGTTCCGAAACCATCATGAGAAAAAAATTCAGGTGAAATTAGTTGCAATCGTCTAATTTTTCGGTCGGTCGGCCGTCCCACCAACGGTCATCTAGAAATATAAGACAGTTTTGTCCCCTATCAAATGTTATGCAAATCCAGTTTAATGAATTATTTGATGGAAAGAGTGGCGATCCATTGGAGAATGTCCAATATTTCCGAGCTTCAATGAGTCTATAGGGGTACAGAAGTGAGCTGCTCTGCAAAACCTTTTCGGTGACATTAACATGTAAAAATTTAGCTTAATTCTCACAGTTATAGTCAAATTCAATCACGAAATTCGAAACGTCGTCAGATGCATTTTTTTAGCGGGATAAGATTAATCGTGGGTAATAAAAAGGGTGGTATCCATCTGTTTGGTATGCATAAGGAGACAACAAAAGTTTCACAACTTTCGACAAGCGGTTCCGTCAAAAGTCAGTGAAGGTAGCGCGATTGATGCTGGACTCATCATCAAACCTCCAAAAATTCCTTGCCTTATGATGAATATGGGGGGTTTAATTCCTTAACTTTGAAACTGGTCGTAAACCCCAAAGAGTTGAAGCAAGAGCAGATAAGTATGCAATGATGAAATACGAAAAAAGAAAAAGAAAAAACGAAGCTATACAGATGAAGGTGTCAACAAATGGAGCTGACGTCCAAAGCGAAACATCATCTGAATGGCGACTCCAGTTTGAAAAATCGTGACAGTTTGAAAAACCAAATAGGATATGCAGAAGAATCCAATAAGGGCCAATGATGATCGAAAGGTTGATAGGGGTGCAAGTTGGGAATCAATAGGAGCATATCGCCTTCATCGGGTCAGAACTGCCGGAAGATGAACATGAAAATTTAGTTGCTCTTTTGAAATAAAACATTCGAGCGAACGAGGAATATTTATGAAATGAAAATGAACCCCGCCCCAAGTGATTGTTCGAACTCATGTCGAGGAAATGTTTTGGATATATGATATTGCGGAGATGAATTGAAGCCAACCCGGAATAGATATGATTGATACTTGAGATGCCATCACCGAGAAATAAAAAGTGTTAAGAATACAACGGTTTACTCTCCTGAAGACTCTCAACAATTATCCTCTGAGCTAGTATTGCGCCAGAGTCCATAGCCACTCTTTACGGCATGACAAGTATTTAGAGTTTGTTGAATTACTAAGCAAATCAGAATGATTGTTGAATATGTTTTGAGTATAAATAAATCTACTCTCTGCACATTTGAAGTGTGGAAGTATCCTCCCTAATATCTTTTCTAACTTGGTATCGAGCGATCCAAGCCACCTTCCGCATAAAAACCAAAACTTTTCAAAAAAAAAACCAAAAACTCGATCAAAACCCTAAAGTACCATGGCGAGACACAACAACTACTCTTCGTCGGTGCAAATCCATCACCTAGTTACCTTGAAACATACGAAACTAATCATCTCTTATGGAAAGCTCGGTTGAGACCCATCTTAAAAGGGTATGACCTCACCGGGTTTGTTGATGGATCAAAACCCAAACCAGCTAGAACTTTACCCGAGAGTGACGCTATAAATCCGAGTTCACTTCCTATGAACATCGATTCTCTAATCGTTGGTTGGTTAAATTCAACGTTAACCCTGAAGTATTAAGCAATGTATCGAATCTTACCTTTGCAAAAGAGGTTTGGGATAAACTAGAATCTGAATATGCACCTAAAACCTTTCATCATCAGATGAATCTGAAGAAGCAGTTACACAACTTGTCAAAAGGTAACAAATCTCTTAAATCTTATTTGCATGAAGCTAAAACATTGTTTGCTCAGTTGGCGAGAATCTGGATGTGCTATTACTCACGACGAAAAGAAACAGCGATAAGCAATGGTCTCAACCATAGTTATGATGCTATCGTGATCACACGGGTACGATCGAAGGAATGGATATAGATACCTTCTACTCTCATCTTGTCACTTTTGACATGAGAATCGAACAACAACTAGCATCGTTGCAAACCCCAGTTGCCAACGTTGTTGTTACCAACTCGGCGTCAACAAGCAGAGGAGATCCACGGCGGTTCGCTAATTCATCCAGGGGACCGTATCAAAACAACAACAACAACTCAAACCAATCAAATCCTCGTCAAGAACAATCTCAAACAATAATACTCGAGTTTTGAAAAGTGCCAGATATGTAAGAAAAAGGGACATCTTGGAGACAGATGCTGGTATCGTTATGACAAACCAGCCAACAACAATCAGCGGGCACCAGCTGCGTACATTGCTCTACCTGGTAGTCAAATGGACAATCAATGGGTTACAGATACCGGCGCCACTCATCATCTTACAGCTGATATGAGAAACCTTACAATTCCCCATGAATACAATGGTACTGAACAAGTTCATGTCGGCAATGGTAATGCCCTGGATATTTCTAATGTTGGTAATGCATCTTTCACCATTAACTCGCGATCTTATGCACTGAAAAATGTTTATCATGTTCCGCAAATAAAAACCAATCTATTATCGGTGTCACAGTTTTGTAAAGACAATGATGTATATTTTGAATTTCACACTGGTTTTTTTTGTTGTAAAGGACATGCGCACGGGGAAACTGCTGCTGAGAGGGGTCAATAAGAATGGTCTTTATGTCTTTGATGGAGTTAACTTGCTACAGCGTACAATAAAACCGCAAGCATTGGTCTCCTCTTCTCTTCCTATATGGCACCAGCGATTAGGACATCCCATGCTGAGTACTGTTTCCAAGATTTGTCGTCAATTTTCTCTTCCAGTAAAAAATAAAAACTTTGAGTTTTGTCACTCTTGCCATGTGAGTAAAAGCAAGAAGTTATCTTTTTCCCTTAGTAGCACTGTTTATGATAAGCCATTGAGCTTAATTGTCTCAGATATCTGGGTATCTCCTGCTTTATCCAGAACTGGTTTTCGATATTATATATTGTTTATGGATGTCTTTTCTCACTATACGTGGATTTTTCCTCTCGTTCAACGATCAGATGCATTACACACTTTCATTCTATTTCGCAAACAAATTGAAAATCTCACAGATCACAAGATAAAAGTTTTCCAGTCTGATAATGCACTAGAATATAAAAGGTTCACTTCTTATCTCAATGAGTCTGGCATCCAACATCGTTTTTCATGTCCTCATACATCTCCTCAAAATGGTTTGGCTGAGCGTCGAATCAGACATGTTACTGAGTCCGGTTTGGCTATACTATTCCATGCACATATATACCTAGAACATTCTGGGCTGATGCCTTTGTCACGGCATGTTATCTCATAAACAGCTACCAAAATCAACTTTAGATACAAAAACTCCGTTAGAATTGCTGTTCAACAAGTTACCGAATTACTCCTTCTTAAGAGTCTTTGGATGTCTAGCTTATCCTTGTTTGCGACAATATAACATAAATGACAAGCTTGAACCAGGTCATTACCTTGTGTCTTTATTGGTTATAGTAATGCACACAAAGGGTACATGTGTTTGCATAGAGAGACCAATCGTCTATATATTTCTAGGCATGTTCGGTTTGAAGAGAACTCGTTCCCATTCTTATCTCTCAAGCAAAGCAATCTCGGTGCCAAATCCAGGTATTGTACCTTCTAGCACGAGTGTTTTCTTTAAACAACCTTTTCAACAACTGTCGTGTGCCTTTAATTCAAACAGCTAGTACACTACCATCAACTGTTGAGAATAGTACTAGACCGACGGTCTTTCCTGCAACACATAGTGACGTTCTGAACTTCCCCGCTTCAAGCATCGGTAGATACGCCGCCATAAGCCCAGCGAATTCAGTTGAGACGAATGCCTCCAGTACCCAGAATTCAGCAGCTGCTGCAACTGAGGAGATCCAAAGTGTACGGCCTGCTCACCACATGGTAACAAGGGCAAAAGCTGGTATTAGCAAGCCCATTCAGAAACTATGCCTCACCGCCTCCAAACATTCATTCTAGGATGCGAGACTTCATGGAGCCAACGTGTTTTTAACGCACGCAAAATTCGGAATGGCGGGATGCGATGGATGTTCAAATCAATGCTCTTATTCGAAATGGTACATACTCTCTTGTCAAGTATGAACAGGGGATGAATGTGGTAGGCTCGAGATGGGTGTATAGAGTAAAGCAAAATCCTGATGGCACGATAGAGCGCAGAAAAGCGCGTTTGGTCGCAAAGGGATACAACCAGCAGCAAGGGATTGATTACAGTGAAACCTTTTCACCGGTTGTCAAGCCTTGTACTATCCGTTTGGTGTTGTCTATTGCTGTGATGAACCAATGGGATATCAAGCAATTAGATGTCGAGAATGCTTTTCTGCATGGAGACTTAGAAGAGGATGTCTATATGCAGCAACCACAGGGGTATGTGGATGAGAACTATCCAAATCATGTATGCAAACTACATAAATCACTCTATGGCCTTAAACAGGCTCCTAGAGCGTGGTTCTCGAAGCTAAGTACCTATTTAATTCAACTTGGATTCAAGGGTTCTATTGCTGACAGTTCACTCTTTGTTCGTCAGACATCACACTCAGTTTTATATGTGCTAGTGTACGTTGATGACATTATTGTCACAGGCTCACGGCCAGGTGAAATTTCACGATTGATTACGAGATCTTGGTGTTTGCGTTTGCGCTAAAGGATTTGGGCGACCTTTCTTTCTTTTTGGGAGTAGAGGTGCTGAAGCAAGGTGATGGATTGTTACTCACTCAGCGTAAGTATATCACAGATCTTCTAAGGAAGACCAAACTTGATGGTGTCAAGCCGGTCAGCACACCATTGGCAGCAAATGTCAAGATTCAAAAAATTGGCACCAGGAAGTTTGAGGATGCCACTCTATATCGTAGTGTAGTGGGTGCGTTATACAGTATCTGCATCTGACAAGACCTGATATATCCGTCGCGGTCAATAAGGTTTGCCAAGATATGCACGATCCTTATGAAGAGCATTGGGAGCTTGTGAAACGCATCATCCGGTATCTCAAGAGTACACTCGATTATGGTCTTCTTTTGACTCGTCAAAAGATTTTTCTTCTGGCCTATTCGATCTTTGATTGGTTTGGTTTGTTTGGATGATAGGAGGTCAACAAGCGGCTATTGCATTTACTTTGGGGGTAACTTAATTTCATGGAGTGCCAGGAAGCGTAAAACAAATGTCCAAGTCCAGTACGGAGGCGGAATATCGTGGTGTGGCAATAACCACATCCGAACTTATATGGATACAATCACTTCTACGTGAGCTAGGTATTATAGCTTCCACTCCAATTCTTTGGTGTGATAATTTGGGGGCAACGTACTTAACGGCAAATCCGGTATTTCATGCTCGTACCAAGCACATAGAGATAGACTACCACTTTGTCCGTGAACGTGTTGCTGCGAATCTTCTTCATGTGCGGTTCATCAGCTCCAAGATCAACTTGCGGACATATTTACCAAAGGGTTACCGGCTCAAGATTTGATTCTCGAGGCAAGTTGCAACTTCGCCAGCTACGGTACAACTTGAGGGGGAATGTTAAGAATACAACGGTTTACTCTCCTGAAGACTCTCAACAATTATCCTCTGAGCTAGTATTGCGCCAGAGTCCATAGCCACTCTTTACGGCATGACAAGTATTTAGAGTTTGTTGAATTACTAAGCAAATCTGTAACAGATTGTTGAATATGTTTTGAGTATAAATAAATCTACTCTCTGCACATTTGAAGTGTGGAAGTATCCTCCCTAATATCTTTTCTAACTAAAAGGATGTTCAAAAGCTTACAGGAATATTGTCCGCTCTCAATAGATTCATTTCGTGTACTTTTAATTCTTTCAAACTCTGAAGAAGGTAGAAAGAAGCAAACAGTGAACTTCACAAATGAGCGAATTTACTGGGAGAGATTACACACAGTCCAAACTAGTCAAACTCGTAAGAGACTAGAAATTACATAATGACAACATACCATTTCCGGACCACTATATAATGACAACATACCATTTCCGAACTTCACAAATGAACTATTAATTGGGGGATATGGATTTTAATTGGGGGATATGAATTACTTCCCCCAACCATTTGTGGCTGATAAGGGGTGTCTTTTGGGTGCGAAATTACCAGAATATCCCTTCATTAATTAAAAAACATTATGAAATTACTGTAATGCCCTTTCCCTAAAACAATAAAATCTAAATACCAAATTCATATATCCCCCAATTGATTTTGTACCGGCATAGGGTTAGGTTTAGAAAAAAAAAAAAAAATTCTTCATCGTCTTCCTCATCGTTCATTCTTCATCGACGATTAATCGTTGAATCAAAAATTTCTTCGTTGACTAACCTACCATAACAATGCCTCCACGAAAGAAATCAAAAGCAAAACGGAACACTAAATCGATTGCTCAACAAACACATGAGCAACGAATCGAGAACATTGCTCAAGAACTAGAAGAGGAAGAAGCATCCAACTCGGATGATCAACCAATCATGGCTTCTCTGAGAAGGTAAGTGTTTTTTTAGCTCATTTATGATTGTTTTAATCGATTTTTAGCCATGGGTTTAGGTTAGAATCGCCAAAATTGGTGAAACTGTGGAGTTGCAGAGAAAACCGGCATTCAATCTTAGTTTGAACACCATGCCGGTTTAACTTCCTGAACCTGAAATATCAATACCGGCATACGATAGTAGTTGAACACCATACCGGCTTTAGTTCCTGAAAATTAGATTTTAGGACCGGCATTCGAATTGGGTTGAAGGCTATTCCGGTAGTCAAGTAAAAAAACACAGGAATAAAAACTGAAAAACCGGCATTATATCTAGGTTTCGTTATTGCCGGTTTTGAAATACCGGCATCACGTAGTTCAATTCGTGTATGCCGGTTTGACACTTGAAACATTTAGTAAGAAAAAACGAAAACCTAAGCATGCTCGATATTTGAACATATATGCCGGTACATGTTACGTTTTAAGAATTTCAATGGCGGTTTACAAACTGTGATGACTTTTCTTATGTTTGTCTCGTTTGCTTATGTTATAGGTCAAAAGCCAAAGTATCGAGGAAAAATAAAGGTCCTATTCTCACTAAAAAAAGGAGAAAGGACGGTCTTGATACTCCCCAGTCCCTGCCTCCCCGGGGATAGATGCGGGTCGCAAGAAGCGTTTGGGGTTTCAAACAAGAGGGTTAGATTGGGAGAGTGGTGGTGAACGTAATGCACTTAGAATCCGTGAAGGTACATTTGTGAACGATGAGAATGATGAAGGGGACATTGAGGATAAAGATGATGATGTTCCCCCAAGTCAATTAGCAATCCAAACCGAAGTTGGTGAGACTAGTCAACAACCAACAAAAGGCAAGGGCAAGGGCAAACACAAAGTTAAAGGTTGTCACCTTCCTCACATTGATGACATGATACCCGACCGCGATGATGGTAAAATTTGGGGTCAAGCTCCGGAACCGAAAGTACTCTTTGGATACAAGAACTCTTGGGCTCGTACAATCTTTCAAACTTATGTAAGTATTTTTTATTTTGTGCATGTGCATTGTTTTATTTTTTGCATTATCTCTTAATCGTATTATGTCTTATTTGTAGGATCATACTAAGGCTGTGCGTGTTTGCCGAAACCAAGCCGCGGGTGAGTGGAAATTGTCGATGGAACATGAAGATGTCCAAACATTAGTAAGGAACTCGGGTTTGTATTCTTTGGTTGAAAATTACTTGAATCCGACATCGTCACCGTCAATTGCTTTGTCGAAAGGTATCATGGTGAAACCGATACAATGCACTTCCCGTTCGGGGAGATGACCTTGATTCCTGAAGATGCTTATGCCATTCTAGGCTTGAATGTTATCGGAAAATCAATTTCAGAAGGAGTTGAGTCTCGGGACGTAGATTGGCTGAAGTTGCACGATTTGACTGAAAAGTTGTTTGGTTGGGACATCAAAACTTCTTCGGATAGCTTTTATATAGCATCGAACGGAAGTAAGACGAAGACATTCAAGCTGACGATGCTTAAGAAGATGTTTGAAAATACAAAGGCTAGAAGCTTGGAGGCTGGATGGGACCCTGCTCAGGATGCATATACGAAGTGGAGAAAAGAGCCTTTTAGGCATTTCGAAGCTGCTTTGCTTGTTCAATCTAATTCCAATAAATTATTTTAAATTGTATTACTATTGATATCTTTAATTCTATGTGTAACGTTATTCCCTTAAATGATGTTAGTTGGAATCTCACTTGCACATAGATCTCGTTTTTTTGTTGCCGCGAGTTCCTCTTCACGGCGAGTCATTTCTTTGAATTCTTTTCTTTGTTTTTTCCTTGAAATTTTAGTTTGTGGCCTACCCGGCGGATCACCCTTTGTTGGCTCTTCACTCTGTGCTATCCAAGGCCGTGTAATTAGTCTTAGTTGACTCAACAATACTTGTCGGCTAGCCGAGTTGCCACGTGAGTAAGCTTCAAAAAATTCTTGGGCCTCCTTTGTATCCCATGGTGATTGTCCGGGAACTTCGGTAGGGGGAAGGTCGAAAGATAATTGCTTCCAAAAAGGATCAATAACACCAATAGGTATCACTTCTTCATACTTCACAAGCATATGTCGACACGGAAGCCCCAAAGAAGACATGTCGGGACAAATACACACATCACCCGGTTTTCCATAATTTTTTTCATATTGCAATTGTCTCATCATATGTTTTATTGCCCACCGAGAGACGTTAAACTCTATTCCTTGGAGCAACTTAGTATGTTTAAGAAATGGAGTCATCCTATCCATGGAGCTTTTCTCAAAACCCTTCTTGATCCTATCAATATCGGCCTTAAAGTTTTGTTCCATTGCCTCGGCGACCGTAACCACGTTTCCCAGGCCGGACTGGATGAGATCTTTAAATCTCCCATGTGAGGACTCCGCTATACTAGTTGCTTCATTCCCGTAATGTCTATAACGATTTGTCCACGCACGCACAAATTTTTCCTTGAACTTATCCAACAATTTATCCCGACAATATGAAACGGCACTTGGATACACTTCGTTATAGATGGCAATAAACATTTTCAATCTCTTTTCGTACATGTCCTCGGTAACAGACCAATAAACTTTCTCCCAATCCTTTAGAAATTCCAACCACCTTTTATGGTTTTCATCGTGTTCTTTGTCGACTCGCTCTTTAATCTTTCCTCTTTCATTTTCTTCTTCTTCGGGTGATAGTTTCTCTTTACGAACATCTTCATCAAGTTGACCAACCATTCTTTTTTTAATATCAGCCTTAGAGGGTTCAAACAAAGCATGACAATGTTTTTTCACATTTTCACCTATATGAAATGTACATAGGAAATTTTGTGCATCCGGAAATACGTCGGATATGGCATTCATTAGTGCGTCAAATTGATCGGTTATGATGACCTTCGGACCACGATTTTCCGGGAACAATAATTTTAATTGTCGCAATGCCCAATGATAATTGTAATCCCTCTCATTTTCCATTAAACACCAAGCCAATGTGAATGTTACCTTGTCCGATGTGTGCCCCACGATGTTGAACAACGGCATGTTGTATTTGTTTGTCTTGTACGTGCAGTCCATCATAAGAACATCACAACACGTATGAGCCAATTGTGAAAGCAAAGGATGCGAAATGAATATTTGAAGCGGCTTCTCGTCCGGACCTCTTTTAATGATACGCGTGTAGTTGTGATCCCAAACTATCTTCTCAAATTCTTGCATAACATTCCTCCCTTCCCATTCCAACCTTTTAATAGTTGCTTGTGCGCTATAAATTGTACTTAGTGAAGAAACGTTCATCTTATCCTTTGCCTTGAAGGTTCGGAGAATCACTCTTGGTTTGATACATGCTTTTGTCATCATCTTGACATCCTCGAATTGATCAGGTTTTAGCTTCGCAACTAGGGAGTGACCTTCAAAATCTTTCGGATCGGGGTGGTTGTGACGGCCAAACCACACCTTACATTCCCATTCTTTTTTCTTCTTTACTTTCTCCTCTTAGATAGAATACAAGCTTAAAGGGGCACTCATCCTTTCTCGTAACTGTTTTGTATACCCTCTTAGTCTTCTTTTCATATACATAACCCTTTCTCTTATGGCTATTCTCCTTGTATTTTCCGCTCTCTCACAAACCATCTCAAAACGAACATCTGAATGTTGACTATTCCTCACTAAGACACACATGTTCTTAAGAGCCGTCTCTTTTGCCCAAGCAATTACTTCCTTTTCATCTTTTATTCCCTACATAATAATGAGAGATTACAAATAAATCCCAACATTAAATTGTAAAAACTAGGTGGAAGACTTGTTTGGTAACATACCCGAGGTATTTTATAGTGTTCCGACGTATCCCGATGGAGCGGTTTGGAGTTTGGTTGATCGTTTGCGAGAATTATCTAAATGAAAATAAAATTGGATTAGTTAAAACCGGCAGTGTCGATTAGTAAATTAAAGTGCCGGTTTTCAAAACTACCTACAAGGTAATTGTCATTCTATGCCGTATAAAAACCGGCATTTTTACAAATTAACTTAATATGCCGGGATATAGTACCGGAATACATAGATCAAAAAAAGGAATGCCGGTTTTTAAGTTCAAATTATAATTTGTTTCTGTATGTTTTCCTATTAAACCGGCACCATCGACATGCAAGGATAAATGCCGGTATCACAAACCGGCATGGTGGGTCAGGTACGGTTAGTGCCGGTTTAAGTATTCCATACAATATTCGGTGGTTGGTAAAAAGTAAAAATTCAAACCGGCATGCAATCTTGGTTTGAATGGTACGCCGGTATGTTCTTGAACAGTTGGGGATATTTTGAACCGGCATTTTAATTTGTATGAATACAATGCCGGTTATAGAGGTTCCGGCATGGTATTCATATAACGAGCATGCCGGTTTTCTGCTTTTTCGGACAGAAATGGCGGTTTCGAAAAAAAAAAACAAATTTTCGACCTCTTTGAAGCATTACCTGTGTGTTGGGGATGCTTGTATGTTGAACATGTTTACTTTCTTGAGTTGGTTCTTCACATAACTCTTCATGGTCACGAAAATAGTGATCCAAGGGTGTTGGTTCATCATATAACTCCAATTGGGAGGTGTTATCATTAACCGAAGATTGAAGATATGATTGTTGTTGTAGTTGAGCCAAGGATTCAAAGAAATTGCAAGTCTCTCTTCAAATTCATCTTCCATTTTCAAAAAAAAAAAATTCTACTCTAAATTTTTTTACCTCCTTCTACCCACAAAAAATTCAAATAAACTCAAAAACACTAATTATATCCCCCAAATCATTAAGATTTTACTAATCTTAATTAGTAACTAATCCTAATTAGGGAGGGTTAGATTAGGAAATAATAAAATAATTACATAAGGGGTAACCCAGCTAGGATATTCGGATCCCTATTTTGTCCTCTAGTGATATCCCCCAATTAAAATCCATATCCCCCAATTAATTCTTCTATATTAAGAGAAAATCTATAGAAAAATAAATAAATTAGAAGCAACAAACCAGTAATTCCAGAACACACTTGACTTTTTTTACTCAAAAAGGGCCATCTATTAAAAAAGATCAAAGTTACCACAAAGAAGTGGAAACCAAAAATGAGAAGGAAAGTTTACAAAGCAAATTTAAAAACACAAAAAACACACAA
This sequence comes from Papaver bracteatum, assembly GCA_023529315.1. Taxonomy (NCBI): domain Eukaryota; kingdom Viridiplantae; phylum Streptophyta; class Magnoliopsida; order Ranunculales; family Papaveraceae; genus Papaver; species Papaver bracteatum. The sequence goes on from JAJJWX010001985.1 coordinate 1,794,967, forward strand.
CGAAAAGCAGCAAAACTGATATTAAGCTATGCCTAACACTCCACTCCAATTGTCTAGCAAGTCAATAATTGAGATGTTCTCAAAGATTTTTGTACCTAAACACCAGTTGTAAAGCATGCACTTTACTTCATTCAAGAGTTGGTTATGGTGACTGTATTTGCCTTGAAATAATCTTTCATTCCTTTCCTTCCAAATTACCCACCAAATTGCAAAAGGAATCATACTCCAAAGCTTGTTCTTCCAAGTTTTACCTCTCTTTCTATTCCATTCCCAAATGGTTGCCTTGACATCCTCTCTAAACACCCACACCAGTTTAAAACTTTTGAAGAAGAAATTCCAAAGTTTTCTAGATTCTTCACAGTGAAGGAAAAGATGAGAGTTGGATTCTGCCGCTTTTTTGCACATGATGCAACCATTAATCACAATGGTGTTGTGCAAAGAATCAAGAGTTGGAGCCGCATTGTAACATAAGTTCCAAGTGAAGAATAACACCTTTTGTGGAATTCTATCATTCCATAAGCTTTTATGAGGAAAAGAAATGAAACCCTCTACTTCAGTTGCCTCATAACAAGATTTGACAGAGAAAGTGTTACCTGGATTCCAAGATAAGTAGTCATCACCTGTCTCAGTTAGATTTGGAGCACTGATTTGACCCAGCAGAACAACCATCATTTCTACCTCAGTATCTTTCAGATTTCTCTTGAAGTTGAAATTCCAAGCCTTGCCACTATCATTAACCTGCACCATTTCCTTAATAGTAGAATGCCTGTTTCTCGGAGAGCTTATACGAGGAGGGAATAAGTAAGCTAGAGACTGATAACCCACCCAAATATCATTCCAAAAAGAGACCCTGTTACCACTCTGAATATGCACAGTTGAAAGTTGTTGAATTGTCCCCTTTGATTTGAGAATGCCAGACCACAGACTTTTCCCCACTGAAGTTGTTGTTTCATTTGGAAAAATTCCTTCAATAGAACCACCAAATTTTTGATGCACAATAGATCTCCAGAATGCGTGTTTTTCTTTGTTGTATCTCCAAATCAATTTAGCATGTAAAGCCCTATTCATTAGCCTCAGCTTCTTAACTCCCACACCCCCTCTTTGTTTTGATAATGTAACATTTTTCCATCCCACCCATCCTCTTTTTTTTCCATGACCCCATAAAAAGCTTCTCATTATGGATTCCATCTGTTTTTCAACTGAAGCCTCAGAATGGAAACAAGGACAGTAGTAAATTGGTAGGCTTGAAAGAACATGTTTAATAAGCATCAATCTCCCTCCCTTGGACAGATATCTTCTCTGCCAATTACTCAATCTTTTTTGGAACTTCTGCAGAATTACATCCCAAACTGAAATCGACTTAGACTTGCTACCAAGAGGTATTCCCAAGTAAGTCAGGGGAAACTGCACTCATCGGACAACCAAAAATTAAGGCCCCAGAAACAGCATAATTTGCATTTCCTATAGCAACCAGAGCACTCTTCTGAAAATTCACTTTCAAACCTGAGACCATTTCAAAAGCAATCGAAGGTTTTTGAGATTTGAGACTGTTCTTCACTGTCGTCAAGGAACATTATCAGGTCATCTGCAAATTGTAGGTGAGTTACTGATACTCCATCTGTGGAAGGCTTGAAACCCTGAATAAGATTTAACTCAGCAGATTTTTGTATCAATAATGATAAAACTTCCACCCCTAGCAGAACACACTTGACTTCATCTATTGATCTGCTATTAAATCTATACTTGCCTCAAAAAATTCTTTCATTCCTTTACATCTCACAGACTATTAAATAGCAAAAGGGTTCAATATTTGTACCATTTGATTCAACCAATAACACATGACGAGAAAATTCTGATAATACTTAGAAATGAGGAAAAAGAAAATATAAAGCCTTAGAGCTTCTTCAATGGTCATTGTGTGTGTTTCCTATGTGGCAACACAAATAAGACATCCTCAATCTATTTTTCCTTAAAATTAGGGAGAGAAAAAAAATCCATCTCCAAAATCATTGCATGCAACCTTTTCTTTTAATTAGTATAAATTTTATTTTCCATAATTAAGATTTTATTAGAGCTAAAAATGGTTAGTTAATACTATTAAAGTCAATTCAATTAAGTAAAAGCTGACTAGGATGGTAGACAATGTCAAGGGGATGTCTAAAACTAAACATCCCCTTGACATTGGTTTAAGACATCAGGGTTGGAGAATAATTTTAGAGAAAATTGATGTGTATCCTAGGTGGATTTTGATTTTATGTTCACACACGTGCCATTGGAGAAGCTCTTATTGTGATTTGTGAAGTATCAATTATCATCAACTACTCTGATTTACATCCACTCGAGATGCATGCTCATTCCCAACATATGCCATCAATAGACACCCATTCAGATCCCGCAGGCTGCTATTCAACACAATTATAGAGAACGAAATCTAGCAGCCGACGGGTTGGCCAATCATGCGACGGATGGAAGTCAGACATGAAGTTCATCAACCAAAATATGGGACCACGCAATCCCATCATTTATTAATAAAATTTTATTTCATCCGCGGGTACCACATACCCAAGAAAAATTGTAAACTAATTTCTTTTAATAAGATGTATGATTAAAAAAAAAAAGACACCCATGATGGCAAGTAAACCATATTTTGGGAGGCTGCCCCACCCCGCACGACACTCCACCCCCACCCCCACATAACACTCCACCCCCACCCCCACATAACACTCCACCCCCAAGACCCCGTAGTGCAACTTTTTGTTGCACCATCGGAGTTTCCCTTTCTCACCTTTGTGGGATGTTCGGGATTGCTCTGCAGTGCGTGTTAGAGCTAGCACTATGGAAAGGGATATCCCTTCCCTATCTCTCTTTTTCCCTCAAAACACCAAAATTCCAAGTGCTATGGTCTCCCATATCCCTACATGAGTAGGGATATTAACCTCCATCCCTACAAGGATGATCAGATCTGATCACTCGTGTAGGGAAGGGAAATCACACGGGTACTGAGTACCCGTATTATTTTACGCTTTAGGCGTACTGAGTACGTGTAGCTTTTTGCACGGGGTACTGAGTACCCGTTTCGTAAATTATATTTGTTTGACCTTTTTCTGTTAACACCTCTCTCACACCCGATCCTAACCATCCATCATTAATAACGGCTCTATTTTCTACACCGTCGGATCCCAACGTTCATTTTTTCAAAATCCTCTATATATACCATTCTAATTCTCTACTCAAACCACACCAAATCAATTGATTTCTTATTTTCTCCTTCTTACATCAATTGATTTCTTATTTCTCTTCATCTTACTATACGTCTTTGGTATTTAGATTTATTCTACTACTCTTTTTTTTATCTTAGTTTCATTCAAAATGGTACTTAATTTTGTCACACAAGAAGAGGTTGATCTTACTACTGCTTTTATTTATGTGAGTATGGACGAAATTGTGGGTGTGGCGCAAAAAACCGCTCTGTTTTGGATACGTATTTATGAAATTTTCAAACAACGCAATGGCAATCCATATGAAAGAGATTATGATGCTTTAAAAATCAAGATGAGACATATTAAAAAAGATGTCATAGAATTCGTGTCCATTCTTAACGCTCTATATCGGCAAACCAAAAGCGGTGCGAACCACGGAGATTTGGTAAGTTTTATTAAATTTTTAAGTTTTTCCATATAGTTGGTGATAATAGCAATAAACCTAATGTTTCTTATATAATTTTTCAGACAAGAGATTGTCTCCTTCAATTTCAGGAACAAAGAGGACAACCATTCAAGTATGATGCATGTTATGAATTGTTTAGAGCAAAGGTCCTTGGATATAATTATGAACTGACTGTGAGCCAAAACAGTGAGTTATTTGATAATCATAGTAACTTTGTATCAGTCGAAGATGGTACTGAAGTTCTTCCCAATGGAGAAACTCGTTGGAAATACAAGGAAAATGCACGTCCTATAGGAACAAATAAAGACAAAAAAACTAGCCATGCAGAAGAAGGATCGTGAGCAGGGTATATATAGAGAAGATGATGAGTGACTTCGGTTAAGATGGAAGAAGATAAGATCTATCAACAAAGTTCTAGTATTTTGGAGTATCTTAAGGAAACACGATCAAGGAAGGAAAAAATGAGAATGGAACAAGAATGCCAATACCAAATTTTTTGGGCGTATACTCAACAACCGAGTTATCAAATGAAAGATGAAATCAATTTGCAAACGCTTCAACAACAGACTAATCAAATGCATGGACAAAAAATGCATTTTGATCAAGACAATGCAATAATGTTGATGGACCTTAGTCGTTTAGCCCCCTACGAAAAACAATATTATCAACGCAAGCAAAGGGAGATTTTGAAGGGGAAGGGTATAATCAACGTTGAAGATTCAAAAGATGAAGATGTAATCTATCTCTAATTGTTTTATCATTCATTGAGTTTAGTTTTTTAATTTATAGTACATGTTTAAATTAAAAGTGTTGTCTTAAATTTCTAGTTAGGCCGGTTCCTATGGCAAATGCCAAACCCACCCATTTTCCATGCCAGCTGGCCTGGAAAACTGGTCGCGTCACTATGGTAAAAATTCTAAGAGATCGAGTCTCCACCTAGCGGTGCCAACTAAACCGGTAACGGTGTAGTCTCAACCGTTAGGTGGATTTGAAACCTCCAACGGCTCTTTCTCCACCGCTATAAAAGGGCCAAAAATCACACTATCTTTCTATCTTATTATCTTTCAAAATGGTAAAGTTTGAATCCCAACTTGACTTGGCTACCCAACTTGATTTTTCTGGAGTGGTGCTTGAATCAACCCTTAATAAGATATGTGAAGGTTATAAAGAAATAGGTAAAAATCAAAGAAGTCTACAAGTTTTGGATATTAATCAAATCAAACCTCCAAAGAGAAGACCAAGAAAAGTTCAAGGGAAGGAAAATGTTCAAGGGAAGGAAAATTTGAAGGCAAAGAAGAAGATAAACAAAGGAGACTCCATTCATGAGCGCATTTATTGGAAGTTTGGTGAAATAAAGAAGATAAACAAGATGAAGAACAGTGTCCCAAACTTTTACTTTTAAAGTCTTTAATGTAAAGATATGTCATTATCTAGATGAATGAAAGAGGCACTAATGTAAATTAAAATTCTTAACTTTTAATGAAAGATGCACTAGTTTTATATTTGAATATCTTAAAATTAAAATTAAAATTTGATACAAATGATAGTTGCATCATACAAACGAAAGATGCATCATATTTGGCAGTTACTCTAAACTGATCATATTTGGGCAACACCCTCAAGATAAGATAACAACCCTCATAGTGAAAATTTGTTCCAACTCTGTTGCGTCATTCGAGATGACACATTTGATTCACATCATTTGCGTTTTGGCCATTTTGTCGGTTTCGATAGCCTTTAGCAAGTGCAGCATCCCACAACTTTACATCCTTGCTGATTATTCCGAAGCAATGACACAATCCATCTGAATTTCGGTTATTGAGGTTAAATGTTTCTTCTTGAAATCTCTAAAATATGCGACTCCATGCAACCTCTTGATGTTGATTTTGTCCACCATCGGCCATATCTTGCGTAACTAAAACATAATGCCTTCAAATGGATTCATCTTCAGATATGCTAAATTTGCGAGGTCGAACTCGAACGGACATATTGGATTTGTGGAGTGAAAGAATGAAGATCGAAGAAATGGTGTGAGTTGAAATGAAATTTGATATTGTATTTATAGGCAGATGAAATGATGACCATTGGATGAGATGATACTGACGGTCTAGTCTAGCCCGCTACCGGTGTAGTGTACACCGAACGGTTTATAATGGACCGAGCGGTCGAGACTCGACCGCTCGGTAGAAACTCCACCTGGCTTGGCTAAGTGGCAAATTTTCCACTTAGCCAGGCCGGTTTTCCTGTTTGCCCCCTCCATAGTGGGTGTTTAAATGGCAAATCTATTGATTTTCCACACCCATAGGAAGTGGCCAAAAGTATTGTTGTTAACTTAATTTTAAATGTGCTGTCTAAATTTGTTGAAATTGTAGTTTGAATTAATTAAATTTTCAATGTGTTGTAACCACTCGAGATTCTAATCCAAATTCAAATTAATAACTTCATTTTATGACTTCATTAAACTAATGTTCATAAAATACTTTAAAAAGATCGTACAACAGTTGATTCGATAGGTCTGAACACATTACATGTTATTATTTTCCCTGGTGTAAGATTCAACAATCAAGGCCACTTCGAAATGATAAAACAGTTCTTTTCTCCAAGTTGTATATGCATCTTGTGCAGCGAACTGGTCACCTCTCACTACACCAAATTACAGGATTCGTAACGGAGCTGAGTCGTTACTAAAACGGGTTGTAACGGCTCTCGCCTGTTTCAAAAGTGGGTGTTACATTTATTTTGTAACGGCAATGCAGCCGTTACGAATTTTGGTTGCAACGACGGCCGTAACAGCTGAGGGCCGTTACGAAATGGCACGTGGTAACAACTTGGAGCCGTTACTAATTTTTTTTAACAACGTGGTTGTAACAGAGCTGAGCCGTTACTACGTGGAAGTTTAGTAACGTGCTTGATCCGTTACTCCGTGGAATTTTGAAACAACTTAGATCCGTTACTAATTTTTTTCGTAACAGAAAAAAATTATTGCCTGAAATTAGCCGGAATTCTAAATACAACTCCTGCATACATCCATCCACACTCAACAACAATTCATCCACTTCTTTTGTAATCTATTCATATCACATTCATATCAATGTATATTACAAAGAACTGAAATTTATCAACATCATATAAATTTCAAAAGGACTGAAATTTCTTTAAGTACCAAACTTTTTTTTGGTTTTGTTAAGTATCAAATTTCTAAGGAAACACATAGAAACTTACTAATGCCTACAAAATTTGAATACATGGAACTTACAAATCTTAGATGCTTTGTTCTCCACCCTTTGCAGGCTTGCTTTGTTGAAAGCTTGGGCATCATAAAACTCGATATAGGCAATCCTACAAAATATAATTGCCAACATACTTAGAGCTAAAGCAATGGTGATGTTGGGCATCAGAAATAATGTTCAAAAAAGGAAGTTCATGTAAATGCAAACAAGCAATAATTACACAGGTCTAAAACTCAATTTGTCTTGTAACGGTGATGTTGGAAGTAAGGTATACTTAGAGCAGAAGACATACTAGAAGGGAGAATATGAAATTAGGAAAGGCAACGATACTTAACTGGTTAACTTCCACTAGGGAAGATGAAGCTTCATAACTTGGCACTCTCTTTGTCTTTCATATAGATTCTTCCAGGCAATCAATGCAATTGGTTCTGCAAAAAACCAAAGTCTATAAGCTCTCACCAGGTAATACATGTGAAGAATACAAGTTGATGCTAAAACACATTGTAATCTAGCAGGTACACATGTTGAAATAAAAATAAAACTTCTCAGTGCTCACAGTAGCACTACCTGATATCATGGGTTCAGGAGTGAGAACAGCATTTCCGATTATCTTCTTATTTCTTTAAGCTCCAAAACACCAGTATCTACTCCAACGGCTTCTGAAAGGATTTAGAAGCATGCATTAGATGCATTACAAATAAACAACAGTTCAGAAGGAGACAAATATTCAGCATACCATGCATCAGAAGATGCCATTAAGATAAGGTAGTAAAAAGTAATACATGGGAAAGAGAAATTGGAGCCACTTGCTAAAGGAAATTGTTTACATAGGTAAAGAAGTTTAGCATCTTTACTTGAAATAGATGGAAACATCCTCCTCCTTAGTAAATGTACTTTCAGCTGGAAAAGTCCACAAGCTTCATAAATTGGCTCTATCTTTGGTCCTGCAACCAACCAAAGATAATAAGCTCTCTCACCAGAACTGAGTACATAATTGTAAGAAACAGAAAATCAAATACAAAGTAACGGGAAACCCCAAAGAAATTATGACAAATACAAAGTGGCTGAACCACTTACATCACAGGCAAAGTATGTCTTTCCATCACGAGTCTTCTTCCAACAACCTGCGTTGTTTATTGCACAATGTTCATATCCTGAAGCTGTTACATTACAACCAATCAGTTTATATGGAGAAGAGGCCCAGAAATATGATTAGACAACGAAGTAGATAGAAACAATCACTATCACGATTAGAATGTCTATTACATGCACAATCGGTATAACGTCTCCTGAACACAGCAGTACCTTCAATGGTTTTCTCTGATAAGAAAAAGAACAAAATACAAATTATAAGTAATTAAAATTAGCAGGTCTAAACTATCAAATGCACTGGAAGGTACTGAGTTGGTTGCATTTCTAGTCATACTTTTTCTTAACACATTCACTGGCCTACAGAAAAGAAAATGATTCGATTTAAGTATAGGCTAGTAACTGTAAGTTAGGCACAGAATACAAGAGTTACCGAAACGCAAAACTTATACTTATAAAATATATATGGAGCAGTTGTGTATACAGATCCGATGTTGAGATAGTGGTAAACACTCTTTTGCTTGTTTAATACAAGTAAAACTGTCTATGTCAGTGGGTGCCTAAATGTTAACGCAATATCCACTATTATCATCAGAATGAATTATAACAATTACCTTCACTTCAGCATAGAGCTTCATTTCCCATGCGTACAGTCTGTCCAAGGTGGACGATTGACTTCCTGTGATCATTGAAAACTCTTCATTAAAGTCGCTCCCGCTCTCATCGCCATCATCTCTCGATGCTGAAGTGAGACGATTTCTTAATGAAGAAGATTGTGAAGATGGCGACTGGTACCATGTAATAGCCTTTGTCACCTATTTTGGAGGTTCTACACAAGTTGGCAATGGGCAACAGGTATCAAAAATACAACATCCATGTGATGTCCGATAAAAACTAAATAAGTCTTAATCGATCTACATGAATAAGGAAATACCTTGAGAGGTAAGGTCTAATCCCCTGTGACAATAAGCTTAGATGAAAAGCCACAAGAAAAATAGGTTCCCCTGATGGCCCTACGAATACATAAACTCTACTAAGGATATGCATCACATAAACTCATATCGTAACACACAAAATATACAATTCCAAGAAAAGAACCAGTAATTCGCAAGTCTATTGGACATTCAACATTACAAGGAAAAGTTTTACACAGAAACCATAAAAAAATTACCTTCACCATCCAAAAATTTGGACACAATTTTGTTAGTTTCAAGCATTCTGGACACTTATTTTCCACATTCAAAAGCTCTGAAAAACCGATTCTCGATATCCTTTATACTTGATAAGAAATCTTTACCCCCCATGAGTAATGAATCTAGAAGGATCTTCTCTTTTCCACATTCTGTGCACATTACCACTGCCTCAGTACCTTATCTTGCAGGAAAATAACAACATTAATGCCACAATTACATGGATCAACCGCTCTCGACAACTGTATCAACCGAAAAAGCACAACAGAAATGAAGAAATCTGGAATATGTATTAAAATTAACAACATACCCATGCTCCATATCATTCAACCTAGGCGGATCATTCTTTACCTTCTTCAAGATAACCAAGTTCAACACAGACATCTCTTGGCTCACGATGCACCCACGGAAAGACTTCCTTCTCCTCTTACCATTACATCTTCCCTATCCACGGAAGCAAGGAGTTCCTGACAAGAAAAGACTAGCGGAATTACAAAACTATGCAAATCAATAGAGACCAATAAATTACAATCGAACAACTCAAACTACAATCATATTCACATTCTGTGTATTTCTATGTAGTAGGAGATTAACTATGCCTGGAGTCAACACTCCTTGCTTCATTGGGAAACCTTGCTTGTCACACTCCTTACTTAATGCCCCAGAGAATCTCTAATGACCTCCTGGGAGATCCCTTTTTCATAGAACACACACCTGCACACACGTACATAAATATTTACCGACCTCAGTGTTGTTCTACAGACTCGTAACAAGTAATCTTCAAACCATCTGGTAAGCCTTACACAACCAATTTAACAATTTAGAAAACCAATAGAACAATCAAACTAGACATGCCTTTTAATTAGAGAAGGCTTCCAGAAATTTAATAAATCAAGCCTAAGCATCGTCAAAACAAAAGGGACTCCCAAAATAAATACTCGTACAAAAAAGAAGGCATGGCAAATCATTGACATGTTGAAGCAAAAACCAGTAGCTAGCTGCTTCTCAATGAAAGACCCACTCTATAAGCTGCCAAACATATAGTTTAAAAAACATTGCAAGTCTTATATTGAAACATCATCTCAAAGTATGCAACAAGATTAAGCTAGACAACAACATTAACAGCTAGAATTAAACTGCTCTGGAAAATCTATAAGGAAGAACTAGAAAGAGCATAAGCTACTTCCATATCCAAAATCACAAACATGAACCAGAGATAAAAACAACCATGATATTTTTACAAAGAGCAGAGCAAACAAAATAAACAAGAGATTAAGGTTTATACCCAATACTGCAAAATCTTCATCTTGCTACTTTTTCTCCAATGGATTCTAATTAAGAGTATAGACTGCAAACAACACCCTCACAAGAGATTTGGGTTTATATTGCAGAATACTAAAAATAACCAACAACCCAAAATATCAAAATTACCTTTAGAAGTTGTTAGGACGACATCAACAACACTAGAAGAAGCAATCCCAACCCTTGTAGCTTCTCAGTCAACTTATCAACTTCATTCTCATCTGCATCTAAAAATAAATCTGAATAAAATTCCCTAAATCAGAAACCCGAATCTCATAATCAATTGAACAAGAAACCCTAAATCAATTATCACTTTCATTCCCTAAAATAAAAACCTAAAACGAAATAATAAAAAAAAATCGTATTCGATTTATCAGATGAAGAAAACCATAAAATACAAAACCCTAATTAAAAGAACAGACGATTAATGAAAAACTTACGATCGAAACTGTTGTCAAACTATAATCTCTAATCTCTTTGACTGAAACCCCAATCTCTTCAGGGGAGGCGATGAGATGAGATGAGAAGAGAAAGAAAAAGAGAAGAGAGGCAGGAGCAAAAGAGAAAAAAAGAGAACTAAAAAAATGAAAACTCGATTTGGATTTCACCAGGGTATATCCTCAATGATTGAAAGGTATCTAAACCCTAGTTTCATCGCCTGAACAGACGCAGAGCAGAAGAGATAAAAAAAATGATAAAAGTGAAATCGATTTCTGTCCACTGCTAGCTTATCCATGGAATTGACACGCACACTCATGGGAGGAAATATCCTCTCATATAACAAATCGTGGGTGGGAATATAATGTTAGTCATGTGAGTCGCACACGCACATACTCAAGGTGTGACGACCCAAGTGTGACCAAGCGTGTGAGTGGCACGCCTATAAAAAATTAGTATCGGATCAAAAAAAATTAGTAACGGCTCCAACATGTTCCGAAAATTTTGTAACAGCAATTTGTAACGGGAAATTTGTAACGGCTTATAAGCCGTTATGAATTCCTGTTACTAATCTAGGAATTTGGTGTAGTGTCTGTACCTATCGAGAAATTCATTGTACCTGATGCATAATATTTCCTAACATGATTTGTCCTTGAGCAAATGTAGGATGGTTGATAATTAAAGTGTGGTTTCTTACCCGTCTCTTTAAGGAAAGAACCCAAACCAACATTAGTCTAGAAGATTGTATGATCTTTAGGATCTTCTGGAAAATTATCCCTGAGAGGGTAAAGGCTTCTAATCCATTCAGTCTCTTCTTCAACATCCTTTAACGTTTCCTTCAGTTGGAATTGTTGTTGTCCTAGTTCTTTTGCCTTGCGTTTTTCTTCGTATTCCTTGAGTTTTTGTTGGTATTCAGTCGAACAACCAGATGAATATTTGGTTTGTTTTGTGGACTTTCCTTTGCTTAACACTTCATCCATCACATTAGTTAATTTGGTAGGTGATGAAGACGTCGTTGCGTTTGTAGTAGCTTGATGACCTCTTTTGCATATCTCCTTTTCCATTGCAGCAATTGATGGAGTAGGTCGCTGGCATCTTCTAATTATGTCTTCGACTGAGTTGGTAGTTGCTGATTGATTTGACATTAAATAAATGTTTAGCTTTCTTTTTCTCCTCCAAGATTAATGCTGCAAAGAATATGTAGATTGATGTTGCAAAGAAAAATAGGTCGATTGATGTTGCAAAGAAAAATAGGTTGATTGATGTTGCAAATAAGAATGGGTTATCTTTCTTATGTAGGATTCCTTCCCAATGGATATATTTATAACAACTCGTGCCCAACGGCTCTTTTTGCCAACGACTATATTTTCCAACGGGTCTTTTTCGCAACGACTAGATTTCCCAACGGGTCTATTTCTTTATATAAATACTGAGCATTTTTTTGTTCTTACCATCAACAATATCAATACATTCTTTATATAACGATCTATGTGTCATTACATATACTTTCACGTCTGAAGTTATAACGTTTAACCTTGTTTTCAGATACTTAAACGTGCGTTCATTCGGATTCCCGTTATGTATAGTCAAACTTTGCAGCAACTGCTCCAAAAGGTTTGTGTTATTTAGTTGTTCATCTTCTTCTTCACTCTCTAGATGAACTTCAACCCATAAACTAACTATCAATTCGTATTTATCCGGAATATAACCCACCATAATTAAGAGATATAAGTGTTGTGGATAATAACTTGGACAAAAATAAGTTTTTCTTTTTTTGAAGATGGAGAACAGAGTTGGTCGAACTAATGTCTTCATTGCTAAAGAGATTGTGAATCCTTTATACATATCCCGTATACATATCCATTCACTGTAGAATGAGATTTTACGGATAAGTATACTAATCCATATACTGTACAAATAGATTTCACGGATATGTATACATATCCATATACTGTTTAAATGATTTCGCGGATTATCATAATTGTAAACCATATGCCACCGAATCTAAACTTCATCATTTGCATACATAATTTAATCCCAAAAATAATCTAAAATTTGTTATTACAAGTGCGTGTAACATTCGAAAACTTAAAACACGATAGTGAAATACATCATATGCCTCAGAATCATCATCATCATCATACCTACCCGCATCATCGTCATCCCCAGCATCGTCCTCCCCATACTCATCGTCATCCTCATAATCCTCATCATCATCGTCATAATCCTCCTCATCACCAGAATCCTCATCGTCATCTCCATCATGTTGATATTCGTCTCCAACATGTCCGTATGCATGAACATGTTCATCTCCATGTTGAAAGTCATATGGGATTTGATTATTGTAATCTCCATAATACTCAAATGCTCCATCCTCGTTTTGGCCTGGGACAACTTCTTTTTCTAAGTCTATATCATCATAATCTCCTTATGACGATGGAAGTACCACGTATTCCATATCTGAACCCTCCAAACTAGATAAGTCCCCTGATGCGCCTCCTCTACCAAGACGTGTAGCAATGTGCTTGACAAGATCATTTCTTAGTTGTAGGTGCAGTTCTAGGTTTTTCAGAGATGACATAAATACACGACCATTAACTCTAGGTTCCGGAAGTGGAACAAGAACAACCCTGCCCCAATCCGTATCCCGACGCTCATGCTCAATAATGATGTTGTGTAAAATAAGACAACAATTCATAATTATATTCAAGTCTGATTGGTGCCAATACTTACAGGGAGATCCGACAATTATGAATTTACCCTGAAGCACTCCAAAAGCACGCTCTACATCCTTTATTTTATCCATTTGATACTTGTTGAACCTAACATAGTCGGGAATGTCCAATGTCTGAGAAAAAGCTTGTACAAATGTATTCAACTTTGGATATATACCATCGGCTAAGAAATAACCCATATTATATTGGTGACCGTTGATGACATAATTGCATGAAGGTGTTATACCCTTTAGCATGTTATCAAAAAGGGGTGAGTGTGCCAACACATTCAAATCGTTGTTTGATCCAGGCATTCCAAAAAAGGCATGCCAAAACCACAAATCGTATGATGCCACCGCATCTAATACCAAACTACTCTCTTTATCTTTACCCCGGTAAGTTCCTTTCCAAGCTACCAGACAATTCTTCCATGGCCATTGCATACAATCAACACTACCAAGCATTTCAAGAAAACCTCGGTCGGCATTCTCACCTAGCAACCTCTGAACATCTTTAAGAGTGGGTTCATGCAAATATCTTGCTCCAAAAGTCATGCAAATGGTGTGGAAAAATATTTTTAGATACTTGTATATTGTAGTTGCACCCATACGAGTGTAATCACCCCTAAACACTATCAATTGGTGTACTTTTGCATAAAAATTTCATCATGACAACTAATCTCATATGCGGAGAATCCCCATAGTACCAGTTGCATTAGGACGTTGATGCCATTCCGGATCCACTTCAAGCAATTTTCCTAACAATTTCTCGAATAAGTCTTCCCTCATGCCTAGACGTTGTTTGAATTGTCTAGAGGTATAACCAGTTCCAGGCGTAAAATAATCATTCATCATTTTGGCATCACACCACACTCGATCACGCGTTATTACACTACGTGTCTGTACCTCCTTTGATACAGGTTGTCTAATAATACGCAATCGTTCATCCAAACATAGTTGTGTAAACATAAGCAAAGCTTTCTCTTCTTCATCACTATCACTAGAGGTATCCAAATAGATTCCATGTTTGAATCTCACATAAGAACGCATTAGACTCACCGTGCACCTTATAGCAAACAAAATACACAGTATCAATTTGTGTATGGCATACATAAATACAAGTCTATCAAGGTTCTACATTGATATGCATTTAGATGAAACATTTCATTCAACATAAATCAAGACACACAACAAACTATCATGCATTTTTCACTTAATATATGTTTTAATAACGTTGTTGAATGAATTGCATACTACATATCCAACCAACCTAATATCAACAATTTCATCAAAACTAAAATCAAATTAATTTAAAAACCCTAACATTAGAATCACTCACCTTAGATGATTTTTTGGATGAAATTCGAAATTGAAGAAGGGATTTGTTTCACCTTGTAGTAACCATCAAACCCTTTTAATCTTAGCCGGCGAATCGCAATGAATCAACATGAAAATCGAAAGGGGGTAAGAGGGGTTTTGAGAGGATGAAAGTTAGAGAAGAAGAAGAAATGGTCGTCTGAACTGGGTCTGTGTCTTAAAATCTATGAAACGCGTACTAAGTACCCGTTTCGTGTAGGGAAGGATGAGAGGGCACCATAACAAGCTTGTCTTCCATGTGCCATCCCTTCCCTACATTTGAGGGATAGGGAAGGGATAGCTAGCACCGTAGCTCTTACACGTTGTTAGTTAGGCATACGCTACGCATCACGCGCATTCTAACATTTGCGACTCGATTTTACCATTCTTCCTTTCGAATGCTGTCTTCTCTGTAACATTTATTTTCTTACTCATCATATCAATTAGATATTTATACAAGACCGCCATTTTTAATTTCTCTCTCTCCGTTTATTTTCCTCATATCCATCAAATCAAAAATTTCAGATCAGATCTCTCTCTATATCGGATCCACAGTAAGTTTTTCGCTTCATAAGATCTTATCTCATTTTGTTTCGTTCTTAATATCTCTTTCTCTCCGAATACCTACAGTTTTCGATTCTATTCTAGATATTCTTCTTGGAAATTGAATCTGATTAACATTAGAGACCAAAGAAGATACAATACCAAGTTTGGTTTTCGTTGTTTGGATTGAATATTGAGGAATTTGGTAAATCTCTGCTAAATAATATTTGAACGCGAAAATCTGGTTGAATTTTAGCTGGAATTTTGAGGTGACTTGTTCTTTCTAGTAGTAGTAGATCAAGGTTTTTGGTTAAGATGTTGGTTTTTTTTCTTCTGAACTTAGTTGAAAACTTGTTAATGATGTTGACATTTGAGTTTTAATCACTTTTATCTTTGTGGATTTATAGGAAAGAATTCTTTGGAATCAGCCAGTATAATGATCTTGACTATTGAAGTGAATTTTGAACCATCTTAGGGTTTAATCGCATATTAGTATTGATTGGTTCCTGTTGGTATAGATGAAGTTCGTATATCAATTCATATATCAGCTTAGAACATAAATTTGTTTTCAGGATCCTTTTGCTGTTGAGTTGGTTAATAGGATTTTATCAGCTAGATTTTAATCGATCAATTTTTTTTATCTACTTTTGTCACTTCCTGTTTTGATTATTGACTGTTTGGATGTTTTGGATATATAGCTTAAAGATGGTTGCTCCAATAGACATGGAGGAGGGATCACTAGAGATCGGAATGGGTAAGCTAACTCTCATGTTAGATTTTGTAATGAATTTGAATTGTTGGAAATTAGGACACACATTGCATTGCTCAAGTTTACACACCTCAGCTCCCAACTTATCCATTGGCAAGTCAATTTTGTTATTGTCCCCAACAATAGGAAAAGAGAGTAATTCTTTCTTTTTTTTTAATTATAACTTATAAGAGAGAAGGATTCATACTGTTACTGTAGTTAGAAGTTTATTACGTCTATAATTATGTATTTAACTGATTGAAACATACTGATGTTGGTTCATGTTGGTGTACTTTGATCAGCATATTGAATTTTTTCCTCTTTATAATTATTGCAGAGTATAGAACTGTCTCTGGAGTAGCAGGACCACTTGTTATCTTAGAGAAAGTTAAGGTTGGTTATCTTTCTTCTTTGCTTATTTTGATGGTTATGCAGATTTTTTACACTGGGTGCTATTTTTCTGTAGGTTATGCAAGTGATGTCTTAGGCTGCTTATACCATTTTTTTCTTTTTTTTTCAGGGTCCTAAATATCAGGAAATTGTTAATATCCGTTTGGGAGATGGTACAACCAGACGTGGTCAAGTTCTAGAAGTTGACGGGGAGAAAGCTGTTGTGCAGGTTATCCTAGCTCATTCTTTTTCCACCATCTCATAATGGTCCCGTGTTAACGGAGCTTCGAATTTTTAACTTGGACATGTTTCTGATTGTAGATTTTACGTATCTTTTTGGCCAGGTGTTTGAGGGAACATCGGGAATTGACAACAAGTACACAACTGTGCAATTCACAGGAGAAGTGAGTAATTGATTATTTTGGTCTTTACATGTGTGGGTTTTTAGTGATTTTCGCACTCTACAGCTTCGCCGTTCTTTTGTGTAAAGATTGCACAGACCACAGAGTAGCTATAAATTTAAAAGTAGCATATCAATGATGCCTTTTAAGTAGCGCCATGGGCTCAGATGCACAGTTTAATGTTTAAATACATTTCATGTTCCTTGTTTTCTTTAGTTTCCTCTAGCACTGATGTATTGTTTCATGGAATTATAACTCTGTGGCTTTGCCGTGAAAGCTTAAAAGGAAATGGGAGCTATGCAGTTGGTTTTCACTTTCTCTTTAACAACTTCTTTTTTAGGTTCTCAAAACTCCTGTCTCTCTTGATATGCTTGGACGAATTTTTAATGGATCCGGGAAACCCATTGATAATGGACCCCCTATTCTCCCCGAGGCTTACCTGGATATTTCTGGTGAGTCATTAGAGGAATGCTGAATTATTTACCTTCAGATCGTGAAACAACAGTGCATCTATAATTTTCATGAATGCCTATCTTCCTTTTTCAGGGAGTTCCATTAACCCAAGTGAAAGAACCTATCCAGAGGAAATGATCCAGACTGGAATTTCAACAATTGATGTCATGAATTCCATTGCTCGAGGGCAGAAGATACCTCTGTTTTCTGCTGCCGGTCTTCCTCATAATGAAATTGCTGCACAGATTTGTCGTCAAGCTGGTCTTGTGAAACGATTGGAGAAAAAAGAAAACCTTCTGGAGGTAGTTGCTTGTTACTGAAAGTTGTGACCATAACTATAAGAGGTGTTAAATAGATGACTTACTAACATCATTCAAAATGACCTTCGTGTGGTACTTTCATGTCAACATGCAAATATTTGATCATTAGTTAAAAACAAATCATAGGATATAACGCTGTTGTCAAGTTTTGTTGCTCCAAATATCAAATATCAAAAATATCTGTTTTTATTTTTCCCCACATTCATTCTTTTAACGGGATCTAATATCTTATGGTGATCTTTCTACTTAAAATTTGAATTCACAGGATGCGGAAGAAGACAATTTTGCCATCGTGTTTGCCGCCATGGGAGTAAACATGGAAACAGCACAATTCTTCAAACGTGATTTTGAGGAAAATGGATCGATGGAGAGAGTTACCCTTTTCTTAAACTTGGTATGTGTTAACATGGTATTATCATGGTATAAATGTTTCTATTTAGTACTCATTAAATTGAAGTTATTAGTTATGTATGTTATCTTCTCATTTTTTTTGAATTTGTTGCCGCTTTTTTTTCCTTCGTGTGCAGGCAAATGACCCAACCATTGAGCGTATTATTACCCCTCGAATTGCTCTCACCACTGCTGAATACTTGGCTTATGAGTGCGGGAAGCATGTTCTGGTTATCCTAACAGATATGAGTTCTTACGCAGATGCTCTTCGTGAGGTAATGATCTGCTCTGTTTTTTTATTATTCAGTTGGGTCTCTCTGAACTGAAGAGAATGAGAAAATCAAGAAACTCCTAGTACTTGTAGCATACAGATGGATGGAGGATTATAATTCGTGTTGAATGATAAACCCCCACGATAAAGTAAATTCCCGTAGTGTGACACCCATGAATTGCAGATAAATGTCACAACAAGATTCTTTTTTAATCTTCTCTTCCGAAATTGAGTTGGTGCGGCAATGTTATTGTACATAGTATCAAGGTAGCACCAGTTAGTCTAGTCCGAGGCATACTGCTAGGTATTCAAACAAGAGTCTGCAGTATATTCATCTGTATATAAAAATTAAAAGGACATCATACTTTCTTCTCACATAGAATTGTCATTTATAAAAGATGTTTGTAATTAGGGCACCTGTTTCAATGTATAACATGTAAAGGCACAAGTTTTGGCGGACTTCTTACTTTGTTGATTGTTATTAAGTTCTCGAGTATCCTCGCATAGTACCATTCAAACTAAACTAATCTTATCCTCACAATGTCTATGAATATGATAAGTTAACATCGTGGTGCAGGTATCTGCTGCTCGTGAAGAAGTGCCTGGAAGACGTGGTTATCCTGGGTATATGTATACTGATCTGGCGACAATCTATGAGCGTGCTGGGCGTATTGAAGGAAGAAAGGGATCCATCACTCAAATCCCCATTTTAACTATGCCAAACGATGGTACTATCACGACATAATTTCTTGTTCATTCTACCTTTCTAACCATGCATTGTTGTTAACCAGTGTTTTTTTTTTGGTATTCATCAGATATTACTCACCCCACACCCGATCTTACGGGTTACATTACGGAGGGGCAGATTTATATTGATAGGCAGCTTCACAATCGACAGGTGAGTAATATATTGGGATTCCTTATGTTAGAGTCATAGTAAAGAGTGATTTGTAAAGAACAATTTGGAATGGAGGGTGTTGCAAAGAGAATTACATAGCAGTCTCGGAAATGTAACTGTACAATTAGTTTGAGTTCTATCAAACAACCGTCTTACTGTATGAGTATTTAGCACTATTTATAATTATTAGTCCACGGACCATTTTGAGGATGCTTACTTTCTGCACTGAACATTGTCTTATGCTTGTGTACTGCAGATTTACCCACCAATCAATGTCCTACCATCACTCTCGCGATTGATGAAGGTAACTTATTTCAAATTGTTAAGCTTTACTTGAGCTTGGGACCTCTCAGGAATTGAAATTTTGGGAATTAATATTTAACTATACTACTTTTTATCCTTGCAGAGTGCTATTGGAGAGGGGATGACTCGTCGAGACCATTCTGATGTGTCTAACCAGGTCAGTTACTCGATAAAGCAAATGTCAGATCACTTTAATTTAAACATACACATTTAGCCCTGACTGATGCTGTTGATTTTTAAACAGTTATATGCAAATTATGCTATTGGAAAAGATGTCCAGGCAATGAAAGCTGTGGTTGGAGAAGAAGCACTTTCATCAGAGGACTTGGTTCGACTCCTACCCTCTTAACCTCTCTAGATATTCATCACTTCTGTTTTAATTTTTTTTGTTTTACATTATTAAAAATTGCTAATATGAACGTTTATTTTTATGAACAGTTGTATCTTGAGTTCCTAGACAAATTTGAGAGGAAATTTGTGGCACAAGGAGCCTATGACACCAGAAACATTTTCCAGTCGCTTGATTTGGCGTGGACACTTCTTCGTATTTTCCCTCGTGAACTCCTTCACCGTATACCAGCAAAGACCTTGGATGCGTACTACAGTCGTGAAGCATCTAACTAAGTTCTATGCAAAGAAAGGCCGTGAATGCCTCTACTCTTCTGCACTGTAAGTAGCATCAGTTTGAGCTCCATGTGGTTTTCTTTTGGTTACTTTTGCCTCAACTGGAAACAGTAGCTCACCGGTCTCCTGGACGAATAAAGAGGGTGTACCCTGTTCGAGTCTAAATTATATTTGTTATTCTAGGTATTCTTAACAACAATCATTATTTTGGCGGTGCGCTTTTTTGTAATATCTCTGTACTTATTTATCTGTGTTACCCAGGGGTATGGGTACAACTCATACATTCTGAAAGGAACAAAAAGGGGCATATATGTTATATGTACCCTTACTGTATGTGATTCTTGTTTTAGTTCCATTTATTGTAGCTTGTCATATTCTAAAACTGTGCTTGATCCCAGATTTGTGGGTGTTTTCTGAAACGATTTAAATAAGTCAAAAAAGATTGGTTTGCAGGGATTTGATCCACCGTCCGAAGGAGATTTTCAAAATGTTTAAGTAAAGCATTGATTTGAACTATTCTAAATGTTGCCCAGGTGCTCTTCTACCGTCTTCCAGTCATAAATTTAGGCTGGAGGTAGTAGGTGTGATTGAGTTGGCTAGGCTTACCAAATTTTGTCAAAACAGAAGCTCTGTGGTTTGCAAGGATTTGGAATTGATCAACCGTCCAAAATAAATTTTCAAAATGTGAAGTAAATATTGTTTTGACTATATAAATGTCTCCCAGGTGCTCTTCTACCTACTGTCTTCCAGTCAGAAATTTAGGCTGGAGAGTCGCCAGGCTTACCAGCTATCGAACTTGAGGTTGAGAATATAGGTATATGGGAAACAAAGAAAATGGCAAAACAACAAACATGCGAACTCAAAATCCTTTTTACATAATCGTAGTATGGTACAAGAAGATCAGTATGATCTTGTATGACGCTGTATGTACAGATAGTAAAGGTAGGGTACAGAGAAAAATTAGAATGTCAAACGACAATGAGTGAAGTGGAACTTCCTCAAGACGCGTCGATCCAAAAACAAAACAAAAAAAAATCTCCTCAAGAAGCATAATTTAGAAGTGTAAATCGACCAAAAAACGGAAACCCCCTACAAATCTCTTCTGCATAATGGACATGAACCATGTTTGATGAGCCACTTATCGATACAAAACAGATGAAACATGTGATTACAGTGAGGCAGTCTGCGAACCGTTTCTCCGGGTTGGAGATCCTGAAAGCATAACAAAAATGTCTGTGTAAATTTCTTGATATACAATTCTATTTTGCACGTAAGTAAGTTCTTTCAAGCAGAATGCCATCACGAGTTCTAAAGAGGGAGATAGGGAGTGGGAGATAAGAACCTGTAGGCATACAGAGCAGCAAATGCAGTCTCCTGAGGCATCCACATTGTTCTTCCGTGTGATTTCAATTTTCGGGATCTTCGCGACTAACTCACCCGTTAACCCTTTGACACCACCGGTCTCAAAAATGTCTAAGACTTCTTCAAAGGTTGTTTCAGTTGAGCTCATCTAATAACAAATACCAAATTTACAATCTGAATAAGAACACTCTCTATGGTGATTTAAAACATTAAAGATCAAATCCAGTAAGTTGCTCAAGTAGTACCTGACTTGTCACTGCACTTAGCATTGCAGGTCCCATTTGTTCCCGAACTAATTTTCCACTCAATAGGCTTCCGATCACGTCAACCAAATAGAGTAGACACCCGATTCCAGTTTCGTCAGAGTGCCAAATAACAAGAGACGATTCAAAGACATCGATAGAGAAAACTGCACCGGATATAGCTCCAATTGCGGCTCCTCTAAAGAAACCACTTTCTGTTTCTTGTCCTATTAAAGCTCCGGTCACAGCTCCTAAAAGAGAACCCACTGCAATTAACCAAGAATTCACCGTTAGTCCATAAATTTTTTGTTAAAACGGGAACACAAAACATAAGAATCAAGAAAAAGAGACTAACCCACTGCAAAGAAGAAGATGAATATTGCTGAAAAAAGGTTTCCAATAGCAGTAGAAACCATAGAACTGCAAATGGTAACAACTCTGTCTACCCAAATCCCGAAAGGTATAGAAGACGAAGATGATGCTGAAGTAGAAGAAGAAAGGTAGTAGGTAAAGAAATCCATTTTGGTTTTACTTAAAAAAAAACGGAAACAATCAAACTTGGGAATGATCAAATGATTTGAATAGTATATATGGTGTATCAAGAAAAACCCAAAACTCCTTATAAAGAAGAAGAATGAGATACTTAGTCCTTAAGCGAAGGAAAATGAACCCCACACATGAAAAATCTCATCACATTTAATGCTTGTTGCTGCTTTAGCTTAGTCTCTAATTCAACAAAACTCACTTTCTCTCTCTAAATGTCTGATCAATGCCAATGACTGTTAAGGAATCGTGGATCAGAGAAAGAAACTTCTTTTTCTTAGTGAACTTTTTTATTTTTCTTCTTCTAAAATCTCATGATTCAACAGAACAATAACGTCCATCCACTTGGTCTGCCAAAGAGAAAATAGTTGAATTTTGAGGAGCCGATAATAATAACACTTTGATAACCAGGATGCGACTTGTTAAAGAATTAGAGTGGTGGCTACTAAAATGTGTCCGGTTTTGATGCACTTCTCGTAATCATTAAAGGTATGGAGCCAATTTATTCCAAATCAATCCCTATACGTGGAAGGTTTACCAACAAAAATCTATCAAGACATTTGTTTAGAGAGACTGGTTCTAACTTTTATAACGTGTTGGTGGGGTGTGAAAATATAAACAACATCGATCGATATGTCACAGTTTCGTCTTGTCGTCATCGTACGTATTAGAAATGTCACAGTTTCGTCTCGTCGTGTTAGAAATGGCGGTCAATGTATGGTCATAAAACTTCATAGTTCATAATGCAGCCATGACGGCTTCACAAAAACTAGGACATGGATCGATATCATAGTTCTGTCTCGTCGTCCTCATAGGTGCTAGATATGGCAGTCAATGTATAGTCATTTGACTTTGTAATACCGCCAGGACTAGTTCAATATAAGATTTAAGATGAGGATAACGGTCTACTTGAATACTCCAGTCCCCTTTGAGACTTGGAAAATATTGGTCTCATCCATTGATGGCTTTTAAGACTTGTTCAAAACCTTCCTTGTTAAGGTTCATTTACCAGCAATGATTGTAATTTACTACACTTGAAAATGCGATATTGTTTGTGTACGTTAGTAGTTACTTGGATTTCTTTCTTCGGTATCTTGTCCTAGGTTCTCCGCAAAACAAACATGATATCATTCTTTCTAGAAAGGGAATGTGAGATTTTCATCTAGTGTTGGAACATAATGATCCGTTGTGGGGGATGTGAGGTTGAGTTGTCAATTACTTTTGACATTTTAGGTTTATGTCAAATTATGGTTTGATCTTAAAGTTAAATATCAAGACTTTTTTCATCGGTTAATTAATATTAGTTTTTTGAATAATTTGATTTTTCACTGACCTAACGAAAAAATTCATTGAACCTCAATCCTTGATTTATTTCTACGAGTGTAATGGCAAGATATGTGCCGACTACAAGTCTACAAGGGTCTTTATTTCTCCAGCCCAAAATTACCCGGTGTTTTTAGGGGCCATCAAAAAGGATTTAGGGGCCAACAATAAAATAAAATATGGTCACCCAAACGTAAAACGAAGCCATCCCTTATCTCGCGTAATTCGTAATGTCAAAATTGTCCTCACACAATCGGTTGATAATTAAAGATATTTATCTACCGAACTCATTCGGTAGCAATTTTCGTCTGATTGTAGACGATGTAGTATTTGGAAGAAATGTGTTTCATTTTTTTCATTTGTTTGTCATTTTAGAGTTATAGAGAAGAAGAAGAAGAAAAAAAAGGGAAAAACCCATTTTTTAGAAATAGGCAACAAAAATGGATGGATAGGAAGAAGAAGGTGAGAATGATCGTGAAGAACATAATGTTGAAGGTTCACGACCGTTTAGAGAAGACGATTTGGGGTATATGTTGAATGATCCAAACTTTTGTGGAGATGATACCCTAGACGACAATGGAGAATCTGTTGGAAATAAGTTACAAATTTCGTATGCAACTGAGAAATAATACTTTGATTACACTGATAATAGTAACAAACAACTCAAGAAACATGAGAAAAATACTTAACACTCACTGATGTGTTCTTTGTTATACCGGAGACACTGATGATAGTATCAAAAACTTAGTAGAGGCACGTATGAGATGTTGAGCTAAAGGTAATATTACTGCTACTCCTCTGAGATGCTATAACAATTAACAAATTACCTCCAGGATACAACTACTGTTAGTTCTCCTCTATGTGTAGCATACACAGAGAGAACCCTTAGAACTTGGCAGAAAATAATGAAAAACAAAAACATAAATCGAAACTACAACCAGTTTCAGAGAAATGTAAAAAATAATTTATGTTTCTGTAAACTAACTATGTTTTTTGTAAACAGAGAAGTAGTATTACAAAATTATGTTTCGTAAACTACAACTCGTTTTTTATGTTTACGTAAACTAAGAACTCTATTTAATGTTTTTCAGTAAACTTAAATAAAATTTCTGAAAGAAAGAAGAAGAAGAAGAATTTGAGAGAAGAGTTAAAAAGGTATGGTTTCAAATGAAGAATTCATCTGGTATTTATAGCAAAAATTATTTGAACGTTCGACTTAGAATCCAATGTATGGCTGCGATCGTCCGTGATTCACGCGTTTGCTTTTGTCGGACGAGTAAAAGCATCCGCTAAAAATACAGTGAAATTCTTTTTTGTCGGACATTTAAAATTCTCGAGATTCTTCTCGAGGCACAGGTGTCAAATGCACCGTGTGACACGCGTGAAGGAAGATGCTTCTCGAGGCTGTCGGATATCCAAAACCGAGAAGGCAAAGAAATAAAATTCTTTGCATGTGTGGGAGAAGCGTGTGGAAAATTTCAGTAAAAAAGATAGGGTCGGGTAAACCCACACCCACACCCTCGCCCTCGCCCTCGCCCTCGCCCTCGCCCTCGCCCTCGCCCTCGCCCACGCCGAGCCGAGCCGAGCCGAGCCGAGCGAGCGTGCGTGCGTGCTTCTGTGCGAAGCACCGCGCGAACGGGAAAGGCAATAAGAAATGCAATAAGGTTTAGGCAACCTTGCCATAGTCTAGGGTTTTCCCCATACACAAAGGTCTAAAGACCCAAAGGGCCATACCCTTAAGGCTAAACCAATGCTATTTAAGTCTAAAACTCTAAGTGTTTTAGTCTATATGGGACTAATGTTTTATTCATTCACATGAAAAAACATCTAGGGAGTAATAGGTCTTGGGATCAAAACATGGTCCATGCATTTTTTGATTAAAACAAAACATTGTTTTTTTCTAACAATTCCCCACATGAATAATAAAACATTTCGATAAAACACGAGAAAACATAAGGCAACAATATAGGCTAAGGTGTCCCAAAGATTGAACCTTAACTTAGTGAGAGGTTACCTGAACTCGCTTGTTGATACGGTGAACGCAATGTCTTGAACCGCCAACAATGAATGCAATTCAGAAATAATGACCACACTTGATGCCTCAACCGAAGAAAACAATTTTGCCAAGCTCTTGCGGTTGTGCCCATTTTGGCCGTGGGCTAAAATCCCGGACTTAATGAATGTCTCTAGAGAATTAGCTCAAATTCTCATAGGAAGCGGCCCCACTTCCAACATCCACAAAGGTGAGTCCATAAAGAGTGTCTGCCACACCCCGCTTTAATCAAAGCCATGGTACCCATTAAGATCGCAAAAGATCATCCTTTAATTCTGCAGGTAGCACTATCGCACAGTTACACCATAGGGAGGGACAAAGATAGTGCTTTACCCAATATCACCATAAATTAGTTGTCTCATTGAACCTTGATTTTGGAAATCCAATCACAAGGTTGAGTATCCTTCATGGTGATTTATTCAATGAGCTTAAGTCCCATCCCCCTCGATGTAAATTTAACTTCCTCTCTGGTTAAGCCTTTCATCAAAGGATCAGCAAGATTATCTTTGGATTTTACAAAGTCTATCGAGATAATACCAGTAGAGAGTAGTTGTTTCACCGTCTTGTGTCTTCTTCGTATATGTATAGACTTCCCGTTGTATACATTGTTCTTTGCGCAACCAAGAGCGGCTTTTTGTCACAAGTGGATTGCGATTGAAGACACAAGCTTGGGCCGAGTGGAATTCCTCCCGAAACATCGTATCCATTAAAGCTTCCTCTCCAGCTTTTTCCAAGGCTATAAATTCAGACTCCATAGTGGATTTAGCTATACATGTCTGTTTGGTAGACTTCCATGAAACAAGCACCTCCAAGTAAGAAGATGTACCCACTAGTAGACTTGCACTCTTTGAGTCTGATATCCGATTGGCATCACAATACCCTTCAAAGACAGCAGGATACTTCCCAAAACTTAAGCAATAGTTTGAGGTCCCTCTCAGGTAACGTAAAACTCGAAGAGAGCATACCGGTGATCCCGCCTGGGTTGCAAGTATACCGCTTAATCTACTCACGAGTAAGCAATATCAGGTCTTGTACAGTTCATCAAATACATAAGACTACCAATAATGCGAGAATACTCAAGTTGATCAATACCCTTACCCTTGTTCTTTTTAAGTTTACAAGTGGGATCAAAAGGAGTAGATGCAGGTTTAGCATTTTCATAATTAAATCTCTTTAATACGGTTTCAGCATAATGAGATTGACTAAGACTATATCCATCATACGTCTTTCTGATTTTCATCCCTAAGATTACATCAAGTAGGGCCTAAGTCTTTCATGTCAAAATTATCTCTAAGCATGCTTTTAATGTTATTAATAATATCAAGGTTCTTGCCTAATATGAGCATATCATCAACATATAGGCACACAATAACATGAGAATCATCCACAGATTTAATGTAAACACATTTATCGGATTCATTAACCTTGAAACCATTAGTTATCATAACATGATCAAATTTTTCATGCCATTGTTTAGGTGCTTGTTTTAAACCGTAAAGAGATTTGTTCAACTTGCATACTTTGTTTTTCACAACCTTTTACAATAAAGCCTTGAGTTGATCCATATAAATTTCTTCATTCAATTCACCATATAAAAATGCGCTTTTAACATCCATCGATGTATATGCAAATCATAAATTGAAGCTATAGCAATCAACATCCTAATCGAGGTGATTCTAGAGACTGGTGAATAAGTATCGAAGAAATCTAATCCTTCCTGTTGTCTATAGCCTTTAGCTACCAACCTAGCTTTATATTTATCTATAGTTCCATTTTTTTAAGTTTCCTTTTGAACACCCATTTGAAACCTATGGATTTACTACCAGGAGGTAAATCTACAAGCTCCCAAGTTTCATTTTGCTGAATGGACTCCCATTCATTTAATGAAGCTTCTTCCCCAAAGGAGCTTCTGGAGAAGTCATAGCTTCTTTGTAGGTTTGGGGTTCAGACTCTACCGTTAGAGTCAAAAATCTGGGCCAAAACTTGTTTGAGTTCTTACCCTTTTACTTCTTCTCGGTTCGAGTCTCATACTCCAAAGTTGGAGTTTGACTAGTCGATGGAACATCCGAGAGGTCATCATGGACCCTTTTTGAGGTCCATACCTTAAAGGAAAAATGTGTTCATAAAACACAAGCATCTCTAGATTCCAATATGGTGTTCGACCAATGTTATTATGGTCGAATCGATGACCAAGAACCTGTATGCAATTGTATGCTCAGGATACCCTAAGAAAACACAGTCAATTGTTTTGGGACCTAATTTAGTTTTCTTGGGATGAGGAATGGCCACCTTGGCCAAACACCCCCACACTTTAAAGTATGCATAGGAAGGTTGTTTACCATTCCACAATTCATAAGGAGTTTTATCATATTTTTTAAATGGAACTCGGTTCAAAATATAGCAAGCATAAAGGATAGCTTCCCCCCACAAGTTCGAAGATAACCCTGAACTTGTCAACATAGCATTTACCATATCTATGAGTGTTCTATTTTTCTTTTTCTACACCATTCGATTCTGGTGAATATGGTGCGAGTTGTTTCATGAATGATTCCATTATGTTTACAAAACTCACCTATGGGTATCACATACTCACCGCCACGATCTGACCCTAAGAGTTTTAATTTTAACTCCTTTTTGGGTTTCTACTTCAATTTTATAAAATTTGAAGGCCTCTAAGGCTTCATCTTTACTTCTAAGAAGATGAACGACAATTAGCGTGAGTAATCATCTATGAAAGTGATGTACCATTTTTTACCACTTCTTGTTGGTGTTGATTTCAAATCTCCTAAATCCGAGTGTATTAGTTCCAAAGGAACTGTTTTACGTTCAATCCTTTTATTAAACGGTTTTCTTGTATATTTAGATTCAACACAGATTTCACATCTTTGATTTTTATCAAAGTTTATTTTTGGTATGCAACCTAAATTAGCAAGTCTTTCTAGAGATTTGAGATTAACATGCCCAAGTCTATCATGCCAAATATGTGAAGAGTCACAAACATAAGCAGAAGAAGATGCATTAACATTCAATTTCAAATCAGATACACTCAGCTTAATCATGTTATCGGTAACATAACCTTTTCCTACGAATTCACCATGCTTAGAAAGAACAACAAAGTATTAGATTCAGCAACAATCTTAAAACCTTTTCCTAGTAAGATGGTTTCGAGATAAGGTTTTTGCATATGTCCTGGGACGTAAAATACGTCATTCAATGCGAGAGTTTTTCCTGAAGTTAACTTCAGTTCGACCTTGCCTTTCCCTTCCACTTTCGCGGTGGTAGAGTTTCCCATGAACAATTTCTCATCATCTCCTACTATGGCATAAGAGGAGAAAGCATTTCTGAATTTAGACATGCTTGGTGGCTCCAATCAAGCCACCAGTCTCTCACATTAGTCACACTAGAGACAAGGTCGACTTCAGACACCATGCCGATAAAGTATCCAGGATCATCTACTAGGTTTGCCTTATTTTTCTGTTTTGGATCATATTTGATCCTTTTAGGGGCCTTACGGTCTTTAGCCATATGTCCAGGTTTTTCCACAGTTAAAAGCGATCGCCTTTGATGGTGTGCTTAGTGACACCACCCTTTAGGCTTAAAATTGTTACCTCTGGGTTTTCGACGTCTGTTACGTCTATTACCAATTTTGCTGGATTCTCAGGAGTTTTCTTTGAAGCAGCTTTATCATCCAAAACATGAGCTTTGTAGGTCATGTTTTTGCTCAACAACATGCTCTTGTCCTTGCTTTGCACATAAGCTCCTCAACCTGGATCTTTTGCCAAGCTCCACCATGGTGATTTCACGAGTCTTATGTCGCAGCCTCCTCTTGTATTCGCTCCATGAGGGTGGAAGCTTTTCAATCACAGCCGATACTTGTAGAGCTTCATCAAAAGTCATGCCTTGGCAAAGAATCTCGCCGATGAGGAGTTGAAGTTCAACGAACTGTTCTACCACACAGCTTTTCATCAGTCATCTTGTATTCTAAGAACTTAGCCATCAAGAATTTCTTACTTCAGCAGCTTGACATGATATTTTTCTTCTAGAGCTTCCCATAAATCAAAAGCATTAAAATCTTCTTTTGCATTATAGAAGTCATACAAGGAATCATCAAGACAATTAAGAATATGATTCTTGCACAAATAATTCTTCCTATTCCACCTGTATCAATTGATCTTCATTACCACGGCGATGAAGTTTTCTCGAGGGTTTTTCTAAAGCATATCCATCTAACCTTTGGTCATTTAGGAAGAATAGCATTTTAGACGCCATCTCTTAAAGTCCTTACCCTTTGAACTTTGGTGGTTTTTCTACGGTATTTTTTCCCATGTTCTTACAGCACTTACAATATTACAATGTTACAATAAGGCAAGATATTACCTTTAGATTGTTGGAAATAAGTTACAAATTTCGTATGCAACTGAGAAATAATACTTTGATTACACTGATAATAGTAACAAACAACTCAAGAAACATGAGAAAAATACTTAACACTCCTTTGATGTATTCTTGTTATCTAGGAGATGCACCGATGATAGTATCAAAAACTTAGTAGAGGCACGTATGAGATACTGCTGAGCTAAAGGTAATATTACTGCTACTCCTCCGAGATGCTATAACAATTAACAAATTACCTCCAGGATACAACTACTGTTAGTTCTCCTCTATGTGTAGCATACACGAGAGAACCCTTAGAACTTGCGAGAAAATAATGAAAAACAAAAACATAAATCGAAACTACAACCAGTTTCAGAGAAATGTAAAAAATAATTTATGTTTCTGTAAACTAACTATGTTTTTGTAAACAGAGAAGTAGTATTACAAAATTATGTTTCTGTAAACTAAGAACTCTATTTAATGTTTCTGTAAACTTAAATAAAATTTCTGAAAGAAAGAAGAAGAAGAATTTCAGAGAGAAGAGTTAGAAAGGTATGGTTTCAAATGAAGAATTCATCTGGTATTTATAGCAAAAATTATTTGAACGTTCGACTTAGAATCCAATGTGCGACAGATGTGTCCGTGATTCACGCGTTTGCTTTTGTCGGACGAGTAAAAGCATCCGCTAAAAATACAAAGTGAAATTCTTTTTGTCGGACATTTAAAATTCTCGAGATTCTTCTCGAGGCACAGTGTCAAATGCACCGTGTGACACGCGTGAAGGAAGATGCTTCTCGAGGCTGTCGGATATCCAAAACCGAGAAGGCAAAGAAATAAAATTCTTTGCATGTGTGGGAGAAGCGTGTGGAAAATTTCAGTAAAAAGATAGGGTCGGGTAAACCCACACCCACACCCACACCCTCACCCTCACCCTCACCCTCACCCTCACCCTCACCCTCACCCTCACCCTCTCCCTCTCCCTCTCCCTCGCCCTCGCCCACGCCCACGCCCACGCCCACGCCCACGCCGAGCCGAGCCGAGCCGAGCGAGCGTGCGTGCTTCTGTGCGAAGCACCGCGCGAACGGGGAAAGGCAATAAGAAATGCAATAAGGTTTAGGCAACCTTGCCATAGTCTAGGGCTTTCCCCATACACAAAGGTCTAAAGACCCAAAGGGCCATACCCTTAAGGCTAAACCAATGCTATTTAAGTCTAAAACTCTAAGTGTTTTAGTCTATATGGGACTAATGTTTTATTCATTCACATGAAAAAACATCTAGGGAGTAATAGGTCTTGGGATCAAAACATGGTCCATGCATTTTTTGATTAAAACAAAACATTGTTTTTTTCTAACAGAATCATCCGAGATCGAAGCTAATTATGCATCAAATATACATGTATTGTGTTAAGAAACTCAATACCCGCTTTGAATGCGTTTGTAAACAAGAAAACTCGATTAATGCATGCATTTAACGCCATGAACTACCTAGAGTCGGTAGCTAATGTATCCACATATCTACCGAATATAACCTACTGAGTACCAAATATTTACATTCGGTAGTTTAAAGAAAGTCTATTACTACCGAATTTTTGAAAATCCCCAAATTGATTTTCCAAAATATCTACATTCGGTAATTATGTATAGTATATTTTCTACCGAATGGCCCCAAAAACGAAATCCTCAAAACTATGAAACTCAGTATTCTTATATTTTACATTCGGTAGTATTTTAAATTTATTTAACTACCGAATATATCATTGGCCCCAAAATAAAATTTTCGCAAACTTTTAAAAATTGTAGTTCTTCTTCTGTGAAAATCGGAGGAATATTTATTACTTGACCTTCCGATTTTTTATATTCGGAAGTATTACCAGATATATATATATCTTCCGATTAGTATTGTTTTTGTACTCAGGAAACTGTCTAAATCTTTCCGATTAGTATTGTTTTTGGGCATATAATATTCTTCTGATTATATTACAATCGGTTGTAAACTTACTGAATTTCTTCTGATTGTTATAGTAAAACATGTTGCTTCATTTTGCAGGATGTTGTAGAGGTTCTTGATTATTTCTATTTGAGGCCTGATACTTCCCTACACTATGCAAACGATTTGGTATACTCGTTATTATTATTATTATTATTATTATTATTCAAATATGTATGTTAAATGCTTATACTTATGATATTTGTTTTGTTATATCCGTGTTTAGTCATTTGTAAGTAAGAAGGAGGCAAAGGAATGGCTTATGACCAAGGCAAAAGAGAACATGTGCGTTGTAGTTCAGAACAATCATGTGGGTGATACTCGATTTGAAATGATTTGTGAGCGTGGTGGGGAGAGAAAGAGTCACGAGGGAAAGAATAGTAAGTACGTAAGGAAAACGCAGAGGAAATACTGAAGCAATACAAAGAAAATCAGATGCCCTTTCAAGGTTGTCTTCTATAAGCCCGACGGTAAGGAAGGTTAAAGTGGAAAATGTATAAAGTTGATAATGGTTGTCACAACCACGATGATCCGGATACTCTACTTGGACATGTAATGGTTTCCAAGCTAAAACCAAGAGAAATGGAGACAGTGAAGTCTATGAGGATTCAAAAAGCAAGTGCGATCTTAAGTAAAATAAAGGCGGACGACCCCAACAACTTGTCTTCTTTGTCTACAATTAATCCAGCCCTAGCTACGATCAAAAGGACGGAATGGGATGGTAGAACGGTCATGCAACAATCAAAGTGGTTAGCGTAGTTACACGACTACCCGTTGAGAAGGGAAGAAAAGGATGGTAAAGTGGTTCGTATTTTCTTGGCACATCCCGAAATGATCCAATTGGCTCAATGCTTTCATCAAATTTTGTTGATAGATGCCACTTATAAAACAAACAAATATAACATGTCGTTATTGAATATTGCTTGCCACACTTCGGACAAAAACACGTTTACGATTGCATGGGGTTTAATGGATCAAGATAACAACGTGAGTTTCTTTTAGATGTTGGAGACGTTGAGGTCCATTTATAATGGTGATGATTTCCCAAGGGTTATTGTAACGGATAACGATCAAGCCCTAATGCATGCAATTGCGGTAGTATTTCCGGAATCCCGAAACTTGCAATGTACATGGCACATTCAATGCAACCTCAAATCCAATTGCCATCATCATTTCCAAGCTAAAAAACCAAGGAAGGGTACCAAGAGTTCAAAGGAAGAGGATGAGCGCATTAGTAAATTAACCGTGGAGGAACGGGAGGAAGAGAAATGGTTATTTAATGAAAAATGGAAGGAGGATGGAATGATTTGGAGAATGTTTATGAAAGCATGGGACAATATTGTCTGGTCAATGACCGAGGAAATTTACGAAGAAAACTTAAAGAAATTTGAGGATGAATATGGCACGAAATATCCAAAACCCGTTGAGTATTGTAAAACACAATGGTTATCGCTTAAGGAGAGGTTTGCGTTTGCATGGACATATGAATATCGTAACTTCAAGAACGAGGAGACAAGCATTTCGGAGGGGTCTCATGGCCGATTAAAGACTATACTACTTGGTAGTCAAAATGGAGTTGTGTCGATTCAAGAAGCAATCCATGAATACATCAACCGTGATCTCGTAAAGATTAGGACCAGTATGCAATTTAGTGTACACCAATTCCCAATGGAACATGATAAGGAAAGATTGCTTCTAAGGGGCATTGTTCATAAAGTTTCAAGATGGGCAATAAATCACATGATGAAACAATTGAAGTTTTATAAAGCTTACGATGACGAGAATACGGTTTGTGTTTGCAAGGATATGATAGGTATTGAACTCCCGTGTCATCATAAGTTGGGTAGGTGTGTTGAAGTGATTGACATCAATGATATTCATCCATTTTGGAAGCAATTAAATTTTACTCCAAGCACCCCGGCAGTTGATGGTCCGTCTTTCTTTGAGTCTGAATTGTGTGCACAAATAGCCCAGCGTTATGCTACATCAAATGGCACCAAAAAGCAAATATTAATGCACAATTTGGAGGAAGCCCTTCACCCTTTACGGGAGGTTGACGAACCTATTAAGCAAAAGGGGGCCGGTAGGCCCAACACCGAATTGTCGAGGACCATCCAAAGAAAAGAATTGAAGGAGTATTTGTCTAATAAAAGAATAATGTGTAGGCACGAGCGTTCGGAAGCCGAATTTCAAGATGAGCCGGAACCTAAGAAAATAGGTCGTCCAAGAAAGGATCAAAGTGGACCAACCGCACGAAAAGTGAAACCAAAGGTCTCTACGGAGCCTTCTCAAGTAAGTCAAGACGAGGTGGTGTAATAAGTTGTGTTAGTGGAGACCCAAGCTAGCTCTATTGTTGTTGATAAAATGAGCGACTCTCAACAAACACAACTAACGGAAATGTTGACTATAAAAGAGAAGTATGGTAGTCTTCGTTACCCCGGGGATCTTCATGGAAGACCAAATCGATGCATGTATACAATTATCGAAGAGTATTTGGAACAACTCCCTCCACTCATTGTTCCATTTATTTTGTCTACTGGCGAGGTTGATGGGGAAGGCAATTGTGGATTTCACGTCGCTACGGAACAAATGGGTTATTTTAGAGAGGCGGATATCGAAGATGTCACCCAATGCAAATATTTAAGAAATAAGATGGTACAACTACTGAAGGACAAGGATTTCTATATGGAGATGATGAGGCGAGGAGATAGATATGACAAAGAAGGTGAGTTCAAAGATTTAGTTGCGCGTATAAAGTGCCGAAAGGAATTGAAGACAATCAAATATAATTATTGGATGACAATGCCTAAATGTGGATATCTCTTAGCGGACGTTTTGAATTGCGTGGTAAATTTCTTTGTTCCTCCTAAGTATGAACTTAGTATGACATTTGCACCCACAAGAACGTTTTGCGACCAGTCGGTTAAAGATAGAAAAATCATTATGGCGTTTGTGAATGAAATGCATTTTATCGGATTAAGGGTAAAGAAAGATTGTTCGTTGCCTCCGTTGAGTAAGTGGCATGATTACTTCCCAATGAACCATTGCAAGGATTGGGTGAAATAATATGAGTCTAACATGGTTGATTGGGATTGTGTAGTGAAGAACAACTTTCCCGATGGGTTACTCGAATTGATTGAAGATGATGATGATTAGTCTGTCCATTATGTTTAGAAGATGTATTTTGAGCCGGTTTTTTTGTACAATTTTTTTTTGTAAAATCCATTGAAGATATGTGATATAATCGGTTGATAATGTTAGACATTTGTTTACCGAATAAAAAATTCGGAGGTTTTTTTATTTTACCAAATTTCCGATTACATGCATTTTGAACTCAGAACTTGAAGAAATTCGAACACTCCTATATTCAGTAGATTAAATAATATACTAACTTCCGATTATAACTTTGGCATAGGAACTTTGAAAATATTATCAGAATCGACTTAGGAACTTTGAAAAAAATATTAGAATCGGTAGATTAAATAACATATTAACTACCGATTATAACATATTTCAGACAATAATTTAGGGAAATTGTGCCAAACTCTATACCGAGGCCACGGCCTTCAAGAATTCATAACTTCCCTCATATGTGAATTCTTCTCCTTTTTCCTCTAAGTAGTGCCTTTTTGCGAGTGTCTCCTACATAAACCAAAACAAACTATAATAGAATTCATAGTTCATATAAACTATAAAGACGATATGCTAAGTTCGTATAGTTTCATATGCAAATACTTACAAATTGTTGGATCAACAAGCTTAAGTGGCTATTGTTAAATATCCTCTTTTGTATCGTTATGTAATCATTTACCCCTTTTTAGATAAGTCGGGACCGATCATGAACTTGTTGGAGGGATCTTTGCTTTGGATTACCATATTCTTGCACATATTGGCTATACACTCTCCCCCAAAAGATTTCGGGTGTTAACCTTCCGGCAATGACATCTTCACGTCTTGTTTTGTGGTACCATGTTTTGACAATGGACAAATCTTTGGCTGCGCCAAAGTTTGACATGATTGTAATATGAAATATAGAGAGGTTTAGAAATACTAGACAATGGAATATAGATGTGTGTTGGTGCATCAATGAGAAGATGATACTCTCCTTATATAGATTAAAGTTCCAACGACTCTTTTTTTGAAATTACCATTAGGGGAGGTGTGAAAATAGTGAATAGGTACAACGTACACCGTGCCAATAATAATGAAAAATAATTCGGTGGAAATTGTTACACATTTAACTGCCGAATATTATAATCGGAGGTTTGTGATATTTGCATCCCACCGATTATATGCATTTTGAACTCAGAAACTGTAATTTTATTTTACTGAATATTCGGTAGGAAAAATCTATTTTGATTAACGATTGTGTGTGCATTTCGAGGCATGACAAATTTTTTTTTAATAAATATCCGTTGTAGTATAATCGGTACATTACTAAACATAATAATTTCCGATTCCAACCAAACTATAATAAAAAAATTCAAAGATTGACATATTCGGTAGGTTACATAACATACCGACTACCAATTTTAGTTGATATTTTGAATATCATAATATTATGTAACGATTATAATTCTACAATTCCATTACAATGACTTGTGATTAGCTTCGTGGACGTCTTGGACGAGCCCTAAACGGATTAAATATGTTCATCGCCTTAAGGATCCTGAAATGAGCTTCGTAACGGAAGTTTGATCTTTTCCATCTCCGCTATTCCTCGAGAGATCGTTCTATCACCTCATCATTGGTTTCACCCCTCAATCGATATTGATTCACAAGATAAGTTAAATGGAAGAATTCTTTGACGTGTTCGTTTATTGAACCAATTCGGCAGAAAAGCTGAACGGAGTGACGGTTATTTGGGTTTCCGGTGTCGACACAAAAAATTTCGTGAATTCTCAACAAATAACTCATACTCATTACACCTCCTTGCCTACGTTCTTCTCCTCGCCTCAGATAGAATTGAACAAAGCGCCTACATAAATATAAATCTTCTTCCATAGTGAAATCCATACGATTAATGAATGGTGGGAACATTATGTTGAAGATGATTTATTTGATGTTGGAGAGATTCAAAATGTATTTTTGTTGCATATAGGGGAAGAGATACCCTCCTTATATAGGTTATATAATCCAACAACTATTTTTTGTTGTTGAAAATATGGGCGTTTATGCGAGGTGTAACACGAGTGTACGCAACATGCGAATCATAAGCACATTTTATTTTTCATAATCGGAAGTTTACTTTTAACAGTTAAATCCCGATTATTTCAATGTTAATAATCGGAAGTCAAACATGTCACCAAAACCTCCGAATATAGAGTGGCGCAAAATTCCATTTCTCCAAAAATCCTACGATGGCCCTCTATAATGGCCTTTGGAACCACCTAGATCCATGGCGTGGATGATTTTGAACTTGTCATATTCGGAGGATAAGTCATTGGTTTTAACTACCGAATATACGATTGTCCGAAATTCAGATTTTTGGAAAAATATAGATTTCTCTGGTTTTGAACTTGTCATAATCGGACATAAATAAAAAAACAAAACCTCCGAATGTGTTGGCTAACCCTCTATAATGGCCTTTGGAAAAACCTAGAGAAATGGCGTGGATGGTTTTGAACTTGTCATATTCGAAGGATAAGTCATTGGTTTTAACTACCGAATATACGATGACCCAAAATTTATATTTTTGGAAAAATATAAATTTATCTGGTTTTGAACTTGTCATAATCGGACGTAAATAATAAATAAATAAAAACACCTCCGAATGTGTTGGCTAACCCTCTATAATGGCCTTTGGAACCACCTAGAGCCATGGCGTGGCTGGTTTTGAACTTGTCATATTCGGAGGATAAGTCATTGGTTTTAACTACCGAATATACGATGGCCCAAAATTCAGATTTTTGGAAAAATGTAGATTTCTTTGGTTTTGAACTTGATATAATCGGACGTAAAAAAAAAAAAAAAAAACCTCTGAATGTGTTGGCTAACCTCTATAATGGCCTTTGGAACCACTTAGAGTCATGGCGTGGCTGGTTTTGAACTTGTCATATTCGGAGGATAAGTCATTGGTTTTAACTACCTAATATACGATAGCCCAAAATTCAGATTTTTGGAAAATGTAGATTTCTCTGGTTTTGAACTTGTCATAATCGGACGTAAATAAAAAAATAAACCTCTGAATGTGTGTTGCCTCAACAATCTAAGTCTGCCAAAATCCTTTGGTTTTTGGCATTTTGGAACGACCACAATCCTTCGAATTTCGAAATGCACCATTCATAATCCATCAAACAAACGATTGACGAACCATATGAAGATTTAAGAACTTAAAATCTGATCCTAACCTTAAAAATGACATAATCCAACACAAACTATAAATACTATAAAACGGAAGTTTGTCATTCATTTAGTCTTTGATTTTACTTTACGACCGTGAGTACCTGATAGAATTTTAATTGTTGTTGTAGTAAATAAGATTCGAACTCTAAGACTTGTGAAGATTAAATTTAAAGATTAAATTTAAAGATTAAATGAAAATAACAAATATAAACGAGAGTTACTGGGACTAGGATTTCACCGAATTCATATTATAAGGTTCAATTATTTATTCTTCAGCAATTATATCTCGATAAATATAAATATGGACTCTTATTTTTTCCAAGGTAGATTCTCAAAATATTAGTTATAAATCGTAAGCATGGGACATCAAACATTTAAGCAAGATAACCCATCAAATAAAATAATAACTAATTAATTCAAATCATATATCAATTTAAAATAAGTGCAAAAGTCATAAAATGAATAAAATAAATTCACCCATATATGAAATTCGGATTCATCCGTCGACCTAGTGTAGGGTTTGGCTCCTCATTATTACAAAAAAAAAATGAATAAAAAGAATGAAAAGTATTGTTGCTCGGTGCCGGCTCTCGGCTCAGTCTCCCCTGTATAAACTCGCTCCCCCTTCTCTTATATAGGTGAAAGGATATTATTACATATCCAAATCTCGTCAGTATACGCAGGAAATTTTTACGTGGTCTGTTTACCAATCTTAGCCATATTCTTTCCTTAATCCCGATACCAAAAATCTTTAATACTAGTTAAGAAACTATGCAATGATGTCGACACAGTATCTTCCCAAATGGTATCTAGCTCTTCCACATATCCAAAGTATCACCTTTGTTACCCAGTATAAATCCACCACATGTCATCATTCCTTACCATACTTAATTCATTCTCAGTGAAACTTCTAATGTTGGTACGTAATATGATTTTCCCTTCCAATTAGATCACACCACAATATCTTTTCTTTCCAAATTTGTGGAAGAATATACCAATTTTATTAAATATGAGACCATGTAACTTCCCTCATTTGGTGTAATCCCTTAATTAATTAATTAATTATCTCCCATGCAAGAAAATCCAAAGATGATTTATTTCCATGTTCAACAACCTTAGCCAACTAACCGTTGTGAAAGGTGCGCCTATTTTCCCGTCATTTCTGCTCAAACAGTGAAGAAGAAGGGATGCTCTAACCAATATTAATATTCCGAATAACAAGTATCCTCCGGGTGCAAATAACATTTTTTTTCGAGCCAATTTTCCACAAGAGCTTATTCTTCCAAAAACAACTAAAACAAATTTATTAGAGAAATAATGAGTCCTAGATAATGTATTTATGGGTTAAAATGCGTCACACTTTCGTGCTTATCAGTACCTCCAAGTCCTGCACGACCACAAGTTTAAGGACCTGCAGCTTCAACACCTTCAGTTGGAGCGGTCGTAGAAGCTCAAATTCTTTTACCCGTCTTTGATACTGAAATCTTATCTGTATGCTTCTTCGTGGATTCTTCCCAAATTCTGTTGCTTAATCTTCATTATCCATATTATCTATTAGGTCTCTATCCTTTTGTATCTTCTCAACTAGCACGAATCTCCGCTCTTGATGCATGTAGTTAACATTTTGGAAACACGCTTGAACCCATTCACCTATTTTTAAACATAATGACATAACATCAAACAATTATTACATAAGATTTATAGCAATAACATCAAAAAAGTTGTAAGAATACGCACATGTCTATCATAACCAGTTGGTTTGTCTTTAATGATAGTCTTGGATTTAACTTCACGAATAACCAAAGGATGTGATACGTTCCTATACCAAATCATATAGCCTGGAGAATTTTCATCACCTCGGGTTGAAGGTCTACCAGTGTTGATAATGAAATCAGTCCTCTTATCCCAATTATCAGGAACATTAGGTGGGCCTTTGTGAACCATCGTGAGATTGTCACTACTAGAAGATCACAACTCCTCCTCAAATTTGTAGTAATCCCTAAATTCCTCCATTGGTTGATGTTGTATATACCCGTGTTTTCGCATCACCCTAGAGGGATTGTACATCACATATCATGTGGGGTGCCACAACGGTCCAAAATAAAGGTAAAAGTCCGACCGAACATTTATATGGCCACTAGCTCGATCTTCCTTGTATGGATCAAAGCATACGTCTGAGGCCTTCAGTTGGTCCAAAATATCCCTCATGCGAATCAACTGCTGCTCTTTTGTCCTAGAACGATTGTCTTCGAAGATATACTTTGTTCCTCTAGGAGTACCTTTGTGCCACTCCGGG
Source organism: Papaver bracteatum (assembly GCA_023529315.1). NCBI lineage: Eukaryota > Viridiplantae > Streptophyta > Magnoliopsida > Ranunculales > Papaveraceae > Papaver > Papaver bracteatum. Next base: position 1,835,816 of record JAJJWX010001985.1, read on the forward strand.
TTCTCTCCGGCCAACTTCAGGATAGGGAAGTGGTCATAGATCCATGCCTATATGGATAAGAAACCAAGTATTAGTAAATAGATTATTAACAATCGAAACTAAATGTACACTAATTGCACCCTAATATATATAATTGGAAGATGGTGACTTCCGAATACGCAACATTCAGAAGTACAAAATGTATATGTCCTACCGAATATGCATCATTTGGAGTTCAATAAACTATATTTTTTTGGCATACATATTTGGTAGTATTTCACAAACAATAATCCCTGATTCTATATAATTGGAAGAACAACTAAGTGAGGTATAGGCTTGTGCAACTTTAAAGGAGTTGTGGTTTCAAAAAAATGCAAAATTGTTTGAAGGAAAGAAACCTAGTCTTACTAGCTTTAAGAGCAGAATCATGAAACTGGTTTATGAAGGGAGGTATAGGCTGAATGGGATCAGCTGGAATCAACCTTATGATGCTCAAATTATGAGTTTTTTCAGAATCTGAATTTTTTTCTAAGTTTTTGTCTTGCTGTAACTTTGGGCTTGATGGGCCTGGTTTAGTTGGGATTTATTTTTCTGCTTTTTAATTCTTTCATAAGTCAGTCCTGTAATCATTTTAGTTTTTCCTTCTAATAAAAAAAATGTGATTCAGCAAAAAAAAAGAAAGAAGAACAACTAAGTTACATGTTTCTGAATACAAGTCATTCGGACGTAACAAATGTGTATGTCCTACCGAATATCCATCATTTGGAGTTCAGTAACCTATGGTTTTTTGCCTATATATTCGGGAGTAATTTCCCAACATAAGGTTCCGCTTCTATATAATCGAGAGTCAAACTAAGTAATGTGTCTCCGAATAAAAAACATTCGGACATAATAAATGGATCATGTCCTAACGAATATGCATCATTTGGAGTTCAGTAAACTATAGTATTTTGGCATATATATTCGGTAGTAATTTGCCAAGACTAAATTCCGATTCTAAACAATCAGAAGCACAACTATGTAATATTTTCCGAATACACGACATTTGGAAGTTAAAAATATGTATATCCTACCGAATATGCATCATTTGGAGTTCAGAATATGCAACATATGTATTGTCTACCGAATAACTATAGATTGACTTATAGAGTTAAAAAAAAAACTGCAATAGAGCCATGTTCCCAGCAACTTGGCTAGTTCCTCTCCTCGACGCCTTTCTCAACTCTTCCATCAATAATGCTAGGCATGCCGTTCCCCAAGAGTAGTCACAGACTTCATGGAGAGGATCCAAAAGTTATAGAAGGTTGGCGTCGATCCAGTTTCCAGAAGTATTGGGGAAAATGACACATCCCAATACACAAAGGAGATATGATGTGGACGCGTGATTCACTTGCTCATTAGTTAACGTTCCCCTTTGTTCTTTATCCAAGGTGCCTCGGAACATATTCATCAAAACTATAATGTTAATCTGTCTTGTTCAGTAACTTGCATGCCTCCTAAACTGTTCTGTTGTTGTCTCTTCATCCCAACCTAAGCACTTTTTAGTTAGAACATAAAGTTGTGCCCAACTTAACTGCTTTGTGTAGTTCAACTTCACAGTTGTGCTTTGGTCAGGAAGGTTAAGAATCTGCACAACATCATCCGGGGTGATCGTCATCTCCCCAAACTGCATATGGAAGGTATCGGTCTCAGGATACATTCTCTCCAAGAACGCCGTTATAGCCACATGATCATGTTCCAACAATGAATTCTCGACAACATTAGCTAACCCCGAGTTGGCTACAATTCTCTTGAACCTTTCACATTCACTGGATAAAGGCCAGTCAAGCATTTTTGTTGGTGCGGTGGTGGGTTTGAGTAGAAGAGCCGCATCTTGATGATACTATTAAACACACGAAAATTGTTTAAAGTACATACAAAAACCCTTAATACAACTATTATGATCAAACACATAGACAATACGTTAATAAAAAAATATACGATTATTATTACCTCGGTTTCATATATTTCTTTGGCCTAGGAGTCTTTTTATCCAAACAACAATTTTCCTCCATTCGCCGGTAGCCCAAGAATTGTGCCTGCTGGAATATTCTTCACCTTCAAGTGCTGAGGGACAAGATGTGATGCTTTCTTAGCAATATCCTTCTTTCCACCTTCTTCTCCTTTGTTGGCTTTTTTGGCTTTTTGGGTACCACTTGGTTCTCATTCTTCTTGAACTCTTGCCACTGGAACAATTGGTTCAATTTCATGGTAGGATGTAACTTGTGGAGAAGTTGGTTCTACACCTTGTTGAGCACTTGGTTGCACACCTTGTTCACTTCCTTGTGGAACAGTTGGTTCTACACCTTGTTGAGTGGCTTGTTGAGCACTTGGTTGCACACCTTGTTGTCTGCCTTGTGGTTCTACACTTTGTTGAGCACTTGAATTAGCATTGGCACTCCTTTCTCTCCTAGCACTAGTTGTCACTTTCTTACGCCCTGCTCGATGAGGCCCTAAGTCGCCTGTTTTTGGGTCTTGCTTAGCTCGACTTTGTCTAAACAACAACAAAAGGATCAATGTTTACACAACTAAATAATCGGAAGACAAAGTACACAAATAGAACCCGAATGCACACATTCGGAAGTCATAAGACAAATCTTGTTCCCGAATATAAAACAACCAGAAGAAAATTATATATATTTTAAACCGTATATGCATCAATTGGAGTTTAGAAACTCTAAAATTTTCATCCTATACAATCGAAGGTATAAAACTTTATATTCTATTCCGAATATATGTTGGCCCCAAAATGGGATTTTTCATAAATCAATTTTTTTTTTATCATATTTAAATATTCGGTAGTAAGTGTACTACCGATTACTGTGTCTCTACTTAAACATATTCGGAAGCCAAAAAATTCATTAAACTACCGATTATTTCCATTTGGTGCACAAGAATATATGGACAAACATATTCGGAAGACAACCAACAATTATAACTCACAAATATTGTCGATGTTCTTGAGAAATGAAGAACACCACTACATTCAGAAGTCAAATTAGATGATTAACTCCCGAATCTGGGTAAATTGCAGAAAACCCTAGGAAAAAAAATCTCGATTCGTCGAATTAAAGCGAAAAAAACCCTAAAATTGATAGAGTCTTACCTAATTGGGGCCATTTGAAGTTGGTGGAGTGTTAGACTATCAGAATCTCCACCACCAACTACATCTGCGGATTCTTCTTCGTCGCGTTCTTCGTCATTTTCAACAACAATCTCTTTATTTCTTGCTAAAATCCCAATTTTTGGATCGATACCGCGAGGAACGTTTTTGGTTTTAGGTCTGTGGGGTTCATTACCCTGATCCATTGTTTTATAAACGACTCGACGATGTTTTTATTTTACGATTCACAACGGCGATGCGATGAATTGGAACGAGGGGAAAAAAATTTCCTCCACAATCGGGAGAGAACATGAAGAGAAAAAGAAGAAGAGTTGAAATGGAAATGTTGTGAATTTGGTTTTTATTTATTTATTTTACTAGAAGGGTATTTAGGTAACTTCAATGTACAATAGGGTGCCCCTTAACTAATGCCTTTGGCTGGGTCTAAAATGTTGGCCCCTAAATCCTTTTTGTTGGCCCCTAAAAACGCCAGACAAAATTATGAGGTTCAAACGTTTTACATTTTTGCAAATTACTCAAGTTCAATATGCATATTTTTTTTCGAAGAAAATGTTATATTAAAAAAGAAAAACAGAACAGATTATAAAACATCCCTCATGAGAGTTTCTCAATTGCTCCAAATGAGACTAGGAGGAACAAATTTAAAGGAATCTGTGTCACAAGACCATAAGAGCATCTCCAACAGTGGGTGCTAAAAATTCCATGTGGAATTTTTATTTAGATCTTTATTTATGGGGTCATATGTATGTGGCAAAAATTGATTTGTTATTTTGGATAATGATAAAATTGATTCCCTCTTTCCTATTGGTTGAGAACAATTTATTCAAAAATAAATATTTAAAATATAGTTAAAATGATGATGTGGAGGTCATTCTCAAGGTTTAAATAAGACATTTTTCAAGACCTTCATATTTATTTTCAAACCCTTCCTATTTGGTAGGACCTACTGTTGGGGATGAATTTAATGTAAACGAGGGTCTAAAATCCTATGTGTCATAAAAAAATAAAACTCTCACCCTTTGTTGGAGATGCTTTAAGATAATAAGTTGCTTAACAAGATCAATATATATTGTCGAGCAGTTGATTCGGTCTTTTATTATTATTCATTCGGACTCCCACAGTTTGGATTCCATAGTTAGGTGTATCTTCATTCTCATTTAGCTTAGCTACACATTAAACTAAAACTGTGTTTGGCCGAGCCAAATGGAGTTCGACTTTGTGCACCCGTGGGTACACATTCCTCCCTTTTCCATTTCGCTGAACTTAACGGGGAGTTTTGCCGTTTTAGAAACAAATTTTATTTCATAATTTTTTTTGGAAAAAATAAAAGTACAAGTTCCAAAGCAATATTTTCTCTTTCTTTTTGTTCATCTTTCATATTTTTCTGCTTTGTCTCCCATATTTGTTAGTCCTTCGACAAAAACTGAAATTCTTTATACTAACAATCTACTGATCTAGCCTTTCTAAGGTTGAATAAACCCACATACTACAATTCTCTCTAATGGGTTTTCTCCATATACTTTTTACCATAAACAAAAGCTTATGCTCAATTGGTGTGCTGCACCAAAACTGTTGATGAAATGTCAAAAAGATATTTGACAGCTTGACAAAGTATGTTCTTTATTAGATGGGAGATTTATTAGGAGTTTTGAAGTTATTTTATTAGATGCATGCCGAAAGAAAAAAATTCGTCAGATAAATTCATTATCCCTGGTGATTTTAAAGCATTTGTGAAGTGAGAAGATTTTAATGGTTTTAGACAGATTCATTGCTCCGTTGTGATGTATGGGTTGAGTCAGAAATTGGTCGTCGGTGGATCTCCGATTGATGGGATGTCATGTATGATACGATGGATGATGGAGTAGTCTCCTTTAATTAGTTTGAATACAAGAATGTTGTTAGTTGGAATTTAGTAATTTGCATACTAGTTATCCATGAAAGATACATTTATGCTCTTAATTACGTGCGTTTGAGAGGATGAGGAATTGTATGTTGAAGAAACTGAAAATAGACCAGCCGTTACGCAGGGAAGATAAGTCATGACTCATGAGAGCGATGGCTTTGTAATTTTGAAAAAAACAAAATAAATAAAAAACGAAAAGAAGATAAATGTTCCGTCAACTAAGAAGATGGCTTTGTAATTTTGAATAAAACAAAATAAATAAAAAACGAAAAGAAGATAAATGTTCCGTCAACTAAGAAAGCCAATAAACAAGGGGAATGTGCACCCCGGTTAAGCGGAGGTGCACAAAGTCGCACTCAGCCAAATGGCCTTACTAATAATGCTTGGCCGAGCTAAATGTAATGCTTTTTCCCACAAATGTAATGTGCTGCATCCTAACTATAATTGCACGCAAAATCTCTACTAAAATGCAATACACGAAGACTCTGTTGTAATCAACAACTCTGATGAGGAAATGGATTATCGGAATGCATTTTCGCCCTTTTAGATTAAAAATATCGTCTTATCCATGCTACATAACTTTGGAAAAAAACACAAACAATAGCACCGACGACTTGATAGATTTTGATAAATTTGAAACAAAATGCCGGTAAAAAAACAGTTGGGGCGGATGGGTTTATTACGTTATGGGTCTGGCTCACATAGAATTAGTCCGTGTGTGAAGTCTTTTTGAGGAACTATTGTTTGTTGGTATGAACCCTAAATTTCTGTGTAGTTTCCAGTTGTGCAGGACAGTTGAGCATAGCAAGGACAATCAGCACTGAAAGCCATAAAAATTGTCGCCCTTGCACCTCTGCACAATAACATCCTACTGGTAACATAAAACCAAAGCTACTGTATATAAAAAATCAAATAATTCCGAAGGAAAAAAAATACACAGTTTGAATATGCCTCAGCCCCTTAGATGTTATAATTTTGTGGTCATCTCCACTATCATTACAGGTCTATGTTTAATCATCATCGGCATTCAATCAAACATTTCACTAAGTCAAAAATAATTTATGCTCTTACCTAGAACTTTCTCAAATGCAACAAAAGCAAATGAAATACAAAAAGGTTTATAGAGCAACAAATAATATTGCTTCAAGGGAACGAGTCAATCAGGAACTGAAATATCCTGTGGACCAGATTAAAGAAGCCTAAACAAACCAAAACCAAAAATAAAAACCCTAATCAACAAAATCAAAGTAATTTGAATCCTCAGTAAATGCTTATAGCTATCATCAATAGATAATCAGGTCTCAAAGATTACATTACCATCACTGGATCCATACAATACAAATAATAACAAGGAGTTGATGGACGAAAAAAATGAAAAGACAGAGTAAAAAGGAGAGGCAAGATATGTTGCTGTATACGGAGGCGGTGTGACTTTATAAATAGAGACGAGTAATGAAAGAAGATAAATTAGGGTTTTTGCTAGAAGAAGAATAAAGCATCCTGTGGTTTTTATTCATAGTCTACATCTAACGGTGGGAAATTTAGTGGTATCAATGGGTATCAAATTCCGAGGAAACCGAGTGATCATATCCATGGTATGGTTGCTAAAAGGGGTAACCGGAATTAGTAGGGTATACCATTTCATATGAGACCAAAAAGCTCTACAGATCTTGATCGGCGAATCGTTTAAATAGTACCCCTGCTAATCCTGATAACCCCCTCCTTTTAGCAGAGTCGTTCTAATATTAGATGGAGGAATTTTTGGTCAATCCAATTTTACTTAGCACATTTAGGAGCGACTCAATCGCAATTAGGGACGACACTAAAAGACAAAAAAGGTCACCCTAACGTAAAACTGAGCTACCCCTTATCCGCGATTTTTCAAAATGGCAACTATGCCCTTATATAATCGGTAGCCAAAACCACAATCGGTAGTTTAAAATGAATCATTAGCTACCGATTAATGTATGGATATTTCAGCTAATGTTCCCTTTTATAATCGGTAGTTAATTGGACCTGTAAAACTACCGATTATAATAATCGAAAGGTTAATTGGTTACATTACCTTCCGATTATAGGTTGCCCCAAAATGAGTTTTTTTTTTCTAAAATCCATTTTCTCCAAATTTTTGAAATCTTCCATAATCGGTAGGATATTTGGCTACCGATTATAAGTAGCCCCACATCGGACCTTTGCCAAATTTCCACTTGGCTCAGGGTGCAGAGCCACCCCTAACCATTTGGTTCGTGTTTGAGGCGTATCCATAATCGGAAGTTTAACTGGTTACATTACCTTCCGATTATAGGTTGCCCCAAAATGAGTTTTTTTCTAAAATCCATTTTTTCCAAATTTTTGAAATCTTCCATAATCGGTAGGATATTTGGCTACCAATTATAAGTAGCCCCACATCGGACCTTTGCCAAATTTCCACTTGGCTCAGGGTGTAGAGCCACCCCTAACCATTTGGTTCGTGTTTGAGACGTAGCCATAATCGGAAGTTTAACTGGTTACATTACCTTCCAATTATAATAATCGGAAGATTAACTGGTTACATTACCTTCCGATTATAGGTTGCTCCAAAATGAGTTTTTTTTCTAAAATCTATTTTCTCCAAAATGAGTTTTTTTCTAAAATCTATTTTCTCCAAAATTTTGAAATCTTCCATAATCGGTAGGATATTTGGCTACCGATTATAAGTAGCCCCACATCGGACCATTTCCAAATTTCCACTTGGCTCTAGGTGCAGAGCCACCCCTAACCATATGGTTCGTGTTTGAGACGTAGCCATAATCGAAAGTTTAACTTGTTACATTACCTTCCGATTATAGGTTGTCACAAAATAAGTTTTTTTCTAAAATCCTTTTTAATCGGTAGGCAAAGGTGTTACAAAGCTTCCGATTAGGTTTTAACAATCGGGCACAAAATACCTCCCGATTATGAAGGAGCATATAAGTATTTTTAACCTATTTTGTCTTTTATTGTCGCCCTTAATTGCGACTGAGTCGCCCTAAGAGTGCTAGGCAATTTTAAGACCCGTTTAATGGGTGATCCACCCATTCAATTTGTTTTAACGGCTAGTCCAAACTTTTATTTTTGGAACAAGTTTTGTACTCGCCGGTCCATCCAACATGCGATTCGGAATGTGTTATCTTTTATAATTCTCGAATTATCCTGGCTTTAGTGTTTGACTTAATTAGCCATTCTGTTTATTAAACTTTTAGTCGAGTTCATTTCCAGATGTATTTCTATTTTTCTCTCTGCTTCTACTACTGCTCTATAATTTAAGATAATGATGACGAACAAGGGGTGAAAAAGAGAAAGATGAAGAATAAGTGTTGAATGTGACGGTGAAGAGAAGGAAAAGAAAAAGATCCAAGCTTTTTGATTTTCCTGCACAACTTTAAAAATAAATCCAAAATCTATGAAGGCTAGGTCCATTTTGAGTTTTTGTTTGAGTAAATATTTTTATTTAAGCTACTTGATTCTACTTAAAACTATACTTTTCTTTGAAATTCATTAAAAAAAAAAAAACTATGATCCAACAGCTTGATTTCTTGATTTGGCTTCTTTTATTTTTTTTAAATCACGATTTATAGTTGTTTTTTTTTTTTTTGCAGATTTGTATGATAATGTGTATTATGGGTCAAATATTATTTTCATTAGTACATATCACTATCTACAAACTAAGGTATTATGCGTCATACGTAAATTAGGCTTTTACCCAACACATATCAATACATACGGTGGGATTATAAGCTTTTCCTTCGGTATATATTAATATGCATTGTTGGATCAATACGTATAGTGGAATTATATACACTTTTTCTTTCAGTACATATTCCTCTTTGGTACATATCGATATGTACTGTTGGATTAATATGTACCGTGGGATCATACACTTATTCCTTCAGTACATATTCGATATGTATTGTTGGATTAGTATGTGTTGTGGGTCATAAGCTTTTTCCTTAAGTACATATTAATATGCATTGTTGGATCAATATGTACCGTGGGATCCTACATTTTTTTCTTCGGTACATATCAATATGCATTTTTGGATTAATATGTATTGTGGGATCATACACATTTTCCTTCATTACATATCTTTCTTCGGTATATATCTATATGCACTATTGGATCAATATGTATCGCGGGATCAAACAATTTTTCCTTCAGTAGATATCAATATGTACTATAGGATCATACATATCAATATATACGGTTCTTGGCGACTAACAAATTTTTTTTTTTGTTTTTTCTCTTCTCTTTTTGTTCTTCTTCTTCACGGGATCTCGGTGATTTTTTATTTCGGTCCCCTAATTTGATTTTAAATTTTTAGTTTTAGGTGACTTTTGATGATGGATTTTTGTTGAACATTTGTAGTTTTCAATTTTCTGATTTGATTTTCGGTGCCCAAGTTTTCGATTTAGATCTGGGAGTAATTTTCGATTTTCTGGTTTGTGAAAGACAACAACGTGGTTTTACCTCACGTTTTCTGTGATGGCCAGGAAGGTAAATTTTTATGTTCAAAACCTTTTTGGACCAGCATTTTAAGCATTTCTCCCGCTGGACTAAAGGATAAATACTATGTGGGGTTTTGGGCTATCTAGCAAAGTTTTCGTATCACATTTCTTAGCAATTTTACCGAAGGACGGGTAAAACTGTTTATGAACATTAGCTTTCGGTTTCTAATCGGATATATCTGATGGGTATCCAAATATATATCTAGTTTTGTGTATAGTTAGTCAATTTTATTTAATTTAACTCCTAATAATTTATAATATTTCTCATTAATTTTACACTGAATCATCTACAAAGAAATTAACATGTGATATGCTAAAAAATCCATATTGAAATAAATTAGATTTTAATCAAAATCTAATCAATCTCACACTGATGAACTTCGGAAAAGACTGTAGTTGAACCCTAATCAATCTCACACTGATTCAAGGTACAGTTGTGCTCCTCACGTCTCTGATCCCAGCAGGATACTATGCACTTGATTCCCTTAGCTGATCTCACCCATAACCAAGAGTTGCTACGACCCAAAGTCGAAGACTTGATAAACAAATATGTCTTACACAGAAAAGTCTATAGGAATAGATAAATCTGTCTCCCACAGAAATACCTACGAGTTTTGTTTCATCTTTTGATAAATCAAGGTGAACATGAACCAATTGATATACCGGACTTATATTCCCGAAGAACATCATGGAAATATCAATCGCCTCACAATAATCTTAATTGTATGGTAGCGAAACAAGATATTGTGGAATTACAAACGATGAGACGAAGATGTTTGTGACTACTTTTTATCTTTCCTATCGGATATTAAATCTCGAGCAAATCTTAAAGAAGATAGTACTCAAACACGATAGAAACAACAAGATCAGATCACACAACTGCATAGAAAATGGTTGGGTCTGGCTTCAAAATCCCAATGAAGTATTTAAGTCGTTAACCTACATGGTTTCGTGAAAAACCTAAGGTTAAAGGAGAATCGACTCTAGCTTATATAACTAGTATCACACAAGAGGTGTGAGGATTAGGTTTCCCAGTTACTAGAGTTCTCTTTTATATAGTTTTCAAATAAGGGTTTGCAATCTTAGTTACCTTGATAACAAAGCATTCAATATTCACCGTTAGATGAAAACATGATTAGATTCAAGCTATTATCTTTCAACCGTTAGATCGAACTTAACTTGTTATAAACAAATAAAATATACCGTCATTTAGGTTTAATAACTGTACCTAAATGTGTACACCATGTTGGCTCAACCATAGTTAACCGAGGTTAGCTATATGAACAATCTCATATCAACCTTATTCATCTTAGCCATAACTAGTTCAAATGACTCAAATGAAACTATTAAAGAGTTATTCAATTGCTATATTCTCATAGAATTATACAAGCACAATTGAAGCAAAATCGGTTTGATTCACTCGAATCAATTCATGATCATTAAAGCCACGGTTTGAAAAGAATGCATTCCTTAATATATAAATGTATTAGTTCATGAGCCAACCGATTTTAGAACTTTAACCACTCAAGTATGCAAACGGGTACGCATACTTAAGTAGCCGGTCTGAGTTATGGTTCTCCAGTATGCAAACGGGTACGCATACTTAGTTCACTTCCAAATCCTAGTAGAAATTCTCGGACCTATACCTTACGCAAGTATGCGTACCAGTAATTTCACAACTACAAGTACGCATACGGGTATGCATACTTTAGTTTCGGTCATGGATCACATACATGCAAGAATGCACACTATATTTATAATCCAATGATGGTTAAGTATTCTAAACTCTTATTTCAATCATTAAATCTTTCTTAGAGGATGACAATAGCCGTTTTCACACACTATTAGCATCAAAGCAATTTTCAAGTTATTGAATAATCATAACGAAACATTCCAAGTCTACACCAAATGATTGTATCACACAAACCATGTAAGATGTTACTCGACAATTTTCACATGATCATCTTTTGACTTTCGTCAATAATATATAAGATGAACTTGGTTGATGCGAAAGCTTACCAACACATATTCCGAGAAATTTGTAAACGATTTAAACTCAGCTCGAAATCTCAAATGTGTATAATCGACAACTATATAGTAATACGAATTTTGTCTCAATATAGGAGATAGACTAAAAATAGACTTTGCAAGTGATAGATGAGTTTTATGCTCCACATACCTTTTGTTGATGAAGTTCTACAAGCTCGCCTTAGTAGTTCTTCGTCTTCAATTGATGAACGCTGTGAAGTTTAATGCTCAACTACACAATCTATCCTAGTCCGAGACATTACTATAAGTAGACTAGAAATCAAGATTTATAGTTTTGATCACTAACATTGAAAAACAAGCTTGAGATAGCAACGCTTGCAAGTTCGACCGAGCAGTGCTCTAATAGTGTTGCCATGCATAAATTAAGAATTGAGCATGCTCATGGAAGAAAGCTCACCAACTTGCAAGTTTGGGAAGATTGTGTGAGCCACTTGTATCACAAGGATGATGCAAGGAAAGAACGTCTTGTGTCTGGATGATTTACCATTTCCACGAGAAAGATCATAGTTAGTTTCAGTTCGAAATCGAACCTTAAACTATAGGGATCAACCCTAGTGTTTGGGATTAACGCACGAGTACAATTACTTTAATTATAGCTTAAACAAATCATAATGTTGAAAGTAAAGTAAAAAATCATAAGAAGATTTTGTTAACGAGGAACCACAAATGCAGAATAACACCGGGGCTTAGTCCAGTTTTGAAATACGTATCCATCTCATTCTTGAAGTGGTGTATGAACGTAAGAATTAGGCTTTTAATGTCATGTGTGCTAGTATAATTCCTATCACTGCCAGTTATGACTTTGCACCATTTGTAAAATTAAGAAGGACAAGTTGGAACGCCATGGAGTTTTGTGTAAAGGAATTATGCTCATGAAACATGTTTGGAAAGGCAAATCATCATGGATTTTCCTGGTGAGAAGCGAAATTTTGCAACCTCGACACAGTGTAAGTAGCATATCAGAGAGTTTTGATATGGCAAGCATGGCGTTGGAGGAGAAACTTTGATTCATCACTAGATGAAATTCATCGTGAAATCTCTACATGATCATATGATAAAAGAGCCAGGTGGGGGATGCTATAACTCCCAACTTGGAATAAAATTGAGAAATAGATTTCTCCCCCTCTGTAAAGATGTTTATTTAGAAAACTAACCACAAATGATTGTCCAAGAACCAAACACGTTTTCAAATAAATCCGAATTAGATAACCAGCCACAAATATCCAAGAACCAGGCACATTTTGAAATCCATACTAATCAAGTAACTAAATTATGTTTCAAAAAAAAAAAAACTAAACTAAACTAAACTCTTCTAATATCCATTTATTTTTCTTGAAAAATTGGGTACTTCAAGTTAAATCCACCCATTAAAAAAATAATAAATAAAATAAGAGTTGAATCTACCGATTAAAATCCACCAACAACTAATAAAATTTAAAAACACATGTACTACAAGCCTAAAAAAACTTTTCTTTCGAACCTTTTCTCCTCCTCCTTTACCGATAAAAAACCCTAACGCCTGAGATCTTTTTTGTCCAAATGGACTCCTATGGAGCAAACTTGGGCAGACCCGCAACTAATAGATCTCTTCTTTTAACTTCTTTAACCTAAAATCCTTATTAGATGTTTGGTGTTGCTTCTTTGAAGCGTTTTCTTTTCTATTCTTTTGGTTTTCATTCTCGTTTTAGATTGGATACTGTTCTTGGTTCTATTTTCTGGATTGTTTTGGTGATCAATAAGTGGAAGTTAGGTTTCTACAAAAGCACCTCCTCATCTTCAACTTCACCAACAAATCCAACAACGTATCTTACTTCAACATCAACTGCAACTCCAAAAGACTCTACAACAGACACAAAGACTCTGTTCAAGATTCTGGCCGATTCAGACCGGTTCATACCGAATCAAACCTTTCCCAAAATTAGACTTTGTTTTAGATTAGAAAGTTACTTTAGTTTAGAAATTTTAATTCTTCAAAACCTTGATTAGTGCTTGGATTACTTGCCGATCCTAACACATCTGCTCTATGTAGTATCGTTATTTTGTTTGGTTTTTCTTAGAACAAATATAGCTATTTGAACTTGTCCTTCAACTGTATTCTTGGTTTATCAGGAAGTTTGGTGTGAGTATGGTTGATTTCATATAATCGTATAGTCTCTTTGAAGGGAAAAGTTATAGTGATATTACGATTGTCTTAAACTATGTTATTCATGTAACAAAAAGAGCAAAGTTCAAGGAAATAACATACTCTCTGTAAAGGTACAGATTTTGTTGAACTCGTCCAAAACTTAACAACCATGTGCTGGTTAGACTTGTTCCGACCCGGAAATTTCCAAATCCCATTTTTTCCAGTTCTACCCTTCCTAGTCGAGTTAGGTTTCAACTGGGGTTAGGTTATATTATTTTCCCTAAATTTCAAATTGGTATGAAATAGAGACAGGATAAGAGAAAGAACCAGAAGAAGATTCACGAGGTGATTAAAGCTTCGATTTCATCTCAATTAACTGTTAGTGATCATGATTCGTCTCTTGACTGTTGCCGTGATTAAAAGGTCCATAAAATGGTGAAGAACATAGTTGCAGACAATGAAAGTTGAAGTTTGAGGCAGTTGCACTTGAATTGATCGATAAACAAGTAAGTAAATGAAACCCAATCCTTTATTATGCCTAAATCACATGATGTTTTGTTTAAATTTGTAAATTAAAAGGTCATGATAATTTTAGGGTTTCATAGAATTTGAGCTTTTATGTTTGTTTTTTCAATTTAGGGTTTATTTATAGAAACTGAAATTGGTAATTGTAAATTAACCTGAATTGCTTCTAAATTTTGGTGGTGTTCTATTTTTTCTGTAATTTAGGTTTCATATTGAAACTGAAACTTGTAATTGTGAATTAATAGGACTTGTTTTTGAAATTGGACATGCTTGTATAGAATTGTGTAGGTATATCAAGGATAATATGTATACGGACGTTGTAGTTACTGCGATTAATGGGAATGTGAAATATAAACCTATGTATTTTGTTGATGTTGTTGCTGGTACTAGTGGTGCTGGGTTTATAGAAATGGTAAAGGATTGGATGATAACCTTGGATATGGAAGCTATACATACCAATTGGTATAATGTTCATACCAATTGGATATGGAAGCTTATAATTTTCATAATCATTTCAATTGATCCATTTCTCATTCGGTCACTAATTTACAAATGCGAATTTGCAATTTTCTGCATGTGGATATGTTATTGTTGATGAGAAATTGCCAAACTATGTTGTTCCTAACGCGACTGACTTCAAGGTATTGTCAATTGTCTCCAAAGCTATTGCTTATATATGTCTCCTAGATCTTAGTTCATATACAAAGATAACAGGTTTGGTTGTTCTGTACCCAATTTATTTTATAAGATCGTTTTTGTTCTGTACCCAATTTATTTTATAGGATCGTTTTTGTTCTGTACCTAATTTATTTTATAGGATCGTTTTTGTTCTGTACCCAATTTATTTTATATGGGTTAATGAACTAACCCTACCAGGGAGGGTGGGTTAGGAAAAAAAACGGAAATGGTTAACTCACCTGGTCGACCGAGTCAGACAAGCACATATTTGTCACATTTTTACAGATTTCTTCCTTGCATCTTTCCAAAGAATGTGCAATTTCTATGCCCTTTGGTCTAACAAAAAACCCTTGTAATGATGCTGATTTTAAAATAGAGCTGTTAATGTAATTTGAATTTTCCTAAAAAGAATCAAAAATTAAAAATTCAGTGCACCTGTTAAAGTTTAGCATCTCTTGAGTTCCAGTTGGGGTTGAAATATCAGGCACTTCAATTATTTAGGCACTTCAATTATTTTTTGCTTTGTGGATAAGCTGAGAGTCCCTAGTGACACGCTTGGTATTGCGAAACTGTCGTGCACACTTCTCTCCCTTTAGCTCTCTGGTTTAAGCAAGGTACATTTTGAGCTAAAAGAAAGTGATAAATGAACTGTAAAATAGAGAACAAATCTTATACACATAATCAGCAACACAAAATGTAGAAACAAAGTAAGAAATCAATACCTTGTAAAGTAAACCAAAAAAAAGAACACTTCAAATACTCACAAGAAAACCAAAACATGAAATGGAAAATCTATTGAAACTCCTAGCCAAAATGGGTCTATGTTTTACAAAATCACATGATATCCCAATCTCATCTTCACCTGAAGACTCGCCACCCCGCCGTTTCTATCAACCACAAACAAGAGAGTCACCACCACGACCGCCACCCCCACCACAACCACAACCACATCCAAGACCAACTTTTTCGTCAATACCATCAAAACCAAATCTATCTTCACAAATTGGACCAATATTAGGAAACCCACTTTGTGATTTAAGTACACTTTACGTTCTTGATAAAGAACTAGGTAGAGGACAATTTGGCATTACTTATCTGTGTACTGAAAAATCAACTGGCGTAAAATACGCATGTAAATCAATTTCCAAGAGGAAACTTCTTAGTAAAAAAGAAATTGAAGATGTTCGAAGAGAAGTTCTGATGTTGCAACATTTGACAGGACAACCAAATATTGTGGAATTCAAAGGTGCTTATGAAGATAAACAAAATGTTCACTTAGTTATGGAGTTATGTTCAGGTGGTGAACTCTTTGACAGGATTTCGACCAAAGGAAGTTACACAGAAAAAGAAGCAGCAAGAACATTTAGACAGATTGTTAACGTCGTACATGTTTGTCATTTTATGGGTGTTTTGCATAGAGATTTGAAGCCTGAGAATTTCTTGTTAGTTAATCATGAAGAGTTTTCACCTCTTAAAGCTACTGATTTTGGTCTCTCGGTCTTCATTGAAGATGGTAATTGGTTCTTTTCATTTTCTTTTTTTGTGCATCCATTTCTTTATACAATATAAGGCCTACTCAGGATTTTCTTTCCAGGGAAAGTTTACCGTGAGATTGTCGGAAGCGCTTATTATGTAGCTCCAGAAGTATTACGTCGAAACTACGGAAAGGAAATAGATGTTTGGAGTGCTGGTGTCATTTTATACATTCTCTTGAGTGGTGTACCTCCATTTTGGGCTGGTAAGAACATTCTTTTTACTTCTGCAAAACGGGGATTACAGAAAGGGTGAAATTGAAATAGCTGATGCATGTTTTGATTCTTTGCAAATGGACTGCAGAAACTGAAAAGGGGATATTTGATGCTATCTTAGAAGGTCACATCGACTTCAAAAGTGCACCATGGCCTACAATATCTGCTTCCGCAAAGGATCTCCTCACCAAGATGTTAACACAAGACCCTAAGAAACGGATCACGGCCAGCCAAGTTTTGGGTTAGTAACTTTTTCTAGTAGGCTTACCACATTTCTTCGTGGATGAAAAGTATTTTTTACCTTTTAAGTTGAATGGATTATGCATAATGCCATAACTTTGGTTAGCATTTATATTTGAGTAGAACATCCTTGGATGAAAGAAGGAGGTGAAGCATCGGATAAACCTATCGATAGTGCTGTCCTCATTAGGCTGAAGCAATTCAGAGCGATGAACAAGTTAAAGAAACTCACTCTAAAGGTCATCCCTCAAAATATACATTGAAATGAGTTTTCAGAAAACTGTGTACAATTCTTGCGGTTGGGCTTCTGACCCTGATGATATGCTTTGGCTTTGTTTGAAGGTCATGGCAGAAAACCTTTCAGAAGAAGAAATTAAAGGTTTGCAGCAAATGTTTAACAACATGGATACTGATCGAAGCGGAACTATTACCATTGAAGAGCTCAAAAATGGACTGCACAGACTTGGATCAAAGCTTACAGAATCCGAGATCAAGCAACTAATGGATGCAGTAAGTAAGCAATTAGTCACTACCTCTATTACCAGTTACACTGCGTTTTAACTCGGTTTTATTTGTGCCAGGCTGACGTTGACCAGAGTGGGAGTATCGATTACCATGAGTTCATAACCGCTACAATGCACCGGCATAGGTTAGAGAAAGAAGAGAACTTATACAAAGCGTTCCAATACTTCGACAAAGATGGGAGTGGGTCAGTACTTTTAACTCTTCATACGTCTCTTATAGAAACTTTGGATCCTTAACATGGCTGGTGCCTAGACATCTTGCTCTGGGGATGCAACATTGTTGTTGTAGTAGACATCTTAAATGCTTTTTGTAGACTCAATTAGGAAAATGAATCTAAAATACTACTAGAACAATTCAGCAGGATTGGTACAAGAGTTAATGCTTTCTTATCGTCCACGTACAGGTTTATCACAAGAGATGAACTCAAACATGCTATGAGTAAATATGGAATGGGAGACGAAGAGACTATCGATGAAGTCATCAACGAAGTTGACATTGATAAAGTAACTTCAGTTCTTATTCTATACATTGCATTTTAAGTGGCGTACTTTGATTTTGCTTGCTTATACTGTGGAGTTTAATGTGTTGTAGGATGGGCACATCGATTACGAGGAATTTGTCGCCATGATGAAAAAAGGATCTCATGAAACTGATGGAGCACAACCAGAATAACCATCTGGTCATTGCAAGTAAATCAGAAAATAAAGAATGACCAATTCTTCTTGCCGTGTATTACCTGTTTAACTTTCTTTGATTATTTGATGAAGAAGTAATTCTTGAAAGTCTATCTATTAGAATGTTATGTAAATCATGTAATATTTTTATCCCGGGGATTGCTTGAATCTATACTCCTAATAGCAGCTAGCATCTTCAAGAATATAATTTCCTAAGAAGTACAACAAATGATTCACCATAAGACAATGAAAACTTTCCAACCCTTCCTTTTTCTTGTATTTCCTTGCTTCTGCCAGATCATGAATAATAGAAAAATTGACATTTGACAACTGAAAAAGAGGACTCCGAGAATTAGGAAAACTCGTTACGAGATTAAATTGCAAAATAACCTCAGCCTGCCTGTGATGTTCTTGTTACAGGTGGAAGGGAAACCGAATCAAGGTCACCAGGGTAAGGCATCCACAAGCCTAATCCACCTCTGCTCTCTTTCAGTGTACTATTATGCTTGAACTCATCCAAAGACTTAACCCACTCTACAGCAGAAGAATGTTCCCTAGTATGACTATGCAATACAAACAGTGAGTTATACTCACAGTTGGGGAACATATAGAACTTGAATGCTGACCCTAATCTGTAAACAACGTAACCGAAGCTCAGCTGGCACATCTACATTATCAAATCAATGGAAGAGTGTCAGTATCAACGGAAGAAGTCATACATGTAGGCTGTAGAACCATAAAATACATTTCACCAAGGTAAACTACGTATGGATTCATTTTCACAGGATTAGATGAACATAACCATCCAAGATACATGTATTTTACTGACCCATCAAAAGGATGATGCATCTAGCGAGAATGGAGATGTTCAATCTACAACTCACCAGGTCATCAGCTTTTGCACAAAAGGTTTCCTTTCCTTTGTACAATTTTGCAATACTAATCCTAGCATTACAGGTAAAAGGATGAGCTTTGCCTTACCACTAACTGTTTTTTTCTTCACACTCCATGGCTCCATTCCCTCGTAGACGTATATTTTTGCATGGAGATCAATAAGAGGTCGAGGTCCTCCCTTCCTGCGTTTGATTGCATCTGCTTCTTCGCATATACTCTGGTGGTGCTTATGACGAGCAATGGCAAATGTACTCTTATCGCGCCATAAATATCTGCAACATATACAGATAGTCTATTCATAAGTTCCAACGATCATGATGAGGTTAGCCAGATACCATTTAGGTGTGCAAGACTATGTACTACAGTATAGGTCAGACATAAAAAGAATTGCATGCTTTAGATTGTTCAGGTGTGCCTCAGGGGAGGTTCTTTTTATCATGCAGACAATTTGAAACTTCTAACCCCACCAAAGAAAAAATACAAATTGAAAACATGTGATTAAATTGGAAGACTCGGACACAAATGGACCTTAGTGCATCACATATATGAGTTTATAAAACTTACCCAAATTTACTTGACTCACAAGATCTCACCAAACCCACCTTTCTAAAATAAGCAACGGATCGACTATAAGTTCCATTTTGCCATCGACCCATATGCTGTATTCTGCTTGGGGAAATAGCCTGTGGGTTAATATCTTGGGAACCTTTCCATTCCTTCTTGGCTCATCATAGGGTGGAGTTTTTAGAAGTACAAGACGCCAAATACCAACCCACTTCCCTCCACGACCATCATCTCTGACTGTAACATTCTCCTTGATGAAGTCAAGAGATTGTTGGTCTACGGCCATGAGAAAGCAAAAGAGCTTTTGCGATCGCCTGCTTATATTTGAAGGTTGATGAGGCGTATCATACCCATCGAAAATGGCTGATGCAACCACAAACCGGCATTTCTTGGCATACTTAACATCAGCTGGTTCCATTTCAGCACCTCCATTTCGTATGAAACCACAGTGCACCTGAAAAGCACCAAATACAGATCCCACCGGCCACTCAGGGCTCTCAGCTACAGCATCAATAGAACATAACACTAAAGCTAGAATGTCCATATCAAATGAGTCCGCAACCAGGACCGATACAAATGAAATAATCCAACATCAGCAGACAGAAAACTGAGACTGAACTTTCCTTGCTAACTTTCAAGTTTCAATTAGGAACACCGCCTAGATAAACACCGGAGATGGATGAACCAACGTTAACCTATCAGTAATGATAGCAACTCAGTTTGTGTTTTTGATATGACTGCTACTCTCGGGGCTGACAGATGTGGAAATGCTAAGAAAATGTGTGTAAGACCAAAATTTTCATAAGTACAACTACCAACATACTGTTATTACCTTCATAGACGAATTTAACTTAAAACTTTGTTCTCGCTGTGCCCAACTCTGATGTCCACCAAAAAGTGGTGCTGATTGTGATCCACTAGTTGAAGAATCATCATCCTCTAAAATATATGACAGATTTTCAACGAACTTGTCTGGGGTTCTTTTCTCTGGTATGACTATAGAATCTGGATCATTGGCAACAGGAATTGTACAACCTAGTTGCATTACAAAAAAACAAACATTAAAGAGTCTGCAGTCAAATTAAAGAGTTTAAGAGCAAAAAAGCCAATAAGGTGCTGGAATCTTACGGGGGAGTGGCTTTGGTGTAAATCCCAACGAGTTCAACACTAACATAAATTTGCCTTCTCTATTACAAATTGCTGCGCGGTTGGTAACAAAACATAAATCGTAGTCAGTATGTATAACAAAAAAGGCACAGATAGCACCCCGAATCTGCTCACCATATGCAAGAGTCAATCACCAATACTCGAAATGTCTCTTATAAGAAGATGTAGTCAACAACATCTTGAAATTAGTTCTTCCCTTAAAACAATCTTAGAGATGTGAAATTTGTAAGTTAAAAGAAATAAACACACTAGTTCCAAATCCAAGAGGTTCAAAATTTTCATCTTTAACAATAAGAATTAGTGCAGGGATCCACATTTACAATTCGGGTATCCTAGGGCACATGCTAACAATGTCAAGAACAATAAACGGAAACATAATAGGAATTAAACATACATATATTCAGAAGTAGGATGGGCAGAAGGATGAAAATACCTGAAAGGAAAGTGATAGAAGTTTGGCAAGACCAGACATGAAACATTAAGACAGTAAGAATGATTAACACCCATAAGATGCCCGCAACAAGAACTAATCGAATAAAACCCTTCCTCCACACTATCTTGAATGGGTAATCTTGTGGTGTCCTCACTAATGGTGAAAAAGCTACTTTTGGAAACTTGCATTCCCAGCTGGAACATTTGGAACTCACAATAGATGTGTTAGACAACCTAGAGGAGGTTATGGGTCTTTCAGATGAAGAATTGGTTGAAAGGGAACAAGCAAAATTGCGGCATTCTTCTGTTTCTTTGAATATAGCTAGAAGAACTAATCAACCGGCTAAAGAGAAATGGGCCAAAGAGGGTGAATGTAATTCTGCTTATCTTCATCAAATAGCCAATTTCAAGTATAAGCTTAATAGTATTACTTGTTTGAAGGTGGAGGATGTTCTGACTTATGATAAGAAGAAGATTGCTACTGAATCAAAGAATTTTTATTCTTCTTTATTCACGGAGGATTATAAAATGAGGCCGGGTTTTGATCAGCTTGTAATGCCGTCCATTTCTTCTGAAGATAGTATGAATTTGGAGAAGCCTTTCACTGAAGAGGAAGTAAAGTCAGTCATTCATCAGTTTGGTAATAATAAGAGCCCGGTTTTACAATGCAGTTTTACAAATGTGCTTGGGGCGTGATAAAGAAGGATTTTATGTTGGTGGTGAAGGAATTTGAAAATTCTTGTACGCTGGACTGGAGAATCAACTGCACCAATTTGACTCTCATCCCAAAATGTAAGGGTGATGTTTCTCTTCACAACTTTCGTCCCATCAGTCTTATTAGTAGTGTTTATAAAGTAATCTCTAAGCTGCTTGCTGAGAGGATGAAAGTGGTACTCCCTTCTATTATATCTGAATATCAAGGTGCGTTTGTTCGTGGTAGACAAATTCATGATGGTATTTTAATAGCATTTGAACTTATAGATTCTAAGCTGAGAAAACTAGACACTAGACTTATTTGCAAAGTCGATTTCGAGAAGGCATTTGATAATGTTAATTGGAATTGTGTTGATATCACTTTAGCTAGATTTGGGTTTGGAATGAAGTGGAGAGCTTGGATAAAATGGTGTATCTCTACTCCTAGATTTGCTGTCTTATTGAAGGGAGAAGCAACTGATATGTTCAGAAATCAGAAAGGTATTAGGCAAGGCGATCCGATTTCACCTTTTTTATTCATTCTGGTAGCTGAAATTTTATCGCTTATGCTCAACAAAGCAGCTGATGAAGGTCTTATTTCGGGATTCTCTGTGGCACATCAAGGTACGGTAGTTACTCACCTTCAGTTCCCCGATGATCTGATTGTTTTTCTTGGTGATGATGAAACCCAAATTCAGAATCTTAGAAATATTTTACTGGGTTTCGAAATTGTCTCTGGCCTTAAAGTGAACTTTAGGAAAAATACTGTGGTAGGCTTAGGACAAATGCACAATGCTGAGGCGTGTGCGGATATTTTTGGTTGCTCTGTGTCTCAACTGCCTATGATTTATTTAGGTATCCCCTTGGGTAGTAAATCGAAGGGTATGCTAATTTGGAATGATATCATTCAGAGACTTCATCAAAAATTGTCTAGTTGGAAGAGAACATACTTATCTAAAGGTCAGAGACTTATTATGATTCAAAGGGTGTTGTCTAGCTTGCCTATTTATTATTTATCCATGTTCCAAATGCCGGCGAATGTCTCTAAAGAGCTTGAGAAAATTATGAGAAATTTTCTTTGGGGTTCAAGTAACTCTAACAAGAAAAGAAGATGGATGAATTGGTCTACGGTTAATCTGCCAAAAGCCAGGGGGGGTATTGGTATTAAGAAACTGAAGCTGGTAAACAAAGATTTGCATGCAAAATGGATATGGCGTTATGGCGCAGAGAAGCGTGCTTTATGGAGGAGGATTATACATCAAAAATTTGGAGGTTCTGAACAAGCCTTCATACCGGCTCTTTCGAAAAAGTCGGTTGGTCGTAGTCTTTGGTCTGGAATTTTGAAGACAAGAGATTTTGTGAAATCAGGTATTGTCTTATCTTTTGGTTCTGGCCTTGGCATATATTTCTGGGATGATGTGTGGTCTGGTGATTATCCTCTAAGGAAGCTCTTTCTGAATCTTTATCACCTCACTAAGCAGAAGCAGGCGATGGTAGGAGACTTCATTTCTCAATAGGGTGCTTGGAACTTGAATCTTTTGAGGCATTTAAACAATCAAGAAATGTTGGAGGTAGCTAACTTGCTTCAAATTATTGGTGACCCCTCGCGTCTTTCTGTGGAAGATACCTGGAAGTGGAGATATGGGGATAATTTTTTGGTGGCTAATGCTTATGAGGCACTGGAAACTGGTGGTTTATTGGCTTTTCCGGACAAACAGTTATGGAATTCAAAAGTCCCTTTAAAGGTTTCTTTTATGGTTTGGACGTTGTGCTTCATTGGCGCTCCAACTCTAGATAAGCTTTACAATGCAGATATTGTTTAACATCCGAAATGTGTTTTCTGTGGTGATTTTTTGGAGACTAATGATCACCTTTTTTTATACTGCAAGATGGTGTTTGCTATATGGTCCTACTTTCTCAATAACTTTGGGATTAACTGGGTCTTGGAAAAAAATGGTAGATCAAACTTATGGGAATGGGGTGATAAGAGTAAAAATAAGGTGAAAAACAGGAAAAGAAAAATCTGGAGTATTTTACCGTTTGCCATCTGGTGGTGCATTTGGAATGAAAGAAATGCGAGAGTCTATAATAACAGAAAAAAGGATTTGAACCATTTGATATCGGATATTAAATGTTTGATGTTTAATTGGGGAAGGAAAACAAATCTTTTCTCTAGTTTTGATTTGTCGACTTTGTTATGTAATTGGAATGCAGTGATGCATTCATCAATGTAACTTTTGTTTACTTTGTGTCACTAGTTTGGTGATGCTAAGTTCTATTTTATCAAATTTGCCCTTTTTAGTCAAAAAAACAAATGGTGAAAATGGACCACTTTCAACATCTGCATTCATTCCGTCAAAAAAGATTAACTCATTTAAAAGAGATTCAAAAACATAAACTAGTTGAAATGAATTGATTACCTTTATCTATGTGTGATTGAGTATTATTCCGGTCTGCTCTACGGGTTTCCCGTAGAGATACAGAACGATGAGCTTCACTATCCATTACTAATCTCTATCACTTCCATATCAAGAGGAGTTTTGATGATCCTAACTACTACTTATGTCACGGAAATTTGTTTCGAATTTTTTTGTTCTTGGATTGGATGATGAATAGTGTCTACCGGTTGGATTTGGGGAATTTTCATAAAAAATTAAAGGAGATGAAGATTGAAGTTCATGTGGGGGTGTTAAAAAACAAAAGAACCTTGTGCCACTTGTTGTACAAAACGTAAGGTCATGTCCAAGTTTATAGCTCAATGGTTTCTCATTAAAGTAGTCTTTTATACTTGAGTTCATAGCTCAATGGCTTCTCATTAAAGTAGTGTTGTATTGTTGAAGTTCGGCGGGTTGGGTGTGATAGTGGAGCAACTGGCTAGATTCGAGTTGGGAATTGGTCCGGCTATCGTGTACCCGAAAAAAAAAGAATAAAGAATAGAGAAATTTATTCTTATGACCCTGGAAATTATGGGTTTTACTTTTTTGGCCCCAGGGTTATTTAATAAAATTTACAAATTATTCTATTGGCCCTGGAATATTATAACATGTGTTCATATTGTATGCACATAAAATCAGTGTGCATATTTTCTGCACATAAAATCAGTGTGCATGTTGTCTGCACACTATAAAATATGAAGAAAATTAAAAAAATTATTTACAAAAATCAGTGTGCATATTTTCTGCACATAAAATCAGTGTGCATATTGTCTGCACTCTATAAAATATGAAGAAAATTTAAAAAATTACTTAAAGAATAAAAAAATTTATATGAAATGAAAATTTGATAGTTGTATTTACGCTCGTTGTGTAGATATTTTAAAAAGCTTTCCAAATATATAAAATTTGTCGAATTCTTACGTATGATTCGTGAGACATGTTATGTTTAAGTTGGAATGATAATTATACCCTTGAAGGATATAGTTTATTATTTGATAATATCATCAAACATCTTTATCCAAATGACCCTCCTTCTTTTTTGAGGGTCATTTCAATAAAATTGTTTAATTCTTTTAAAATTGAGTTTTAAATCAAAGGTCATTTAAGTAAGAGAGAGTAAGGGGAGGGTCAAACACTTAATTCCCACTAAAGAATAAACGCAAGTCTTGTTGTAAAATAGAGAAAGAGGACAAGAGACACATAGTAGAGAGGAAGAACAAGGGAGAAATTACATTCATTAGTATGTGAAATACAAAGATTAAGACTCTATTTATAGAGTTTACATACTTGGTTCCCAAGTAATAGGGTTCCACTAAAGTGGGCATCTATATAATAAACTTTCGTTTATAACACTCCCCCTAAATGACCACTTTATCTAAGCTAATTACAAATGTACCAGGAAAACTCAAAAGAGAAAAACTTGAAATTGCAAAAGCATGTAAAGACCAGAAAAAGTGTTGGACATGCAAATTTTGCCTCGTTAAAACCTTGACAAGGAAAACCCGGTGGGAAAAACCTTGACGAAGGAAAAAGAGTACAATGTGATAGTCTAGTAAAATACCTTCTAATTTGATACTCCCCCTGATTAAGTACTTTAGTTAAATCTTGGCTTGCAAATCTTCGAGTCGAGCCAATTTCGGTAAACGAATTTCTTGAATGCTGGAGATAGCAATGCTTTCGTGAGAAATTTCCAAGTTGATGAAGTCTTCTTTTGTGTTAGTCTTCTAATGGTAGTGTTTTTGAGTCTTCACGCTTCTTTAAGTACATTGAGGACTTGCTTCTTGGATTCCTAACTTCTCGGAGATGATTTGCAAAAGTAGTTGATGTAGTGTCTTCAACAAAGTGCCAATATGCAGTTATAGTATCGTAGATGAGTAAATTTTGTGATCATACCATATATGGATCAGAATGATATCCAAATTCTTAAGGGTTCTTATGTTGATGTGGTCTAATAAAACAGAATGACCTAGTTAATGGTGGGAATCCACCAAATAACCAAAATTATACAACTCTCCCTTGGATGACCACCATGTTGAATAAATTGCCTTAGTAAAACCTTGCCAATAAAACCCAGTGGGAAAAAAATTTGGACGAAGGAAAAAGAGCACAAATATCAACATTTTTGAAAGAAAATCAAACGTCAACGAGATGTTGCCTCGTTAAAACCTTGTCAGGAAAACCTCATGGGATAAAACCTGAAATAAAGGGAAAAGAGTACAAATTTTGACGTAAATATGGATGCTAACCCAACTATATGAGTTTTACAAAAGAAAAACATCAGAATAATAACTCTAGTCTATTTCAAAGACGAGTTTAAGCTAGCATAATTCCAACTGCAGTTTTGAGAAAAATAAATAAATAGAACTTATGCTGCTAAAGCGTAGATTTTTTTTTTTTTAAGGACCCCTCAAGAGACCTATGAAGTTGACATAAACAACTAATTAATCCGGAATTTTTGGTCTAGTACCAAATTTCTAAAAACACATAAAGGATTGCTAAACTTGATATAGTCGATTCAGGTGGCTGCATGGATATAGTTTGAATCCTTCAAGGATTACAAATCCTAGTATGTTCTCCGACCACATACGAGTCCCTCAAGGACTACCACGCCAAATGTATCATATAAGGAGAACAAATATTGAAGAAATCCTAGGATTTAAGTAAAAATTAAACCCTCAAATCGTTTTTAGTACGATTAATTTCTCTTAATAATGCATCACGACTACACCAACCTGTAATTTAATAATCCAGGATTGCACATTTAAGGTGTTAAGTCTTGGATCCATAAATTGCGTTATTCAGGAGATTTCAATCCAATATGATTTGGATTTTGTGCATATCAATCACAAATGTCGATGGAGAGGGATTAACAACCGCCATCATTTACTATTTCAGTAGATACTATAAATGAATATTCGACAATAATTTGCTTACTATAATCCCACACAATTCTCAAGTTTATGCATATCTTGCAAAATTTAATCAATTACTGTTACCAGCGCCCGTCAGCAAATATAATCTCCTCGTTTTCAAGTGAGAAGATATTATATATGAGAATGTGAATTTAGTAGACTCAATTGGAGCACTACATGTAGCCTCTTATAGAATGCTACTTATCTGCTAGATGTGATTGGATTTTCCTCTTAAGAGGAAAACACTTATATAAAAGCAAAATGATAAATTTCACACCAATATGGAAGCCTTTATCGATTGAATCATGATGGGAGAGAAATTGATATAACTTTTTAAGTTAATAAGCACCAACGCCCAGTAGTGCATAGTCTCCCCCTGATTATGGCTGAAGTATATTCATCTTACATACGAAAACAAGTTTCGTAAAGTATTATCCGATTAATTCGAGACATATACTTATATTTATCATCAACTGTGGATTACTTTTGAAAAAAAAATCAAAATAGAATAAAAACGATATGTCAAAACCAAAAGTATTGAAAATATGCAAACAATCTCCAATAACATTCGTGACCTCAACGGCCAACGAGATAATTATTTAGAATGAAGTTATGGACATTTTCTTTATCAAGAGAAAATTAAATCAAGATCAATATAGTCACTACGAGGACTAATAATATTGGCTAACAAGTCGGGTGCTCACCCGCTGACCTTTAGTGTCCTACCATATTCCATTTACAAACGGAACAGTCCAAAAAAATTCGGTGATTATTAGCAGGAAAAAATTAAAATTGCTAGATATCCCTCAAGAATGCATCAATTTTTTATTCACTGGTATTTGCAAATATTATGAATAACTATTTCAACACTTTTGGGATTGATTGAGAAAAAGTTTCTTTTTAAGAAGATAAAGAAACCGTGAATCGTTAATTTTCTAAATAGTTGATAAATACTTTCTTTATAGAGATAGAAACCAATGGTTTATTATTTGATAAAACCATATTTGATGGTACAAGTTGGTTTTTGAAATCGCACCATATTGGCAAAAATTTAGAAAATATGCCAACATATTTTCTATCTTCTTATGGAAACGATGGAGAAATTTAACACCAACTCGATTGGTTTGTATGATTTATCGAAATCGTTTCGACGAAATAAAGATGTCGTTTTAATCATAGCATATGGGAAAAAAATCCATTTTGTGGGAATTCTTATTATTGACGTACGGTTTCGAGCAAATAAATAAAAACCATATTATAAATCATATGATCTTTGTCCAATGGATAAAGATGTCGAAGTAAATCGGTCGGAGGCTCATGAACCATGCATGTGATTAATTACCGTAATAACGATGAAAATCCGCGATGACACCAATTTTAGTTTGATGATTATAGTTTCATTAGAGGAATAGAAACTTTAAAACCATCTTTTGATGGCTATGTTTTTTCTTTCTCTATGAAAAAAATAGAGAAGAAATACCATTTTTTTTTGTGATTACAGTTTCATTAATGGAATAGGAACTATAAACTATTTTTCAATAGTTTTTTTTCTTTCTCTAGGACTAGAGAAGAAAGGAAATCAAACTCAAAAAATTGATCACCCATAAATAAATAACAAAGCATATAAAGTAAAAAATATACATATAAAATCGCAGCTTGACGACTATAAAAAAATAGACAGGAAAGATACAAAACAAAAGTACCAATACAGTAAAGGATGGGATACAACGCCAAGTATTGTTGTCTCTCAGCCCATGTTTCTCTTCCACTTGTTTAATCACGCTTTAAGTATCTTGAAAGTGGATTCTTTGCTATCATAAAATATCACCATCGTATTTATATCAAACCAAGGTGTGTATATGCAAAGAAACAAAAAAGAGAAGAGGTATTAGTACACGGCTCCAAAACTGTATAATCATAAATAATTAAATAAATATGATCTGTGAAAACTAAATTTAGGTTAAACCGTGTAAAAAAAATAAAAAATAAAAGAAATACTATAAAATATTATATCACCGATTTCACTTTTTGTTTAATCTCAGTGTAGGGCGTGCTGATTACGTGTTGTAAAATAGAGCAAGAGGACAAGAGACACAAAGTAGAGAGGAAGAATAAGGGAGAAATTACATTCATTAGTATGTGAAATACAAAGATTAGGACTCTATTTATAGAGTTTACATACTTGGTTCCCAAGTAATAGGGTTCCACTAAAGTGGGCATATATATAATAAAACTGCCGTTTATAACAAGTCTATTCCGATATTTCTGATTTTTGGAGTAACAAACATCGATTCTACTGAATATCAGAGAAATATATAATGTCATCATTATGCCCAATTTTAAGCAAAATAAATTTATTTGAAAATGAGAGGAGGTTAAGGATACCCAACGAAAACAAGTAAAAAGAAAAAGAAAAAGAAATAACAAAGGACCAACAAAACACAAGACTTATAGCCTACAACTAGGGCTGCACAAAACAGAACCGGAACCATGGAACCGAAAAATTTAAACCGAACTGAACCTAAACCATATACCAATGGTTCATTCATGGTTGTCAATTCTAAATAACCAACACTATCGGTTTCGGTTTAGGTTTAGGTTTCATCCCAAAACGAACCGAAAACCTAATGGTTAACCGATTATTACTGGTCGTAGGATTGAAATAATATTAACGGTGGATGTGAGACTTGTTAGTAGATATTTCACTTATGGATGCTCGCGACTCGCAAGAACAATGATGATCTTTGCCGAATCTGTTGGAGTTTTTGCTTTAGCTATGTCTGAATCAGATGAGATTTACTTTGTATTAGTATTAAATCTCATTCCTTAAAAACTATGTTTGTAGTATGTCGAATTTTGTCTTGCTGATAATTTTTAGTTTTTATTGAAAATTTAGCCTGTCGGATATGAGAAACTGACCAAAGTAAAAGATTGTCTATAAATCATTCGGTTAACCAAAAACCATTTGGTTTTTAACCAAACCGAGTAGAAACCGAACCGAGTGAAACCAAATAGGCTATATGGTTTCATTGGTTTTCAATATCTAAAACCTAGTACTTCGGTTTTGGTTTTGGTTTTGCCAAAAACCGATAAAAACCGAACCATGTGCAGCCCTACCTACAACTCAATACTAACTACTAGAGACAGAACAACGCACAAAGACTTTACAAAACATAGGTAACTACCATTGTTCATACTAGGAACATAGGCTTTACCACTTACTTCCTCTAACACAATATTTTTCAAGTATGCAGAAAAGAAACTAGGGGCGATCTCTTCAAAACCACCAATCGTACATGGATTAGCCAAGAGATGAGCAGCTCTATTGGCTTCACGGAAAGTGCGGACAGTAGAGAAACCTTGAAAGCTAGATTTAAGCCTTTTGATCGACTCCCAAGTGTAGTGGCAGGTCTAAGGAGGGGCAGCGTTATGCTTCATAATATATAACACGGCAGTCATAGAGTCTGACATATCGAGGACTTTAGGGTTTAGGCACTCCTTTGAAAGTATCAATCTTGAGACCAGCTTCAACTCCTTGGAGCTCATGAAAAATTATGTAAACGGGCTCAGAACTGCCAGTCATATCTCCAAGAGACTAACCCTGATCATTCCTTAAGATGGCTTCAAAACCAGTACTCAAATACTTATAAGATTCATCTGTGTTTACAACCACTTTGTCGTCATTTGTGTTGGCCCAAGTAGTTTAATTTTTGTTAGAGGTTAAGAACCTAAGGGAACATCCCCATCTAGAATAAAGTGTTTTATTCTCCATATTATCCACCATTGAAGAGTCTACAGAATCCAACTTAAGCCTAACATCCTTCATGATTTTCGGAGCAACATGTCTGGATGTAAGGATTTTTTGAGTAAAGATCCTTTCGCTCCTCTCACCCTCGATGTGATATATAAAAGCGTTGAATGTTAGTTTGAGAATAGTTTTAGTAGTCCCGTCACCTTTTAAAATCATCCACACCACTGAACTTTATTCTCTCAATCAGAAATTGATACACAACTTAGACCTAAAAGACGCATCAGATTATTGACGGCATAGTTACATTCAAACAGTAAACGGAAGTCATCCTCGAGCATGAGGTTACATAACACTCTACATTAATATCCCAAGATAGCAACTTAAATTTAGTTTTCATTCCTATCTGCAGAGTCACCCAAGTGATGAAATAATGCCTTGGAATGAAGTTAGGGAACCAAAATGGGAGTACCACTCCTTAATAGAAGAATGAGTCCGGATTGCATTATAAGTATCCTTTAAGTTGTAATCCTCCGATTTACCTGCGGTCCATACTATTCTATCCTCAGTGAGATAGTCAGTCTTCACTCTCATAACATCCATAACAGTATTACCCATCATATTTCTCAAATTAGAGGAGATAGACCAATCTCCAATACACAAGCAACTTCTTACAAAGGCCTCAACATGGTGGATAGAATCATATTGCATATGGGAAGAGAAAAGAATAAAAAGGTTACCTTGAGGAAGCCATGTATCCTTCCATAACTTTATGCTCTAATCATTACGAATTATATGTAAGACAAACTGTTATATAATTTACAGATGCTCTAGAATCTGTCTGAAACACTAAGATCCATCCACAAGAGCCTTGATAAGCCAAAAATATTTGTCTATGATGAGGTTTTCCTAGACCCGCCTGACCCAAATAGTGTCTTTATTGATGACTATATCCCATATGTGCCTTAGATTTGAAGTTATGTAAGTATCCTCAATGCATCTGATACCCAAGCCACATTGTTTATAAGGAAGACAAGCATTAGACCACTTGACATAAGGATGCTTACGAACAAGCTCAATTCCCGACCAAATGGACTTTCTAAAAACAGGGTTTAGAGTATTCATAGTTCTTTTTGGAAGTACAAAGCAAGAAGTCCAAAAGATAAGGATGCTACTTAAGACGACCTTAATAAGAAGGGATCTACCTGCAAAGGAAATGGAACTAGCTTTCCATGACTTTATTCTAGCAAGAACATGATTTATTAAAGGTGGACAGTCTAGTAGATCACATAGTTAGGCCCAAGTATTTGACTGGAAGGAACCAAATTCAAGCTCAGCATAACCTTAAAGCTTTGAGTAATTGAGGTATTAACAGATGATATGAAAATACAACTCTTCCCATTATTAAACACTAGATCTTAACCCGTGCCGTAATGGCACGGGATGTTTTGTCTCTAGTACGATATTGTTCACATTCCTCTTGCTTCATTTTATTCGTGAGTAATTATTTTGATATTCAAATAGGTTTTGGGGTGGGTTACTAGATCTTTTTATTTTTTACTTAAGCATGTTATTCCAATTTATTATCTGGACGGAGTAATAATGTTGTGCCAACATGAAAATAAAATAAAAAATACAGTAAATAAAAAAAATTCCCATTTATTGTTCCATCATACCATAATTTCAAACTTCAAAAAGAATATTTCATCTAACAGTACATATACCTAAACTGCCAATCCAAATCCATGATGTTTATGAATACATTTGTTCCGAAATTATTGATAACTAAGGCTCTAAGGAGTGAAGCAAAAACCCAAAATATTTTCCCTACTATAGATAAAAACTATTTATTTATTTTTTGCAAATGCGAGAGTTATAAAAATGAAGAACCCTTGGCGATTGGAAGGCTGAGATATACATATGTGAGTTGAAAAAATAAACTTATAATAGTAAATCAAAACATGTGTAAGATTCTTTCTCAATCATATTGATAACATAAAATTGAAGAAATTCGTGGATAAAAATATTTCACACCAACTATGCTAAGTAGTGCATGAATGACGTTCTCACATCTAGTGTTACTCAAGTAATTTGGAGTTTTAAAGAGCATAGTCATATTGATATTTGTGTCTACATAAATTCAACTAACTTCCGAAGAAAAATTATTAGTTTCAAGGTAGAGCCGACACAAACTTCTGTCGCCTTCAATGTATACAACACACATTGGGTTTAATCGGCCTTGAGATTTAAAAAATACCCCAACATTAGTCAAACAATGTCTACAAATACGGGATCGAAACAAAGTGCTAATGGGAAAAATGAGAGACTAACATCAGTTCTACAAAGAAAATACCCTATATGTATCAAAGTTTGTTAACCAAACATGTATTCAAATTAAAAAGTCATCAACTTAACACAAAAATATAAAAGAACCCAAGTTAAATCAATACTTGCATAAACAAAACTTATAAGAGAATTTTGTAATTATTAAATACCTTGAAAATCACTATTAGAGATTTAATTGCATGCCTCGTTAAAAACTACGGTAGGACGAAATCACTAGATTAATCTGTAGAAATTTCACTGGATATGTAGCAATTTAGAGAAGTTTACACTGGTGGTGATGCGTTCCATCTAAGTGTTGTTCGATTGATTATTTTTTTTAGAAGGTTTCGGTTTTCATTGGAGAAACCGAGAGGGAGCGTTTCATTATATTCATTATCATTCAAAACTCGCCCTCTGCTTACGGGATCTCAATAAAACCTTAGATTTATCTATTGGATGGAGAAACCTTGATACTAAATATGTAGTTTTTAGTGTTATTTATTATATAACGTGACATCCAAATGTTTTTTTGTTCTTATTAATTTTCATGTATTTTAACCGAGTTTATATTAGCATTAAGACGATCAACCACATTTCTAATTTATAGTGTTATACTTTTGTAGCAGCACATAATTAACATAGTCAATTACTACTCATCAAAACCGGCCAGTACCACAAACCACTAGATATCACTTCTTTCTCCACCACCACCATTTTCTGTCCCTCATAGAATATTGGGCACACTTATAACTTTCAATCCCACACGTCATGTATAAAGTTTAGATTTAACAAACTTAGGTCGTCAATTAATTTATTCAACTATATGTTTTTTGTTAATACTGAAAATCATGCGTACGAACGGTTACCAAAGATAGCAGTGGTACCAAAAACAACTATTTTGTCTTATATGATTTGGTATCATCCCAAAAGTATATGTTATTCGCCTTTTTTGATCGTGTCAAAAACAACCAACTATACTTTTCACAATACAATGTTACCCGTCATGTAATTTTTTTTATTATTTTTGATTCAAAAAGAAAAAACCAATACCACCGCCATTAAAACCATCCAGCGCCACTATTTCTTCCACAAAAACTAATGTTACCGCCTCAACCACTTCGTAACACCTTCCACCGCTTCCACCACTTACTTCTTCCTATACTACCACCACCACCACTAATATCTATTGAAATAATTTTTGTCAAAATTATTATTTATTGATGGAGATATGTATTAATATTAATTATGGGATATTTATGATGTAAAATTAATAAATCATTTATCATGAGAAATTAATGAGACATCAATTAATAAAACACTTATACTAATTAATATTTGAGTTGAACAAACCATAACCATAGATTTATCTTCTCTCTAGACAAATCACTTATACTAATTAATAAAACACTTACGCTAATTAATATTTAAGTTGAACAAACAACCACTATTGATTTATCTTTTCCATCAATTCCAACCAAGTTGGAACAATGGTTAGAGGCCACTCTTATGACACAATAGGTCATGAGTTCGAACCTCCCCGTTATAATTTTTGAAATTCCATATCTTGACTTGAGTATTCATTTTTAATTCATAATATTGGAATGAACACCACGTGTGCGACTTGTAGGGTGTGGCACTGAGAACCACAGCCTTTGATTTATCTTTGCCAAGGATAAATCCTGACCACCACTCAGATATGCAAAGTTAGCTAAACCCTGCTTTATACTATTGTCAAAATTATTATTTATTGATGGAGATATGTATTAATATTAATTAAGGGATATTTATGATGTAAAATTAATAAATCATTTATCATGAGAAATTAATGAGACATCAATTAATAAAACACTTATACTAATTAATATTTAAGTTGAACAAACCATAACCATAGATTTATCTTCTCTCTAGACAAATCACTTATACTAATTAATAAAACACTTATGCTAATTAATATTTAAGTTGAACAAACAACCACTATTGATTTATCTTTTCCATCAATTCCAACCAAGGTGGAACAATGGTTAGAGGCCACTCTTATGACACAATAGGTCATGAGTTCGAACCTCACCGTTATAAATTTTGCAATTCCATATCTTGACTTGAGTATTCATTTTTAATTCATAATATTGGAATGAACACCACGTGTGCGACTTGTAGGGTGTTGCACGGAGAACCACAGCCTTTTATTTATCTTTGCCAAGGATAAATCCTGACCACCACTCAGATAGGCAAAGTTAGCTAAACTCTGCTTTATACTATTGATAAAACCAGTTCTGTTGGAGAATCTAGTAAGAGTGGAAGTACTAGACCTGACAGACTAGATATCTCCTTCCATAAACACCAAGAGATCATTAGAAAAGCATAAATGTGTGACAACGGTATTCTTGCACCTTGGGTGAAGAAAAAAAATCAACTTGATTGAGCACTAAAGAGTTAAAGAGCTCCATAAGAAGAACAAATATATAGGTGGGAGGGCCCCGCTGCCAAATGCCTATTTTGCCTTCAATATAACCATACACATAGTCGTTGACCAAGATGGAGAACTTAGGATAAATGACGCTCATGCTTATCCAATTGATAAATTTCTCGGGAATCATGAGCTTATTAAAGGTGAAGAGAAGAGCATCCCACTTAATGCAACCATAAGCTTTCTTTAAGTTTACCTTAAGATCACACCTGAGGGGATCATTGTTCCTATGATAATTCCTTAACACCTTATGATCTAGCATGATGTTTTCTTGGATAGATCTCCCATAGATAAAGGCATATTGGCAAGGGCTAACCAAATTCTTCACGACGTATCAATATCCTTGAGATACACTTGTACGTGACATTACAACAAGCAATTGGCCTGAAATCATAAAAGGAAAAGGAATTAGAATTTATAGGAACATGGGAGAAATGAGTTGCTCATCACAACTTTAAAGAAGTCAATACCAATGATTCTCTAATAATTTTTGAAAAAATGGGATGAAAACTCATCAGGCCCAGTAGCTTTGTTATAGTCTATGAAGGAAAAGGCAAAGATGATCTCATCATTGGTGATTGGAAAAGTCAGCAGATTGGCATCCTTATTTGAGACATGGTGGAGAAGATCAATCTTGTCTCAGGCTTTAGCATCAACATGAATATCAGGATTCTGACCAAATAATTCAGTATAAGAGGAGGTACATTCGACATCAATAACTTTGATCAGAAGTGAGTTTATTACCAGCAGAATCAAAAAGAACAATTATTTTGTTCCTAGATTTCCTATCGAATATAGGATTATGGAATAAAAAAAGAGAGTATTATTATCTCCCAATTGCATCCACTTCACTATGGACTGTTGTATTTTCATAGATTTCTCATACCTAGCTTTCTTGGAATAGTCCCTAACGGCTTCCATTTCAGAGTTTATAGTAACATCACGTAAAGGATTTGGATGAAGAGCCTTCTCAACAGTAACAAGGAGAGCTTTGACCTCTCCCACATGAGCACTGAAATTTGAGAATTTTTTCTTCATCCAAGTAATAAGTTGGTTCTTAACATTCTTTAACATGGTAACAAAAATGAACATATAATATTTACTTAGACATGAATGTCTTAAGCAGCTGTAGCTGCACCAAGGAAATCATCTTCTTCAGCCCAAGTATTATAGTATATGTACGACTTAGGGTCCTTACCTCTTCTAGAAAAAATGTTGGTGATCATAGGAG
Organism: Papaver bracteatum; assembly: GCA_023529315.1. NCBI lineage: Eukaryota > Viridiplantae > Streptophyta > Magnoliopsida > Ranunculales > Papaveraceae > Papaver > Papaver bracteatum. The sequence continues at coordinate 1,872,816 of JAJJWX010001985.1, forward strand.
AACGGTCAGAAATACCACTAGTCAAGGAATCAGTGACAGGATCAAGAAAACAATCCATCTTAATAATAATTCTGTATAACTTGCAAGTAATCTCATCTCCAACTTCTTGCTTGTTAGACCAAGTATAAAAACACCCCACATAAGGATAACCAAATAATTGAGCATTCTGCATACGTACTTGAAAGCTAGAAAGATTAGATGGAGTGACATGGGCACCTCCATCATACTCATGAGAAATAAAGTAAACATTAAAATACCCTATGGGTCACCATGGGAGATTATTATCACAAGCAAAACTAGAAATTTTACTCCAAATTTCACCTCTTAAATATTCTGAGTTATGTCCATAAAGAATAATAAGAATAAACCATGGACCATTCTGGATGGACACTCCGAGAAAGAAATTACTAATCACAGCTAAAAAGATGATTACCTTAAAAAAGACAAGGTCCCAAAGCATCCAAATTCTACTAAAATCATGAAAAGAGTAATTATCTAAATACTTCCAAGAAGTTTGAATATTATTCCTAATCTTAACCTTATTAGAATCCTGAACGCTAGTGTCCACTAAATCATAAATACTAACATTATAATATTAATTAGATTCATTAACTCCAATTCCTTCAGATGGTCATTGAGACCTCTAGTGTTCCAACAACATATATTATTCATAAATGACAAGTGTGGAAGGAGACTGGCTTATCCAATATGTCTTCTTAAGGTCTGAACCTCTTGAATCCATTTGAAAAGGATGGATTTACTAGTTGAGGATTTAGTGCCTCCATCACTTGGTACTTTGCAAATTGCTTCACTAGGAAATTATGTGTTAGAAGATTCACCAACATGAGTTTTTGTAATTTCCTTAATAGCAAAGTCACCTACTTCATCTAGGTCCTCCACAAAGTCATCGACAACATCCTCAACTAGAGGAGAAAATACATTCTTCATAGGAGGTACTGAAGTTATTTTTATATTATTTTACACACTTGATGGCTCAAATCCAGGGGGATAAGTGAGTGTGGTCTGAGAACCATGTTATGACTCCATCACAGTCACCTTGGCACTAGTCTTCATTGTTATCCTTTTGTGAGTGACACGAGTTCATTCTTTCTCGAACTAGAATACATATGCATAGTATAATCAACATGAGTCTAGCAATAGCCCATTGGAGGACCAAAATTAGCTTGACTTTGGCCTTAGGAGCAATAATAATACCAGGTTCACTCAACACGTTTTTTGAACACTTACTCTCACTGTGACAAAATGTTAAGCACATAAAGTACTGAGGTGGTTTCCAAGCATATTCAACATTAACCATACACTTCCTACCATTCTAAAAAACAACTGGAATAGTACTCTTCAAATCATACTTGTGATTCACCTCAACAAAGACTCTGGCATAAGCTAGCAGCTGTTGGACCATCCAAGAGAAAAGGCATCCCTATAACACTTGAGATGATACTCATATATTCAGGGTATAAAGCATGAACCATCACCTTCCTTAACTTCAATCAAACTGGAACATATTGAATACTATATAGCTCTTGTTCTACAAGTAGTGCCCAAGCTCTAACAAAAAAAAGACTTATTGATATAAATACCAGACCATGCTCTAGAGCAGTCAATCGATCTTCTTCCAAAGAGAAAATCAAAACAAAAGCCTTATCTCCATGAATTGTCATTGTTAAGGACCTCTTGATATTCTAAGCTCTTTCGATAGTATTCTTCACTAGCATAAAAGGAAATCTACGACCAACAAATCCTCCTACAACCAATTTCTCATAACCATCTACATGAGAAGATATATATATATATATATATCAAGATCATTGATACTTTATCTAAGGTCTCCATCCACCATCAAATCAGACTTGTAGCTTAATTTATCGAAAAAACTAGGCAAAATTGGGTGAATTAATTTTTAAATGAAAAATATGGATAATACTCTCAACAATCAAGCCAGAAACATTCACATAAGGTAGGAGGAGGGGGAAAGAAGTATTCTCAAAAGTGATACTTGGATATAGTGGAGAAGTAGCGGCCATGGATGCTCGAGAGAAAACCTAATCGCCTTGACAATTGTCAAAATCGTCAGGCCAAGGTCAATGTTCAAATTTTTAATCCGGATATACTAACAAGTAAGCAAAAATATTTTAAGGCAAGGAATAACAAATCAAGTGAAACGGGATTCCTCTAGTAGAAAGATCAAGAATTCTCAATGGTGCAACATCCAAGTATTAAAACATTGTGTTAGAGCACTGCTCGGTCGAACTCGCAAGCATTGCTATCTCAAGCTTGTTTGTCTAGTTTAGTTGTCAAAACTATAAGTCTTGATTTCTAGTCTACTTATAGCTAAGTCTAGGATTAGGATAGAATGTTTAGTTGAGCTTTAGACTTCACGTAGTTCATCGATTGAATACGAAGAACTACTAAAGGGAGCTTGTGGAACTTCATAAACAAAAGGTATGTGGAGACTTGAACTCATATATCACTCAAAAGTTTATTTCTACTCTATCTCCTATTTCAGACAAAAGTCGTATAGATATACATACTTCGATCATACACATTTGATATTTCGAGCTGAGTTTAACTCGCTTACATATTTCTCGAAATATGTGTTGGTAACATTTCGCTTTAACCAAGTTCATCTTATTTTCTTGACGAAAGTCAAAAGATGATCATGTGAAAATCGTCTATTAACATCTTATATGATTTGTGTGAGACAATCATTTGGTGTAGACTCGGAATATTTCGTATTGATCATTGGATTACTTGAAAATTGATTTGAAGCTAATAGTTTGTGTGAGACAGTTATTGTCGTCTTCTAAGAATATTTCAATGATTGAAATGGGAGTTTAGAACAATTAACCATGATTGGATATAACACAATATGCGTACTTGTATGCTAATTTTTACAAGTTATTCCAAGTCCGAGAACCATAATATGCATACCCGTATGCATACGGGTTTGTTAGTTGAAGTCCGGGAACTTAGTATGCGTACCGGCATAAAGTTCAAGTCTGGGAATTCAACTGAGTTTGGTGGCGTACGACAGTATGCATACCAGTTCGCATACTGACGAACCCATACCAAATCCGGCTACTTAGGTTTGCGTACCCATTTACATACTTAAGTGGGTTATGTTCTAAAATCGGTTTGTTCATGAACTAATACATTTATAAGATAAGGAATGCAATATTTTGCAAACCGTGGCTATAATTTTCATGAATTGATTCGAGTGAATCAAAATCGATTTTGCTTCAATTGTGTCTTGTATACTTCTATGAGAATATAAACAATTGAACAACTCTAGAAGTATTTTCATTTGAGTCATTTGAACTAGTTGTGTTAAGATGAACAAGGTTGATATGAAAGTGTTCATATGGCTAACTTTGGTTAACTATTTTTGAGACAACAAGGCGTACACGTTTAGGCACGGTTACCCATATCTAAATGAAGTCACTTTTCATTTGTGTGTAAAAATCTTAGTTCGATCTAGCGGTTGAAAGATATTAGCTTGAGTCTAATCAGGTTTCCATCTAACGGTTAATATGGAATGCTTTTTGGGTGAGATCAGCTAAGGGAATCAAGTGCGTAGAGTCCTGCTGGGATTCAGAGGCGTAAGGAACGCAACTATACCTTGATCAGTGTGAGATTGGTTAGGGCTCAAATACATTCCAGTCCGAAGTTAACTTGTAAAGTTCTAGTAGGATAGTGTCTTTAGCGACTTAATACAGTGTGGTATTCAAATCTAGACTAGGTCCCATGGTTTTTCTTCATTTATGGTTTCCTCGTTAACAAAATTTCAGGTGTCTGTGTTATTTCTTTTCCGCATTATATTTTTATATAATTGAAATATCACATGTTATGCGTAATTCAATCAATTAGATAATCCAACCTTTGGTTTTTCATATAAATTGATTGACACTTAAACATTGGTCTTTCATACTGTTCAAGTTGTTTCTCATAATAATCAGGCTCACATATTTTATCTGTTTGATTTGCTGATTACATTGAGAAACAAAGATATAACTCTTGGATGTATTTTCCTTGATTAAGTATGACTGTCTAGTTTGGAAATATATTGGAGTTAGTCTATACAGATTGCTTAAACGAAATATTAGGTGTGGTTGTTAGACCCCCACTTTTTCAATTGATATCAGAGCAGGCAAACACATTTAAGACCTCATAAGTCTGTGTTTGTAGCAATCCGACTCTACGGACAGTAGTGCTATCTCAATAAATACACCACCAGATCCAGGGATTTCAGAATTCTCTTCCATGACTGATTTAATAAAATATATAGAAGAAATTCTATCTAAACCTCCACCAGGTTTAAAATCTTGAAGTGTTTTCAGGGCTTGAAAAGAAGCTTGAGAGCTTATCTCTTGATGTTGAGTTATACCTCAAGAAAGAGAAAGAATCTCTTGCTAAGCTAAATTAAGTTATGATGAATAATATTCATGTTGAGGTTGATCTTGATTCACTAATTAGTGAGAGAAATGCTCCTCCTCAGGGTAATTCAATTGGGTGTAACAAACTAAACGAATTACAAGAAGAGTTTAAATCCCAGTCTTTTGACTATATTATCTCAAAGCATGATTCAGTTCATCAGTCAAACCCTGATACACCTTCTCAAGATAATAGTATTGTCTTCTTTTATAAAAAAGTTAGGACCTCTGTTTTTATTAAAAGAGTTTTCCTATGCAGTATTAAATATTATCTGCAGAGACTGTGTTTTATAAGGTGTAAACAAATAAATCAGTAACAAATTATCTTGTGCTCTTTTTAAGTTCTTTGAAAAACTTGTAAAAACAGTCCATTGGGTTTATCTCAATACTGTCAGATGCAAGAGTTGTTGGAAAGAAACTCTCTCTTGGTGTCATGGTGTACAAGGCTGGTTTTCTCTTGAGTTCACAATGAGTTGCTCGTTAAAGTGTTGTTGAGATTTGCTCCAATTTTCTTTATCATTATCTTCATAAAACAAACGAGTCCTTGTCACACACATACGGTTCACGTAACATGGTCTCGTAACCTTTACATGTTTGAACCACGTTCCAAAACGTGTTTATCCGGTTCATATACCACCATTTGACATATAAAAGAGGAAGAGCTCACTTCGTTCTTTTCACCTCTTCTACCTACAGTTCGAGTGAAAAAAGGAAAACCCAAGAGTTCGTAAACTCTCAATCACTATAACCTCAATTTTTAATCTTTTTGGGTGTTCTTGGTATCCTTGTGTTTGCAATAGGAAATCATTTATTGTGCTTGTCGTTATTTATTCATTCTATCTAGTTCCATAGCTTCACCATTAACGACAGTTCACGTTCCCGGTTAGTTCTTCATGATTCTTTTGGACTTTCTTTGGTTTCAATGGCCCCTAGGAAAAGATTGAACCGTGATGGCAGTTCGGGTGCTAATGCTAGTTCAAATAGGAGTGTGGTTGATAGTGATGATGAATATGTTGATGATGATTTTGGTGTAGACGTTCAGCACCATATCCTGCATTTTGCAACATATCAGTTTCGGGGGTGTGCAACGGATATTGACGTTGCTCCGTTATGCAATGTCAATATCCGTTGCACACCCGAAAATACGTTGGGCAAAATAAGTAATATTGATTTATTAACTGGAATTTGTGGAGCAACGTTTTAAAACTTGTAAGAACGTTGGACATCAATGGTGTTATGTGATATCAGACATTTCCATGGCCTTTTAGTAGTCTTATTTTTTTTAATCTCAGATTTTTTATTTTATTTTTAGATATCTCTCGTATTTTCTCAAATATTTATTTACGTTTTACACTTTCTCTCTCTCTCATTTTCAGAGAGTTCTTCCGAGAAAAACTGAGACCTATCTTTCAGTTTCTCTCTTAAAATCAAAACCTTCTCTCAAAATCAAACCCAGCGATCTGTTTAGCTTTCCTAACGAAATCAAAACCTTTATTTCAGTAATCAAAACTCAGAAATCTCGATCTATTTTCTGAAATTAAAAAAAAATCCTAAACCTAGAAATTCAATTTTTTTTCTGAAACCCAAAATCAATCCATCTGATAGTTAATTGCCTTGTTGATTATTATCAGGTATAGACCATTATATACAAGTACTGTTGTTTAATTTTGATTTTGTTGCTTATCTTTTGATCTATTTTTTGACCTAATCTTACTGCATGCATATCTTTTGGTGTTCTTTTTTTTTTGTATTATGTAATTTTAAAACCACGGGGTGTATTTAGATTTCAATTTAATGTTTTTATTGAAGTTGTTTTGGTGTTTTGAAGTTAGGGCTTTAGGTTTAGATTAGATTTAAACAGAAAAAAAATGAATCTTCAAACACTTCAACTCTCAAACCTCAATCCCACGATTTTCTCATCAAATTCAAAATTCAAGAGCAGGTCAAGTAATATCCGGAAAAGGGTCTCTGAATCTTCAACTGTTATGAAAAACAATGGTCGTTTGAGTAGAATTAGGTGTGGTGGTGGTGGTGGTGGTGGTGAAGGGGGAAAAAATGATAATTTTTATATGAGAAAAGCTGTTGAACTTGCAAAGACTGCAATTGGATGTACAAGTCCTAATCCAATGGTGGGATGTGTTCTTGTTAAGAATGGGGAAATCATTGGTCAAGGGTTTCATCCTAAAGCTGGTCAGCCTCATGCCTAGGTAAAATCAAACTTAGTCAGTCTTGTTGTTGTTATAGTTTTTGAATTGTTCTTGATTTTTATGACTAGTGGTTTGTTAGATAATTCTCTATCTCATGGTGAATCAACTGGAATTAGAATGACTTGCTTAGGCACATGATAAATGTCAGTTTGTGGAAAGGATGTTACATTTGCGAAACAGTTAATACACCAAAATAAACTTTATGCAAAGAACATTTTGCACAAAAATGACAACTGAATGTATTGTACATTGTTGATTTTACGGAGTACATGTACTTGCAGTCTGTTAATGGGCAAATTTTATACAAGGTCGGGTTAGCTGCCAAAGAACCCGGTGGTTACTACTCGCCGTTGCTACAAGCTTACGATGGTGTGTTTATATAAGGTTTAAGGTTTAATGTGTTTATTTAATGTGGCACATATTGATAGATTTTGGTTATTTTAATGTGTTTATTTAAGGTTTTTGAGTAATATGGGGTATTCATATTGATAGTCGTCTGCCATTTCTTTGTGCATTTTTTTTTTGTTTATACATATTTCAATGGTGCTAACCCTCCCTATTTCAATGTGAATGATTTTGTGCAGTACACAGAAAGTGAATTTGTTGAATATTGAAGGTCAACTCAAGGTAGGTGGCACAATAGTATGTGTTTCTGGAGCTATGCTGATGGTTTTGTTCAAGGGTCAGCTATATTCGGAAACGGTGTCATTGTATTGTTGCACGGAAACAATTTCATTGTCGAGGCACAACCAGAACTCGCTGGATGATTTATATCTGGTTTGTTGACTACTAGTCTTACCAAATTTCATATTGGGATGTTATGCTTGATTGGAAATTTCTTTTGCCTGTCCTTGCAGGTATTTAGTTTTTTCATAGTACTGATAAACGATGGTATTGCCTGGAATGTGAAATTTGAATAAACAATAGTATAACTTCCAAGCTCCGCTACTACTGATGTATCCGGCCAGCCTATCAGTGACTCCATGCTCATACTTTTTTGGTGCAATGTTCATGGTTATTAATGGAATATTTGTCACAGATGGAAATATTGTCTGGACTTTGATGCGATCTGAGTTGGCTACAGTTTTATATGCTGTAAGTACTTCTCATTAGTTATATCAAATGATGATTGATGTGATTCTGATCAATCAATGGGTAATATGTTCAGCTTTTTTTCTTCAGATTGTATGCTTTTTGTTTCTCCTGTATCTGAATGTTCAACATGTTACTTTCTTTTTGCTGGTTTTCTTACTTAGGTGTTGACGTATTGTGCAATAAACCCATTCATCGCAGAGAAAGGTTTGCTGCTTGTTTGTAGTTATATTATTTTGTACTTTATGCGTCTCTTGTATTGTGTGTAGTCTAATTTGATCTTAGTTTACTTAGAATTCAGTTTGTTGGTCATTTCAGAATTTATTTTTTGTTGTGAATTATAGGCTAGCAGATAAGAACATGAGTAGATACTTTTATAGTAAATAATAATCATAACTTTACAATTGTAGGGTGCATTGGACGGAGGACTTGACATTCCTCATAGTGACAAAAGGTTTGCTGGTTTCCATTTGGGTGAAGGTAGAGGTGTAAAACGTGCCGGCCCGGCACAGCCCGGCACACGAAGTCGCGTGCTTCACGTGCCATGTGCCGTGCTGTGCTGTGCCAACAATTTAAACGTGCTGTGCTTTACTAGTCAAAAGCTAGGCACAAAGACATCCACGGGCACAAAGACACGAATAAACGTGTCGTCTTTGTGCCGTGCTAGCACACGTCTTATAAACAATTTGAAATCACTTAATGTATACATTAAGTCGGACATTATCACAAGAATTTAATTAGACAACATACCATTTGATATTATTTCAAGTAAAATTAACAAGTTTATTCAATAAAAATAAATAGTCCATCAAATATAAAATTGGATTATCGTCATGTAAATTAATGTTCTAGTTAAATATAGATGACGATATTATAACAACGATATTGAAATATATTTTCCAAATATTAAGATATTATATGTGTTGTTATAAATAAGTCAGTATAAAATGTTAAAAACTAGCTAGAATAGTGACTCTTTTGTGAAATATACAAAAAATGTGATGTATTATGCCTTTTTATATGGTGTAATTGTACATATTATGACGTGCTTTCTTAACGTGTTGTGCTGGGCTGTGCCACGTGCTTATCGTGCGCGTCTTTCTCTATGTGCCAATTATTCAAACCCAAAGACGTCCCATTTAACTAACGTGATGTCGTCGTTTGGGCTAAGTCACGTCTTCGGATTTGAATCGTGTCACGTTTGGCCGCACATCCCACTTTACACCTCTAGGTGAAGGTAAAAAAGATACTTCATTGAACCTTGAGATTCGTCAAAAGTACATCTTTGGTGGGCATGTTGGAGCATACATGAGGGTGCGTTACACACTTGTTATTTACTGAAGACCGAGTCCAAGCCCTTTTTTAAATTTTATCAAACAGTTGAAAATAAAAAATAACCTACTTTTTCTTGTTCTTTCCTTCACATCTACAATGTATCCCCCTTTTCTAAGCCCTAAATAAATACTCACTCCGTCCCACTATTAAGTGACCTAGTTTGAGTTTGCACAATTTTTAAGGCAAGCAAGGAAAAGAGTAATTTTAAACATTTTTTACAATTATACCCTTATGGATAATAACTAGTGAAATTTAGAAATGATTTCTCTCTCGAACTACTCCACCGATGTTCGCAAACTTCATACCATTGAAAAACATTTTAAAACACCTACGTAACGAATATAAACATGCCTATCAAATTATGCATATTTCTTATATTTTTTATAATTATCTAAAAGTATAATTTTAGAAAAATCTCCTTGTTTAGTGATATAGGTCACTTATTAGTAAGACAAAATTTAAAATCAAATAGGTCACTTAATAATGGGACGGAGGGAGTATTTTCTTCTATCTGTTAATCAATGGCTTTTGTAGGAGATATTGCGACATCTACAAACGGAGGGGAGGAGGAGCAATGGCAGAAACAACAGATCTGTTAGATCTAGTAATATTTTTACATGGTGATCTTGATTTAAAAATTATTGAAGCTAGACGTTTACCTAACATGGATATAATGGCTTAACGTTTTCGCTGTTGTTTTAGTGCCTGTAATGCTTGTAAAAAACCATTAATTTCTGAAGAAATGAAACATCCTCATAGAAAGATTATTACTAATGATCCATATGTGTCAGTTTGTTTTGCTGGTGCTACTGTTGCTAGGACTAGAATTATACATAATTCTCAAGCACCTAAATGGGAAGAGCATTTTGTTATTCCACTTGCTCGTCCTGTTTCTCTAGTTGAATTTCAAGTTGAAGATAATGATATGTTTGGTGCTCAACTTATTAGAATTGTTTCAATTTCTGCTCAAGAACTTAATTCTGGGAAGCTGCTTAAGGATTGGCATCCTATAATTGGTTTGGGATGATAAAACTTCCCACGGTTGTTTCCTCCTTATGACTGTAAGTAGTTCAATCACATTGCTGCAATTCTTTAGTTTTTCTTATGAACTTTGTTTAATCAGGGTCGTTCCTGAAAAGTTTTTGCCCGAACCAAAAACAGATTTTGTGCCCCAAATATTATCTTTGCCACAACTCTGATAACAGAAGGTAAGGGAGGATCCCTTGACATTTTTATTCTCACATTATCTCATGAAAATCGACCTTCGCAAATCAACAAATTTTCAGCCATTAAAATTGCGATTAGTATACGGTGAGATTTAGTATTTAGGAATGTGCTCAATTTTTATGGGTGCTTAGAGCATTGTAGGACGAGAAATATCCCCAATATTTGGTTTAAATACACTACCGTCTAATTTTTATTAAGAAAAATATCTACCAAAATATGAGGTAATGTGAATTTTAAAAGTATAAAGGGATCCTCTTCATGTTAGAATATTATTAATCTCCCTATTCCTTTTGTTGGTTTAATTGTGTTTTATAAATCACTTTAAATTACAAAAATTTTGGTTGGAAGAGGAGCAACAAGCTGAGCACCAACCCCTTTCTGAATAACAACACTAAACCTAGGAAAAATAACACTGCCTAATCCATTACCAGCGTCATTGCTAACTAAACAATTTTTCAGACGCTTGAAAAAACAAAATTGTTTTTGGTGGGATAAAAGGAAAAATGAAAGGAGAAATGAAAGGAAAATGTTTTTTTTAATTGTGTTAGAATTAGAAAAATGGAGAAATGAAAGGAAATTATCAAGTTACATCTTTCAATCAATAATTCGAGACTCAAAGAATACAAGAGAATTTGTGGTTATTTAGAATAACTTACTAGGTTTAAGACTTCTATCAAATAATTTAAAAGGTAGAACACATTTTTCAATTAATAATATAAAGTTAAAACGAGAAAAAAAAACTTCCGTCAAAGACCGGAGAGAAATTAGACTAAGTCTTATGGGCTAGATTGAAGGTGCTAGATTAGCACTTAAGTGTTGCAATTCAAAAAAAAAAGTGTGGCAAAAAAGTTAACACTAGTTCTCTCTCCTACCAGTTGCTAGCATGTGAACTAGCATGCTAGATAGTAATTCTGTTGAATGATTCAAAGACTCGAGGGATTTATTTTTGATCGACAATTTGAGATTTAAAGCGCTGAACCATTTAGCGCTGAACGTGGAATGGTTCAACATTGGTCGACGTCTGCTAATCTAGCAGCTAGATTAGCACTCCCATAAGACTTAGGAGGTAGTCCTGACTGCTAATCTAGGTGATAGACTAGCACCCCATAAGACTTAGTCTTAACGAGTTTATAGAATATTCAAAAATAAACCCCCAAATATTTGTAGTTTCATCAATAATTCCCTAATAATGTTATTTGTAAGAATGCACCCAATATAAAATTGGGCTGTTGCTGCCCCTAGGCCTTGCTTCCCTAAACTGGGCCTTTCCCTGATTCCCCTATGGGGCCGGCCCTGGTTTAATGTAGACATTACTCCATGGTCCTTGACAAAGAACCATCTTTTGGGCACTACCCAAAAAAAGTGGGGGACTACCCATTACTTCAAATATCCACCAAACATTATAAGGGGTGTCTCATAAAGTGGAAATGACTAACCTACCCTTAACCTATATATATATTACCACCTCCTCTCCTCACCACCTATATTTATAACCACCTCCTCCCATCACCCCGCCGCTCACCACCACCACCGACCACCACCACCACCGACCACCACCACCACCGACCACCTTGAACCACCACCACAGCCGCCTCTATATATACATCTTAATTTAAATCATTAACAAAACAAAATCAAAATCAAAATTATAACAAACCCATTATTTGTCATTCGTTTTTGGTTGCAAAAATGAGAAGTAATCATTAAAATGAGTTGAAAATGTAAGTTGCAGAGAGAAGTTCGGTTAGGAATTATGCGAAAAACTTTGTCGAACTAGCCGAACTCAACATTTAATGGAGGTTTTTCTTTCAGAGAAAAGTTCGGTTACATCACAATTTTTTTTTCCATAACCGAACTTTAGTTCGGTTGCGTCGCAAGTTTTTCTTTCCTAACCGAACTACCTTTGAGCAACAAAATATGAGGGAAAATGTCATTGTAAGTTGAGTAACGTCGTACCATATGATAGAGAGGCAACTAAGAAAACTGGACCATGTGAAAAATTCTCAACTTGCCAAGGTCTACAAGGTTTGATCAAACATTTTTCCATGTGTGAGAAGAGAAGAGAACAGTTCGGTTACATAGAAAATTGTTTTTTCCTAACCGAACTTACGTTCGGTTACGTCGCAACTTATTTATTTTTTTCTTCCAGCCGAACGTTTAGTTCGGTTACGTCGTAAATTGTTCTTCCGAATCGAACTGTTCTCTGAAAAAGACTTTACCATTTAACATAGTTTCAAACGGGCAGTGAACTGGATGACGAACTAGTATGAAGTCTTATATGAAGTCTATTTGACAAATGTTCATAACGTTTGTTTTTCAATCCTGCAGGGAATGTACCTATATGAAGTCTTAAGAACGCTCAAGTTATCTGAGTTATAGTGCTCCACATTTCTCTTGTTCTCTATGCGTTCTATATGAGCATAAAAGGGAAACTTAAGGGCATAATCCACCTGAAACATTAGTTATCGGCAAGAATATCACTTTCAAGGTAAATTTTTTGTTGGAATATTTTCAATTGCGCTATCCAAGGGGGGTTCCTGGGGGGCGTAGCCCCCCAGGCTGTGGTCGACCTGACCGAACTCTTCGCTATTTTTTTTGGTCGGTTACGTCGCTATTTTTTTTTGGTCGGTTACGTCGCTATTTTTTTTTCCTAACCGAACACACGTTCGGTTACGTCGCAGTTTTTTTTCTCCTGACCGAACTCTTCTCTCAGAACCTATATATTGAGTTCGGTAATGTCGTAAATTTTTTTTTTCAACCGAACGTTTCTCCGAAATAAAAACAAGAAACACTTACAAGTTCGGCAATGTAAAAAAATTCGTCGACCCTACCGAACATAAAGTTCGGTTATTTAATTTTAATAAAACAATTGCGAGATTACCGAAGTCGATATTTACATTTTATATGCAAAGGTTCGGTAATGAGAATCAAAAATTAGACCAAAGCGAACATACTAGTTCGGTTAGCAACTCGGTATACATGTAGTTTGCGACATTGCCGAACTTAAAGTTTGGTTACCAAGTTATAAAACTCGACTAAACCGAACTCTTCCCTGGAAAGTCTAGAATAAAAGTTCGGTTATGTCTTCTGGAATTTCCTAACCGAACTATAACAAACCACCATTAACATGTAGTTCGGTTACCTGCGTCTACAAGGTCTGGTAACCGAACTACACTTTCAGAAATGTTCAGTTACCTATGTTTTAAATCTGGTAACCGAACTACCATTACCTAACCGAAATTTTACCCAAAAAATTTGAGTTTGTCCAATTTTTCCACAATTCAACCTACATTAACTAAAATTGAGTACCCATATGTTCATCTTCAGGTTGTGGCTGATAAAATCCATCATTTGGTGGGTTCTCTTCACTTTGGGGAATATTTTTTTCTTCTTCTAACAAATAACTCATATTTGGATCATTTGAAGTATTGACATATAAACAAGGAGGTGAAGGGGGTTCTGATTCGTAGGTTTGATCACATGATCACTCATATCATAATTGCTAAAAAAAAAAAAATTTCATCACATGAATCATGAATCACGAAGTTTTTAGTTAAAGGTAAAGTGGGTATTAATTTTTTTTTTAAAGGGGTGACTAAATATTACTTCTAATACCCGCTACAGTTAAAGTTGGGTAGTCCCCCACTTTTTTTGGGTAGTGCCCAAAAGATGGTTCTTGACAAACAGAATGATGATTCAAAAGTGTGAAAACGTTTCTTTTTTCTAGTTATGGTAGGATAAATCATAAGCCCAAATAAGTGCATAAAAGAATTTCCAATTACTATTTTTTAGGCATAATGTGAATGACAGTCTTCTTATATATTTGATTTGACACAATTGGTTTACGGAGCCAAAATGGTTTTATTGCCTTTCGTTTAATGCAATGGACATGTGCTGGTGTTCGATATCTATTTATGGATTGGGTGCATGTATTTGCAGAAATTTATACATATTTCTTAAATATGAATCTGTAGATACTTTTTTTTTTTTTTTTTTTGATAATATGTCAAAATACATATGAAAATATGCTATTAAATTTTGCAATTTTGTCATGTTTATGATGTGCTTTAAATGTTAGTGTAATCACATTTTTAATCTTATTACGGTAATCTCTTGTTGCATGGCAGGAGTGATGGGTACTCATGACGAAGAAACTAGGAAATTGTTCAAGCATTCATCTGTCATTTGTATACTTTCACCTCGTTATGCTAGCAGTAAGCTTAGCATTGTCAAGCAGCAGGTGAGTTTTGGTACCATTCATTTCTTGGTCCAGCAATTCCTCTTGAGCAATCTATTTTAAGACTATCTAAATAAACTTTAGTTACTATCTGGCATATTTATCCTTGTGCTCTTTATTTAAGCGTCTCTTTGGATAAGCTTAGCAATCAGCATATAATGCATGGAGTTCGATGAATGATTAGCTGGATCTTGCATTCCAGCTATTTTGTTTTAACTAGTTTAGTTTAGACCACCTTAAAATTTACCACTTTAAAATTTGCTGACTTCAACTAGTTTTCACAATTTTTAGTGCTTAAATATGTATATGTTGGGGTTCCAGTATATCACGAAAACGGAATTTCGGCGTGCCAAATTTTTGGTTTGGAACTATTATCGCTGAAATTCTTCTTTAGTTGAACAACTGATAGTTAGTTGGGAAACCTTCATTTTTTTCTTTTTTATTTCAACTGAACTTTGTTGGCTAATCGATAATAGAAATTTTCTTTAGTTTCCAATGCCCCAGAGAGAACTTTATAGTTGAACTACAACTCGTTTTTATGTTTCGTAAACTGAAGAACTCTATTTAAGAGTTTTTTATTGGTTTCGATTTATTCATCAAGAATTTTTTGTGACTGATCCTGAATAGACATTTTTCAAAGAACATCTCCAAAACAGTAAGGACAATAAGGTTTGTTCTAGGTTGTCTAAAGACCCAAAGGGACCCTTAAGGCTAAACCAATGCTATTTAAAACTATATGGGACTAATGTTTTATTCATTTTCTAGGGAGTAATAGGTCTTGGGATTGGTCCATGCATTTTTTGATTATTGTTTTTTCTCAAATGAATAATAAAACATTTCTGAAAACATAAGGCAACAGTTAGTTTCTTTTTCACCATAAATTAGTTGTCTCATTGAACCTTGATTTTGGAAGTTTGCATCAGTTGGCATCACAATTGGTCCATACAGTGACTGGGTTGCAAGTACTGCAATAAGTCTTGTACAGTTCATCAAATACATAAGACTACCAATAATGCGAGAATACTCAAGTTGATATTAGGTTGATCCATATAAATTTCTTCATTCAATTCATATAAAATGCGGTTTTTAACATCCATCGATGTATATGCAAATCATAAATTGAAGCTATAGCAATCAACATCCTAATCGAGGTGATTCTAGAGGAGTGAATAAGTATCGAAGAAATCTAATCCTTCCCTGTTGTTTATAGCCTTTAGCTACCAACCTAGCTTTATATTTATCTATAGTTCCATCTGTTCTAAGTTTCCTTTTGAACACCCATTTACAACCTATGGATTTACTACCAGGAGGTAAATCTACAAGCTCCCAAGTTTCATTTTCTTGAATGGACTCTCCATTCATTTAATGAAGCTTCTTCCCGAATTACGGAGAAGTCATAGCTTCTTTGTAGGTTTGGGGGTTCAGACTCTACCGTTAGAGTCAAAAAATGGGCCAAAACTTGTTGAGTTCTTACCCTTTTACTTTTCTCGTTCGATCTCATACTTCAAAGTTGGAGTTTGACTAATCGATGGAACATCAAGGAGGTCATCATGGACCCTTTTCGAGGTCCAGACCTTAAAGGAAAAATGTGTTCATAAAACACAAAGATTCTAGATTCCAATATGGTGTTCGACCAATGTTATTATGGTCGGGGATCGATGACCAAGAACCCGTATGCAATTGTATGCTCGGGATACCCTAAGAAAACACATCAATTGTTTTAGGACCTAATTTAGTTTTCTTGGATGAGGAATGGCCACCTTGGCCAAACACCCCCACACTTTAAAGTATGCATAGGAAGGTTGTTTACCATTCCACAATTCATAAGGAGTTTTATGAGATTTTTTAAATGGAACTCGGTTCAAAATATAGCAAGTAAAGGATAGCTTCCCCCACAAGTTCGAAGATAACCCTGAACTTGTCAACATAGCATTACCATATCTATGAGTGTTCTATTTTTTCTTTTTACACCATTCGATTCGGTGAATATGGTGCGGTTGTTTCATGAATGATTCCATTATGTTTACAAACTCACCTATGGGTATCACATACTCACCGCCACGATCCGACCTAAGAGTTTTAATTTTAACTCCTTTTTTGGGTTTCTACTTCAATTTTATAAAATTTGAAGGTCTCTAAGGCTTCATCTTTACTTCTAAGAAGATGAACCTGACAATAGCGTGAGTAATCATCTATAAAAGTGATGTACCATTTTTTACCACTTCTTGTTGGTGTTAATTTCAAATCTCCTAAATCCGAGTGTATTAGTTCCAAAGGAACTGCTTTTATGTTCAATCCTTTTATTAAACGGTTTTCTTGTATATTTAGATTCAACAAGATTTCACATCTTTAATTTTTATCAAAGTTTATTTTTGGTATGCAACCTAAATTAGCAAGTCTTTCTAGAGATTTTAGATTAACATGCCCAAGTCTATCATGCCAAACATGTGAAGAGTCACAAACATAAAAGCGTAAGAAGATGCATTAACATTCAATTTCAAATCGAGATACACTAAGCTTAATCATGTTATCGGTAACATAACCTTTTCCTACGAATTCACCATGCTTAGAAAGGACAACGGTATTAGATTCAAAGAACAATCTTAAATCCTTTTCCTAGTAAGATGGTTTCTGAGATAAGGTTTTTGCATATGTCTGGGACGTAAAATACGTCATTCAATGCGAGTTTTTCCTGAAGTTAACGTTACGACCTTGCCTTTCCCTCCACTTTCGCGGTGGTAGAGTTTCCCATGAACAATTTCTCATCATCTCCTACTATGGCATAAGAGGAGAAAGCATTTCGAATTTACAGACATGCTTGGTGGCTCCATAATCAAGCCACCGAGTCTCTCACATTAGTCACACTAGAGACAAGGTCGACTTTCAGACACCATGCCAAGAAAGTATCCAGGATCATCTACTAGGTTTGCCTTATTTTTCTGTTTTGGATCATATTTGATCCTTTTAGGGGCCTTTTTGGTCTTTAGCCATATGTCCAGGTTTTCCAAGAGTTCAGTCGCCTTTGATGGTGTGCTTAGTGACACCACCCTTAGGCTTAAAATTGTTACCTCCGGGTTTTCGACGGCTCTATTACCAATTTTTCGATTCTTCCAGGAGTTTTCTTTGAAGCAGCTTTATCATCCAAAACATGAGCTTTGTAGGTCATGTTTTTGCTCAGCAACATGCTCTTGTCCTTCTGCATAAGCTCCTGGATCTTTTTGCCAAGCTCCACCATGGTGATTTCACGAGTCTTGTGTCGCGGCCTCCTCTTGTATTCCGCTCCATGAGGGTGGAAGCTTTTCAAACTTTAGGGTAGATACATTGCTCTCCATGAACTGAAGAGCTATAACAATTAACAAATTAGTTTTTTATTGGTCGATTTCAGTTTAGAGAAATGTAAAAAGTAATTTATGTTTTAATTATCAGAGAAGTAGTATTTTTATGGACCTAGTTTTCGTAAACTAAGAACTCTATTTAATGTTTAGAACTTAAATAAAATCCTGAATGGTTTCAAATGAATTTATAGCAAAAAACATTTCTTCGACCAAGAATCCAACAGTTAAATTCACAACAAGGTTCAAAGAAATGGAATTCAAATTTTTTAATTCTGTTACATTTTTTGTTCGTTTTTTTTGGGACACCCAAAACCGAGAAGGCAAAGAATAAAAACTTTATATGTGGGGAGAAACGTGTGGAAAAATTCGGTAAAAGATGGCTGTTTCGCGCGAACGGGAAAGTTTGTTTACCTCAATAGTCTAAAGACCCAAAGGGCCTGCTAAACTAATCTTTATTTAAGTTCTAAAGTTTCTAATGTTTTATTTTCATGAAAAAACATCTTGGATCAAAAAGTTGGAACAACATTGTTTTTTCTAACAAACTTTAGGGTAGATACATTGCTCTCCATGAACTGAAGAGAGTTTTTTATTGGTCGATTTCAGATTATTATCTTTTTTTGGACCTAGCGATCCTGAATAAGAAAACATCTCTACAGTTAAACACAACAAGGTTCATGGTAATTCTGTACTTGTTCGTTGCTGGGAGAAACCCTATTGGCTGTTTCATTTTAGTTTGTTACTCAATAGTCTGCCTGGGTTAAGTTTCTTTCATCACTTGGAAGTTGGAACAACCCTATAAAACCTGCATTGGTCCACACACTGTACTAGTCGCATCTCCCCTAATATATACTCTGTAGTCTGCACGTGCTACTCTCTCATATACCTGTCAGTTTCTGTTCCCATATCTGAACTTTTGACCGTTAATATTTAGGTTTGTTAATTTGGAACTCAACAACGACAAGTATATATCAGATACGGGTTAGTAAATTATTTTAATTGAAAAAAAAAAAAAAAAAAAACAGTAAGATACGCTTCAATTTTCATAATGACATAGTGATATCCTAAAATCACTGTTGTCTAATTGTCTGCTATGGAATGAGTAAACTTTACAGAGAGTATTCATTGAGTAAATGTGAGAACAACAATAAGTGATGTCCTGTGTTGTATAGAATTTAGAGACGACATTTTTCTGATTGTACAATACTGATTTTTCAACGTTTATATTTTCTTTCAAGGGTTCTCAAACAATCCAGCTATAAGTAGTACTCCAAGTAGTAGTAACTTATTCTGGCATTTCATAATAGTTATTGATCTCACACGAAAATAAGGAATGTACATTTTCCCGACTATTATCGTTTTTTTTTTTTTTTTGTAATTCTCTGTGTGTTCACATGCATAATATTTTATGTAGCATTGTAAATATGCACCATGATGTTAGAACATTGTCTGGAGGCAAAACAAGTTTTAAATCAGTTTATTACTATCAAGCCAAATTTTGTTACTGCCGACTCACTTGTGATATGAACTACTACTCATAACAGGTGACGGTGAAGCTAAATCAACTATACAAGGAAATGAAAGATGGATATGCAATAGCAGAAGGAAGGATCTCACTCCGAAGTAAGCACTTTTTTGGTGTAATAATTTGTAGCTAGTTTTAAGTTATTTGTTTGATCTTCGACCATTAGATATTTTAAGGGATTTCCTTTAGGTTTGAATGTAAATTATGTCGAAAAGAATGTTGTTAGACTTATAAAAATCAGGATTAATTACAACAGGGGCTTGTAATACAGATTTTAATTTATTTATTGTTTTTTTTGTTCTCATTATTTATCTTGATGGATTGTGATGACCAACCATATGTTCATATGAAAAATCGGGTCTTTTATTTGATCTACAATGGTATATGAATGTGCATAATATATTTTCAGGTGCAGAAATCCGTCGGAATTATCGTCGGAATTCTATTTTTCACCTGGAATTATCGTTGGATTTTTTTATCATCTGTAAACGGGTTTGCAACGTATATAAGTGTTGCTCAAATTAGAGTAATACGTTGCCTAAATTATTGTAACCGTTGCACAAATTAAAGAATCCGTTGCTCAACAAACGTTGGAAATATATTTTACCAACGTTTATATACGTTGCACAAATTAATTTGACCAACAGATTTTGGCGTTGCACCAAAATTTGCTACGCCATATTCCCAACAGTTATTAGCGTTGGTGAAATTCATTTCCAACACGTATATCCGTCCCAAATTGGATGTTTTGGTGTAGTTGTCAACATTTCTGCCAGGGACAAATATAATAAAATCTATAGTGGTCATTTTATCATGAAAAGGGCATATGATCGGTCAGTTCAGGAACCATATTTTCATGTGTTCATGAACCAGTTCGAGTGGGGTGATATTCATAAGGGTTAAAATCAACTATTCTACATTCTTTAGGGTTATGAAGTGGTCGTACGTGAATCCTACTATGTTTATAGGTTATGTAACCTAACATTCCTTTTTCCTTCCCTGAAAAACGCTTTTTATCACAAGATTGCTTGTTGAGCTTTATTTGTGTAGTTCTTTCACAATTCCATACTTGTATGGAGACTCCAAGTATCATGTCTTCTGATGGAAAAGATGTTAATATGATTGTTAAGCCATCAATCATGAAGGAAAAAGATAAGTCTCCTTCCTCCACAACTTTGAAGAGAAAAAGGAAGAATATGAAGAAACCAATGGATATCCCCTATAATCTTCAGAAGTTTTCTGGTGCTCTTGAAGAGTTGAAGGAAACAAGGAAGGAGATTCAACAAATAAAGGCTATTGTTTTAAGGACTCTTGAAATTCAGAAGGCCCTGGTTTGACATCAGTCAAGAAGGTTTATTGGAATCGACTCCTTTCTTCATGAACCTTATGCTCCAATGGTTATTGACGACAAGGAGTTCGGGGACGGTAAATAATTTTTCAGAGGTCTTAATGTCTAGGAAACTTCTTATGAGAATTTATTCTTGTGTTCTAATAAGGATAACTAGGGTTTGGAATAGCCTATATTATGATTTCAGATTGCTGTTGCCAACGATTTTCATCTTACAATGTTATTAGATTTATTTATTTAAATTCTAAATTTTATTTGGAAGATGATTTTGCAGTATTAATCTTTATTGGTTTTATATATTGCAAAAAAATATTATGGGATATGAGTGTTTGCGTCCGTGAACTATGATTGTCCCATATATTTCAAAAGTTAAGTCTACTATATGTCTTTATGCAAATATTGATGGAAAATAGAATGAACTTTTGATAACAAAGATTAAGTCTATGGTATCATTATGCAAGTGTTGATGAAAATAGAATGAATCTTTGTATATTCGGAAGTATTAATCTTTCCCTGATCCACTTCTATGTGAAAATACTGTATGGCTCTGTAAGTTTTTCTTACGTTGAGCATTTCCGAATAAATTAATCATGGGTTCTCTTGTGGTTAATTTAATTGAGTTTTTTGGATACAAATTCATGTTTCATGTAATTTGTTAATGTCCAAATAAATCTTTATTTTCTTGTAAAAGTAAGGTCGATCTTTTTCTTCTCTCGGGAATGACATTTTATGGGGAACAATTCTTAATTGAACTTGTGCTTAATTGCCAAATCTTTGTGGGAGTGCGGTTGTGGAATATTGTAGGAGTTTTCTTGTATCTTTATAAGCTCCTTGATGAATACACTAAGTATCGACTATGTGAAATCATCGAAACAAAGTTAATATGTTCTCTTTTAGTCACGAAGTATCTCTATGTGAATTTCATTATTATCCCTCTAGTTTTCGTACCTTTGCCAATTTATATTGACAAAAAGGGGAGAATTATTTTGTAGTTCACACTACATACATATGGTTTACGGATCATTATGTAATGGGGAGTGGTTTTCATTGTGAGATGAAGTATTGACTTAGGGAGAGTGATACATATCACCATAGTATTGTTATCAAAGTTGTGATGCAATTGGACTTTGATGTTGTGTAATCATATTATGCCACTGTATAATAATACGAAAAAATCTTGCTTTTTTACATTGTTATAGCTACGGATCTTGAACAACTATGATGCTGACTTGAACACGTTTAGAATCACTGGAGTACTTGGAAGTGACGAAGATTTCTAGTAATGTTGAAGAACTAAGGAAATCAAGCATTTGGATGAGAAGCTACTAAGTTTATTTATTTTGTAATCCATATGTATAGATATTTTTGTCACTAAAATTGACAGAGGGGGAGATTGTTATAGCACTGCTCGTTCGAACTTGCAAGCGTTGCTATCTCAAGCTTTCAAAACTATAAGTCTTTATTTCTAAGTCTTGGATTAGGATAAAATGTGTAGTTGATCTTTAGACTTCACAACATTCACCGATTAAAGACAAATAACTACTAAGGGGAGATTGTGGAACTTCATTAACAAAAGGTATGTGGAGACTTGAACTCATCTATCACTCAAAAATCTATTTCTACTCTATCTCCTATTTGAGACAAAAGTCGTATAGCTATATAGACTTCGATTATACACATTTGATATTTCGAGTTGAGTTTAACTCCCTTACATATTTCTCAAAATATATGTTGGTAAACTTTCGCTTTAACCAAGTTCATCTTATTTTATTGACGAAAGTCAAAAGATGATCATGTGAAAATCTCCTGGTAACATCTTATATGATTTGTGTGATACAGTCATTTGGTGTAGACTCAAAATGTTTCATATTGATCATTTGATTACTTGAAAATTGCTTTGAAGCTAATAGTTTGTGTAAGACAGCTATTGTCGTCTTCTAAGAATGTTTCAATGATTGAAATGGGAGTTTAGAACAGTTAACCATGATCGGATTCTTAGAAATCGAGTCAAAAACATTCACCAAAGGTAGGAGAAGATGGTAAAAGAGGTATTCTCAGAAGTGATACTTGTATTTGGTGGAGAAGTATTAGCCATGGCTGCTCTAAAGAAAACCTAATCGCTTTGACAATGGTCAAAATTGCCCGTCCAAGGTCAATGTCCAACTTCTTAATCCGGATATTAATAAGTAAGCAAAACAGATTTTAAAGCAAGAAATAGTAACCAAGTGAAACGTGATTTTTTCAGCGAAAAGATCAAGAATTCACTGGTGCGACATCCCAGTAATAAAATATTATAATTGTTTTCATAATCAAAGCGAGCAAATTCAAACCTGTTTGAGGATATTTCACATGTAACTTATATTATCATACTCATCGTAAACAAATATCTTACATGAATAATTTGTACAATAACTTAGCAGTAAAACTTAAAAATTCGAACAACCATTACCGAACAGAAATCTTAAAACAATAGAAGAAAACAAATCAAAGGGTAGCAAGATAAGCTAGACATTTTTGTAATCTAGTCAACCATGTGATCATTTTATAGTCCATAAGCTGTTGTAATTCAACGCCGCGATAAAATTCATAAACTTCACCTTTAGGAAGGAAGGTTTTCAGGGAAATGATGTTTTCCACTTTAACATAAATCTAATAATCAATGTATGGGCAACAAATATTATCATCCTCACCAATAACGTGGTCATGCGGTAATACGTTTCATCTTAGTCACAAAAAATATCACAATTGCGGGAGATGGAGCATTTTACCACCTTAAGATGTTTCATTTGAAAACTGTAAAAGATAAGACACTCCACATCAAACCAATACAATAATACCCGATCGGAGAAACCCAATACACGTGTAGGAGGTGCATTACTAGTGGTAGTGTCAAAGAAACAACATAAGGGATTTGGTACTAAGTCTTTCGCCTTCATTCGAACATCGAAACTCTCCTCCTTCATCCATATTTTTTTTTACCTTGTCCTTCAATATATGTACAGACGAACCTTATAACGATAACAACGAAAACCACTCTGGTGTTTACAATGACGGTGACTATGATGGTTATGATATCTGTTGCATATCATTATGTTTTTAGATTTAGCAACACAAGGATATCCTTTAAACTCCAAAAGATATGACCCACTTCTGAATATCGATGCTTATTATTTGTTGATGTGGGAGTCAGAATAGAACATTCAGGTTGGAGGCGAATAAAGTGAATACTCTCGTTATGAATGTCAAACGAGGGCAACATTTTATCAACACCATTACCACGGTTATAGTTAGTTACCCTTTAAACAAGATCACCCCCAAAAAGGGTGGACAATTTACGGTTATTTTTCTAAGCTCTTGTTAGCAATGGAATAGGAAAAGGAAGTATGTGTACTGGTTGGTTATGGAAGTCCGAAAACTTAGTGTGCATACCGGTATGCGTACTGGCGTGAGTTTCAAGTTCCGGAAATTCAACTGAGTTTTAGAAGGTATGCGTACCCGTTCGCATACTGGTGAACCCAAACTTGGTCCGGTCACTTAGGTATGCATATCCGTTTGCATACTTGAGTAGGTTATGTTCTAAAATCGGTTTGTTTATGAACTAATACATTTATATAAGAAGGAATACAATCTTTGGCAAACCTTGGCTATAATGTTCATGAATTGATTCGAGTGAATCAAAATCGATTTTTCTTCAATTGTTTCTTATATACTTCCATGAGAATATAAACAATTGAACAACTCCATAACTAGTTTCATTTGAGTCATTTGAACTAGTTATGGTTAAGATGAATATGGTTGATATGAAAGTGTTCATATGGCTAACTTCGGTTTACTATTGTTGAACCAACAAGGTGTACACGTTTAGGTACAATTACTTATATCTAAATGAAGTCACTTTTCATTTGTGTGCAACAAGCTAAGCTCAATATAACGATTGAAAGATATTAAATTGAGTATAATCAGGTTTTCATCTAACGGTGAATATTGAATCATTTGTTACCAAGGTAACATTGATTGCAAACCTTGATTTGAAGACTATATTAGGGAGAACTCTAGCAACTGGGAAACCTAATCCCCACATCTCCTGTGTGATACTAGCGACTAGATTCGATTTTCCTTTAACCTTAAGTTTTTCACGAAACCCTGTAGGTTAACGACTTGAAGACTTCATTGGGATTGGGAAGCCAGACCCAACTATTTTCTCTGTAGTTGCGTGTTTTGGTCTTGTTGTTTTATATCGTATTGAGCTTTAGACTTCACAACATTCATCGATTGAAGACGAATAACTACTAAGGGGAGATTGTGGAATTTCATCAACAAAAGGTATGTGGAGAATTGAACTCATCTATCACTCAAAAGTCTATTTCTACTCTATCTCCTATTGGAGACAAAAGTCGTATAGCTATATAGACTTCGATTATACATATTTGATATTTCGAACTGAGTTTAACTCCCTTATATATTTCTCGAAATATGTGTTGGTAAGCTTTAGCTTTAACCAAGTTTTTCTTATCTTATTGACGAAAGTCAAAAGATGATCATGTGAAAATCGCCTGGTAACATCTTATAGGATTTGTGTGAGACAGTCATTTGATGTATACTCGGAATGTTTCGTATTAATCATTCGATCACTTGAAAATTTCTTTGAAGCTAATAGTTTGTGTGAGACAGGTATTGTCGTCTTCCGATAATGTTTCAATGATTGAACTGGGAGTTTAAAACAAATAACCATGATTGGATATATCACAGTATGCGTACTTTCATATGTGTTGTCCAAGTCCGGGAACCATGGTATGCATACCCGTATGCGTACTGGATGGTTATGGAAGTCCGAGAACTTAGTATGCTTACCGGTATGCGTACTGGCGTGATTTTCAAGTTACTGAAATTCAACTGAGTTTTAGAAGGTATGCGTACCTGTTCGCATACTGGTGAACCCAAACTTGGTCCGGCCACTTAGGTATGCATATCCGTTTGCATACTTGAGTAGGTTATGTTCTAAAATCGGTTTGTTCATGAACTAATACATTTATATAAGAAGGAATACACTCTTTGGAAAACCTTGGCTATAATGTTCATGAATTGATTCGAGTGAATCAAAATCGATTTTGCTTCAATTGTTTCTTATATACTTCCATGAGAATATAAACAATTGAACAACTCCATTACTAGTTTCATTTGAGTCATTTGAACTAGTTATGGTTAAGATGAATATGGTTGATATGAAAGTGTTCATATGGATAACTTCGGTTTACTATTGTTGAGCCAACAAGGTGTACACGTTTAGGTACGGTTACTTATATCTAAATGAAGTCCCTTTTCATTTGTGTGCAACAAGCTAAATTCAATCTAACAATTGAAAGATATTAACTTGAGTATAATCAGGTTTTCATCTAACGGTGAATATTGAATCTTTTGTTACGAAGGTAACATTGATTGCAAACCTTGATTTGAGGACTATATTAGGGAGAACTCTAGCAACTGGGAAACCTAATCCCCACACCTCCTGTGTGATACTAGTGACTAGAGTCATTTTCCTTTAACCTTAAGTTTTTTACGAAACCCTGTAGGTTAACGACTTGAAGACTTCATTGGGATTGGGAAGCCAGACCCAACTATTTTCTCTGTAGTTGCGTGTTTTGGTCTTGTTGTTTTATATCGTATTGAGATTTAGACTTCACAACATTCATCGAATGAAGACGAATAACTACTAAGGGGAGATTGTGGAATTTCATCAACAAAAGGTATGTGGAGAATTGAACTCATCTATCACTCAAAAGTCTATTTCTACTCTATCTCCTATTGGAGACAAAAGTCGTATAGCTATATAGACATCGATTATACATATTTGATATTTCGAACTGAGTTTAACTCCCTTATATATTTCTCGAAATATGTGTTGGTAAGATTTAGCTTTAACCAAGTTTTTCTTATCTTATTGACGAAAGTCAAAAGATGATCATGTGAAAATCGCCTGGTAACATCTTATAGGATTTGTGTGAGACAGTCATTTGATGTATACTCGGAATATTTCGTATTAATCATTCGATCACTTGAAAATTTCTTTGAAGCTAATAGTTTGTGTGAGACAGGTATTGTCGTCTTCCGATAATGTTTCAATGATTGAACTGGGAGTTTAGAACAAATAACCATGATTGGATATAGCACAATATGCGTACTTTCATATGTGTTGTCCAAGTCCGGGAACCATGGTATGCATACCCGTATGCGTACTGGATGGTTATGGAAGTCCGAGAACTTAGTATGCTTACCGGTATGTGTACTGGCGTGATTTTCAAGTTACTGAAATTCAACTGAGTTTTGGAAGGTATGCGTACCCATTCGCATACTGGCGAACCTTAACTTGGTCCGGCCACTTAGGTATGCGTACTTATTTTCATAATTGAGTAGGTTATGTTCTAAAATCGGTTTTTTCATGAAATAATATATTTTTATTATATAATAAGGAATCCAATATTTTGTAAACCTTGACTATAATGTTCATGAATTGATACGAGTGAATCAAAATCGATTTTGCTTCAATTGTGTCTTGTATAATTCTATGAGAATATAAACAATTGAACAACTCCAGAACTAGTTTCATTTGAGTCATTTGAACTAGTTATGATTAAAATGAATATGGTAGATATGAAAGTGTTCATATGGCTAACTTCGGTTTACTATTGTTGAGCCAAAAAGGTGTACACCTTTAGGTACAGTTACTTATTTCTAAATGAAGTCACTTTTAATTTGTGTGTAACAAGCTAAGTTCGATCTAACGGTTGAAAGATATTAGCTTGAGTCTAATCAGGTTTTCATCTAACGGTTAATATTGAATTCTTTGTTACCAAGGTAACATTGATTTCAAACCCTAATTTGAAGACTATATAAAGGAGAACTCTGGCACTGGTGTTTGTGGGTGAAAACTACTCCTGCCGATTTTGGTAATTTGGGGGTGTGTGGATGAGGAATAAATCTAAACCTTAAACAATGCACTGCGCGGTGAGTGCTTGTAGATTCGAGAGGTCAATCTGTGCAAGTATGTCCTAAACCAAAAAGAATGGCCGTTCCAGACTTGTTTCGGCCACAAAGTGAAGGAGACGGGGTTGATCTTAGGGAGGGAAGCGAAGAAGGTGTTGAGATTGTGAAGGTGTTGGCTATGTATGACTTGTATCAGAAAGCTGTACTGGCTTGCAGGATGTAAGCTATCAGTTCCGGTATTTGAATATGATTGTATCAACACTTGCCTATGTTGTCTTGTCTTGTTCTCTTCTTGTGAAAAATAGGGCAGAGAACCTATTTATACAAGTCTTTTAGCCTAACCTTCGTATCTCGTGGGAAGTGGAGAAAGTGGAGTGATGGAGTAGTGTGTTGGTGTCACACGACCAGGCTTGCCCACTTTTCCCATCATCACTAACCGTCCATGACTTCCTGACACGTTCTTGTGATGGCGCGTTATGCACTGCACCCTGTAAACCGCCAGACCAATACCCCAGTATGTATCCCCTAGTTTGTGACATGATTGATGTCTTGAACGTGTGGATCGTGGGACCCACAAAAAGTAGCATGTAATGCTACGTTATTTAAGAAATTGATACTTGTAAAGTATCGTGTGTATACTATGCAGGTACTGCATCGAGTATATTCAGCATGTATGAAGCATCGCTGTTTGAGAGTCTCAAAGAAACTTCATGTTCATCCTACTTCATGTGATAGTTTGGAGGTTGCGCAAACAAGTCCTCCCTTGGCCGACCACATAGTGTGGTAGAGTGACGGGTGGTGATCACCATGAATCTGCACTGACCAATTAACTCCTGACCAGGGTTGTATAACCAAACCGGTGAAGTTGGACGAACGAGATGATATTTAAGACACTCATCTGCGACCGTTGATGAAATTAGGGTTTATGAAAAGGGGCGCAAGCATCACTTTTCAGCTTGGTCGAATCCAAGCTTGGGACGCAACTTTTGGTAGGCCGGTCGTGCATGTGTGTAGACAACATGACGATGTATGCGCCCATACCACATTGTCTCACGAAAGTGTGATCTAGGCCACTCAATTCGTCCTGTGAAGTTGTGTGGTTGAGATCAATTTGCGATAGAAAATTGGTGCAGTAAAAGCCGCACGTCGTACCAACCTGGAGCGGGAGTTCCTAGACGACCAGGCTTGGTCGGTCTTGGCCTATTGCTCCAACGTGCAGGTGGTAGGCTGGTGTTCACGCCTATGCATTACCGTCCCGTGAAAACATGATCTAAGCCACTCAATTCGTCCGGAGAAATCGAGCGGTTGAGATTAGTTTGCAGCTTGGGAGGCGCGACCACGCTAGTTTGGGCGAACGATTTGGGATAACCAGGCATGGTATGCCTTGGTCGATCAGGTGAGGGGATATATGGGTCCACGGTGGTCATGTTGGTATGGCTGGACCTGCTTTGATCTAATCTCGGACCCTCCATTCGTGCCGGAGAAAATGGACGCTCGTGATTCAAAACCCTAATTTTAGGTTTTAAGGCCGTGCGTCATGCTCCATTCAGGCGCACGATTTGGAACGACCAACCATGGTTGGTCCTGACCAATTGGTTAGGTATGTAGGTGGGCCCACGGTGATTGTGTTGACATACTCCGTGCCCTTTGAATCTACATCTGCACCCTCCATCTATACATGCGAAGATGGATGGTTGAGACCGTTTTGCGACACATATAACGTTTTGCAAACCCTAATTTAGGGTTTTGCGTCCATACTGCTATGGTTTGGACGTTCTGGCAAGCTAGGCCAATCTTTTTGGTGAGACCGACCATGCGGGGCCCGTATTGGTTTGGCAGTGGATATTCCATACCTGCTTGGGGGTTATGGAATCGATCTGGGCCATCCAATCATGCTGGTGGAGTTGGATGGTCGTGATCATATCCAGACTGATACGGTCAGTCCGGATGCTCAATCGGGCTAGTATAACACACCGAGAGTGGCTCAATCGGGATAGTATAACACATCGATAGTTGCAGCCTGTACGGGTATTTCGTACATGTTTCATTATAATGCTTGGAGATTCGTGTTGCTCTGCTGAGAGCAACACTCACTTGTCATGCCGTACTGATAATGAGTACAGAAAATACAAGGCTGGTTGCGTATTAATTAATAATGTTGGAAATTCACAGGGTATATGGGATTGTTGCTACATGCTCCAACCTGGATGAATTTCGTGTATTTTATTCACATAATGGGATTGTTGCCACATGCTCCATTCTTGGTGAATTAATAAAGTGAAGGAGTATCCATCACTTATTAATGGCCTTATCTTTTACAAGATGTTAGCGCATAATTTTTAGGTTTTACAATTTTGCCCCTAAATGAAAATCCACCATCAACATTAAGTCCCATGCCTAGCGCATAATGGTTACACTATTGTGGGGTAGGCATGAGATGGTTACAGTTAAAGACAAAGCTTATGAGACAAAGTTAGATATTCCCTGAAGAGACGGGTCATCCTGTCCTTGGAGCATGTCACATTCAAGAGGCGTCCAGGCGAGTGTTCCCCTAGCATGATGTCGGTCTTGCCTGCTTAGATGGACTGTCACGTCTGTTTCATTCGTGGGGCTGCTGCGCCTGCTTGATCGAACGTGGGCTTGATGTGCCTATTTTGGTTAATCGTGTGTTTGCTGCGTCTGCTTGATTGAACGTGGGATCCGATGTAATCATGCTTGATTCAAACATGGGAAGATGTGCATGCTTCGATCAAACGCGGGACCACCATGTACATGTTTCAAACGTCGGCCATGTCATGTGCCTACTTTGACTGTACGGTTGATGTGCTTGCTAGAGTGTCATCTTGCTACTTCGACTAAACACAGACCCAGCTAGCTTGACTAAACACTGGACTTGATGCTTTGACCCGGCCTTGCTGTTTGCTTCGCTCGAACGTGGGACCCGATATGAGCATGCTTGTTTAAAAAATGAACCTTGTGTGCTCAAATGTAAATGTGGGTCCTGCAGAAAGTGTTGAAGTGTTGGAGCTGAAACGCCTTCTTATGGATAGAGAACTTTGATTGGGGACGGTTGTGCCTGCTTCGACCAATTTGGGGCTGGGATCAAGTAGGACCCACCACGTACCTGACTGAATGTCGACCCTGTGTTTCGACTGAAAACCGGCCCTACTGCGTGTGCCTGTTTTATTCGAATACCAGCCTTATGACTTTGATCAATACCAGACTTGAAACTTGAGAAATACCAGACTTGTGACTTGATCAACACCGGACTTGAAACTTGAGTAATATCGGACTTGTGTACTCCAATGTGAATGTATGTTCTGTCATGTGTGACTACATATCTCACGCGCTTTTACACAACTACTGACTCCTTTCTTTTATTGTAGAATAAAGAAAAGAACTCCCGTTGAGATGTCTTCTGGGGATAATGCTGGTGCCAAGTCAGGAGGTGTTGACAACTTCAAATATATGTCGAACATTGGTGATGAGTTGTTCACCGCGCCATTTCAACTATATAAAAATATCCGTTCCACAAGATAACCCTCATGAAGGATGGATGAGACGTATGTTGAGCAATGAGTACATCAAAGATAACTTGACCAAAGCACATATTATTGATGTATCTTGAGTGTTGAAATGGCTCGAGAGGATGTTAAAGTGGCTTCTGGTGCGAACGTTGTAGTGGATCCTGGAGAGAATGTTGAAGCAGTATTCTGAAGCGAACGTGGGTCCCGGATTGAGCATTGAGGCGGCTCTTGAATAAACCATTAAAGCAGCTTCTGCTGGAGGGAGGGTTAAAGTGGCTTCCTCTTCAGTTCGATTTACCCTTGCGAATTCCATGCTTCTTGACTGACCATCTTTCTCATGTTGAAAAGTCCTTGACTGACGGTGAAGGAATTTCATGCTGAGCCTCAGTCCCCAAGCGTGGTCTACGTGGCTCCATCTTGTACGCCCAATGAGTCTTTTGTACGTAATGGTTGTTGATATGGTGAAGATCTGGATGGTATCAATCGACGAGAAACAACAGTTCTTGGAAGAAGCTAAAAGACTGGCATGGAGGGGCATGATAGATACATGCACGAACTAGGCAGTCTTCATATAGTGGTAAAGCTCGTCTCATTGTTAGAGGGATAAACTGAAACATATGACTTACTTGACATTTTTTCATGAAATAGAGAAGAGGGAGACAGTCCCCTGCCCACAAGTATCCAGAGCTTTTGGATATGTTGGACATTGTTTCACCATTACGGAAGTCGTGCATATGGTACCGGAGTTGGAGTTGGCGATGTTGGACGCGCAAGATGTTGTATTTCGGTGACTTTCCTCTTGCTTCTTCAGCGAAATTGGTTCTTTATAGCAGGGCAGATGTTGTTGTAGATGAGCGTTTAACAGCTTCACGAATCCCATAGGATGACCAAAAGCGCATATTCTCCAACATAGCACGATAGACATGCACCATCGTCTGATAGAGTGATTCTCTCGGATCTTGATAAATATGACGCGCGGATATCGTTATCTTCTTGAGGCTGCTCCATTGAGGTGTCGGCTTCAGTGGATCTGAAGACGTCATATGATCACTCTTGTCTGGGCTGACATAATAGGCGAACCCTTTGTGATGATTCAGAGATGACAATATTCGTTGAATCCTCCGCAACGCTTCATGTTGTAGTGCGGTCCAGATGAAACTTTCTCCTTTCTTTAACAAGGGTTGAATGAAGCAAAAGTTCACCTTTCCCATGAAGTTTTGGATCTCCTTGACGGTTCATGGCAGCGACATTGTGAGGATAGCTTGAGTCTTGGATTTGACTACTATATCATCCACGTAGTCTTCGACTTGCTTATGTATCATGTCGTGGAAGATTGTCGTCATAGCGTGTTGATACGTTGCACCAGCATTCTTTAAACCAAAAGGCATAATAGTCTAGTAAAAATTACCAAGAGGAGCTCGAAAGGTTGCCTTACTTGCATCATGCTCATACATCCTTATCTGATTATAGCCGCTGTAACCATCCATGAAGGAGAACATGCCGTGTCCGCTGGTGGCGTCTACTAACATGTCGATGTTAGGCAGAGGAAAGTCGTCCTTGGGGCAGCATTCATTCAAGTCTCTAGAATCCATGCAACACATGATCTCGCGCCTGAATTTCCTCGGAGATTGTTTGACCGATTTGGATCGGAGATTGTATGAATTCTTACACAGGGTCGAGCTGATGGATATAGGCCTTGGATATTTCTCATCGTCGAGCTCATCAGTTTTGGAGTTGGTACCATCTTGCAACTGTCATGGTGCGTCTAGAACTTCTTCTTGTGGCTCGTCGTTGTTGTAGCATTCCATTGGGTGGAGAGACTGGGTAAAAGTCTCCCATGCTAATTGATAATGGCAGCATTGGTATACCGTTTTCCCTTTATGGTCACGACTCGCTACAAAAGTTCATTCCCTCTTCGTGTGAACGTGGGTTGGAGAAGAATGCTCCGTCAGCAAAGATGCATCGTGGGTTTTAGCCCTCAATGATGCAAGCCGGTCTTCTTCCTGAATTGACGCCCACGTGGGGAGTGGGACGAACTTGTCTGATTCTTTCCGCGGAGCTTCTTTCACATGTGCTGGTTTGGTAAATGTAGACAATATCGGATTTAGGCTTGTCTCGGCAGAGACCGAGACACCGAAATAAGTTCATCTCGCCGAGATTCTCGTTGGACTTTCCGGCTAACTTTCCGGAGTAGCTGCTTAATTTGTTTTTATACATATATTAAATGTTTTATTATTAGTAAGATAAGAACACCTATATAACATGTGTATACACAAATGAATATTTATCAAACACGTGTTCTTTGTGCAAAGAATACGAAACTAAGTGTTTGATTGATATACCTTCCCTACTATCATCCTTTGTTAGCCTTTACCAAAACAGAGAGTTTGATAAAATAAATAAAACCCAGAAAAACCAAAAGCACAAGAGAAGGATTTTTTTTTTTGAAACGAAAAGGATTGATTTTTTTTTTTGAACCCTGAACCAAAAGCACAAGAGAATGATTGATGTTGATCGCGAAGGAGTTAACTGGGATGGAGATTAATTGGGGTTTCTTTTGATTCGAGTTGGAACTGTTGTTGTGGTTGAAATGAAACATCTTGCTACTACAAAAAACAGTGAGAAGAATAGATAAAGAAGATGAAGCTAATCTGGTTTTAGAATGATTCGCTATCTGTAGTAGTATAGGTTTTCCTAATTTTGGATTTTTTAGAATTTGATACCCTGGTATCTGTAATAGCTAAAAGATCTGATTTTGTAAACCCTTGTTTCCATTTTCGGTTATCTTTATATTGATTATGTGTAGAAATTTTGAAGCAGAAAAGTAGTACAAATTGCTGATTATAATTAATCAAGAAAATGTTCCATATGTATGATGAAAATTGGTGACAATTTCGGCCGAGATTAGACTGATCCAGGCGATATTAGAACTGTTTCGGCGATATTCTTAGTGAAATTTCGTATCGCCGAAAACTTGTAATTCTCTGGTTGTATGAGCGAAACTGAGAAAATCGTCGGAATCTCGGCCGAGACATCTGAAATCGACTACATTGGGTTTGGTTTCCCTCGAAGTTTGTCATTGTGGTAGGCTTCCGTGCGACCTTTCCTGGGAGAACCTTGGATGTCCTTAGAGTCTTGAGAGTAATCACATTCGAAGACGCTCCTGTGTCGATAAGGGACGTCTTGAACTCTGAATTCTTGATGCGTGCGGTGACATGTAGGGAACGGTTGTGACCTTCCTCTGGTTGATTGCAGCAAAACGTCTCCGCGCGCTGATTCTTCGAGAGGTGTGAAAGTTCGCATAAACTTTCCACTAGAGAAACTGCTTCCCAATCCACCGGCCTCTGGTTCATAGTGAAACTATTGACTTGTGGAGGATCATTGTGAGGAACAGTCCCAGTGTAGGAGTTTTCATGACAGGACCGCTCATATCTGATGTCGCTTCTTTGACCAGGTTCATGTAGGTCCGCGCCGCTGAATTACCTTCTCCGGTGCGTTGAATGCGTTCCTTGTTGGCTCCAGGGGCTGTTGCGGCTCTTGTGGAAATAGATCAGTTAATGTCTTAAGAAAAGTGATTACCTTTTTCTGAGTTGTAGCCATATCCATTTGAGTCTTAGCAAGGACTTCCTGCCTCTCCATCAAATCTACGATGGTAATGGGAGATGGTCCTCCTCTCGTCCTTCCGGCTTCTCGTCCTGATGAAAGAGTAGAAGTTGTTGCTCTGGTGACTACCGAAGGTGTTACACTTGAGGATATGTCGGGATTTGCAGCTGCTCTGGCTATGGTGATGGGAGGTGTTACACTTACTGGAATATCTCCTTCTACGCTGGTGCTAGTGGTAGAAGTGACGTCTCTACGAGATGTATTGACCACGACATCTCCACTGACAGGTACATCAACACCGGGAGTGTTATCCATACTAGTTCCATCAGGATTGATTGTTGATCCAGACCTGAGTTCCAGCATCTTGAAATAAATTGCTGATTGAATTGGTTCCAAGATCTACCCTTTTTGAAATTGATAGGATTGAATCAGATTTCGAAGGAATTGACTTTATAACCGAGAGATTAACTTCCCACTGTAGTCTCCAATTATTTGTGGGTGAAAACAATTCATGCCGATTTTGGTAATTTGGGGTGTGTGGATTTGGAATGAATCTAAACCTTAAACAATGCACTGCGCGGTGAGTGCTTGTAGATTCGAGAGATCAATCTGTGCAAGTCCGGCCCAAACCAAAAAGAATGGCCGTTCCAGAATTTTTTCGGTCACAAAGTGAAGGAGATGGGGTTGATCTTAGGGAGGAAAGAGAAGAAGGTGTTGAGATTGTGAAGGTGATGGCTATGTATGACTTGTATCAGAAAGCTAGACTGGCTTGCAGGATGTAAGCTACCAGTTCCGGTGTTTGAATACGATTGTATCAACACTTGCCTCTATTGTCTCGTCTTGTTCTCTTCTGGTGAAAAATAGGGCGGAGAACCTATTTATACAAGTCTTTTAGCCTAACCTTCGTATCTCGTGGGAAGTGGAGAAAGTGGAGTGATTGAGTAGTGGAGTAGTGTGTTGGTGTCACACGACCAGTTTTGCCCACTTCTCCCATCATCACTAACCGTACACGACTTCCTGACAAGTTCTTGTGATGGCACGTTATACGCTGCACGCTGTAAACCGCCAGGCCAATACCCCAGTATGTATACCCCAGTTTGTGACATGATTGATGTCTTGAACGTGTGGATCGTGGGACCCACAAAAAGTAGCATGTAATGCTACGTTATTTAAAAAATTGATACTTGTGAAGTATCGTGTGTATACTATGGAGGTACTGCATCGATTATATTCAGCATGTATGAAGCATCGATGTTTGAGAGTCTCAAAGAAACTTCATGTTTAGCCTACTTCATGTTATAGTTTGGAGGTTGCGCAAACAAGTCCTCCCTTGGACGACCACATGGTGTGGTAGAGTCACGGGTGGTGATCACCATGACTCCGAACTGACCAATTAACTCCTGAAAAGGGTTGTATAACCAAGCCGGTGAATTTGGACGGACGAGATGATCTTTGAGACACTCATCTGCGACCGTTGATGAAATTAGGGTTTATGAAAAGGTGTGATAGCATCACTTTTCAGCTTGGTCTAATCCATGCTTGGGACGCAACTTTGGGTAGGTCGGTCGTGCATGTGTGTAGACAACATGACGGTGTAGGCGCCCATACCTCATTGTCTCACGAAAGTGTGATCTAGGCCACTCAATTCGTCCTGCGAAGTTGTGTGGTTGAGATCAATTTGCGACAGAAAATTGGTGCCGCAAAATCCGCACGTCGTACCAACCTTGAACGGGCGTTCCAAGACGAACAAGCTTGGTCGGTCTTGGACGATTGCTCCAACGTGTAGGTGGTAGGCTGGTGTTCACGCCTATGCCTTACCGTCCCATGAAAACATGATCTAAGCCGCTCAATTCGTCCGGATAAATCGAGCGGTTGAGATTAGTTTGCAGCTTGGGAGGCGCGACCACGCTAGTTTGGTCGAACAATTTGGGATAACCAGGCATGGTTTGGCTTGGTCGATCAGGTGAGGGGATAGATGGGTCCACGGTGGTCATGTTGGTATGGCCGGACCTGCTTTGATCTAATCTCGGACCCTCCATTCGTGCCGGAGAAAATGGACACTCGTGATTCAAAACCCTAATTTTGGGTTTCAAGGCCGTGCGTCATGCTCCATTCAGGCGCACGATTTGGAACGACCAACCATGGTTGGTCCTGACCGATTGGTTAGGTATGTAGGTGGGCCCACGGTGATTGTGTTGACATACTCCGTGCCCTTTGAATCTACATCTGCACCCTCCATCTATACATGCGAAGATGGATGGTTGAGACCGTTTTGCGACACATGTAACGTGCCGCAAACCCTAATTTAGAGTTTTGCGTCCATACTGCTATGGTTTGGACATCTTGTCAAGCTAGGCCAATCGTTTTTGGGAGACCGACCATGCGGGGCCCGCATTGGTTCGACAGTGGATATTCCATACCTGCTTGGGGGTTATGGAATCGATCTGGGCCATCCATCCATACTGGTGGAGTTGGATGGTCGTGATCATATCCAGACTGATACGGTCAGTCCGGATGCTCAATCGGGCTAGTATAACACACCGAGAGTGGCTCAATCGGGATAGTATAACACATCGAGAGTTGCAGCCTGTACGGGTATTTCGTATATGTTTCATTATAATGCTTGGAGATTCGTGTTGCTCTGCTGAGAGCAACACTCAGTCGTCATGTCACACTGATAATGAGTACAGAAAATACAAGGCTGGTTGCGCATTAATTAATAATTTTGGAAATTCACATGGTATATGGGATTGTTGCTACATGCTCCAACCTGGATGAATTTCGTATATTTTATTCACAGAATGGGATTGTTGCCACATGATCCATTCTTGGTGAATTAATAAAGTGAAGGAGTATCCATCACTTATTAATGGCCTTATCTTTTACAAGATGTTAGCGCATAGTTTTTAGGTTTTATAATTTTCCCCTTAAATGAAAATCCACCATCAACATTAAGTCCCTTGCCTAGCGCATAATGGTTACACTATTGTGGGGTGGGCATGAGATGGTGACAGTTAACGACAAAGCTTATGAGACAAAGTTAGATATTCCCTGAAGAGACGGGTCATCCTGTCCTTGGAGCATGTCACATTCAAGAGGCGTCCAGGCGAGTGTTCCCCTAGCATGATGTCGGTCATGCCTGCTTTGATGGACTATTACGTCTGTTTCATTCATGGGGCTACTGCGCCTGCTTGATCGAACGTGGGCTTGATGTGCTTGTTTTGGTTAATCGTGTGTTTGCTGCGTCTGCTTGATTGAACGTGGGATCCTATGTAAGCATGCTTGATTCGAACATGGGAAGATGTGCATGCTTCGATCAAACGCGGGACCACCATGTACATGTTTCAAACGTCGGCCATGTCATGTGCCTACTTTGACTATACGGTTGATGTGCTTGCTAGAGTGTCATCTTGCTACTTCGACTAAACACAGACCCAGCTAGCTTGACTAAACACCGGACTTGATGATTTGACCCGACCTTGCTGTTTGCTTCGCTCGAACGTGGGACCCGATATAAGCATGCTTGTTTAAAAAATGAACCTTGTGTGCTCAAATGTAAATGTGGGTCCTGCAGAAATTGTTGAAGTGTTGGAGCTGAAACGCCTTCTTATGGAGAGAGAACTTTGATTGGGGACGGTTGTGCCTGCTTCGACCAATTTGGGGATGGGATCAAGTAGGACCCACCACGTACCTGACTGAATGTCGACCCTGTGTTTCGACTGAAAACCGGCCCTACTGCGTGCGCCTGTTTTATTCGAATACCAGCCTTATGACTTTGATCAATACCAGACTTGAAACTTGAGCAATACCGGACTTATGACTTGATCAACACCGGACTTGAAACTTGAACAATACCAGACTTGTGTACTCCAATGTGAATGTATGTTCTGTCATGTGTGACTACACATCTCACGCGCTTTTACACAACTACTGACTCCTATCTTTTATTGTAGAATAAAGCAAAGAACTCATGTTGAGATGTCTTCTGGGGATAATGCTGGTGCCAAGTCAGGAGGTGTTGACAACTTCAAAGATATGCCGAACATTGGTGATGAGTTGTTCACCGCGCCCTTTCAACTATATGAAAATATCTGTTCCACAAGATAACCCTCATGAAGGATGGATGAGATATATGTTGAGCAATGAGTACATCAAAGAAAACTTGACCAGAGTGCATATTATTGATGTAGCTTGAGAGTTGAAACGGCTCGAGAGGATGTTAAAGTGTCTTCTGGTGCGAACGTTGAGGTGGATACTGGAGAGAGTGTTGAAGCAGTATTCTGAAGCGAACGTGGGTCCCGAAGAGATCGTTGAGGCGGCTCTTGAATAAACCATTGAATCAGCTTCTGCTGGAGGGATGGTTGAAGTGGCTTTCTCTTCAGTTCGATTTACCCTTGCGAATTCCATGCTTCTTTACTGACCATCTTTCTCGTGTTAAAAAAGTCCTTGACTGACGGTGAAGGAATTTCATGCTGAGCCTCAGTCCCCAAGCGTGGTCTACGTGGCTCCATCTTGTATGCCCGATGGGTCTTTTGTACGTAATGGTTGTTGATATGGTGAATATCTGGATGGTATCAATCGACGAGCAACAACAGTTCTTGAAAGCAACTGTGATCAGAATAGACTGGCAGGGAGGGGCGTGATAGATACAGGCACAAACTAGGTAGTCTTCATATAGTGGTAAAGCTCATATCATTGTTAGAGGGATAAACTGAAACATATGGCTTACTTGACGTTTCTTCATGAAATAGAGAAGAGGGAGACAATCCCCTGCCCACGAGTATCCAGAGCTTTTGTATATGTTGAACATTGTTTCACCATTACGGCAGTCGTGCATATGGTACCGGAGTTGGAGTTGGCAATGTTGAACGCGCAAGATGTTGTATTTCGGTGACTTTCCTCTTGCTTCTTCAGCGAAATTGGTTCTTTCTAGCAAGGAAGATGTTGTTGTAGATGAGCGTTTAACAGCTTCACGAATCCCAGAGGATGACCAAAAGCGCATATTCTCCAACATAACACGATAGACATGCACCATCGTCTGATAGAGTGATTCTCTCGGATCTTGATAAATATGACGCGCGGATATCGTTATCTTCTTGAGGCTGCTCCATTGAGGTGTTGGCTTCAGTGGATCTGAAGACGTCATATGCTGACTCTTGTCTAGGCTGACATAATAGGCGAACCCTTTGTGATGATTCAGAGATGACAATATTCGTTGAATCCTCCGAAACGCTTCCTGTTGTAGTGCGGTCCAGACGAAACTTTCTCCTTTCTTTAACAAGGGGTGAACGAAGCAAAAGTTCACCTTTCCTATGAAGTTTTGGAGCTCCTTGAAGGTTCACGGTAGTGGCATTGTGAGGATAGCTTGAGTCTTGGATTTGACTACTATATCATCTTGTATGCCCGATGGGTCTTTTATACGTAATGGTTGTTGATATGGTGAAGATCTGGATGGTATCAATCGACGAGCAACAACAGTTCTTGGAAGCAGCTGTGATCAGAAGAGACTGGCAGGGAGGGGCATGATAGATACATGCACGAACTAGGAAGTCTTCATATAGTGGTAAAGCTCGTCTCATTGTTAGAGGGATAAACTGAAACATATGGCTTACTTGACGTTTGTTCATGGAATAGAGAAGAGGGAGACAGTCCCCTGCCCACGAGTATCCAGAGATTTTGGATATATTGGATATTGTTTCACCATTACGGCATTCATGCATATGGTACCGGAGTTGGAGTTGGCGATGTTGAACGCGCAAGATGTTGTATCTCGGTGACTTTCCTCTTGCTTCTTCAACGAAACTGGTTCTTTCTAGAAGGGCAGATATTGTTGTGGATGAGCGTTCAACAACTTCAAGAATCCCAGAGGATGACCAAAAGCGCATATTCTCCAACATAGCACGATAGACATGCACCATCGTCTGATAGAGTGATTCTCCAGGATCTTGATAAATATGACGCGCGGATATCGTTATCTTCTTGAGGATGCTCCCTTGAGTTTTCGGCCTCAGAGGATCTAAAGACGTCCTATGCACACTCTTTTCTGGGCTGACATAATAGGTGAACCCTTTGTGATGATTCAGAGATGACAATATTTGTTGAATCCTCCGAAACGCTTCCTGTTGTAGTGCGGTCCAAACGAAACTTTCTCCTTTCTTTAACAAGGGGTGAATGAAGAAAAAGTTCACCTTTCCTATGAAGTTTTGGATCTTCTTGAAGGTTCACGGTAGTGGCATTGTGAGGATAGCTTGATTCTTGGATTTGACTACTATATCATCCATGTAGTCTTCGACTTGCTTATGTATCATGTCGTGGAAGATTGTCGTCATAGTGTGTTGATACGTTGCACTGGCATTATTTAAACCAAAAGGCATAATAATAGTATAGTAAAAATTACCAAGAGGAGATCGAAAGGTTGCCTTACTTGCGTCCTTGGGGAAGCATTCGTTCAAGTCTCTGGAATCCATGCAACACCTGATATCACGCCTGAATTTCCTCGGAGATTGTTTGGCCGGTTTGGATCGGTGATTGTATGAATGCTTACACAGGGTCGAGCTGATGTAGATAGGCCTAGGAGATTCCTCATCGTCGATCTCATCAGTTGTGGAGTTGGTACCATCTTGCAGATGTCGTGGAGCGTCTAGAACTTCTTTTTGTGGCTCGTCATTGTTGTAGCATTCCATTGGGTGGAGAGACTGGATAACAGTCTCCCATGCTAATTGATAATGGCAGCGTCGGTATACCATTTTCCCTTTCTGGTCACGACTCGCCACAAAAGTTCGTTCCCTCTTCGTGTGAACGTGGGTTGGATAAGAATGCTCTGTCAGCAAAGATGCATCGTGGGTTTTAGCCCTCAATGATGCAAGTTGGTCTAATTCCTGAATTGACGCCCACGTGGGGAGTGGGATGAACTTGTCTGATTCTTTCCGCGGAGCTTATCCCGCATGTCTTGGTTTGGTTTCCCTTGAAGTTCGTCATTGTGGTAGGCTTCCGTGCGACCTTGCCTGGGCGAACCTTGGATGTCCTGAGAGTAATCACATTCGAAGACGCTCCTGTGTAGATAAGGGACGTCTTGAACTCTGAATTCTTGATGCGTGCGGTGACATGTAGGGCACAGTTGTGACCTTCCTCTGGTTGATTTCAGCAAAACGTCTCCGCGCGCTGATTCTTCGAGAGGTGTGAAAGTTCGCATAAACTTTCCACTAGAGAAACTGCTTCCCAATCCACCGGCCTCTGGTTCATAGTGAAACTATTGACTTGTGGAGGATCGTTGTGAGGAACAGTCCCCAGTGCAGGAGTTTCCTTGACAGGACCGCTCATATCTGATGTCGCTTCTTTGATCAGGTCCATGTAGGTCCGCGCAGCTGAAGTAACTTCTCCGGTGCATTGAATGTGTTCCCTGTTGGCTCCAGGAGATGTCGTGGCTCTTGTGTAAATAGATCAGTTAATGTCTTAAGAAAAGTGATTACCTTTTTCTGAGTTGCAGCCATATCTGTTTGAGTCTTAGCAAGGACTTCTTGCCTCTCCATCAAATCTGCGATGGTAATGGGAGATGGTCCTCCTCTCGTCCCTTCGGCTTCTCATCCTGATGAAGGAGCGAAATTTGTTGCTCTGGTGACTACCGAAGGTGTTACACTTTAGGAGATGCCGGGATTTGCGGCTGCTCTTGCTATGGTGATGGGAGGTTTTACACTTACTGGAACATCTCCTTCTACGCTGGCGCTGGTGGTAGAATTGACGGCTCTATGAGATGTATTGACCAAGACAGCTCCACTGACAGGTACATCAACACCGGGAGTGTTATCCACACTAGTTCCATCAAGATTGATTGTTGATCCAGACCTGAGTTCCACCATCTTGAAATGAATTGCTGATTGAATTGGTTCTAAGATCTACCCTTTTTAAAATTAATAGGATTGAATCGGATTTCGAAGAAATTGACTTTATAATCGAGAGATTAACCTCCCACCGTGGTCGCCAATTGTTTGTGGGTGAAAACTATTCCTGCCGATTTTGGTAATTTGGGGTGTGTGGATGAGGAATGAATCTTAAACTTAAACAATTCACTGCGCGGTAAGTGCTTGTTGATTCGAGAGGTCAATCTGTGCAAGTCCGGCCTAAACCAAAAAGAATGGCCGTTCCAGACTTGTTTCGGTCACAAA
This sequence comes from Papaver bracteatum, assembly GCA_023529315.1. NCBI lineage: Eukaryota > Viridiplantae > Streptophyta > Magnoliopsida > Ranunculales > Papaveraceae > Papaver > Papaver bracteatum. Next base: position 1,915,843 of record JAJJWX010001985.1, read on the forward strand.
GTGAAGGAGATGGGGTTGATCTTAGGGAGGAAAGCGAAGAAGGTGTTGAGATTATGAAGGTATTGGATATGTATGACTTGTATCAGAAAGATGGACAAGCTTGCAGGATGTAAGCTATCAGTTCCGGTGTTTGAATACAATTGTATCAACACTTGCCTCTGTTGTCTCGTCTTGTTATCTTCTTATGAAAATAGGTCGGAGAACCTATTTATACAAGTCTTTTAGCCTAACCTTCGTATCTCGTGGGAGGTGGAGAAAGTGGAGTGATGGAGTAGTGGAGTAGTGTGTTGGTGTCACACGACCAGGCTTGCCCACTTCTCCCATCATCACTAATCGTCCACGACTTCCTGACACGTTCTGCGACCGTTGATGAAATTAGGGATTATGAAAAGGTGCACACGCATAACTTTTCAGCTTGGTCGAATCCAAGCTTGGGACGCAAGTTTGGGTAGGCCGGTCATGCATGTGTGTAGACAACATGACGGTGTAGGCGCCCACACCTCATTGTCTCACGAAAGTGTGATCTATGCCACTCAATTCGTCCTGCGAAGTTGTGTGGTTGAGATTAATTTGCGACAGAAAATTGGTGTCGCAAAATCCGCACGTCGTACCAACCTTGAGCGGGCATTCCAAGACGACCAGGCTTGGTCGGTCTTGGAAGATTTCTCCAACGTATAGGTGGTAGGCTAGTGTTCACGCCTATGCCTTACCGTCCCATGAAAACATGATCTAAGCCACTCAATTCGACCGGAGAAATCGAGCGGTTGAGATTAGTTTGCAGCTTGGGAGGCGCGACCACGCTAGTTTGGGCGAATGATTTGGGATAACCAGGCATGCTATGCCTTGGTCGATCAAGTGAGGGGATAGATGCATCCACGGTGGTCATGTTGGTATGGCCGGACCTTCTTTGATCTAATCTCGGACCCTCTATTAGTGCCAGAGAAAATGGACACTCGTGATTTAAAACCCTAATTTTGGGTTTCAAGGCCGTGCGTCATGCTCCATTCAGGCGCACGATTTGGAACGACCAACCATGGTTGGTCCTGACCGATTGGTCAGGTATGTAGGTGGGCCCACGGTGATTGTGTTGACATACTCCGTGCCATTTGAATCTACATCTGCACCCTCCATCTATACTTGCGAAGATGGATGGTTGAGACCGTTTTGCGACACATGTAACGTGCCGCAAACCTTAATTTAGGGTTTTGCATCCATACTGCTATGGTTTGGACTTTTTGTAAATCTAGGCCAATCTTTTTGGGGAGACCGACCATGCAGGGCCCGTATTGGTTCGGCAATGGATATTCCATACCTTCTTGGGGGTTATGGAATCGATCTGGGCCATCTAATCATGCTGGTGGAGTTGGATGGTCGTGATTATATCCAGACTGATACGGTCAGTCCGGATGCTCAATTGGGCTAGTATAACACACCGAGAGTATCTAAATCGGGCTAGTATAACACACCGAGAGTTGCATCCTGTACGGGTATTTCGTACATGTTTCATTATAATGCTTGGAGATTCGTGTTGCTCCGCTGAGAGCAACACTCAGTCGTCATGCCGCATTGATAATGAGTACAGAAAATACAAGGCTGGTTGCGTATTAATTAATAATGCTGGAAATTCACAGGGTATATGGGATTGTTACTACATGCTCCAACCTGGATGAACTTCGTGTATTTTATTCACAAAATTAGATTGTTGCCACATGCTCCATTCTTGGTGAATTAATAAAGTGAAGGAGTATCCATCACTTATTAATGGCCTTATCTTTTACAAGATGTTAGCGCATAATTTTTAGGTTTTATAATTTTGCCCTTAAATGAAAACCCACCATCAAAAACTGGGAAACCTAATCCCTATATCTCTTGTGTGATACTAGTTGCGACTAAAGGTTATTCTCCTTCAACCTAGGTTTTTCTAAAACCACTATATGTTAACGACTTAAAGACTTCATTGGGATTCTGAAGCCAGACCCAACTATTTTCTCTGTAGTTTCATGTTCTGATCTTACTTTGTTCTATCATATTGAGTATTATATTCTCTAAGATTTTCTCGAGATTCAATCTCCGATAGGTAAGATAAAAAGTAGTCACAAACATCTTCGTCTCATCGTTTTTGATTCCACAATATCTTGTTCCGCTTCCATACGGTTAAGATCATTTTGAAGTGATTGATATTACTAGGTTGTTATTCGGGAATATAAGTCGGGTCTATCAATTGGTTCCTGCTCACCTTGATTTATCAAAAGACGGAACAAAAACTCGTAGGTATTTCTGTCGGAGACAAATTTATCTATTCAATAGAATTTTCTGTGTGAGACATATTTGTTTATCAAGTCTTCAATTTTGGGTCGAAGAAACTGAAAAAGCGGGGGTCTAACAACCTCACCCAATATTTCGATAAGCAATATGTATGGACTAACTCTAATATACTTTTAAGAGAATCAACTAGACAGCCAGACTCAATCTTAATAAAAAAGTATATCAAGGAGTTAAAATCTCTATCTCTCGATTTGATATATACTCAAGCAAATAGAAATTTGTGAGTCTTTATAAAATACAAAAGATATATACTTGGATCGTACCAAAGACCAATATCCAAGGATCAATCAATTTCCAATTAACAACCAAAGGTTGGATTTCACAATTGATCGATACGATGCAAACCTGTGATATTTCAATTATATAACAAAATATAATACGAAATAGAAATAACACAGACACTGGAAATTTTGTTAACGAGGAAACCGCAAATGCAGAACAACCCCAAGAACTAGTCCAGATTGAACACCACACTGTATTAATACGCTACAGACACTAGCCTACTATAATCTAACTTCGGTCTGGACTGTAGTTGAACCCTAATCAATATCACATTGATTCAAGGTACAATTTCTCTCCTTACGTCTCTGATCCCAACAGGATACTACATACTTGATTCCCTTAGATGATCTCACCCACAACCAAGAGTTTCTACGACCCAAAGTCGAAGACTTGGATAAGCAAATTTGTATCACATAAAAAAGTCTACGATAATAGATAAATATGTTTCCCACAGATAAACCTACGATTTTTGTTCCGTCTTTTGATAAAATCTAGGTGAACATGAACCAATCAATAGCCTGGACTTATATTCCCGAAGATAAACCTAGAATTATTGATCACCTCACAATAATCTAAATCGTATGGTAGCGAAACTAGATATTGCGGAATCACAAACGATGAGACGAAGATGTTTGTCATTTCTTTTTTATCTTCCCCTATCGGAGATATAATCTCAATCTAATTATTCAATTGAACTCGTACGATAGAAAATAATAAGATCAGATCGCTCAACTACAAGAGAAGTAATTTTGTATGGCTTCACAATCCCAATGAAGTCTTTAAGTTGTTAACCGACAGGGTCTCGAGAAGAAACCTACGGTTAAAGGAGAATCGACTCTAGCAAACCAACTAGTATCATACAGGAGGTGTTTGGATTAGTTTTTCCAATTTCTAGACATCTCCTTTATATAGTTTTTAAATCAGGGTTTGCAATCTAAGTTACCTTGGTAACAAATCATTCAATATTCACCGTTAGATGAAAAACCCTATTTATCCAAGCTAATATCTTTCAACCGTTAGATCAAAACTTAGCTTGTCACACACACAAATTAAATGTATTTCATTTAGGTTTGATTAACTGTACCTAAACATGTACATTTGGTTGGTTCACGAATAGTTAACCAATGGTTAGCCATATGAGCACTTTCATATCAACCATATTCATCTTCTTCATAACTAGTTCAAATGACTCATAAGAACTAGTTCAAGAGTTGTTCAAGTGCTTAGATCTTTATACATAGACACATTTGAAACAAAATCGGTTTGATTCACTTGATTCAATTCATAAACAATATAGACACGGCTTGCAAAGATTGCATTCCTTATTGATTTATTGTTTAAGTTCATGAACAACCGATTTGAGAAATATAACCAGCTTGAGTACGCGTACGGGTATGCGTACCTTAGCTACCGGATTTGAGTTGGTTTTAGTTCCAAACTCAGCATAATTTTTCGGGTAGAAAAGTTCCTCCAGTACGCGTACCTAAGGTGACTGGTTTGTAAGTTCGTAAACTCCAAACTCATCAGAAATTCACGGACGTGAACTTCCATAGTACGAGTAAGGGTACGCGTACCCAACCTGTCTCCTTCACCAATACCGCATGCACACATATGCACGCACTTGGTTTCCGGTACATGTACTTATACACTAATGTGCGCACATACTATATATGCTTATATCCATAGGTGGTTACGTAATCTCAACTCTACATTTCAATCATTGAAACATTCTTCTATAATGTTATAATAGTTGGTAGACATAAAGAATCGACTATCGTCATCAAAGCTATTTTCAAGATTGAAACGTCATCATGACTTTCGTCACAGATAAAGATGAAAAGTGGTTAAAGCGAAATCTTACCAACACATATTTTGAGAAAAAGATAGGAGAGTAAACTTGGCTCGAAATAGCAATTGTGTATGTATGAAAACTATCATACATATACGACTTTTGTCTCAAGAGTAGGAGATATATATACTTTTGAGTGCAAGATAATAAGTTCAAGTCTTTACATACCTTTTTGGTCGGATGAAGTTCCACTGGTTCCTTGAGTAGTTCTTCGTCTTCGTAAGATAATCGCCATGGAGTCTGGAGCTTAACTATACTTAACTATCCTAGACCGATACTTAATCGTAATTAAACTAGAAATCAAGACACATAGTTTTGATCACTAATATTTACAAACATGCTTGAGATAGCAACGCATGCGAGTTTAATTGAGCAATGCTCTAATAACAACTCTTAGTTGTGGCTGAGATCAGCTAAGGGAATCAAGTGCATAGAGTCCTGCTAGGATTCAGAGGCGTAAGGAATACAAATGCACCTTAATCAGTATGAGATTGGTTAGGGCTCAACTACATTCCAGTCCGAAGTTAACTTGTAGTAGGTTAGAGTCTGTAGCGGCTTAATACATTGTGGTGTTCAAATCTGGACTGGGTCCCGGGGTTTTTCTGCATTTGCGATTTCCTCGTTAACAAAATTTCAGGTGTCTGTGTTATTTCTTTTCCGCATTATATTTTTATATAATTAAAATATCACAGGTTGTGCGTAATTCAATCAATTAGATAATCCAACCTTTGGTTGTTGATATAAATTGATTGACACTTAAACATTGGTCTTTGGTATCGTTCAAGTTGTTTCTCATAATAATCAGGCTCACAGATTCTATCTGTTTGATTTGCTAATTACATTGAGAAACAGAGATATAACTCTTGGATGTATTTTCCTTGATTGAGTTTGACTGTCTAGTTGATTCTCTTGGAAGTATATTGGAGTTAGTCCATACAGATTGCCTAATTAAATATTGGGTATGGTGGTTAGACCTCCGCTTTTTCAGTATTATTACCTCCCCATGTTATATTTGTGACAATGCGGCAGGCCTTAAATAATCCCGTGAGTACAAGCCCCGATATATTATCGTCTTGACACTCATCTCCCTAGCGGAGGGTTTCATACCTTTAATTTCCCCCTGAGTTGCCCTTTCAAGGAGGTCACCCCTAACCATTTCATTTGGGATCCTCCCATCCAGTCATGCGACAATCGGTTGTTTTCGTGATCTCATTCCCTCCGCATATGTGGATTTTGGGTACAAGACCACACCCTAGGTGGGTGTACTCAGGACCGAGTGCATCCAAAGCCAAGAAATCCTTCTACTCCACTGGTCATTATTTACACCCCATGCCGGAGAACTTATTCGCTGAGTTTTTCGTTCTCAGTGGCCTCCAACGGATAGGATTTGTTCTCTCCAATATAGTAACTTTTCCAGGATTTTCCCAATATGACGCGCATTAGGGATAATGGTCACCTCTTACATAATTGTTCTAAATCATCGTCGCATAATCATGCAAACTAAGTTGACACGCCAAAATTAGGTACCCAGCCTCCCTAAGTAGAGGTTTTAATATATGACTTTGCTGCTCCCTGGTGAGGTCTTACTTGTTTATCGTGTAGACTTTGTTTCTCCCTTGGCTTGTTCGCGCATTGAAAGAACTTTACTTCACATTAATGTTTCTTTGATTGATATATAGCTTAGTTTCTTCATTACATCATTTTAGTGTAGTAGATGTTGTTTCTAGACTATGCCTTTCACATAATGAATTAAATGCGGTGCCATATCCTGTTTTCGCCTTCAATTGTTGTTTTTACGGGGCGAGTCTTGATATTTTCCTTATGTGTGTTGTGAACCGAATCATTTTTTGTTGTGTCGCTCTGAATCTTCCCCTTTCATTTCGTCATTGGCCCTTGCTTTGATTGTTTTCTTCTTTCGCGCAACCTCTTTCTTCTTTATTTTCTGCTCTTATCATATTGATCATTAGTCTCCCTGCTCATTTATTATATTTCACATTCTGCCTTTGTTTTTACTTTAGATTCTCCTTTCCTTCATAGTATTTCACATCTAGCTCATTGCATATCTTCGCACTTGAGAAATATCCTTGGATTTCTCCAATGTTGGTAGGCATGAGGAATCGAATGCACCTGTGGTAAGTTGATATGACTCACATCATTCCATGGATCCAAGGCCTTCCTATAATAGCATTGTATGATGATTCTACGTTTATCACACAAAATGTCATTACTGTTTACAGAGCTCCTGCCAGTATGACCATAGTGATCTCGCCTTTAGGCTTTGACGCAACACTATTGAATCCATATATGGTATATGTAGAAGGAATCATATCCGAGTCGTTGTACCCCATGGTTCTTAAGGCGTGATAAAAAATAATGTCGATAGAGCTTCCCGTATCTACTTGGATTTTGTTTATCGCCGAAGGAAACTTATTTTCCTTCTCATCTTCCTCCCATTTAGAGTGCCACTGCATAGTCATAGTGATGACCAATGGATATGTATGCATATCTCCTCCTTCTGATGTGAATGAGATCTGTTGATTTTTCCACTCTTCTAATGGTAGGTTTTTCGCCACCAAATGTATTTCCTCGCCATTATAATCTCTTTTATGCACTCGGCCTAATATGTTGTCATGCAAGTCACTTATATCCTTAGCCGAATGGATGATCAAATTTATTCGCCTTGCACCTTGCCCAATTTCAATGTGATGTATCACTGCTGGCTATCTTGGCTAGTTTTGATGGGATGGCTAGAGAAGTGGTGCCCGCGGTAACTCATTTTTTGCCAGAAATTGGGTTAACTTTCCTCTTTCAATCAATTGCATTAGGAATTTTCGAACGTTCCTGCAATGTGTGGTGTTGTGGACATGGAACCGATGATACATGCAATAATCATTACTTCCATTCCATGGCAAAGGTTCTTGCCCAAGATTTCTTGGCAATGGTATTTCTTCGGTCAGCACAACTGTCACCCAAATTTTCTCTATCGAATTATTCAATTCAGGAAGCTTTATGTCTTCAAAGGGCGGGTTGTATGGATTTTTCTAAAATCTTTGATTGCTATTATACCTTGTTCTTCGACCATTGTTAAACCTTCCACCTTGGATATCATGTCTCTGAAAATGCGAGGGTACCCCAAATATACCTCAAGCTATAACTTTTCCTTCCAATAAGTCCTTTCCCCCGAAAGTGATTGTGTATAGACTGAGTCGAGACAATACAACAAATCGGTTCACACTTTGTGTGATCGTCTATGGATACTAGATCGATACGATACAACAACAAAGTGTGTTTACTTGATACAAAGGTTCGGACCTAACCAAACTCAATAGGATTCACGTATCAAGTAAATAGGAATTAACGTTTGTGCAATTTACTTTAATTATAATAAAACAATTATAATTCGGAAATATAAAGTAAATGACACAACAAGATTTTGTTAACGAGGAAACCGCAAATGCAGAAAAACCCCGGGACCTAGTCTAGAATTGAATACTCTCAGAATTAAGCCGCTATATGATAGACACGAAGAACAGACGGCTAGGGACAGTCGTTAAAAAACTGTCATTTATTCTCATGCTTAGCAACAGTTTCACAGCGACAACTGAACAGTAACCGCGACAGTTTCTTTGTATCGTTATGTAACAATATCATTTGCAACAATTATAATCGTTACAAATTGTTGTTTTCATATATTTTTATCCTTGTAAGCACCTTTTGAACAATGAAATCAACTTTTGAGCGTGTTTCCATGATGAGAAGCTAAACCCATCCTCCGGGGCGATGGAGGAAGCCATTCTTCCAAATGTTATGTGGTAAAATTTATTTATGCAATTCTTTTATGATTATTTGCACCGAATGAAAATTGAGTAAATGATTTTTATTAATTAGTTGTGTTTTCTCTTGATGAAGTATGCTTAGTTTAGGACTTTTGATACTTCATGCTTGCGATTAACAATTAATGTTTTGAAAATCTAATTTAGGCAATGATTAGAATCACAATTTTTTTTTATTGGAGTTATATTGTCTAGAATTTCATGATAAACATTAACATTAAATCACATGAATTTTGGTGAATGGTGAAATCCTGAACCCCGGTCTCTCCATAATTTTCACAAAACTTTATTTTGAGTTTGTTATACTTTTGCTTTAAAAATTGAATTTTGGTGAATGGTGAAATCTGCTTTCACAAGTCTCAACGAACCTTTTACTACAACATCATTGAAAATAACCATCACTATACAAAATAAGACAACTTCGTACAGTTGAGACCAAGAAACTAAACCTATAGTTCACCTAGTTACCTCAGTATTCCTACGCCTCCAACCTGTAAACAAGTCACGTACTTGGACCAATTCCTTTGGATCGTATTCCAAACAGTAAAGGAACAACAAATCTGTTTGGTATCAACTCTCTTCAACCAAATGATATGAGTTGCGCAAAGGTTCCCTTGTTTATATTAACATAAACTCCTTTGCCAGGTTCCAAGATCTATCTTACGTTAAATCACCCAAAGGAAATCACTAAGATTAAGCCAACAACACTATTCAACCAAGTGATATGTGTTGATGCCGATCTTCCTCAATTAATCAATCCAATCTACCACAAGGATAAACCGATTATTAATTGGATCCTCTTTTTTCCAAACAAGTATTGTGCACACCAAAGATTATAAAAACACCAAGTAAGAAATCTTCAATATCTTCTTTGTCTTCAAATCTTCTTAGATATTCAATAATCACCTGCACACAATCACTTGAATCTCTTGTGATCAATCACATACAGAACGGAGTCTGTTAACAATGGATTATCACAAGATCGTCTTTAGATATAACAACAGTCTAAAGATCCCTATCGAAACCTTGAACTAGTTTGAGTGAATCTTATATCAGAAGAGAAGATTCTCAAGCATAAACAAAATAGGTGCAATCAAGATTCAACCTCCATTAGTCAATCAAATAAATAAGAAAACTAAAGATAAACCGCAATATCTAGTTTCCCACCAACGGGTCACGCTAGAGATTCTCAATCCCAAAGAAGACTTAAACTGAGTGGTCGTAAGATATTTCACCTAATTTGATTACTCTTCTTTTCGATAGGCGCCTCACCATTAACAAAGACAAAAGTGGAAGTCTAGGTTACGCAAGATTGGTTTGCTAGAAATGCAAACTCAAAGTATTTATAGACAAGAAAGTTTGGACACCAAGGAATTTCCAAAACCGAAAATATTCTCAAGATATTTTCATTACTCCACCAGATTCGGTTTTCATAATTCTGTGAAATGCTTGTCCAAAAATAATGATCGAAATCTCCTTGGAAAATCTAATTAGCAAATGCACATTAATAATTCTTATTTTCCATATATAATTAAAAACCCTTAATTAAAAAGATTCTTAACTTATTTAAATTCGATCTTTGGATTTACTTCCTTCTAAGCCTTTAAGGAATATCTTTGAACAAAATAGAATAAGCATTAATGCAGCTGTTTATAGGTGAAAATAGTTTCTACCGGTTTTGGTAATTGCAGGTGTGAAGGTGAGAAACAGTTTAGACCCTAAACAGTGTACTACAAGGGAGTACTTTTAAGTTTGAGAGATTAATTTGTACAAGTCCGGCCTAAACCAAGAAATGGTCGTTTCAGACTTGCTTCGGTCACAAAGTGGAGGAGAAGGGCTGGTTTAGGGAGGGAAGCGAAGAGAGTGTTAAGACCAGAATAATTCTAGAGTAGCACTTGACTTGTATCAGAAGGTGAAAGCTTTTGGGAAAGCTAGCAAGAGTTGCTTTTCTGAGTGCAGTGTTTTTCTCTTGACTAAGAACTTGTGTTCTGGTGGAAATAGGTAAGCCTATTTATACAAGTCAAGAAAGAAACGTACTCTAGCTTCATAATAGAATGAAACGGGTGAGTTAAATGGGAAGAGGTGGTAACGCCTGGCATTGATGGGATTTAATAGAATTGATGTCCCATTATGGAGGAGCATTTCACCATTGCTTCTTTCATTTACTGACCGCCTTACTCCCATTACACTATCTTGAAACGGGCATTTGTGTATGCTTCACGCTATAGACCACCAAACCAAAACCCTAATGAGCATCCTCCAGTTTGTGTTGATGTCTCGAACGTTTTGAAAGACATATAAAACGTTGTTGTGGCTTGGCAAGTCGATCTTGGGGAACTTTCTAGCCAGGTGACCTTCGACGGTCGAGATATTGCATCTTGAAATGAGGGGAAACCGTTGATCGTTGCACGCCTTCTCTTTGGTAGTCGTTTAGCGAGGTCCAACAGGGTAGCAAGGCTAGGGTGTGTTCATACTTGGCATGAGGAGCCAAGGGTTTTCCATGGGTACTAGGTGCGCGACCAAGCTATGGTTTCGGGTCTAAGGTCGTGAGGGGACTCTTGACGGCCAGTATTTTCTCCTAGGATTGAAGGGAAACCGTTGATGGTTGCCTGGATTTAATTTGGTAGCCGCATGGGGAAGGCCAGTAGGGTGGCACGGCATGAAGTGCAATGGTGAGGCGTGTTTAGCATGCCGCGGCTAGCTTGGCTTGATGCGTGACCAATCTAGGGATAAAGTCAAGAGGAGACTTTATACGGCCAGGATTTGCTCTTGGGTTTGAAGGGCAACCGTTGATGGGAACCTGACTTCAATTTGGTAGCCGCATGGGGAAGGCCAGTAGGGTGGCGCGGCATGAAGGGCCATGGTGAGGCGTGTTTAGCATGGCGCGATTTGCTTGGCTAGGTGTGTGACCAAGTTAGGGATAAAGTCACGAAGAGACTTTATACGGCCAGGATTTGCTCCTGGGATTGAAGGGCAACCGTTGATGGGATTCTGGCTTCAATTTGGTTTAGAAACCTTAATTGGTTCCCTTCACTAGAACCGCTACAGAATTCTAGTACGGACTCGGATTTTGATGGTTCGCCTCTCAAATCAACCGGAAAATAATTTCGTATCTCCTAGCACGGCGATATTTAGGTTTTGAACTCGTTCGAGGGGGAAAAACATCCTGAAACAAAGACTCAGGAGGATTTCATGAGGGACAGTGGCATGGATAGGCTATCATGGCATGCCTCGGCGTGGCTAGGTTGGCATACGGGGCCAAAGGTTTTCCATGGGTGCATGGCGTGGCTAGGGACAAGTTATGACGCAACTAGCTCGGGATAGGTGTGGCTGGCATGATTTTCCATCAGCACACGAGATGTGGCTAGCATGGCTAGGGCCATGGTATGACCGTTCCGCATAGTGACGCATAATCATGGCGCGTCAAAGAATTGGTAACCTGGCATATGGAGTTGCATGCCCGACGATGTAGCGCCAAAATGGCTGAGACAAGAAAGGTTACTTGGCATTGACAATATTATGCGATAGTGTTGTGTATCCTTATTCAGAGTTAGCCCAGCTCAAGTAAGGAATAAATGATGAGATGCAAAGTCATGGAATGACTTTGGCATGGTTCTAAGTTGTTGCAAAGACTTAGACTATGCATATGCATCAATGGTGAGGCCAAACATGCCATTGGTGATAGTTTCTCATTAAAAGAGATGCAAGTGATGCATATGAAGCATGGAGATGGAACTAATCAAGTCAAGACTCAGTTGGCATAATACTTGAATGATGGCATTCAAATGAGAAATGCACAATACAAGCTATAATAGCGCATCCGAGGCCATAATAGCAGAAATTGGTGAAAGTGCAAACTGAGTTGCAAGTGGCGATGTTATGGGACTTGAGTTCAAGTGTGCCGAGCGTGCGAGCAAGTTAGAGACGGTTATAAAGTGCTTTATAGCCGAGTTTGGCATATCCTAACCATTGAGGACAGGTGTGGCGCCATTGAGCAAGCCAACACTAAAGCTAGCAGTTAAAAAATGAAACTGGTGGTTAGGGAACTGCCCATGGACAGATGGATGTTCATGGGGCGTGCAACAGAGTTGCATACGGATTGGCCCTGGTTCTTGGCATTATAAATAGCCAGAGAACCCTTGTAAATGAGTTGTTTAATAGTTAGAGTGTTGAGGAACCATTTAAGCAGTAGATAGTGATTGCTGCATATGCTTAGAGAATAAGCTTGTAAAGTCCATTGGTTGGATGTTTTTGTATCTTCCCCTTAAGCTAATAAAAGTGAGTTTGTTGGCTTATACGTTTGTCTTTGGTTTCCTGTTGATTTGTTATACTCCCCCAATTCTGTGAAGCATAAACATGGCAAGAACCTCTTTGTAGTATGGGCTACATTGTTTGGTAGAGAAAATCTAAGTTAGTCTTCCGTTGCATACTCTTGGTAGAGTTGGCTGATTATATTGGTACGATCTTATAAGGATGAAATAAATTGGGTGATAAGAGATCACTGAACCACTGTATTGCCGGGTTATATATTCACGAAAAATTGCTTGGAGCATTTGAAGGTGTGACAGTACGGGTATCAGAGCACGGTTTGCTCTGTTTCGGCTTTGTCTTTGGAAGATTTTCTCTGTTTTGCTCAAGTTTAGTTGCTGAAATTGTTAGATCGTAATGGCTGGTAAGAAGAGTTCGTTGGATGCCTTAACTGATAGGGTAGCGGACTTGGAAGACAGTGTTTGTAAAGAGGTGCGCCATCCTAGTGATGCTAATTATGATGCTACGGTGATGGCTCGCATTCAAGCATTAGACACATATATTGCTGATATGCTTGTGGCAAGCCATAATGCAACTATGAAGCATGGTGATTTGGAAGGCCAAATCAATATTGTTAAGACCATGTTCACAGGAGCCTTGAAAGAACTAACTGATGAGATCAGTGTCATGAGGCGAATGGTGGGTGTGATTGGAATAGATCAAGCTACTGCAGATGGTAGTGGCAGTGACTTTACGAATATTAAAGTCCCAGAACCTAAGACGTTTTCTGGCGCAAGAGATGCGAAGGTATTGGAGAATTTCATGTGGGACATGGACCAATACTTCAAAGCTGCCAGAACCCAAGAAGAACAAAAGGTTACTCTCGTTAGCATGTACCTGGAGGGTGATGCGAAATTATGGTGGAGAACTTGAACTGATGATGACCTTACTGCTGGTCGTCCAGGCATCGTAACATGGAATATCATGAAAGAAGAATTGAAAAGTCAATTCTTACCAAGCAATGCTGCTTGGCTAGCCAGAGAGAGCTTGCGTAAGCTGAAGCATACCTGTACACCACGGGAATATGTGAAAGAGTTCTCGTCTCTGATGCTAGACATTCGCAACATGTCGGAGGAAGACAAGTTGTTTAATTTTATATCTGGTTTGCAGCCGTGGGCTCTGGATGAAGTGAGAAGGCAGGGTGCCAAAGACCTACCTTCAGCCATTGCAATCGTGGACAGCCTTGATGATTATAGGTCAGTCAATACCTCAACTGATGCTAGTAGGAAGGGAAAGGATAAGAAAAACCAGAAGTGTAAGGACAAGGATAAGAAAAGTTCTGAGGCCAAGGAGAGAAGCTATCAAAGGGATGATAGTTTGGCTTCAAGGAACAACAAGGCAGGTGGCTGTTTCTTATGCAAGGTTCCTTACCTTGCGCGTGATTGTCCAAAGAAAGAAAAATTATCCTCAATCGTCACCAAGTGTAGTGGTGACAAAGAAGAAGCTGATCAAGTGGAGCATGTTAATCCTATTCAACTATGCAACATAGTAGCACAAACGGCAGAAGTACAGTATGGGCTGATGGGTGCTGTCCTGGTTTATGTGAAATTTGGCATACACAACCATCGTCTCTGGGGAATGGAAGACACGGGTGCGTCACATACTGTGATGAGTTTGTCGATGGCAGAGTACTTGGGTTTGGAAGTATATCAAGCTGATCACTACATGAAGACAGTGAATGATATAGCTAAGCCAATCAAGGGGATGGCAGTGGCGAATGTTGAAGTTGGAGCATGGTGTGGCCAAATAAGCATAATGGTGATGCATCTCAATGATTTCGAGATGATCCTTGGTAACAACTTTTTCAAAGAAGCAGAGGCAACAATGATGCCTCACCTTGGCGGGATATTCATACAAAGTCCCAGAGCACCTTGTTTCGTGAAGGGTGTAGGGAAAGTCCTATTGACATGAAATGCGAAAAATGGAAGGCAAGTGAGTTTGCACCAGTTCGCTCGTTCGAAGAAAGCTTAGCTGAGATTCATATGGAATTTGGATATACTATGGATCTTAGGATCCCTTTTTCGCCGTGATTAGCACATGTATGAGGCAAGGGCATTGCATTGCTGTTTGCAAGTGCCTGAACCTGCAAGGTTGCTGAAGTATGGAGACTTTGGCATATTATCTATTTGATGTTTCTGTTTTCAAGTTAAGTTGGGTGTTGTTGATCTTATGGTCTTAAAAGACAGCACACTTTAGTTGGTGTATTTGCTTTGGTAATGTAATTTGCTTTCAGTAAGGCCGAGTGTTGGCCAGTGGTGTAAAAGGGAAGGAGTCCCTAAGTTTCTTATGTAAGGCTAGTGTAATGAATGAAGGTGGTTTTTAAGCAAAAACCTTGTCTCTTTTTGCTTAATGTAAAACTAGTTCATTGGGGAAGCACTACAAGTATACTTAGCCAAAGTATACAATAAGAAATGTTGAAAGCAAAACCAAGCAAATAAGTAGAGTTGGTGACATATGCGAGTTTGCTGTTGGGAGAGTTACGTAGAAGTGCGACAGTATTTGGCAGCGATAGCATGGAGCAATGCAGCAAGAATGAAGATGTAAGTCCATCAAGCATATGAGTTAATAGTAACTCATAGTTAGGAAGAACATGATGTTGTTTTTCCGCTACATTAAAGCATAGCAGTTTGAAGGAACAAGTGAGGCCTTCTTAGTTTCGAAGGCACGTGAAGAGGAACCTTGGCTCGTTGAGAGAGTCGGTCTAATGTTAGGGGTATCCTAAGTCATGGCTAATGTCATGCATTTCAGTCGAGTTTGCAAAAGAGTGTGGCAACATGATTGAAGAACACTTAGTCTACAGTAAGGCCTGTTGAATTGAAAGAGTGCAATGTCAGTCGGAATTGAAGGCAAGTAAGCTAAGTTATACATATCACCCAGATATGTTGGTTATTTGAAGTGTACACTGAGGCATGGAGTGTCTTAGAAGAAAATTTGTGTGCTGATGCAAGGGGCATATCAACAGATTGCAAATGGCATTTGGGTGTTTAGATGTGAATGAAGTAGATATTGAAGCATAGTCAACGATGCGACAAAGAAGCTGGAATTTACTGGCTCAATGGCAAGGCAAACAAACTAAGTAGCGGCGTAAAGTACTAGGCAGAAAAGGGTTTGGAAAAGTTAAAGGCCAAATAAAGTTGCTGATTCTGAGAGTGGCTCAGATGCATACAAGTCCAAGGTAAGTTCAGTAGAGACTGAACTGATGTTGCGTTCAACGAGGACGTTGAACAGATTGGGTAGGGGAGGTCTATGACCAGTCCGCATAGTGACGCATAATCATGGCGTGTCACGAAATTGGTAACCTGGAAGATGGAGATGCATGCCCGACGATGTAGCGCCAAAATGGCTGAGACAAGAAAGGTTACTTGGCATTGACAACATTATGTGATAGTTTTGTGTATCCTTATTCAGAGTTAGCCCAACTCAAGGAAGGAATAAAGGATGAGATGCAAAGTCATGGAATAACTTTGGCATGGTTCTAAGTTGTGGCCAAGACTTAGACTATGCATATGCATCAATGGTGAGGGCAAACACGCCATTTGTGATAGTTTCTCGTTAAAAGAGATGCAAGTGATGCATATGAAGCATGGAGATGGAACTAATCAAGTCAAGACTCAGTTGGCATAATACTTGAATGATGGCATTCAAATGATAAGTGCACAATCCAAGCTATAATAGCGCATCCGAGGCCATAATAGCAGAAATTGGTGAAAGTGCAAACTGAGTTGCAAGTGGCGATATTGCGGGACTTGAGTTCAAGTGTGCCGATCATGCGAGCAAGTTAGAGACGGTTATAAAGTACTTTATAACCGAGTTTGGCATATCTTAACCATTGAGGACAGGTGTGGCGCCATTGAGCAAGCCAACACTAAAGCTAGCAGTTAAAAAGTGAAACTGGCGGTTAGGGAACTGCCCATGGACAGATGGTTGTTCATGGGGCATTCAACAAAGTTGCATACGGATTGGCCCTGGTTCTTAGCATTATAAATAGCCAGAAAACCCCTGTAAATGAGTTGTTCAATAGTTCGAGTGTTGAGGAACCATTTAAGCAGTAGAGAGTGATTGCTGAATAGGCTTAGAGAATAATCTTGTAAAGTCCATTGGTTGGACGTTTTTGTATCTTCCCCTTAAGCTAATAAAAGTGAGTTTGTTGGCTTATACGTTTGGCTTTGGTTTCTTGTTGATTTGTTATACTCCCCCAATTCTGTGAAGCATAAACATGGCAAGAACCTCTTTGTAGTATGGGATACATTGTTTGGTAGAGAAAATATAAATTAGTCTTCCGTTGCATACTCTTGGTAGAGTTGGCTGATTGTATTGGTATAATCTTATAAGGTTGAAATACATTGGGTGATAAGAGATCACTGAACCACTGTATTGCTGGGTTATATCTTCGCAAAAAATTGCTTGGATCATTTGAAGGTGTGACACATGGCATGGTGAAATTGGCATGGCGCGTCTAGCTTGGGCTAGGCGTGGCTGGCATGATTTTCCATTGGTGCAGATAGCATAGCTAGGGCCATGGTTTGGTGCAATTTGCATGGTGCAGCTAGCTTAGGCTAGGCGTGGATGGCATGGTTTGCCATTGGCACGCGGGGTGCGTCTAGCATAGTTAGGGCCATGGGATAGAGCAATTGGCATGGCGCGGCTAGCTTGGGCGTGGCTGGCATGATTTGCCATTGGCATGCGGGGTGCATCTAGCATGGTTGGCATGATTTGGCGTGGTAGGGTATGGCTGGCATGATTTTCCATTGGCACACGAGATGCGGTTAGCATAGTTAGGGCCATGGCACGGTGCGATTGGCATGGCGCGGCTAGCTTGGGCTAGGCGTGGATGGCATGATTTGTCATTGGCACGCGGGGTGCGGCTAGCACGTCTAGGGCCATGGAATGGTACAATTGTCATGGCGCGGCTAGCTTGGGCTAGGTGTGGCTGGCATGATTTGCCATTGGCACGCGGGGTGTGGCTAGCATAGCTAGGGACATGGCATGGTGCGATTGGCATGTCGCGGCTAGCTTGGGATAGGCATGGCTGGCATGATTTTCCATTGGCACGCGGGGTGCGGCTAGCATGGTTGGCATGCTTTGGCGCGGTAGGGTGTGGCTGGCATGATTTTCCATTGGCACACGAGATGCGGCTAGCATAGCTAGGGCCATGGCACAATGCGATTGTCATGGCGCGGCTAGCTTGGGCTAGGCGTGGCTGGCATGATTTTTCATTGGCACGCGGGGTGAATTAGGGTTTGGTTTGTCGTAACCCTAATTTGAAAAAATATACCCTAGTAATTATTAGGGACATATTAATAGCTTTTATCAATGCGCCTAGTAAATGCTTGTTTTAAGTGTCCGATATGGTTTAGCGTTTTATGATTTTAACCCTAAACTAAAGGCCACCATCAACATTAAGTCCCCTGCTTAGCTCGGAACAGGTGCCTTGTTGCGGGGTAAGCATATGATGGTGACAAACTGCGTAAATCATTACACAGATGGTCAGGAGAGTCCGACTAACCTTTTAAGTGGTAGAGCAAGTTTTGTTTTCCATGTTGGTGGCCACGGCAAAGGGAGCACGGTCTCGGAAGGCGGAGCAGGTGGGTAACTTTTACTGAAAGGGCCGAGAGGAGACATGCTCTTGACCACGAAAATGATATAGCGGAACACGTCAGGGGAGGCTAAGCACGGTGGAGATGTGGTGATGGAGCGAGGGCCAGGGCCGTGGCAAGTTGAAGTGTGGTCCGGAACGGTGCGGTCTTAGCATGAGGATTGATCTTTGTGGGGCCGGTTTCCTCTTTTCTCTTCTTGGCTCATAATAGGAAATCCTATCTTTGTTCAAGTTCCCACGTACCATGCATATAAAAGGAGGGTCGGCCTCTCTTCTGTTACACACCCATTTATTCTTCTTAGACATGTGACGACAGTAAAGCAGAGCGGACAAGCGAACCTTAAGTATGTCTTCTAATACTTTTCTTCTACTTTTCTTTTTTTTTTTTTTTTTTTTTGATGCCACCAGATTTTTTTCCGAAGTTCAGCGTTGGTGGTGGGAGGGGAAACACACTCCAGTGTGCCCCAAGCACGTTACTTCACACTTTCTCGCCGACCATAATTATTCCCCATAGGCATGCATATGGTTTAATTGGGATCTAATATCATGCCTTAACTCACGGCCGGTACAAAAAAAACTTTCCCTTTTGAGATTGCGTCATCTTGCCGTGCATAAAAGACGATATTGAGCTCTTCATTAGGGTAGTTTGTCTTCGTCCGTCCTATTTACAGGTATCGCCTCATGTTTCCTTCTTCCTATTTTTTTATACTACTTTTTATACGTGCATAGATAGGATGGAACCTGATCATTCTCCCCGTTCTTTGTAGTGTATGATGGGATCCTCCAGGGACAGCCTTGTCTTCAATTTTCCAGAGAAGACTTTCAGAATTGGGACTTCTTCCCATGAGGAGGCACTGGATAGACTTGAATCCATGTTACGTGAAGTTGGTGAGGTCATCCAGGACCTTCCTTCTATCTACCTTCACGAAGTGCAGGTGCGTGTTCGGTCTTTCTTGGGTTCAGTGATCATGGAGGAGGGATGGGAAAGCAAGGAGGAACCTTGGTGTGCTGAGAAGTTCCGGCGCGGCAAAGACTTTCCTTGGTCCAATTGTATGGAGAGTCAAACTGCTCCTAGGTCGAATCAACGGAAAACCGAGCGCGTGAAGCTTTTGGAGGAAATCACCATGGTTCTCGGTCTTGATGTGAATGAATCGAAAAATCTTCTTCGGGGGGTCGATGAGAAAACTTTCGAATGAGCATCTGTCGGAAACAAATTTGCCTCTAAAGTTGATGTTGGAGGTGTCGTTGGCACTACTGGAGGGGTCATGGTGGCGTATGCTGGACCGGTCGTCGAAGCGGATACTGTTACTGTTGTGGATGCTTCGGGATGGGATGCTGGAGTTGCTGTTGTTAATACCGTCGAATGAGATCTTTGTTGCCCGAGAGATTTCTGGGGAAAGTGCATGAAGATGGCCTTGACCAAGGGGAGCCGGGTCCCATACTTCGAGAGATAGTTCTTCCCTTTCATTATTCCTGTTGCTTAGTCGTTATGATGTCCTTGTAGACTCCTCTTTACCAGTTAACGTTCCACTTGTCTTTTTTTTTGAATGGTTGAATAAGGTACTTTGGTTACAATATGATGGGTAATAGTTTTCTGGGTTAGTTTGATGTATTTCTCTGATATCTGGAAAACTTATTCGGAAAGAGATGTATTACAATTTTTTTTAACGAAAAAGAGATTCCGAGGAAGAATACAAACGGTGTATTCATCTTGGGGAAATAAAAATATCAAGAGAAATTGTTGAAGGGAATACTAAAGGGAGCATGACTGGGAAGTACATCATTTTAAGGAGTGGAGGCCCTAAGCCATCGTGAGTGAATTATCACGCCTTCAGGTGCGTTGGCGTTAATGAGATTTCAATATCCTCCTAAAAGGACATCCGCTACCATATACGGTTCATCTTCTCTCCCGTCGGGCGAATCGATCTGAATAACAATTTTTACCATCATCTTCCCTACTTGAAACGAGTTTGCCTTGACCACCACATCTCCGATTGAAAATGGGATCCGATGTTGCTCAACCATTTGATTCTTGGATTCGTTGGTTTCAATGGAAGTTTCCAAGCTTTTCACAAAGTGCTCAAATGGCCTAGCTCCCCATTCACATTTCTTGATAGTTTTCATGCCGATAGTCGCGTCGAGTCCCCATGATGGGATGGGGAAAGGAATGACTGAGTGTAGAGAAGGTTGTTCAGTCAGGCTTACTTATGTTTGAAATCCATGAGCTAGCGCCATCAAGTCTCCTCCGGACGTCTAGATTCCTTTGGTAGTTCGTTGATGCGATAACCAGTGGGATAAGCCGTTGGGAACTCCTTCAGGCATGGACATCGGTAGAGGATGCGCATCTAGTTTCGCTTTGTTATCGAGTGCCCACAGACGTCCCAATATAATGTCATGACCTAATTCCTTGACAATGTGGAATTTTCTATGTGTTACAGCATCTCCCACCTTGACCTCGAGGTTGATGTAGCCGTGCGCCTTCAAAGTTTCTCCTCTCGGGTCCTTAATTACAGACGGGGAATGGGTAGCATCTTGTTTTGTAAATCCCGCTGCCTTTAACGTCTTGAAAGTGACAATGTTGAGGCATGAGGCCATGTCGATGAGTGTGTTGTCAAGTTCGATACCTCTTAAACGAGACGTGGTCATCAGTCCCCAGTTCTCTCCTTTGGCTCCGCTTGTTTGGGAAGCTTGTGTCTCTGACATGGATTCCAGAGAGAGAAAAAGTCGTTTGCCGGATACGACACGATTGATAGCTTCGAAAATATCTTGGCGCTGCAACTTGGAAAGATAAATAATTTCGCATACATGCAACATCTTGGATTGTACCGTCTCGTGTACGGAGTCCCCAAGGGACCCGCAGTTCCTTATCGGGAGTGGGTCTTGATGTACTCCCTCGTTCCCTAGCTGGAGCTCTCCCGCTTCTATCTTTTTTTTTTTAAATATGCTTTAGTTTGTTGCAATCACTAGTCGGGTGGTGAGCGAACCTGTGGTAATGGCAGTACTTGGGGTTCGCCATCTCAGTCTCAGTTGGTGGACGTCTGGGAGGCGGCAGTCTGATAACATCATCTTGAACCCAGGCCTCCAGGAGGTTGATTACCTCCTCCATGGTAAATGGGAAGCCGAGAGTATTCCCTTCAGCTTCATGATGATGCATGGGAGTTTTAGTGGCAGTCTTCCGTGGAAGGTCCTCCCGTTGCGCCGGTGCTTCACGTTTTAGCTGGAAACCTGTAGCTGGGGCCTTCCTTTTTCCCCTTTCGTTCACTATGTTCACGGAGGGTGAGACAACGTTAAATTTCTTGCTGGTGAGGCGTCTATTCCCTCGAGTCTCACGGGCGTCTTCAACTCGAGTTGACCTAGTTCTCTCCAGTAATGCTGGAACCGTCGTTGCGGATCGTATGGATGCTTCATGGAGTTCGGGGAATGTTTGAAAGCGCAAGTTCTCTAGTAAGGCGCAGTAAATAGGAACCATACCATTGATGCAAGCGTTCACAAGTTATTGTTCAGTCACGTTTGGGTCGTGACAGTCGAGCGCTTGGGCCCTGAACCTTTTTACAAAGTCGTTCGGATGTTCGTTATCCCACTGGTACATTCTCCCAAGGTCTGAGAAGGTGACTTGTACGGACACGAAGAATTACTTTCTGTAAAACGTTGTGACCATGCTGCCCCAGTTGGGAATACTGTTTGGCGGTATGTTGTTGTACCATGTATACGCCCTTCCAGTAAGTGATTTTGAGAACTCCCTTAGGCGAAGAACGTAATTATACTCATGTTCACCTAGGGATTCCAATAAAATGGAAACAAGCTCATGTGCATTACCGGTACCATCGTACAGGGTGAATTGAGGAGAGGAGTACCCCCTTGGAAGATAAACTCTTTGCATTTCCGATGGGTAAGGGGGTTGGTGTTGATGCATGTCCAGTTCATCATTTTTGATTCGGTTGCGGAGAAGTTGCTCCAAATCTTCCCGCGTGACGAAGTTGGACGGCTGATCTCTTTCCACTGGGATTCTAGGGCGAATTCCCTCGTCTGTGGAGGCGCGTTTCGCTGAGTTGCTAGCGTTTTGGTTGTTGGAGACGTTCCTAAACGTCTCTAGAGGGTACGACTCACGTGGTAGCCGCTCTGTCAGAGTCTTGAGAAAAATGAGTACTTCTTTCTGTGTTAAAACCATATCCGTCTGAGCTCTTGCAAGCATCTCCTGTTGCTTCATCAAATCAACGATGTTGACATAAGGACGTCTTCATCTAGTCCCTCCGGTGTATCGTCCCATCGGTGGGGTAGATGGAACCTTGGTTACGGTTGGAGATGTCATGCTAGACGTGGCGCTGGGACTTGCAGCGGCGTCTCTGGCTCTGGTGACTGGTGGCGTAACGCCCGAGGAAGTGTTTTCATTACTGTGATTAGAGGGTAGTGCAGAGACACTTGAGGAGGCGGCGGCCCTGGTCCTGGTGATTAGTGGTGTTACGCTTGAGGGGGTGTTTTCGGATTTGCCACAGTCAGTAGGTGTTGTAACGACATTATTGGGAGAGACATTAACATCAGGAACGTGCTCTGTGATGGTGTTCTCGGCAGCCGCTCCGGACCTGAGTTCCACCATATTGGTTTTACTGTTCGAGAAAATAAATCAGGAGCTTAGAGTTGATATTGTAACCGATAGACCAATCCTCCCGCTGTGGTCACTAATTGTTTATAGGTGAAAATAGTTTCTACCGGTTTTGGTAATTTCAGGTGTGAAGGTGAGAAATAGTTTAGACCCTAAACAATGTATTGCAAGGGAGTACTTTTAAGTTCGAGAGATCAATATGTACAAGTCCATCCTAAAACAAGAAATGGCCGTTCCAGACTTGCTTCGGTCACAAAGTGGAGGAGAATGGATGGTTTAGGGAGGGAAGCGAAGAGAGTGTTGAGACCAGAATAATTCTAGAGTAGCACTTGACTTGTATCAAAAGGTGAAAGCTTTTGGGAAAGCTAGCAAGAGTTTCTTTTCTGAGTGCGGTATTTTTCTCCTGACCAAGAACTTGTGTTCTGGTGGAAATAGGTAAGCCTATTTATACAAGTCAAGAAAGAAACGTACTCTAGCCTCATAATAGAAGGAAACGGGTGAGTTAAATGGGAAGAGGTGGTAATGCCTGGCATTGATTGGATTTAATAGAATTGATGTCCCATTATGGAGGAGCGTTTCACCGTTGCTTCTTTCATTTACTGACCGCCTTACTCCCATTACACTATCTTGAAGTGGGCATTTGTGTATGCCGCACGCTATAGACTACCAAACAAAAACCCTAATGAGTATCCCCCAGTTTGTGTTGATGTCTCGAACGTTTTGGAAGACCTGTAAAACGTTGTTGTGGCTTGGCAAGTCGAGGTTAGGGAACTTGCTAGACAGGCGACCTTCGACGATCGAGATGTTGCATCTTGAAAGGAGGGGAAACCGTTGATCGTTGCACGCCTTCGCTTTGGTAGTCGTGTAGCGAGGTCCAATAGGGTTGCACGGCTAGGGTGTGTTCAGACTTGGCATAAGGAGCCAAGGGTTTGCCATGGGCTCTAGGTGCGCGACCAAGCTATGGTTTCGGGTCTAAGGTCGTGAGGGGACTTTAGACGGCCAAGATTTTCTCCTGGGATTGAAAGGAAACCGTTGATGGTCGCCTGGCTTCAATTTGGTAGCCGCATGGGGAAGGCCAGTAGGGTGGCGCGGCATAAAGGGCCATGGTGAGGCGTGTTTAGCATGGTGCGGCTATCTTGGCTAGGTGCGTGACCAAGCTAGGGATAAAGTCAAAATGATACTTTATACGGCCAGGATTTGCTGCTGGGATTGAAGGGAAACCGTTGATGGGCTCCTGGATTCAATTTGGTAGCCGCATGGGGAAGGCCAGTAGGGTGGCGCGACATGAAGGGCCATGGTGAGGCGTGTTTAGCATGGCGCAGATAGATTGGCTAGGTGCGTGACCAAGCTAGGGATAAAGTCATGAGGAGACTTTATACGGCCAGGATTTTCTCCTAGGATTGAAGAGAAACCATTGATGGGCGCCTGGCTTCAATTTGGTAGCCGCATGGGGAAGTCCAGTAGGGTGGCGCGGCATGAAGGGCCATGGTGAGTCATGTTTAGCATGGCGCGGCAAGCTTGGCTAGGTGCGTGACCAAGCTAGGGATAAAGTCATGAGGAGACTTTATACGGCCAGGATTTGCTCCTGGGATTGAAGGGCAACCATTGATGGGCGCCTGGCTTCATTTTGGTTTAGAAACCCTAATTGGTTCCCTTCACTAGAACCGCTACATAATTCTAGTACGGACTCGGATTTTGATGGTCCGCCCCTCAAATCAACTGGAAAATAATTTATTATCTCCTTGGGCGGGGATATTTAGGTTTTGAACTTGTTCGAGGGGGAAAAACAGCCTGAAAGCAAGACTCATGAGGATTTCATGAGGGACAGCGGCATGGCCAGGCTATCATGGCATGCTTCGGTGTATCTAGGTTGGCATATGGGGACAAAGGTTTTCCATGGGTGCATGGCATGGCTAGGGTCAATCTATGGTGCAACTAGCTCGAGCTAGATGTGACTGGCATGATTTGCCATCGGCACACGAGACGTGGCTAGCATGGCTAGGGCCATGGCATGGTGCAATTGGCATGGCGCAACTAGCTTGGGCTAGGAGTGGCTGGCATGATTTTCCATTGGTGTAGCTAGCATAGCTAGGGCCATGTTATGGTGCAATTGGCATGGCGCGACTAGCTTGGGCTAGGCATGGCTCGCATGATTTGCCATTGGCACGCGGGGTGCGGCTAGCATAGCTAGGTCCATGGCATGGTGCAATTGGCATGGCGCGGCTATCTTGGTCTAGGCATGGCTAGCATGATTTACCCTTGGCACACGGGGTGCATCTAGCATGGTTGGCATGCTTTGGCACGGTAGGGTGTGGCTGGCATGATTTTCCATTGGCACACGAGGTGCGGCTAGCATAGCTAGGGACATGGCACGGTGCGATGGGCATGGCGCGGCTAGCTTGGGCTAGGCGTGCATGGCATGATTTTCCATTGGCACGTAGGGTGCGGCTAGCATGGTTGGCATACTTTGGCGCGGTAGGGTGTGGCTGGTATGATTTTCCATTGGCACACGAGATGCGGCTATCATATCTAGGGCCATGGCACAGTGCGATTGGCATGGCGCGGATAGCTTGGGCTAGGCGTGGCTGACATGATTTTCCATTGGCACGCGGGGTGAATTAGGGTTTGGTT
Organism: Papaver bracteatum; assembly: GCA_023529315.1. Lineage (NCBI taxonomy): Eukaryota > Viridiplantae > Streptophyta > Magnoliopsida > Ranunculales > Papaveraceae > Papaver > Papaver bracteatum. Next base: position 1,941,267 of record JAJJWX010001985.1, read on the forward strand.
TTTCGTAACCCTAATTTGAAAAAATATACCCTAGTAATTATTAGGGACATATTAATAGATTTTATCAATGAGCCTAGTAAATGCTTGTTTTAAGTGTCTGCTAGGGTTTAGCGTTTTACGATTTTAACCCTAAACTAAAGACCACCATCAACAGCAGCATGTTCAAAGAGTGTCGACATCTTACTCTTGCAAGTCTTTACCATGCTTGCTCACTTGAAACCGATTTACCACACTTCCAAACAAGTTTAGAATTGGTTCATTTGACTTTCAAGAACTATGTAATTGATCAAGTTCCACTCAATCACATCGCATGGGTTTCCATGTGAGTACTATTTATAGTTACACTAGCTTACCAAAGAGACGGTTGACTAGGTACTAGGATTGGTTCCCCACATATATATGGTATCTAACTTGTATGCATTGCACATGTCCATAGGTTCGGTTCCCCCTTCCCAAAACTTTGCTGCACATGTTCATAGGATCGATTCCCCATTTCCAAAACTTTGTTGCACATGTTCATAGGATCGGTTTCCCTTTCTTCCTATAGATGGTGGATTTTAGACAAGGGGAAAAATTGTAAAATAATACTCCAGATTCGGCATCTGGATGAGTATTGAGGCCCATGTCTCTAAGCATGAAATTTCATTCCATAAACCTCTGATGGACAAAGTCTCTCAGAGTATTGAGACTCATGTCTCTAAGCATGAAAGCTCATGCCATAAACCTCTGATTGAGAAAGTCTCTCAGAGTATCAAGACTCATGTCTCTAAGCATGAAAGATCATTCCATAAACCTCTGATGGAGAAAGTGTCTCAGAGTATCGAGACTCATGTCTCTAAGCATGAAAGCTCATGTCGTAAACCCCTGATGGAGAAAGTCTTTGAGGGTCTTTTTGGGAGCTTGGAAACGGGATAACATATCCTAGAATAGTTTATCTTAATTTAATTTATGATAACCATATTAATGGTTAATTTTAATGTTGTTTGTCTAATATTCTATCATATCCCGGGCTAGGTTAACTTGTGTTTGTTTGAATCTAGAAATAGGTTAATATAAATAATTATTATTTTAAGACAACTACTTATTTTAATGAAAAATAACTGTCTAACCCATGTGAGGATATAAGTATCCCATGTATTTGGAAGAATACCATAACCTCACATTTTTAGCTTCCTAAAATAAAGGAAGGTTTAGTAATCCTTATCCAAGATTGAAATTGCAGTGAGACAAACACATTTTAACCGTTTTTTACTAGATAACCCAACCTAGGATGGGATATCCAGGGTACCAAACACGGCCTCAGAGTATCGAGACTCATGTCTTTAAGCATGAAAGCTCATGTCGTAAACCTCTGACGGAGAAAGTCTCTCAGAGTATCGAGACTCATGTCTCTAAGCATGAAAGCTCATGTCGTAAACCTCTGATGGAGAAAGTATCTCATAGTATCGAGACTCTTGTCTCTAAGCATGAAAGCTCATGTCATAAATATCTGATGGAGAGTCTCTCAGAGTATCAAGACTCATGTCTCTAAGCATGAAAGCTCATGCCGTAAACCTCTGATGGAGAAAGTATCTCAGAGTATCGAGACTCATGTCTCTAAGCATGAAAGCTCATGCCATAAACCTCTAGTGGAGAAAGTTTCTTAGAGTATCCAGACTCATGTATCTAAGCATGAAAGCTCATGTCGTAAACCTCTGATGGATAAAGTCTCTCAGAGTATCGAGACTCATGTCTCCATAAATGAAAGCTCATGCCACCTCTGATGGAGAAAGTCACTAAGAGAAGATGTAGATGTGCATTCTCCCAGCTGAGATCATGATACATCTCATACTGTATAGAATCGAAAGATTGGACGGCTCCTAGACAGCATGCCTGCTAGTATATAGCGAAAACATCTTCGGGATGCAACCACGTTTTACCTGACTATATAAGAGGAATATAACACTCCAGCAAGTTCGTATTGCTCAACCCTCAGATGATTAATGCTCCAAGACAGGAAGAGCTTCTAGTATAAAGCCATCAATTAATTATCTTAAAACGTCTGAATATCCAGCAATATTCTACGAGCCATCGTATGAATATCCAACAATATTCTACGAATCATTAATTAATCACCTGAATATCCAACAATATTCTGCGATTCTCTGTTATATTTCGTCACTTCAATTCGTGGTTCTTCCCAGCAGAATTCCACGGGTTAGTGATAAATATTCAACAAAAACATGCATCTGAGCATCAAATAAGCCCTGACAAAAATAGTGCAAGTGTAATTAGCAAATAATGCACAGACCAGCATTTTGAATGCACGAACGAGCATTTTAAAAAAATGAACGAACGAGGAACCTATGCAAAAGAGGAAGGAAAAATAATAATAAAAAATATTAGCAAAAGCGCTCAATTTTGTGTTTTCATAATTTTCATAATTTTTGTGTTTTCATAATTTTCATAATTTTCATAATTTTTGGGCTCACCAGCCGGCCAGTCATGCCGTGACCAGCCCCGCGCCCAATTTTGTGTTTTATCATATTTTACTATTTTTCCCTGATCTCACGAAAATTCTCTCTTCGAGCAAATCTCATATTTTTCAAAGAAATTATCTAAATCACATGATTTCATCAAAAGATAATAAAATTTGGGAAAGGTGTCATGGGACCGCCGGCCGGCCGGTCACACCTTGGCCGTGGCCGGTCCCACACCTCACGTCCCCATTATTTTATTATTTATCTCAAATTATGAAAATTCCTTGATTTTAGGAATTTTCTCTAAAATCATGAAAATTACCTAATTTCATGTATTTTTATCTAAATCACATGATTTTATCAAAAAATAATAAAATTAGGGAAAGGTGACATGGGACCGTCGGCCGGCCGGTCATGCCTTGGCCGTGGCCGGTCCCACACCTCACGTCCCCATTATTTTGTTATTTCTCTTAAATTATGAAAATTCCTTGATTTCATGAATTTTCCCTAAAATTACCTAATTTCATGTATTTTCTCTAAAATCATAGAAAATATTAAGAAATTAGGAAAAACTTGTGGGACTGGCTATAGCCGGCCCGGCCATGCCCTAGCCGGTCCCACATGCCCATTATTTTATTATTATTTGGTGTTTTGTTTCCTGATTTCATGAAAACTCACTGATTTCAACAAATCTCTTTGATTTTATGAAAATTCTCTAAAATCATGAAAACATAATAAAATTAGGAAAAATACCATGGGACCGGCCCTTTGAATTCTTCCTAAGTTTTACTGTCGGGATGTTTTCATCTCCCGAACGAGCTTAAAACCTAAATATTCCTGCGTATGGAGATAGGAAATTCTTTTCCGTACAGAATGGAGGGGCGGACCATCAAAATCCGAGTCCGTATGAGAATTCTACATTGATTCTAGTAAATGGCGTTAATTAGGGTTTCAACCAATCTGGGGATTGCTCAAACGACCAACAATTGGTCCCGTGACCACCAAGATCCGGTCCAAAGCTCTCTTGGTCGGTCCTTATCTCTCATATCTAGGTTTTATCACCTAATACTCAACCCATCAGTAATTCAGTAAACGATGAAACCAATATTTATTCATTCTTTCACCAACTGGTCTCAAGAGACTTTGGTATTTTTGCGCATTTGAGCATTTGGGAGATACATGGTGAACCCGTCATCCCATGTAGCCGATCCCTGTGTCACTTTGTATTGAGTTGCAATAAATCATCATTCCGGTAAAATTAGGGTTTTGAATCCAGAGCTCTGCAGAACGTGATTCTGAGCAGATTCAAACACTCTGATAATTTTATGTTGATTCCATGATTAATATTTTTATTTATTTTGCTCGACCCAGCAGTCAGTAAATTAAATTAATATTTTATTCGGTCATGCTACCAATAAATTCATCAAACGAGCAATATTTGCTCAAACTGGCAATATTTTCTCGAACCGGCAATATTCACTCAAATTAGCAATATTCCCTCAGACTAGCAATATTTGCCCAGATCAAAGAATATTGGTTCAACTATCAATATTCGACAATTCAGCAACACAGTTTGCTCGTTTTAGGTTATAATGATACCTCGTCTCAGCAGACATTTATTTAATTCATGAGTTTCAGAACATTTTCTAATCATGTTCAACTCAGCACTACACGGACTCATCGTCCCATAAAGTCAGCAACTGACTCCACAATCACGAGATTTTAATCGTGTCACATGGGGGGATATTAACTAGGGTTTTGGTATGGCGGTCTACGACACGACTCTCGGATTCAAGCAACTGTCACACTTCATGGGATCATGATGTTTTCAACTCCGGCATTATAAAATGTCTCTGAATCCTGATTGAAAGGACAAGTTATTCGAACATTCGAACAACATTCTCCAAAACGAGAAATTTCTTATCAAAGTTCATACAGATAATCTTTCGTCTACACGAATTCACGGAAATCACTCTCGATCAGGCAAAACTCAATCATTCAGGGCATTTTCGCGATGATTTCACAACACACCTATAATCTCAGATCACCATTGATCTCACGCATTTCTCAACTTCCCTCCTACAGATCAACCCATCCTCTCTTGTGACCGAATTGACTCTGGAACAGCCATTATTCTTGGTTTAGGCCAGAGTCCTACAGATTGATCTCTCGAACTTAAAGCACTCCCTTCTTGCAGTGCATCTGTGTGAGATTCAACATTTCACTTGGTTCAAAAAGTTTCCACATGGTCGACTCTTCAATTCCGTAAAAACCAGCAAATCGGTTTTCCCCATCTACACTTCCATAAACCTTGATGCTCCTCATACAAGTATCGGTTCCCCCTTGTGATGAACTGCACATTTTACTAGGATCGGTTCCTGTCTTCCTAGTAATAAGTTCAGACATACACAACCCGATCATACCCCAGGTGATAACTTAAGATTGGTTTTACTAATAAAAGTTATACCAATACAAAAGTCAGGCCTTATGTGAATAGTTTTACCAGGAACACACACAAGTTGTGAACGGTTATACACATCACACATATTGGTCGTTCATAAGATATGCAATGAAGAACAACCCCAATAACGCCTGGCGATTTCCCTTTCGGTTCACAACACGTATCATGAACTTACTTCCTTAGAACACATGTAAACATTGTTCCCTTGGATGAAATCCTCACCTCGTACCCATACATAATCACAATAGCATTCATAAGATTATGTTGGTGTCTTATATACAAAGTTTAATAGTTAAACAAGAAACTTCATATTGTATTCCTTAATACTATGTCTATCTAGAGTGTTCATGCTTCGCAGTTTTATGTTTTCAATATGCACGACTTGAAAGATACGTTAGGGAATGAAATAGTTCAAGTCAAATATCACTAACCTCGAGTGGAAGGATTATGTTGTTGTTGTAGCTCTGTCTTCTTCTTCACATCTTCAAGTCTTCATAATACTTGTAATGTCTCATCCTAATACTTTCAAGTTAACCTATACGAAGTTGACTCTAGTACATATAAATCAAGCGACTCTTAAATGAGTTTTGCTTCAAAATATGACAACCAAACTTGACATACCAACGCTTGGTTGGTTCAACCGATCAATGCTCTAATAGTCTCTTTGCTGGATAGTTATATGCATAAAGCCTATCCCCATACTTCCTCCGGAACCATTCTTCATCATGCCCTGATAGAGTTACTTCTTTTGCGGTATTTTCTTTCACGGGTTTTTCTCGTCTAGCATCAGAGTTACATTCCACATTGCATGTTATTCGTGGTAACAATCTAGCGCTTCCACCCTTCGTGGATGTGATAGCGGTGGTGTTGGTATTCATTTATCTTTGTTTTTCCTCCAACGCAATGTATTCCTCCTGATATTCCCTTAGTTCTTGCATCTCAAGCTTGTTTTTGATTCGGAATATTTCTATGTATAAAAGGTATGTCGCATACAAAGCATTGATGAAGACGAGGATTAGATGTCGTTGTGATACTTCCCCTGCTAATATACTGCACATGGTTCTCCAACGCTTATTAGACTTCGCAAGATATCTCCGTGCGCCTTCTTCAAATCGAATGTCGTTTTGATCCCTGCCTTTGACGGGTTGTTGGTTATGTAATTTCCCAAGAATAGGCTTTGCAGTTGCGCAAATGAGTTTATGGATCCTTCACGTAAACTTTCGAACCATAATAGTGTTTCTCCTGTTAAACTCGCGGGAAAGTATTTATACAACACCGCATTATGTTGGTGCCATTGCGTCAAAGTGAGGTTATAGGCCTTCACGTGTTGTATCGCGTTCCTCGACCCATCGAAGATGTTAGATAATGTGGGTAAGGTGAATTTAGTGGGAATTTGTGCTTGTAATATTTCGCGCGAAAATGGTGATCGTTCTGCCTCTTCTATTGCTTCCGCCAATTTCATCTTTCCTCCTCGTCTCATGTTATTGTTTTCATCGCTACTTTGAGTTATTAAATCTGTTGCAATATGGTTTGGTTCGCATCAGTCTGTTATGCGACTGACTCCATAATCACGAGATTTCAATTGTGTCACATGGGGGTATATTAACTAGGGTTTTGGTCTGGCGGTCTACGGCACATGTGTTCACCCACGATGAGAATGTGAGCAAGTCGTGCAATCAGTTAGAAGACTCAGCAAAGTAGTGGGTGGAAAGTTAACCAAGTTTCCGCATGGCGAGTAATTGGTTTAACACGATTTCCCACTTCCCCACTCTCTGATTCAAGCAACTGTCACACTTCATGGGATCATGGTGTTTTCAACTCCGGCATTATAAAATGTCTTTGAATCCTAATTGAAAGGACAAGTTTTTCGAACATTCGAACAACATTCGCCAAAATGAGAAATTTCTTATCAAAGTTCATACAGACAATCTTTGTTCTATACGAACTCACAGAAATCACTCTCGATCAGGAAAAACTCAATCATTCAGATCATTTTTACGATGAATTCACAACACACCTATAATCTCATATCACCATTGATCTCACGTATTTCTCAGCTTCCCTCCTACAGATCAACCCATCCTCTCTTGTGACCGAATTTACTCTGGAACGACCATTGTTCTTGGTTTAGGCCGGAGTCCTACAGATTGATCTCTCGAACATAAAGCATTCCCTTCTTGTAGTGCATCTTTGTGAGGTTCAATATTTCGCTCGGTTCAAGGAGTTTCCACACGGTCGACTCTTCAATTCCGTAAAAACCAGCTAATCGTTTTCCCCCATCTACAGATTGGAGACCATAGTAGGAGATTAATCTCTCGGTTATAATCTCACAATTTCATAAGATGTATGGTCTTAGGTCTGGGTTAGTCACAGGTTTCAATACCAACGGTGCTAGCACTAGCAACAACGACAAAAACAACAACAACGATAATGAGGACATTCCGGAAACAATTCTGACCACAAATACTGATGGTGGTGATATTAATCCTCCTCACACAGAGGATCATCCTTTGTCCGGCCGACGCCCTGAGGAAATCATAGGAAACCAACCACCTACCATTGCTGATCTCATCAAAGCACATGAAATCTTTGCACAAAATCAGACAAATATGGATGCAACGCAGAAGAAGCTATTTGATCAGTTGAAAAATCTCACTGACAAGATGTCGGAGAAAATTCAAGGAAAGGGAAAAGAAAAGGAGAAATCCTCAGATGACGATCCTGAGGTAATTCCAATTCATACAGTGGATGATGATGAAGCCGGCAAAGCTGCAGGCGATCCATCAGCAAAGGAGTCATCAAACTTCATTACTTGTGAAGACTTGGAGCGTCTTCTGGAGAACCGTGGAAAGGACAAGACGTCACATGTCCATCGTCACCCACCTCCTTATCCTGCTGTTACACATAGGATTCCCCTTCTTAAAGGTTATATTTCTCCAACTTTTACTCTGTATGATGGAACTGGAAATGCTCGAGAACATGTCTCTTGATTTCTTGAAGCCTTGGGAGAACATGAACATAACCATGTCGTCCGTCTCAAGGAATTCTCAAAATCCTTGAAAGGCAGAGCATATACCTGGTACAACAACATCGCACCAGGGACTATCAATAATTGGGGAGAAATAATTAACGCCTTGTACAGGAAGTACTTCTTCGTGTCAGAGCAAGTCACTCTCTCTGACCTTGGAAGGATGTTTCAGAGGGTCAGTGAAATCCCAATGACTATGTGAAAATATTCAGAGTCCAAGCCCTGGATTTTCATGATCCAAATGCCACGGAGCAGCAGCTGGTAGATTTGTGCATCAACGGAATGCTCCCGGTTTACAGAGATTTACTGGAAAATCTTCGATTCCAAACTTTCTCAGAGCTTCATGAAGCCGCGAAGTGATCGGAAACCACTGCACCCGCTCTACTATAAAGGACAAAAGCTACAAAGACTGACTAATCGCGAGACATTCGAGGTAGCATACGTCTGATCAAGAAGAAGTAAAACCTCCAGCCTTCCACAAACAGTAGAAAGGAGAAAACGGAAATCCAATCCGCCGCGCAAGCATACCTCAGCTCCTGCACAAAGGAAGGATAAGCAAGATGCACAAGACTCTGACCAACGTACAAGAGCTCCTGATCAAGAAGCACCTGACTTTATTTTTTCCAATGAAGAGGTGATCGAACTCCTGGATGTCTAAGTCCAAGATGGTGCAATCAAATTGCCCTACGTCAGGAGAGACCCAACTGAGGAAGACAAGGAAAATACTCGTTATTGCCGAGTTCACCGGTTCATGAATCATCCAACAAGCAGTTTCAAAGTATTGAAACGCATATTTAGAGAAAAGGTTGAGTCAGGAGAGCTTAACCATGGATCCGAAGGGGTGCACAGAGATCCTCTTCCCGTCAGATCTTTCTCTATTTCTGAAGCACCGGTCAAGGAAGCAGTTCAGTCATTGATATATCACGTCTGCAAATTGCTCTACCTGTCGAAAGCACAAAGGGAAGACATGTTCACGGCTTTGAACCACATAGTTTCTGGGAAACGCCTGCTGATCCCAGGCGTACCTCCTGAACCTTCAGCCATAGACCAAGAGATGTACAACTGGGGATCGCTTACCACAGTCAATCTCAGAAGAAATGAATTTGGAAGAACGTTCCACTGAAAACCATCGGATCCACATGCATCACTCGGCAAGAATATACTCATGCTCTATCTCAATCAGAGACCTTGAAGGAGCGCTCGGAAGTACTTATGGCTACATCATTCTCGAAGTGAACATAAGCTCAACCTGGACAGAAACCAAGTTTTACATAATCAGGAAGATCCAGCATATGACATGTCCTTTAGACGAGCGTGAATCCACGCTGAAAGATGGGTACCTTCAAAGTGCCTTTAGTTACACATCTCTTCAACAATGAAAGCTATGATCCAGAAGATTTGACGGACATTCCATCATCATAGTACGTTGAGGAATTTCAAACCTTGACGAGGTTGAAGCAAGAACCTGCAAAAGATGCATAGACATTCATCAAGAGGTTCCGCACTCAGGAAAGTCTCATTCCATGTCTATGTCATTTATTTCCTCACATGCTATCCTAGCATGGGGACTTAATTATGTTATCAACTCTACAAGAAGTTATGAATGGTAGCTTCACCACATTAGTATTTTACCAAGTGGTTGAATCTGACTTTTCTCTGAATCAAACACTGAAACATTCATTACTGACGTCCAAACATGTCAAAGAATACTTTGGGCATTTATCCTGCAAGTCCATCTTTCCACAAAATCATAAAGCTCTGATGTCGGCACAAGTGTTGAATACCACTACTGCAACGAAAGGGATGTTGAATAAACAAAAGATACCCCAGGGCCGAGATGATCAAACCCCTAAGACATTCAATGCTTAAGGAATATACGCTTCAATGCTCAAGCATATAAATCCATCAAATTGTACTCCCAATCAAAGACTACAATTTCAGCACAAATATCTCGACGATGACACATTGGTTCAACACCAACACGATCAAAGTGTAACTAAACTACAGTCGATAAATCTTCATTATTCCATGATAAGACTTCTGAAGCATATGCAACATCATTCATACATGGATGGCACTAGTTCCTTCAATATACACTGGGCAACCTGAGGTGATTCCGAAAACTTCATCAACATGATTTCTCTAAATCACAAACCCCTGCATGATTAAGGAACTTTCTCTCCTCACCAATCACATCTAGTATGAGAACTGCTGATGCCATCTACCGCAACAATATCGACTCACTTGCAAAGCCAATTCATGTTAAAGTTATTCTTTCAGAGCCTTCAGGTTGAAATCTCAGTACACCTTCATCTTACGTACGCTCAACTCATCAACTAGTTCATAGGCTCACTGGAGGAAGGAGCAAAGATCACATCTATAATCATGGTTCTAGCCTTTTCGGTCGTTGGAGCAACTTTAATCATGGTATCAGCATCAATAATAATCTCTAGAGGAACACCATCCATGATCTCTGCAATCGACAAGGATCTTTGGAGCGTAATCATTGATGGTTTCAACACCAACAACTCAAGAGCAACATCCTCTAGGCTTCATCAACTAATCATTCTCTGAAGTGTTACAAATGAAGCGGACTTCTCTAAGAACCAATGATTCATATCAACATGTGCATACCTGATAATATGTGCACATGGAAGTATTCCCAAAGCTAGCACGACTGGTGGGCATAATCCAAAGTCTTCTACAAGATGTTCTCATCACCTTTACAAATGAGATACAACACACTCCAGGATATGGGTTTGAAAAAACGTACCAATAGGTGAGGAATGGGACAATGCTTCCTCAATGAAAGATGTTCGTCTACGTCTCTTCTACAACATACCAAAAGGGAGCATTAATCAGACATACGAGCTGAAAGATATAGCCTTTACCGTCAGGTCTACGAAACCTGAAAAATTTGTACGGGATTACAAATTACAGATGTGCACGCTTTGGTTGGCTGGTCTCTACAACTCCAAATTGATTGATTCTTGTCTCATGAGATAACACAGTCTCTTAGATTTAAAATTTGGGGTCAAGCATCAAATTCTGACGTCATATGAGGTTCCTCCAGCTTCCAGAGCATACAACATGCAAGCAGAAATTTGAAGACGGGTTCGTAACCCCACAGTCGATCGATCTCCACCAGGTCTTTTCGCTAAGTTCTTCATCAAGGTACCTCCATATTTTACCACCTGGATCTTTACATCAATTTTCTACCCGGGTCCTCTATCTAGGTCTTGCCAGAAGAAAAGAAAACGAAAAAAGAGGTTTAACAAAACACTAGGGGCTGACGCTCCACTGCAACAGTTTCTTCAGTCTTCTCTACTGGTGGCTTGATTTCTTCTATCACTGAAGCATCAACAATCGAGGTTTCCATAACTTTAGTGACAATCTTCTCATGTCCTTGAAGTGCATGGATGGTTGTCTCTTCATCAATAACTCCAGGACAGCTCGGGTTATCTTTATTGGCTTCAATGTCCTCAACTTCGGTATTTGGCACCTAATACGAAGATTATATGAGGTTAGAGCAATCTAAACATGAGACCAAATGAGATCATAAAATACATTATACAAGCATACCAACATCATATACACTCGGGGCACGAGCAAATATCATGAAAGTCATGAAAATACGTTTTTGCGGCAAGCTCGTCTGAAGAGACTTTACTCTGCCCTGTACAAGATGACAAACTGGGAGAAATCTACAAGGAATATGAGGATGAGTTATATACCATTCTCTTTGTATGGATATCCTATAAGACATATCAAACTTTCATAACAATCTGATAAACTAGCAAGGAGATGCATTCAAAACATTAGACAACGTACAGTCTGAAAAAGTTCTAAAAGCCTCCTGGAAGTTTACTGTTTCGCCTTTTCAGGTCCTGAACGTGCTCAAAACTTAAAAATATTCTGTATCAAAGATTGGAAATTTTCTGGGATTGAAGATACACATGCATACCGCGAAAATACGACTTCGAACGAAGACTCCACGGAGTTTTTGCTAAAATGCTGAAGTCTGAAATTTTCTGGCTCGGCAATGCCGGAATCTCCATTGATGACGCCTGTACCTCCATTCGGTTTAGGATTTCCGGAATTTTCCATATTTCCATATCTCAAAGAAGAGCACGCTTCATCAACATGATGCTTATCTACAATGATTTCTTCCTGGATTCATCAACGACAATTATTATTATTCAAGGAGATGCCACGATCACCTACACGAAAAGGGATACTTACATCGACTTCTTTATTAGTGATGTATTCATGGATTGTTTACCCCGGGAACAAGTTGAAGACGATGGATCAAAAGTCTAAAAGAAATAACAAACCTTGGTCTCATGATCATAATTGCACGGGCAAAGTCATGACACAAGGAGCGCTAACAACTCGTCAAAGAAACGATTGGGGACTACACGTCATTTGCTAGCATCATGTAGTCCTTACTTCTGGGTTATCCGCTCCTGTAGACTTTCTTACATTTACGTGGAGTCTACATTGATCCAGGATCTCACTTCACAATCATTCTATGGTAAATCCAATGAAATATGGAGAATCTCTCACCATCACTCAGAGGTTCCAGAAGTACCACTTCTAAAAGTTTCATCCATAGAGATGTTACCTCTGGAAACACCATCTTTGGAAGTATCATCATGGGAGTCAGTCATTCCCGCAAAGTGGATACTTCAGCACATCATTCATACATAGCGCATGATTCGACAGAACAATGAATTATGGAATGAAGGTGCTCACATCAGCGTCTACAAAATGGTAATGATCCAACTCTTACCTATTTACAATTTCACTAGCTGTAGTGATATTAGCGTCAGAATTTCGAAAACTCGCTCGTTCCGTCAAACCTGCAAAGACAAGCAAAATTCATTATTCAAAATCATGACTTGATTTTCATAAAATTGTGAACAACCTACACAAACGTTTACTGTGTGAACATTCACTGGTTCTTCAAAATTGGATAAGTGTCCATTCTACAATTTTGAAAACTCACAGACATTATTTCACCATGTAAAATTGTCTGCTTTCAACAGTTGTTCAAAATCAAAACATTGATTTTACAAAATATATATATTTAACATGAAACTCACGTAAATTTGAAAAATATATCTATATGTTTTTTCTCCCTCGCACGATCATCTGTCTTTGAAGCGAGAGTATATTTCAAAGATTTCCGAAATCTCGAAAATAAAATTTTCATGAAAGCTCATAAACAAAATTTTATTACTAACAGACATATGTCTATTAAAAAAAAAAAAATTCTCTCGTACGAGCATTCACCTTTGAAAGGAGAGTTTATTCCACTTTGTGAAATCTCACATATTTAAAAAATATATTTTTTTTCGTGTAAGCTCATCGACAAAATTTTATCATTAGGCTCAGGTCTATTTTGGTTGTTCCTTAAACTTACGAATGAACGAGCAAGGATTTCTTTTCATGGGCCCAGACCTATTAATCCTAAACCGACCAAGGTTCCGTCATCGAATCAGCGGTTCTACACCAATTTATTCTTACCAGATGAAGCTCTATTATGCCACTGGGGCCGCTCAAGCCATGGTTCGCTCATTCGGTAGAAACCCGGTAATGTCTTATCTTATGACTAAGTTCAATTACTTATTTCTGTTTGCACCTGGAAAATCACCATTCAATGTTGACGGAGGAACATGATTGTTCCTCACTAAGAAAGGGACTTAATGTAGATGGTGGATTTTCGACAAGGGGAAAAATTGTAAAACTATACTCCAGATTCGGCAACCGGATGAGTATTGAGGCCCATGTCTCTAAGCATGAAATCTCATGCCATAAACCTCTGATGGAGAAAGTCTCTCAGAGTATTGAGACTCATGTCTCTAAGCATGAAAGATCATGCCATAAACCTCTGATTAAGAAAGTCTCACAGAGTATCGAGACTCATGTCTCTAAGCATGAAAGCTCATGCCCTAAACCTCTGATGGAGAAAGTCTCTCCGAGTATCGAGACTCATGTCTCTAAGCATGAAATATCATGCCGTAAACCTATGATGGAGAAAGTCTCTCAGAGTATCGAGACTCATGTCTCTAAGAATGAAAGCTCATGCCGTAAACCTCTGATGGAGAAAGTCTCTTATAGTATCGAGACTCATGTCTATAAGCATGAAATCTCATGCCATAAATCTCTGATGGAGAAAGTCTCTCAGAGTATCGAGACTCATGTCTCTAAGCATGAAAGATCATGCCGTATACCTCTGATGGAGAAGGTCTCTCAGAGTATCGAGACTCATGTATCTAAGCATGAAAGCTCATGACGTAAACCTCTGATAGAGAAAGTCTCTCAGAGTATCGAGACTCATGTCTCTAAGCATGAAAGTTCATGCCATAAATCTCTGGTGGAGAAAGTCTCTCAGAGTATCGAGACTCATGTCTCTAAACATGAAATCGCATGCCGTAAACCTCTGATGGAGAAATTCTCTCAGAGTATTGAGACTCATGTCTCCATACATGAAAGCTCATGCCACCTCTGATGGAGAAAATCTCTCAGAGAAAATGTAGATGTGCAGTCTCCCAGCTGAGATCATGACACATCTCATACTGTATAGAATCCAAAGATTGGACGGCTCCTAGACAGCATGCCTGCTAGTATAGAGAGAAAACATCTTCGGGATGCAACCAGGTTTTCCCTGACTATACAAGAGGAATATGACACTCCAGCAAGTTCGTATTGCTCAACCCTTAGATGATTAATTCTCCTAGACAGGAAGCCCTTCTAGTATAGAGCCATCAATTAATTATCTTAAATCGTCTAAATATCCAACAATATTCTACGAGCCATCGTCTGAATATCCAGCAATATTCTATGAATCATTAATTGATCGCCTGAATATCCAGCAATATTCTGCGATTCTCTGTTATATTTCGTCACTTCAATTCGTGGTTCTTCCCAGCAGAATTCCACGGGTTAGTAATAAATATTCAACAAAAACATGCATCTGAGCATCGAATAATCCCTGAAAAAAATGGTGCAAGTTTAATTAAAAAATAATGCACACACCAGCATTTTGAATGCACGAATGAGCATTTCAAAAAATATGAACTAACGAGGAACTTATGCAAAATAGGAAGGAAAAATAATTATAATAAAATATTAGAAAAAGCGCCAGGGGACTGGGCTCACCAGCCGGCCAGTCATGCAATGACCAGTCCCGCGCCCAATTTTGTGTTTTATCATATTTTACGATTTTTCCCTGATCTCACGAAAATTCTCTCTTTATAGCAAATCTCATATTTTTCAAAGAAATTATCTAAATCACATGATTTCATCAAAATATAATAAAATTAGGGAAAGGTGTCATGGGACCGCCAGCTGGTCATGCCTTGGCCGTGGCTAGTCCCACACCTCACGTCCCCATTATTTTATTATTTCTCTCAAATTATGAAAATTCCTTGATTTTATGAATTTTCTCTAAAATCATGAAAATTACCTAATTTCATGTATTTTTATCTAAATCACATGATTTTATCAAAAAATAATAAAATTAGGGAAAGGTGTCATGGGACCGTCGGCCGGCCGGTCATGCCTTGGCCGTGGCCGGTCCCACACCTCACGTCCCCATTATTTTGTTATTTCTCTTAAATTATGAAAATTCCTTGATTTCATGAATTTTCCCTAAAATTACCTAATTTCATGTATTTTCTCTAAAATCATAGAAAATATTGAGAAATTAGGAAAAACTTGTGGCACTGGCTCTAGCCGGCCGCCCATGCCCTAGCCGGTCCCACACACCCATTATTTTATTATTATTTGGTGTTTTGTTTCCTGATTTCATGAAAACTCCCTGATTTCAACAAATCTCTTTGATTTTATGAAAATTCTCTAAAATCATGAAAACGTAATAAAATTAGGAAAAATACCATGGGATCGGCCCCTTGAATTCTTCCTAAGTTTTACTCTCGGGCTGTTTTCATCTCCCGAACGAGCTTAAAACCTAAATATTCCTGCGTAGGGAGGAGATAGGAAATTCTTTTCCATACAGAATGGAGGGGCGGACCATCAAAATCCAAGTCCGTATGAGAATTCTACATTGATTCTAGTAAAGGGCTTTAATTAGGGTTTCAACCAATCTGGGGATTGCTCAAACGACCAAAAATTGGTCCCGTGACCACCAAGAGCCGGTCCCAAGCTCTCTTGGTCGGTCCCTATCTCTCATATCTAGGTTTTATCACATAATACTCAACCCAGCAGTAATTCAGTAAACGATGAAACCAACATTTATTCATTCTTTCACCAACTGGTCTCAGGAGACTTTTGTATTTTTGCTCATTCGAGCATTTGGGAGATACATGGTGAACCCGTCATCCCATGTAGCCGATCCATGTGTCACTCTGTATTGAGTTGCAATAAATCATCATTCCGGTAAAATTAGGGTTTTGAATCCAGAGCTCTGCAGAACGTGATTCTGAGCAGATTCAAACACTCTGATAATTTTATGTTGATTCCATGATTAATATTTTTATTTATTTTGCTCGACCCAGCAGTCAGTAAATTAAATTAATATTTTATTCGGTCATGCTACCAATACATTCATCAAACGAGCAATATTTGCTCAAACTGTCAATATTTGCTCGAACCGGCAATATTCACTCAAATTAGCAATATTCGCTCAGACTAGCAATATTTGCCCAGATCAAAGAATATTGGTTCAACTATCAATATTCGATAATTCAGCAACACAGTTTTCTCGTTTTAGGTTATAATGATACCTCGTCTCAGCAGACATTTATTTAATTCATGAGTTTCAGAACATTTTCTAATCATGTTCAACTCAGCACTACACGGACTCATCGTCCCATAAAGTCAGCATCTGACTCCACAATCACGAGATTTCAATCGTGTCAATGGGGGAATATTAACTGGGGTTTTGGTCTGGCGGTCTACGACACGTGTGTTCACCCACGATAAGAATGTGAGCAAGTCGTGCAATCAGTTGGAAGACTCATCAAGGTAGTGGGTGGAAAGTTAACCAAGTCTCCGCACGATGAATAATTGGTTTAACACGATTTCCCACTTACCCACTCTCTAATTCAAGCAACTGTCACACTTCATTGGATCATGGTGTTTTCGAACAACATTTGCCAAAACGAGAAATTTCTTATCAAAATTCATACAGATAATCTTTCGTTTACACGAACTCACAGAAATCACTCTCGATCAGGAAAAACTCAATCATTCCGAGAATTTTCGCGTTGAATTCACAACATACCTATAATCTCAGATCACCATTGATCTCACGCATTTCTCAGCTTCCCTCCTACAGATCAACCCATCCTCTCTTGTGACCGAATTGACTCTGGAACGACCATTATTCTTGGTTTAGGACGGAGTCCTACAGTTTGATCTCTCGAACTTAAAGCACCCCCTTCTTGCAGTGCATCTGTGTGAGGTTCAACATTTCGCTCGGTTCAAAAAGTTTCCACACGATCGACTCTTTAATTCGGTAAAAACCAGCAAATCGTTTTTCCCCATCTACACTTCAATAAACCTTGATGCACCTCATACAAGGATCGGTTCCCCCTTGTGATGCACTTCACATCTTACTAGGATCGGTTTCCATATTCCCAGTAATAAGTTCAGACATACACAACCCGATCATACCCCAGGTGTTTACCCTTGTATGTTAGGTTGATTACAGCATCCAACTCACGATATAAATGTGTAAACGTGACTGTTCTTCCAGTCATTGAAGTTGCATTACATCTCTATCGATATTGAGTACCAGAGAGAAGAGAAGAAGGTTTGGATGTTTAGTTGTCTACATTTCTTTTGCAGCTGGTGCGAAAGATTCACCAATAAAATAACTTCTGGAAAATACTTACCATTGTTATTATTGGACAATTGACGGGGGTGAAACACAATATTGATGATGTATATCGAAAAAATATAACGAAAGTTATAAATACCCGCTAAATACCCGGGCCCGATAAATACCAGTTATTTTTATCGGGTCCGGTTCCGGGTCCATAAAATTGGGAACAGGATTCGGAACCGTTAAGACCCGGAACCGGCTTAAATAATAGGGTCCAATTCTGGGTAGTATACTACCCAGACCCGTTGGCACCCCTAGTCAGAACCTATTAAATCCATTTGAAAAAAGATATCTTTCCTAGCTGAGGATTTCGTGCCTCTATCACTTGGTATTTTGCAAACTGCTTCACTAGGAAAGTATGTGCTAGAAGAATCACCAACATGAGTATTTGTAATATCTTTAATAGCAATGTCTCCTACTTCATCCAGGTCCTCCACAGAGCCATCGACAACATCCTCAACCAGAGGAGAAAATACATTCTTCATAGCAGCTACTGAAATTATTTGCTTTATAGTATTTTGCACACTCGATGTCTCAAAGCCAGGGGGATAAGTAGGTGTAGTTTGAGAACCATGTTATGATTCCATCACAGTCACCTCATCACTAGTCTTCATTGTTTGCCTCTTGTGAGTGACGGGAGTCCATGCCTTCTCGACTCCATAACCCATATGTATAGTATCATTAACATGGGTCTGGTGATAGCCCATTGCAGGACCGGAATTAGCTTGACCTTTTTCGAACATATACTCTCACTTTGACAAAATTTCGAGCACATAGAGTGCAGAGGGGGTTTCCAAGCATATTCAACATCAACCATACATTTCCTACCATTATCGTTTTAACAGTTGTTGGACTATCCAAGAGAAGAGGTGTCCTTATAAAACTTGAGATGGTACTCAGACCTTCAGGGTTGAAAGCATGACCGGCACCTTCCTTAACTTCAATCAAACTGGAATATATTTAATACTATATAACTATTGCGCTACAAAAAGTGCCCAAGCTCTAACAAAGTACTTCTTGATATAAACACGGACCATATTCTAGAGCAGTCAATCGATCTTTTTCTAAAGAGAAAATCAAGATAAAAGCCGTATCTCCATAACTTGTCATTATTAAGGACCTCGTGATGTTCCGGTCTATTCTGATGGTATTCTTCACTAGCATAAAAGGAAATCTACGACCAAAAAAACCTCCTACAACCAATCTCTCATATCCATCTACATGAGCAGATATATCAGGATCATTGATAGTGGTTCTAAGCTCGCCATCCACCATCAAAGGAGACTTGTAGCTTAAATTTACGGAAGAACTATGAAAATTTGGGTGTACTATTTTTAAAATGAAAAATCTGGATATTGCTCTTAGAAATTGATCTAGAAACATTCACGGAAGGTAGGAGGAGAGGGGGGAAAGGTATTCTTAGAAGTAATATGCTTGGATTCGGTGGAAAGTAGCAGCCATGGCTACTCTAGAGAACACCTAATCTCCTTGACAATGGTCAAAATTTCCCGGCCAAGGTCAATGTTCAACTTCTTAATCCGGATACTAATAAGTAAGCAAAACAGATTTTAAAGCAAGGAATAAGTAACCACAACAGCTCTTACATACAATGATTTTTTTTTCTCTTGCTCTGTGAATCGAGCAAACATATTATGCTAACTCAGTGAACATTTTCACCTTCTGGTTTGATCAAAAAGACTCTTTTCATGAATCTGCATTATTAAAACATGTTTTATATCTAGTTTTTTAAATCAGTTTCATAAAGCATTCTTGTTAGTCTTTTTAAATCTTATTTCTCCAGTATTCAATCAACTTATTTTTTATTTTCTATTAGTGGGTTGTTAACTTTCCTTGTTTCTCCATAATGTGTGTGCAGTTTGATCTTTCTCGTATTGATTTTGCTTGTGTATTTGTTACGATTGTTGTGTTTGCTGAGTATGTCTACAAGCTTTTGTTAACATGTTTGGAGTGTGCTGGTATCAATGGCATCAAGGGTATCAATGGTGTCAATGGGATTGTCGGAGATGAGTTGCTATGGCGAGTTTCTCTAGTGAGTCAAAGAAACAGTTTGTCTCGCTTTTTAGCTAATTCAAATAAATTCAAATTGATCAAAATCAGCCTATTACGGAAATTCAGCCTCCTAGTTTTCATGTTTGAGTTGTTAGCCAGCTGTAATACTTAACATAACAATAAATATTCTCAAATATTTGTTACCGTAATCCCTGCCAGAAAATAAACTTCAATTATATCAATTATATCTTCAAAACCCTAAACCCTATTTTCCTACTTATCAGAACAAGACAATCTTTTCAAGATGGAAGAAGGAACTTCAAGCCATGTTGGAGATCTTGTTAACAAATTCAAACATGAGATACTAGTGAAGTGGTTGTTTACAATCAAGACAATAACAATCCAGAGGAAGAAAAATCAAACTGGGAGGCTAGTGATATATGGAAAGTTATTATAGAGGGGAGAATGAGTTATGCTACAATCTAAAAATGGTTACCTTTTACTTGGCCATTTATGGCCCCTGAAGAAGTGCAGATAATTGAAGTTGAACCCAACATCATGATTTACAAGTTCAAAACTTGGGATTTACTTAACAAGGTGATTGATGAAAGGCCATGGAACATTAACATGCATCTTCTTGTGATCCATGATTACATACCAGGAATGATATATACTGAGAAGCACTGGGGATTTTAAATGTTTTGGATTCAACTTAAATACTTGATTCTTGAACACATGAATGTTGAATCTGTTACAAAGATAGGTGAGGTCATGGGAGACGCCACTAAAATTGAACCAAATGATGTTATCCCAATTGGTAGTACTCTTGTCAAAGTATGTGTCAATATTGATCTGTCCATGCCATGAAGAAGAGAAGTTAAGTGTATCACCAATACAGGAGTTACAAAATGGCAGCAGTCATTTTATGAGAAACAACCAATAAGCATTTGCACAGAATGTTATGTTATTAATCATTGCAAGGGTGCTTGCAAAGATGTTGCTACGTACTTAAACTAAGCTCATGAGAAGGCATACTTTTTTGGCAAAGCAAGTACCATCAGTAAAAATATTTCAGCATTTTCCAGCAACTTTGCACCTGTTTGTCAGAAAAACACGAATTTTTTTATTAAAATCACAGCTTTTGTCCCGCCAAAAGATGGTATACCTATAAACATGGATTTTCTTCTCAAGAAAAATGATCAGGAAACAGGTGAAGATATTAGACTAGGAAAAAGGCTCAGAGTTATGGATGATTCTTCTAAGTCTCTAGATGATGCTGAAAGCTCCTCTGGAAATAATCTTTTAGATACCAACACTTCCAACCAGACTACTCACAGGGTCATAACTCGAGAGGATCGGTCTGTTTATGCAGAAAGTGAGACTCAGGTATTCATCCCTATTTTTTCCTTAAGTCACTCTTTTTATTCACCCTTATCTTGTGCATTGGAAATTGTGTATGATAATCATTGTGTTAGATATTTAATATTAGGGTTCTATATTTATTGCATATTTTCTTTCATAGTTATTTCTTTTAAATGATTGCATTTTAGTAGCATCTTTCTCATCAACTCATCTACGTATCACTTTTTTTTTTCACAAGTTGACTTGTATTCTTTTAATTGCTTCTTACACAATGAGAGTATTATCTTGGAATTGTATCATTTGCTCTCTCAATACAATGAGAGTATTATCTTGGAATGTTCAAGGTTTCAATACCACGGCCACCAGAGATCACCTTATAGATTTAGTTAGGACATAGAATCCTGACATCATATTTCTTTGTGAAACCAAACTTCATGAGGATAGAATGAGAACCCTTCTTGGCCCTTTCATATTCCCTAATGTTAAATATCTTCAACTAGTAGGTTTATCTGGTGGCCTAGTCCTTCCTTGGAAAAATAGATTTTCTTGTGAAAATAATATGTTAAATATTTTCAACCAGTAGGTTTAAATGGTGGCCTAGTTGTGAAAATAATATGATTCATGCAGTAGTTCAAAGTGACCCCAGTCAACCTGAATGGCTTGTCTCCTGTATGTATGGCTACTGTAACTACTCCAAGAAAAAAGATCAATGGGATTTCATTAAGGATATTGGTAGTAACATTATGCAGCCTTGGATACTACTGGGTGATCTTAACTTTCATCTTATGGATAATACTTCTTCAACATCTACTTCTAGTGATGGGTTGGTTCATTCTATAATTCAACATGCTGGTTTAGAAGATCTTGGTTTTATAGGAAGAGAACATACTTGGTCTAATAATAATATGGTCAATGGAAGGAAAAGATTCAGATTGGACATGGATTTGGGTAATGCTGATTGGAATTCTTTTTTCCCAGATTCAAAGATCCTTCACCTGAATAAACTTGGCAGTGATCATTGCCCCATACTTCTTGTGACAGATCATTCTCAAATCTCAACCAAATCTCTGGAAGCCATTTAAATTTTTTCTTTCTTGGCTACAAGATAGAACTTGTGCTGCTGAGATAGCTAAAGCATGGGAAAAAAACAGTTAATGGTTCACCAGGTTATAAGCTTGTCAAAAGACTACAGTTCATAAGAATTTCTTTGTCTAAATGGAACAAGGAGCACTTTGGAGATATTAATCAAAATGTAGACAACTTGCAGCATGAACTCTCTACCATTCATGCTCTTTCACACTCAGAAGCTAATACTTCCAAAGCTATTGAAGTCACTAAGGAACTACAGAGTGACATAATATTCAACATGATTTTCATAAACATAAATATAAATATAACTTCATCAAAGATTTGGATTATAATACCAAATATTTCCATACTCTTCATAAAAGGAAAAGAGCAGGGAACAATATTGACTCTTTGAAAGATTCAGAAGGTAATTGGGTTCACACAAGAGATGATATAGATAACTTGTTAACTAATTATTTCAAAAATATTAGTTCAACTTCTACTCCTTCCATTGAAGAAAGACATTACAATCACATTCCTACTTTGGTCTTTGAAGAAGATAATATAAGACTCCTTGCTACTCCAAGTGATGAGGAAATATTCAAAACTCTCAAGACTATGGAAAACTGGTCAGCCGTTGGACCCGAAAGATTTCAAGCATGCTTTTATAAATCTCAATAGTCTACTGTTGGTGGTGATGTTTGTGACATGGTCAAGCAGTTCTTATCTTCTAAGCATATGCTCGGACAATTAAACAAGACTTTTTTTTTATTCCTAAAAAGAACAAGCCTTGTTCTCCAGCTGAGTTTAGACCTATAATTTTTTGTAATACTTCTTACAAAATTATCTCAGAGATATTGGTTAGCAGGATGAAACCCATAATGGAGAAAATTATTTCCCCATACCAAGCTGCTTATGTCTCTGAAAGATTATAATTTCTCATGAGATCATTCATTACATGAAGAGAAAATCAGGAAAAAGTGGATGGCTAGCTCTCAAGTTAGATATGTCAAAAGCATTTGACATACTTGAATATCCTTTTTTTATTAAGATTCTCAAGAGTTTTGGCGTCTCAGAAGATTTTTGTCATCTAATTCAATAATGTATCAGCACCACCACTTTATTTGTCCTTCTAAATGGCTCACCTTATACATACTTCAATCCATCTAGAGGAATAAGACAAGGATATCCTCTTTCTCCGTATCTTTTCATCTTAGCAATGGAATAGTTATCAAGAACTATGGTTCAAGCTCATCATTCTAAAAGTATACAAGGTATCTCAGTGGCTAGAGGAGCACCACCCATTACTCACTTGCTTTTTGTAGATGATTGTCTCATTTTTACTCATGCAAATTTAATCAGTGTGAATAATCTCTTACAAGTCCTACAAGATTTTAGTTCATAATCTGGTCAAGTCATTAATTTTGACAAATCTTCAATTCGCTATAGCAAAAACATGGATCCCGGGGTTTATGACACTCTAAGTAACATCCTAGGTGTCAAACCTATGAATAAAAATGAGAAGTATTTGGGTTCTCCTTTAATCATTGGCAGATCAAAAGTAAAATCTTTTGAAGAAATCCAAGTGGCTTTTGAAAGAAGACTGGGAAACTGGAAAGGCACCACAATGCACAAAGCTGGCAGATCCACTATGGTCAAAGTTGTTCTTAACTCTATTCCATGTATCAAATGAGTATGTTTAAGATGCCAAAGAAACTACTCAAGAAACTAGTCACTATTCAAAGAAAGTTCTGGTGGGGCTTCAAAACAAACAAAGATATCAATCTTATTACTTGGCAAAACATGTGTTTATCTAAAAACATAGGTGGTCTGGCTTATAGAGATTTAGAAATGATGAATCATGCTCTCCTTGCCAAGATAGCATGCATAATATTCCACAATTCTGACCATTTTCTGGGTTAAATCCTTAAGGCTTGATATTACAAGCATGAGGATTTTCTTTATTTACAAAGTGAGAATAGTAATTCCTTATAGGTACGGAAGGGCATTGAACTGGGTCTATCAATAGTACAACAGCACTATTTTATGGAGGTTGGTAAGTCCACAAGAATTTGGACTGATAAATTGATTACAGGGTTGAGTCAAATAGTTGAGCCTCTGCACTCATCTCATTATCAGTTTGTCTTTGTTAGTGAGCTAATCCTAACAGGTACTAAAGAATGGGATATACAACTGCTTAACATCTTATTATCTCTAGAAAATGTTGAAAGAATAACTAGAATACAACTTTCATTGTCAGAAGAAGATATCTTGAGGTGGTCTCCTTCAAAAGATGAAGTATTTTCAGTTAAATCTACTTATAATAAACTTATGGAGATGAGGGAATTCAACATCAAGTTTTTGTTTGTATAGTTCCTAAGTTAGTTATAAAGTACTCTGGAAGATGCAATTACCTCATAGAGTAAAGCTCTTCATCTGGAAATTTCTAAAGAATGCATTTCCTACAAGGCAAAGGTTATCTCAGTTTAATTATCTGGATGAATATCACTGCAGTATTTGCAATTTTGAAGAGGAATCTCTGTTTCATTTGCTACTTACCAGCAATCTTGCCAAAGTTGTGTGGAGACTTCTCAACATCAATATTGGCCAAGTTATCCCCAACTGCCAAAGTATTACACAGTGGATCACCTCCTGGTTTGTAGATGTCAGAAATACGAATGCAGAAGAGATTCATCACTTGAGATCTTTACTCATGATTGGTTGCTGGATAATTTGGAAGGAGAGATACGACTGTATCTTTTGGGATAAAACTCTTAACCCCAATAATATTGTTGCTAGAATTAATTACCACATGTTACAACTTAGCTCAACATCTCATAACATGAATAACTCAGTTGTTAACCCTATAACTAGCACATCCACAAGTGTTCATAGTCATAGTACTGGAGATGTTGATGCATTCAAAGTTGATGCTTCATTTGATTATGTAACCAATGAATGTGGCACCGGTATGGTGCTTTGTAATAGTGCAGGTGCAATCTCGGGCATCAAAGGATCTTATACAACTGGAATAAGAGACCCATAAACAGGGGAGTGCATGGCCATAATGGAAGCTTTAAGTTGGGTTAGAAGAGACAAGGAGATTCAGAAGATTCACATTGTGGCAGATGTTGAATCTGTTGTGAAATCAATCACAATGGAAGAGTTATTTGTTAGTTGGGGAAACATGGAAATAATTAGAGTCATTAAAACAATTTTATCTTCTTTTAATTACTGGTCTATCAATCATGTCAAAAGATATGGTAATCGTTTAGATGATGCCATTTCTAAGAAAGTAAGAAGTGATAAACAGTCGGTCGAAGAGTTTCGCAATTCTGCATTTTGTATTGACACTTTTATAGAGAGGTGTATTGAGCCTTCTCCTAATTGAATATAAAAGATTCAGTTATATAAAAAAAGGGAATAAGTAACCAAGTGAAACGTGATTCTTCCAGCTGAAAGATCAAGAATTCAATAGTGCGCGACATCCGTAAAATGAAACATTGTAATTGTTTTCATAATAATCAAAGCAAGCTGATTCAAAAAGTGTTTGAGGATATTTCACATGTAACTTCCATTGTCCTATTCATTGTAAACAAATATCTTACATGAATAATTTATACAGTAACTCATCAATACAACTTAAAAATCCGAACAACCATTGCCAAACAGAAGTCCAGAGTTGAAACAATAGAAAAAACAAATCAAAGGGTGGCAAGATAAGCTGGACATTTTCGTAATCTATCTAGTCAACCATGTGACCTTTTTATAGTCCATAAGCTGTTGTAATTCAACTCCGCGATAAAATTCATAAACTTCACCTCTAGGCTGGAGCATTTTACCACCTTAATATGTTGCATTTCTAAATTATAGAAGATCAGACATTCCCCATCAAACCAATACAACAACACCTGATCGGAGAAACCAAACATACGTATAGGAGGTCTATTACTAGTGTAAAAGAAACAACAGAAGGGATCCGGCACCAAGTCCTCCTCCTCCATTCGAACATCGAAACTCTCCTCCTCCATCCATATTTGTTTTACCTTGTCCTTCAATATATACAGATAAACCTTGAAACGATAACAACAGAAACTACTCTGGTGTTTACAATAACGGCGACTATGATGGTTATTATCTTTGTTTCTTATCATTATCTTTTCAGAACGAGCAACACAAGGATATCCTTTGAACTCTAGAAGATGATCACCCACTTCATAATATTGATGCAAAACATTCGTTGTCGGGGGAGTCATAAAAGAACATTCACGTGGGAAGCGAATAAAGTGAATACTCTCGTTATGCATCGTCAAACGAGAGCAACATTTCAACAATAGCACCATTACTTGTATTATAGTTAGTTACCTTCCAAACAAGATCACCCCCGCAAACGGTGGCTGATTTATTTTTCCAAGCCCTTGTTACCAATTGTAGGACCAAAATATCGACACAACGTTATTCCTGCAATATTAACAACATTTCTGCGAGCATCACTGACAATTCTTTAACAACGTTTCACGAGCGTCACAGAATACCAAAAGAAGTTGACGATGAAAAGAATAAAAGAAGAATATGTTGGTCCTGCGATGATCATCATACTTGCGATAGAGAACATTGTAGAGATCGCGATGAGATCGCAGAATAGATCCGAAATAAGAGGAAAACTTAGCTGTCACCCATTACGTAAATCCATATATAAAGGGCACGATAGATCTAGAAAAGGATGATGTGTTTTTGAGAGTTGAAAGAGTCTTGAGGAGAGAGAAACTTCAAGAGAATATTTGTAATCTTGATTTCTTCCAATTCTGTAAACATTTATGAGATTTGAATAGTAGAGTGTCATTTAAATCTTTGAAGTTTAATTGATTTCCAATAGATTTCTATAGAATCTTAACAAGGGTGTAGTGTGGGAATTCCTGCAATTACATTTTGGCACTAGAAACAGGGAGAATCAAGCTAACAAATCTCTAATTACAACTTGAAAATTTGAAGAAATTTCTAGAATTGAAGAAATGGCTAGAAGAAGAACAAACATATCAGAACCACCAATAACTGTGAGGAGAAGTAAAATACTTGCAGGTGAAGGAACAAGTGAATTAGAAGAATCTTTAAGGATAAGATCAGGAAGAAATAGAACAAGAAATGAAGCAGAAAGTTCAATTCAACAGACGAATCAACAAGCACAAACGCAAGATAGGGATGTGGATTATGATAGAGTGAGTGTGCATACTTGGAGGTCAGATTCGATAGAAGAAACATAAAATCGACAATTGAGAAATGAAGAAGAAGGAGAAAGGAATCAAGAAATGGTTGGAGGATTAATTCATGAAGAATGTGAAATAGTAGATGATTTGAGACAAAGAATACAAGAAGAAAGAAGATTAGAGGCAGAAGAGCGTGCGAATTTAACAAGACAAAATCATGAGCTAAGAATGGATAATTTGAGGTTACAAAGAAGGAGATCAAGAAGTACTATTAGATCAAATTCAAGATCATTCAGAGAAGAACCAAGGAAAAATTCCCCTATAATAAATGTTAGAGAAAATACTCGAGGAGAGGTACAAAATAGAGAAGAGGAGATAATTGATGATCGCTATAATCCGCGTGACAATAGAAATCAAGAGGGAAGAAACAACCAAATTGAAGAAGAAAATCCAGAAGAAGGTAGGAGGATATTACGAGGACGATAGAATCAAAGAAATCAAAGAATGATTGAAGAAGAAATTGAGAGACATTACGTTGAACAAGCACGTTTATCTCGCGAGAGGGAAAGATTAAGGGAAGAAGTAGAAGAACATGAATTTCAAGAAGCAGTGCGACAAAATAATCATGAAAATTGAGAAAGGAGACGTACGCAAAATCGTTACAATGGTAATATTCAAGAGGAGTATGATAGGATACAAAGGAGAATAGAGAGACAGCGAAGAGAAATGAGGAGAAATGAAGAAATTCGTAGAGAAGAAAATGAAAGAGAAAATCGCAGAGAAAGACGAGATGATGACGAAGAAGAAGATACACAAAATCTCGCAAGACAAGAAAGGCAAGAACGCAGGAGAAGGGAAACAACATTAAAGAGGCCAATGGAACAAAACTCAGCTGAGAATGAGCAAATATTGAGAGAATTAGCAGAGATGCGAGGAATGATAAACAATATAAGAGAAGAAGGTAGAAGGCAACTTAATGAAGCTATTGAAGAAGCTGCGAGGACTCCATTTACTCAAGAAGTACAGTTAAGAGGGATACCTCCAAAATGCAATCTACCAGTATTAACCAGCATTTTTGATAGGACAACTTGTGCTGTTCAACATGTCAAAGCTTATGTTAGATGTATGCTACAGTGGGAAAATCATGATGCTGTGCTATGCAAATATTTTGCATCTAGCTTAACTGGCGAGGCGTTGAAATGGTTCGAGGGATTACCAAAAAATACCATAACTTCTTTTGATCATTTACAAGCTACATTTTTAGGAGTGTATATTAGCAACAATTCATCACGACCGGGTATTGAAGATGTGTTTGGGTTAAAGCAGAGAATTGGCGAGAGTCTGAAACACTTAACCATAAGATGGAAGTCAATGTGCAGTGAGATGGCAGGAAGAGTTGACGAGAGATATCTTATCTTGTCTTTTATCAATGCAATGTTCGCAACCAATCTACTGTACATACAAATTTTCAGAGTCAAGAATACAATCACCATGACTGAATTGCAAGAGCTACAGGAAGAGTACATTGCTTTGGAGGAGAAACAAAATGAGATGGAATCATACCCAATCGCGAACACCAACTCGCTAGCGGCAAGTGGAAGTTTTCTCCCTAAAATGATAAATAATGTGGCGAGCACTTCGCATGCACAACAAGAGAAAGTAGTAATTGATAATCAACAAAAATTGGTAGCGATGGGCAGTCGAGATCAAGAATAATATGAAAGGGAGAAGAATTATTACAATCGCGGTGGAAATAATAAGATTCAAAGACTTGATCATCCGCAAGAAACTTATGGCGGACAAAGGCAGAATAACTTTAGAGGGCAAGGAAATCAAAAGATAATATGGGAAGAAATTAAGATGCCGCCACTTAATGCCAGCATAGAAAAAATTTGGGAAGCTATTATTCTAATGGAGAATATACCTTCGCCATGGAACATGGGGAAAGAACCACATCCAAGCAACCGAAGTCAATAATTTTGTCCTTACCATCACTTTCATGGTCATTCAATAAATAATTGTAGGAATGTAAAGAGGATAATTTTGAGGATGATTAATCAAGGGAAGTTAAATCACTTTCTAGTAGGACATCCACGATCTCATCAACTACCGCCAGCACCAGAAACTCGCAGAGTGAATGTTGTAAAAGGAGCAGAAACATTCGTAATAGAAGTGGGGGCTAAAGCAAAGAATTTATTTTGTAACTCCATCGTGCATTCATTCAGAACTATAGAAGATTTCCATGATAATGTTTTAAGTAGAGTCTTCGTGAGAAATACATATGGAAGAGAGATAATGAATATAGCGATAGCCTCGCCATTAGAAGAATGGCAGAAACAAACTCTATCTTTCACTGCGCAAGATATACCAGAGCTTGGCGAGCAGCATGACAACCCATTGGTAGTACGATTAGAGATAAAACCAAAGCAAATGCAAGAGGAAGATGAAGAAAATAATGGTAAAATTGAAGACTCTTGGGCCATCAACAGAGTCTTAATAGATACTGGGAGTTCAGTTGATATCTTATTCTATCATACCTATAGAACCATGGGCGGAAGAGATGAAGATTTGATACCATCAACGTATAAAATCTATGGATTTAACGTGCATGGCTAACAAACCAAAAGGGGAAATTGAAATGCAAATACCGTTAAAAGGAATATCTTCAAAAATCTTATTCTGTGTTGTGGACATTGAATCACCTTACAATGCTTTGATAGGAAGACCTTGGTTACACGGGATATTGGGTGTAGCATCCACTGATCACCAGTGTATCAAGTTTCCTCATCCCAAAGGTGTTGGAATTATTAAAGGAGATTGGGGAGAAATCAAGAAATGTTATGAAATCGATATGAAGTCTTGCGAAGAAAGAGCTGAAAAGAATAGCAATAGGAAGTACAAAATCAAACAACAACAGAGGTGTGAAATATTAATGATTGATACAATAGAACGGAAAGAGGATGTGAAAGCTGATGGCGAGCGTCTCGCAGAAAAAGAAACAACAAGAAACGAGCGAAAAGCGAGAAAATAGTAAGTAGAGAGGTAAAATGATGAACTTTAGAGAATTCTATGAATGATTTGTTTGAAGAATATGTAATTGAACAGAATTTTCTGCTTGAAAGAATCGCAATATTTTACAAAAAGAAAGAAGATCAAAGTTATGAAATTCTATCAGAGTTACAATACTCGCGATAAACGCGAATAAAATTTCGCAGAGATTAAAGAATGGGACGAAATTTTATGGCGTGCACCCTAGTTCGCGAATAAAATTTCGTAAGAGGCAAATGTAAGACCTACGAGCACGTCATATGAGGGGGTATCTCTTGACATGATTCAGGGGTAAGGTTATACAGTTGTTGGATCCTGAGTCATGCAGATGTTGGGGTTAAAGAAAACCTATTCGGGAGAGAGATCTTGGATTTCCAAATATATATGGTTATACCCTGGTTGGACGACCGAGAATCTCTTCCAAGAAGTGCAAAGTATGACCAAGGCGCCGAGGTACACGGTTGAGCCAAGGGTGCCAAGGGCGTACGAAACTCCCTTGCCATTCTTGGTAAGTCTTGGCTATGATGCACTTGGCCTGAAGAAAACCCCACTTAGGGTGCAGTCTTGTAACTATAAGCCATATAGGCATAAAGGAAAAGAGGCTGCGAAAACAATTTGGTTGTTGGTAAATCTGGATGGGAGGAGCTAGTCTTGTATGGCCGATGTTCCCTCCTTGAAGGGGCAACCAGGGGGAAGATAAGGGCGGCACCCTCCATTAGGGAGCTGATAAGTGTCTTGAGACGGTAATGTCATGGGGATTTATGATCGCAAGAACATTTAGGCATGTCATATTGTCGCGTAACGTAAATTATACAGAGGCAACAAGCCAAAAGTTAAGATGAGATCAATGGGTTTTAACATGAAAATGTAAAGACGTCATACGATTTCATCGCAAGACGGCAATGTCACGAGGCTTTAATCTCGCGAGAGAGCTTAGACTTGTCATATTGTCGCAATACAATCAAAGAATAAAGATAAGGCAAGATAAATGGGTCAATACATGCAAATATAAAGATGTCCTGCGATCTTGTGGCAGAAAGAAAGAGCGTGGCAAAATAAGACCTTTAATTAGGAAGGTGTAATAAGACCATAAGATTACTGCGGTAATACTCGCAGATGTTATGAGAATTGCGATTTGACGCAGTTATTGCTGGCGATAGGATCGCCAATATTGAGGCAAATTTTATTTACCACTAATATCTAATCTTTAATCAATTTTTTATATCACAGATGAATAATAGAGGCAAGTATGGGAATGCATGAGAACGATGAAATTATTATTCATCTATCATATAAAAATTTCATAAATAAATGCACGCAGATAATTAAAGAATAATAATTATATTGATTGATTGACTTGCAGAAAAAGAACTATTTTCTAATTCATACAGGTAGAAGCAAAAGAAATCCACAAAATTGGAGAAACTCACAGCAATGCTGCAGAAAGAAGAAAATAAATATACAAGGAAAAAATAGAAGGAAAAAGAAGAACTAGCTAGATCCATCGCCATCCTCTTTATCAGACTTCTCTTCATCGCCAGAGTTCTCCCTTTCTTCGTTATCATCACTATCTTCATTCTTATCAGATTCTTCTCCTCCACCAAACTTTTCTCCTTCGTCATTTTCATTATCATATTCATCCTCGTCAGAATCCTCAGCCTCACTATCAAAGATGTTAAGATTTGGGATTATTGCGGGGATCTCCTTCGCAAGATCAGGATATATAGAAGGAGAAATTCCATGATCATTGCAGACCAAATTAACGAAATCATTACGAACAACAATGAGAGATCTATTGAAATTTGCGGTAGTAATGTCAAATTGCTCCTTCAATCGTGAATATTTTTTATTGCGAGTAGCAATGGTATTTTCAAGTTCCCCAATTCTTTCAAGATATCTTTTTTCAGCTCCTGCGAGAATATATGACAACAAGTTAGAAGTTTTGTAAAAAAGATTAATAAAAACAGAAAGTTAGCAAGAAGAAGAACAGTAAACAACCTTCTCTTTCAGAAATCATATCTCTAATTAAGGCCGCTTGTTCAACTTGAAGGCTAAAATTTACACCTAAGTCATTCCTGGCATTGTCAAGAACCTTCGCAGCCCAAGCAAACTCATCATCGCTATTAATAAGGATACGAGATCGAACTTGAGTCTCCCTCGCAAGAAGATATTCATTCTCGCGGATAAGTTTATCTCTGTCCATTTGAACGTCAAAGAGAGTTTTATGAAAATCTTCTAGGGTATTGGATCCCTTCTTGATAGCAAGATCTTTCTCGTCAATAAGATCGCTAATTTTATGTCTTAATCTATTTCTTTCTTTGAATCAAGATAAAAGCGCCAATATTTGTCAGTCAAACCTAAATTGAATCTGTGTTCAATTTTGAAGAGATTAAGCTTGGATCTAAGTTCATCTATGGAAAGGGATTTAATCTTATCATCTCAGAAATTATTTAAAGAATTATTAAGACAGGCAAGAAGAGTGTGATCATCTACAGGTTCAAGGAAAGATTGAAAGAGTATAGCCTCGTCAGTAAGGCCATAAATATCTGCAAGTTAAAAGTGGTTGCTTGAATAAGATGCGATAGGGTAAAAAGAATTAAGAAAGAAAGGAAATCAGTCATACCATATAGTTGTTGGTTAGCTTTATCAAGATCAGAAATCTTTTTCTTATCAACTGAAGCTTCAGTTTCCAGCTGTTTATTCTTCTTGCGAAGCTCAATAACTTCAGACTCTAATTTTTGTTTATCCTGGCGAAGTTTAGCGGCTTTCTCTTCAGAGCTGACACATCTTTTATCTAAATCAGAAGCAACAGCAAAAGAAGCTCTTCCAACCTGCAAAAGAAGAATATAAATTGAGATCTAGTGATGGAGAAAATATATAAACAAACTGAAGAAATGAAAACTAACCAA
The DNA here is from genome assembly GCA_023529315.1 of Papaver bracteatum. Lineage (NCBI taxonomy): Eukaryota > Viridiplantae > Streptophyta > Magnoliopsida > Ranunculales > Papaveraceae > Papaver > Papaver bracteatum. Next base: position 1,974,669 of record JAJJWX010001985.1, read on the forward strand.
AGCACTAAGAGAATTCAAGAAACTGGGAGTCAGCGATCTTGAGATTCCTTGGAGGGAATCATTATCCACCAAAATAGGGGCATCGCAAACTTTAGCGAGAGCTTGTGATGTTTTGTCAATAATTTCATCCTCGTCATTAGAAGTCATGCTGTGGGAAATATCGCTAAAAATTCTGGACAAATGAGTCATTGCAGAATCAAAAGAAGAAGAATTTTTTATTGAGGGAAAACCTCTAAAATTAAAACCCTCGTCATTATTATCTTTATCAAGATCAGCACTTGAATTTTCTGGAATTGGTTGAGGAGTTGAAGAAGAAGTAGGTTGAGTTTTCCTTTTCTTTGATGGAGGATCGCTAGATTCTTCATTGCGAGGGGCGTAAGGCTTTCCCGGGAGGAGCAAGAGATTTCTCCTTTGAAGATTTCCCAGATTTCTTCTCTTTTAAAGATTTCTCCTTGGTTTTTGCGGGTATTAATGGTTCTAACTCTTCGATTACCTGCGAGCACAGATGAAGATAAGAAATATGGGCAACAATATATTGTTAAAATTTATGAATAGATATTTCTTACTTCATCCGTGAAATATTTCAGAGCCAAGAAAGTGTTGGGTTTCCTAAGAGCTTGATAGCTGAGTTTCATCATTCAATCTGAGAAAAAATCAAAATAGTTAGCAAGAATATAAAGAAGACAGTAAATGATAATAATATAAAAAGTTGAGAGAATATACTTCTTTAGATCTCTCAGGCCAATTAAATACCCAAGGTTGATATTCTGCAAGACTCGCGGGAAGTTCGTGAGAACCAGAAATATAAGGACCCTCAAGACACAACGGAAAGATAAACCACTTATCATCGCTAGAATGGCAAGGGCCATGGTTAGTTTTCGTGTGAAAATCAATATCTAGCATGAGAGCTTCATCGACAGTGAGTTTATTCAGGCGAACACCCCAGCAGGTGCTATCCCTCTTCATAGGGAGTATTTTTTAATTTTTGAAAAAGTTTTCTACAGTATAATCTTCAGAGTTAATTGGAATATGTTTGTAAAGAGGATTTTGAGCATCTTCAAAATAGCGTGATCCTTTGCCAGCACCACGAGAAGCATATTCAAGTAGCAACCTAATGCAATCTCCACCTAGTTGATATATTGCTCGCGAGAACCTCTCGTCAGATATTATTTGGTAGAATAATGGAAGTTCTGGGTCATAGAGAGGAAGGGGAAGACCAGATTCCAGTTGTCCTAGCGATACTATGATTTTTTCGCGAGAACATTGATCATCAGTAAATAATTTAAGAGAAAGTTCAGATCTAGAATCCTGATTTGGAATTAAAGACAAGTTAAAACCTTTAATTTTGAGTTTCTCGCGCATCTCATTAAAGGCTTTCAAGTTTTTGGTACCGGCTGCAACCATTTTTGAAGTATGGGAATGGAAAGGTTGAAAAGAAGAAAGAAATCGCAGCAGCGCAATTCGCGGAAGAACAGTAAAGTTTGCAGAGAGGATATGGGGAGAAAGAAGAAGAAATTAAAAGAGAAAAAGGAAAGGAATGAGAAGAGTATTTATAGAGGAAGAAATTTCTCGAAGAAGATGAAGGCAATTAATGCAAAGAAGAGACGTGGGTGGTTAGATCGCAGCGGTTAGAGGAGACGTGTCAAAAGTTTATTGGAAGAAAGAATTCGTGAAAACAGCTGGCGAAGGACATAGAAACGTGTTAGAATAGAGAAGCATGAAAAGATGAGCGGTTATGGAATTTAAAGTTCTCATGATCTTCTCTTCTTATCATAAAAGACATGAGAAGAGGCAAGATGTAGGACCAGAATATCGCCACAACGTTATTCCTGCGATATTAACTCCATTTCTGCGAGCGTCACTGACAATTGTTTAACAACGTTTCACGAGCGTCACAGAATACCAAAAGAAGCTGACGATGAAAAGAATAAAAGAAGAATATGTTGGTCCTGCGATGATCATCATACTTGCGATAGAGAACATTGTATAGATCGCGATGAGATCGCAGAATAGATCCGAAATAAGAGGAAAACTTAGCTGTCACCCATTATGTAAATCCCTATATAAAGGGCACGATAGATCCAGAAAAGGATGATGTGTTTTTGAGAGTTGAAAGAGTCTTGAGGAGAGAGAAACTTCAAGAGAATATTTGTAATCTTGATTTCTTCCAATTCTGTAAACATTTCTGAGATTTGAATAGTAGAGTGTCATTTAAATCTTTGAAGTTTAATTGATTTCCAATAGATTTATATAGAATCTTAACAAGGGTGTAGTGTGGGAATTCCTGCAACTATATTTTGGTGCTAGAAATAGGGAGAATCAAGCTAAGAAATCTCTAATTACAACTTGAAAATTTGAAGAAATTGTTAGAAATGGCTAGAAGAAGAAGAAACACATCAGAACCACCAACAACTGTGAGGAGAAGTAAAAGACTTACAGGTGAAGGAACGGGTGAATTAGAAGAATCTTTAAGGATAAGATCAGGAAGAAATAGAACAAGAAATGAAGCAGAAAGTTCAATTCAACAGACGAATCAACAAGCACAAACGCGAGATAGGGATGTGGATTATGATAGAGTGAGTGTGCATACTTGGAGGTCAGATTCGATAGAAGAAACATAAAATCGACAATTGAGAAATGAAGAAGAAGGAGAAAGGAATCAAGAAATGGTTGGAGGATTAATTCATGAAGAACGTGAAATAGTAGATGATTTGAGACAAAGAATACAAGAAGAAAGAAGATTAGAGGCAGAAGAGCGTGCGAATTTAACAAGACAAAATCATGAGCTAAGAATGGAGAATTTGAGGTTACAAAGAAGGAGATCAAGAAGTACTATTAGATCAAATTCAAGATCATTCAGAGAAGAACCAAGGAAAAATTCCCCTGTAAGAAATGTTAGAGAAAATACTCGAGGAGAGGTACAAAATAGAGAAGAGGAGATAATTGATGATCGCTATAATCCGCGTGACAGTAGAAATCAAGAGGGAAGAAACAACCAAATTGAAGAAGAAAATCCAGAAGAAGGTAGGAGGATATTACGAGGACGAGAGAATCAAAGAAATCAAAGAATGATTGAAGAAGAAATTAAGAGACATTACGTTGAACAAGCACGTTTAGCTCGCGAGAGGGAAAGATTAAGGGAAGAAGTAGAAGAACATGAATTTCAAGAAGCAGTGCGACAAAATAATCATGAAAATCGAGAAAGGAGACGTAAGAAAAATCGTTACAATGGTAATATTCAAGAGGAGTATGATAGGATACAGAGGAGAATAGAGAGACAGCGAAGAGAAATGAGGAGAAATGAAGAAATTCGCAGAGAAGAAAATGAAAGAGAAAATCGCAAAGAAAGACGAGATGATGACGAAGAAGAAGATACACAAAATCTCGCAAGACAAGAAAGGCAAGAACGCAGGAGAAGAGAAACAGCATTAAAGAGGCCAATGGAACAAAACTCAGCTGAGAATGAGCAAATATTGAGAGAATTAGCAGAGATGCGAGGAATGATAAACAATAGAAGAGAAAGAGGTAGAAGGCAACTTAATGAAGCTATTGAAGAAGCTGCGAGGACTCCATTTACTCAAGAAGTACAGTTAAGAGGGATACCTCCAAAATGCAATCTACCAGCATTAACCGGCATTTTTGATGGGACAACTTGTGTTGTTCAACATTTCAAAGCTTATGTTAGATGTATGCTACAGTGGGAAAATCATGATGTTGTGCTATGCAAATATTTTGCATCTAGCTTAACTAGCGAGGCGTTGAAATGGTTCGAGGGATTACCAAAAAATACCATAACTTCTTTTGATCATTTACAAGCTACATTTTTAGGAGCGTATATTAGCAATAATTCATCACGACCGGGTATTGAAGATGTGTTTGGGTTAAAGCAGAGAATTGGCGAGAGTCTGAAACACTTAACCATAAGATGGAAGTCAATATGCAGTGAGATGGCAGGAAGAGTTGACGAGAGATATCTTATCTTTTATCAATTCAAAAATAAGTACAACCTTATATTCATCATAACAACTACTTTTTATAACAAATCTTGGAAATAAACACTTGACCAGCGGCTGTGGTAGAACTAGTAAAAATAAGTACAACCTTATATTCTTTTGATAACAAATCAAAACCAAAACCAAAACACAAATATTTTAGTGATCCCCATCCCTCAATTGTAGCAGTAGAATCACTGGGGATGTGAAGTGCTTCACCCGTAACCGGATTGAAAACAACTACTAAGGTATACTGGTTGCTTTAAAACAAGTTAAGCCATTGCAACAGCCTACTGGTTCAATAAAATCTGCGTAATTAATTTTACTTAAAAGTCTTAAGTCAAGATATTCATCATAACAACTACTTTTATTATGATTATCGCTACTAGTTTTCTTTTGTAAAGTGAAAAAGCTATTTAGCTGATCATCACCTACGGTTACATTAGTGAGACTAAAGAATAAATTGAATTCCTTCTTTTGTTTCTGATGAGCAAAATGTAAGGCAGCAAATCGTGCATCATTGATAATTGAATTGTACCATCACTTACTGACGCAAGAGTATTGAGCTAGATCCCGAGCTGGTAATCTGGTGAGAATATTTTCGACTATCAATTCCTCAGGAAGATGTGAAGAAGAATCAGCAGCATCCTTTCCTTTTTGCTTCTTCTTGTGCATCATGTTCATACACATCTCAATAAATTGTTGCAGGGTTTCAATCTTCCTTTTTCTCGCCATGGCTAACCCTATCACACACGTCTTAATAAATTGAACTAAAATACAGCATAAATATTATGGACATGGACCTCTTTTAAATAGCTTCAAAGGTCAAGAGTTTGTAAAATTTACAAGACTCCGGGTATTAAAAACTTAAAAACAGCAATTTTACCACCCTAAATTAAGAAATAAACATATGACAAAATCAAGGATTTTACCACAAACAAAAGTTGCATGATTTTGGTGTTTCCTTTTTCTGGTACTTCCATGCTTCTGCCAGATCATAAATATTAGAAAACTGACAAATAAGAGGATTCCAGGAATTAGGCAACCCCGTTACAATCAAATTTCTAACTAAACCTCAGCCTGCCTGTGATGTTCTTGTTACATGTGGAAGGGAAACCGAATCCAGGTCCCCGGGGTAAGGCATCCACAAGCCTAAGCCACCTCTACTCTCTTTCAGTCCAGTACTATTACGTTTGAACTCGTCCAGAGATTTAACCCACTCTACAGGAGAAGAATGTTCCCTGGTGTGACTATGCAACACAAACAGTGAGTTATACTCACAGTTAGGGAACATAAAAAACTTGAATGCAGACCCTAATCTGTAAACAACGTAACCGAAGCTCAGCTGGTCCCTTGGTGTGAATAAGTTGACCTCGTTGAACCAAAGGCAGCTAAACAAGTTGTTCAGTGCGGTGTGTTCGCGTATAATGATAGCTCCCTCCGGCACATCTGCATTATTGTATCATTTTCCATTTAGTACAGCGCATAAACGGATACATCAGAATCTTCCATCAGAGTGTAAGTTTCAATGAAAGAACTCATACGTATTGCAACATACATCACATTTCATCATCAAGGTAAAATATGATCCTGTTTCTATTTCACAAATTAGAAAAATATAACTACCCAAGATATATAGGTCACCGATTATACAGACCCACCAAAAGGATGGTGAAATCAGTGGGAGCTTGAGATGTTCTATGTACAACCAACCAGGTCATCGGCTAGTAAAGAAAGATATACTTTCTAGAATTATGCATTATCAAACCATTACAAGGAGCTTTGTCTTACCGCTAACTGTGTCTTTCTTCGCACTCCATGGTTCCATTCCCTCGTAGAAGTATATTTTTACATGGAGATCAATAAGAGGTCGAGCATATCTTTTCCTGCGTTTATTTGCATCAGCTTCTTCGTATATACTCTGGTGGTGTTTATGACGAGCAATGGCAAATGTATTCTTATCACGCCATAAATATCTGCAAAATTAATAGATAGTTGGTTCATAAGTTACTATAGAAACAGTGATCAAGTGGTAATCCAAATGCCATTTCAACGAAAAATAAGCTCAAGGAACACATTTTTGAATGCCAGATCAACTACTATGTACTGCGGATTATGTCAGCCGTGAATTTTTCTAGAGCTCTAGAAATGTTCATGTGTGCATCATGCAAACAACTTGAAACTTCTAACCACGCCAAAGCAGAATAACAAGTTACAAAACACTCGGGGTATTAGATTGTAATGATAAATGGACTGACTATTTGGTAGACATGGAAAATTTTACTCAAATCACAAAATCTCATCAAACCCACCTTTCTAACATAAGCAATGGGTCGACTATAAGTTCCATTTTTCCATCAATCCAGATGCTGTATTCTGCTTGGGGATAGAGCCTGTGGGTTAATATCTTGGGAACCTTTCCGTTCCTTCTTGGTTCATCATAGGGTGGAGTTTTTAGAAGTACAAGGCGCCAAAGACCAACCCACTTCCCTCCGCGACCATCATCTCTGACTGTAACATTTTCCTTGATGAAGTCAAGAGATTGTTGGTCTACGGCCATGAGAAAGCAAAAGAGCTTTTGGGATCGCCTGCTTATATTTGTAGGTTGATGAGGTGTATCATACCCATCGAAAATGCCTGATGCAACTACAAACCTGCATTTCTTAACATACTTAACATCTGCTGGTTCCATTTCAGCACCTCCATTTCGTATGAAACCACAGTGCACCTGAAAACCACCAAATACAGATTCCATCAGTCACTCGGGTCTCTCAGCTACTAAAACATAACACTAAAGCTAGAATGTCCACATCCAATGAGTCTGCTACGAGGACTGAAACATGGTTTAACAAAATAATCCAACACAACCACACAGAACTTTCTTTGCTAACTTTCAACTATGAATGCCTACTAGTACCAGTGATTCTGATCAACGGGCAGAGACGGCTGAACCAATGGTAAACTATCAGTAATCAGCTTCATGAAGTTAGCAACTCAGTTTGAGTTTTGGCTATGTGTGCTACTGTCGGGGCTGTTGGGTATGGACAGACATTCCAAGAAATTATATCTGTAATGGGGTAAGACCAAAATTAAACTGCCATTATGGAGTTTATTACCTTTTTAGTTGAATTTAGCTTAAAACTTTCTTCTCGCTGTGCCCAACTCTCATGTCCACCAAAAAGCGGCTGAGACCCACTATTTGAAGGATCATCATCCTCCAAAATATATGACAAATTCTCAACGAACTTGTCTGGGGTTCTTTTCTCTGGTATGACCACAGAATCCGGGTCATCCACAACAGGAATTGTACAACCTGAATGTGTAATCAAATATAAACACTTAAAGAGAGTCCAAGCCCAAAATCAAAAACTTGAGCGAAAAAAGCCAATTAAGGTGCTGTAATCTTACGGTGTAGTGGTTTCGGTTTAAATCCCAACGAGTTCAACACTAACATAAATTTTCCTTCCCTATTACATATTGCTGCACAGTTGGTAACATCAAAGAAACTTAAGTCAATAGATAAAAGAAAGAGGCACGAATAGCACCCCGATTGTGTTCAGTAAATGTAAGAGTCAATCACTGAACCCTCTAGGAAGTTAGGCATTCCCTTAAAACAACATAGAAATGTTAAGTTTGCTAGTTAAGTGACATAAACATACAAGTAATAGATCTTGGGATTCAAAAATTTCATCTTTAACAATAAGAACTAGTGTAGGGATCCATTAACAATCTGGGTCTCCTTGGGCACATACTAACAATTGTCGAGAACTTAAGCCTAATGATGTCGAGAACTTGAGAGTAATGATAAATGGAAACATACAGGAATCAATGAAACATAAGAAATAGGATGTGCAGAAGAAGGATGAGAATACCTGAAAGGAAAGTAATAGAAGTTTGGCAAGACCAGACATGAAACATTAAGACAGTAAGAATGATTAACATCCATAAGATGCCCGCAACAAGAACTAAACGAATAAAACCCTTCTTCCATACAATCCTGGATGGGTAATCTTGTGGTGTCCTCACTAATGGTGAAAATGGACCACTTTCAACATCTGCATTCCACTCCATCAAACAAACAAAAAACTCATTTGAGGGAGAGATAGAGATACAAAAATATAAACTGGTCGAAATCAGTAATAACAGATAGACAAAAATATATTTGTAACATGATTGATTACCTTTATCTATGTGTGATTGAGTACTGTTCCGGTCTGCTCTACGGGTTGCCCGTAGAGATACGGAACGATGGGATTCACTATCCATTACTACTCTCTACCACTTCCCACATCAAGAATTACAGATAAATAAACAAGAAGAAATCAAGGAAACGAGGAACTGGTATTACCCAAAACTGTGAAAAAAGGAGTCGAATTTGGGGATTGAGTTCAAACAAGATGAGATTTTTTGGAGAGATCTTGATAAATATTGAAGAATGTAAAGAAAAAAGGATCGCGATTCGTCTCCCCGGAGCGGAATGGAACCAATTTTAAGAAAAGTTTGAGATTTCAATCACTCTTTTCTCTTGCTTGTGCTCTTCAAGATGGACACAGAATGCTTAGACGAAAATACCCCTTGATAAGTGCACTTTATAATAGCAACAAACCACTTACTCAGCTAAGTTGCTTTCAGATCTGAAAAGCTCGACAATCACCAGTCCACACCGGCTCAAGTTAAGACCAGAGGAAACAAGAACGGCATGGTTCTGAAGATTTGCTTGCACCGACATAGCAGTTGAAAGTGGATAAGCAACTTATACAGAATTTGCTCAATTTTGGGTTCAAATTTTGGATCTCTGGACAGTTAAATTGGTCGATTTTGATCTAAAAACATGAATGATGGTGAAAGAACAATACAACAAAAAACTGTAAGAGAAGACGAAAAGGAGCAAATACAGGGAAACAATTGCAAGATTAGAATGATAAGCTTCTTTTTTTTTCATTTTTACATTATCAGCATAATCCATAACTTAATAATACACTTGACTATCTATGGGGGTTGGAATGAAAGAAGAACAAAAATTAAAGGGGAATGAACAAAAGACAGACACCCTTTCTCCATTTCTCCCTTCTGTCTACCTATACAAAACATTTGAAGGGAGCCCGCTGAAGTTGAAAACAAAAGGCGGACGGGGAGAAGAGATCAAACCCCTGTACAAAATAATCTAATAAGGACCCATTATATCTCTCTTTTCCTCTCTATATCTCTCACTGCCAAATGAGGTTTACTCAATAGACTTGGGAAGGAGATAGGTAGTTAAGGACGAGAAACAACAAGGTACAAAAGATACTATTTCCCCATAGGTCAGTCACCAACTATAGTGGATCTGCACAAAACACTCCAAACCACTTCCCATTTCTGGTAATGCAGTCTCAGAGTCACAAGCTTCCATCATCTGCATGGAACCCCCCATTGCCTTCCATTAGTATCACATCTGTTTGTCCCCGTCAATTCAAAATATAATAACAGGTCTGACCACCAAAAAGACACAGAGTAGTAGATATAGATGGGAAGGCACGTCCATGCCTACACCTGTATCTGTTTTGACTTGATTTGAATTGTTATGCTTAGCCGGAATAACTACGGTGCATCAACTAACCTGTACACTGCTGCAGCAGCGGATGCAAGACTAACCAGACTGATCCATTTTCCAACACCTGCAGACCAGCTTATAAAATTCACCCTGGTCCAGAATTACTTGGTTTGGCATACAGTCCACTCTGCCCAGCTTGCAGCTGTTGTTGTGGCTGTGGTTGGGGTTGATGTTGCTGAGGTGGTTGTTGCTTTTGCAGCAGCGGAGGTGGTGGTGGTGGTGGTGGTGATGGAGGTTGTGGTGGTGATGGTGGTGTAGGCTGTTGGCCTGATGATGGTTGACGTTGTTGCTGCTGCAAGTGCGGCTGCCACTGGGTCCCAGCACTGTTGGTCTGAGTAGTAGTACTTCCAGAGAAATGCTCATGGATTAAATCTTGGCCAGACGATGAGGGAGTTGAAAGCTCAGTTTCTGTTGTACTTGTCAGAGGTGATGGATTTCCAACGCCAGGCAAGTGATTGATAGACTTTGTCATTCCTGAATTATACTCCGATGTTCCTTTCCACTGAGTAGCAGCATTACTTGCTGAGGAAAGAACGGGCATGCAATTGGTGGAAGATTCAGTACCCCCTATATGCGGCCTGCTGTTTGAAGGCTGCTGCTCGACCGTGGATTGCGTATGTGGATCAGAATTCATTTGACGGTTATGTGGTTGAAGCATTCTGTGTATATTTGGCCGCTGCTGCTGACCAGATCCCATTGCCACTGGAGGAAGTGCATTATGCCCAGAAGTAGCTGCTGGGGGCTGGCCTTGGTTATTCGTCAGATCAGAATGAGACAAAACCTGTGGGAGTTGCTTCGACAAAGAGGAGGGTGGTGAACGAGAAAACAGCTTTTGCTGAGACAAGGATTGATTTGTTGATTGAGGAGGCACCAGCGAATTATTTGACTGAATTGAGTTTGAACCTGAAAATAAACCCTGGTTTTGCATCATGTGATGAATGGCCTGCTCACCCTTCTCATGTACTTGATTTCCTGGAGTTGAAGCAAGCCCATTTACGTGAGAGGAGGGATCAGCAGAGTGGTTCTGATGCATTACTGAAGTGCTCCCTCTGCCCATTCCCTTAATGTATTTAGGTTGTTGATGGGATTGAGACTGTTGCCTTTGTGGAGTAAGATGCCTACCGGTCTGTTGAAAATTCTGTTGGTGTTGTTGCTGCTGGCGCTGCCGCTGTTTTAGGATCTGAGTAGGTAAGGTACCAGCAGTACTATGGCTCCGACCAAGACCATGAGGAGGAAGGTGATGTTTAGATTGGGACTGCGAAGTTACAGGGCTCATGGATGAAGATGATGTTATGGGCAACTGAGAGTTTGGTGAAGGCAGTGAAGATGCCTGCTGCTGAACCTGAGAGGAGTTTTGTAGTGAAGTTGATATTGGATGCTGGGAGGACTGTGGTTGGCCATGAGACAACGCGGTATTGGTGGGAGAAAATTGTTGTTGTTGCTGCTGATGCATGAACCGTTGCTGCTGGACTTGCCTATCTTTAGGAATTCGGAGCACAAACGGGTTGCTGCCTTGAATATGAGGGTGATGAGGTTGCTGTGGGTGGATGGAGGGGACATGAGATTGTTGTTGCTGCTGCTGTTGAAGGTGTTGAGCTGGAAATGTCTGACCAGGTGGAGGGGCCGTCTGATTTGAAAAACCGCTGCTCAACCCATTGAAAGCAGGAAGACCTTGACTATTTCCTTGAGACACCTGTTGCATCTGAAGCTCTTGCATCATCATTTGCCTTTGATCATCTGGATTTTGACCAGGCTATGACAGCACAAAAGAAGCACCATTACGAAATAATACCGATAAAAGAGCTTCAGAATAAAAAATTACTGCATACTCATATAATAATTTTAAAATACAGACTGCTCGAATTTGAAAGAATTTGAGAGAGAAAATAGGCACGACTCTTTTCATAACAATATAAAGAACTTACCAAATGAAAGATTACTACAAAACAATGCAACTTATCTCATTTCCAGGTACACTATTTTTTTAATTACTACCCGTAGAAGAATGATGAAAGAAATTGCAGTAAAAGTTTCAGAAAGGCTCACCCGCATCATATGCATCGTATCACGAGGTCTCATCATAGAAGTTCCCTGACCAGAAACAGATCCATTGTGCATATTTACAGAGTTTGGCATGCCCACTGCAGTGGCAGGATGCATACTTCCAGAGGAAACCATATTTAACATTGATGGTGGACCAACTCCCTGAAACCCTGGGCGGGGCATTGGTGTGCCTCTGTTCATCCCAGGCATCATTCCCAAACTATTTGAACCAGGTACCACCCGAACACCACGATCACCTCCAGCCAAAGACCCAGGCACTGACAAACCAGGGTGCTGGAGGTTTCTACCAGACAGCATGTGATTATAATGCATTCTTTGCTGTTCGTCCATTGGTAAAGTTGGTCTTTGACCACCATATCTGTGACCATCCCAGAAGAACCATCCATGGTCATACATTTAATCATGCTAAATATGAGCTAACATAATAAACGTCAGAAGTATATCGTGCAAACCTAGTTGAGGCATTATGTGCAGCAGATGGAGATGGCAAGCTATTGCCAAGAGCCATGCCAGAAGATCCTTGTAGCATGGAATTAGAACCAGAACCAGAAGTGGGAAGAACTGGAGCAACAGAACCTTGATTTGCGATTCCTAAGCTACTACTATGAGATCCTTGATATCCATGGGAAAGATCAGGACTTCCAGCATCGCACAGATCAAGAGGCCTTCATGGTCAAACAGGGACAAGTTAATGTACTAAATTTATGATATACGAGCACACAATCGAAGTATTAGAGGAAAGCAGCACAATGAGAAAAATTATACAAATAGTTATTGAATTATTAAAATGTGTTAATCGGAACTTACGTTAGAGGACCCCCAGTAAGGTTATTTGGACAGACTTGGGAGAGAGCAAGAACGTGAGAGTTGTGGACTGTCGCTGTTTGTTTCTGATCCTGATTATCATTCTTCATGAAACAAATTAAAGGAGAAAAGAAACAATCATATTACTAAAGTTCATATAGAAAAAAATGTGAAGGAACATTAAATTTTGCAGCTTTCTTTGAGCACTAGCAGACGCCGCCAAAGATCGAAAATAAAGACTCCGTGATAGATAAACTAATTTTATATGGCCAATATAAAAAGTGTAATGCAATAAACTAGGAGAGCTCAAACGCCAAAGTTGCAGAGTATTAGTAGCTATCCAGCTCCCAAACTTGAGGGCAAATAACAGACTACATAAAAATGGTTTAATGGAGTATAAAAGACTAAGATATGTTCCATTGGAAATTCAAACGCTTCAGCTGGCGACTCCATAGAATAAAAGAAACTATACCAGCTTAGTGACCAAGTTTATCGTCTGCTTGTACTTTCCAACATAACATTTGACACACAGCACACACTGGATAGCGACAGTAAAGAGTAAACTCCACGACGCAAAAAAGTAACGAACCTGAATTTTACGAGAGTGTTGGTGATGCCCAATGGAAATGATTTTCTCAAAATGAGCCTTAAGGGTATCCTCTTCCATTGGACCCCTCAAACGCTGAAACAACTGCCTTGCACTACCCTGGTGTAGAACCGCCAAGAAAAACAACATCAGTAAAAATATGATGGTAATTCCAGGAATTTACGTTGAACAAACAGGTATATAGTATTTTAATGGGAAGAAAAAATGTGAAAAATCATACTATCGAGGAGCGAAAAGCATTATACCTTTGGGATTCCAGGTAAAGTCGACGGATATGGTTGGGAAGACCCGGAATCATCAGCACTATCAGCCCCATCACCAGCACTCTTGTCCATTAAAAATTTGTGGCGCTCCTTGCAATCTTTAGGTTTACGAAAAATGCACTGGATGTACAAATGGGTCATTCACACATTAGCATCTAAAATCTCTTGAACATAATACGGTTAGCAGTAAAAAAAAATTGCAAATTGGTTATACAATATTGCAAAAGAGCTTGGACGACTTAAAATTCACATGAAAATGTAGAAAGAGAAGCTGACTATATAGTCACCTTAAACTGCAGAGTACTGTTGATAACATCACTGACCAGCTCCCAGTTTGGACCCATATCGTGTACAAGGACAACAAGGGCCTGAGTTACAAACATATAACATTCAGACTTCTTCACAAACCCAATAACAATCAAAAGGGGATAATAATAATACAGAAGAGTATTAACCTGATCTTCAAATTGTGTCCATGAACTTCCTGATCCGAACGGCCCGGACGTCATCTGCAAACATGATAAGTGTCCAAATCCATATTATACCTCACACACTATCAGTCACAATCGATCACATGCTTATATGAACCCTGAGCAGTGAAGTTACCCCTAGCAGTATAAGTTTTGAAATTTACAGACAGAAAAACCAGCTGACCGGAAACAATATGCGTAAAAGAACAGATACTACATACAGTGATACAGGATCCATATAAGTAAAGGGAAAACTAGCATGCAATAGTGTGGGAACGTGTGTCGGAGTTAACATTCATAAAAAATCTTGGCCAATGTGAATAATAGAAAATAATCTCCACGAAATCAAAAATGTTGTCAATGTCAGTAAGAAAATGGCTACCATCCTTTATGCCTTGTCCCGTGACCCAAACAATTATAACCCTTTATGATGAAGCAAGATGAAAGACATTCTTCATATGAATAGACCTAAAAGAAAACCTTTGCATATGCAGTCAAAAACCAAAAACAATAAACTGAGTAAAGAGTCTATATTTTCTTATCCAACCACCACCGGTAGCAATTAGGTATCTTGTGTACAGAGAGACTGAATAGCATACCTTCACGCCCTTGGGCTTCCTTCCACGATTTTGCGCTAAGTGCATTTTGAGGTGCTTATTTGGATTCGTCAAATTACTCACTTGGGAAGCTACTGGAGAAGGAATTGACCCAATAAGAGGATTAAGATTTTCAGCAGAGGTATCAGGATAATGTTTTGCCATCTTGGGCTTCTTTGAAACATGTTGGCCACCAATACCTATAGAAATATAAAACAAAACTCATACAAGTGAGAATTGACAACCAGATTTAACACATCATTAAATTGGCTATCAGGAAATGAAAGAAGATGATATAGATCATTACCACCGTTTCCGTTAGTTTCAAAAGCGTGACTTTCCATTCTCTTTTTGGAATCCTTCTGTGGAAATAAAAACATGGAAAATATGAAGACTATTAGTATAAGAGAAAACAACACCTGGCATACACTCTCTGAGCACTAAAGAACAATTAAAGTATATCTATGTTTACCATTTTCAGAGCATACTCATCACTCACTTTCCTAATCACTTATTTGGTTTTCCAATAACACAATAAGCCTATGTATTATTAAATTGATATTTTTTAACTGTTATATGCAACCCTGTAGCCAGTAATCTGCTTAATATTGACCTATAGTTCCCCGTATATCAATAAAACATGTATATTATAAGCAAAAGATGTTCCAAATTCATCACAGGACACGTCCTTCTGATAACAATATTTCTGAATTCAAATTCAATTCCTTCAAGAACTTATATTTGACGCACTCTACAATACTATACTAAGGAAGAGATGAAGAGACTAATAACTCTATGCTTCCAATCTTTCTTCTGCCGCACATATGAGAAAAGTTATGTGGATCACCAATGTTATCTTTACGTAAAAGACAACAATACATAGCAGCATACCAATTTACCAAGTATAAAATACTGCCAACTAGGTGAAATCATGAAATTTGGCATGTAATCACTAATAAAAACTAGACACATGCTTTCCATTTCAAGCATCTTATCTTCATCGTGCACAACAAAATTTACCTGTTCATGTTGACCCATGGAATCAAGCGACCATCTCTGTTCGTATGCAGAGCCCTGCAAAAGAAACAGGTTTCAGCAACTTGACAGTAGATGACACATACGCAACAAACAAGAAGAGAGTCCATACTTTTCCCATAACGAAACCCACGGTGTTCGGCGTGTTCAATTGATTCCTATGAAGTGAATGTTTAATCTTCTTCTTTTTAGGTTTCATTGATATTTCTGTACAATCAGGCCTCAAGTGTTTTCCAAACTCCCCAGTTGATTCAAGCTCCATACCTATTCTCATCTGAGACCCACCTTGCGCAGTACTCTGGTCATCCTGAAAGGAACTAGTATCTCCACTTGAAGCATCAGTCTTGTTCGAAATCTGTACGGCCCCAACAGCTCCTGCGCTTATAGGAAATCGCTGCCTTGAAGCAGTTCGCACACGCCTTATGGGAATGGAACCAACATTTGAGTTATTGGAAGGCCTTTTTTCCACTAAAAAGGAAGGATGAGGCCCCAATTTGTTTTCCACATAATGGCCATAAGACAGATCTCCACCCACTTCATATGACCTCCCAGAGAATGAATTGGATGAGTTTTTCTTTTTCTTCAATGGTCCAGCAATGTAGTGCATTCCTGTTTCTCCTTCATATTCCCCATATGCATTTTCTCCGGATCCAAAATCTGCAAGTAAGCCTTGTCAAAAATATGGCATACTCAACCAATGGGTTCATGTCAATAGTCAAAGATAGTGCCAACAATACCTGATACTGCATCAAACATAGATGTGTCAACCTCTTCTTGGTTCGTGTTGCTTGCAGATTTCTGAAAATAATGTATTTTAAAATTAGCAGACTAACATGACGAAACATGGGTAGATGTCGAGCACAAAAGAAGCAGAATACGTTGAAAAACAGAGGCTGAGTTGCTATGGAAAATTCAAGATCTTCTGATCTTTCTCTGTGATCCATGACCGGTGGTATTAACAAGAAATTACAAGGCCCTATCTTGACCCAAAACTTATTGAACCACTACATGCGTCTAGATCCTTCTACAGTCGATAAAACAATAACCACACCTGTCTGCCCAAAAAAGATTATGATGAAAAGAAAAAAGCTTTCCGCATTACGAAGTTCAGAAGAAAAGAAATTGTCAGTCACCTGATACTGTGACCAGTGTAGTTCAACAGATTTCCTGTAGTCCTCCATTGCACCAGCAGGAACCGTATAGAAGAGTATCTCCTACCAACGAAAAATATTGGTACATTAAGCTTTTTATGCAGGTAAAATCTAATATAAACCAAATGTCAGTACAGCAAAAAGTGCAGATGTGCAAGTAATGAAGTACAACATTCTCAATAATTTGCTGAAATACAAGTGTACCTAAATATATTTGAACAAACGAAATACAGATATATTGGTTTCGGTATTGGAAAACTAAAAAAAAAATGTGGAAAGGATAATCACGCCAAACAACCAAAAATGCATGATAGTATAAACCCTAAAATGCAGATAAGCAAACTATGATAAAAAAATTACTGAGTAATCAAAATGGAGACAACTTAGCCGTACTTCAGACAACTGATCCTCCCATTCCGTAATACCCAAATCTGATATCCTGTCGGGAGTCGGTGGTGCTTCAGCTTGAGCAGGATGGTCAACCACAATCTTAGTGTACTTCAAGAATCGAACTGCATATCCCTGAACTGAAAGCTGAACACCTTTTGCAGGATTATCTCCCTCTGATTTGCTTGTCTCCTGCATCACAAACCAAATATACTCAAACAATGTTGAAAGTGTTGAGCAAGAAGCAAAACTGGTAAGATCATTTGATGATTATTTGTGTTAGAACAGTAAGTTTAAACAGAAACCTAAATGTAATACTTAGATCTTTTCCTGGCAGCATTTGCTAAAAACATGTAAGGACGCAACAATCTCACAGTTCAGAATAAAATAACAATATAACATATCATGCGGCAGTATATGTTTTAAGACCACTCATACAGGTAACATAATAATTAATTTCTAAATTCATTCAGATAGAAAATGGTATGTATATGACAGTAGTTTGATCTATCAAAGCCATATCGACTGCGTCACAACCCAACCTTTCTTTCTGAAAACTAATTAATTAGACAAAGCCTATCAAATGAATTAAATGATAGAAGCAAAGAATTCACGAAATGTAAAACAGTCGTACCTATGCTCATTGACATAACCAGACACAATAATATTATCATGAAAAGGAAATCATATTGTACTTGTATCAATAAAAAGAAACATTGAAGAAAATGAATTAAGCACCATATTTGCTTCCCCGGTCTTGTTCCCGACAGCTTCACCTACGTTAACCATTGCTGATCCGACTAAAGCTAAGTTGGAATCTTTGAGGCCACTGCTCTGGTCATCACTAGTAGCAAGCACCTCAGCTGTATGCCAAAACTGCTTGATAGCATTTGCCAGTGTATGAGCTACCTTCCTTTGCAATTGACAGAGATTTTGCTTCTCAAACCTTAACCGACCTTGAAATGCAACCATGTGACACATTTGGGCAGCAACAGTTGTCTTCCACAAACGTTCCTGTTCATAGTCACAGAAAAATTGAAAGTAAATAATTAAAATGACTCTTGATAAAGAATTTACTGGAATTGAGCTGAATCTCAAACCAGAACAGAATAGTGCCCTCTCTATAGTGGAGGTGAAATACATAGAATCAGATGCACATAGTAATAAGAGTTCAAAAGTTAGACAATCAAAAGAATTGCAGCAAACTATCTGGGACAACTATTTAAACACACCTGCATGAAATCATTTGCTAACCATGCCATCTCCTCGAGAACGAAATCCCAATGAGATTTCCGCCTGCTATCCAAAGGAAAAGTACCCACAGAGAGCTCCGCTATCCTCTTACGTTTAGCCTGTTTGTGAAAATATGCAAGTTCGGAATCCAATTCAAAGTGGTATACTATAAACTCCTCCATATTCAACAAAGAAAAATCATTAAATTGATTACCTCTATAATCCGTGCTTCCTCCAAAACTGAATCTTCATGCACTTTGTTTGTCATCTTAATATTGCTGCCTGTAGAGGATTTGAGCTCAGGAGCAACTTCTGGACCCCTCCCAGATAACCTAGCATCTGGTTTATCGCATTGGGAAGAAACAAAAGTACTTAGAGTTCTACCTTGAGGACATGAAGCTATCATATCAGTACTTGAATCACCAACTAGAGAATTGCCTAACTCTCTCTCTGCCTTTGGAACTGAATCGACAGTACTCTCCATCCGTTGCATAGTACCAGCAAGTTCCATCTCATCTTTCAAACCAAATCTATCATCAAAGATTTCCTCCTTAATTTTAACGAGGGGCACAATGCGGTTTTGATGAACAGGAATGCAATTATCGCTCGCAACTGGCCTAACGTCTTTTGTCCCACTGCTCTCTTTATCCCCGACAACTGCTGTATCAGGGGACTCTTCTATCGCTGATACCTGTTCTTTGGGGTTCAAACAAGTGCTGTTTTTCCTTATGGTAGGGCACTGGGCATTAGAAGTATCTTCTATCTGCATGAGAGATGACTCACAGTCGACGTAATTCTTGTCACAGACTGCAATCTTATTTAGATCTTCATTCACCATTTTTTCTTTATCTGTACCCAAGTTCTCCTTCTTACTAACATCAGGACCTGATGGAATATCTGCTGTTTCTCCAGCCATCTCAAGTGAGACAATTTTGAGAGTACCAGGTACTGGATCAGCGTCAGGTATAGGATTTTGAATTTTTTTATTATTAGGTTCATAAAACTGTATTTCGTTTAAATTTTTTGATGTGGTAGACTTGGCTTCAACTGCACCATCTTTTTCGAAACTGATATCTTTACTAGGAGCCTGTGGAGCATCCAACTCCATATCCATTTGATTGCCAGAACCAACATTCTTCGGAACCATGTCTCCATTGAAAATTCTATGTTTTGAGTTACTAATAGAAGCTACAGGGTGTTCTTTCTTAATGATCACTTCAGACAATGACCCCTTCACATTTCTTGAACCGTGGCGAGAAGAAGGTAAAGCGGAAGTACCCTTGCCATCCCCAGCAAGGGTTAATTCAGTGGTGGACGCTCGAGCACCATCGCGACTAGTTCTGGTCCTATTCCTCCGAGCATAAGCTTGACCTTTTACTGCAAGGCGGATAGCCAGGTCTTCTGACTCTTTAGCATTATGGGTGCCGTCCAGTTGGGAGGACTGTTCTGAAGGAGGAAGGGTACTTCTATTAGGCCTTTTGGAATTTCTGTCTCCTTCAACTATATCATTTTCAGTATCAAAGAGCAAGAGATTGTCAGCAGTGTTGGTTTCACGACCTGTGGTAGCCCCAGGTCTACCACTGCTTTCAACGGAATCTCCCGGAGGTGAGGCTGTCAATGCAAAGCTCCCTTTTGCTTCACTGGAAGACCCGAAAAAGCCAATTAAACAACTATAAAATTATGACATTCACACATATCCTGAACTCACAACCTACATTGAGCATGAACAGTGATACCTTGTCACTATCTGATCGGTGAAAGAAGTTGACTGAAAGCTGATAGAAGCTGCAGGCCCAAGCTTAAAATCCAAAGGATTACCCCCCTGCAAGTCAAACATAACATCAATCCTTCAGGTTGATTGAACAAAAAAAGAGAAGTTGACAGCAGTTTACGCATAAAGTGAAATAACCAGAGCAAGGAATTTCATACTTTCTCAAGAAACTCTAGCTCTCTTCTACGTTCTTCACGAACATCGTATTCTTGCCTGTAACCAAAAAGGTTAGAGATTATTTTGTTTAGCTTTTAGCAACCACAAAAAAGTGCATAGAAGGACTCCAGATTAACAGCTTACCTCAGTTCTGCCTGAGCCTTTTCAATTGCTGCTCGGCGTGGAGAGGCTTTGGTATCCATTCCAACTCCACCATCAATGACTCCTCCCATGGAATCGACCTCTGCATTTACTAGAAGAGCAGATTCCACGCTATCCCCATGCATTCCTTTTAATCCCGCCAGTCAATCTCTAAAGTAGTTCTTTCCATGCCATAGATTACAGGGTTTCATCAAGCTCCTAAAGTCATAAGAAATACTACATGAGAATCGAGAAGCACAGAAAGCAAGAAAAATAAATAGTTTGAAAAATCATTTTCGATTTGATATAAATGAAGGGAGCTTGAAGTAATATTATGTCAGAAAGAACATTTATCGGGATACAAGTAGGTATGTTACTCAATCTCACATGCCCATAAACTTTAAGGTGTGTAAACACATTAAAGGTTTCAGAAATGAATGATGTGACCAGGGACTGGAGGCCATTTTGTCACAACTGTGCATTATCAAATATATCATCTTTACAAAAATTAAAGCAGTAAAATAGAATAGGAAGCATTAACTATAAGAATCCCGAAGAATTTAGAGATTCCAAAAGCGATAGAAGCCGTTCTAATGGAAAAGGAAGGTCTGAGGAATATGACACTAGATGTGCATGTCAACTGCCGTTCAGCCTTAAATCTGGTCAAATGTGGTGTGACTCATAAAATTACTTCCCTAGACTCCACTTAAACAAACAGAGTTAAGAAATACTTGCAGCCGAGTTTGAAAAACAAAAATAGAAAATGCATTGATCTTACTAATGAACAGTTGCATCAATTCATTGATTAAATACTTGTTGTTCTTCAAATCAAAACTAGTACTTCAACGCCCAAGCAACAACTCCCTAAACAAGAATAGGTTTCGTCAAATAATCCTAGCTTTTACATAAACTACTGAGAAAGGGTGAAGGCCCTAGTTCTACCACCTATCCTGCATTCCATGGTGAAGTAATTTCAACAACCACACCAATCCAGATCTTAAAACAAAATTAGGGTCCCATGAAGAACCAACCACCAGCACATGCAGCTAAAGAACATATATCTTACAACAAAGATAATGATGGCTGCAATACGAAAAAGCTTAAGTTAAGGAACACAATGGTCCATAGTCCAGAAGAATCATTTGTTTCAAAGTTCAACCTAGGTTAGAAACAAAGAAACTACTTATTATATAAACTGAGAAATAGAGGAGGTCAAAGTCGTATCTAAAAACTTTACTTCGACTTGCTAAAATAGAAACAGAGAAGATGAAAAATAAAATTTTCATCACTTGCTTGTATCCAATCACAATCTAAGTAGAATTTCTAGTGCACATGTTGAAACTATACACTTCCTAATCTAAGAGCTACAGAACCTGGAATGAAGTGTTGAAATATAGTTAAAAGACCTAAACTGAAATGCTATTATCGACACATAACAGTAAGCACGTTAACTAAATGTAGCTTACTTAGTTAGGGTTTCATGCACTCTTACTTCACTACCACATACCCGCCCCAAATTTAAAAAAATAAAAATGAAAACTAGGTTTAGGGTTAGGTAAATGATTTGTAAATTTCCAGCATTGCCTTGAATAACCTAACACAAAACCGCCCCTACATATCTTATTAGCCTTGCAGACCACATGGAAGTAAAATTCAACCACAATTAAATCAAAACAAAGCAAAATTTGAGAAAATTCCCAAATTTCAAATTCTAGGGTTTGGTTGTGATCAAAATTTGGTTCATATTTGAGCAGTAAGAGAAGGGGCAAAGTTTTTGATAAGCAAATGAATATATCTAGTGTTTGAAAAACTGACCTTGGTTGACCTTTATTGAGCTTTCTATGTTGAAGAAGATGAAAATTTGGTGATCACAATGAATAAACGAAACAATGAAAAGAAAAAAAAATTAATGTGGAGAGGAAATTGGGAACGAGGTGTTTGAATAAATGTTTTATTACATGAGAAATAGATTATAAGAAGTTGTAGGTGTTTGAAGGAAGTAATTGATTCAGGGTTCGTGAAGAAGATTCAATGCGGGAAAAACAAACCAGAGAGAACGAGGGAGGGAATGGGGAAAATTAACAAGTTCTCTTCGATGCCCTAGCTCGATACGGGAAGGAGGAGTTTGTTGATAGGACTATGTTCAGAGGCCGGTTTAGACCCTGGCCCAGATTGTAAGGAATATTAGTAGCCCAAGAATCTTGGTATGGTCTTGGTATCTTGTAACTTACATCGTACAACCCAGGAAAAAATGGAAAAAAATCGCTTCTCCATTGCTCGAGTATTTTTTATCTGGCAGTGTCAATATGTTGATTTGGGAAAAAAATTCACTTGATAAATATTTTTGCGTACATTATCATAATCAACCGTATATAAAATAGTCGGTATGATGTTGTTCGAGGAAAAAAATTCATAGAAAAAGTCGAGTAGTATATGTTGCCACTCCAATGGTTACCCATTTGTGGTATGTTGGTATGTTTGGATAGTGAGAAGGGAATCATACATATTTTATTATTTTTATAAGAGAAAAATACCAGAATCTGTCACAGTTTTAAATCCTTTTATTTTAGAAGAACTACTTCTTTATTCTTGCGTACTAAATATGGGAATCTAATTGTAATAGCCATTTTCTAGCTACACAAATGATATGATATATATTTAGAACTTTGAACATTATAACATAACATATACGAAAATATTAATTAATGTACATAAGTAAACAGCATCATAAATGGCACAGAGACAACGTGGTTCGGTATTACTATATGCATCCACGGAAAAAAAAAAAAAAAAAAAAAAGATAATAAGTTTATTAATCGAGGGTTCCAAACCTACAATATGAACTCTTCAAACTTTTCATTCAAAACCCTAGTTCATGATCTATCTTAATCTACTCAGAAATCACTTAGCCTTCTAGCTTTACTCCACTTCAGTATTTATATACAACGTAGTATTTACACCACTTTTTGCTACCTCCTCTCATATATTTATTTTAATATATATTGTCGCTTGTACGACCTCGTACAGGTTTATCCACTTCGTTCGTATATGACTAATTTATTCCTACTGGGGCAGGCTTATCTGACCGCCTCTGCTTCGTCCTTACTTGATACTTGAATTAATTGTGTTTTCCGCTGGTTCAAACTTAGGCATTGATGTTGTCAAAGAGCTTTCCACGTGTTTTCATCTGATGATGGTGGTAGGTATCTCAATTTGGAAAATGGTAACTTTATTGACTTTATCCATGCTTCTCAATGTCATTATTTCGCTGCTTCTGTGTCATAGTATGGCAGTTGGATATTTTACCCTCACAATTTTCTCCTTTACTTTTCAACTTTTTTGAGGGTTCGATGGGAAGAAAACTTCACAAGTTACCTTGTAACCGCTACCACGTCCCCGAGTCTTCGCCTTTTACCCTCCACGTAGTTATTACTCCCAGTTTGTTCCCTCTTTGAGGATCCTCCTTAGGCTTTTCAATCACATTTTTTCCTCCAAATTTTTCTTTCCCTCTGTGGGTTCTTCTTTCATAACTTCATCCCTTTCAAAAGCAGTTCTGCAACTTTTGATTTAGCATATAGATACTTGCATCCTCGCCGTCATTTAAACTTTTTTTTTTTTTCCTTTCCTTATTCTTATGATGATGATTAATGTCTAATCAACAAGCTCCTTCTTCTTCCGCAAGGTTTGTACCTTTACATTTTCACTGTTTTTTGTTTGTTGTTGATTTAAAAAAAAAAAATCTTTTCTCTTTTGTCCTTAGTTTTTTTCTTCGTGCTTCTCAGGATTGCTACTCCTGACTATGATGCTTAGCATATTAATTCCATTGTTGATATATGTCATCTTCTTGCTTCAAGGTCTTGTATGCTCTCCATAAGGAATCCAAAGCATCAATGAATGAGAAGCTGGCATGTGAAAGGTGGTGGGATTGTTATCTACGAAAATCAATTAAAAGTTGGTCTTCTCCTGCCCTTGTACGATCCAAAGGACTCTTTTAAGTTTGAGGTGCTTGCCAAAATTAATCATCAACGTGCTCCTTTCTAGTACTCGGGGATTTGGTGGGGGATGCTTTGCGAAGCAACTCGCAAAAGTCAAGGCCGCGTTACTTAACACGAGTATTGGTTATATGTTGCTGAAAGAGATAGACGTGATTATACTTTTATGTTTCACGAACTTCTTATTAGGCACTGATCCTAAAATACGAGGACTTATTATATAATATAACCCCAAATACAAAACCAAACTCATTACTAACTAATTGCATCATCTATATTTAAAAAAATCTAAATCTATGTCACATGTTAGATTACGGGACCTGTTCTCATCCATTACCATACCAAATCAACTGCTTGATCTTTCTTTAGATGCGAATAATATAAATCTTCTGAGAATTTATCAACACGTAACTATAATTAGCATCAATCGTAAGAATTTTTGAATCAGTATGAATTATATTAGCATCTAAATTCTTGTATACAAGGTACTGCCTAGACCTATCAACCTTTACCCTAATGTTCCTTAGCGGATACTTCACTAAATAAAGACTACAACAATTACAAACAACACTAATTGTGAACCATGAAAATACAACCTTAAAAACATAGTTATCAACATTAAAATTTATAATACACAAAAATCGAGTTAGGATTTTAGTTTACAAAACCTTTTCGTCCAAGACATGTCATGTCTCATTTAGTAGTTAAGGGAACCCATCGTGTTAAGGGCACCCTTGGTCGTAGTTATTATTTTACAGTCTCCTTGTATAAGTGACACATGTTCTGTAGACCTCGCTCAATTTAGTTTTGTGTGTGTATTTTCTTAAATCTAATTTACTAGTTGCTAGTATTTGCCTATGTGAGGCTTTCTTCATCTTTATAGTGTAAATCCTATATTTGGATCCTTAATTACTCATTTGTAGTTGTTGATGGTGGTTTCTAGTATAGGGTGAAAACCATAAAAGTATGTCTACCTGACCCGGCATCAGAAGTAGTATACCTTGATATGTCTATATTCCACAAGGAATTTGAAGATTATATCAAAATCTGATGAGTGCCTATGTCTCTCTTCATATTATATTGAAACTCAAGATCCTAGATTAATTGTTCACTAGTAGTATTTAAGCTCCTAGCTGCATTACTCACTAATGCCAGAGCATGCTGAGTATTTTCATATGCTATGTTCCCCGACTGAACTCTTAATATTGATATAACATGACAATTAGTGTTCACTCGCAGCTGAGTAGCATGAATTTCCCGAAGTATCAAGATTAAGGTCTGCATGAAAGTACTCAATCAGAAGACGCGCTGACTGCTCTCTGAGAATAAAATGAAGAATTTTGTGTTAACACACAGAATTCACCAAATTTGACCAATTTTGTGACAGCTCGCAAAATTCAAATTTTAACCCAATTAATTTACAAAAAATAAGTTTTTGCGCCCTGCGTAATATCTCGAACCTTATTGGTCGAGACCAAACCTAGGTAAGCTAGGAAATCGATCTGTCATGTACTAGTAGGAGCAAAACCCTACCAAAAGTAGAAAGAACAAGAAATAAATAGGAATTGCGGCAAGTAAAAGCAGCAGCAAAGGGAGGCGTGACCACGCCACTAGGTTGGCCTCGTGACTCCATTTTTCCGCTGGTCGGTCCCCTTTCCCGTCGACTAATCAGATTGCTTTAAATATGCCACACGTACTTTTAAATAAAGATGGAAGTTGGTTGGTCGACACGCCTAAATTCCTTAAGGAATTTAATATAGACTTCCCGTGACTGTCTTAAAAAGATCACGGTCGTACGTTTTGGCCACTCGATTTATCAAGTTTATCCACTCCCTAACGTGACCGGACAAGCATCACCATGCACACTGGCGGGCCTAATAATGCCTTAGCCAATCGAATTCTTCCAACTCGCAAGCAGATCCACCAAATGCTTACCCAAAGTAGGTTGCCCGCGTGAGTTATAAAGCCCTAAATTATGTTAGCAGCAGCATATTGCTGCCGCAAAAAGATCTTGTCCGCCCAACTTCGCCACCCAAATTGACTAGCCTAAATTCAATATCAATCAACGGGCAAGGTGTGGATAAGCTCACCCTTGACTCGACTATAGTGTTGGCCAGATGAATAACTCCCAGCGTGCGTCAACGCCAAAAAATGTTGGCCCAAAATAGGTTGGCCACACGGTTTTTAAAACCCAAATTGAATCAACGGCAGCCATTAACTACAACAAATCATCTCAGCCGTCCAACTTCGCCAAATGAATTGGCCGGACTAACTCCTATTTTAAACAGTCAACAAGACCCTTCCATAAGCTATAATCATCCAAGCCACGGCTTGCCCATATGTCTCCCAAACGATCATCCAAAAGGGGCTGGTCGCACTGTTTACATGAATTTTAAGGCAACCATTAACTGCCACAAATCATCTCTGTCATCTAACTTCGCCAACCCAATTGACCGGCCTAGATTAAATCTTAGGCGACCAATAGGATGTCATCATAGTCGCCATCCATCACTCTCCTATAGGGACAAACCGGCCAACCTTTGGCATGTATAAATAGCTCCCAACAACTTCCTGAAAATGGCCGGTCATGTTTTTTTTAAGACATTAGTTTTTGTGACTAACCAAGACAGGCTCAAATACAATGATGCTTCACATGCATCAATTATTTTGAGCTGCTTGCTTAAAAGAAATGCTCTACTTACATCGAGTACATACAATATTCTATGAGTATCGGCTTCACAAATAACTTAGTTATTTGACATAATAGCATTACATGTTATTCTTTGTGGCAGATCGCATGACTTGGCTCGTCACATATGACTACTCGACACTTAGTTTGTGCATGATTGGTCAGAATAATTAAGCAAGACCCACTCAATAACTTGCTATATATTTTCTATGAATTACTCGAGACATCAAACATGTCACAAACTGGGGGATGTTCATCAGGGTATTGGTCTAGCGGTTTACAACGTGCGGCGCAATGCGCCTATTACAAGAAAGTGTCAGAAAGGGTGGACGGTTAACAGCAGTAAGAGAGTAGTGGGTGTAAGGATGACCAATCTTCCATCATAACGGAAACATGATGGTCACCACCTTTTACACAACGCCACTTCTCCACTACTTAATTGTCTCCACTTCCTATGATATCAGGGTTCGCTCAATCATGACTTGTATAAATAGGTTTTCAACTTATTTCGGCAAAAACACAAGTGTTATTAACACAAGTATCCAGAAAACACCAAGAACTAATAGCTTACATTCTGCAAGCCAGTTCCATATTCTAATACGAGTCATAAAATAGCCACACCTTCAGATTGACCATTCTGATCTCAACACCTTCTTCGCTACCCTCCCTAAGATCAACCTTCTCCTTCACATTGTGACCGAAACAAGAATGGAATGACCATTTTTTAGTTTAGGCCAGGATTGTATATAGATTGATCTCTCGAATCTAAAGTACTCCCGTACAGTGCATTTTTTTAGGGTTTAGATTCGTTTCTCGGCGGCACATCCAAATTTACCAAAACCAGCAGAATCAGTTTTTACCCCAAAACATCTGGCGACCACAGTGGGAGATTAATCTCTCGGTTTCCAAATCAGTTTTTCAATAGTCATTACAGTTTTATCAATTTCAAAAGGGTGGATCTTAGATCCAATTCAATCATTAAACTCAATTTAGGTTCAATAACCAATTTAAATTCCGGTTAGCTGTCCGCTAAGAAGCTTCACAAAAATGTTTTTTCAAGCAATGCTATTGGAAATGACTTGGATAGCTGAGCACCAGTAAATCTCCCAGATGAAAGGACCAGAAATCCGCATGGAGACACAAGAAGACGTGACTGATACCTAGAAGGGCATAATGGCTTCTCTCGAGATCCGGATGGAGCAACCTCCTTTTCTGCAACACCATAAGTATTATATGGAGCAAGCCGGAAACTCCCCAAAGTTATCACTGATCTTAATGTCGCCAAGGTCCACACCCAGAGAGAGAAATGGAACATTCACATAGCCATTGTTCCAATATGGAGATAGCCGACAACAAATCTCAACACCAGTAGAGTCCTAGAAAGGCACCTACAGAGATCACGAAAGCAAAGTAACAAAGGAGGCTTAACGCATCTTCAAATCATCATAAAGGGGTTCGCCTATTATGTCAACCCAAGCAAGAGCAAGTAGGCCAATCCAAGCAAGAGCAAGCCCGTGACATCTTCAGATGTGCTGGAGCCGACACGTCAAGAGAGCAGCCTCTAGAAGATAACGATGAACATGTCATAATGCCAGGAAATATTACGCAGCCAATATAACCTCATGCAGAGGAGATTCGAGAAGTTGTTGCACTAAAAGGACCCATGTTTCCCATATTTCCTTTGCCCAGGGAAGCGGGTAATGCTGAAGAACATATCTCACATCGTTGGAATATTTAGGAGGAATACGAGTATCACCAGATGTTATGACTCGATGAGTTATCCAAATTGCCTACCTACCAGAAGAGCCTACACCGGGTACAACAATAACGCGCCGAACAAAACCTCTAATTGGTTCCAGATGGTGATGTTCCCTACCATAAATATCTCTTCATTCCCGAGATAATCACCCTCAAGACTTGGACATGATGTTTCAGCAAAATAACAGGCATCTCGATGACTACGTCGAGAGATCCATAATTGAAGCCCTCGATTTCCAAGTATACTGCTGGTGCTAACACATCAAGAGATAACTCACAAATAGAGACACCTCATCAGCATCGTCACCCACGGTAATCTCAAAGACTCCCTCCTCATGTACTTTTCCATTTGGGTTGAACGCCCGCTGAAAAATCATAAATGCGTCATAATTAGCAAAAGATGGTGCAAGCATGGGGATTGAAGTACAAACCATAGAGAAACTAAATATTCATTAAAAAGTGTTTTAGAACATGGCATGTAGTCAGCAAGTTTACGTGTCATTTTGCAAAAACTCTGTCGGAAACGTTTTTACACTGCCCTCTGGAAGAACTGAAGCTAGCACTAATTGGTGAAGAATCTTAGGGTGAGCTATATATCAAACAATTTGCATGGAAGTCTTATACAACATACTAAGAGGGCACGTTAATCCAATGAATAAGCTATAACTGGCAGCCGAAACTCTTGACTTCGTGACAGCTGAAAATCTACATCAGATGAAGATTTTGTGGTCGTTCTAGCAAAAAGACAGAAATCTGAAATTTTCATCAAGACAATACACCAAGGTCGCACTTACAATCAGGCAAGCAACAATAAAAGATCTTATGCACGCATGGAATCAGGGAGGAGCCGCTTCACTAAAAATAAAGAGGGGAAAGAAAAGAAGGAATAAACTCACATACGTGTGTTATATACTCATGGACGTGGTCGTCCAAGGTTCGTGCTCGTATTTGTCACTCATTCCTTCCAAGATCCATGACCGTAGCCACCACTCCTTCCTGTCAAGGATCATGACCGTAGACACCACTCTCCCTGTCAGTCTATTCTGATCATAGCTGCTGCCAAGAACAATGTTGCTTGTTTGTTGATACCAGTCAGAGTTTCACCATAGAAACCACTACGGACAGAGGTAATCCGAACTTCTGCATATTTTATTCTCCCATTCTCTATATAAAAATAGAGTTTTTTCGAGCGACGTGGTTAATCGGAGCTTCTGGTTGATTCTGACCCCACCATTTTTATTTTTATGGAAATTGTAAAAAAATCTGGAAATAAAATTCAAGAAGATATATTTTTCTCCACAATATATTTTATAGACAATCACATTCAACAAAAATTATTTCCGAAAACAGCTAAATCTTGAAAAAGTCGTATAAAATTACCAAAAATATATTGAAAAATTAGTCATAATATAGTTTAATTTAGTTTAGTCATTTTACAACAGCTTTGGTTAGCAACCTAGCAACAAGCTGGGCTCCAACTCCTTTTTGAATATCAATACCTAATCTATGAAAAATAAAACTACCAAAACCACTACTAGCATCATTGCTAACCAAAAAATTCTTTAAACGCTTGAAAAAACACAAAGTATCTTCACCTAGTTCTCCTAAGGTAAAGAAAGCTAGCACACCCAGACCATAGCCATGTGACACACACTTTTCCAAGTATTTAGTGCGTTTACGCGAGACAACACTAGAAATAGCCTTACTTGGGACGAAAGAGCGGACGCCTTCACCGGTGAAAGGTGAGACAACTGTTACATCCATACAAACATCTTGACCATTTTCCCAGTTAAGAACAAGTATATCAGCAGGTCGTAAATCTTTGCCATCATCAGATAGAAACCCAAGAAAAACTTCCTTACGCGCATGCACACCAGCTTTGTAACAAATGTCAGCGGTTATATCACGGACAAGTGTGTGTCACATGGATATGGTCTGGGTGTGCTAGCTTTCTCTACCTTAGGAGAACTAGGTGAAGATACTTTGTGTGTTTTCAAGCGTTTAAAGAATTGTTTGGTTAGCAATGACGCTAGTAGTGGTTTTGGTAGTTTTATTTTTCATAGATTAGGTATTGATATTCAAAAAGGAGTTGGAGCCCAGCTTGTTGCTAGGTTGCCAACCAAAGTTGTTGTAAAATGACTAAACTATATTATAACTAATTTTTCAATATATTTTTGGTAATTTTATACGACTTTTTCAAGATTTAGCTGTTTTCGGAAATAATTTTTGTTGAATGTGATTGTCTATAAAATATATTGTGGAGAAAAATATATCTTATTGAATTTTATTTCCAGATTTTTTTACAATTTCCATAAAAATAAAAATGGTGGGTCCAGAATCAACCAGAAGCTCCGATTATCCAAGTATTTAGTGCGTTTACGCGAGACAACACTAGAAATAGCCTTACCTGGGACGAAAGAGCGGACGCCTTCACCGGTGAAAGGTGAGACAACTGTTACATCCATACAAACATCTTGACTATTTTCCCAATTAAGAACAAGTATATCAGCAGGTCGTAAATCTTTTCCCTCATCAGATAGAAACCCAAGAGAAACTTCCTTACGCGCATGCACACCAGTTTTGTAACAAATGTCAGCGGTTACATCACGGACAAGGTCATATCGGAATTTATTACCAACATCCTTAGCACAATGAAGTGCGTGGTCCCCAAAGATATCCATGGATTTGTTACAACTTGAGCATAGTCCATTCTCAACAAACATCGGGATGCCAAGGCGATAACAAAGAACAGCTCTGAACTGTCTTGGCCCAAGGCATTGATTAAGACCACTGATTGGTACAGCCAACAAATAATCTTGTGCATTCTTAACACGGTTGCACTGCCATAAAATCGAATCTCTTGTAGACATAGAAAATTTGTCTGGGATTTGCTTCTTAACTGCATCAAAATAAGTGACTGCCAGAAAGTGCATGGAAGGGGGGTCAGTATCATCGACGTGGTAAGAAGAAGGTAGTCCACATACCTGAATGAAGTTCTGAAGAGCCAACTGATATGCAGACCCATTGTCTGTTGAGAATAAGCTACCAAGTATCGTCTTACGCATTGAAGAAGTCTGACTCTGAGGGGCAAGATAACAATATGAGCGAGTGTCTGCCATAGTGTAGATGCCAAGACCGCCATCTTTGATAGGCAAGGTATCAAGACGCTACTGCAAAGACCCAAAACCTGCACCATCTCCCGTGATTAAAAACATCAAATACTTAAGTAAATGGTCGTCAAAGAGATCGGTCGCCTGTTGTAGAGCTGCAGGATTGGTGGTTCGCATAGCAAAATATAATCTGGATACACCGGCACAATTGCGAAGTAACAACATCTCACTTTGGGGGTCTTTGAGTTTTTTGATAGCGGTCATTAGTTGAACAGTCTCGTTCACCCTGCTCAAATATGCATGTGTTGGGACTTGAACTCGCGACCATGAACTCATTAACTTCGCAGATCAACAACTGTGCTGCCTCTTAAATTAAAATAAAATCACATAAAAACATGCATTATTAATCATGATTTCATCACAAATTAAATTAATCATAAAAAAAAAATCCAATGTTCAATTACATTTATTCCAATGAAACTAATTTTAATTATAGTTCCAAACTACTAATAATTAAATAAATTCTAATTACAATTACAATTTACAATTACAACTCCAAATGAAATTACAAAAACAATTCAACAGCTTGAACCAAATATGAGTCAATAGCCCAAATTAAAAATAAAAATATTTAGAGTCGTGGATACATACCAATATTTCGAATTTTCCTCCCCTTTGCTAAAACATTTAATTATTGATCCTGTAGAATATTAAAGATACAAAATAATTAATAGAAAATCGTGATGATCAATACATGATATAAACAAAAAGTTTAGAATAGAAAAACAAAAGCTTTAGTAGAAAAATGCGATAATAATAATGATTTTAATATTAATTTTATTCATTCCGTAAATACAAACCAAAAAAAGATTCCATTATGAGATGTAGAATATGCCAAATATCTTTTAGACACAAAAATTGCAATAAGTGCATGCAAGTATCCAAAAATAGTGGTTATCCGAAGTATAAAAACTACAAAAAAGAAATTGCACATAAGTGCGGAAATAATATATTTTTTCTTCCGAATATCCTGATTTTATTACTATACTTTTTAATATTGCTTACTCAGAAAAATATTAAATTAAATGCACTAATAAAGATACTTTCAACTACGATTGGCAAAAAAAATATACTTCAATAGGTAAATTTGTGGTTTTCTTTGCTTGAGGTTGCCAAAAATATTACAATAGATGGATATAATCGATATTTCAAGAAGTAAAACATCTCTCTCTCCTCTCCTCTAGAGCTGCGATTTCCGGCAGATAGAAAACTTTTTTCCGACAGCCTCCTAACTGCTCAGATCTTCTTAGATCTGGGCAGTATCATCTTTAATCTTCAATATTAGCTCAATATCAAACACATAAAGTAAACCATATCCCTTAATCCAATCTTCACTTTCAACTTCAAAACCCTAAATCAAACCGCCATGGATTTGGCAAACCTCATCGGCTAAATCCTCGGTCACCGGCCTTTCAATTTCAATTGGATTTTCTTGCTGATTTTTGATACCCCTCTTTTTCGTGGTGATTTGAATCTAATTCATCCTTTTGTTGTTGGATGTGATGTAATTTTCACCTGAAGTTATCGGCTCCGATCTACTCCGACAACCTAAGTGGCCTGGTCTCCAAATACAGTAGCCTCTTCTCTATTATTCGTGAGGTAATCTTCAGGTTGGTACCTCCTCAATTTCATCATCTTCGGAAAATCAGAAGGAACTTTCTTTGGCTATTATCCATTTACCTAACATCTCTTTTCATGATGTTTTATCTTCTCATTAAGCCTCAATTTTATGTTGTTATGCCCAGGGTCTCAGTTTTCAACTTTTTTCTCTATTCCTGTGAGACCTTGCATCTATCTTTCCTATCTCACAGGATAATCCAAAAGTTTTATGTTTAATTTCATTAAACCTTGATTTGTATGCATGTCCTGCAAGTGATGTCTGATTCACAATCTCTTATTTACCTTTTTAGTGTAGGTTGTAAACCTGTTTAGTTTCTAAATATGTTTCTTGTTCTATTTCTTAGCCTTTCTTGGGCTAGTGAAGTTCCTGTGAAGATCCATTGTTTTCCTTTTATATTTAATGATATTGTTTTTGAATGTTAAAGGCATTTTCTATCTACCAGACTAGTGTGTCAATTCAAAGTGTGGGTTAGGTTTGTTGGTGGTGTCTCTTTAATGCATGTGTCCTTTGTTATTGCAAAGTTCAGTGTGGTTTTCGTTTCCAGATTTATCTGCAGAGGTCCTTTTGACTTCTTTTGTTAGTTTTAATTGCCAAAGTTCTGGTTCTTTCCTTGTAGTTTGTGTGTGTTTTTTGTTTTTTGTTTTCCGATTATGTCTGTATCCCTTTGGAAGCCATCCTTGATTTGGGTTTAACTTTTTAGTCTCTGGCATAACAGTATATATTGAGCTTTAAATTATGCAACCTCAGAAAATAGCATCATGAATTTCATGCTTCAGCATTTTATCACTTCTGCGCCAATTATCGAGATACTCAGCCAAAAGATTTAAGCCCCTTTTGCGCTAGATTGACATAACATATCTTCAGCTTCTCAATTAACCTTATATGAACATGTCTGGATAATGACCAGCCCTTAATGCATTTGGTGAAACCTGTTAAGAGCCATACTCACATATTCAACATTTCCACATAATGAAAAAATTGATTACTCAAATCCTGGGAAGGTATCATGGCTTTAACTTTACTTCATTTCTCAGCAGCAGGCTTCAATCCTAATTGGTATGTGAATTAGCCGGTGAACTCGACACTCAGACAAGTTTTCTCTTCGGTTTTAAGTTTAGTTGTATTTTATTTCCCAAGAAATTATTATCTTTTAGTTCCTAGTTTTCTTTAGTTTAAGTCTGTAATCCCTCTTGTTGTTTTCAGTTTTATGTAATTGTATTAATTATTATTAGCAGAAGTAGTCCCTAGTCCCTTAGGTTAATCTAGTTGAGTCTGTATTTCCTTCTGTATCTTAGCTCAATTTTAGTAACCTTGTAATAGCATTATGAGCACTACTCCTACAAGAGCAGAGACTGGATTATTCTTCAAGACACAATTAAAGCTAAAGAATCAATTTAAAGTGATGGATCAAGTTGAAAATAATAGGAGTAGTCAGATATCTCTCGGGTAGTTTACCGCAACAAGAAGATTCGAAGGCTTGGCTAGCATCTTCAATCATCTGCATCGAACACCTCTACCACCAACCAAATTTATGTGGACACTGTTGTGCCTACCAAAAGTACAGCTTTTCTTGTGGAAAGCATTGACAGAAGGACTTTTGACCTTCTACTACAACATTTCCCCTCAATGCAACCCCGATCCGAAGTCTGCTATTCTACCCCAAAATCAGGTTGATGTTGATTCTTGGTTTACCACTCTTTTTGTAACTGATGAATCTTGGGGTATTATATACCCTTGTGTAACAGTCCCCTAGTTATTTAATATAAATTATATGCTTCAAAAAAAAAATGATGGATATAATCGGGAAAAATGTAGATATTGCTTAATATTATGTTCAAAATAAAAAGGAAATTCCAGATAATTTTAGATATTAATTAATATTATATCAAAAATAAAATAATTTTATTTTTGGGTCTGGTGTCTCTATATAAAGCAATCAAACAAACCCAAATTCCATTTTTAGCCAAACCCTTTTGTTTCCACATTGTTTTTTAAAATTTTGTTGTTATTTCTTTTCTTTTTCTGCGATTATTTTTTTTTCCTGCGATTTAGGATATTTTGTGACATTTGTCATTTTGTTTTGTAGGTATCCTCGATCATGCACATGTTGCAGTTTTTCCAAAAGAAGCAACATCAAGGTATACCCCTATTAATTCTTGGAAATATCTTTGCCATATCAAACCAAACACCATATGTTATGGGCGTAAAACGTGTTTTGCTCTTGCCATTGTTTATTTAGGTTGTTACTTCACATGTTGCTAAATCATCAGGAAATTAAGGTTTTTTTATCAATTTTATTATCGATCGTGTATATATGATTGTTGTTTGTTTATTTTCCCTTTTTATGTTATTACAGGTAACATGGAAAATCCAGGTAACTAAATAGATCTTGATTGATGTAAGAAAGATAGAAGTAGCAGTGAAGAAGACTCATCTATTATGGTTGCAAAATTTAGTTTTCCCTTTTATAGTTATATATCTAGCATATATATTATCTCCGTGCGATAATGGCTTGTAATATGTACATACATGCATATTCTTCTCATCTATTATTT
The DNA here is from genome assembly GCA_023529315.1 of Papaver bracteatum. Taxonomy (NCBI): domain Eukaryota; kingdom Viridiplantae; phylum Streptophyta; class Magnoliopsida; order Ranunculales; family Papaveraceae; genus Papaver; species Papaver bracteatum. The sequence continues at coordinate 2,010,717 of JAJJWX010001985.1, forward strand.
TGTTATGTTTTAATAATTTTGCGATAATAAAAATATGAAGTCATCTTTTTTTTTTTTTTGCAATTCTTGATGATATTTTCAGCGTGTGGAGGACCAAGGGTATAATTTAAGTTGGATTCCATTTGGTGCTAAGTTTTTGTATGTTAACCGGATCATTTACGGCTATGGCGGTTAGTCGGGCTATGTTTCCTTTCCCTGGTATATGCTTAATTAGTTATTTTTTCAATGTTTTGTATCATCGATGTTTGTTGGAAATTTAATTAATTATGACAAAAATGGAACTACGGTATTGGTTGAGTTTGTAGAGGGGCATGTATTTGGGTTTGTAGAGTGCCGAATTCGCATACTCGTGATTGACTTTTGGAGGGAGGCAGTGTGCGTGGTGTTTTTGTTCTTCCCTTCCACTCATAAGAAAATCCATCATTTTCTTTTGAAAAAAAGAATTGTAGCTTTATTTTTTTTCTTTACATATAATTAGATTGAAAAACAAAAAGACCACTGCAAGCGGTTACATATAAATCCCCTCAAAAAAAAAAAAAAAAAAAAAAAAAAAAGAAGAAGAAAAGAAAGCTAACTTGCAGAACAGGGTATCTCAAGAGCAACAAAAACTTGAGACACCTCGGCCAAATACAAAAACAAAATGCAAGTCCACAAATTAACGCTAGACATGAGAAAAAGATTCACATTAAATTTCCACATGTTAATTTCCTTGTGATTATCTGCAAGATTATTAAAAATATATTTCCCCTCTTCCTTTGAAGAGGGAACCATTCTCATTGCAAAGAGAGATTCCATTAGGCCTAAAGAAGAAACCTTATTAGAATATTTATAGTTTTTAACGTGCTAATTGCAATTACACTTTGAGTTGGTATTAAAAGAAAATACAAAATTTATATTGATGATTTAAAGAAAATATTTGATTTGTGGATGTCACACATGAGTCAAGAAATCTTCCTTCGAGGGTTCTTTTAATCCTGTATAGATAAAAATAATACAACATCATTTAGGAGTAAAAATCACCAAAAAATAAAATTTGCAGAGAGGAAAAAAATAATACAAAATAGACGGGTAAATGGTTCTCAACCCCACAAATTAGGAAAGCTGTTTCGTCAACTTTATTAGGGAAAAAGAAATTTAGGAAGTTGCATTTTTTGTGTAAGATGGAATCTGATAAGTATAGAATTTTTGGACGTCTAGAAGATACTCAAAATTGGAAAATTAATACTCAATCAATAGATATAACTATCCAAAAATAATATTCACTTATTTAGTTATGGAAATAAAAATATTATATAATTAGGTAAACTCTGATTTTTATAGTCTGAACTTGCCAAATGTAATCCAAAGTACACAATATGGGAAAAAGAACAGCTAGCCAAAAATTAAAAAAATCTCAAAAATATTTAGATATTGATTAGTATTCATTCAAAACAAAATCCTTTTATTTATGGGAAGTGTCTTTATATAAATTATTAGAGCATAAGCTAAGTACAGTAAAAACTCCATATAAAAACTCCATATATTAATAAATGAGAGGTTTCCTGTTTAGTCCACTAAACCCGACCCGGTTTAGTGGCTAGTCCAGCCAAAACTTCTTCTTAATCGCTAGTCCAATAAAGTTTAAATTCAAGTAGATTTACCTATATACCCCGAACATTATAACCATGTGCAGTTCGTCCATTTTTCACAGACGAAAATCAAAAATTCAACTCCAGATAAACAGATCCAGTGAAACAATCAACAAATAATGATCGAAATCATCAACCAAAAGTGAGAAAAACATAGATCCAGTGAAATCATTCATGAATGTGACGAAAATCATTGAGAAAAACTCAAAAAAGATTAAAATTAAAAGAGGAATAAGAGAAGAAATTAGCATAAGAAGAAAATAGTATTCCCGCACCAGCAACAAAATAAGAAGAAGAAAACAAGTTGTAGAAGAACAAGAAGAAGTTGATCTTTATTAGTCACAAAGAACAATACATAACGATCCAACAATACATATTGATATGTACCAAAGATAATATGTACTTAAAAAAAATGTGTATGATCCTACAATACATGTTGATATGTACTGAAGGAAAATATGTATTGAAGAAAAAAATATTTGATCCCACAGTACATATTTATCCAACACTACATATTGGTATGTATTGAAGAAATATGTACCGAAGAAAAAAGGGTATGATCCCAGTACATATTGATATGTATTGAAGAAATATGTACCGAAGAAAAAAGGGTATGATCCCAGTACATATTGATATGTTTTGAAGAAATATGTACCGAAGAAAAAAGTGTATGATCCCAGTACATATTGATCCAACAATACATATTGATATGTAGTGAAGGGAAATATGTAATAAAAAAAAAGTGTATGATTCAACTGTACATATTCATCCAGCAGTAAATATTGATATGTACTCAAAGAAAATATGTATCGGAGAAAAAGAGTAAAAAAAAAAAAAGTGTATGATTCAACTGTACATATTGATCCAACAGTACATATTGATCCAGCAGGAGATATTGATATGTACTCAAAGAAAATATGTATCGACGAAAAAGAGTAAAAAAGAAAAAAGAGTAGATAATCCAACAATACATACTGATATGTATTGTATGACTATACAAAATCTACAAAAAAAAATAATCACGATTTTAAGAAAAAATAAAAGGGAAGAATTGAGCTTCAGATCCAAATGAAAAAGATGATTAAAGAATATAAATCAAAATCCAAAGTTAATGAATTTATATTAAGGTTTCGTCTTCTAATGTTGAGCATCAGATCCAAATGAAAAAAAAAAAGATTAAAGAATATAAATCAAAACCCAAAATTTATTTCTCTTTTTTCTTCTTCTTCTTCTTCTTCTTGATCTTCTTCTTCGCTTGCTTATCTTCTTCACCGTCACTTAATTGTCACAGAACATACCTGGATTCGATGGAGATGAAGCTGATTACATAGGAATAAAACGATCTTCAAAAACAAAAACCCTAAAAACACCAGCAGAGAAGAAAAATGAATCTTAAATTTTGGAAGATATAGTTGATTGAAGTAGTTTCTCTGGTTTTTATTCATCAATCTCCATCGCTATCTCTCCCTGTTAGAAAAGGAACTGAACGCATTAAAATAGATCTGTTTAGAAGGTGTTTGTGTACTTTTGGAATTTTTTAAAAGTACATAACAGCACTTGCACATGCGCTGGACGAGAGTAAAAATTCTAGTCCAAAAACATGTTTTTGGACTAGCGAAACAAAAGAAATTACGGGTGGACTACACAGTAACCGGTTATGGATATATAGGACTATACAATAATTCCTAGTTAATAAATTCTATATATTAATAAAAAAATTGGTCCCAACTTGTAAAATCATATGGAGAATAACCTTCATATATTAATAACTTTGTTAGGTCCTGAGTGTATTAATAAATGGATTTTTTACTGTAACATCTTCAATGCCGCTTCTCACTTCCTATAACGGCTTTGTTTTTTCTTTTTTTCTTTTCCAATATGTTATTTTTTTGTTTAATCCGCCATCTGGTAATTTGCAGGTATCCTTGAAACCTTGGCGTTGCAAATGTCATTCTAATGGGATTCCTAATATATTTTCGCGCATGGTACTCTTTCTGTTTTGTGTCGGTTCTCGTTTTACTTTTTTTTTGTATATTCTTTTAGGGTTTTGTCATCTTATTTTTATATCTGAAGCAATTTTTTTTTGTCATCTGATGTTTGTTAGCAAGTATCATTCAAAAATGTATTCGATTGCTTCTTTTTCTTTTTTTTTCTGTCTCCAGCTGGTGTTGCTTCTTTTTTTCCCGTTGCTGCTATCGGGTATGTAATCTATTAGAAATATCTTGATTTCTGTTGATTTTAAAGCTTTTTGGTTTTTCTCATTCCATTGTACGTTTATTTTTATGAAATCTATTGCAAATCAATTCAAGAATTTGGCGCTGATTTGTAGAATGCAAATAAAAGAAAACTTTGCTTCGTTGGTGGCATGAAAAGAATGATTTACAAGATGGATGTACCAAAACAATTGTCCATCAACACATTTGTGAAAATACCGGGTCTATAAACCGTATTATTCTCCAAGTAGTGACCTATAGGAATGAGAATCATGAATAGAAGGTTAAAGTGATTTAGATACTTAATTAGAGATTTGCTTTTATTTTTTCTTAGGAATGAGTTTTGCTTTTATTTTTCTTTGGAATAGATTTTTTTAAATGGGATTTTTAGAAATCACAAACAATTCCAACTTTGTTAGGGTTTCCCTTTTTGTAAATGTTATAGTTCTTATAGTTTTGCTCTTATGCTACCATTTTCCGAACAGAGAATAAATTATTTTACTTGAAACGTTATTGTGAAGTAGTTTTTCGTGTAATAGAAGATATTCTCTGTAATTTATGGACTGAATTGCCAAACAATGACGCATCTCAGAAGTCCTCCCAGCGCATTGACCCTTAATTTATTAGTTTTGTCCAGAATATTTACAAACTGATCGTAGGGTAATCAATCTTCCCATCATCCTTTACATGGTGTGGGATAATTTCCATATGAATTTAGATCTTTACTGCCGTAAATTTTAAATATTAAATCAAGTAGTAAATTAATTTCAATAGCTACATTCTAGATCAGGGTAAAATAAACCACGTGTAAAACGATATCTTTCTTACCCTAAATAAACACGAAAGATATTTTTTTTCGTTTAACGAAGATATATTTAGAATTTAACCAAAAATTAGATTAAATATGGAAACAAAATATGGAGAGAAAAAACATTAAACCCGAATTATCTTATGTATATAAAAACCAAGTGTAAGCGATCTTTAGCCAAAAAAAAAATGATAAAGCTAGAAGAGCTTCGTAATATATAAGTACGAGTATCACTACCTACACGCGGTAATCAAAAAGAACAACAAAAATGGCAGAAAACAACAAATTCACAAAAAGAAGAACATGGAAGACTTGCGGAACAACATGAAAAGGCAAAGAAAACTTATATCTACCTTGAAGAACTTCACATGGACAAAAGAAGAAGAGACTGTTTATAGGTGAAAATAGCTTCTGCCGATTTCGGTAAATTCAGTAGGTGAGTGAGAAACTGGTTTAAGCCCTAAACAAATGTGTTGCACGTTGAGCACTTTTAGGTTCGAGAGATCAATTTGTACAAGTCCGGCCTAAACCAAGAAATGGCCGCTCCAGACTTGCTTCGGTCACAAAGAGGAGGAGAATGGGTTGGTTTTGGGGAGGGAAGCAAGGAGAGTGTGAGACCAGAATAGTTTATTCTGGAAGAGCAATTGGGTTTCTACAACTTGTTTTCAGAAATGTACGAGAGCTCATGAGGGGAGCTAGCAGGTAAGTATTCTGAGTGTTCTCTTGTCCGAATGAACTTGTTTTTGGAATGGAAATAGGTGAGACCTATTTATACAAGTTGTAGTAGAAACGTCCTTTGGTCTCATTAAGGAGTGAGGAGTAAATGGGAGGAGGTGGTAAGATTTGATGTCTCATAAAGTGGCTAACGCATGAAATTGATTTTCATGAAACTATTAACGTTATGGAATTGATGTCCATAAAGTTTGTTAACTCACGGCTTTATTTCCCATGAACGTTTCCCACATAACTCCCATATTTACTAGGCGCCTCACCCTTATGACACTTCCTTATGAGGGGCGTAGTGTACGCCGCATGTTGTAGACCACCAAACCAATACCCAAAGAGAATCCCCCTGTTTGTGTTGATGTCTCGAATGTTTTGGAAAACATGTAAAATGTTGTTGTGTCTTGGAAAGTTGAGCTTGGGGAACTTTCTAGCCAGGTGACCTTCGACGGTCGAGATGTTGCATCTTGAGAGGAGGGGCAACCGTTGATCGTTGCACGCCTTTGTTTTGGTAGCCGTGTAATGAGGTCCAACAGGGTGGCACGGCCAGGGTGTGTTTAGACTTGGCGTGAGGAGACAAGGGTTTTCCATAGGCGCATGACGTGACTAGCCTGGACTAGGTGCGCGACCAAGCTATGGTTTCGGGTCTAAAGTCGTGAGGGGACTTTTAAACGGCCAGGATTTGCTCTTGGGATTGAAGGGTAACCGTTGATTGGCGCCCGACTTTAATTTGGTAGCCGCATGGGGAAGGACAGTATGGTGGCGCGGCATGAGGGGCCATGGCGAGGCATGTCACGACTAGCTTGTATAAATACGTGACCAAGCTAGGGCTAAAGTCATGAGGAGACTTTTTACGGCCAGGATTTGCTCCTGGGATTGAAGGGCAACCGTGGATGGGCGCCCGGCTTCAATTTGGTAGCCGCATGGGGAATGCCAGTATGGTGGCGCGGCATGAGGGGCCATGGCGAGGCATGGCGTGGCTAGCTTGGCTAGGTATGTGACCAAGCTAGGGCTAAAGTCATGAGGAGACTTTTTACGACCAGAATTTGCTCCTGGGATTGAAGGGCAACCGTGGATGGGCGTCTGACTTCAATTTGGTAGCCGCATGGGGAAGGCCAGTATGGTGGCGCGGCATGAGGGGCCATGTCGAGGCATGGCGCGGCTAGCTTGGCTAGGTACGTGACCAAGATAGGGCTAAAGTCATGAGGAGACTTTATACAGCCAGGATTTGCTCTTGGGATTGAAGGGCAACCGTTGATGGGCGCCTGGCTTCAATTTGGTTTAGAAACCCTAATTGGTTCCCTTCACTAGAACCGCTATAGAATTCTAGTACAGACTCGGATTTTGATGGCCCGCCCCTCAAATCAACCGGAAAAGAATTTCCTATCTCCTTATGCGGGGAGATTTAGGTTTGGAACTCGTTCGGGAGGGAAAAACAGCTTGAAAAAAAAACTCAGTAAGATTTCATGAGGGACGACGGTGTTGGAAACTACTGGGATGCAATGGAGATGAAAAATAGAAACAGATTGTGGTTGTACTCTAAAACTTTAAAGGCTCTGGATTATTTCTTTTAGACAAATATTTCTACCCTCCCAACGAATTGGCGATTGCAACAGGTATATGAAATACTGCCTTCAGGATACAATGAAAGCCCTACAACCGGAAATTGGATTCAAGGTTTGCACCCCTTGACCCAATCAAGAACACATGTAAAACAGATTCTGATGATGCTTTGTTTAAGAAAGAAAAATATAAGAGATTTTCGATTGATATGAAAACGACTCTGGGAGATGCTACTTATAGAGGTTTTCACGTCTGTTGGAAATAGACAAGTTTCTCTTCACGAAACGTCAGGTCCCTTCATCAACAGACATTAATGGTGTATGTTGGATTTAGAATTTTCTGGAAACGTTTTCTAACTGTCCAAACAGTTATGTATCAAAAAAAATCTTCTGAGGGGGCTACGCCCCCAGGACCCCCCTTCGTAGCGCAATTGAAAATATTCCAACAGGCGGCATGGCCAGGATATCATGGCATGCCTTGGCGTAGAATGGCATGCTTTGGTGTGGTTTGGCATATGGGGCCAAAGGGTTTCCATGGGTGCATGGCGTGGATAGGTCCAAGGCATGGCACGACTAGCTCAGGCTAGGTGTGGCTGGCATAATTTGTCATTAGCACACGAGACATGGCTAGCATGGCTAGGGCCATGGAATGGCGCGGCTAGCTTGGGCTAGGCATGGCTAGGATGATTTGCCATTGGCACGCGGGGTGCTGCTAGCATAGCTAGGGCCATGGCATGGTGCAATTGGCATGGCGCGACTAGCTTGGGCTAGGTGTGGATGACATGATTTTCCATTGACACGCGGGGTGTGGCTAGCATGGTTGGCATGCTTTGGCGCGGTAGGGTATGGATGGCATGATTTGCCATTGGCACACGAGATGAGGCTAGCATAGCTAGGTCCATGACACGGTGTGATTGGCATGGCGCGGCTAGCTTGGGTTAGGCGTGGCTGGCATGATTCGCCATTGGAACGCGGGGTGCGGCTAGCATGGTTGGCATGCTTTGGCGCGGTAGGGTGTGGCTGGCATGATTTTCCATTGGCACACGAGATGCGGCTAGCATAGCTAGGGCCATAGCACGGTGCGATTGTCATGGCGCGACTAGCTTGGGTTAGGCGTGGCTGACATGATTTTCCATTGGCACGCGGGGTGCGGCTAGCATGGTTGGCATGCTTTGACGCGGTAGGGTGTGGCTGGCATGATTTTCCATTGGCACACGAGATGCATCTAGCATAGCTAGAGCCATGACACGGTGCGATTGCCATGGCGCGGCTAGCTTGGGCTAGGCGTGGCTGGCATAATTTGCCATTGGCACGCGGGGGAATTAGGGTTTGGTTTGCCGTAACCCTAATTTGAAAAAATATACCCTGGTAATTATTAGGGACATATTAACAGCTTTTATTAATGCGCTTAGTAAATGCTTGTTTTAAATGTCTGCCAGGATTTAGCGTTTTACAATTTTAACCCTAAACTAAAGACCACCATCAACAGAGACATACAAAGACGACAAAGAAACCATAAGCAAAAGGAGTGTGAATCTTCGATTTGATACGAATGGTATGGTTTTATTCAACCAGCCAAAAGAAGTTTAATCCCGACCAAATAGTTTAAATTTACCTTGCTTGCTATTTTCAATCAATTCATTGTTATTTGCAAAGCTAAAAAAATAATAAAATTTTATTACTATCAAGAATTTTGAATTGTGCTTTAAAATTTGTTTTTGTTTAACAATGGCTTATAAAAAAGATAACTCTGATCAGAACTTATGAAATTTTGTTTATTTTATTTTCTTGCACAATTTGGTTTTGTAATATATTCCCTATTTAAAAAGAGCAATAAATATTCCATAAGCAATAAACAGACCTGTGCATCGCACGGGTGAGAAACTAGTGGAGGAAGTAATATAGTCACCAATACGGAGGTAAGATGATGATATATTTATTATGGTAAACCCACATACTATACAAGATAGAACCATGTAAATCACACTTGGGGACTGTGGCTCAACACGGAACCCCTTCACTGTCAAGAACATCTTCAACTCAGAAGAAACCGTGACAAGGTCACCACTCTTCAAAGATGTAGCGTAAGGATATCGTCACCTCCCTATAGGAAGGTGCCTGACCAACAAGCAGTATTTGGTTCAACGCCTCACCATTCATAAGTGTTGTTGTCAGTAAAGAATCAAAGAGGAAAGTCGCGCCTCAACAAACCAGCATGATCAATGCATCTCATGGCACTATATCCTCTACCACCAACACCAGCGGCGTAGGAAACATTCCCTCTGGCGTGACACCTCATATCACTAGAGCCAGAGCCGCTGCCTCCATTCCAAATGTTTCTTCGAGCGTAACACCCCCAATTGTTACTAGATCTATTGCCACTCCTCCATCATGACGATAGGCTGGAGGAGCCAGAGGAAGCCAACCCCCTATTACCATTATTGATTTGATGGAAAGACAAGAAGTTCTCGCTAAGGCTCAGAAAAACATGGCTACAACTCAGAAGAAGGTACTCACTTTTCTCAAGACGCTGGCAGAAACATTACCACCAGAACCACGCCAAGATCAAGTGGAGCAGACAAGGAATACTTTCATGACTCCTGGCGGGAGTACTTCAAAAAGGCACATCTTTATGGATGAAGAAGTTCATGTAGCTCTTAAACGGCCATCATAAAGGAATCAACAATCCAACTTCATCACATGAGAGGACTTGGAACGACTTCTCCAGAATCGAGGCAGGGAGAATCCAACTACCATTCATCAACACCAACCTCCTTATCCCCCAACCTCTTATAGAAAGTACGATTGACAGATGTAACTGGGGATTCCTAACCACCGCTTAACTGAAAGATGTCGAGTTTGAAAACACGTTGATCGATGCGGCCTCTAACTTCAACATTGTCACCGTCGAAACTCTGAGAGCTACAAGGATTTCAAAACAGGAAGCCGTTCACTCCAGTACTTCAATGACGCGATTAAGAAAGTAAGGGCCTACTTAAACTCACTCCAGTACTTCAATTTCATGTTTGCATGTCAAATTAGGTCAGAAAAATCGAATGTTTGAATTTGCAGTTATTTAGCCGTCAAGGTGTTTGTTCCACGACCTTGCCGACTTTTCATGTTTAGGGATAGTCGGCAAGATTTTTGGTTGAAGATCTTTCCGGCTGTGTAGTATCTGTAACTGTTTTTACAGGGACCGCAAGTTATTCAACCAAGGAGCTTGCCGACGGTAGTTTTTTGTCATCGGTTGGTTATAATTCAAATATGATGCCGGCGGATTGTTTTGAAAATAATGGTTTCTGATGCCTAAAGTCGGAATGGTATTTGGATACCACCATGCCGGCTGTTTTGAAGCCGGTAATGTATGGGTAATGGACCTTGCCGACTAATTATGTGGAAAATCCTTGTATCTACTATGTTCATATTTGTTATAAGTCGGCAGGTTATTTGAATAAGACCCTGCCGACTATATTTTAGCCGGCATGTTTATTAATAGAAGGAGCATTTGAAGACCTTTGTGAAGGTGTTGTGTTGTGTGAGAGAAAGAGGAGAGCCTTTGTCGATTGAAGAGAAAACCAAGCACATTCACTATTCTAGCAATGTTGACAATGAGGATGCCTATGAATTATTCAAGCAAGTTGATGCTGAAGTAAAGAGGGAAGAAAAAGCCAGGAGGGAAGCACAAGCCAAGATGAATGCTGACAAAAAGAGGGCTCGTTCCCGTGGTGATGGTAGTGGTGGTGGTCGTGGTCGTGATAATGCTAAACGGGGCCGTGGTCGTGGTGGTGAATGAATGCATTTCTAGTTTATTTCTTTATGTTGTGGTAGACAAATATTAAGGTTAATGGTTGGACATATTTTTTTTTTAAGGTTTATGGGACATGTTTTCGTATTTTGGACAAAAAATGTTGGATTTATAGTTGTTGAATGAATGGTTTGTTTAGTTTCAATATTGTAAAGTTTCAATCATTAGCGGCTTAATAGTTTTGTTAAGCAATTTAATACCATTATGTTGTACATCCGACTAAACCATGGAAAACACCTTCTCCTGATGCCTAAAACCATACTAAGGTCGGCATGGTTATAAATCACGATCTTGCCGGCTATATAATAGCCGGCACGCTAATGACCAAATACCTTCTCGACTGTTATACAGAAGAAAGCCAACTCCTGATGCCTAAAATTAAGGGTGCACACGGTACGGTTCGGCTCGGTTATTGGCAAGACCAAGTACCTGTACCTCCCTAGGCTCGGTTCCAAAATTTTGGAATTACCATGTTGGACCTGTTCGGGACTAAGGATCTATACTATTCCGGTTCAGGACAAAAAAATTCATGTTAATAAGGACCTGTTTTACTAAGCTACAATTGTAGTATGGGCAATTTAAGTTTTTTTCTTCACATACACATTTTACCACTTGATAAAAACACATACATTTAAAGAAGAAAAACAGACTAATGAGATCATTTTCGGGACGTTCCTTCGACTAATGAAATTGTGCGATTATCTGCTAAAACATTTTGATTATGAACATTTTGTTGTACATCAACATTATTGCATTTGTTAACCTACAGCATTACCATCAAGGTATTAAATTATATTCAGATCAAATTCCGATCACTCTATAATGTAAGTTCCGAGAAGTTCAATGACTATGTGTTCGTTGATACAGAACCATCTCTTCGTTTCAATTGAATACAAGACAAGCTAATATATTCTTCTCACCTGTTTTCCACCTTTTCGGTTGAGGCATTTTCCTACACGGTTTTGAAACACCTTCTCCGAGATGCCTAAAACCATAGTTCAATTTAAGTTGTTGATCTGGAATTGGTGGCATGGTTATAAATCATCGATCTAACGAAAACACAAAAGGAAGAAAATTATCAAAATCAAAATAAAAAAAAATAATGTAAAAACATCACAATCATAATCATAATAATATAATAGACTTGTTGTTGAATGAATCAAACAAACAATAATGGTGGTGCTAATGACCAAATACCTTCAATTCAAATATGATTATTAGAATACAAATCAACACTATCAAAACCCTAGGTTCCAAAAAATCAAAATAGGAGGGCGAATCAAGATTCAAAAGCTAGATCAACTCGATGCCTAAAATCATAGCCTTAAGAGATTATATACCACCTCTAATCTACGGTTACTCGATTTATTATCCCCTAGATCTAATCGGGTAATAAAGACGGCACGGACGACCTGTACTGGCCATTTTTTGACTTAGTCGCCATATTGGGAAACAAAAAAAACGCATACTTAGTCGCCATATTGGGGAAACAAAAACAACGCCGGCGAATTCAAAATTCAAATTCTTGCAAGTACAAGTGCATTGATTGACTACCATAATGGCCAAATTTGGGCACCATCCTATAAATACACTAATTCTCTCTATAAAACAACACACAACTATTTGCATATACTCTCCAAAGCTCATATCATCATACACTCCATCTAACTCACCCAATAGCTCTCTACATACAACAATGGCATCATTTGATTCAAATGAAGATTTGACAATCACCAAAGCTTGGTACGCCGAAACTCGAATTAGAAGGCAGTCCTCTGTAAGGGTGGATACTGTAACCTTTTGGGCTAGGGTACATAACAAATATAGGCAAGAGTGTGGGAATCCAAATGGAAGAAGTGTTCAACAAATCCATGTTAGGCACCTAGTCATTGAAAATGCGATACTTAGCTTTTTTATCTATCCAAAAACCGATTTTGAACGCTAGCCACTTTGGATTGTCCATTGAACAATTTGTAAGTACTTTTATTTTACGTGATCCATGTTGTTTGATCTTCCAAATAAACACCACTAACGAGTGCTACTCAAAAATTGTATGTAGATGTTCTCTAGTAGTAGATTCGGAAGGTCAGATACAAGGCTAGCCTTGAAAATTTGAATCAAAGTCGTACTGATGATATTCACAATATCAAGCCGCAGTTGGATTCTTTGAATCAAACTCTGGGGATGTATAAACGTTGAAAATAACTACGAGTAAGTCGACTAACTGACCATAGCAACAATAATGTGGCCAATTTGTCGTGGATGCTTTATCTTAAACACAATTCCTGAAACTCCTTTACACGTACAACAATGCATATCCTATTTAATCAGATCATGTGTGCTCAATTAATTGGAGGCTTTTTTTTTCCTCGTCAATTGTTCCCCACTGATAAAAACTTTCTCCAGCAGCCACACGCCCCTCACCAAACATTTCGCACTAAACACAACCATCACTTCAACTAATATACTTGATTCAGTATCTAAACCCTATCTCCCAGATCTCCTCCTTGTCACTTCTCGATCCCCTCAACTGTAAACATGGGTAATGCTTAGATCCTATCCGATTTCGTTTTGAGTTTGATCATTCTTTTATTGATCTGAATTTATCTAATTCTGTTTTGATTGTACCTGATTTTGATTATCTGTTTTGAATTTTTTGAATTGTGTTATTAGCTACTAAGAATGTTTATGAGAGTATATTGAAAACACTGGAGAAACCTGGTGGTGGTGAATTCGGAAAGTATTATAGTTTACCAGCTCTTAATGATCCCAGGATTGGTAAGTGATTTCGTGATTGGAATGGAATTTATTTGTTTGATCAATCGAGGTGAATATTTGAGGTTTTTGTTTGTTGATTTTGTTACAGATAAACTTCCATACTCGATCAAGATTCTACTTGAATCTGCGATTAGGAACTGTGATGAGTTTCAAGTGACACAGAAAGATGTGGAGAAGATTATTGATTGGGAGAATACATCTCCTAAACAGGTTGAGATTCCGTTTAAACCAGCTCGTGTGCTTCTCCAGGTAACCAGTGTATTTGACTTTTTCCATTTTTTGTGTAATTGTTTGTTTGTAAATTTTAATAGAATAATAATGTTGTTTATGAATGGTTTTAGGATTTTACTGGTGTTCCTGCTGTGGTTGATCTAGCCTGCATGAGAGATGCCATGAACAGACTCGGCAGTGATTCCAATAAGATCAATCCTTTGGTAAGAAATTATTCTAGGGGTTATTCACAATGTTGTACACTTGTAGTTTTGAGAAACTATTTTGCTTTAGTTGAAAGTTAAAACCGGAAAACTTTGTCCTGCAGGTTCCCGTAGATCTCGTCATTGATCACTCAGTGCAGGTCGACCTTGCTAGATCAGAGAATGCTGTACAGTATAATATGGAACTTGAGTTTCAACGCAACAAAGAAAGATTTGGTTTTCTTAAGTGGGGTTCCAATGCATTCCATAACATGCTTGTTGTTCCTCCCGGCTCTGGGATAGTTCACCAGGTAATGAAAAATATTTCTTTAGGAAGTGCCCTCTTTATTTTACTTAGTTTTCATCTCAAGCTATACTCGAGAAAGAGGCATTTGAGTCGTAATTTATAAAAGTGAAGATTCTGTTTGCAAAGGTTACCCTTGGTGCTACCTCCCAAGTGGCATAGAAACTGTTATTCTCTGATTACCATTTCTGTTCCTGCATTGGTAAAATGAGTATAAAATGTTGACTTTCAGGTGAATCTAGAGTACCTTGGTCGAGTTGTGTTTAATACAGGGGGTGTTCTTTACCCCGACAGTGTTGTTGGAACTGATTCTCACACGACTATGATAGATGGGTTGGGTGTTGCTGGTTGGGGAGTTGGTGGAATCGAAGCAGAAGCTACAATGCTTGGGCAGGTAAACATAAACTTCTTTTTTTCCAAATATTATATTTCTATCGAGCTATTCAGTAAGACATTTTCTTGATGTTGATGCTAATTAACTTTCAAAGGAAACAAACAGCCCATTAAATAGCAGAAAACATTTATTAGTTTATGCAGTTTTCATATGTGATTCATTGTATCCTCAACTGAATTTCTTAGGAAATATGTACAGACACTTGATTTCCCGTATCCATGCACTTTGTCTGGAGTTTTTTTTTATCTACCAAGCGTTTATATATTAATTTTTCACTTAAATATTTTCTGTTTGTTTTACAGCCAATGAGCATGGTCCTGCCTGGTGTTGTTGGGTTTAAATTAGTGGGAAAGTTGAAGGATGGTGTAACAGCCACTGATTTGGTTTTGACTGTAACCCAAATGCTTCGTAAACATGGAGTTGTTGGGAAGTTTGTGGAATTTTATGGTAAACCCCGACTTCAGTTCATTTAAGTATTAACATTTAATTCTTTATTAAATCCCCGCTCTCCTAGATGTCTGAGTTGAACATGGACTATTATTTCTGTCTACAGGCGAAGGCATGAGTGAACTGTCACTTGCTGACCGAGCCACTATTGCAAACATGTCACCTGAATATGGTGCAACCATGGGTTTTTTCCCCGTGGATCATGTCACTTTGCAATACCTGAAGCTGACTGGCAGAACTGATGAAACTGTGAGAATTAAGCTACATAATAGAAAATCTGATTTAAGTAGTCTAATGTTTTTTTTGTGTGGTGCTAATGGTAAATAAATTGTTAACCAACTTGTAGGTCTCTATGATAGAGTCATACCTACGGGCAAATAGGATGTTTGTGGACTACAGCGAGGTAATCTAATGCTATGCCATTAATGTCTTTTCTGGGTGTTGTTTTAGATTTTATTGGTTTCTAACCATAGTTTTCCTGAAAACAGCCCCAGATTGAAAGGGTGTACTCAGCTTATCTGTCTTTGAACCTTGAAGATGTAGAACCTTGTGTATCGGGACCAAAGAGGTACCCTTTTATACCCCTACGCATAATTTTATTCTCTTTTGATATATAATAAAATATCTTTGTTGGTCTTCCTTTTTTATATCACTTGGCACTCATGAGACCGATCTCTGGCAGGCCTCATGACCGAGTACCCTTGAAAGACATGAAAGCTGACTGGCATGCTTGCTTAGACAATAAAGTTGGATTCAAGGTAATGTGGTCCTGTGTTGTTTTTTATTTTAATTTATGAGATTTGTGGTAGATGGAGTGTAGTTATCTTGTATCAATATCCTTAAAGACTCTCAGCGGACATCTTTGTCCTGCTAATTGGTTCTAGTGCTCCATGCAATTTCATTCTATGTTAATGGAATTCAACCCGGTTTACTTACCCAATGGATCATTGGTAATTTCCAACCTTCTTGTTGTATGAGGTGGCATTGTTCCTCTATCGCCATGATGGTTAAAGGTGTAAATATATTTGCTAGCAGTCCGTAAAGATTTTGGACTCTGTTTAGCTGCAATTTTGTTTAGGTTAATATGCCTCTGGGTCTCATATATATTTTGGGTATCTGCCTTCATGCTTTCTTTTTCATTTGTGATTCAGGGATTCGCTGTACCGAAAGAATCTCAAAGTAAAGAGGTCGAATTTTCATTCAAAGGGACACCAGCAAAGATCAAACACGGTGATGTTGTTATAGCAGCTATTACTAGTTGCACGAATACCTCAAATCCTAGTGTAATGCTTGGAGCTGCCCTGGTCGCGAAAAAGGCTTGTGAATTGGGATTGGAGGTCAGAATCTTTTTTCATTTGTTTGACGTAGTATCTTGCATCTTTACCATAAGTAGCTATTTTAAATTTTAAAGTAGTACTTAATAATCAGAACTATCAGTATCTTTTTCATAGATATCAATGAAATCGAAATCTGGCTTTAGAGAGAAGTCCTTCTGTTGACGAATTGATGTAAATTAATCGGTTCCTTAAGTTTCCAAGATATCATGCAAGTATTATTCAACCAATTAGTGGTAGGGTAGGGAAGCATATAATAGGAAGTACGTAAATAGTAGATATTTATATTAAGAAGTTAATTATCACAATCCTTTGATTGGAATCACTGGTCTAAAGCAAAGTGTTTTTTTTTTCCCTGATCTCAAAAATTCTCATAAAAAGAGGGTTACTCTTTCCAGCCGCATAAAAATGATAGGTTTCTACTTTATCATTTTGGTTAGTCTAACTTAACTGAAGTAAGCAATTAATCTTAGTTGCATCAAGTGTTGTATCAGTAACCACTGGTTCCCGAGATGTATTATGAAATATGCCACCTTGAGCTTTGAAATTCATCTCTTACGTAATGCTTAAAGTCATTGTCATCTTATCCAGGTGAAGCCATGGGTCAAGACAAGTCTTGCACCAGGTTCTGGAGTTGTCAAAAAATATTTGGATAAAAGGTACCTACAGAACCAGACACTGGATTTCTAACTATTTATAGACAAGTAGAATAACTTGTCATTGAATTTGCAGTGGACTGCAGCCATATTTGAATCAGCTGGGTTTTAATATTGTTGGGTATGGATGTACTACCTGCATTGGAAATTCTGGAGATCTTGATGAATCGGTGGCAGCTGCAATTGCTGAAAATGGTACGGTCCAGCTTATTGGTCAATTTTCTCTGTTTTACTTTCTTTGGATATACTCTAAAATTTGGTTACATTTTCAGACGTAGTGGCCGCAGCTGTTCTCTCTGGAAATAGGAATTTTGAGGGTCGTGTACATCCACTAACTAGAGCAAATTATCTTGCTTCTCCTCCTCTTGTCGTTGCGTATGCCCTAGCTGGCACGGTATGTAACTACAAAAGAAAGAAAATAACACTCACATGAACACCCGTTTATGTTATTTCTTCAACCCTATTAATCAGTTAAAATGACAGTATAAGATGCTAATGTTGCATTCAAAACAAAATAATCTTCTTTTTGTTGGCTCATTTCATGATTACACCTGCAGGTTAACATAGACTTTGATAAAGAACCCATTGGGACGAGTAAAGATGGAAAGGATATATTTTTCAGGGATATTTGGCCATCAAATGAAGAAATAGCTGATGTAAGTTATCCTGCAATGTGCTTTAGTTAGTGATATTAATATGCGTTACTTTTTTTAACAGGATTTGAAGTGTTTATATCCTTTGCTTTGCTTCAGGTTGTGCAATCTAGTGTGTTGCCAGATATGTTCAGGGGTACATATCAAGCAATCACCAAAGGGAATCCCATCTGGAATGAGTTATCAGTTCCCTCTGGAACTCTCTACTCCTGGGACCCTACATCAACTTACATACACGAGCCTCCATATTTCAAGGACATGACCATGTCCCCTCCTGGACCCCATGGAGTAAAGAATGCATACTGCTTACTCAACTTTGGGGATAGTATTACAACTGATCACATCTCTCCAGCTGGAAGCATCCATAAAGACAGTCCTGCAGCCAAGTACCTCATGGAACGTGGGGTTGATAGGAGAGACTTCAACTCTTACGGAAGTCGTCGTGGTAACGACGAGATCATGGCCAGAGGAACTTTTGCCAATATTCGCATTGTCAACAAACACTTAAAGGGAGAAGTTGGACCCAAAACAGTTCATGTTCCATCAGGAGAGAAACTGTCTGTTTACGATGCTGCCATGGTATTCACATCATTTTGCTCTAAAGTTTCCTATCTTAATTAATAACTTGGTACCTGTACATATGGTAAAAAGAAAGTAATCATACTTGTGACCTAGCATTGCACTGGAATAGAACCACTGTATGTATATTGTAGCAACTGTCTCAGGTCTGACCTTTCAGGCCAGATGGATAACACGCAGTGTTCGTTGATTTGTTCCTGCAAATTTAGTCCACTGGTAGTGTGAGGCAGGAGGAAGATAGATTCCATCTGTTAGCAACTATTCAAATTAGGGATACATGAAACATGCCTATTGCTAAAATCTTTAACCACCCTTTTATCCCCTTTAACAGAAGTATAAGAATGACGGACACGATACAATTATCTTGGCTGGTGCTGAGTATGGAAGTGGAAGCTCACGTGATTGGGCTGCTAAGGGTCCAATGCTTTTGGTAATATTTCATAATATGTTTTCTTTTACTTTTTCTTGTCATGTTTTCTTTGCACTGACGTTGGTTTGATTTTTTTTTGTAGGGTGTGAAAGCAGTCATTGCTAAGAGCTTTGAGAGAATTCATCGTAGTAACCTGGTAGGGATGGGTATAATTCCACTTTGTTTCAAGGCAGGCGAAGATGCCGAGACTCTTGGCTTGACTGGTCATGAACGCTACAACATTGATCTCCCAAGTAGTGTGAGTGAGATCAAACCCGGACAAGATGTCGTTGTCGTCACTGATAATGGAAAGTCATTCACATGCACTGCCCGATTTGATACAGAGGTAAAAAGATAAAGAAAACTGAGTTGTGCGCTCTTTTATTTCCTGATTGCATCTGAATCTACTTATACCTGGTTTCAGCTACTTAATACGATTTTTTTCCCCTGTAAATGATATTTTCTGACATTTGGTTCTTACATCGTACAGGTGGAACTTGCATACTTCGACCACGGGGGTATTCTACCCTATGTCATCAGGAACTTGATTAATGCCAAACATTAGAGATTTAAATTGTGGTTACCCATGGGTGGACACGTTTGTTTTCAGCCAAATTATTGGTATGTAAATCCCTCGATTTGTCTGGAAAAAAATGGTTTGCGTCTTGTTAGGCCAGGTTTGGGCACCCAACAAGAAACAAACCAAGTAATAAAGACCGCAAGCTAGAGAGAGAGAGGAAAGGTGGTGATTTAGTTGTTTGATTTTCAAGTGTGTATCATTTTTTATAATGTACGATAAGTTCCACTATTAATTGATTCAGACTTCCTTTTCATTTATGGTAGAAATAAGTTTGTAATTAGGCATTTCAGGTGCCTTACTGGAGTTAAACGGCAAGATTCATTACCATGCCGACCTATCCAAATCCTCTGAACCCCTATTATGCTATTTTCATGCAAACACAAACCTGTAATAAAGAGTGAGATCTGCATGTATCGACATTAGCCGGCCACTAAAGTACTGCCATGTGCATGTTATATATTTGCAACATGTTTTCAAGAACAAATGGCAATGAATATTAGATCTCGTCTACATCCCTGACAATTACTGCAAATACGGGCGTTTTTTTTCTTCTTCTTTGCTTCTATCCCAGTATTCCATTTTTCTGTCTTTCGCCAATAGAACCAAGGTTTTCTGATCTTTAACAATGCATATGGCTCCTGGTTTAATGTCAAAAGAGAGAAGAAATTCTCGAATCACATATATGAATAAGAAATCATTATCGTTAACACCCATTCTTGCTATGCTTCTTTTCATGTCGTTTCTCATTTTCATACTTCTGTTTCTTGGAATTCTGTCCCTTCCCATTACTTCTGATGGTTTTCCTAAAGCTTATGACCTCACTTCTTTTGTTCGTGGGGGTCGAAGGAGCACTGTGGAGATTTTGAGGTTATTCGAATTCTTCAAAGTACTATTTTAATAGGAATCGTTCAATTGTTGATCTGTTTTTTCATGCAGAAGCAAAAATGACAGAGGGGAGCAGTGGATGGAAGTCATTTCTTGGGAGCCCAGAGCCTTCATTTATCACAATTTTCTAGTAAAGATTTTCTTCTTTGTATTCCAATAACTCCAGAATAGCATAGGCAGGTTTTCCTGTATATGTGATCTGAATTCTGTTCTTGCTGGGTGGGTAGTCATTATACCCTACCTAACACTAAACAACGTGGAGATTAGCCTAGACAACTCATAAAAGAATTTGTGACATGAAATTGAAAGCAAAGAATTAGATTAGTGTCATTAGTTGTACAATGTACTACTTATAATATTCGTTGTCATCATCTCATTTCATGAAATGGTCCATTTGGTTTGTCATTTTTCCAGTTAAACATAGGAAAAGAATGAATAACTTAATATATCTAGGAGTTATATTTGTACTGTTTCACTCAAAATGCGGAGAACATAGGTATGCAGTTTGAAGCTTTTATTGTGATGATTAGTTTCTTTATTTGTGCCTCTAGGATGTATGGCAACAATAAAACATTTTCGATATGCTTACATACAACTGAAGTACTACTAATCACTTTTTATGCTACTTAGCTTGATAAATATCGTTTATGAGCTTCACTTGATTTAGTTTTTCCTGTTGGCTCCTTGCATTAGCTAGAGTCTAATACTTTGTTGATTGTAGATTTTCATCTCGGTGTAGTTTTTCTGACCACAGAAAAATGGGCAAGAATCTAGATTAATAATTGATGCCGGTCATGATTTTCTGAACAGTCTAGTAAAGAATGCGATTACCTGATTAGTCTTGGGGCACCTCGTATGAAGAAGTCAACAGTTATTGATGTCAAAACTGGTGGAAGCACAGCTAGCAAGTACGCATTTCAGATCTTATTGTTTATACTTCTAATAAAATGTTTAAAAAAGTCATTGCTATCTGTAAGAAATACATTTCTTGGTCTGTAGAGTGCGCACTAGCTCTGGTATGTTTATGAAGAGAGGAGTGAATGAGGTCGTCAGAGATATAGAGGAAAGAATTGCGGATTTCACTCATATACCTGTAGGTATTGTCCTTTAAACTTATATCTTTACTTTTGAAGGTTGTTAAAATTACTCCACCACACACAGACGAAAAATTGCAGCACCATATCTGAATTGGTGGCCGTTTGTAGTTTGTTACATGCTTGTCGATTTGTCCCTCTCCTCCGTAATACTCCTTGAGGGTGAATATATATAACTGCACTTGGTTGTTGTTCCTGGCATTTTTGTGCAAACTGGTGTTACACCAGTTTTTACGAGCAGTTACTATCACTTCTGAAATAAGAGCTTCAACCTTGACTATCATGTTCCCCTGAAATGACAAAGGCACCTGACATGTACTTGCTATTACTTCTGACGTTGTCATGTTGATTGAAAATCAACCTGGCCTGCACAAATTTATCTGTAAGATTTCGGGACCTTTCTACATGATTACCAAAATATAAATACCGATTGTAATCATAGTGGGAGGTGTCAATCTTCTTTCTGACAACATAATGTTTTTCCAAGAAACAACATAATGTTTTCCGTAGTCTATATCTAGCATTCTCTGGTTTTGTTTTTCATACAACCTTAAGCCGAGTTTTGTACTGCAATTTTCTTCTGAATGGTTAGATAATATAGTTGTTGGTCCCAATAATCACTAGAAACTATCAACATGCATGTGTAGTTTGTTGGAATTCAAATTCAGACTTAAGTACTACCACATAAGCTATATATACTCCCCATGTACATATCGACAGTTCAAGTTGTGCTGCTCTTGAAATCTTTATGCATGTTTTTACTTTCTGATTGGGTTCCTTAAGTAGTATGCATTTCATTTTAATATCGGACACATATATTATCTTTCCTTAAAATTGACATTATAACATTCAGAGCATGGAGAAGGACTTCAAATTCTCCACTACGAAGTTGGACAAAAGTATGAACCTCACCATGATTACTTTGAAGATGAGTTCAATATGAAGAAGCATGGAGGTCAACGGATAGCTACATTACTGATGTATCTGTAAGAGCCATGTGCCATGATCCCTCCACATATGTTTTAGTTTTTCTCACCCTTGCACGGCCTCGTAAGTTCTTCTGTTTTCATATGCTGTTGTTACAGATCAAATGTTGAAGAAGGAGGTGAGACAGTTTTTCCCAAGGCCAAGGGAAATGTCAGTTATCCCCCATGGAATGATGAGTCAGTGGAATGTGGTAAAAAGGGCATAGCTGTTAAACCTAAAAAGGGTGACGCATTGTTATTCTGGAGCTTGAAGCCTGACGCTACTAAAGATATGTCAAGTTTGCATGGTAAGTTGTTATTACCTGTTCCCTTGAAGGCTTAGACCGCGGAAATGATCAAGTTATTATTCTGCAGAGTGCATAATATGTACCTTGACTTTTAACTGTTTTGTCCAGGTGGTTGTCCTGTTATTAAAGGCAATAAGTGGTCATCTACAAAGTGGATGCATGTTGGCGAATTTCCTTAGCTAGAGGCAACTCTTTTAACTCCAATTACTCCATAAACATAATAGATCGGCGCCTAGAATGATATGCATTGTCTGTGTTATTTACAGCTAAAGTTCATTTTACCTTTAACCTACATTTCATCATCTATAATTGCAGATTTTGAAGACTATGATAGGCTGTTGTAATGTGTATTAACAAATATAAAGCATCAACACGAGGCGAATTCTTAGTGAAAAGCATTAATCTACTGATCAACTTTCAAAACAAAGAAGATTTACAAAAATTCATTAAATTCTGTAATGACTAATGAGTTCTTTATATCAGTTCCTTTCTTTGGCACAAAATTAGAGCTAAAATCCCCCGAGTAGCTCCATACGCAATTGATATCATATTCACTTGCCCGGAGCCAAAATATTATGTACAAAGGAATATGCAATGACGAGGCTTTATGCGTCTTCTGGTGTCTACATTGAGCGCAGCAGTCTGACGGAAGCAAGCTTTGTTAGCATGGTTGGCTCAGTGTGGCTTGGGGCTAAATTCAATTCAGTGCACAATTGATCCAGCCCTGCTCTCTTAATGCTGTGTCAGTTCAGAAATGAGATTTTGCAGAAACGAAAATTCACATTCGGTGAAGCTGATCCTCTCTTCCTCCTCCTTGACAGGTTTTATCAAATCAGAGACAGCCTCTGAAATCTCTCCAACAAAGTCGACGATCACGCCTTCAACACCCATCAAATACTGCACATAAACGGCCTCGCGCACATTATTCAATTCGCCATACGTTAACAGCGAAAGATGAGCTTCCTTGATCCTAGACACTGCTTCTTGATTCCTCAACAAACCTCTAACATCCGATACAATCCCTTGCAAACCATTTTCCAAGCAAAATTTAATAGCTTCATCCAAAGAATTCCTTCTGACATCCGTGTAAATTTCAGTTCCACCTTCAGTTAAAAAATAAACAGGATATCTATTCTGCAACTTCCTGACAAGCCGTGCTGCATCAGGCTGGAACGTAGAGAAGATAACCGGTCTTTCCTTTGCATAACCCAACACCACTAGCAGAATTTGTCGAAGACGATCAACAATTTCGTCGTCTTGGTAAACAAATGCATAATCAGAATCAACATAACCCACAACATTTGTCGAATCACCATAGTGTTTATCAAACACTAAACCAACATCTGTACTTCCCCTTAGATACTTCAAAATCCACTTTTCTGACTTTGCCAATGAGCCTTCCGGGACTTCCCATGTATCTACTTACCACACTCTGACTTGTGCGATATCCGCCTTGTACAAACCATAGCATACATGATGCTACCAACTGGCGCTTGCATATGGAACTCGAGACATATACTCTGCCTCATCTGCAGTTTGAGGTGATTGCTTTCTAGAAAGTTTAAAATGAGCATAAAGGGTACTTCTTTGGTTTTGCATCTTTCATACCAAACCCGCTCCAACACCTTCTCGATGTAAGCCTTCTGGGACAAATGCAACTTGCCTTCAGCTCGGTTTCTATGAATCTCCATGCCCAATATCTTCTTTCGCACCCAAATCCTTCATCTCAAACTCACTACTCAACTGCTATTTGAACCACGTATCTCCGACATGTCTTTGCAAGCAATCAACATATCATCAACATACAAGAGTAAATACACAAATGAACCATCTTGGAGTTTCTGTGATGATATACACAACTATCATACTTACTCCTGTCATAGCCATTTGCCACCATAAACGTGTCAAAACGTTTATACCACTTTCGTCTTGAGATTGCTTCAAACCATACAAAGATTTCTTCAACAAACATACATGGTCTTCTTTGCAGGGGAACTTCAAACCCCTTTGGTTGTTGCATATAAATACGCTCTTCCAAATCATAGTGAAGGAAATGTCTTAACATCTAGTTGTTCTAATTCTAGATCTTTCAAAGCAACTATAGCAAGCAATGTTCTAATAGAACTATGTTTAACAAAGGAGAGAATACCTCATTGTAGTCAATGCCTTCTCTTTGCGTAAACCCCTTTGCCACAAGCCTTGCCTTGTACCTTGTTCCTTCACCATCTGAAGTGCCTTGTTTCTTCTTGAAGACCCATTTTGTTCCAACAATCTTCTGACCTTTTGGTCTTGCTACTATCTCCCAAGTCCCATTCTTGTCAAGAGACTCAATTTCTTCAATTGCGGATGCTCCCTATTCTGCTGATTCTTCACCACCGATTGCTTCTTCATAGGTTGTTGGATCATCCCTATCTATGCTCTCACCTACTGCAAATGCATATGCAACCAAATCAGCATGGCCGTATCTTTGAGGTGCTCTAACTTCCCTCCTCTCTTTGTCTCTTACAATATTGTCTTTGATGACCTTGTGCTTCTTCTTCTGGGTAGGTTCTTGCACAATATCTTGATCATCATCATCATCGAAACAATAGTCTTATTGCTTCCTTGAACTTGCACCTCAAGTTCCACCTTGTCACCAAGCTCCACCTTATCACTAACACCTCTTGACTTCTCCATCTAGTTCTTCATTCTTTGGCTTCAACATCGATTGCTCATCAAATTTCACATCTCTGCTGATAAGAAACTTGTTTGATCTTCTGCTGGACACCATAACCTGTAGCCTTTCACGCCCTTTGCATACCCAAGAAATATACACTTCTTTGCTCTAGGCTCTAGCTTCCCCTCATTCACATGAGCATAGGTGGACATCCGAATATCTTCAAGTCTTCATAGTTAGCATGCGAACCTATCCAAACTTCATTTGGAGTCTTGCACTCAATGGAAGTCGATGGAGATCTGTTCAATAAATAAGCTGATGTGTTTGCTACTTCTGCCCAAAACTGCTTTGGTAACTCGGCATTGGAGAGCATGCACCGTGCCTTCTCCATTATAGTTTGTTCATCCTTTCTCGCAACACCATTTTGCTGTGGTGTTTTTCCTGATGTGCGGTGTCTCACAATCCCTTGCTCTTGCAGAACTCGTTGAACTCACCCCCACAAAATTCCAAACCATTGTCTGTCCTCAAGCACTTGATTTGTCTTCCGGTTTGCTTCTCAGCCATAGTCTTCCATTGCTTGAACTTGACAAAAAGTTTCATCTTTGTGTTTAAGTATGAATACCCATACTTTCCTTGAGAAATCATCAATGAAGCGTCAGCATATATCTACCACCACCATGTGAATCGACCTGAGAAGGACCCCAAAGATCAGAATGAATATAATCCAGAATACCTTTGGTGTTATGAATAGTGTACTAAACTTGACTCTACTTCGCTTTCCAAAGACCACAATGTTCACGAGAAATCAAGCTTTCTGTTTTATGACCACAAAGCAATCCCTGCTTGCTCAAAACAGCCAACCCCTCTCGCTCATATGCCCTAGCCGCATATGCCACAACAGTAGTATCATCATCAGAACTTGAAGAACATACTTGTGCATCACCCGTCACAGTAGTACCTTGCAGCGTATAAAGGCCATTAATTCTCTCGCCCTTCATAATTGTAAGACTTCCTCTTGAGACACGAATAACTCCACCTTCACCTTGATACTTGCAGCCATTTGAATCAAGCGTACCCAAAGAAATAAGATTTCTTCTCAGGTCCGGAACATGTCTAACTTTAGTTAAAGTCCTCACCATACCGTAATCATCAAATTTCAATTCAATGTTGAATCCTAAAGATGAATTCACATTTTGAAAAGCTTCTTGTAATGTACACAAAGAATCATCATTTTCAACATTCCACTTGCAAATTCTCCCATCTTCTTTACTTTTTCTCAACAGAGGCTTATTACATTTACTCATGTTTACAGACTCTCTTTGAGGTCCATAACTAAGAAACTCAGCTAAAGTAATCTCAGTAACTTTTCTCTCAGACACCACATACGTACCGTCGTTTTCTTCTCCGGTGATGATTTCATCATCGTGGAAAATAACCGGTACGTTATCTTTCGTAACTTGAACATCGAACTCAACATAATCAACAGCGTAATCTGCAGCTTTATTAAAAGAAAGAATCGAATTCTCTTTAATAGACTTCATTCTTTCATCAGAAGATGATGATGAATTCATATTCATACCACTTCCTCTGTGCCCCAATACACAAAATTTCGAAGCTTTAACATAACATGAACGAATTCCTTTAGAATAGATTGATGATGAGAATGTAGTGATTTTAGGGACTTGATCAAGATTAGGAACGTTTGAGACATGAAGAAGAGATTTCAGAGCAGCCATTTCAAGAAGAAGAGACTATTTTTTTTTTAAATCGTTGGTGATGAAAACAGGGTTCGGTTGAAGGCAATTAATTTATCGGAAGTGAAAGAGAAGATCCGGGAAGAAACTTTGGATTGTGCTTTTGAATATTCTTTCCTGTTTTAGTAAAAGTTGTCTTTTGGGATGAAGACGGAATATTCCGCTGATGCTAGAGGCTTATGCTATGATTATGGATTTATGGGTACTAGTATGGGATGGGCGCCCCAACTACCATACCTATACTATTATATTATGGGCACCTATACCCCAAGTTGACAGTTTGACACTGGCAACTGCACATAATAATTATGGGCGCCCCACAAGACACTTTGGTTACTATTTGGTTACTGCTAGTTGGGTCATCGTTACCCTGATTGCATTAGGCAATCTAAACCTTAAAAATTCTAGTTCATGTTATAAACATATTATGAGGAGCATTGGGTTAGATTTGATCCAGTCATTGCCTTGTGCAATGATACATATTGGTTTGGTAATCAAACTTAATTTGGCCCTAGATGTTTGGTCTTCTGAAATTGGTTTTAGATCTGAAAAGATGGAGTTAATAGGCAAGAATTGGTGGAGATGCTATAATTTGTATGACTTTGTTGTAATCTTGAAAAAACTATGTAAGGTTTCCGATTTCCTAAATCGGCCTTTTCAATGTAATTTCGGAGGTCAACCTTTTTTCCGAAAAAAAAAAACTATACATAATAGTTGATCATAATCAATGTATGTACTAAGCTACAAATATTGTCCGATTTTGTGCACCAAGACCAGTGGCGGTACCAGGATTCAATATTGAGGGGTTAAATTATTCTTTCTGTAAATGTGACGATTACATTTTTTTTAAATGCTTAAAAAGTCAGCGATTTTTTTGTCCTAGAAGGTTTTGCAATTTAGCATTGATTTTTTTAGTTTTAGTACTACAGTAAGTTTTTGGAATTTAGCATGAATTCTTGTTATGCTTCAATAGTAGGAAAAAATAAGTAGTTCAGTACAAACTCTTTGGGTGGGGATAAGTTGTACAAATATTAGGATTTGGGTTGCTAAATTGTGCAATGATGTGTGACGTAAGTTTAACAATTACTTTGGATGCTTTCCATTAATACTAACAAGTAATATAGTGGTAGTGAGGATCGTTTTCACAGAGAATAGTGTAATTGAGATGTTATTTAGATTAACAAAACTACGGTAAAAGCAAATACTAAGGGGTCGATTAGTTTGATTAAAATAAATAAGAAAAAAAGATGATTAGGGATTCATTCGCCGTCACCAAACATCAACTTAATCAACATATTTATATATCATTCATTAAAATCATTCATCTCCAACAGTTGGATAACATGTACAATTAGCTATCCTAAAAATTCTTTGTATCATCAAATAACATGTACGCTTAGTCACCGGATTATATCCATCTGAACCACCAAAACATGCACTCTCAAGGTGTAACTCATTCGAATGCTTTATAATTTGTGAACTTAGGTTGATTCCAACAATTAAACTCAGTATGCTCAGTTAACTCACTGGTGTTGTCTTCACACGCGATTGCTCCACAAAAATACAAAATCCCTTTGAAATGTATCGTGTTTGCTACTTGTGTAGGAGATAATCGACAATTACATACAATTCAACTGTCAAGAACATTAGAATGATCAATAGATTAATTTAACTGCATACTTAAACAATCTAAAAAATAATCATGAACCTTATATGTAATGAATTAACTGCATACTTAAACAATCTAAAAACTAATCATGAACCTTATATGTAAAGAAAACAAACGATGAGATGATTAAAACTCACAATAAACTTTTTACAACTAATCAACATAAATTTTTAAGTGTACAATAATGTACATTTATTACATGAACTTAAGAGCATCTGCAATGATAAGGGTGAAGGTCTTAAAAAGACATGACACATAGGATTTAACACCTTTTTAACCAAAAATTAATCTCCAATGTTAGGGTCAATGTTAATGAAAAATCATGACAAGGATGCATCTCATAAGAAGGGGTAAAGGAGAAAGTCATATCTTCACCTTCTCCATGACCCTAGGTCTATTGACACATCATCAATTTTTTATTCCAAATTTGATTTCTCCTAATATAAAATATTGTTACTGGGTGATAATTTCAAAGATACTTTTTCCACGTAATTATGAACTCTTGTAAATCTTATTCCAAAATTGATTTTAGGGTAGGAAGATTTAGCATTTGAGATGAAACTTAAGGTAAAATGTCCAACTTTTATTTGTTTTAGGCACATAGGAAGGACTCCCAATAAAAAAAAAGTATTGATAAGACCCCCACATAGGATGACCTTCACCCTTAGCATTGGAGATGCTCTAAGAGAGTGAGAAAACATTTTAAAGATTTTTTTTTTAATAAAAATGATATTTTTTTTAATCTTAAATATTGTGGCATATGGGTTGCAATTAGCGCATCAAAATCCAATTTACCTAATGCTATACTGTTTGATTTAACATATCAAATAACTATCATATGATTCAAAATTTGTCAACACTTTAACTAATCAACATAAATTCTTGGTGTGCTTACTTTACTTTTATTTATGTATTACAAATTCTTTTATACTTAAAGTGAAAGCAAATAAGTACTAAATCAATCTTACATAATTCGATTCTTAAAAAATAGAATTAACAAGACTTTCTCTTGTTGGAACTCGGTTCCTAAAAATAAATTTAACAAGACTTTCTCTTATTGGAATTCGGATCTTGAAAGAGATCATACTAGGTTTCCTTTGGATATTGATTTTTGAGCTCGTCCAATAAATTTGTCGTGTATGTTCACAAATAAAAAAACTGGTGGTGTACTAGGTACCCTCACCTTTTGAAGACCATTTGCGGGATCATTAGTACACATTCTTCATCATAAGTTTGCTCACCAACTTTCTTCAAGTAAGAACTATTGCCTTTCTTTACTAGCTTCGTCATCATTAGGATTCTTAGGCAATATAGTTCAATTCGAATTCCTGGTAAAAATACGTCGTGACTCTCCATTGATTCTTTAATATCTTGAGTGAATTTTCATGCTTCTACATTGTTGAAAAGGAGAGGATACCAAATACGGCAACATGTATGGACAAAACCTAATACAATTGCAAGTAAACCAACTTAATAATCCTTGATAATATGTATGTATAGTTTATATTTCCATCTCTTCTCAACCAGAAAGTCTAGACAATAGAGTTTGTGAACCTGATTGTTAAGAAGATCACATGGACGATCTCAAAAATTGATATCCAAGTTCAATCTAGTCATATCCAAATAATCCAATCAGGATTCTTCCAAGTAACAAACTGGGTATATATATTTCAAAATACGAATTATACAAGAAACAAGTTTTGTAACCAATCACGATTGTACTGACACATCTACTAAGATTGAATATGTATTACATGCATATATTCAATAATAAAGATAAACAATATAATGCGAAAAAAGAAAAATACAAAACATCAGAAGTTTTGTTAACGAGGAAACTGCAACTGCAGAAAAACCTCGGGACCTCGTCCAGATTTGAAAAGTAAACTGTAATAAGCCGATACATTCACTAGCCTACTATTATACTTCGGATTGGAATGTAGTTGAAATGTACATAATCCATCCTCCAAGAGATTCAGTTATAGTCGCGCTCCTTATGTCTCTTGAAACTCGCAAGGTTCTACACAATTGGTTTTCTTAGCCGAAGTCATTTGCAGCCTAAGAGTTGCTTTAACCTATGTGTATACTTTTGATACCAAACCTCCTTCAACAAATAAGCCTTTTTTTTAGATCAGTGATCAAGGCTTGGAAATCTATCTGCAAATAGACAAAGCTAGCAAACCTTACAAATCTGGAACACTTACACTAACTTAGATGAGAGGCCTGGATTCTTTAACACATATCAAGAATAATCTTCAACTTATCAACTAAGAATAGTTGTTAGATATCTATCTTAATGTATCACAAAGTTTGAGATGAATATAACTTTGCGATTACTATCTATCTTGCTTGAAAGAGATTACTAAGACCTCAACAACATAAAAGCAGATCAGGATATACAAAATATCAAGATAATGTCGGACACGGTTTCACTATCCCCAAAGCGAATTATTTTGGTGGTAGACCTAATAACATTTCTCATAGGAAACCTAGGTCAATAGAGGATGACTCTAGCTATCAACTAGGACACAAAGTGTCAGGGATTGAGTTTCCCAGTTGAAAGAGCATCTTTATATTTTCAAGACTAAAGGTTGCTGAGAATTCAAGCTAAGATAACTTGAGATTCAAGCAAACACTTTCTCAGTTTAGATGAAACTCTAATTAGGGTTTCAAGTAAGCATGTGAGAAGTTCGTCTTGAAATCACATAAGAATAATATACATAGTGGTTCGGGTACGTGAACCGTGTATAATGATAATTATTGGAAAATATGCCTTATGAAGTAGTAAGTAATTTGATGTTCATTTAAACACTTAAGAATTTAATGCACATACACAAGTGTTTTAGTGATCAATGATGTTTTAAAGGTGTTTATGCGAGTCATAACAATGCTAAACATATTTTAGAAAAATAAGTCTTTAAACATCTGCTTAAGTATTACTGGGACTATAGGTGAAACGGTTCGTGAAATGTAAGTCTTAGTTCACGAGTCAAGGTACTACGGTTCATGAACCATGTTCTCCAACCCTACTCGGCTCGTAAACTCGGATGGATGCAGTACATGAACTGGGTTCGCCAACTATTAGACTTTTTTCACCAATATAAAAATTCACATCACCACAGTTCGTGAACTGGTTCGCCGACCTTCATGTATTCCAAATTAAAATAGCCACGGTTTGTGAACAGGTTCACCAACCTTCCTGAGTCTAAATTACAGAAGTTTTAAATTTTTTTCATTGATGTTTGAAACATTCCCAAATGATAAAATCATTAGCTTGGGTAATTTTCAAATTGATCCATAAATTAATTCTTGAACAATAAATTATTTTGAACTAATATTGCTAAGGTCCTTTGAAGTTTGAACATCCAATGTTTGAATCATATTTCAAGATATTTAACAAGACAAGCTTGACTCGAAATTTATTTTTTTGTGATAGACCTAGTAGAAGTCATACGACATAGTCTCATAAGATCAAAGGGTAAGATAATGAGTAAAATATAATGGTTCAGTCTTCAAATACCTTGTTGATGAAGTTCTCCAAGTGTGTTCTTCGATCTTCAGTCTTCGATGGTGATGTCTAATATTGAACTATAAACTTCTAACACAGTCCTATACTAGAAATCAATATATAGTTTTTTTCCATCTAACATTGATAACAAGCTTGAGATAGCAAAACTTGTGGGCTCAACCGACCATTGCTCTAACAATTAAGCAAATCCTCGTAGGGATTCACCTTAACATTGGAAGTAACCTCATTAGTAGTTTTTGGTGGAATTTGTATCTCTTCATCTACTTATGCATATAAATCTTATTCAATATCTTGGCATGTCAGAATAAACATCGTAATCATATTCAATATCCAAAGAAATAGAGAATTATATTTATTGTTATACATTGTCACATCAACTTGTTGGGTAACAATATTTGCTCGCTTCTTCTTAATTCCTTTTATTGGTTTAATAACAAAAACATTATCTTGAGTATCAGTGAGACATTCTTTTGCACTTGTCACGACACCCTGTGCAACCGTTGGACACACAATAATTATTACATCAATTTTAGAAATTGTCATAATATGGTCATCATTTCTCATATTGACCATGTTGTGAGCCACTTCCTCAACATTGATGATGGCTTTTCTATTTATTTTGAACCTTCACAAACAAAAGCAATATCTCCTTCTTCTAACTCTTGCTAGACATGTTTTTAATGTCTGCACTGAAACTGATTTCAGGTGTTTTATCTATAACATCAATAGCTAAATATTCATCTATGGGCTGTGAAACACATTTCTCCAACTCCCGAATCCTACGCTTATCCTCAATATCATCTGTATTCTCCTTAACTTTCAATTCTTTCTTGGAATTTTTCAAATTTTTAAATAAGACCTTCTTCTTTACTACATCCTTCTTTGTATTAAGTTCTTTAAGTTTCAAAGCATAATGCTCATTCTTACATTCGGCCATGATATGCCCAATAATTTTGCAATGGGTACATATCGTATAAAATTGAGTGTGATTTTAATGTGGGTGGTAAAAAGAGATGCAAATAAAGTTTTATAATCCCACTTGAAATGTGAATGTTTTCTTCATTTGCAAAACTAGAAGAAGTGACTTGTTACATTAGATTTTTTTCTTCTTCTACCGTTTCATATGAATTAGCATCAATAATGCTAAAATAGTAAGTGGGTTGTTACTTTTTAGTTAGAGAAAATTCATGTTTAGTCCAGAAACCCGACCCGGGTTTAGTGTGTAGTCCAGCGGGATAGAACAATTATCCTCTAGTCCAAAAAAGTTTAAAAGCAACCGAAATTACCTCTATACCCCGTGCACACGTTTATGTCAGTTTCATCTTCTTTTGAGTTTTAAATTTCTTCTTCTCACTTCTCTCTCTTCTTCCACAGTTGCAGAAAAATTGAAAAACGTAAACCGAAAGAAGAAATCAACACACTAAAACCTAATTTTCGAATTCGAAATCGAAATAACTAACATCAACAGTTACAGAAAACCTAATTTCAGACCTAATTTTCATATGGTATATTGATATGTCGAAATAACCCAATTTTCAAAAATTTCAGACCTAATTGCATCACATTCAATTGAAGAGAGAAAATGGGATTGAATAGAACAATTAAGAGGACAATTACAGAAGAAATCGTAGAAGAAAACCCTTCTCCAGCAAAGAGAAAAAAAAAAGATGATGATTCACCAATAGCAAACCCCAAAGAAACCCTCCTGCTGCTACTCCTTCACTAATAACAAGAAGTAAGAGTAAAGTTGTTGCTCCTTCACCAACAAAGAGGAAGAACATGTCGATCAGAAAATAGGTAAGTTTTTGTCGATTTTATTTTTGATTTATATGCTTAATAGAATCAATACATATTGATATGTATGTTTTCATCTGTCGTGTAAGCAATTTGACACTACATATTGACATGCAGTATGTGATTCATATGTTGTATGCTCAATAGCATCACTACATCTCTGTATGTAGTGTCTGGTTTACATGTTTTTCACCTATTGTGTATCCAATTTTACACTACATATTCACATACAGTGTGTGATTCATATGTTGTATGCTCAATAGAGTCACTACATCTCTGTATGTAGTGTGTTTGTTTACATGTTTTCATCTGTTGTGTGTGTATTTTAACACAACATATCAATATATAGGACAACTTCATATCAATATGTAGGACAACTGCATGTTTTCATCTGATGTTGTTTTTGGTTTACTACAGCAAAAACCAAAAGAAAGAAAGCAGCAGCTACTCCTAAAGCAAAAATCAAAAGAAAAGCAGCAGCGACAACTACTAATGCAAAAGGAAAAAAGGCGACAAACGCTGCTACTCCTTCTCCGCAAGCAAAGGGGAACAAAGTACTTGTCCCGATGGCTGCTACTCCTTCACCAAAAGCAAAGGGGAAAGCAAAGGGGGGGGGGGGAGCAAATGTACCCCTGAAAGAAGGTATGTAGTGTTACATTAGGATTGTAGTGTCAAAACTTAAAACCAATCGAATAGGGTGATTTTAGTTTCAAGTACTTGGTAGATATTACAACTACATATTGATGATATAACTACATGTTAATATGGTATATTGATATGTTGTGTAACGGTTTTAGATTCTTGCTATTGTGTAGGTGGCAATAAGCATAAGAAAGGAGATGTAAAACCACAAAGTTTATACCGTGACGGTTTCAAGGGCTTGTGGGGGATTGTGAAGACTATTAAGACCACTGAAAAACTTCGGTTGAGTGAGTTGCAGATGAAGCTAATTTTTGAAGCATCATACGCGAACCTGTTCCTAATGTTCTGGTACACTAAATTGGAGTTGGAATATTGGTTGAAGATTGAAGATGCAATGACCAAAATGTTACGCTATTACGTGAGAGGTCAAGATACAAACAAGCTTATATTTTGCTTTAAAAGGCATGGCTCACCGAATGAGATGGTATCCATACCAGAAGAAATGGCACTTGTTTATGGGATGCCAAGAATTCCAAATAGGGAATATTATGATTGGAGGCTTGTACAAGTCAATAAAAAAAGTGGATGGAGTGAAACAAAATTCTTTAAAAAGGACTTTTCCTACTGATATAAAAGCTGGCGATAAAGTGACTAGGCCAATGATTGTGAAGGAAATCTTGAAAATCCTTAAACTAACACCAATTAATCTGAAAAAGAAGAAGTATGATAAAGAGTCTGATGAAGAGTCTCTGCAAAGTGTGGGTGATCAATCAAATACAGATACTGAGGAAGACAAAGAAGATGCCGAAGATCTTGTTAGGCTTATCAGCCTGTATATGTGCACTTCATTGGTTTCGTTCTTGATTTTGAGAAGGCCAAGAATATTTAATGGCCTAAACTCATCCATTCTCATTTAGATAAAGAGCTGAATGAAAACGTGGAATCCATAGTACACACAAATGGTTGTGTTGTTTATTCTACTTTAAAAATATTTTTGTTTTGTGTGTTTTCTACATTTTGTTTATATCTAACACTGCATATCAATACTTGTAGCTATGGTTTGCGGAGCATACCAATTTGGTGGCGCCCGAGGATATAGTGACAGAACCTAAAGGAATGTATGTGCAAGAGTGGCTAGGTGGAATCATACAAAGATATGTACTGAGTTCCTAAAGGATATTGATTTTTCTGAGTATCAGGTAAACTTGCAGTACATATTTTGTCGAATAAAAATATATATTGATAAGTACTTATATGTCGATACTGATAACTAGTTATTCATATGTGTACTACATATCAGTATGTTGTAGAATAAGTAGTGTTTAGAATAAGTAGTGTTGTAGAATAAGTAGTGTTTAGAATATGTAGTGTTTTCATATTAGCATGCGCTCTGTTTTGATTTATGAATATGTAGTGATATATTGTTGTGTTTGTTTACGAGGGGGCACTGCCCCCTCGACCCCCGTAAATGGTGATGCACATGAGATTGTTTAGAATAATTGATGAGTTTACTGTTAAAACACTACATATTAGTATGACTACATATCAGTATGTAGTTCTCCCTGTATCTAATAGAGAAAGAATTATAAAATGTTTTTTTTGGTAATATGTAGTGATATATTGTTGTGTTTGTTTACGAGGGGCCGCTTCCCCCTCGACCCCCGTAAATGGTGATGCACATGAAATTGTTTAGAATAATTGATGAGTTTAGTGTTAAAACACTACATATTAGTATGACTACATATCAGTATGTAGTTCTCCCTGTATCTAATAGAGAAAGAATTATAAAATGTTTTTTTTGGTAATATCTAATATGTAGTTTCTTTTTTACATTTATTTGATCCGTACCAGTTCCATGTTGATTTTAAAGACGAGATCACAAACCAAGAAAGACAAATCCTTAATCGTATCTCAAGAAGGATTCAAGAGGAAGAAAATAATGAAGCTTTTTGTTTAGATTGACAATTCCGAATCGGAAGAAGAGAAAGAAGAAGATGACTCATTATTGGGGGGAGAAGCTTGGAAGATCAAATACGATGATTTGAGGAGTACACTATCTGCCAAATGGAGTGAAGTCAACACAATGCAGCAAGAGGGCGAAACGGTTGACGCTTCAAAGCTTGAGTTCATGTTGCATGAAATTTACCGGAAAGCTTTCCATTTGCAGAGAGAAGCCAGCCCAGAAGATTATGTTAGCTTGGGATGTACACCTACTCAAAGCAAACCCAATGAAGAGTTGAATGTGGACCCAATAGTTGAGACCGAAATGCAAGGTTCCCAGGA
Organism: Papaver bracteatum; assembly: GCA_023529315.1. Classification (NCBI taxonomy): domain Eukaryota; kingdom Viridiplantae; phylum Streptophyta; class Magnoliopsida; order Ranunculales; family Papaveraceae; genus Papaver; species Papaver bracteatum. The sequence continues at coordinate 2,047,582 of JAJJWX010001985.1, forward strand.
AGATGAAACGGATGTACAAGTCAACAATGCTGAAGTTGGTTTGTCAACACCTAAAGATCAATGTCATGCTAATGCCACCTCTGAAGTTGGTTTGTCAACACCGAAAGATCAATGTCATGCTAATGCCACCTCTGAAGTTGAATTGTCAACAACACCCGCAGTATTGAAGTTCCATGATGTTGAAGTTTAGCGTTCTGAGGTTAAGAACTGGGCTAAATCTAATTTGGAGCAAAAAGTCAAAGAGATACAAGAGAACAAAAAGGAAAAAAAAAACACACACAGGTAAGTAGCATATCAGTACGTAGTCTAAGTAGCATATCAGTATCTACTGTTACATATCAATATGTAGTGGTAGATACTTACTTTCTTGTAGTGGTGTCTACCATTACATATTGATATGTACTGTTAAATATCAATATGTAGTGGTAGATACTTATATTCTTGTAGTGGTGTCTACCATTACATATTGCTATGTAATGTTACATAGCAAAAACTCACCTAAGTAGGTTTTTTTTGACAGTTTCAATTACTTTTTGCAGGTTGATCAACTTGAAGTCAGGCAGGAAGCAGCAAAGGAGTTGCTTACAACTATGCTAAAAACAAAGGCTTCAGTTGTAGTTAATTCGCATAAATCTGCAGAGTATAACGCTGAGATGGCAGCGAAAGAGTTTCATATGCTGGATGTACCTTTGTTTACTGAGATGTCGAGTTTGGAACACATCTAAAATCTCTCTATGGGAGATTATATAGACATGGCAAACTCCGGCATTGGAATTTACGTCGAAGAGTATGCTGACCTCCTTCCAGATGGTGGTGCTGATCAAAACCTTGGTCTTTTGGGCATTGACTTAAAATAATGTTTTCATAATTTGATTGGAAGAGATTTGGAAAACGTAGAATTTATCCCACACACAACTAAGAAACAAGAACCCATTGAACCGAAAGATGCAGGTAAAGTTACAGCTAAGCAACAAGGTACTTTGGAGGTTCCATCAGAAGCTACTGTGGAGGTTCCATCACAAGATACTTTCGAAGTTTCATCACAAGATTCTTTCAAAGTTCCATCGCAAGATGTTTTTGAGGTTCCATCACAGGTAATGGATGCTAATTTTTGCATACTTAGTTTCAGATAAAAAGTGAATGTTAATCAGCAGCTATGTTGTGTGTTTACATATTGCTATTTTTTTATGTTGGTAAAAATGCAGGAACTAATTACACTAAGCCAGAAACAAAAAAGGGTAGCAGTGATCAAAAAGACCGTCAAAGGGCCCGAAAGGAAGCAGTTCACACCTGCCAGACCCGTTACTCGTGCCCATCCTGCAAAAAAGACAGATGATATTTACGAAAATGGAAGTAAGTTCTCTCCATCATATAAAGAACCTAAAAAGCCGAAAGCTGGAGCAAAAGAACCAATACCACCAAAGAAAAACAAGAACCTTAGATTGCGCCGCAAATTCTTCCGGAAATTGAATAAATCACCATTCTATAATGACATGAAGGATGAACAAAAGACTACCCTTTCCACATTCATCGATAATGCAAAATTGGTTAGGTGAGTTATTAATTAACACTATTTTTGTGTACTTTTATATTCGTAGTACGTAATACATATTGGTATCCATGCCTACTACATATTGATATGTACCATTGATTTGTATGTATACTTTTGATATACATACATATTTGTATACTAGATTTGTATCTAAGTATGTTCTGTTACACAGTATGTACTATTTGTATACTAGATTTGCATATCAGTATGTTCCGTTACAAAATATGTTCGAGGACATATCAGTATTTTCTGTTACACAAGAATACTAACCTTTACGTCGTTATTTTCCATCTCAATTTATTGGAGAACGGGAGAAGGTGGTCTTTGTGTAAGTGGAGGTACATTTGATGACTTGGTACAGAACGATTTATTAGAGAAATATCTTCTCAACTACGCACAATACAATCTTAAGAACAAGCTTCAGAAAGAGCAGCCGATGCACGAAATAGACCGAAAATACTTGCCTGTCTTGTATATGGATCCGTCCGTTAGGTAAGTTGTTATCTTACAGTGCATATTTACTACATCACATGTTCATATTAAAAGTATGTAGGGATAGGTACACTACATATCTATATTGCATAAAAACATAATTAGATATAATTATTCAAAGTACATCCATGTTTTCAGTTTAATGTCGAGTTCCCGGAAAAGCTCAAAGGAGGAGCAGACGATTATGTTTACAAACCAATATTGGAGATGGATCAAGGTATCAAGAAGATTCTTGTACCAATGTGCCATCACAATCTTCATTGGACGCTACTTGAGTATGACTGTGAAAAAATGGTGTTCAACCACTACAATTCTTTTAAGGCTGAATGGGGAGCAATATGTTATCGAAACTCCACAATAATGGCAGATTACATGTACAAACCTATCAACATGTACTTGGTGGAGAAAAATAAAGAAACATTGAAGAATGTAATAGTCAATGAATGTGAAGTACCTCAACAAGGTAGATCACCAGACTGCCTACTATTTGTGATGCATTTTATGAAGATGAAGTCGAAAAGAAAATTTGTGGGAGTATCTTTGGGAGATGATGATGAAGTGCAAGTGAAGATTCGTAACAAAAGGGTCGCATTAGCATGCAAATTGCTGACATCATCTCCACCAGAAATCAGTTGGAAAACTGACGCAATAGATCCTAATTGCTAAAAGTAGTCTGACAGTACATATTAATATTTAGCTATTTTTCTTTTATTCTTGGTTACATTTTCATGAGTTCAAGAATGTTCAAAAACATACCTTAAATATAGCTTTTCCCTTTATTAGTGATTTTTAATTTGGACTTGGGTTAAGTTTAATGTAGTGATATTTCAATTGTGTTACTTGTGGTGTAGTCTAACTTATTAGTGATTTGTATTGTTGATATGAGGGGGCGCTGCCCCCTCGACCCCCGTACATGGTGAATCATCTAGGAAACCACAAAAAGCTTAAACTAATATTATGCAGTGGTTTAAATTTGCTTTAAGTGGTACAAATGTGAGTATGTAGTGGAAGATGGTTACACCACAATCAATACATATCAGTAAGTACTGATTGTATTCTTGTTACAATGCCAGTATGGTTACACTACAATCATTACATATCAGTATGTAGTTAAACGATGCTTAATTAACTACATACGTATTCTTGTTACAATGTTAGTGTGGTTACACTACAATCATTACATATCATTATGTAGTGGAAGATGCTTAATTAACAACATATGGTTAATGATAAACTAACAACATATTTCATTATTCGACACTTAATGACACTTAACGACATATTTAATTATTCGAAAAATCAATATAACTACATTTTGATAGATTTATAATGTTTCAAAAACCAAAATATGTTCTAAGAAACAACAAAAACAGTAATTTCAGTACACTTGTAATGTATGTACTATAAAAGAAACAATTATTAACCAAATTCAGTTGGTACTTACGAATCAAAAGAAAACAGTAGAATAGAACAAAGGACTAGAGGAAAAAACTGGTGGTGATCTTTCCAAATAATAACTGGTGGAAAAAGAATGGCAACATCATTGGTATCACATTCTGCTGCACGTTCAAGCCTGTGATAAAAACAAAAGGAGAAATCAAAATACTACTTACTTTTAAAAAACATTGTACTGTATCATCCAACCCCAAGACATATCTTTACTATATACTGCTTGAAACATATACCTGACACAAATTATTCTTCAGAAAGTTCATACTGATGGATAAGAGTACATGTTGCCTTGTTGTGATGAGTCTTCAAATTACAGTTTGAATACTTGACAGATTTTCTACTAGTCTCATGTGCACTTTTAATACGCTTCCCCTTTCTCCTGCCTGGTGGAGCCCTAATTACTTCTGGTGGGAGAACGGTATCATCTACGTGATATTCATCAGGCCTGTGAGAAAAAAATACAGTATCATAACTACATATGAATATGTACACAGTATATTGTTCCTCAAAAATAATATCAAAATGTACTGATTAAAGACACATACCTGTCGTGGTTAGGACCAGGTCTAATAGCTATTGAATATAGCTGACGAAAAGTGGTAACTTTGAAGTAATCTTCGACGTAATCAAGCATCCTTCCTCCAAATTTAGTAATAGCTGCAGTAGCGTGCGAGCATGGAAAACCATAAACGCGCCACCATTGGCAAGAACAAGTTTTTCTCTCTAGATCTACCATATGAGACCTGCACACACAAAAAAACACCATATTATCTACTGAATATATACACAGTACATATTGATATGTCATCTTCATTACACCTAAGATACTAGTTTGGTGGATATCACATCACAGTGCATGCTACTTAAAAAGAAGAGAAAATAACTAAAATTCAGATGATAGTGATTAGGGGTAAATGCTAACCTTGGAGAATGCACTTCATAACTTTTAGCATCTGACTGGCTAACTTTCCAGGGACGGCCAATTTTAATGTGTAGTTTAAGCAAGGCTTGATACACAGGGGTTAGCAGTTCTGGGTTCATCAAGACACTTTGTTCACGACGTTCTGACATCAATTCCATCATACGTAGCCTACACGACAAGAGAATAGCGAGTCTATTATGCTACATTATACGTAGATGAACAATAGCTTGTATTGTGACTAAGGAAACTAATACAAACCTGATCCAGTCAACGAACGCACACGCATGTAACTTCTTCTCGCGGTTAATACAGTTATTGAATGATTCAGCAACGCTTGAAGAAGTCTGGCCATACCTACAACCCTTGAAGAACGCACTGGACCACTTTTCCTTTGGAATATTGCGGCAGTAGTCAGCAACCCAAGGCCTTCCCAAATTAACCATTTCTTGAAGAGCTTCATCATATGTTGCAGGAGAAAGAGCATATGTCGCCTTTCGGAAAGCATCAGTCACTTCTTTATACTTTTCGTCAGACTTTGCAATAGGTAAGTTTTTATCCAAGTGGAAGTAACAATAGCTTTGATGAGAATTAGGGAATACTTTGGGAATATATTTAACCAACCCTTCAGCTCGGTCAGTCATAAAAGTGATTGGGCGATCATCATCCAAAGCATCCTTCAGATTCTTGAAAAACCATTCCAAGTTGTCATTAGTTTCACCAGATACTAATGCATATCCGAGGGGATAAAATCCTACAAAAGGTATTAGTTATGTTAAGCAACTGCTAAAATGAAACAACCAGTACATGTTGATATGTATTCATTTTTCTTCTAAAAGGTAAATAATAACCAACTACTATAAACAGTTGATGTTATTTTTTTGACACTACATATTGACATGCAGTATGGTTTATCTTACTCACTAAGGTCAATATGTAGTATCGTTTACCTCTTTGTCAATATGTGAAAAGCTGACACTACATATTGACATGCAGTGTGGTTTACCTCGTACTCAGTAAGGTCAATATGTAGTACTATCCTCGTTGTCAGTATTGTAGTAAAACGAGTGATCTAACTACCAGACACTACATATCAAAAAAATCATATGAGAAAAAAAAACAGTTACCTTGATTGCCATTAAGACATGTTGCTGCCATGAGACATCCTCTGAAAGTTCCAGTGATAAATGTACAATCGCAGAATATCATCGGACGACATAGTTTATAGCCCTCTTTACAAGATCCAAAGCAAACAAAAAGTATTTTGAAACTTTTTGTAGCATCATTGAAGTCGAAATCAATAAATGACCCGGGGTTTGTTTCCCTAACAACATTCACCCACCAAGCAAGATCAGTGTAGGACTTGATATCATTACCAAAAATCTGTTTATGCGACAACTCAATTGCATGATATGCGTGGTGATACTGGATGTCGATCTCGCCACCAACTTTAATATAATCTATGATCTTTGCTGGCGTTATGCACGGGTTGTGCCTGACACGCTCATGAATTAGATTTTTCATGAGTTTTATTTTGGATTCTTCAACATATAACCCCCGCCACAGGTGTGCCTTCCCTCATATTCCTTTATCTTAAAAACATCAAGAGAACTACCAATGGCAGTTGCATGAAGCCTCTGTGAACAATCTTTCACGCTGCATACGGCGGTGAATCTATGAAGGTCATTCTTCTTCTTAATTGCCTCATATCCAGTTTTCATGCAGTATTTTTGGCATGCTAAACGTACAGCATCAACACCACCATATAATAATTGTTTTGTATCATCAAAAATCTTCTCCCAACCATCTGAAAAAAACACATTTGGTACCTCTTTACCATCTTTCAAGTAGCTATTTTTTGCACTAACAACTAAGTCTGCATTACTGTCAACTTCCATACGCCTAGAAGAACTAGATGCGCCAGCTGAAATTACATCCACCTGTAAATCAAAGAAAGCCGATTGCTTTGCAGAATGTAATGCAGCAATGCTCTTGAGCATTACGTCGGCAAGAATAGGAACTATCGCTTGATTCTGGAAATAGTTAACCAGAATAGTCGATGGAGTCAACTAGATCCACATATTACAGATGCAAAATTTCAAATCCTCTAAAGTTGAAAACGATGTAACCAAATGCGCAAAATGGTATTGCTTATGGTATACATGAGAATAACAAGATAAATCTGGTCTGGGAGCAACGTCAGACATGTTAAGCCTGTAAAAAATGATCAAAAAATTAACTATTGGTAATATACATATCAATATGATATGTATAAGCTTGTACTGAGTCTAAAAAAGAGTCTCTATATGATACGTATTGACATGTACTGAGATGAACTAAAAAGTGTCTATGTATGGATATGTATTGTATCATTTCGACATGTATTAACATGTTATCTCATACTCAGTAAGGTAACCAACTGCTTGACACTACGTATTGACATGTAGTATGGTTTATCTCATACTTAATAAGGCCAATATGTAGTATGGTTTACCTCTTTGTCAATATGTGAAAAGCTAAAACTACATATTGACATGCAATATGGTTTGCCTCGAACTCAATATTAACATGTACTGCGATGAACCAAAAAGAGTCTTTGTATGGATATGTATTGTATCATTTCGATATGTATTGACATGTTATATGCATTACGTATTGACATGTACTGACTCATATTGATATGTATTGGCATCTACTGTAGGATGAAAATATAGCATGCTATATGCAGTACGTATTGGTATGTAATACAGATATAGTGTATCATTAGCATGCTATATGTAGTACCGTGCCTATGAATAAATTATATTTTGAGAATCATGATCATATCAACAAAAAAAAGCATGCTAATGAACTGCAGATATATCAAAAAGAGAAAACAAACATTACTACATGATCTTTTTAATGAAACTAAATAGAACAACAACAGAAAAAAGTAGAAAATACAAAAATCAGATTACAAAACAGAACATACCTTGTTCGAATCTGAGATAAACCTAATTCGAAGCTCACATACCTAATTGAAACACACAAAAATCACGAAAAATATTTAAAAATCGAACGGAAACTGAATTGAACAATGTAAATCATCACAAAACTGAAATCATAAGAGAAAGATAACAATGCACATCATAGACAATTATCCTGATAGAAATTGAATCAGAATAAACCTAATTATTCATCAAGATTCCAAGAAAAACAGCAGATTAAAAGGATAAATACCTTGGTTCGAAGCTCAGATGAACCTAATCCGAAGCTCCGATGAAGATGATTGAAAATACACTACCAGAAACTGATTCTATCCAAAACGCAGCAGCAGAGAAAAGTGAGAGAACCGATCTGAGAAGAAAAAAGAGAGGAAAGAAACTGACTTTGATTTTTGTTCGTCACTTTGAGTTGCAGAAGGGTATATTTGGAATATTTTAATTACGGTCTTGTGTCAACCGCACGTGGATGGACTAGGGAATAAAGTTTCTGGTCCAAAAACATGTTTTTGGACCATTGGATAATTCTAATCTAGGGGTGGACTACACATTAACCAGTTCTCTCATTTCTGGACTAACCAGTAATTCCTAGTTTTAGTTATTTGGAACTACTACTTGTATTGGTCTTTGGTTTTTTATATTACTAACGATGAACATTTTGTATATGTATAACATAGGAAATATCCTACACAATATAAGTTTTCTAATATTTCATATTTCACGTATATGATTCATGTATTACCTTTTTATATTTAAAAATATAAAGATCTAGGTTAATTATTACCCTCCCAGACTCACAGTCGATCATTTTAGTTTGTTTTTTTTCATCTCTACAGAAAGAAGTTCATCGTGATTATTTTGCTTTGTTTTTGTTTTTATTTTTTTCCCCAATGGATTTTGAAATTAAATATCATCCTTATCTAAATAAACATGTAGTTCTATGATAAAAGTATTGTTTCAATTTAATTTTAAATATTGAACCCTTGAGAACACAAGTTTTAGATAATTTATTATCATCATGTTTGATTATAGTTATTTTTTTATGTAAATTATTTAGCAAATAAAATGATCTTATAATAAGATATAAACACTGCCTTGTTTATATATATAGTGTTAAGTAGTTTTTCCGATGGGCTATCTGTTTTTCCTAAACGAAAACTCATGTTTTCCTTTCCTTTCCTTTTTTTCTCCTCAGTGGGCCTCCTAACCCTGATAAGCCTATGATTGGGTGGAAAATAAATCCTTCTCAGTCGGGTTATTCAGCAACACGTGCTCTCCCCCATATGTGACAATAGTAAACTTCATGTGCCATCCAATCAGGGGCTTGTTCGGGTTGGCAAGCCCGCTGAGAAACAAGAGATTATCATACCAAAACAAGAGATTATATGTATATCATTAAACATGAGATTATCGGTAATATACATACCAAAATAAAATATTACTATAAACTGACTCATTATCAGTATGAACAAAAACCACCATGTAACCCATCTCACTGGCCATGCTGATAACCAGAAGCCAAAAAATAGTTATATGCTAAAACTAAGTGTCGATAAAAAAAAAACAGAGAATCAAAAGTATACATTATCTATAAACTCAACAACAACCATACTATTCATCAAAACCACAAGAAAAGAAAAAGTAACAACATATGCAAGGAAATATAAAAAAAACTGACTTATTATCAGTATGAACAACAACCAAAACATAGAATTCTAAAGTGAAAAAGCGGAGGTCTAACAACCTCACCCAATATTTCGATTAGCAATCTATATGGACAACTCCGAGTTGTTTTCTAGAGAATCAACTAGACTCAATCATATAGAAAATACTCAAGGAGTTATTATCTCAATCTCTCAATTTGATTTACTCAAGCAAATGTGATTCGCGAGTCTAATCAAAGAGATATAACTTGGATGGTACCAAAAACCAATATCCAAGTGTCAATCAATTTAAATCAACAACCAATAAGGTCGGATATTCTAATTGATTGAACAACGCACAACCTGTATTATTTCAATTATATAACAAAATATAATGCGGAAAAGAAATAGCACAGACACCAGAATTTTGTTAACTAGGAAACTGCAAATGCAGAAAAACCCCGGAACCTAGTCCAGATTAAATATACATTGTATTAAGCCGCTACAGACACTAGCCTACTCCAAATTAACTTCGGTCTGGACTGTAGTTGAACCCCAATCAATCTCACACTGATCCAAGGTACAGTTATGCTCATACGCTTCTGATCCCAACAGGATACTGCACACTTGATTCCCTTAGATGATCTCACCCACAACCAAGAGTTGCTACGACCCAAATTCGAAGACTTTAGCAAACAAATCTGTCTCTCACAGAAAACTCTACAAGATAGATAAATTCGTCTCCCACGAATAAACCTATGAGTTTTGTTCCGTCTTTTAATAAATCAAGGTGAACAGGAACCAATCAATAAAACCATACTTATATTCCCGAAGAACAACTCAGTTTTATCAATCACCTCACAATAGTCTTAATCGACACAGCGAAAAAAGATATTGTGGAATCACAAACGATGAGACGAAGATGTTTGTGATTACTTTTATATCTTTCCTATCGGAGATAGAAATCTCAAGCCAATTATTACAATTGTACTCGTATGATAGAAACAGCAAGATCAGATCACACAACTACAAGAAAAGTAGTATCGGTCTGGCTTCACAATCCCAATGAAGTCTTTAAGTTGTTAACCTGTTTTTAGAAGAAGAAAACCAAAGGTTAAAGGAGAATCGACTCTAGCTTAGCAAACTATTATTACACAGAATGTGTGGGGTTTAGGTTTCCCAGTTGCTAGAGTTCTCCCTTATATAGTCTTTCAAATTAGGGTTTGCAATCAATGTTAGCTTAGTAACAAAGCATTCAATATTCACCGTTAGATGAAAACCTGATTAGATACAAGATAATATCTCTCAACCGTTAGATCAAAAACTTAGCTTGCCATACACACATGTACTTGACGATTTTGGGTTTGTGTAACCGTACCCAAACATATACAATAGTTGGTTCAATATTAGTCAACCAAATGGTTAGCCAAATGATAACTTTCATATCAACCATATTCTTCTTCACCATAACTAGTCCAAATGACTCAAATGAACTAGTTAGAGAGTTGTTCAATTGTTATGAGATCTTATGTACTACACACGACACAATTGAAGCAAAAACGATGTGATTCACTCGAATCGATTCATGAAATATAAAGCCACGGTTTGCAATAGCATTCCTTAGATAATTTAAATAAGTTCACGAACATCGTTTTTAGACATAACCACTCAAGTTCGCGGAATGGGTTCGCAGACTTAAGTAACCTGTTGGAGTTCACAAACTCCAGCAGAAATTCTCGGGTTCGAGAACTTTCGTCAGTTCGCGGACTGAGTTCACGGACTGAAACCGAGCTACAACTCGAGCAGAAATTCTCGGATTCGAGAACTACGCACGTTCGCGGACTGAGTTGACTGCTCAAGTCCCGTTTTTCACTTGATCAACAAAGTTCGCAAACTTCGGTTCAAGTGCTAAGGACTTATACATATATGTGTTACCACAACAATGTTTATATCCCCCAGTGGTTATATTGTCTAAACTCTCATTTCAATCATTGAAATATTCTCAGAGGGCGTCATATAGTTGTTATGCACAAACTAGTTTTCGTCAGAGAAATTTCCAAAGTGATTGAAACATAACATGATTTTCGTCACTAGGAAAAGATGAACTTGGATAAAGCAAAAGCTTTACCAACACACATTTTGATAAATAGATAAGCGAGGTATACTCAGCTCGAAATGTCACATGTGTATATCTTTAGTCTATATAGTAAAACGACTTTTGTCTCAAGATAGGAGATAGAGTAGATAGACTTTTGAGTGATAGATAAGTTCAAGTCTCCACATACCTTTTAGTCGATGAAGATCCACTGGTTTCTTGAGTAGTCCTTCGTCTTGTATGATGATTTCCATGGAGTTCTTGAGCTCAACTACACTTTCTATCCTAGTCTGAGACCTTATCTATAGTAGACTAGAAATCAAGACTTTATAGTTTTGATCACTAACATTGACAAACATGCTTGAGATAGCAACGCATGCGAGTTCGACCGAGCAATGTTCTAACAATCTCCCCCTTTGTCAATTTTAGTGGCAAAACTATTAATACATATGGAATACAAAAAATATACAAATAAACTTTGTAGCTCCGATTCCACATGTCTAATCTTCAACAATACTCGAAATCTTCGTCACTTCCAAGTAGTCCAATGATCCCAAAGGTTGTAAGTTTAGCATCATCGTTGTTGAAAATCCTTAGCTATAATAATGAGAAAAGCATTGGTTCTTAATCATTGTTATACAGTGTCATAGTATTATTACACAGCGTCAAAGTCCAATTGCATCGTAACTTCAACAACAATACTATGGTGATACTTCACTCCCCCTTAGTCAATACTCCATCTCACATGGAAACCACTCCCCCTTACATAATGATCCAAAAACCATATGTATTTGTAGTGTGACCTACATATTAATTCTCACCCTTTTTTTCAACAAAATTGGCAAAGGTACAAGAACGGGATCCTAATGAAATTTCTGTAAGAGACATTTCATGACCAAAGGTAAATGTATATCATCTTGTTTAGATGCAATCATAAAGCCGAAGCTAAATGCATTCATCGAGGAGTTTATAAAGACGCAAGATAACCCCTATAATATTCCACAGCCGCACTCCCCAAAAAGATTTGGAAATTAAGCACAAGTTCAAAAGAACTCTCCCCCATAATATGTCATTCCCTAAGGAACAACAAGAGCGACCTTAATTTCGAAAGAAAAGAAGGATTTCTTTAAACTCAACAAATTGCATACAAGTATGAATTTGGAATCCAACAAGAAATTCAATCAAATTAACCAAAGCGAACCAAGATTAATTTGACTAAATATGCTCAACACAAGTAAACTTATGGAGACTTAAAAAATCAATTATATTGATCACAAAAAAAACTTGCAAATAATCTAATTGTCATACTCAACCAAACTAATTACAAGAGTAATCAATTTAATTGGCCACACTCTACATAAGAATATCTATGGAACAATGACTAAGTTAATCATAAAAATAACCATCCTAGTCAATATGCTCAACATGAGAAGAACTTGCGGAGTGCTAACTAAATAACCATACTAGATGATTGATTTAGTTCATTTTGGCTCAACATAAGAGATTATGGAACCCCGACTAAGATTATCATAAGATATGACAACCTTAACCGTATTTGTACTCAACATAAGAAAAATTATGGAATACAAACTAAATAACCACACAAGTTGATTAATTTAGTTTTTAATGCTCAACATATAGCATCTCATGGAACAACCAACCATGCCAATAAGGAATTGACTTAGTCGTATCATGCTCAACATAAGAAACACAATGGAGCCTTCATGGTACGTAATACATAAAAAATGGATCTATACGGTGGATAACACAAGGGTTAATTCCATGTTTCTATCACCAGTTGCGCAATGACATACAATAGACATAATCCTTGAATCGCAAAAGATTTTAACCTATCTTACATCAATAATTGACAATATAGGCTTAACTTTTGTGTTTGTCAAAAGTCTATTCATCCTTTTATCAATATATGCATATCAATTCACGAACGACTTTACTTTTGACAAAATATGGGACAATCAAGTTCACATACGTAAACATACATATCCCATCAAAATATTGCAATATATAAAACCATAAAGGTTAATACTGCAACCATCATCTTCCAAACAAACTTAGAATTTTTTAAACCAAAAAATCTAAAAACAAGAAGATGAAAAACATTGGATATAGCTATGTGTAATCACAATAATGGTTATTCCAAAACACTAGTTATTCTTCTAAACAAAAGAGAAACAATAGAAGATTTATTAGACATTAAGACCTTTGAAGAATTCATTATCTTCCCCGAACTCCTTGTCGTCAACAACCATGGGAACATAAGGTTCATTAAGAAAGGAGTTTATATCGATGAACCTTCTTGGTTGCTGTTGTCGAACCAGGGCCTTCTGAATCTCATGAGTCTTATACACAAAAGCCATTATTTGTTGAATCTCCTTTCACAACTCCTTCAACACTTCAAGAACATCAGAAAACTTCTGAGAATTTAAAGGAACAGCTCTTGGCTTCCTAATATTCCTTATTTTTCTTTTCAAGGTTGGAGGCAATGTGGATTTTTCTTTTTCCTTCATGATTGATGGCATAACAATCATATTACCTTCTTTTACATCAGAAGACATCATTCTTGGAGCGTCCATAAGCGTATGGGTTTGTGAGAGGAATTTATAATTTGCTCAACAAGTAGTCTTAAGATAAAGAGAGGTTTTAGAGAAGGAAAATGAATGTAGGGTTCGAAACCTAAAACAGGTTCATGGACGATCAACTCTTATCCCTATAAAGAGTAGAATTGTCGATAGTACCCTTTTTCTGTTTGATAGACAAAAGGAAAATACTTATAAGAAAAAAAACTTTTCCTAAAGCCTGAGAGGTACACAATCATTGTCTCTTTTGATCAGGCACATGAGACAAGATTTTAAGAACAACACAATCAAGTTACGTTGTGGTGAACTATAATTTGTCCACAAATTTCCTCTTGTGGAGAATCCACATGCTTCTGTCTATCAAAATAGTTTGACCATAATTTCTTCTCAAATGGTATTGATTTTTCCTTGGAAACTAACTTCTTAGACGAAGATAAAATCTTACATACCTCTGCGGTCTTCTGAGCAAGTTTAAGCTTTCTTGCTAGATGATTTTCTATTCGTTGAAGTTTGTTGACGTGTATTTGCTTGTGTTTGAAATTGTAACACTTTGAGAGTTCATGACCTTTTAATGAAAAATACGAGCACATCACACTTGGATAGTAATCAGGATTCTGAAACGTGCAAGCAGCTAGGCACATAGTGGATCCTGAAACATTATAAACAGAGTTTCCAAGAAAAGGGTCAACTTTTTCTTCCAGAATGGTTGGATTATCTTCTGAAAGAATATCAAAATTGATATGTGTATTGCTACAATTATCAAAATTAATATTTTCACCAAGAAGTGCAACACTTGATTTCCCATCTTCATTAGAGTCATAGCTGTCAGACATTTCATCAAGAGTTGATGCAAGACCTTTGTTCCCAGTGTATTTTCTACGATTTGGACACTCGTTTGCAAAATGACTAAATCCCTTATACTTAAAGCACTGAGGCATATCCTCATCATCAGTTTTACTATCCTTGTTTTTAGAAGGAATGTGATTATGAGGTTTGACTGATGCCTTCGGCTTATCTCTGGAGAACCGTTTCCTTCTCTTCAATAGAAGATCCCTAAATTGTCTTGTGATCATCGAGACTTATTTGTCAAGATCTTCATCTGATGAGTCTATCTCAGAGTGATCATCTTCAGAGATATACACTTTTTTACTTTTATCAAGTAATTTAGTGTCCTATAGTGCTTTGAACGCAACATCCTTAGATTTGGATGAATGTTCATGATCAAAGATCTTAAGCTTTCCAACCAGCGTGTTTCTGGATTGATTATCTAGGTTATTTCCCTCAACGATGGCATGCTTCTTTACATCGTATCTAGATGGAAGTGATCTGGGAATTTTCATCACAATGTCCTTTTCAGGAATAGTCTTACCCAATGCAAAAGATGCATTAACAATTTCAGACACTTTGTGATTAAACTTATCAAATGTTTCTTCATCTGCCATAGGAAGGTTTTCCCAATCGGGACTAAGGTTTTGAAGCCTAGCTTCCTTTTCACTGGTATTTCCTTAAAATACGGTTGCTAAGATATCCCAAGCTTCTTGTGACTTAGTGAAATTAGACACATGGTGCTGAAGATTTGGGGTAATTGCATGTATGATTGCATTTAAACCGTTGGAGTTTTGATTTGCAGCAAGAACCTCTGCAGGAGTGTATTCCGCAATATTCTTTGGAACATTTACATCTCCAACTGCCTCAACGGGAGCATTATATACATTAAAAACATATACCCATGATTGTAAATTTTCCACCATAAGTAATTAGTGTCATCGAAGACTGGTGGTACGTTTATTGAGATAACACCTCTGTCCATAGAGTCAGATCTCTACAAACACAGACTTATGAGGTCTTGAATGTGTTTGCCTGCTCTGATTCCAATTTTTTGCCAGCAGGATACTGCGCATTTGATTCCCTTAGCTGATCTCACCCACAACCAAGAGTTGCTACGACCCAAAGTCGAAGACTTTAGCAAACAAATATGTCTCACACAGAAAACTCTACAAGATAGATAGATTCGTCTCCCACGAATAAACCTATGAGTTTTGTTCCATCTTTTGATAAATCAAGGTGAAAATGAACCAATCAATAAAACTAGACTTATATTCCGGAAGAACAGCTCAGTTTTATCAATCACCTCATAATAGTCTTAATCGACGCAACAAAAAAAGATATTGTGGAATCACAAACGATGAGACGAAAATGTTTGTGATTGCTTTTATATCTTGCCTATCGGAGATAGAAATCTCAAGGAAATTATTACAATTGTACTTTTATGATAGAAACAGCAAGATCAGATCACATAACTACAAGAAAAGTAGTATCGGTCTGGCTTCACAATCCCAATGAAGTCTTTAAGTCCTGAACCTGGTTTTAGAAGAAGAAAACCAAAGGTTAAAGGAGAATTGACTCTAGCTTATCAAACTAGTATCATACAGAATGTGTGGGGATTAGGTTTCCCAGTTGCTAGAGTTCTCCCTTATATAGTCTTTCAAATCAGGGTTTGCAATCAATGTTAGCTTAGTAACAAAGCATTCAATATTCACCATTAGATGAAAACCTGATTAGATACAACCTAATATCTCTCAACCGTTAGATCGAAAACTTAGCTTGCCATACAAACATGTACTTTACGATTTTGGGTTTGTGTAACCGTACCCAAACGTGTACAATAGTTGGTTTAATATTAGTCAACCAAATGGTTAGCCAAATGATAAATTTCATATCAACCATATTCTTATTCACCATAACTAGTCCAAATGACTCAAATGAACTAGTTAGAGAGTTGTTCAATTGCTATGAGATCTTATGTACTACATAAGACACAATTGAAGCAAAAACGATGTGATTCACTCGAATCGATTCATGAACGATAAAGCCATGGTTTGCAATAGCATTCCTTAGATAATTTAAATAAGTTCACGAACATCGTTTTTAGACATAACCACTCAAGTTCGCTGACTGGGTTCGCAGACTTAAGTAACTTGTTGGAGTTCACAAACTCCAGCAGAAATTCTCGGGTTCGAGAACTTCCGTCATTTTTCGGACTGAAACTGAGCTACAACTCCAGCAGAAATTCTCGGGTTTGAGAACTACGCACGTTCGCGGACTGAGTTGACTGCTCAAGTTTTGTTTTTCACTTGATCAACAAAGTTCGCAAACTTCGGTTCAAGTGCTAAGGACTTATACATATATGTGTTACCACAACAATGTTTATATCCCCAGTGGTTATATTGTATAAACTCTCATTTCAATCATTGAAACATTCTCAGAGGACGTCATATAGTTGTTATTCACAAACTAGTTTTCGTCAGAGCAATTTCCAAAGTGATTGAAACATAACATGACTTTCGTCACTAAGCAAAGATGAACTTGGCTAAAGCGAAAGCTTTACCAACACACATTTCGAGAAATAGATAAGCGAGATATACTCAGATCGAAATGTTACATGTGTATATCTTTAGTCTATATAGTAAAACGACTTTTGTCTCAAGATAGGAGATAGAGTAGATATATTTTTGAGTGATAGATAAGTTCAAGTCTCCACATACCTTTTATTCGATGAAGATCCACTAGTTTCTTGAGTATTCCTTCGTCTTGTATGATGATTTCCATGGAGTTCTTGAGCTCAACTACACTTTCTATCCTAGTCCGAGACCTTAGCTATAGTAGACTAGAAATCAAGACTTTATAGTTTTGATCACTAAGATTGACAAACATGCTTGAGATAGCAACGCATGCGAGTTCGACCGAGCAATTCTATAACATAAAGACATATCAAAAAGGTATATATTTATTTATAAACTCAAATAACAACCATATGCAAAGAAATAGTATAGGAGAAATCTAAAGAAATATCAAAAAAAGGTATACATATCTATAAAATTAAACAACCATATCAAAGAGAAATCTAAAGAAAGCAATAGAACTTCATGAGAGAAACAACCATACAAACAACAGAATAATAAGAGGAACAACCAAACAAACAACAAAACACAAAAAAAATATATAGAAAATTGTTTTATGTTATACATGTTGTTATCCTTCTCTTGAACTTTTGGCTCACCAAACACTCCTCTGATAAGCTCCATTATCTATTTCACAATGTTTTATCATTTTTTTTATCTCTCTCTCTCTCACACGCACACACTCTCTCATTGTTGTTTGTTTCTCACCAAACTCCCCTCATTGCTCTCTTTTATAGAAAAAAAAAGGATACATTGGTTTAGGTCAAGGGATTGGTGCGGCTAGTGATGTTGACCTTGTCTGGTGCTATTGTTTGTTTGCTATTTTTCCAATTTTTGTTTTGTAGGTGTGGAAGTTACTATAAAGATATAATTAATTAATAAAGGTTAAAACTATCACTTCTCTTCTTAAATTGAGTCTGGTAAAATATTAACCTTGGATGGTCAAATCTTAACCTTGGATAGTAACATATTACTAAAATATTATCCAGTTGTACCAAATCTTTTTACTTGGACAAAATTTCTCAGCTCACATTTAGCAAAACCAGTGACTGAATGAATTCCTTAAGAGTTATCACTATGGTGCACTCTATCCCTTCCCTATCCCTCAAAAGTAAAAAAAAAAAAAGTGTTATGGTCTCCCATATCCCTACATGAGTAGGGATATCACCACCTTTCCATACATGGATGATCACATCTGATACCGCCTGTAGGGAAGGGAAATAACACGGCTACTCAGTAGCCTTTTAAATTTATGCTTTATGGATACTGAGTAGCCGTATTACTGTTGATACGGATACTCAGTAGCCGTAGCTTTTTACACGGCTACTGAGTTGCCGTTTCGGAAATAATATTTGTTTGACCTTTATTCGTTTACACCTCTCCCACACCCAATCCTAACCATCCATCATTAATAACGGCTCTATTTTCCCCACCGTCGGATCCCAACGGCCATTTTATCAAAATCCTCTATAAATACCACTCTAATTCTCTACTCAAACCACACCAAATAAATTGATTTCTTATTTTTTCCTTCTTACATCAATTGATTTCTTCTTTCTCTTATTCTTCATACTACACCTCTTTGATTTTTATATTTATCTTCTAGTACTCAAGTTTTTATATCTTAGTTTCATTCAAAATGGTGAATAATTTTGACACACGGGAAGAGGTTGATCTTACTACTGCTTTTATTTATGTGAGTATGGACGAAATTATGGGTTTGGGGAAAAAAACCGCTATGTTTTGGATACGTATTCATCAAATTTTTGAGGAACGCAATGGCAATCCATATGAAAGAGATTGAGAAGCTTTAAAAACCAAGATGAAAAGTATTAAAAAAGATGTCAAAGAATTCGTGTCCATTATTAACGCTCTATACCAGCAAACCAAAAGCGGTGCTAACCACAAAGATTTGGTAAGTTCTATTAATTTGTTAAGTTTTTTGCATACAGTTGGTGATACTAGTAATAAACCTAATGTTTCTTATATAATTTTTTAGACAAGAGATGGTTGTTTGTAATTTCAGGAACAAAGAGGACAACCATTCAAGTATGATACATTTAATGAATTGTTTAGACAAAAGGTCCCTGGATATAATTATGAACTGACTATGTGCCAAAACAGTGAGTTGTTTAATAATCATCGTAACTTTGTATCACTCGAAGATGGTACTGAAGTTATTACAAATGGAGAGACTCATTGGAAATATAAGGAAAATGCACATCCTATAGGAACAAAGAAAGCCAAAAAGCTAGCCAGAGAGAAGAAGGATCGTGAGCAAGGTATATTTAGAGAAGGTGACGAGTGAAAAAGCGGGGGTCTAACAACACCACCCAATATTTCGATTAGCAATCTGTATGGAAAACTCCGAGTTGTTTTCTAGAGAATCAACTAGACAGTTAGACTCAATCAATAGAAAATACTCAAGGAGTTATTATCTCAATCTCTCGATTTGATTTACTCAAGCAAATATGATTCGCGAGTCTAATCAAAGAGAGATAACTTGGATGGTACCAAAGACCAATATCCAAGTGTCAATCAATTTAAATCAACAACCAAAATGGTCGGATATTCTAATTGATTGAAATTATTATTTCAATTATATAACAAAATATAATGCGGACTAGAAATAACACAGACACCAGAATTTTGTTAACGAGGAAACCGCAAATACAGAAAAACCCCGGGACCTAGTCCAGATTAAACATACACTGATTTAAGCCGCTATAGACACTAGCCTACTCCAAATTAACTTCGGTCTGGACTGTAGTTGAACCCCAATGATCGCTGTCGTATGCGTCAAAAATAAATTACACTTTCTTACTACTCAAAATATATAATGAAGCAAGGGCAAGAAAGATCATTCCCACATAGAGGACTAGGTTGTCAATATATTTTCGGTTTCCTATAAATACCAATGGGGTTTTTTCTGATTTTTATAAAGTAAAAATAAAAGCAAAACAATGAAATAAACAAACACGCAAATCAAGGATATGAAATATTGGGTAAAGATTTCATCTTCAATTGTAAACAAGTATTTGAATGTATGAATAGAATTCGTATTTAATCTCGCTATCATCAAAATCCCTAGAATACCTTGTTGCAAGAATACTTCGTAAATTTCCTAAATTTATCAACACACACATTAGAGATGCGTATGTGAATTCTACCTAAAGAATAACCTAACGCCTTGCGCTAATTAAGTTCAATTCCTATGAGCATTAAGTTTTAGAAATAGGCTAATCAATGCAACTATCATATATTGCGCAAGACAATTCGGACAAAGGTCAATTTCTACATATGATTATAAGAGTGTATCACTACAAACCGTAATCATATCATGCTACTCGTATTCAAGGTTATCGATCGATGAAAACCCTAAAATATCTATAGATATAGATGTATGTTCAATCAATTCTAGACTCAACCAAACAAACATTCAATCATATTGCA
This sequence comes from Papaver bracteatum, assembly GCA_023529315.1. Classification (NCBI taxonomy): domain Eukaryota; kingdom Viridiplantae; phylum Streptophyta; class Magnoliopsida; order Ranunculales; family Papaveraceae; genus Papaver; species Papaver bracteatum. The sequence continues at coordinate 2,068,227 of JAJJWX010001985.1, forward strand.
ATACATCAATCATGCAATTATTATAATCAGTAGAAAGTGAACGATGGTTTTGTGAGAAAACTAACTCATAAAGATCAAAACTTGTTTTCAAAATCCAACTACATATTTAACCAATAAGAAAACTTAGTTCATATTCATGGAGTTCATAACAAAACGCATAGAAGAAAGCATCATGTTCTAAACCCTAGAAAACAAAAGTAGCAGCAGCTCTCCCTAATGGAGATATCGGTTTAGAGAAAGACTTTTCTATTTATATGCTTTTCCCATTCCAAAAGGATACTCTTTCCAAAATTAGGTCAAGTCTTCTCAAAACCCGTCTCCAATTCGTCCACCAAGCTCATGTATGAATACCCATCTCAAAATTCTGTGTGAAAAATGGGACACCGGAAAACTGGGTCACATGCCGTAAGTTGACCGGAATCCGGTCACCGGTCGCCGGAATTTGTCGCCGTAAAATTGTCTCAGGACACTTGAGCTTGTATCCGGATACTGTGACCTCCAGCAACTCATTATCATTCTCTGCAGTTCATACACTCACAATTCAGATCCATACTTCACAAAATCATCTAGGCAAATTCTTGATTCTTGCGAAAACTAGCCCAAAAGCGTAACTCGAAGCTCATATTTCCAGCAGCCAACTATTGCATCCAACACGTTCTACCTTTATGATTGGCTGAAACATTGTGATTCATACTTCAAGCTACAAAATCCGACTACCGGAACTAGGCTCACCGGTGCACCAATTTTGCTCCGTTTTCGTGCCTCATATCACCATCTGCCAGTGTAACTGCATCTAAGATGCAGCAAACACTATCTCAACCTTACAATCTCTCTCTGCACCATTAGCACAGCTCACTGTAAGTCAGCTTTACACGGAAACAACTCCTTGTGCCTCAGCCAACCTGCAACATCACCAAGTAATATTTCCTTGAGCCATTCTTCATATCTTGCCAGCACTCCAGCCCTGTAACTCCAACAGCTCCAGCTCCGCATGCCTGCAACATAACCCAAGAGAGCACCAACTTGACCATTTGCATCGTCATTACCTGCCCAGAACTCACCCATTCACAGCATCAGCTCCTCCATTTGCGCACTTCAATAACACCATCTCCTTTCTTCTCAATCTAAGCACCGAAAGCCCCAGTGCCCATATCTGCAATTCAACCACCTGCACAATGCTAGCACATTCCTTGTAGTTCACACTGCCATTGCTACGTCATCTCCTGCTTGTCTGCAATCTCAGCATTACCAACATCTGCTCCAGCTTCAACTCTTGCCTGACTACTCCTACTGCCAATCTACATCCTCAACTCCAGATGTTGCAAGAACAACAAAACTCAAGCTGAAACTTCTCTCCTCGTCCTTGACTTAGCCATTAAAGTTCCAGCACCATCTAAAACCGTATCTGCTAATACCATGGCTTGACTCCTGCTACAGCATATTCTTCCATTGCAGCTCAAAGACATGTCCTAACCTCCAAGACCTTCATTAACCATTCAAATTACCACTTCCATTGCAGACTCAAACACCAGTTCTATATCCTTGTTTCCTAAGCAACTAGCATAACCAGTTAATAGCTCCACCACTTTCTTCATAACAACTCATTGCAGCAGCAACATCACTCACAATTTCAGCTGCACTTGGACTCAAAACTGCTGCATCTTCCCGAGCACCAGTCTCCGCACACACAGTCTTCAGTAACACAAGAACACCACTTTTCTATTGCACAACTGCACCAGCCAGTTCTGTCCATCGCCACCGTTTAACCATGAAGCAGTATCATTGAGCCACTGCCATACAAGCCAACAAACCAGTTACCAGCATCAGCTCAAAACATTCTTCATAGAGAACCAAAGCCAACACAAGTACCACCTTCTCTACAACCTCAGACCAGTTCCACTAACCCTTGAATTTCACCGCTACTTGCTTCACAACTACAATTCCCAATAATTTCATCTACAACCTTTGTTGCTACCATTCACAACCCATGAAAATCAACCACTCTCAGCTGCTTCTTGTTGTTAGCATCACCAAATCCACCATTTCCTTCTCCATTGATCACTTGTATCTCCATCACTCTTCAACTGAGCATCAACTTCCATTGCTTGAGTACTTCTCAGTTCGTAACCCAACAGATTCCAACCCCATTGACTACCATAACTGCAGCCTTGTAATTCACCAACACATAAATTCCTCCAGCTGCAACAGTTCTCTGATGCAAAGTTCCTAGCATGCCATTACCACCACCTGCAATTTCAGCTCTTTCTGTTCTGTTTCACCAGCCAATAAACCAAAATCCTCATTTCAGATTCAGGTGCTAACCCATCAACTCCTATTTACAGCTCCATCATCCATACCTGCAATTCCTCCACCATATTCAAACCATTATAGCTGTGATAAACCAACGACAGTAGCTAAGGAACTTGGCTGAAACTGGTCACAATGAAGAGAATGAGAACTGGTTCATACATTTCCACAAACACCTTCTCTGCATTCCGCTGTAATAGAGAGGTAGCCACACTGCTACTATTTAATCTCTTTTTTTATCTCCTTCCCTGCAGAGATTTCTCATTCAAACACAAAACCCATTCAGTCAATATTGTAAAACAATGGGAAATCTCATTCTTCCTAAACTACCATGACTCGTAGCAAACCATCATTCACAGCCATTAAGCTCTCAATTGAATGGAAACAAACATCACTTTCTTGGCTGGCTTCTCTTGAGCAAATCTTCACTCAATCTTCTCATAACTCGCTGTATATTCGAATCAGAATGAAACCAACTCATGATTCAACATGGACTCTTCAAAACACCCTTAATCTCCTTCTTTCACTGCTCAAAATCAATCAACACCAACTGCCATTCTTCCCTAGTTTCTCTGGCTTTGTAATCCTTGGCAAACTCTCACGCGAACCATGGCTCGAGTGGCAACGGACTTGGTTACCTGAACTGCCAGAATCTCCCCCCTCTTTGTTTGTTAACTGGTTTATGGAGAAATGACTGACTCCTTTGCTCGACTTTTGGTTTCTATGAACCTAATTTATTCCTTCTTGAGTGCACATGTACGACCCCATTGAGTTGAAGTCCACTGATGCCTTTGTGATCAATAGCCCTGCCAGTAGTAAGCCCATGACTTCCAAAACAACACCTGTAATTCACTTGGACCGTGACTCGATTGATATGAGCTTTAAACGCGTAAGCCGATATGCCCCATTTCGACGCCTTTCTCTTCCTTTATGCAAATTAAGCCATTGTACCTAAAAAGGAATAAAAACAAACATAATATACAAAAATACAAGAAAACTAGTAAGAATAGCATGAGAAATCGTTATCGAAATTGGGTGTTTTAGACACCTATCAAATTCCCCCACACCTAATCTTTGCTAGTCCTCGAGCAAAAAAAATAAAACAATAATACAACAACTCCGTCTCGTCGAGGCTACGGTCACTTTTAGCATAAATAACAAGCCTCTGAACCCCTAGGTGTCCCTAGTGGATGAGTTTTAGTCTCGTGAAGGTTTACAAGAGGTCTACCTACAAAACCTATTTTTCCAACTCCAGCTACCTGTGACAAATCCATGAACGAATCCAAACTGGCTATTGGAGGAGGTACCCTGATGAGCATCCAAATTAATATATATGTGAATTAAGCTCTACTCAGAAAGTTGAACAAACCACAATACTCGAAATCTGACTATCCACAATCACAATGAAAAGATTAAGAAGATGGATATAGATGTAGATGTTTGCGAATGTTAACAAATGATCGGTGTTTCCCATATCTGTATGAAGGTCACCGCCAAGATGAACCTATGCATCCTATTGGATTGAGCTACTGGTCTCAATTCTAGTGTCAACACACTGGCATATACAAGGGAACCAGTGGTCAACAATCTTAATTCTACATCAACTCAACCGGCATATACAAGGGAACCAGGAGTGACTTTATTAAACATAATAAAAAAAAATTCTTTTTCTTTTTTTCACTTTTTTCACATTTTTTTTAGACAACATGATTAGATCTTTTGGATCCAAGCGCATGCTTCTTGTCATCAGATTACATGATAGTTCCCTTGGATCCTGTATTCCACGCTTTTTTAGGCGATGGAGACAGGGAGAACACACACATATTGCTATCCAAGTGTCATTTTTATTCCGTTTGGTCTAATTAGTCGGTCTTTTTTTTCTTTTTCTTTTTTTAGTAACTCAATCACTCTATTTCATCCTAGCAGTAATAACAATTCGATGTTTATTGACCCACCAAATCACTTAGAGAATAATAGATAAATATGGAAAAATAAAAAATAGAACGTGATATGGTAACAACTATCATATTATTTCTAACACTTGAATAATTATGTCCTTTTAATTAATGGGTTCCTCAACTCCTCCAGCCAAGATGGTTCCATCCATTTAGATTGATAGTGTCATCCTAACGGCACATATTTCAAGGTTTCAGAGTTTATAAAGCAAATTTTTTTTTTACTAAAGGCATAAAACAAATTATACAAACATATAAATGCTCCCCCACACTTAAACTTTACATTGTCCTCAATGTAAATTGAATCGTCCAAAGAAAGTGTCAAGGTGGGAAATCCATAACATGATATATATACAAATGCATAATAATTAAAACTAATACTCCAACTCATAGTTATTTCTGAACAATAGAGGATAAACACTAAACAAGCTATTTAGTTGGCATCTAATCCTAACTCAGCCAATATATATACCTCATTGTTAAGAAAAAATTTCATCTACTTAGAAAGGCTAGTGTTTATTCTAAATGGTTCAAAAAGATCTAAAAGTTGGAGTTTTGATATGCAAATATCCAAAATAAGAAAATAAAGATAAAAGACTTAAAAATAAATAAAAAGATAGAGATAGATACACAAAACCGGTGGGTTGCCTCCCATTTAGCGCTTGGTTTAAAGTCGTCAGCCCGACTTGCAAGATGAATTCTCCATACACCAATAATCGGAAAAGTTGGGGATCCACCCATAGCACCTGTTTTGCAAACACTAGCTTCACACAAATATTAGTACAAGAAAACAGAATTGAAGCTATTAACCGATAAAAGCTTCCCCCACACTTATTCTTGTCCACACTTGGAAGTGCATAAAGAATATAGAAGTCGGGTACTTCCACGGTTTCTTGTTCCAAAACCTGCATAGTACGAGAATCAAATGTTTCTAACGGCGGATATCGAGAAACAAAGTCATTCAACAATGTTCGCGAAGCACATACATTCAAACCAATAAGAGGTAAAGGAGAAGAATCAATATGCAAAGGGTTAGACAAACCTTGCACAATCTCTTGTATTACGGAATCCTCTTCATCCTTGAAAAACTCAAGTGAATGATTCACCTCTTGTATATCATGGTCCTCTATCAAACCTTGCAACCATTCTTCGTCCATTTCTGCCTTAACCAAAGCCTCGACATCAACATCATTTACAAGTTCAATTGGGTCTTCCACAATATTGGTCATACCGGTTTCATTCTCAATATACTTCTCTTCATTAGACTCAAACCTTGTTGCAAAGTTCTATAAAACATTAGTTTTATCATACTCATGTACCTTTTGAATAAGTGCTTGACCATTATAAAGATCAAGAGTTGAGTCAACTACACTAACGTCATCAAATATCTCCAAAGGTTGGTCCTTTTTAACACAATCATCTTCGTCTTCATTTTCAGACTCACCATAATAAGAATCGTCGCCGGTTTTCCAACCTTTATCACGACGTCGTTTAAGTTCCATATGAATGGTCCTACTAATTTCATCGACAAGCTCTTCCGAGGCTCCATCATCTTCCAACTTGTATAATTTCTGTGCAAGTTTCCTGACGTTCACACGCTTACCACCGTTGGCTACAATAGGTTCTCTTTCCCATGACTCTTCCCTTTGAATGGGTGAATGATCATAACTATGATCTGGAGTCGGGTAAGAGGAAGTGTTCCAGAAATTGGTTTGTGCGACGTTCTCTCTATTACGATCAAGTTGGTCTAGTCTTTGTTGCATGTCTTGTAATCCATTCAAAATCTGCATACAACTCGAATGAAGCCAATTAGAAGTAGAATTATCCCACCTAGGTGTTTGACTTACATACCCACTACAAGGTTGTTGTTGGTATGTATGAAAATCACATAAGGTTCTCTAGGATATGCATCATAGCCAATAAAATGGTGTTGATTGTATTCCATAGATGGTGGGAAATTGTCATAGTGTTGAGGAGGTTGAAAGCCGTATCCATTGTTCCAAAATGCTCCTTCCATAGAAATTGGTACCTGAAACAAGAGTTCTCAAAACTATGCCAAAACCAGAAAAAAAGAAAAACTAAAAACAAAACCAAAAAAATAAGAAACCAAAAACAAGTGCCAACAGCTGCCTCCCCGGAAACGGCGCCAAAATTTGATCGCTGTCATAGGCGTCAAAAATAAATTACACTTTCTTACTACTCAAAATATATAATGAAGCAAGGGCAAGAAAGGATCGTTCCCACAGAGAGGACTAGGTTGCCAATATATTTTCGGTTTCCTATAAATAACAATGGGTTTTTTTTTTATTTTTATAAAGTAAAAATAAAAGCAAAACAATGAAATAAACAAACACGCAAATCAAGGATATGAAATATTGGGTAAAGATTTCATCTTCAATTGTAAACAATTATTTTAATGTATGAATAGAATTCTTATTTAATCTCGCTATCATCAAAAGCCCTAGAATACCTTATTGCAAGAATACTCCGTAAATTTCCTAAATTTATCAACACACACATTAGAGCTGCGTATGTGAATTATACCTAAAGAATAACCTAACGCCTTGCGCTAATTAAGTTCAATTCCTAGGAGAATTAAGTTTTAGGAATAGGCTAATCAATGCAACTATCATACACTGCGCATGACAATTCGGACAAAGGTCAATTTCTACATATGATTACAAGAGTGTATCACTACAAACCGTAATCATATCATGCTACTCGTATTCAAGGTTATCGCTCGATGAAAACCCTAAAATATCTATAGATATAGATGTATGCTCAATCAATTCTAGACTCAACCAAACAAACATTCAATCATATTGCAATACATCAATCATGCAATTATTATAATCAGTAGAAAGTGAACGATGGTTTTGAGAGAAAACTAACTCATAAAGATCAAAACTTGTTTTCAAAATCCAACTACATATTTAACCAATAAGAAAACTTAGTTCATATTCATGGAGTTCATAAAAAAACGCATAGAAGAAAGCATCATGTTCTAAACCCTAGAAAACAAAAGTAGCAGCAGCTCTCCCTAATGGAGATATATCGGTTTAGAGAAAGACTTTACTATTTATATGATTTTCCCATTCCAAAAGGATACTCTTTCCAAAAGTAGGTCAAATCTTCTCAAAACCCGTCTCCAATTCGTCCACCAAGCCCATGTATGAATACCCATATCAAAATTCTGTGTGAAAAATGGGACACCGGAAAACAGGGTCACATGCCGTAAGTTGACCGGAATCCGGTCACCGGTCGCCGGAATTTGTCGCCGTAAAATTGTCTCAGGCCACTTGAGCTTGTATCCGGCTACTGTGACCTCCAGCAACTCATTATCATTCTCTATAGTTCATACACTCACAATTCATACCCATACTTCACAAAATCATCTAGGCAAATTCTTGATTCTTGCGAAAACTAGCCCAAAAGCGTAACTCGAAGCTCATATTTCCAGCGGCCAACTATTGCATCCAACAGGTTCTACCTTTATGATTGACTGAAACATTGTGATACATACTTCAAGCTACAAAATCCGACTACCGGAACTAGGCTCACCGGTGCACCAATTCTGCTCCGTTTTCGTGCCTCATATCACCATCTGCCAGTGTAACTGCATCTAAGCTGCAGCAAACACTATCTCAACCTTATAATCTCTCTCTGCACTAGTAGCACAGCTCACTGTAAGTCAGCTTTACACGACAACAACTCCCTGTGCCTCAGCTAACCTGAAACATCACCAAGTAATATTTCCTTGAGCCATTCTTCATATATTTCCAACACTCCAGCCCTGTAACTCCAACAGCTCCAGCTCTGCATGCCTGCAACATAACTAACGAGAGCACCAGTTTGACCATTTGCAGCGTCATTACCTTCCCAGAACTCACCCATTCACAGCATCAGTTCCTCCATTTGCGCACTTCAATATCACCAGCTCCTTTCTTCTCAATATAAGCACCGAAAGCCCCAATGCCCATATCTGCAATTCAACCACCTGCACAATGCTAGCACATTCCTTGTAGTTCACACTTCCATTGCTACGTCATCTCCTGCTTATCTGCAATCTCAGCATTACCAACATCTGCTCCAGCTTCAACTCTTGCCTGACTACTCCTACTGCCAATCTACAGCCTCAACTCCAGATGTTTCAAGAACAACAAAACTCAAGTTGCAACTTCTCTCCTCGTCCTTGACTTGGCCATCAAAGTACCAGCACCATCTGAAACCGCATCTGCTAACACCATGGCTTGACTCCTGCTACAGCATATTCTTTCATTGCAGCTCAAAGACTTGTCCTAACCTCCAGGACCTTCATTAACCATTCAAATTACCACTTCCACTGCTGACTCAAACACCAGTTCTATATCCCTGTTTCCTTAGCAACTAGCACAACCAGTTAATAGCTCCACCACTTTCTTCATAACAACTCATTGCAGCAGCAACATCACTCACAATTTCAGCTGCACTTGGACTCAAAACATCTGCATCTTCCCGAGCACCAGTCTCCGCACATACAGCCTTCAGTAACACAAGAACACCACTTCTCTATTACACAACTACACCAGCCAGTTTTGTCCATCGCCACCGTTTTAACCATGAAGCAGTATCATTGAGCCACTGCCATACAATCCAACAAACCAGTTACCAGCATCAGCTCAAAACATTATTCATAGAGAACCAAAGCCAACACCAGTACCACCTTCTTTACAACCTCAGACCAGTTCCACTAACCCTTGAATTTCACCTCTACTTGATTCACAGCTACAATTCCCAATAATTTCAGCTACAACCTTTGTTGCTACCATTCACAACCCATGAAAATCAACCACTCTCAGCTGCTTCTTGTTGTTAGCATCACCAAAGCCACCATTGCATTCTCCATTGATCACTTGTATCTCCATCACTCTTCAACTGAGCATCAACTTCCATTGCTCGAGTACTTCTCAGTTCGTAACCCAACAGATTGCAACCCCATTGACTACCAGAACGGCAGCCTTATAATTCACCAACACATAACTTCCTCCAGATGCAACAGTTCTCTCCTGCGAAGTTCCTAGCATGCCATTACCACCACCTGCAATTTTAGCTCTTTTTGTTCTGTTTCACCAGCCAATACACCAAAATCCTCATTTCAGATTCAGGTGCTAACCCATCAACTCCTATTTACAGCTCCATCAGCCATACCTGCAATAAGTCAATTCCTCCACCATCTTCAAACCATTTTAGCTGTGATAAACCAACAACAGTACCTAAGGAACTTAGCTGAAACTGGTCACAATAAAGATAAGGAGAACTGGTTCATATATTTCCACAAACACCTTCTCTGCATTCCGCTTTAATAGAGAGGTAGCCACACTGCTACTATTTAATCTCTTCTCTATCTCCTTCCCTGCAGAGATTTCTCATTCAAACACAAAACTCATTTAGTCAATATTGTAAAACAATGAGAAATCTCATTCTTCCTAAACTACCATGACTCGTAGCAAACCATGATTCACAGCTATTAAGCTCTCAATTGAATGGCAACAAATATCACTTTCTTGGTTGACTTCTCTTGAGCAAATCTTCACTCAATCTTCTCATAACTTGCTGTATATTCGAATCAGAACGAACCCAACTCATGATTCAACACGGACTCTTCAAAACACCCTTAATCTCCTTCTTTCAATGCTCAAAATCAATCAACACCAACTGCCATTCTTCCCTGGTTTCTCTCAGATTTGTAATCCTTGGAAAACTCTCACGCGAACTATGGCTCGAGTGGTAACGGACTTGGTTACCTGAACTTCCAGAATCTCCCCCTCTTTGTTTGTTAACTGGTGACTGGAGAAATGAGTGACTCCTCTTCTCGACTTTGGGTTTCTATGAACCTAATTTATTCCTTCTTGAGTGCACATGTACGAACCCATTGAGTTGAAGTCCACTGATGCCTTTGTGATCAATAGCCCTGCCAGTAGTAAGCCCATTACTTCCAAAACAGCACCTGTAATTCACTTGGCCCGTGACTCGATTGATATGAAATTTAAACGCGTAAGCCGATATGCCCCATTTCGACGCCTTTCTCTTCCTTTATGCAAATTAAGCCATTGTACCTAAAAAGGAATAAAAACAAACATAATATACAAAAATACAAGAATACTAGTAAGAATAGCATGAGAAATCGTTATCGAAATTGGGTGTTTTAGACACCTATCACCCAACAAATCTCACACTGATCCAAGGTACAGTTATGCTCCTACACCTATGATCCCAGTAGGATACTGCGCACTTGATTCCCTTAGCTGATCTCACCCACAACCAAGAGTTGCTACGACCCAAAGTCTAAGACTTTAATAAACAAATCTGTCTCATACAGAAAAGTATACAGGTAATAGATAAATTCGTCTCCCACGAATAAAACTACAAGTTTTGTTTCGTCTTTTGATAAATCAAGGTGAACATGAACCAATCGATAAAACCAGACTTATATTCCCGAAGAACAGCTCAGTTTCATCAATCACCTCACAATAAACTTAATCGACGCAGCGAAAAAGATTATTGAGGAATCACAAATAAAAGTAGTACTCGTACGATAGAAATAGCAAGATCAGATCACACAACTACAAGAAAAGTAGTATCGGTCTAGCTTCATAATCCCAATGAAGTCTTTAAGTCGTTAACCTGGTTTTAGAAGAATAAAACCAAAGGTTAAAGGAGAATCATCTCTAGCTTTAGCAAACTAGTATCACACAGAATGTGTGGGGATTGGGTTTCCCAGTTGCTAGAGTTCTCTCTTATATAGTCTTTCAAATCAGGGTTTGCAATCAATGTTATCTTACTAACAAAGCATTCAATATTCACCGTTAAATGAAAACCAGATTAGATACAAACTAATATCTCTTAACCGTTAGATTGAAAACTTAGCTTTCCATACACACATGTACTTGACGTTTTGAGTTTGTGTAACCGTACCAAAATGTGTACAATAGTTGGTTCAATATTAGTCAACCAAATGGTTAGCCAAATGATAACTTTCATATCAACCATATTCTTCTTCACCATAACTAGTCCAAATGACTCAAATGAACTAGTTAGAGAGTTGTTCAATTGCTATGAGATCTCATGTACTACACAAGACACAATTGAATCAAAAACGATGTGATTCACTCGAATCATTTCATGAACTATAAAGCCACGGTTTGCAAAAGCATTCCTTAGTAATTTAAGATAAGTTCACGAACAACGTTTTCAAACATAAACTCTTGAGTTCGCGGACTCAAGCTAACCGGTTGAAGTTAATCAAGTCCAGCAGAATATCTCGGGATGAGAACTTCCGTCAGTTCGCTGACTGCACCTGAGCTTCAACTTCAGTAGATATACTCGGGTTTGAGAACTTATGCCAGATCGCGGACTGAGTTGCTGCTCACATTCCGGTTCCACTTGATCAACAAAGTTCGCAAACTTCGGTTCAAGTGTTAAGGACTTATACATATATGTGTTTCCACAACAATGTTTATATCCCACAATGGTTATATAGTCTAAACTCTCATTTCAATCATTGAAACATTCTCAGAGGAAGTTATATAGTTGTTATTCACAAATTATTTTTCGTCAGAGCGATTTCCAAAGTGATTGAAACATAACATGACTTTCGTCACTAGGCAAAGATGAACTTGGCTAAAGCGAAAGCTTTACCAACACCCATTTTGAGAAATATATAAGCGAGGTATACTCAGTTCTAAATGTCACATGTGCATATTCTTAGTCTATATTAAATCGACTTTTGTCTCAAGATAAGAGATAGGGTAGATAGACTTTTGAGTGATAGATAAGTTCAAGTCTCCACATACCTTTTAGTCGATGAAGATCCACTGGTTCCTTGAGTAGTCCTTCGTCTTGTATGATGATCGCCATGGAGTTCTTGATCTCAACTACACTTTCTATCCTAGTCCGAGACCTTAGCTATAGTAGACTAGAAATCAAGACTTTATAGTTTTGATCACTAAGATTGACAAACATGCTTGAGATAGCAACGCATGCGAGTTTGACCGAGCAGTGCTCTAACAATCTCCCCCTTTGTCAATTTTAGTGGAAAAACTATTAATACATATGGTATACAAAAATTATATAAATAAACTTTATAGCTCCTATTCCACATGCCTAATCTTCAACAATACTCGAAATCTTCGTCACTTCCAAGTAGTCCAATGATCCCAAAGGTTGTAAGTTTAGCATCATCGTTGTTGAAAATCCGTAGCTATAACAATGAGAAAAGCATTGGTTCTCAATCATTGTTATAAAGTGTCATAGTATTATTACACATCGTCAAAGTCCAATTGTATCACAACTTCAACAACAATACTATGGTGATACTTCATTCCCCCTAGTTAATACTCCATCTCACATGAAGACCACTCCCCCTTACATAATGATCCGAAAACCATATATATTTGTAGTATGAACTACAATTAATTCTCTCCCTTTTTGTCAATAAAATTGGCAAAGGTACAAGAACGGGATCCTAATGAAATTTCTGTAAGAGATATTTCATGACCAAAGGTAAATGTTCTATCATCTTGTTTAGATGCAATCATAAAGCTGAGGCTAAATGCATTCATCAAGGAGTTTGTAAACATACAAGATAACCCCTAAAAATTCCACAGCCACACTCCCCACAAAGATTTGGAAATTAAGCGCAAGTGAAAAAGAACTCTCCCCCATAAGATGTCATTCCCAAAGGAACAACAAGAGCGACCTTAATTTCAAGAGAAAAGAAGGATTTCTTTAGACTCAACAAATTGCATACAAGTATGACTTTGGAATCCAAAATATTCAATCATATTAACCAAAGCGAACCAAGATTAATTTGACTAAATATGCTCAACACAAGTAAACTTATGTTGACTTAATTCATCGATTAGATTATTCACAAGAGAACCCATAAATACTCTAACCGGATTACACAATTAAACTGATCACAAAGTGATCAATTCAGTTGACCACACTCGACATGAGTAAAATCTATGGAGTGCTAACTAAATAATCACACAAGATGATTGATTTAGTTCATTTGGGCTCAACATAAGAGATTATGGAACCCCGACTTAGATTATCATAGGAAATGACAACCTTAATCGTACATGTACTCAACATGAGAGAACTCATGGAATACAAACTAAATAACCACACAAGTTGATTAATTTAGTTCTTAATGCTCAACATTTTGCATCTTTATGGAACAACCAACCATGCCAATAAGAAATCGGCTTAGTCGTATCGTGCTCAACATAAGATTCAAGATGGAACCTTCACGGTAATACATAATAATATGGAACAATTAAGATCTTTACCATGTATTAAAAAACAAGGACCTATTCTATTTTTCCATCACAAAGTGACATATTAGACTTTATCCTTGAACCACAAAAGATTTTAACCTATCTTACATCAACAATTGACAATATAGGCTTAACTTTTGTGTTTTGCCAAAAGTCCATTCATTCATTTATCAATATTTGCATACCAATATGTGAACGACTTTACTTTCGACAAAATATGGGACAATCAAGTTCACGGACGTAAACACACATATCCCATCAAAATATTGCAATATATAAAACCATAAAGATTAATACTGCAACCATCATCTTCCAAACCAGTTTAGAATTAAAAACAAGAAGATGAAATCATTGGATATAGCTATGTGTAATCACAATCATGGCTATTCCAAAACACTAGTTATTCTTTTAAATAAAACAGAAAACATAGAAGATTTACTAGACATTAAGACCTTTGAAGAATTCATTATCGTCCCCGAACTCCTTGTCATCAACAACCATTGGAACATAGGGTTCGTTAAGAAAGGAGTTTATATCGATGAACCTTCTTGGTTGATGTTGTCGAACCAGAGCCTTCTTAATCTCATGAGTCTTATACACAAAAGCCTTTATTTGTTGAATCTCCTTACGCAACTCCTTCAACACTTCAAGAACATCAGAAAACTTCTGAGAATTTGAAGGTACATCCCTTGGTTTCCTCATATTCCTTCTTTTTATTTTCAAGGTTGGAGGCAATGGAGATTTTTCTTTTTCCTTCATGATTGATGGCTTAACAATCACATTACCTTCTTTTCCATCGCAAGACATCATTCTTGGAGCGTCCATCAATGAATGGTTTTTGTGAGAAGAATTCACAATTGGCTCAACAAGTAGTCTAGTGATAAAAAGAGGTTTTAGAGAAGGAAAAAAGAATGTAGGGTTCGAAAGAGTAAAGTTATCGATAATACCCTTTTTCTTTTGTTTGAAAGACAAAAAAATAAGAAATAACTATGAAGAAGAACAATACTTTTCTTAAAGCCTGAGAGGTACAAAATCATTGTCTCTTTTGATCAGGCACATAAGACAAGATTTTAGAAACAACACAATTAAGTTGTGCTGTGGTGAACAACAATTTGTCCACCAATTTCCCCTTAAGAGGAATCCATAGACCTCTGTCTATCAAAACGATTTGACAATTTTTTTCTCTCACATGGTCTTGATTTTTCCTTGGAAACTAACTTCTTAGACGAAGATAAAATCTTACATACCTCTGCGGTGATCTGAGCAAGTTTGAGCTTTCTAGCTAGATGATTTGCTCTTCGTTGAAGTTCGTTGACGTGTCTTTGCTTGTGTTTGAACTTGTAACACCTCGAGAGTTCATGACCTTTTAATGAACAATATGAGCACGTCACACTTGGATAATAATTAGGCTTCTGAATTGTGCAGGCGGCTAGGAACATAGTGGATCCTGAGACATTATAAACAGTGTTTCCAATAAAAGGGTCAACTTTTTCTTCCAGAACAGTTGGATTATCTTCTAAAAGAATATCAAAATTGATATGTGTATTGCTACAATTATCAAAATCAATATTGTCACCAAGAAGTGCAACACTTGATTTCTCATCTTCATTTGAATCATTGTCGTCGGACATTTCATCAAGAGTTGCAGCAAGATCTTTGTTCCCAGTGTATTTTCTCCGATTTGGACACTCGTTTGCAAAATGACCAAATCCTTTACACTTAAAGCACTGAGGCATATCCTCATCATCAACTTCATCAATATCCCTATTTTTAGGAGGAACACGATTATGAGGTTTGACTGATGCCTTAGGCTTATCTCTGGAGAACCGTTTACTTCTCTTCAATAGAAAATCCCTAAACTGTCTTGTGATCATCGAGACTGATTTGTCAAGATCTTCATCTGATGAATCTATCTCAGAGTGATCATCTTCAGAGATATACACTTTTTTACTTTTATCAAGTACTTTAGTGTCCTTTAGTGCTTTGAACACAACATTCTTAGCCTTGGATGAAAGTTCGTGATCAAAGATCTTAAGCTTACCAACCAGAGTGTTTCTGGAGAGAGTATCTAGGTTATTTCCCTCAATGATGGAATGCTTCTTAGCATCATATCTAGATGGCAGTGATCTGAGGATTTTCATCACAATGTCCTTTTCAGGAATAGTCATACCCAATGCAAAAGATGCATTAACAATTTCAGACACTTTGTGATCAAACTCATCAAATGTTTCTCTATCTACCATACAAAGGTTTTCCCAATCGGAATTAAGGTTCTGAAGCCTTGCATCCTTTTCACTGGAGTTTCCTTCGAATACCGTTGCTAAGATATCCCAAGCTTCTTGCGACTTAGTGCAATTAGACACATGGTGATGAAGATTTTGGGTAATGGCATGTATGATTGCATTCAAACCGTCAGAGTTTTGCTTTGCAGCAAGAATCTCTGCAGGAGTATATTCAGCAATATTCTTTGGAACATTTTCTCCTTCTGCACAACGGGAGGATCATAGCCATTAACAACATATACCCATGATTGAAAATCATATGCTGGAAGAAAAGCTCGCATAAAATTTTTCCACCATAAGTAATTAGAGCCATCGAATACATGTGGTACGTTTATTGAGATAACAACTTTGTCCATAGAGTCAGATCACTACAAACACAGACTTGTAAGGTCTTTAACGCGTTTTCCTACTCTGATACCAATTGAATAAGCGGGGGTATAACAACACCACCCAATATTTCGATTAGCAATCTGTATGGACAACTCCGAGTTGTTTTCTAGAGAATCAACTAGACAGTTAGACTCAATCAATAGAAAATAATCAAGGAGTTATTATCTCAATCTCTCGATTTGATTTACTCAAGCAAATATGATGGGAATTTCAATAAAGTGCCACACTTCCAATTTTAGGTTTAAGAAACTGCCACCATTTTTTTCAAAATTTATAAAATGCCACTGCCGTTATAAATTCCGTCAAGGCCCACATGATTGGTCATTTATGGCTGACCTGGTCAATTTTTCACTATGCAATTACTTAATTTTTTTAGTTTCATATGTTAAATTGTGTACTTCAGTTAATTAGGGTTTCTAATTGTATTGATTGTGAATCGTAAACAACAAAGGAAATAATTTGATTATGATTGTGAATTGTTAGAACCTATAATACATTTGAGAGATAGGGTTTGTGGTCGATCCTGGGAAGATGGTGTAGCAGGAAGAATGGTGCTGTTGGATTTGACTTGGCAGTGGATAAGAATTGAAGCCAACAAGGGTTCATGATTTGAGTCTGAAATAATTAATTGGAGTCGTGTTAGATTGAAGAAAGGATTGAATGAATAAATTATTTTTGTATGAATTTTATATTGCAGTGGAGAACAAGGGAGGCTTGGAAATCGAACAATGGTTCGAGTCGAGATGATTTTGGGTTTCATTTGTCAAGAACAAAGAAGATGAACTCACGTTGTTGCCATGGGTTCAGATCGATGGGTAGATGAGAAATCAACCAGAATTTATAGATTTGACGGGGTTGAGGTTTCATTCAGATGAGCAGGGAAGATGAGGTTTCGGCCGAATTGATGCTGGATACGAAGAAGAGAAGGAATTTGTTGATGTTTGTTTGCTGCTGATATTGGTGACGAATTTAGGGTTTGTGGTTGTTCAAAGGGTTTCTGAATTTGAGATTTAGAATCAAGGAAAGATGCTAATTTGTTGCTGATGGGAATTAAGATTGAAGATATATATGCCACTAGCAGAACACATGTAGGTGTTTACAGGATTGCTTGAACCACCAGCTTCACTCGATGATCGACAACCGAGTCCTCGTTGCAGCTGCCTCTTGACTGCCATGGCGGGATGGATTTCTGGAGTGGATGAGGTAGATTACAATGGTACTTGAGATAAGAAGGAGATGAAGAATTGTTGTTCCTGGATGGTTTGATGGTTAAAATGGGTATCAAAATTCAGTTGAGTTTTGGCTAGAGATGAAGAACTTGTTGTTGTTGTTTACAAGGGAGTGTGCCGTTGTTGGGTATCAAGCTACAAAATGAATTTCATGTTGCAACGGAAGATTGAATCCGTGTTAGTATAGGCTTGTGTGGATGTAATAATTGCAGGAAATGGTCCTTGATGTTGCTAAGTTTGAAGCGTGAACTGTTTCTGATGTGTGAGCTGCAAGACGTTCAAATGATTATGTTGTCGGCATTTACAGACTTACTCGTAGCCAAACTAGGCAATGAGTCACACTATTAGGTCGATTTGAATCAGTTCTAGTTAGATGATTTGGGGGGCTTAAATGTATTTTACTAGGGCTGATTTACTGCCACGTAGGCACTAATAGCAGTTAACCGTTTTCTCAAAAAAACGGGATGGAAAAAGTCAAGAGTGTGGCATTTAATAAATTTTGAAAAAAACAGTGGCACTTTCTTAAACCTAAAATTGGAAGTGTGGCACTTTATTAAAATCCCCAAATATGATTCGCGAGTCTAATCAAAGAGAGATAACTTGGATGGTACCTAAGACCAATATCCAAGTATCAATCAATTTAAATCAACAACCAAAATGGTCGGATATTCTAATTGATTGAACAACACACAACCTGTATTATTTCAATTATATAACAAAATATAATGCGGAATAGAAATAAAACAGACACCAGAATTTTGTTAACGAGGAAACCGCAAATGCAGAAAAACCCCGGGACCTAGTCCAGATTAAACATACACTGTATTAAGCTGTTACAGACACTAGCCTACTCCAAATTAACTTCGGTCTAGACTGTAGTTGAACCCCAACCAATCTCACACTGATCCAAGGTACATTTATGCTCATACGCTTCTGATCCCAACAGGATACTGTACACTTGATTCCCTTAGCTGATCTGACCCACAACCAAGAGTTTCTACGACCCAAAGTCGAAGACTTTAATAAACAAATATGTCTTACACAGAAAATTCTACAGGTAATAGATAAATTCGTCTCCCACGAATAAACCTATAAGTTTTGTTCCGTATTTTGATAAATCAAGGTGAACAGGAACCAACGATAAAACCAGACTTATATTCCCGAAGAACATCTCAGTTTCATCAATCATCTCACAATAAACTTAATCGACGTAGCGAAGAAGATTATTGAGGAATCACAAACAATGAGACGAAGATGTTTGTGACTACTTTTATCTTGCCTATCGGAGATAAAAATCTCAATCCAATTATTACAATTGTACTCGTACGACAGAAATAGCAAGATCAGATCACACAACTACAAGAATAGTAGTATCGGTCTGGCTTCACAATCATTATGAAGTCTTTAAGTCCTGAACCTGGTTTTAGAAGAAGAAAACCAAAGGTTAAAGGAGAATCGACTCTAGCTTATCAAACTAGTATCACACAGAATGTGTGGGGATTAGGTTTCCCAGTTGCTAGAGTTCTCCCTTATATAATCTTTCAAATCAGGGTTTGAAATCAATGTTAGCTTACTAACAAAGCATTCAATATTCACCGTTAGATGAAAACCTGATTAGATACAAGCTAATATCTCTCAACCGTTAGATTGAAAACTTAGCTTGCCATACACACATGTACTTGACGTTTTGAGTTCGTGTAACCATATCCAAACGTGTACAATGGTTGGTTCAATATTAGTCAACCAAATGGTTAGCCAAATGATAACTTTCATATCAACCATATTCTTCTTCACCATAACTAGTCCAAATGACTCAAATGAACTAGTTATAGAGTTGTTCAATTGCTATGATATCTTATGTACTACACAAGACACAATTGAATCAAAAACGATGTGATTCACTAGAATCATTTCATGAACTATAAATCCACGGTTTGAAAAAGCATTCCTTAGTAATTTAAGATAAGTTCACGAACAACGTTTTCAGACATATTCTCTTGAGTTCGCGGACTCAAGCTAACCGGTTGAAGTTAATCAAATCCAGCAGAATTTCTCGGGATAAGAACTTCCGTCAGTTCGCGGACTGGTTTCGTGGACTGCACTTGAGCTTCAACTTCAGTAGATATTCTCGGGTTCGAGAACTTACGCCAGTTCGCGGACTGGGTTCGCGGACTGAGTTGCTCCTCACGTTCCGGTTCCACTTGATCAACAAAGTTCGCAAACTTCGGTTCAAGTGTTAAGGACTTATACATATATATGTTTCCACAACAATGTTTATATCCCACAATGGTTATATAGTCTAAACTCTCATTTCAATCATTGAAACATTCTCAGAGGACGTTATATAATTGTTATTCACAAACTATTTTTCGTCAGAGCGATTTCCAAAGTGATTGAAACATAACATGACTTTCGTCACTAGGCAAAGATGAACTTGGCTAAAGCGAAAGCTTTACCAACACCCATTTCGAGAAATAGATAAGCGAGATATACTCAGCTAGAAATGTCACATGTGCATATTCTTTGTCTATAACGTAAAACGAATTTTGTCTCAAGATAGGATATAGAGTAGATACACTTTTGAGTGATAGATAATTTCAAGTCTCCACATACCTTTTAGTCGATGAAGATCCACCGGTTCCTTGAGTATTCCTTCGTCTTGTATGATGATCGCCATGGAGTTCTTGAGCTCAACTACACTTTCTATCCTAGTCCGAGACCTTAGCTATAGTAGACTAGAAATCAAGACTTTATAGTTTTGATCACTAAGATTGACAAACATGCTTGAGATAGCAACACATGCGAGTTTGACCGAGCAGTGCTTTAACAATGAGGGAACATCTTCGGTTAAGATGGAAGAAGATAGGATCTATCAACAAAGTTTTAGTATTTTGGATTATCTTAAGGAAAAACGATCAAGGAAGGAAAAAATGATAATGAAACAAGAATCCCAAAACCAAACATTTTGGGAGTATACTCAACAACCGATTTATCAAATGGAAGATCAACTCAATTTGCAAAATCTTCAACAACAGACTAATCAAATGCATCAACAACAAATGCATTTAGATCAAGGAAACTAATTTCATATGCGGAGAATGCCCCATAGTACCGGTTGCATCTGGATGTTGGTCCCATTCTGGATCAACTTCAAGCAATTTTCCAAATAATTTATCGAATAAGTCTTCCCTCATGCCTAGACGTTGTCTGAATTGTCTTGAGGTATAACTGGTACTAGGCGTAAAATAATCATTCATCATTTTGGCATCATGCCACACTCGATCACGCGTTATTACACTACATGTATGTACCTCCATTGGTACAGGTTGTCTAATAATACACAATCGTTCATCCAAACATAGTTGTGTAAACATTAGAAAATCTTTCTCTTCTTCATCACTATCACTAGAGGTATCCAAATAGATTCCATATTTAACTCTCACATAAGAACGCATAAGACTCATTATGCACCTTAACAAACAACAAACAAAGTATCAATTTGTGTATACCATACATAAATACAAGTCTACATTGATATGGTAGTTTACATACATTTCATTCAACATAAATCAAGACACACAACAAATAATCATGGATTTTCACTAAATATATGTTTTAATAACGTTAATGAATTTCATATCACATACCCAACCAACCTAATATCAACAATTTCATCAAAATTAAAATCAAATTAATTTGAAACCCTGTCATTATAATCACTCACCTTAGATGATTTTTTGGATGAAATTTGAAATTAAAGAATGGATTTGTTTCACCTTGTAGTAACAATCAAACCCTTTTAATTTGAACAATCGAATCGTAATGAATCAATAAGAAAATCGAAAGTGGGTAAGAGAGGTTAGAAAGGGTTTTGAGAGGATGAAGACTAGACAATAAGAAGAAGTGAGAAACCCGAGCGGGCTTCTGTGAACTAAAACCTACCAAAAGGCTACTGAGTAGCCGTTTGGCACTATTCATGCGGCTAATTTGTGTAGAGAAGGGATGGGAGGGTACCATAGTGAGCTTGGATTCCTTGTGCTATCCCTTTCCTACATACGAAGGATAGGGAAGGGATGGGGCTCTCCGTAGTGCTATCCCTAAATGTATTCATGTTTCTGAAATTGTTTAGGCTGAGTGTAGTGGAGAGAAACATGGGGATGATAGTGACAGGTTGTAGTGGCTGAAGCTTTTAAAAAAATTGTTTGATTTTCTCTCTTCTCGAAATCAGGGGATATCAGCAGGGATTTAAAGAGGGGCGAGGTCTAGGACGTCGCCAGGAAAGGAGATATAGCGAGGTGTGGGACGTCGCTTTTCTTAAACTGAGCGATGTTTTGGACGTCGCTTTAGGGCGAATGGCGGAACATCGCACAGAAATTCTTAGAGACTACACCCACCTCGCCTATTTATAATTATTTACTTAACCTTTTTAGTGTTACACCCCATTACACCCTTCGACAAAATTTACCCTCTGTTTATCTAAATTGTGCACTCCTCGTAATCGTTTGTGGTGTAGTCTAGGATTATTGGTTCAGTACCCAGGTGAGTCTGATGTAGGTTAACCATCATATGCATGGGTTTTTATGAATTTTAGGAAGGGACAATATTGGTACGTGTATGTATAAAAGAATGGTAAGCCTAACTCATCCAATAACATATTAATGTTCTTCGTTAGTATCAAATAAAAATAAAATGCGAAACGTTGAACGTATGGTATTATGTCCAGTGTGCTAAAAAACATTTAACTTAATTCATTAATTTGAAACAACAATACAAGATAGTTCCTTCAGCCAATACAATGACCAATGACATTTGTTATTAAACGGTGAAGCAGTCCTTTAAACCAAAAGGTGTCCCTTTTGGCCGAGTCGGGTCTTGGGATGGTTTACAAGAGGTTTACCAACAAAACCTTAACTCTATCAGGAGTGGAATTAATCATCCGCATCGCTATCTCCAGCTAGTTCACGACATATTCATCTGGATTTAACTTAGATATCCTTTGTTTGAGCAGTAAATAACACTCATAAAATACGAATTGTCGGTTGGTGGCCTCAGAATGTGTACGTTTCGCATGATTTTCCTTCAATAAACAAACCAAAAATTATCAGTGTTCCATTTATTTATCTTGATTTCTTTAAAAGATAAAAATTACATACTAGGCAAGCGAGCGACAAGCTGTGCCGCTAGCCCTTTTTGAATAGCAAAACCTATCCTATTAAAAATAAAATCTCGTGAGCCGTTTCTTGCATGGATTTTCCTTCCAGTATAAACAAACATGCCCATTGTCAAAAATTATCGGTGTTCCATTAAATTATATTTTCCAAAAATAAGAACAAAACTTGGTTGATCTCCCTTCAAGTGGGTCTGTCAGGAAAAATAAAAAACCATCATACAAAATATCCCTCACATGATCATGTCATTCATCCACAATAGTCCATCCAGGGCAGCGAGAGTCGAGAGGGATAAAGCGGGATAAGTATTTTTTCCAAAGGAGTATCAATCGGAATAGCGAGGAAGAAAAATCTTGCAAAAAGCTTTCTGTCTCTCCGTTAGCATTGTTTCTTAACATTTTTCTTGTCTTTCGTTGTTGATCAAAATCAGGAAGAGTCACTTGTAACGTTTCCAAAGCCTTATTAAAATTATCATCCATACCGTCCACACCACTACTCCTCAATATGTGAGAAGTTCTATGGTTTGGACCTTTCCATTTCTCTAACGGTCCCCGCACACCACGATGCCTTCCACCACTTTAGATATTGAACTACCAAATCCCACGTTAGGTTAATTCACTTTGAGGATCATGGAGCTTGGATAAAATCTGATTTTGCTTTTTCAGCCCTCTTAATGGCAAGGCCCTTCACAAAACCATCGTTTTGCACCACCTAATAGTTTTACTCCCTTACAAAGACATTCATCCATGATTGGATTATAGATGTATCTTCGACCACCTGAAACACCTACACCAAACTGGAAATCATAGATGCCATGTCCTTACCAACCCCTTTCATCGCCGCTTTGGACACCGGTCGACGCCAAATTGTCCCAAACAATGGGACGAATGCTCTTATCCGGTTTAAAGGAGGGTGTTAGGGGAGCCGATGCAATGAACTCCGCTAGGTTGGCATCTCAAGCCAAAGATTAACAACCCTAGTTATTGACCATATTTTGAATGCGCAAACCAGCCTGTTGTCTTTTGATCGCTTTAAAATCACGAACAAGATTTATAGTCCCACTAGGTTCACCCCAAAGTGCCAGCTCTAAGAACCACCCTTAGGTCGGAACACTCTCAAAGTGCATCGAGGAGCAGCAAAAGCGACCCAATGTTTAACAAACCTGCAACCTCTTGGAATGCTCTTAACCGTACATACCAGGGCTCTAAAGACTGCTTCCACAATTGCTTCATTCAATTATGTACTAAAAAAATTATGGAAGAGTCTTCTTTTCTTTATTGGCAGTGATATACGTGCTTAAATAAATTATCCACTCTTTGGTTGAAACACACGAGTAGCACCCGATTAAGATGGTTTGTCCATCCACCAATCCATAGTCCATAATCCGTGTTGTTTATTTTTGACATTCATCCATGATTGGATTATAGATGTATCTTCTTCGGTTGTGAATTTGATCGCCATAACCAACCAAACTATGTACCCAAAAATTATGGAAAGGATATACGAACGAAGATGGTTTGTAATCCGTGTTGTTTATTTTTGGGTGGGGAATCAAGGTATTTATAGTGATTTTCTTGGTCTCGATCCACAATATTATATTACATCGAATAACTTTATTATTATTTTTCGTTCGTACATCATCTCACTATTTTTTTCATATCCTCCCATGTGTTTGGTTTTATTTGGAATGAATAGAACTTTAATTTGTGTGGTCATATCTTTTACAGAGAAGATGAATTAACCAAAAATTAAATTTTACGATCTACCACAACCAACGGCCATCATAATAACGAATGGTACCTGTGTTTTTTTTGAAAACAAGAGAAGCGGGGCGATTGTAAACTTTGGTGGTTGTTATTAAAAAAAACGGTGATTACTGGTAAATTAAATAAATTTATTGATCATGAAAACAACGAAGGCATACGTATGTTTCCACAACAAGCAATTACACAGATGTATTCACTCTACATTGTATGCCGGGACTACATCCTTTAAGAGCTCATACAATTGATCATACTTAAAAGGGTTCTTTGCTTCTGCCCGAAATTCAATGCGAGCCTTTGTTTTCTGTATGAAAATAAAACATAAAGAGAATTATTATTGACATTGTATGATTATTTATAGGTAATAATTACGGTGATATGTTTACTTACGCGAGCCTCATACGACCTTTGAGGATGACAAATGTTAACGTCCAGCAAGAATGTGATAAAAGTTTTAATTTCGGAAGTGATCAAAGCAAATCTTTTTTTCACAGATATCTTTGTTCTCCCATTTTCATTTGTGGTAATATCTTCGAATGACTGAAAAACACGCCGCCAAAAAGCTGATAGTTCATTTTCACATTCTCCCATTGGACCTTGATTTGTAATTGAAATCCATGCACCCGCAACCCCCAAATATTCTTCATTACTAAAGTGCGTTCTATAATTACGTACACTATATAAATTTGTTTGTCTTCCTAATTACCGGAGAGTAATGAGTGAGTTTGTTGGCTTATATAGTAAAAATACGTGAAAAAAAGAAGACTGACATAAAGTAAGTTACCGACCTCACCACAAATGTATTTAGTGGTATTCTAGTGCAGAGTACAAATCTCACGCTATAAAACATTTCCTCTCGAGACAAACGGATTTCGATAAATAGTTGGGCTAGATAGAGAAATAGTTAGTGTCCCTGGATAACAGTCACTGGCTTTTGTAAAAAGATTGGGTGAATTGAATAGAAGGTGGTTTGTTCTTAGTTGTGGGTGTTTTTGAACGGTGGTGGAATTTCCAAATTAGTAAGTTACTTTTATTTAGGGTTACATCGAATAACTTTATACTATTACCAATATCTTTTGTAATAAATGCTACACTGCAACCCCATGTATTTGGTTTAACCACACAAACTATAATTTTTTCCAGACTATAGATATTTTGGGAAGTCGCGATGTTCTGTCAATGCGATGTAGTGGTTTACGAAAAACAGTAAGGGTCGCTACATATATAGTACGTGTCCCTAGTAAACAATCAATGACTTTTGGAAACTAGTTGGGTGATTAGAATAAGGCTGGTTTGTTGATAGTCGTGGGTGGTAAATTATTTGAGAAGTGTATGAATTATTTTCCCTATTTAAATTTTCACCCTGGATTGTCTAAATTACACATGCATTATTTTGAGTTATCAAATCATCTGCATAGTTTTCTTTTGTTTGCGACTATTGTTTCTGACAACATACATATACATTAAACCGGGATCACCATTCATGTAAACCGGGAAACGCCAATCGATTGGGGGTAGTTCATTGAACGACTCCTCACCGGGATAATCTTCATAGGACTGAGACATCATGTCGGGCGGTGGATGAGATGTTCGGCATAGACGTGAACTATTAACTACATCATGGTTCTGTACGTGTGTAACTTCATCACGATACCAAGTTCTGAAACTCTTCTCCTTCCACCAGGCATGGTAAAAATCGGAATCACTGGTCCAGTAGTGATGTACGCCTTCAACGTCAATCTCCTGGACAGAATCTAGATCCGGGGGATCAGATGGAATAACTATTGTACCAGTTAACTGTCACACAAATCTCTCCCCAAGGTACATACTCAACCTCTCGCCCTTGCAGCCGTATAATACTAGTCTTTTCTTTGATAAGTTGTTGGCCGCCACAACCTCTGGAAAATCATTGTACTCATCATCTAACCACGGCTGCCATATTACAACTTCTCTACTTCTCATGTCTATCTGTTGTCGGGCTGAAGTAAGTGAATGCTTGAAGCTATCAAACTGACTACGAAGATTAGTCTTGTTAAATAATGAAACGACCGAATACATGCACTGATTAACGATGAAAGCACCGTCTATTCTCAACAGTGGTTGGAAATTGCGGAAATAAAAGTAGTACCAGTACTCTATAATATTCCACATACCGCCCGTTTCAGTACGCTCAAAAGAGGTCCATTTTTCAAGGTAGTCATACAAATTTCCTAATGCTGTGCTACCCCAATCATATTGCCCCACATTATCAAGATTCCTCAACAGTTCTAACCATCATTTTTTTACTCTCGTTGTGGTGTTCCCTATTAGAAATCTACCAATGCACCATAATAAAAATATCCTTGTCAATTCTTCCCATACAAGCCTATTATTTTGGCGTTCCCTACTATTGATGTAGTGTGCAACAAAACTAATTGGGATGACACTAGCACAAGAATCCCACCTACCAACTTTCTCACCCTTACCAACTTCTCTAATCTCTTGCTCGGACGCAAGTGCTCTTGCATCCCGGTTTTCCTTCACACAAGCAAGATACGTGTTATCATATGCTACATAATTTGGCTTCTTCAAACCGGGAGGTATTTTTGGAAAAATTCGTCCACCACCTATGGGAATACGAGTGAGCCTTATAAAATCTAATGGTGTGATGCCTAACTCGAACTCGAGGAAATAAAAATACCTAGTTTTCTTTCACCATCTCTCCATAAGTGCTTCTGTTGATTTACAATCGACATTTGATAAATCCAATGCAAACAACGAAGAAAAACCACATTTCTATAATACATCAAATGCTTGGGGATTATCAGCCACAACAATGTCATAAAATTTCTTCACCACACACCAATTTGTTTTAAATTGCAAACCCCGATCCGGTGCATCGGGTGTCAAACTTACCTTGCTCACGTGACCTTCATCATCTCGGATAGACAAAATCTCTCGGGTAGACATGGAAATTCACTACAATTAAAACAACCAAAACATGGATTACTCCCTTTCTCCATTCATTCTATAAATTTTTCAACAAAACTTATAAGTTCAAAAAGCAACCAATTATTACATTGTAAACCATTATCAGTTCTTTCATTTACATCCAACTAAATTTAGACAAACATTATAAATCAACAATAATTCATTCATCCCAACATAATAGACATAATAATAACTCCCATTTTGGTGTTTGTTGTTAAAAATCAATAACAAGATCAATTCAAATAAAAAAAAATAAAAAATAAAACAATATGATCCACAATCACTACAAATATCATTAACAATCAACACAAACAACAACAACAATTTTAAATTTCATCAACCACAAAACTAAAATTTCAAAAATCATTATGTTGTGCACAAATTAGTGTTTTCAATCTCCATTACCGTTGTTTGCAATTCTAAATTGTTAACATTCTAATCAAAATATCAAGAACAATTCTAATCAATTTCAAAATTACTCCCATGGTTCATATAACCCTAAAACCCTAACATACCAACTACCATGCAAAATCAAAATCAAAATTCGTACAACATGCATCAATAAAACATCAACATATTACTAACTTCATAAACTATTTTAATCAAGAAACACTACAATCAAATTCATATATTAAATTGGGTTTAAATCCATACATTTGGTTCAATGTTAATCAAATTGATTAGCACCTCTTGCTCACCATCCGATGATGAGCATAACCCAGACGACAAAGCCCACTATAGAGAAGAAGAAGGAGACGAATCTGCACTAAAGAAGATGAATGAATTCTAAAACCCTAAGGAAGAAGAACACACAGGGGGCAAAAAAAAAAAGGGGCGAAAGAAGGAACTGGAACGAAGGATATTTCCGCAGAAGAGAATAACCCCGGAACGAGGTGGTAGACATCGCTTTTTTTGGTGTTGACCACATCGCTTCTTGGGGCGACGTGATGGGCCTCGCTCAGGCAATGTCTTGCACCTCACTCATATTGAAATTGCTTCCCCCACCGCTACACTTAGTGCTCTCCTCCTGCTGGCGTGTCGACACTGCTAAGTGGCATACTCCCCTCCTCCACTACACTCGGCCTTACATAATAATCACAAATATCTAAAGCCTTCCAGTCATGGCAGCAGCTCTGGTTGACACCACTTTAATACTCAAAATTACATAAAAGAAGAAAAGCTTATTGTTCAATCTCTCACATCCCAAACCTTCACACCCTTTCACTAAACAAAGGGTTTTCAAGAGTTTTAGTATCACCCCAAATCACAATAGCTCCCAGAGAGTTTTATTCCTGATCCAGCTTCTTATACTTTCTCGATAAATCAGTTATTTAAGAGAGGGAATATTGGTATGCAATGCAATTAGTGATGAAGCTGTAAGACTCTTAGATGATGATCATTCCCGAGTTCTCATCCTTCAGTTTCAATACCAAATAGGTCAAATTACATTCACTGGATTGAAGATTTACTCTCCTCTGAAGTGACTGGGAAGACTAATGTTAGCGGAGATGATGATAATAAGGTGAGGGGTTTTGATATTGTAACTGGAGCTAATTGCATATGCCCTCTTCTTGGTGCATCCCTATTGGGTTGGAGTTTCGTTGGATCAGTTTTTTTGGTTATCCAAACCCTACAAATTGCATTTGTTTAATTTGTTGAATTGGGATTGAAATGTGACTGAACTGTATACATATTGCTTATCGATGATAACTGTTTGCAGATGTGACTGATGTTGCTTTAGAATGGTCATAATATAATGTGAAGAGTAATCCACATCTTTCAAGAATTTCTGTCCGAACCACTCCATCCCGAGTTACTGGAAGTCGAACTCGGAGTGTTAGCCAGGGAACTCGAAGTCAGACTCGTCGGTAAGCTGTGGCGGAGGTGGTCGCTGAGACTGTTGATGGTGGTGAACATATTTTGAATGTTGTATTGCAGACCCCCCCCATTAGGTAAGTTTAGGTTGTGAGCGGCTTTAAGGATATTTTGATATTTTGGGTTGTGATGGACATCTTCTTTAGCTGTGGATTTGTGTATGTGTTTTTTGTTTTTGATATTGAATTTCTGATAACTGTGGTTGTGTGAAGCATTTTGATTGTTGTTTATAGACAGTCTGGGTTTGTGATTGCTTATGGTATTGTTTGTTTGGTATTGGTTTTTGAGGGTTTTGCTGGTAATGTTGGATTGGAAATGATCGGGAAAGTATAGATAGTTGTTAATTAGATTCTGTTCATATAGCAGGTTAGGAGGGATGGTTTTGAGATGGTGCAGGGTAGGGAAATAGATTAGGTTCCTTTTGATATAAGAGTGGTTGTTTAGATTACTACTTCCACCAGAATAAAAAACTGGATAAGAGGGCTTAGATCGATTGCTCATAAACTCATATTTAGGATACTGAATAGCGAAGGTAGGGGAAACTTTGAGATTGAATATTAAATAGAGTTACCTTAGACATGGAGTGTCTAGTATTGTTGGTGTTGATGTAATTCTTGCTGATTTTTTTTCTTGAAATGGAAGGAAGTGTTTACAGATGTAAGGAATGGAACACATACTCACTGAGATTCTGTTTTCGGAAGGGTTTCTGTATGATTTGGGTTGAAAAAGGTTTATTGAAGTTAGAATTCGTACCTTTATTCTTCCTGTCGCTGATGTTAGGTCTGCATCTCAGAGATTTTGTGATGTGATTGTGGTATCTGTGATTCCGGTGAGTAATGGTGATGATTCTAGTGATTTCCAAGGGTTTAGTAACTCTGTGATAGGTATTATTTCTGTTAGTGATTAAGTTGCCATAAGGATTCATTCTCAGAGCTAGGAATTGACTGAAAGAAGAGATTTCTTGGGGATTCCAGCAAGGAAAACCAGCAAAAACTAGTTGTTAGACGCCAGAAAGGCTTCTAACGATCGAGAGAAATAGCCTGAGAGAGTTCAAACCAAGAGAGAGAGAAGAGAGAGAATTTTCTGGCTACTAAGAACTCACTGAGGCACTCATTTTCTTATTCTTTTTTTCATTGCACATGTACAAACCTTCAAATTTCAGAATTCGGCCATTTGGCCGGTCCATCATGGATGAAAAATAAATAAATATTCAATTTGTTAACTCCATACGAATTCCCTTGATCCTACTATCTATTTAATAGCTTTAAAATCAAATGTAGTAAGTCAGATTCAGATGTAACGACTGAACATTCCCTTTCAGGTTCGCTCCCCTAGAGATGCTCTTGTTAATTGGTATAAAACAGTTGCTTTAGAAGCGATAAAGGAACACGGTGCCATTTACCTCATCCCCTTTTCACATCGTTTGGAATAAGAGATTGACAATGCTGAGTATCAGAGGCTGAGGTGCAGAGTTAATTATCATGCCCTTCAGTTTAAGCCTCAAATTATGAAGCTCAGTCAGGCGATAGTCAGCAAGCTCCAGCAACAGGGCCACTCCATGTCAATACATCTTCGGTTTGAGATGGATATGCTTTCATTTGCTGGGTAAGGTTTCGTCTTATTATAGTGTTAGTATTCATCTTCATGGAGTGGTTTGGCTTTATACGTTAGAACATTCTGTATCTAATTGTGGGTCATAAACATATATTCCATCTGGGTTTTAATAGTTTAATGTTATACATTGATTCTCTTCACATGTGAGGAAGTGTGAATGATTATGATGGTAACTGTATAATACTCTCTCATCCATTTTTCTTTAGGACCTCTATGTTTCCATGACAGTGGAAATAAGTAATAATCACACTAGACTTCTCCTTTACACTCCATGGATATGATTTTCTAGACAATGATAGAATATGTTTTTCCTTGACAAATAGGTTATTCCTCTTTGTATCAATGAGGCGATGTGCTTAGCTTGAATTGCGCTTATCACCTGGTTTTGCAAAATTAGTCCAATCTTGTGCAATTGATTGTACCACTATACCACTATGTCAATTGAGATATGGAGTCAGTGTGCATTTCTGTTCAACATCCTTAAAATATGAGCTCCTTACCAGCATTTGGGTTCTGTTGGAGATATCTATTTTATGTATCTTATTATATATATATATAGATAGATAGATTTTGGTTGATGCTAATTCGTCTTTCGAACCATCTCATATTTGTGCAATACTACAAGTGCTTTGATATCTTTACACCTGCAGAACGGAAGAACTCGTTTACAATGAAAGAAGGGCTATTGGGAAATGTCCGTTAACCCCAAAAGACGCAAGTCTTTGTAGTCATCCTTACCATGAGATTCTATCAACTTGAAATTTTAGTATTGCGCATATTTCAGCTTCAATAGGATAGAAGTGTGGATGTAGATAATATGCAAGCCTGAATTTTCACGATTTTTTTTCTTCTTCTTTTTGCCACCTTAATTACGGCATGCAGTCTTGAGCCTCCAGTAGTTATTTTCAAGTTTAATAAGGTTATCCATTGTAGTTCTGTTGATTTATGTTCTTACCCACATCTATGTATCAACCAATATTTCCCAGTCCACTGATATATTCGCTTGCCTAAGTTCTATGGGAGGCTCTCCCATAGGTTTCCACAAGGTCTATGAAGACTCGTTCTTTTGGATATATGCAGTAACATTATTATTTAGGATGTAGTTTGTTGCTAATTAACTATTGTGTGACAAAACTTGGTAAGTTTTTACCATAGGCCACCAGAAAAAACCCAGTTTAAATTATTACACACTTGTTTGATGATGTCATCATCATATACTGTCTTATCAATGTTGTCTACCTCTCTTATTGAGATAGGCTGAAACTTCAAAGTTTGTTTGGTTGTTTTTGACAACTGCATTCTAAAGGCACTTTTTTCTGCAGGTAGTCTCATCTTACCTGCAATGGGATTTGATAACTCTACCCGCATTTACCTTGCTGCTGGCGAGTTTTTTTGGCGGGGGATAGATTCATGATGCCATTTAGAGCTCTATTTCCTCACCTTTCAAACCACAATACCATGGGACTCTCAGCAGATGAACTGGCAGAGGGTACTCGTGGGATGTTAGGCTCCACAGTGGATTACATGGTTTGTCTTCTATCAGACATTTTCTTGCCAACTTGTGGCGGTCCAAGCAACTTCGCCAACAACGTCATGGGGCATCGATTGTACTATGGATTTCGGACTATCATCCAGCCTGACAGAAAGGATTTTGCCCCTATTTTTATCAAGAGGGAGAAAGGTCAGACAGCTGATTTGGAAGAATCGGTTAGAGGTGTTTGGTGGACCCCACAAAAGGATCCCTCCAGAATAATTCTACGTAACCCCGGGTGTTTCTGCCAAATGAACCCGAAAAATACAGCCGATAAATGCCCACTAGAAAATGTAGTTGAGAATCTAAATAGCCGGCTTCAGAGTGAAGAATGAATGAGGTCATCAAATATGACAGATGGTTGAGGATGCAGATTATGATGTGAAATAGTTGTCTGATATGGTAAATTTGATTGGCAGTTGATTTTGTGGAAAGGACAGGGCTTCTGCATCGACCACTTTCTGCAGCCCTTTGTACTTTTTTTAAGTTTCACACAATGGTTAGATTAGGGCTTTGGAATATAATGAGCAACCAAGTTTGGCTGTAATGTACAAAAAGATTGTGGATCTGTAACCTCCAATATTTCTATTAATCAAGCAAGAAATTTTTAAGAAAAAAAAAGAACTTTACCACATTATACAGCTTGTGTACTTGAAATGTTGTAACGATATTTGTTCTTTTTTCTTAACGAATCATTCTTTTTTCTTTTCATTTTTACTACTTGGAAAACAAAAAAACAGAATGTCACCCTCAGCAAGGATGGGAACAATACATGGAGGAGAGTCTTAACCACCACCAACCAGTTGCATTGCTATCCTTTAGCAGTCTTAGCAATAGAGCGGGAACACTTTTTTTTGCAAGGATTAATTGGGTGCCATAAAAAATAATTGGGGGCCTCACCAGTTGGGGGCCTCACCAGTTGGTCTCCCAATAGCATTTTGTGCTTACCCCTTATCCGAATTTTTCGAAATAGCTAAACTACCCCCAAATCATTAGTGTTAATTAAGTTGATTAGTTAAGTTAGATAAAATCATTTTTATGGGAAAAATTTTGATAATAGAAAAAAAAATTGGATTGTTGGATAGAGAGGAAGAAAGTGAGTTTTGGTGGAAAATTTTGGTTATTTGAAATGAGTGATTGTACTGTAGGAAATGATGTAGGTGAAGATTCAAACCACATACATGATTGTGTTGATGGTGAGATTGTCTCATCTAATCCTATGGATTGGATGTTTGATGAAGAAATGTTAATAGAGGAAGCCATGAATATTGGTGCAAATGAAGATCCCATTGCTTAAAATGAAGGAACCAACCCTCAAAATGAGGAACCCCAAGCTCAAAACAATCAGGTAAACTTCTTATACTCTTCAAATCGCATGAATGGTGCTCAAAGTGGTCGATTGATGGTCACTATGGAACTACTCAGTGTGAGAGTCATTTGATCGGGAATGTAATACACTGACGACCCTTAATAGTCGTTAGTTATTTGTCACATCAATAAATGACTCTAATTCGCAATATGAAAAATCGTCATTAAGTTTTTAACACATTAACAACTCTAATGTTGAGTTATGAAAAATCGTCAAGCAATTTTGAAAATATGGACGACTCCCTTTTTTAGGTCATCTAGAGTCGTCTATTCAATATATTTATAACCCAACGACTCTAAAACCTTTTACTCTCTGTAGCTATAAATCTAAGGGTCGTTAGTTTGTCTTTACTATAATCGGACGACACTTTCATTTTAAATTAGAGTCGTTGTTACGTACGTTTCTAATATTGACTACTCATTTTTTTTTTAATAGTTTCTGATTACATAGCAACATTTCATTGAATCCTAAAAGTGATACATCTTTCATAGGGTGAAATACAATACATGATAATGATGCACTTCTACACTCAATCATAAAGCATGTAATTAAACACAGTTCCATGGAAGATAAAGTACCAACTTTGTAACTCAAACTTTTTCTCACGAAGTACCTCGTAGTATGCATACGCCTTCTTCATCTGAAAACGCAAACGCAAACATACTTAGTTAGTATTGATCAAAACTTTGGATAAGTTTTACCTCTTGTTTAAATACTTACTCTTATAGTACTCATCATATCCGAAAAGGCTTCCCTTACGGCCGTAAATTCTCTTTTCAAAACATCACACTCAAATTTTATGGCTTTGAAGCGTTCCTTGACTTGTTTTAAAGACCTTGAGTTCCGATTTCCGATCAACGCCACAAAAACGATGAATACGCGGTTCCACCAAGCATCCGATGTCTAAGTCTAGACTTTCAAAGTGGTTTGTGACTATTTTCCAAGCTCTTGTAATGGCACAGTTCTCTTCAGAAGTGTAGGAAGTCATTGTGTTTCTATTTTTTTCCTCTTGGATGATGAATAAATGAGAAGGAGAAGAGAAGGCAGATAATTATGGTGTTGGTAATGAAGAGGTGAGATATGGGTGTGTATTTATAGAATTGAACGAGCCAACTGCCTCAACCACATTTGGTAGAGTTCAATTCCCCAATAAATGCTGGTAGTATTTTGAGTCGTTAATATATCACATTTACATCAAAACGACTCTTACAGTCTCTATTTACGTCGTCAAGTTGGACGTAATAGAATGAACGACTTTTTAAGAAAACTTGGCAGAATGGTGAATATATATGTTAGTCCGGAGTCGTTAGTTTATGTTGATAGTCGTCAAACGGTTTTTATGTGTCGGAAAATAACGTTTTAGCAGATTGACGACACTTGTATGATGGTCGTATTTCTCTCACAGATGTCATTAATCCGCACAATTTTGGTTAACGATTCAATTACGTGTCGGCACCTTGCAAAAATTTGGTTGACGACCCTATTTTGTAATATTTATGGTTGAACTAGTATTGTTGAATTGAAAAAAAACATACATGTACTACGAAATAAAATATAAGGAAAAGACATAAAATAATTCAATACATCACGCTAGAAAATGTAAAAGATATTAATTATATTGGACGAATTGCCATTCAACTTCCTCCAAGAGAGTGTATCAGTCCTCGTGCAGAAACTCATGGTCGTACCTTAATTCGTGTTGGGTCCGACCCAAAGAATACTGGATTTTTTTTTAATAAGCTAGTGTTGTTGAATAATCAAAACCAAATTACTAATTTTTGATGAATGACAGATTGATTCACAAACTTACTCTACTTATGCGGTCTTCGTTTGGCATAGCATCCTTACGAGCTTTCAATTCGTTTCTCAACAATACACACTCATTGTATAAATAAGCATACATGTCCCTGATCTGCGGGAGAGTCCTCCCATAACGATTTCTGTTTAGTGCTTTAAAAACCTTAAACACACGTTTCCACCAAGCATTCGTGTTTTGATCATGCCCAAGGTAAGGCCCTCTTGTTGGGTCTTCGTCACCCATTCCGCTTCCTCGACGGATGCTTCGTGAGAGTGGTGTGTGCTCTGACAATAGCAACATCTTCTAGGTTACTGAATGGATTTTGAGCCATTTTTAGTGTTTGAAAGTGATGGGTGACTGCTTTAGGATGATTGAAAGTGATGGGTGAATAAGTTTGGAAGAGATAGGTGTCTATTTATAGCAAAAATGTACTCAACGAAAACTTTTTTTTGAATAAAACCGTTTCCATTTTTCAAAAAATTGCAATAACTACTCCTAGGAATCAAAGATATCTTTGATTTTGAAATTCTGCATTAACTACAACTAGAGTCGGCATTGGTTATATATATAACCTAACGACTCCTTTGCATATTTGGTAACTGCTCGTCAAAGTCAAACTTACCGTTAACGTGTTGAGAGTCGTTAGTATTATTTTTGAAGAGTCGTTAATAGTTTTTCTGAAGAGTCTTCATTTTGCCATATAAGATCTGGACGACCCTCTGGTGATGGTTTTGTTTTTTGTTTTATATTTGGTAGTACGACAAAGCTCCCAGCCAGTACCCGTATCTACCATGGGTCCGGATACCTCCTAACACTATATGACTGATTTGGTACGTTTACCTTAACCGAATCGGTATATTTATATATTCAAATAATTTTATTAGTGATCACATGGTTATCTAATATAATTGTTTGCTCAATGTAGACATGGAAAACCAAGAATGACATTAAGGAATGGATTATCCCTAAGGCAAAAGAGAAGATGTGTGTGGCTGTTCAAAGTAGACACGTCACTTGTAACAATATGGAAATGGTATGCGAGAGAGCGGGTAAGAAAGGTGAAAGTCACAAAAGAAAAAATTACAAGTATGAGAAGAAGACGACTAGGGTATACAGCACAAAATCGAAGAAGTGTGAATGCCCGTTCAGGATTGTTTTCAAAAGACATCATGAAGCCTATGTATTACGATTGTATAGTATTCCGAATGGTCGTCACAACCATGATCCACCCACAAGTTTATATGGACACACTGCATATGCCTGGTTGAAACCACATCAGATGGATAGAGTTAGGCAGATGAAGGGATTTAGACCACTTAATATCCTAAATGAAATAAGGGCGGAAGATAAGGATAACTTGTCCACCATTTCCACAATCAACGCCGCAAAAGCAACGATTAAGAGAACCGAATGGAATGGTAGGTTGATTATGCAACAATCAGAGTGGTTAGCGGAAACACTAAACTACGCCATGCAAACTAAGGTTGGTCCGGATGAGAAAGTGACTCATATTTTTCTTGTACATCCAAGGATGGTGGATTTGGCTCAGTGTTTTTACCAGGTTCTCTTCATAGATTGCACCTATACGAAAAATAAGTATAACATGCCGATGTTGAACGTGGTAAGCCATACTTCAGATAAAAATTCATTCACTGTTGCATGGTGCTTTATGGAAAAAGAAGAAATAGAGGACTATGTTTGGGTGTTGGAACAAGTGAGATTGATTTACCGTGGAGAAGAGACGCCGCAGGTTATATTTATGGATAGGGATTTAGCAATTATGAGTGTCGTTCGCCAAGTCTTTCCACTTGATCAACAATTTCTTTGTACGTGGCATATCCAAACCAATCTTTTTTCTAATTGCAAGAAGCAAATCCAAAAGCGTTTAAGTAGACTTTCCAAACAAGAGCGCGCGGAAGAGAAAAACAAAGGAAAGGAAAAATATGATGAAGAGAGGGATCTATGGAAAGTTTTTTACGAAGATTGGGACTATTTGGCTCATTCGAAAACAACGGTTAAGTATTATGCTAACTTGCAGAAGTTTATTGATGTTTGGAGCACGAATCATAAGAAGGTTGTTGAGTATTGCCTGAATACATGGTTGAATCCTTGGAAGGAGAAGTTTGTTTATGCATGGACCAATAAATACAAGCACTTCAAAAATGAGTCTACAAGTCTTGCAGAGGCTTCTCACGGGCGTTTGAAGAAAATTTTGGATCAAAATAGGGGTGGGGTGGTTACGGTACAAGAAGAAATTCGCGAGCACGCAGAGGATGGCGTAAGAAAAATAGTCACGCAGATAGAGTTGAGCAAAGACCGTTTTTTGATGCAACACATAAAGGACAAATCTTTGTTACGGTTGGTAGCAAACCAAGTATCATGGATGGGCTTATAGATTTTAGAGCTAAAGCGGAAGACGGAAAGGTGATGCAGACAAAGTGTAATTGTACAACTGATGCTTTGCTCGGCCTCCCTTGTAAGCATAAACTCGGTGGGTACAAAGATTACATTCCTCTTGAAGATATCGATCCATTCTGGAAGCAACTTTCATTCATCCCAAAGCCCACGGGTTTAGCCGATGAAGAATTTGGAGACTTGGAGATTGGAAAGTACATCAACGAAAAATACCAAAATGAATTGTGCAGGAAGAGACATTTTGGTTGCTAACTTGTGGCCAGCCGCCCGTAAGAGCTAGGGGTTTGAAGAAGAGCCAATCAAACAAAAACCACCCGAAAGACCAACAACTAAAATGTCATTTAGAGAAACTATTAACAATGACAAGGGTTACGATAGATACCGGTCACGTCATGAGCATGTCCAGGCGGAATATGATGAGTACGAAAAGTCTTTCATTCCTACTAAACGAGGTCGGTTGAAAGCGCAAGAAAATGAAGATATGGATATTGTTGAGCATTCGGTCGATACCCAGCAAATCCAAACAAGTGGTATGGTGAGGATAATAGGAATAAAGGGTAATCCAAAGACACCGAGGGATTTGCAAGGAATACCACATCGTGTTGCTTACACTTTATACAAAGAGTATACTGACCAACTTCCTTAGTCATCTTAGATCACCTTATATCCACCGACGATGTTGATGGGGATGGGAATTGTGGTTACCATGTTTCAACGGAATAATTAGGGCATTTCGACAAGGCCGACAAACTTAAGCTCACCCAAATCGAATATGCAAGGAAAAAAATGGCGGAAAAACTAGTTGAGGACAAACAACTTTATTTGACAATGCTCATGGAAGGAGATCAAAAGGAGAGGGAACTGAAGTTTATGGAGTTGGTTTCAAACGTGAAATGGAGGAAGGGGTCGAAGAAGGAGGGTTATAAGTTTTGGATGCAAATGCCTTTTGGTGGTCAACTTTTAGCGGACACATTCACTTGTGTGGTAATTGTATTCAGTGAAGGCTTCCCCGGAGCGTCTTGTATGTACGTACCCTCAAGAACTAGGTGTGACGCGACATTAAAGAAAAGAATAATTGTAATGGCACATGTCAACAATAACCATTATATAGGTTTGAAGATTTCCAAAGAATGTCCTTTACTACGGGTGATCTATGGTGATTGGTGAGACTACATCAAGGAGTGGACAAACTAGTACGAGTATGGAATTAACATGTGGAATTCTTTGGAAGGAACACCAAGTACAATGCTTTAACACGTTGACATGTGCGACTAAATGTGGAAAGAGTTGTTTTTGTTTTGGAAGTACAATGCATGAATACTTGGATTTTTGTATTATCACTAATCCTTAACGAATACAATGTGTTTTATCTTGTGTTATCAACTTATCATTTTAAAACTTTTTTTTTATATTTGGGTCATTTACATTTAAGTAATTCAAGATAACGACACTAACATTATCAACTTCCGTTGTTAGGTAAATATTCAAAAATATAAACGACCCTTGCACTCCAAATATAATGGTCTCCTGTATGTTTTGTAAATTAAGGGTCATTACTGGTCCTATAAACAAACGAACGACTCTATCAGACCCAAAAAAAGGGTCTCCCGTATGTTTTGTAAATTATGGGTCGTTATATATCTTATTAACAAACGAACTACCCTCTTACACCATTTTTGAGTTAAATGAAGTCGTTATTATGATATCAATAAACGCACGACTCCGAATTACATATATGGGTCGTTGTTGTTTTATTTGAAAATGAACGACTATGAACATTTTTTTTAACGACTCCATATCTATCCCTTCAATAACTCTTTATGGAGATACCATTTCCCGAAAAAATGGCCGTTGGGGGATTTTATATATAAAGGTTCAACCAAGGCCTGTTTAATAGAGCTTAAAACAATCAAGGTTTATCATTTTTTCAATAGCAAGTTCGTCATCAACTACCAATTCAATTGAAAGCATACTCAGAAGATGCAAGCGACCAACCAAATCAATATTGGAAATGGAAGAAGTGATACGCAAAATAAGCATGCGACCTACCAAAAAATAATACACTGTTACACCTTATCCTACGAATGAAGAAGAAGAGAGGCGCGAGGCAGAAAAGCGAGGCAAAGAACAAGCGCATCTCCGGGAAGTATTCAAGCAAGTCGAGGAAGAGACTGAATGGGTTAAAAACTATTACATCATCAAAGATCTTCCCTAAAAACATCAAGATGATAGTATATTTTGGACTCAAGTTGGTTGGAGTCCTTTCGCTAATTACAACAAGAAACTACGCTATGATTATCTACCGTCCCATATTCGTGATAGGACGATTCACGTTATAAGATTGTGCACCAATTATAATGAGTTTCTGTCGAGGAAAAAATGTGATAGGCGTGCGGCCCAAGCTACATATACCAAATGGATAGGGGAGCAGTTTTATCACATCGAAGCCGCAATGGTAGTTGCCTTTCTCAAGGAAAAGGAATAACATGTAATGCAACTTTGATGTAAAGTTATTTCCTTAATGAAATAGATGTCCATTTTTGTGCCAACTTATAAGTTTGCAAAATAAACTTGACGACCCTTATTTTTTAAATTTATTTCCCCGACGACCATTGCAACCAAATTGACGACTCAGTTGATGTTTTTTTTTTTGCGTGGACAACCCTTTAAAGGTTTTAGACAGAGACCTGTTTCATAGTTACAAAAAGAAGTCATTTATTAAAGAGAATTAGAGTCGTCCGTTTAAAGTCGATAACTGTTCATATATGTGTTAACGACCCTTAAAATATTTCAGACAGAGTGTTGGTTGGGTATACTGGTGAGTCGTTGGTATGCAAGTACCTGTGTTGACGACTCTAACACTGATTTTATTTCCTCAGTTTATGAGTCGCTGCTCTGCAAAACATATCCTGACGAATCTAATTGTCAAATTAAGGGTCGTTCATATGCAAAACATTTTCTTCCGACTAAAAAAAAACAAGTTGTTATATTCTCCATATTTTCACATCAAAAAACATATAATCACAACAACTTATAAACAACATGCTAAATTGTTAAGAAACCCAATCCACACAAGATACCGATAGTACGAACTAAAAGACATAAGTTGTAGATGTTAAACCACACACTTTAAAGTTATATACATAAGTTCTCCTCACTCACTACTACCACCTCGACCTCGACCTCCGCCTCGACCTCTATGACTTCCCTGACTTGATGATGTTCGACTTTTTTTTGAAGGACCTTGTTCAGGACTACCCCTTTGAGAACCACCTTGTTCTCCACTACCTTCATCATCACCATCTCCCTGTTGAGCACGTTCTTGTGTTATTTGGCTAGATGTTCTCCTTGTCCTCTTATATTGCTTCTCCAGATCAGCGAAAATTTTCTTTGTTTGTGGATTTTCAATGTATTGGTAGTACTCAGCGTACATGCGACTTTGCTCAGGTTCTATCACTTCTCTTTTGTCGGTTTTGCAACAAAATGACTTCATAAAAATCTTCAAATGTTCCCTCTATTTGCATTCAAATACCGATTAAGATTAACATAATTAAAACAACTTTATGTAAATGATTAACAGAATTCGAAAAATAAGTACTTACCACAAGCTTAAGAATGGAAGAGTCATGTCTAGTGTCGGATGTAGAAGCAGCGGAAGATGCTTTATTTCTCCTCTTACCCGTAGTCTGATCAATCCTTATCACTCGACCGTGGGAGAAACCTTCATACCATGACATGTAATCCTCGGTTACCTCATGACCTTCATTAACAGTCTCCCACCAAGAGATTTCTACCCTACTAGTATCCAAATGCCTATTATCCCAATGCTCAGTCTTAGGCTCAGGTTCATAAGCAACAACCAACGCCTTTTTGTCCGCCTTGCATTTTTTTAATTTATATTTGAACGGTGGTACATATTTTCATCGGGTGAATCTTGAATGTACCCAAGATGATGCATTATCTATATGGATTGTACATTGAGTATCCATAAGGGTAAAAGAGAAGGCCATGGTAATATGCAAGATCTTGAAATCCTTCTACTATATCTTCCTTGTAGGGATCAAAGGTTACCTCTTTGGATGTCATGTTGTCCAATTTTTGGCGCATGGCTAGCAACTTCAACTTCTGCGCTTCCTCCTTATCCTGAGCTCCGGTGTACTTGTATCGGGTTCCTCTTGATTTAGTATTGTTCCATGTTGTCTCAAATTTGATGTCTTCCTCGCCTTTGATCAATGAGGGGAAATGCTCGTAAATCCACGCCTGAAACAACATCAAAACAATAAAAATAATGTTAAATCTAAAAAT
The DNA here is from genome assembly GCA_023529315.1 of Papaver bracteatum. Lineage (NCBI taxonomy): Eukaryota > Viridiplantae > Streptophyta > Magnoliopsida > Ranunculales > Papaveraceae > Papaver > Papaver bracteatum. Next base: position 2,110,518 of record JAJJWX010001985.1, read on the forward strand.
ATAGAATAACAAATATTTCGAACAACGAACAAATTTGATAACTCAAATTACCTAAAGTTGAAAATGCGGGGGTCTAACAACCTCACCCAATATTTCGATTAGCAATCTGTATGGACAACTCCGAGTTATTTTCTAGAGAATCAACAAGACACAATCAATAAAATATCCTCAAGGAGTTATTATCTCAATCTTTTTTTTATTTACTCAAGCAAATAAGATTCGCGAGTCTAATCAAAGAGAGATAACTTGGATGGTACCAAAGACCAATATCCAAGTGTCAATCGATTTAAATCAACAACCAATAGGTCGGATATTCTAATCGATTGAACAACGCACAACCTGTATTATTTTAATTATATAAAAATATAATGCGGAAAATAAATAACACAGATACCAGAATTTTATTAATGAGGAAACCACAAATGCAGAAAAACCCCGGGACCTAGTCCAGATTAAACATACACTGTATTAAGCCGATACAGACACTAGCCTACTCCAAATTAACTTCGGTCTGGACTGTAGTTGAACCCCAACCAATCTCACACTGATCCAAGGTACAGTTATGCTCCTACGCTTCTGATCCCAGTAGGATACTATGCACTTGATTCCCTTAGCTGATCTCACCCACAACCAAGAGTTGCTATGACCCAAAGTCGAAGACTTTAGTAAACATATTTGTCTCACACAGAAAAGTCTACAGGTAATAGATAAATTCGTCTCCCACGAATAAACCTATGAGTTTTGTTCCGTCTTTTGATAAATCAAGGTGAACAAGAACCAATCGATAAAACCAGACTTATATTTCCGAAGAACAACTCAGTTTCATCAATCACATCATAATAAACTTAATCGACGCATCGAAGAAGATTATTGAGGAATCACAAAAAATGAGACGAAGATGTTTGTGACTACTTTTATCTTGCCTATCGGAGATAGAAATCTCAAGCCAATTATTACAATTGTACTCGTACGATATAAATAGCAAGATCATATCACACAACTACAAGAAAAGTAGTATCGGCCTGGCTTCACAATCCCAATGAAGTCTTTAAGTCGTTAACCCGAATTTAGAGAGAAAACTCAAGGGTTAATGGAGATCGACTCTAGCTTAGAGAAAACTAGTATCACATTAGAAAAGTATGTGGGGATTAGTTTTTCCAATGGCTAGAGTTCTCCCTAATATAGTCTTTCAAATCAGGGTTCGCAATCAATGTTAGCTTAGTAACAAAGCATTCAATATTCACCGTTAGATGAAAACCTGATTAGATACAAGATAATATCTCTCAACCGTTAGATCGAAAACTTATCTTGCCATACACACATGTACTTGACGTTTTGAGTTCGTGTAACCGTACCCAAACGTGTACAATGGTTGGTTCAATATTAGTCAACCAAATGGTTAGCCAAATGATAACTTTCATATCAACCATATTCTTCTTCACCATAACTAGTCCAAATGACTCAAATGAACTAGTTAGAGAGTTGTTGAATTACTATGAGATCTCAAGTACTACAAGAGACACAATTGAATCAAAAACGATGTGATTCACTCGAATTATTTCATGAACTATAAAGCCACGGTTTTCAAAAGCATTCCTTAGTAATTTAATATAAGTTCACAAATACCGTTTTCAGACATAACCTCTTGAGTTCGCGGACTCAAGCTAACGGTTGAAGTTAATAAACTCCAGCAGAATTTCTTGGGATGAGAACTTCCGTTAGTTCGCGGACTGCACCTGAGCTTCAACTTCAGCATATATTCTTGGGTTCGAGAACTTACACCAGTTCGCGAACTAACGGAATAAGGAGATAGAGTATATAGACTTTTGAGTGATAGATAAGTTCAAGTCTCCACATACCTTTTAGTCGATGAAGATCCACTGGTTCCTTGAGTAGCCCTTCGTCTTGTATGATGATCGCCATGGATTTCTTGAGCTCAACTACACTTTCTATCCTAGTCCGAGACCTTAGCTATAGTAGACTAGAAATCAATACTTTATAGTTTTGATCACTAAGATTGACAAACATGCTTGAGATAGCAATGCATGCGAGTTTGACCGAGCATTGCTCTAACAATCTCCCCCTTTGTCAATTTTAGTGGCAAAACTATTAATACATATGGAATACAAAAATTATATAAATAAATTTTGTAGCTCATATTCCACATACCTAATCTTCAACAATACTCGAAATCTTCGTCACTTCCAAGTAGTCCAATGATCCCAAAGGTTGTAAGTTTAGTATCATCGTTGTTGAAAATACGTAGTTATAACAATGAGAAAAGCATTGGTTCTCAATCATTGTTATACAATGTTATAGTATTATTACACAGCTTCAAAGTCCAATTGCATCACAACTTCAACAACAATACTATGGTGATACTTCACTCCCCCTTAGTCAATACTCCATCTCACATGGAAACCACTCTCCCTTACATAATGATCCGAAAAACATATATATTAGTAGTGTGAACTACAATTAATTCTCCTCCTTTTTGTCAATAAAATTGGCAAAGGTACAAGAACGGGATCCTAATGAAATTTCCGTAAGAGACATTTCATGACCAAAGGTAAATGTTCTATCATATTGTTTAGATGCAATCATAAAGCCGAGGCTAAATGCATTCATCAAGGAGTTTATAAAGATACAAGATAACTGTAGACACCCCAATTTTGCACGGTCAAAGTATGCCGCGAGATCGTATCCGAAAATGGTCTAGATGTAAGCCCATTATGCAGTAGAGTTAAACTTGCCCACTTAAAAATCAGCCAAGCCCAAGATGTGGTGGCAACCACCTTAAGTCCATTAAGACCCAAGTTAAATGTATGCTACACCATTGCCTATTGAGCCCACTAGCATGCCAATTCCCGTCCATTTCATGTGCACCAAAAATAAGTTGGTCGTCCACCTAAGTAATATGTCGACACATCTTTTAGCTTTGTTCCCAAGCAAAATCTTAGAAATTAAATGGTATAATTCATATATATGGAAAACCATATCAAGATATTTTATATAATGGAAATAATATTGATTAAGTTAGTAATAATATTTAGGGTTTTAATAGGAGCCACTGGATTTAGGTCATTTAATCCGAGGGTCGGAATTAATGGGAAAAAGCTATAAATAGGGAGCTAGTTTTGGAGGCTTAAAGGGGAAAAAATATTTAGGGGAGAATTCTAGGAAAAAATTCGGAGAAAAGTTTTAAAGAGAAATTCCAATATAATTTTTAGGGTGTTTAGGGTGTTAACGGATCAGCGGAGTCCCGTACACGATTTCGCAAAGGCAGACATATAGTTGGATTCGAATAATCAAAGTAACATTTATAATCAATCGGAGGAAACATGTAGTGCTCATATTCCAATTTTATTTTTTATGATTTCGTTCTTGTCATGCAAATTATATGAGTCAATACTGTTTAATGAATGCACAAATTTCAAGTTTACACCATCTTTCTTATTTTTTTATTTGTTTTTGCACCTTCTCGATGTAATGATTGGGTGTTATCTTGTGCATGGATGCACAAGATAACAAAACCCATAAATCTAATAGGTTTCTTCTTTTTTTCTTTCCAGTAAGATAAAGCTTCCATTGTCATATTTTGTTTTGTTAGCATATTTTGTTTTGTGTATGATTGCCAGTGGAGAGGGATCTTAGATAACATGACTAGGTTGCTTATCTAATGGACACATACGGATGCATGCTAGTATTGAGAGTGTTAATTATTTTTGAATGATTCTTTAATTTGTTCGTGGTATGTGAACTCGTTTTCTTTAATTATAATAATAATTTATTTTAATAATAATAATAATAATTTGGTTAGTTTTGGTTTTGATAGTAATATAATAATAATTTATTTTTGAAAATAATAATAATTTATCCATTAGGATCTGATTTTGGTTCGGTAATATTTATTTTAATTATTTGGGATAATTAGAGTTTGGTACTCAGGTTTAGACCAACACTAGGCTTTGGTCTAACATTTGTCCAACGTTAGGGCTTGGTACCTGGACCCGACATTGACTCGCGTTGACTAGATTAAGTCCTAACTTCTGTTTAGTAATTATTTAAAAAATAATATAAAATTTAATTATTAATGTGTTTACTATAATACCCTTTAGTTCTTTTAATATTTACAAAATTCTCAAACTTCTGTACACTTGCACCATTTTTACTCCTCCTAGTTGAATTAGAAAGATTTCAGCAAAACGATTATTAGCACCCATTGTAAACTAGCATCAACTCCTTTCCGACTGCAGTTCAGGTACAAAACGTACCCAATTCTCTAAAAAAAAACATCAGTCATGTACCACCCTTGCTTCCATTAATGAATTCAGCTCATAATCAATTTCCTTGTTCGTCTCAGGCTTTTATCTCTTCAAATATAACCACCAGAACCCAGGTAAACTCAGCCAATAAACAACTCGTTCCCAACCCCCAAAATCACTTCAAACCCTTTGAACTCAAAGTGGTGAAGAAAATTTCATTCAGACCATTTCTCGAACAGTTTATGTGCCATTACCTGGTGGTGGTGTTGTCAGTCAATGAACCATCTTCTACACTCTAAATCTCCCTGCAATTTCAAATACAAAGCAAACCAGGGGTATATCATTCATTCATATCCTTATAGAAATCACACCTCTGCAATATTTTGTACACAGTTGAAAACCAGCACCCTTAGTGCTCATCATCACTTATCTGCTCTAGCAGAGACTGAGAAGATATTCAGTTGTTATTGAGTCTGAAATCGATTTTCCTGAGGAGAAATTTCATGGGGTTTACTCCCTTTTCAATCAAAACGCAGGTGCAAGTTTTAGATGGATAAATTCAATTTCATAATGGGTTTGTCATAATTCTGCCATTAATTATAGTAATAGGAGATTGATTAGTTACCCCCCTTGTCTTCATCATCAATTAACACCAATTGCGATAGTTTCCTGAGGTACAAGAGAGTTTCCTTTCGATATTGTGGACTTATCATCACCAGCTTCAAATCTCAGTTACAAAAATTATTTTTTTCTTTTGGTTTCTTAGATCCTTCCTCGATCTATAATCCACCTCTAATCTCTGCAAACCCTAATTTATTATTTTATGTCGTTTCATTAATTCAAACCAGTGCTTATTTCTTCTCGAATTACCACATCCATCTTCATGGCAGTGACACCAACAGAGTTCTTGTAATAGTCAAGCAAAATTCATCCTCAAAATCGATTTTTAGCTGTAGCAGAGAGTAGGGAGGAGGAGAGGAGAATTGGGAATGGATAATTTAGATTCTGGATCTAGTTTCAGGGAATAAACCAACCCCAAGGGTACTCTTGTAAACTCATTATTTTTAAAATATTTTTATTTTGCAAATTTATTAAAGTTAGGTCATAAACAGTCCACGTAGGTCAACGTCTGGTCCAGGTACCAAGCCCTAACGTTGGACAAATGTTAGACCAAAGCCTAGTGTTGGTCTAAACCTGAGTACCAAACACCAATTATCCCTAATTATTTAATTATATAAGTCTAATATTTTGGTGTTTTGCAGGTGATTATTGTAAGAAAAGAATTTTTTCATTTTTTTGGTATAATTTTTGTGATCCAAACCCTAATTTCCCAATTATAAAGTAGATTCCGATCTTCGGATTGGACGGGCTAGGTGCCTCACACCTTCCTAGCCCGTAACTTGATTTCCGGACCTTTCTCTGAATATTGGACCAGTGCTATTTTGGGTCCCAACTCCCTAAGTTAGGTGGAGGCTTCGATAATAATAATTTCCCTTATTAATAATAGTTTCCAAGTGTGATTCCCATTTAGATATTTGAGAGATCCTAACCGATTTCGACGGTATCTACAATAACCCCTAAAAATTCCACAGCCGCACTCCCCACAAAGATTTGGAAATTAAGCGCAAGTTCAAAAGAACTCTCCCCCATAAGATGTCATTCCCAAGGGAACAACAAGAGCGACCTTATTTTCAAGAGAAAATAAGGATTTCTTTAGACTCAACAAATTACATACAAGTATGAATTTGGAATCCAAAATATTCAATCATATTAACCAAACCGAACCATGATTAATTTGACTAAATATGCTCAACACAAGTAAACTTATGGAGACTTAATTCATCGATTAGATTATTCACAAGAGAACCCATAAATACTCTAACCGGATTACACAATTAAACTAATCACAAGGTAAATTGTCCACACTCGACATGAGAAAAATCTATGGAGTGCTAACTAAATAATCACACAAGATGATTGATTTATTTCATTTGGGCTCAACATAAGAGATTATGGAACCCCGATTAAGACTATCATAGGAGATGACAACCTTAAACGTTCATGTACTCAACATGAAAGAACTCATGGAATACAAACTAAATAACCACACAAGTTGATTAATTTAGTTCTTAATGCTCAACATTTTGCATCTTTATGGAACAACCAACCATGCCAATAAGAAATCGACTTAGTCGTATCGTGCTCAACATAAGATACAAGATGGAACCTTCACGGTAATACATAATAATATGGAACAATTAAGCTCTATATTGTGGATAACAAAACAATGACCTATTCTATTTTTCCATCACAAAGTGACATAATAGACTTTATCCTTGAATCACAAAAGATTTTAACCTATCTTACATCAACAATTGACAATATAGGCTTAACTTTTGTGTTTTGTCAAAAGCCCATTCATTCCTTTATCAATATTTGCATACCAATATGTGAACGACTTTACTTTTGACAAAATATGGGATAATCAAGTTCACGGACGTAAACATACAAATCCCATCAAAATATTGCAATATATAAAACCATAAAGATTAATACTGCAACCATCATCTTCCAAATCAGTTTAGAATTAAAACCAATAAATCTGAAAAACAATAAGATGAAATCATTGGATATATCTATGTGTAATTACAAACATTTCTATTCCAAATCACTGGTTATTCTTCTAAATAAAATAAAAAACATATAAGATTTACTAGACATTAAGACCTTTGAAGAATTCATTATCGTCCCTGAACTCCTTGTTGTCAATAGCCATTGGAACATAGGGTTCATTAAGAAAGGAGTTTATATCAATGAACCTTCTTGGTTGCTTTTGTCGAACCAGGGCCTTCTGAATCTCATGAGTCTTATGCACAAAAGCCTTTATTTGTTGAATCTCATTTCGTAGCTCCTTCAACACTTCAACAACATCAGAAAACTTCTGAGAATTTGAAGGAATAACTCTTGGCTTCCTCGTATTCCTTCTTTTTATTTTCAAGGTTGGAGGCAATGGATATTTTTATTTTTCCTTCATGATTGATGGCTTAACAATCACATTACCTTCTTTTTCATCAGAAGACATCATTCTTGGAGCGTCCATAAGCGTATAGGTTTGTGATAGGAATTCACAATTAGCTCAGCAAGTAGTCTTAAGATAAATAGAGGTTTTAGAGAAGGAAAAGGAATGTAGGATTTGATACCTAAAACAGGTTCGTGGACGATCAACTCTTATCCCTATAAAGAGCATAATTGTCGATAGTACCCTTTTCTCTTTTGTTTGATAGACAAAAAATAAGACAAAACTAAGAAAAGAATAATCAAAACTTTTCTTGAAGCCCGAGAGGTACAAAATCATTGTCTCTTTTGATCAGGCACATGAGACAAGATTTTAGACACAACACAATTAATTTGTGATGTGGTGAACCACAATTTGTCCACCAATTTCCTCTTAAGAGGAATCCATAGACCTCTGTCTATCAAAACGATTTGACCATACTTTCTTATCAAATGGTCTTGATTTTTCCTTGGAAACTAACTTCTTAGACGAAGATAAAATCTTACATACCTCTGCGGTCTTCTGAGCAAGTTTGAGCTTTCTTGCTAGATGATTTTCTCTTCGTTAAAGTTTGTTGATGTGTCTTTGCTTGTGTTTGAACTTGTAACACCTTGAGAGTTCATGACCTTTTAATGAACAATATGAGCACGTCACACTTGGATAATAAACAGGCTTCTGAATTGTGCAGGCGGCTAGGCACATAGTGGATCCTGAAACATTATAACCAGTGTTTCCAAGAAAAAAGTCAACTTTTTCTTCCATAATGGTTGGATTATCTTCAGAAAGAATATCAAAATTGATATGTGTATTGCTACAATTATCAAAATCAATATTTTCACCAAGAAGTGCAACACTTGATTTCTCATATTCATTTGAATCATAGTCGTCAGACATTTTATCAAGAGTTGCAGCAAGACCTTTGTTTCTAGTGTATTTTCTCCGATTTGGACACTCGTTTGCAAAATGACCAAATCCTTTACACTTAAAGCACTGAGGCATATCCTCTTCATCAATTTCATCAATATCCCTGTTTTTAGGAGGAACACGATTATGAGGTTTGACTGATGCCTTAGGATTATCTCTGGAGAACCGTTTACTTCTCTTCAAAAGAAGATCCATAAACTGTCTTGTGATCATCGAGACTGATTTGTCAAGATCTTCATCTGATGAATCTATCTCAGAGTGATCATCTTCAAAGATATACACTTTTCTATTTTTATCAAGTACTTTAGTGTTCTTTAGTGCTTTGAACGCAACATCCTTATCCTTGGATGAAAGTTCGTGATCAAAGATCTTAAGCTTACCAACCAGAGTGTTTCTGGAGAGAGTATCTAGGTTATTTCCCTCAACGATGGCATACTTCTTAGCATCGTATCTAGATGGAAGTGATCTGAGAATTTTCATCACAATATCCTTTTCAGGAATAGTCTTACCCAATGCAAAATATGCATTAAAAATTTCAGACACTTTGTGATTAAATCATCAAATGTTTCTCCATCTGCCATACGAAGGTTTTCCCAATCGGAATTAAGTTTCTGAAGCCTAGCATCCTTTTCACTGGAGTTTCCTTCGAATACGGTTGCTAAGATATCCCAAGATTCTTGAGACTTAGTGCAATTAGACACATGGTGCTGAAAATTTGGGGTAATGGCATGTATGATCGCAATCAAACCGTCGGAGTTTTGCTTTGCAGCAAGAACCTCTGCGGGAGTATATTCAACAATATTCTTTGGAACATTTTCTCCTTCTGCAGCAACAGGAGGATCATAGCCATTAACAACATATACCCATGATTGAAAATCATGTGCTTGAAGAAAAGCTCGCATAGAAATTTTCCACCATAAGTAATTAGATCCATCGAACATTGGTGGTACATTTATTGAGATAACACCTCTGTCCATAGAGTCGGATCGCTACAACCAAAGACTTGTAAGGTCTTTAACGTGTTTGCCTGCTCTGATACCAATTGAAAATGCGGGGGTCTAACAACCTCACCCAATATTTCGATTAGCAATCTGTATGGACAACTCCGAGTTGTTTTCTAGAGAATCAATAAGACTCAATCAATAGAAAATACTCAAGGAGTTATTATCCCAATCTCTCGATTTGATTTACTCAATCAAATAAGATTCGCGAGTCTAATCAAAGAGAGATAACTTGGATGGTACCAAAGATCAATATCCAAGTGTCAATCAATTTAAATCAACAACCAATAGGTCGGATATTCTAATAGATTGAACAACGCACAACCTGTATTATTTCAATTATATAAAAATATAATGCGGAAAAGAAATAACACAGACACAAGAATTTAGTTAACGAGGAAACCGAAAATGCAAAAAAAACCCGGGACCTCATCCAGATTAAACATACACTGTATTAAGCCGCTACAGACACTAGCCTACTCCAAATTAACTTCGGTATGGACTGTAGTTGAACCCCAACCAATATCACACTGATCCAAGGTACAATTATGCTCATACGCTTCTGATCCCAACAGGATACTGCACACTTGATTCCCTTAGCTGATCTCACCCACAACCAAGAGTTGCTACGACCCAAAGTCGAAGACTTTAGTAAACAAATCTGTCTCACCCAGAAAAGTCTACAAGTAATAGATTAATTCGACTCGCATGAATAAACCTATGAGTTTTGTTCCGTCTTTTGATAAATCAAGGTGAACATGAACCAATCGATAAAGCCAGACTTATATTCCCGAAGAACAGCTCCGTTTCATCAATCACTTCATAATAAACTTAATCAACGCAACGAAGAAGATTATTGAGGAATCACAAACAATGGACGAAGATGTTTATGACTACTTTTATCTTGCCTATCGGAGATAGAAATCTCAAGCCAATTATTACAATTGTACTCGTACGATAGAAACAACAAGATCAGATCACACAACTACAAGAAAAATAATATCGGTCTGGCTTCACAATCCCAATGAAGTCTTTAAGTCGTTAACCCGAATTTAGAGACAAAACTCAAGGGTTAATGGAGATCGACTCTAGATTAGAGAAAACTAGTATCACATAAGAAAAGTGTGTGGGGATTAGTTTTTCCAATAGCTAGAGTTCTCCCTTATATAGTATTTCAAATCAGGGTTTGCAATCAATGTTAGCTTAGTAACAAAGCATTCAATATTCACCGTTAGATGAAAACCTGATTAGATACAAGCTAATATATCTCAACCGTTAGATCGAAAACTTAGCTTGTTATACACATATGTACTTGACTTTTTGAGTTCGTGTAACCGTACCCAAACGTGTACAATGGTTGGTTCAATATTAATCAACCAAATGGTTAGCCAAATGATAACTTTCATATCAACTATATTCTTCTTCACCATAACTAGTCCAAATGACTCAAATGAACTAGTTAGAGAGTTGTTCAATTGCTATGAGATCTCAAGTACTATAAGAGACACAATTGAATAAAAAACAATGTGATTCACTTGAATTATTTCATGAACTATAAAGTCACGGTTTGAAAAAGCGTTCCTTAGTAATTTAAGATAAGTTCACGAATACCGTTTTCAGACATAACCTCTTGAGTTCGAGGAATGAGTTCGCGGACTCAAGCTAACCGGTTGAAGTTAATAAACTCCAGCAGAATTTCTCGGGATGAGAACTTCCGTTAGTTCGCGGACTGCACCTGAGCTTCAACTTTAGCAGATATTCTCGGGTTCGAGAACTTACGCCAGTTCGCGGACTGAGTTTCTGCTCACATTCCGGTTCCACTTGATCAACAAAGTTAGCAAACTTCGGTTCAAGTGTTAAGGACTTATACATATATGTGTTGACACAACAATGTTTATATCCCACAATGGTTATATTGTTTAAACTCTCATTTCAATCATTGAAACATTCTCAGAGGGCGTTATATAGTTGTTATTCACCAAGTATTTTTCATCAGAGTGATTTCCAAAGTGATTGAAACATAACATGACTTTCGTCACTAGGCAAAGATGAACTCGGCTAAAGCGAAAGCTTTTCTAGCACCCATTTCGAGAAATAAATAAGCAAGATATACTCAGATCGAAATGTCACATGTGCATATTCTTAGTCTATATAGTAAAACGACTTTTGTCTCAAGATAGGAGATAGAGTAGATAGACTTTTGAGTGATAGATAAGTTCAAGTCTCCACATACCTTTTAGTCGATGAATATCCACTGGTTCCTTGAGTAGTCCTTCGTATTGTATGATGATCGCCATGGAGTTCTTGAGCTCAACTTCACTTTCTATCCTAGTCTGAGACCTTAGCTATAGTAGATAGAAATCAAGACTTCATAGTTTTGATCACTAAGATTAACAAACATGCTTGAGATAGTAACGCATGCGAGTTTGACCGAGCAGTGCTCTAACAGAAGTAAAGCCAAATTCCCGTTCATTTGAGAAGTTCTTTCCCGTGATGCCTTTGCTAGCTGAGCGTTCAAATGTACTACTATGGCAATCCCCCACGAATACTTACTCATCTCATCCAAGGGATCCAAAAGTTGAAGAAGGTTGACGCTGACTCTGTTTCCTTTGCTATCGGAAAATATAACCGAAGCAAGGACATACAACAAGTATGCGGCTGTCGTCGCACGAACTTCAAAATCAGAGAGTGGTTCATTGTCTATGTACTTCTTAAGTTACCCCTCATACAGATTTCTAATCTCAATCAGTTTAAACTCTTTCTTTGGGTACTTCTTTCCTATCACAAAGAGGCCATACGTCTTCTTTTCATCCCATCCAAACAACTTCTTCGTCAATGCATAAATTTTTTCCCACTCTAGGTTTTACTTGAACTCGTCTTCCGTGGATTTTCCCTCAGCCTGCAATCCTAGAATCTGTTTTGCGTCTTCGGGAATCAATGCCATCTCGTCAAATGGGAATTAGAATGTATCGACTTCGCCGTAAAACCTCTCAGTAAAACATGATGCTGCAGCTTTGTCATATGCAATCACGGAGTTTTCAGCGGCAACATACAAACCTGAGTTTTCAATGATGGCTCTCACTCTTGGATATTCACCTTCTAGGGGCCATTTTTTCATTTTGGCATAATAAGATTGGTGTCTAAAAAGACGTGTGGCATTCTTATGATCCTACGAAAGACAAACAAATATAATTAAAACATAAGAAATTAACAAATCATATGAAAAGCAAAGTTGAGATTGTTACATTTGTCTCATAAATGGTACGGGCCCACGAGCTATCATATCCGAATAGAACCTTGCCGTCATCTTTAGGTTCACCTCTGGCTTTCCCACCGGGTAGACGAGTAATCTGCAAACGCATGGGTGGAATGTGTCGCGCGCTTGGTTTAATTCGGACTTTCTTCTTCGGCTTCGGCTCTGGCTGTGGTTGTGCATCATCCTCCTCATCCTCCTGAATCTCCTCCTCCACTAGTGGAAATCACCTGTTTCGCGACCGAAAAAGCAAGTCATTTAACTCATATCTATGACTTGCTTTGTCGGTCGAAGAAAGGGTCGATGTTTGAGCGTCTTTTTTAACTATGACGTGTCTCTGGGGGTCGTTTAAAATCTTATATGAACGACCGATTATAACGGTCAAAACTTTATGACTGTCTTCAGTCAGTCGTGGATATAATTCTTAATATAAAAAAAAAAGATTCATTTTAATGTCTGGCCTGACTGAATCTGACTAAATCTGAAATTAAACAGAAATGAAAATCAAATTTGAATTCAAATGAAACTCAAAACCAAATTCAAATGAAACTCAAAACCAAATTCGAATGAAACTCAAATTTGAATTCAAATGAGAACAAATTAAACTTGCACACCAACAATTATTCAATTTATTAATCATTGATTCATTGGTTTGAATTACACAAAAAGATTAAAATCTGGAGTTCTGACCAATGTAACCTTACAAGAAAAAGAACTGAGTTACAGGACATGTATACAAAATGATGAACGAAAACAGTAAGATATAAACTCTGATGATGAAGAACTTGTTCCTACTTCATAATGGTGTACCTGCACAGCAAAATCTATCAACTGATTAATGTGGGAGGTCATTATGCATACCATAGTAACATTTTAGAGGAGGGAAGTTCACAGATTTGGGATTAATTACCATGTACAAATACTTCTGCATTCCATAAGACAGTGATCTATAAAGGTGGGTATCCTAACTAATATGATGTCAATCTCTTTACCTGACTCTGTCCAACATCGACATAACGGAACAAACGTAACTATTAATCTCTTATAAAAAAAATCTGCACTGAACTCTTCAGGCATGATCTAATTGAAGAGACTAGAAAAATGCATAGCTACCAACATATCTGTTGATATATTGGGAAACAACTATATGCTCCACGTTTCTCCTACATGCCAAACGAATTATGTGCGACAGACTTTTGGAACTTGGAAGGCATCAAAAACCACGATAATATATGAATAGGAGCAGCTTATTTTTGTTATTTGTTATAAGCAGCAACCACCTCACACAAGATAAAAGAGATAACAACAACATTGCTTTTATACGTCTCATACATGTCACATAAACTATTAGCCTCTCTATGAAAACTCTCAACTAACATCTCTTTAGTTGTAACTGTGTACATGATAACGAGACAATGAGTTTGCTTCTGCACTTTATGATGATATCCTATTTTAGGGAGAGCAATGTGAATTCTTATTTCAGGATATAGATTCACGGCCCTTTATAAATACCTAATGGCTAGAAAATACCTATTAGCTTTACTAGATAATATGCCTAAGATAAGCATAATCTTTCCAACCCTATCAGGATCTAAAACACCATGTTGTGAATGATATATATCGTTTTACGAAGACAATCAAGTTATTCATGCATATCAAATTATAGTTACTGATTTATAAAGGATGTATGTACCAAGGTCAGAAGATTAATAAATATACATACCTCGACAAAACATTATGATTGCATATATGCCACAATCCACATTCAGGTAGTTTTCTGCCAACATCAAGAGTTGAATCAATGATTAAATCTCCATGTACATAAAAAAGGTAAAAAAAAAAAAAAAAAAAAAAAACTAAACTAAACTAAACAGGGAACTGAATAACATTTTTTACCTCAACATATTGATCCCAAAACTCATCATTGGCCTGCGCATCTCCATTCCAATACTCATCATCTCCAACAGTTGTTGAAATTGATGAAGCTTCATTCGCGGCTCCAGTAAAGACAAATGGATCTTCATAAGCGTTCTTATTGTGGTGTGATCTTATTGGAGATTCCAAAACCAAATTCCAATGCTTCCTTGTCACATCTTGGCAGTAAAAAACTTGTCTAGCTTGAGAAGCATGGATTAATGGCTCGTCGGCTTCTCTTGAGCTCTTCATAAACCTTTCGAAGTTGACAAACCTTGAGTTTGTATCTCGATCCACATATGACCCCTTTACTTTGTCTTCCATTCGCACCCAATGACAGTTAAAAACAACTTATGTGAAAACTCCATAGTCCACTTCAAATATATCTTGCAGAATACCGTAGTATGTAGTATCATCATCAACAAGGTTAGTATCTCTGGAACTTGCTCTGAAACTGGTACAAGCATCCATGATAACTCCACTATTTTGTGTAATAAAACCTTTTTCTGCATCGGATGTATAGAAAAGATATCCATTAACAAAGTATGCACTATACGAAACTGCTGAGAAGGAAGGACCAATTGTCAGCCTACGGAAATCTGTCATGGAATGGGCTTCCAGTTGTTCTTGTATCCACGGAATGTAGTCCAAACGCTTCATCCTTCCCATATGAGTTTGGTTAAAGTTGCGAATATATATAGCGTATTTCCTGTCACATAAAACAAATTAACAATTAACTTATCAATTTCCATCTAGGTCTGCATAATCTACTTCCACAATACACATATCAAGCTAGATTAACGATGAATTTGTAACATACAATTTGTAACATACTAACAAACTCTGATAAAATTCTCACATATAGTTGTTTTCTGATTAATATCAGTACTACTATAATAAAAGAAATTTATTAGAGGCTATAACCGATAGGTAAAAATTTGTTTTAGTAGAATATTTACTCATGTGCAGTGAGAATCAGTTCTCTAGACGCTACAAGAATCAATAAATTTAAAGGAGGTGTGCATATCATGAAAGTTAGCTGGCAAGTAACTCATTAAGTACACGTCGATCGCATATTAGAACCTAAAACAATTAACAAATCCAATAATAAAACACCATACGCGAGTAGTTAGAAGGTTAGTTTTCACAGTGTAATGAAATGATTGTAAGAGAAATAAACTTACGCTTCCCATTCAGTATTTTCATCCGCGTGTCTCAAAATCCATTAACGAACTTGTTCGTACTGTAAGTTGGTTAATGAACATGATTTTCCTTGCGAACCAACTAGGTATGGACCTTCATAAGCATCACAAGTCTTCTCTATCTTTCCATGGCACTTAAAAGACTTTCGTTTCGCATCGGGAAGGATCTCGGCGCAATGGCGCGCTCCTTCATTGATCCCATATTGTTTTGTAATAGATCCTTCTATATAATTTTTGTTGCGACCAAGAACCTTGTAGACTCTCATCATCCTGCATATACAATTGGTAAACAAGTATTTGTAAGTTTACAGAGTTGATAAAAGAATAAACCAAAAGAATACCGGTGACTAAAGGACTGTACCTCTCGAAAGGGTACATCCACCTAAATTGAACAGGCCCCAATTGGTATGCCTCTTCTGCCAAGTGTATGACCACATGAGTCATACTAACAAAAAATGCAGGAGGGAAATACATTTCAAACACGCATAACGACTCCATGACACGATCATGCATTACACGAAGCTCAGCACGATCAATAACCTTAGAAGTAAGGACTTTGAAAAACAACAACAAGTGTCTAACTGCCTCGCGCAAAGGCTTATGTTTTTTGAAACAATGCATTAAAATAATAGGCATTAAACCCTGCATAAGGATGTGATAGTCGTGCGACTTTAGACCCTTCAATTGGAACTCTTTCAAGCATACTTTTTTTTTCCAATTCCCATTGTAACCAATTGGAACTTTAAGTGTGCTAAAAGTTTTACAAATAACTTCCATTTCTTTCTTAGACATCCAATAAGGTGCGGGGGGTAGTTTCTCTCTTCCATTCCTTTACGTAAACCACAAGCTAGGCTTTAAGTTTAGCATTTTTAAATCTCTTCGCGCTGGAGCACCATCCTTGGACTTATCCTTATGGCACATAAAAGTTCCAAACAGATTCTCTGCAAAATTCTTTTCTACATGCATGACATCCACATTGTGCCGGATTTGTAGAAACTAATAAGATTAAGTTAGAAAAGAATAATAAACAACAAAACATATTACACCAAATAATCAAAGGATCAAACTTAGTAACAAAAGCTTCACTAACAAAACCTCTTTTCAGTAAATCAAATCAGAATAACCAATTATGGCATAAGAACTGCCAAGCATACAACATATGATATTTTTTACTGCCAAGCGTATGAAGCCGCCAGGATGGTACCACAGGACATACAACATATACGATTCAGAATCCAAAGTGGTCTATATCAGATCATGTGTTTGAATACGTAAAGCGGTATTATATACACAACCACATCATTAGTCAATATGTACATCATGAGCATTTAAAGTCTTGTTTATATGTGCAAAACAAAGTGGTTAAGATAATTGTCTAACTAAATTTCGACTATTTAGATATGCAAAACAAAATTGTACTAGAGATTTATTCATTTATAACAGGTGATGTAAAATTTACCTTCCAATATGGGAGCTGAAAAAATATTGACCTCTTTGACCAAGGAGAATCAATTGCACGCCGCTTTACCAACTTCCCAAATTCTTTATCTGCAATTGCTGTCTTGTTGAACAATTCTCCGCCACTCAAACGTCTTGGTGCAACCCTTAAATCCTCTAATCCGTTGAATTGGGATGTTTTCTTTCTATAAGGGTGAAAGCGATCTCTTGGAAACCTTCTATGACCCATATAAGAAAATTTGGAACCGCATTTTAGCCAAAATGCCTCTGTATTTTCTCCACACACGGGACAACCATATCTTCCAGAAGTTCGCAAACCAGAAACATGGGCATATGCAGGAAAGTCATGTATACACCACAACAACATTGCTCTCATTGTAAAGTCAGTCTTCGTATGTGCATCGTAGGTTACCGTTCCGACAGACCATAACTCATTTAACTCGTCGATCAGTGGATGTAAATAAACATCGATATTATGGTCGGGACCAAGTGGACCAGGAATCAGCAGGGTTAACATTGTGAAATCCTTTGACGTGCATTCAGATGGTGGAAGGTTGTAACAAACAATCATAACAGGCCAAGTACTGTGTGTGCTCATCATTCCAAAAGGATTAAAACCATCTGTTGCTAATCCTAGACGAACATTTCTTTTTTCAGAAGCAAACTCAGGCCACTTCTTATCAATTTCCTTCCACTGTGCAGAATCCACCGGATGCCTCATGTGTGTAGCACTTTCTTGAACCTTAGCATACCATGTCATCAACTCAGCAATCCACGCGGTGCCATACATCCGTTGCAACCTTTCTGTGACCGGAAAATACCTCAGCCTCTTCATCGGAACCTTTTTGGCAGTTGGACTACTCCCTTCTGGTGGTTTTTGCCATCTACTTTCACCACATTTAGGACACTTATCATCATTGGCATAATCCTTGCGATACAAAATACAATCATTAATACAAGCATGAATAATTTGCACCGGCAACTGAAATGGCTTGATCATCTGCTTAGCTTTACTACAAGTAGATGGTAACGTGTTCCCAGCAGGTAAGATAGTTTTCATATATCCTAATAACTCAGTCATGAAAACATCAAAGCATTGATACCTTGCTTGCATACTTAGCAACTCAATTGTTGCTGACAGTTTTGTATGTTCATCACCACAACCTGGAAATAAGGGTTGCACTGCATCCTTCAACCTCTTCTTGCATTCGACAGTAGCCTTATCTTGATCATTACTACTAGAATCATCTTCAACAGCAGCTGGAGGTGGCTGATCAGGATCAGTAAGGTATTCATCAGGGGTATCAATACCAAGTACACCTCCATGTGCCTCATTGAACAAGTCATAAATTTTCGAATGAGATGCAGCAGCATAATTCACAACATTATTTGCAGGTAAGGTGGGAGCATTAACATTATTAACACAAGGTTGCTCTCCATGATGGATCCATGTTCGGTATGATACATCGAACCCGTTATCAAGGATATCCCCATGTACATCATCTAGAGATTTTGGTAAACTACGGAAATTCTTACATTTCATGCAAGGACATCGAAATTCTGTGATACCTTCACCAAGACTCTGTGTTGTAAATTGGATGAAAGATTGAACACCTTCAATCCATCGAGGTGAACCCTTGGGTGCAGTCATCCATTCTTTACTTGGAGTAGTTACACAATGTCGAAACATCTGCAAAACAGTGCATACACAAATCAGAATACACAATTTAGAAGAAAATGCATTAAAGTAGAAGGATTTACAGTAGAGAAAGATTTACATTACATATCATCACAACTATGAAGAACCAGAACAGAGAAAAAAGAAGGATGGTCAGCTACTTAGGTGAAAGTGAATGCTCATTTATAAGTAATTGAAGAATACTATGATAACTAATAAAGCAGAACTCAATTATTTGTCTTGAACATAATTCTAGAATGAGTGAAGAATAGAAGCAATTAACAGTGCTAAGAGTGGAGTTACAACTTACAACTAATAGTATTGACTCATATGGTATTGAGCATTCAAAAAATTAATCATCTGTGTGCAATTAAGAGAGCTAAGAGTGGGATCCATTCTTTAAACTCAATCAACAAAACTATGATGATAATGAGAAGATTAATTAATCAAATCCTAGATCAAGTTACTACTCACCAGTTCATAACATAATTACTTATTTTAACCTAATTAAGCAAAACCCCAAAATTTAAGATATACTTAAATCAGTTAAAACTCAAATCCTAGAACAAGTTACTACTCACCAGATTCATAACATAATTACTTATTTTGACCTAATTAATCAAAACCCCAAAATTTAAGATACACTTAAATCTGTTAAAACTCAAATCCAAGAACAAACTAACGAAAACTTTCCTACTGAACTTCAAATTAGGCAAAACCCAGACAAATTTTGACATGAGTTGAGTATTTACCTTAACAAATTTTTGATATGGAAATTTGAGTTCTGAAATCAAATCATTTGTCGCATAATGAAGAACCTGACTACCTCATAAATTTGTTGTGAACTACAATGCTGCATATCAATTCGATGATCAAATTTTTCGTCAGTGTCCGAGAAAGTTTTGCAGAAGTAGGTAATGGGAGAGAATAACGAAAAAAAAGAAAGAAGAGAAGTTTATGAGAAAGTTCGATCTTTTCTTTTTTCTAGATAAGAAGGTTGTGGTCAAAAACGAGTCAGATGTATAAATGATCAAATTGAATTGGCTGAATCGCCTCTCGGATGGATTTAGATAAGAATCTTGTGGTCAAAAACGAGTCGATTTATAACTAACTCAATTTGAATTGGCTGAACCGCCTCTCGACTTGATAATTTAGTCCGAAATGAGTCTGGTTGGTAACTTACTCAGCTGAATGGAAGTTCTGAAATTTCTTCATGGTAAAGAGATGTGTATCTGCAGTTTCTAAGAACTTTGAACACATTTGAAATTTTAAGTTTCTGCATCCAATAATATTCAAGTGTTGGTTGGAAGCTATGCAAAGAATTATGAGTAAAAGACTGAAAAAAATTGAAAGCTATGTAAGAATTAGAAAACAGAAAAAGACTTGATGAAACTTAACAACATTGAAACAATAAAATAAAATTGAAACCATGTTAAAAACTGAACAAAATTGATACTAATACATTCATTCATTAGATAAAAGCAGGGCTATGAAACCTGCTGAAGCTACATATCCACAGAAGTTGCAAGACACTTCTTTACATGTTTTGAATCTCTTCTTCATCACAAAAAAATAAAGAAAAGATGAGACTCAAAACCATACAAACTTGCAAGCCTAACCCAAAATACTTACATCTCAAAAAAGAGATTCCCATAACTAGTTACATATACTGCCGAGTACGTAATATATCCAAAAAACTTACATGTATACCAACCATGTATATATATACCCAAAAAAAAGTCCCAAAGCTCCATATAAAACCAGAACTCCAAATCCATTAAAATCCAAGACCGCCTGCAAAGAATCGGGATAACATACTGTTGTGGCCACATAACCTTGTCACCTATGGAAACATCTCTAAAAGTTCCATCACCTTCACAGAGACTCTCAGAAGGTAAACAGATTTCATCAATGAGGACCAAATGAAATTCATCATCTATTGGAGGCCTATTGGTAAATATACAGCCTACTGCAACATCTCTCTTTCTCATGTTCTTCAGAATTACTCTTTGAGACCCAGCTGGTTGACAACCACCAGCATTCATACCCTGCAGATGATGAGCACATCCAATATGGCAATAAGATTTTACGGGTATACATAAAAAAGATAGTTTATGACAATGGAAACAACACCATGTATACATAACATACTCTTGAGTCCAAACTATTATCAACAATCAACACATTTATTATGGCTAACACAACCGATCAACAGTAGATGAATATAACTTAAACTAGAAAATGAGGTTAGAACAATGTTTATGAGTTGCAAACTAAAAACTAGTTATAGAATGTTATTACCTGAGCATTAGAAGTACTGGGGTAATTAGGATTGCAACTTAAACCGGCCATTAGTGTCTCAACAGTTTCTTCGAGATTACGGACCCGATCTTCTACAGCTCTAGTCTGCAGTACTTGCTGTCGTAACTGCTCCCTAGGAACTGCAGAAGCAAGTAGTTCAGTCTTAGATATCCCACCTCCCATTCCTCGAACACAACCTCTATCATCAACTCCAAACACCTACAAAGAAGTAAACAAAATCAGTTAGCTAGATAGTAACTAACAAGTTTTTTTGTTTTTCTTGGAAACAACACAAATTCATGTGCACTCACCTTGGCGACTGCATCTCTGTCCAAATGGGTTTCCTCCCTATACTGCTCAGTTTAATTAAGCTCTCTTACTTGTGCCTGCAAAGTATATCAGATTGTATGTAAGTGGAAAAATAATTGCAAAGAAAGCCAACAAAGAATAATATATGATAGTTAATGAAAGCCAAATAAGAAACTTGAACTTACAACATATTCTCTGCATTTTACTTCATAACAGTTGGGGTCCATTAATTCAAGTGCTTCTTGAGGTATTTCTTTGTAAACATGTGTAGCCAAGTATACAACAGATCTGCTTACACTACCAGTAGGAGATTGTTGTTCCATAACATGTCGACGGCGCGCAATACCATCCCTTCCAGTAGTATGCAAAGCTTTCAGAAGATTCCTTGAGTCCTTCCCTATCTCCCTTAGTATCTGATCAGCTTCTGAATCATGCAAGTCCACAAATTTATCCCAATCCTCTCTCTTCACACCATTTGGTCTGTTATTCTTTCTCTCAGCAACAATATTAAATTGATCACACCATTTCCTTAGGGTAGTCTTTTTGTTCTTCCATGATTTGTTTGCCATCCTTAGATCCTTGGATTTGATGATTTCAGGTACCCGGAATTCATTCTTGATGGCTCTCCAGATTTCTTCCTTAAGAACCCAAGGAACATCTCTCCAATCTTCGTGATGTGGTGGGACAATACTCCTCGCTATTGTTCCAACCCTGGTAGCATATTTCTTAGAACCATATTCTATTGGTTGTCCCATAGAATTGAACTTGATGTCCAATAGGTGATCATCTGCAGAAAATAGAAACAAATTAGAACTTGATGATAACATATTATAATAATGACATAAAGAAAACTGAAATACAATGTTGTGTTACCATTAATCCCGCTTTCCTCCGTATTTTCAGCTTCATCATTTGCTTGATGAAAAGCCTCATGCCATCCATCTCCTTCATCCTGATTTCCATTACCATGGCTCGGAGAATGATTTCCATCTGACGAAGACACACGATGACGACTTCCTTCACTTGGACTTGCAGCAATGTGAACATCATCAGTTGATGGGGACCCTTGTGAATTGAGCAAATCCGTCGGCCAATTAGCTGCACTTGGAGTAGTACTTGCAGATCTAGTACCTGCAGACCTAGTACCTGCAGACCTAGTACCTGCAGACCTTGTACTTGCATACCTGGTACTTGCAGGCCGATATCGACTACTACTAGGAAGAGGATGTCTTGGCATAGTTGTCTACTACAAAATCAATTTGAACAACAATCACAAATCATATATCATTCAACAGAAGTCACTAATTAAAAATGATTACTATGATCAACATTGAATAACATATTAATCCATCAAATAAAACAGCAAGAACCAATTAACAATGCAAATTTCCAAAAGGAAGAACAAAGAAATACTATACTAACAAGAGCAACAACACTAAATCATGATTCTGTTTACTGCTATGCTAAGTGGCTAATTGCTAACTCATGTTGACTGAAATTTTGAATCAAGAGTGTGACCCTTCATTTGCAATTAAAATCAAACTAACACCTCAAATCAAAACCAAGGTAGCAGGGATTAGGACAAGTTATAATCAAAATCAACTACTCCATCATAAAGCATATCACTGATTAAATGTACATGAATGCAATTTTATTTCTCAGTGGACCATCTGATGATATATGATACCCATAAATATCATTCCTTTCTTTTTCTAACTCAGACCATAACTAATCCTAACTCTAATACATGATACATAAACTAGATTCAAACTCATAAACCAAAAAATTACCCAAATCAAATAAAATCAGTTATACCTGATGAAATTTCTGAACTGCAACTTAAGTTGTTGAGATCTCCCTGAAATCAACCTATAAAGCAGTAGTGGTTAAGCCCCTTGAACAAATTCGACCAGTAAAAGAAAAACAAAATTGAATCCAAAACCCAAACTTTACCTGAGGAAGATATGAACTACGACTAAAGATCTTGATATTTACCTGAAATCCATCAATAAAACAATTATTGTTAAACCCCCATGAAGATAATCAACAAGTAAAAGAAAAATAAAACTTCAATTAGAAACCCTAACTGTACCTGTGATGATTTCGAAAAATTAAACCTAAATGAGAGATGTAAAAGGTTAATCTTAGTTAGGGTTTGTGATTTAAAGGCTTAATTAAGCTTCCATGGTGGAGTTCTGAGAGAGGAGAAGAAATTTGGGTGGTCTGTGATTTTTCTCTTCTGTGAACGAACTTACGGAGAGAGAGGATGTGAAGGAGATAATATAGCACCGACAATAACCAGGTGGGAAATAGAGGGAAGCGAGTGAGTTATCCCGCCAAAAAAAATAGCACTGATTCAACTAGGTTCATCAGTCGCGGTGTGGGTTAATGAATCGGGACACAATGGTAATTAAATTTTTCTATACAATGACTGTTTTTAGCCCTCTGGGATGTGCTCCGGAAATTTATCACATCTTCGACCGTTTTGACCGGTCCACGGCCCGTTGACCGTCAATGAGGGTCGCGGATATGGGTCATTTTAACCCCCATTTCCACTAGTGCTCCTACTCCTCCTCATCATCACTGCTACTACCATCATTTACTTCCTTACTATTTCCATCATTACCATCATCCTCATCATCCTCTTCATCACTTCCACCACCACCATTTCCATCCTCATCCTCATCATTACCTTGATCCCCCTCTTCCTCAATCTCTGACACCTCATTAACACCATTCAGTCCATCACCACCATTATCAGCATTACCTCCATCACCACCATTACCTTGATCACCATCCTCCTCATCATCATAAGCATCATATTGACCTACTAAATGAATTTCTTCATGTTCCGCGACTTCTTCTTCTTCATCGCTTGGGGTGGCAGATATAACAACAGATGTTAAAGATGGCGACATAGAGGAATCAGTACATGGTTCTCTGGGTTCGCCGATAATTAAGGCTACCTCACTCGGTGTTTTTCCTCGTAATCGACCTGCATTTAGGTATTTTTGGTTGCGCGGAGGTCTGGATGGAGGAGTTACCAACACATTCTTATCCTTTTTATTCTTGTTATTGAAAGGCCAACAACAAATTTATTTAAGAGTGGTCAAAAAAATTTACAAAAACAAACGACTCTAACAAAAAAAAACAACAACGACTCCTTTTATATGCTTAACGATTTTCATTTACTTCTCAACGATTCAAGCAAATTTTTTGAACGACTCTTCCTATTTTTAATACAATTGAACAACAAATGGGTGGTGTAGAGTCGTTCAGTTATATAATTGGTCGTCCACATAAGTCGTTAACCTAATCCTATTATGTGGATGACTATTTCATTTATTGGAACAGAGTGATGGTTTGGAAAATTACGGGGTCGTTGATTAATAGAAAGGGTCGTCAAAATATATTGCATTGGGGTCGTTTTCACCTAAACAATTGGTTAACGATTTCAACATGCATGTCTAAAATCGTTAACATAAAACAATTGGTTAACGATTCAGGCAAATTTAAAAAAAAAACCCAGCATGAATCATTTACTCCACCACACTCATGGTTGACGATTTCTCCAAAGTCCTACATGCATATCAAAAATCGTTTACAAAACATGAAAAATCGTTAACCAATGATGAAAAATCGTTAGATATTCAAACTTCGTGATTAACGACTTCCATTTTGAGAAATCAATTTCTCCGATTCAAACCCTAATTTTGAGCAGAACATCAAATTCAACTAAAACCCAAGTTAGAGTAGGGTGTTTTAAAGGACATGCTTTCTAATTGGAGCCATTTGTTTGTCTGGAGGTTTTGATTTCTTACTAGTACTCGAATACTCCTTCGCCGCAGTAACCGTATCAACGAGATTGACAATTTGACTGGCTAGTCTCGCAGTCTGCTTAGTACGTGCCATGTTTGTAGAAGAAGTTAATCGTCGATTAAAGTTTTCGCATCGACGGTTTTGACGATGAATCAGATGATTATTTTTTTGTGTAAATGGTCGTTAATGGAGGAACTGAAAGGGAGGGGGAGAGGAGAAGAAGAAGTGTTCGGTTATGAAATGAAATGGGGGCCTATGTTTAGTCTTAATAGGATTTTAGGGTAAATTTTAGGGGAAGGGTGGCATAGTACTTTCAACCTCATTTTGGAATCCCCTGTAATCTCTGATGTGGGTATAAATTTCATGAAGCCCCCAATTATTTTTTATGGCCCCCGAGTAATCCTCGTTTTTATTTGATAAACTTGAATTTCACATTCGGAATTTTCTTCACCAGCTCCTTGACTTCAGCAATTTGAGTCCTGATCCTCCGAGGAAATTTTCCCGGTTTCTGAGTGAGAATGTTGACGACGGCCTACGCATCCCCTTCAACAATAATATGATCAAGCCTTAATGTTTAATTTGAGGCGTAGATCTCTCTTTCCTATCTATCGGATGAACGGTTGGTCAAAAAGTTTTCGATGTATTTATACAGACGACAATCAGTTTCATTGTAGAAGCTAGAAAGAGTAGAAACCGGAGGAACATCTAAACTGAAGCCGCGAGCACTTACAAATTGAAAGGTACACAATTCGAAATCTCGTCTCTATTTTTTTCCCCTTAAAACCCTAAGAGAATTTGTTTTCTTTAGAGCAGAGATGGAAATAGATCATTATGTGATTCTAGGGTTACCATCAGGAGAAGAAGGGGCAAAATTAACTGATGAGAGAATTGGAAAAGCATATAGAACAAAAGCCCTAGAATTGCATCCAGATAAAAACCGTAACGATCCTAATCACGGGTTAGAACCAAAAGCAATTTGAGTCCTGATCCTCCGAGGAAATTTTCCCGGTTTCTGAGTGAGAATGTTGACGACGGCCTACGCATCCCCTTCAACAATAATATGATCAAGCCTTAATGTTTAATTTGAGGCGTAGATCTCTCTTTCCTATCTATCGGATGAACGGTTGGTCAAAAAGTTTTCGATGTATTTATACAGACGACAATCAGTTTCATTGTAGAAGCTAGAAAGAGTAGAAACCGGAGGAACATCTAAACTGAAGCCATGAGCACTTAGGCGTACACAATTCGAAATCTCGTCTCTATTTTTTTCCCCTTAAAACCTAAGAGAATTTGTTTTCTTTAGAGCAGAGATGGAAATAGATCATTATGTGATTCTTTATTCTGAATAACTGATGAGAGAATTGGAAAAGCATATAGAACAAAAGCCCTAGAATTGCATCCAGATAAAAACCGTAACGATCCTAATGCGAATACTAAATTTCTAAAACTCAAAGAATCTTACTTAATCCTTAAAGATGAAAAAGCTCGTAAAGCTTTCGATGATTTATTACGCGTGAAACGTGATCAACAACAACGTCAATCACAATGTGATTCAAGAAAACGTAAGATGATGGCTGATCTTGATGAGAGAGAGCGTGCTTCTTTTGCTCCTGATCGTTTTAGACAAGAGAGAGACAATGAAGAGAGAATTGCTAGGGTTTTTAAAGAAGAATGTGATAGAATTAGAGCAATGCACGCTAAGAAAGCAGGCGCAGGGATGCCTAAGGCGAATGCTGAGTTTGGAACATCTGGTACAAATGCGGAGAGTGCGGGGAATGGGGCGAGTTTGGATCCGAGGAAAGCTTTGAAGGTTACTTGGGAGGGTGGAGTTGAAGATTATAGTGCTCAGAGGTTGAGAGAATTGTTTGGGGAGTTTGGAGATGTTGAAGACATTGTGATTCGATCTCAAAAGAAGAAGAAGAAAATTGGGTCTGCTCTTGTTGTCATGGCTTCTGCAGATGATGCAGTAAGTATTTGGATTGTTGAATTTTGGTTTGCTAGTTTTTATCTAAAGTTTGATAGTTTTTGTTTTGGTGCTTATGTTGGGTTACTTATTATTTTCGTAGGTTGCTGCCCTGAAAGGTGTTTGTGGTGATCTTTCAAATCCGTTGCTTGTTCTTCCTCTACAGAAAACCGGACAATCTGAGTTTTCGAATGTTTCTCCATTCAAGAAGTTTGAGGAACCTGTCGAGCCGATTATGATTAATCTTGTTGGTGCTGGACATCAGGCTAAAGAAGATTCCATTCTAGAAAAACTTCGGAAAAAGGTACGAGCTTTTACTTTGGCACTTTTAACTTCAAATATTCAATGTGATCACTAATCATCACTATTTGGAATAGGATAAGTGTTACAGTTTTATGATTCAGTGATATCTCTAACTTCAGCTTTTTTTTTGGGCATGCATGTTGTTTATGTGCTATCTATAGGAATTAATTGTCACTCTAAAATGACCGGTGAATTTCATTCTTATGCTGTACCTTCATTTTGTGAGATCCTCTTGTCATTCTTATCTTCGAGTATCTTTGAAGCTAAACAGATAGGAAAACTGCCCTTTGATAGATTCTTCACTGAGAAGATTTCATCTCTATGCGTATAAATGTAAACTGAGTAATCTCAATCCTTGATTGAAGACTTCATCAATTTCTTCTGTTATCTTGTTTCAAAGTGTAAGTAATTTGTC
The DNA here is from genome assembly GCA_023529315.1 of Papaver bracteatum. Classification (NCBI taxonomy): domain Eukaryota; kingdom Viridiplantae; phylum Streptophyta; class Magnoliopsida; order Ranunculales; family Papaveraceae; genus Papaver; species Papaver bracteatum. The sequence goes on from JAJJWX010001985.1 coordinate 2,138,378, forward strand.
GTATTTCTTCTTGAAGCTGCTGTTAGTGTTGCCAGCCTAGGAAACTTCCAACTCTATAGTTTTTCAACAGCCAAGCTGTTAGATCACCTTTATCTGTGAAAAGGAGGAGCCTAGTCATTTAGAGAAAATTAGATAGGTTTTTAGGTGATATTTCCTCAAGCCTTTGACCAAGTTTGACTTGGCAAGTGTGAAGGAAACCAAAAATTCTTGATTTGAATAATTCAGCAACTTAGTCGTTATTTGTATCACAATGACCTTTTTAAGGGTTCCCAGTGAAAATCTCACCAAAAGAAATTCTAGTTTAGCAACCGTTTTTTCTAGGTTATAATTCTTTGAATTAATTTTTATTTTCGGTGACCACCACTTGAGGTGAATACAGGATATTTTCTTCAATCTTTCCTACCCTCCTAAAACCAGTTCCTTCTGTTTGAAGATATTTTACTTTTGCCTTAAGAGACACCTTTTTGAGCATGAAGAGCTAATTCATGATAGTTTCTACAAATTATTTATGTAGTTCCTGTGTGATTAGTAGGACTGTTAATATGTTTTACAGTCTATTATTCATCAGAGATCTGATGTTTCCCCTATGCTGATTCTCATTTTGTTTTCTGAATCTATTGGCCTGTAGTTGTTGATTGTACTGGTCCCAGTGTACTATGTGATTCAATGGAACTGTCTTCTGTTTTTGGCTTACGGACTGTGCATTCCATGCAAAATTATACTCCTCATTCTTGTTTGTGGTGATGCTGTTTTGTTTTTTCGGGCCTTGTGCATGAAATGAATCATGTGTAGTCAATCATTCTTTACTTATTTTGTTAAAAATCAAGTTTTAACTTATCCTCCTATTGGTGCTAACTACGGGCGATCTTTTATCTTGTTTAATAGGCAGCGGAAAAGAAGAACGAGAATAATGGAAATGGTGCAGTATGATACCTCAAACAAGCGGATGGTCAGGCAATAACATCACAAGAGTTCCTGTATGCTGTCATCTCATCGTGCAAAAGCTTGTTGCTGCTCTGATTCCTCTTTCCTCCCTTGTCATTTAAGAGTTCCCTCCCACTGTCATCTCATTGTACAATCTAAGAGTTTCGGATTTAGAACCAAAAATATAGGTTTAGTTGATAGAGGGCAACCAATGATGGTTCTCAGAAGGTTAGCAAAGAAGATGACAAAAAGTCTTAATTGTGTTAACTGTAAAATTAGTTTGTAGATATTCTTTTTCAAGTTGCAGTTTAGAACTGGATGTGCCATACTAATCCATTTGGAAAATTTTAAAAACAAATGGAGAAAAAGAAAGTCAGGAAACACAGTTTTAGGTTCCTTGTATTGTACTTCCTATCAATGTTACATAATTTATAATTATAAAGTGGCTTGATTTTGGACAAGGTTGGCCTGTTGTTGGTGTATGTGGTTAGCTTGAATGAGTTGTTTTTGTGGGCATTGCCGGGCCTAGAGCAACCCCCATAAACAAAGAAGGCAGTTTTTGGGTATACCAAAAACATTTTGGGCATACCAAGTAAGACAAAATAGGAGTGTATAGCAATATTAGAAGCCCCTTAACCAATTTTTTTTGGTAATGGCAAATATGCCCTTTTAGGATTAGTGTTAATAGTAATGATTAGGTAAAATAAATCTGATTAGTGATTAGTTTTAAGATTACTTGCCACTATCCGGGGGGGTTTTGGGGGGCGTACCTCTCGTTACGATTTTTTCCTGGTTTTGATCTTCAGAATATTGATTTTTTTCCAACATATCTTATGTTTAATCTCGCTTTTGTAGGTTAAAATCATCAAAAGTTTGTGTTTTTTCACTAAGGTTCGGCGAGTTTGGATGAACAGTTCGGCTAGCTGGACGTGTTGATTAAGAGTGAACCTACCTAGTTCGGCTCGTTTTGAATTGTCCAAATAAGCAAGAACCCTACACCGAACCTATCTGGAAGAAAAAATGTTTAGGGTTCGGCTTATATTTAGAAATTGTAAGCGCCAGAACTGTTGGAAACACATTGTTCGGCTATTTGAATAAGTAGAATATAAGCCGAACCCGATCATGTACATTCCTGGGTTAATAATTTTGTATTGGTTCGGCACATATTATGATTATCGAATACGCCGAACCCCTACGCATCTCTTTTCGTGACTAGGTTCGGCTTGAAATTGCATGAAATTTCAAACCTAATTGTTCATATACACTTACGGGAAGATTTTGTGAAGAACAGTTCGGCTAAAAACGCAACTTAATTGTGAGCGAATCTTATAAATGCACTAGGTTAATGAGATATTATGATTATCGTACAATAGAACCTAACCATTAATTTTTCTTTAGAGCATCTAAAAATGTTCAAGCACATATTATGATTATCGCAATGTTTAGAACCTAACCATTAAGGGTAAGGACATATTAGTAATTTAAATTGTTTGAAGATATATAAGTAATTACACTACTCCTTATTTTTCCACTCTGGATGGAAAAAAAAATTTGTATGCCCAAAATATTTTTGGTATGCCCAAAAACTGCCTTCAAAACAAATTCTATACTACTGCTGCTGTCCCGTGGGTCCATAAGAAATTTCACTGCAACATCCTTCTAAATGCACAGATCTCTCAGGAGTTTTTTGGGTTTTTAATCCAACGGTTAAACACGTTTGAAGCTGTACTGATCAACAGCAACACTAATTATGCCTAAGATCATTACAAAATATTCCGTCTTTTAATTATCTGCCTGTCTCACAAAATTCTTCTCTTAATTATTCCAAAGTCTTTTACATTGCTGGCTGGCTCGTCCTCTCCATTCCTAGTCTCTGTGACTCTGTCTTTGTCCTGTCAGCATACCTCCATTCTTCATCTTCTTCTTCTCAATTTCTTTCATCTGAAAGAAACGCCCTAGATTCTTTCTCCAACTTTTTTTAAGGGTTTTTTTCCCTTCTGAATTACAACTACTGTTGTTAGTGAAAATGGCTAGTGTCTCGCAATCATCAGGAGGAGGAGCTACTGCTATGTGGCAACCACAAGAAGAAGGTCTTAGAGAGATCTGTGGTTTACTTGAACAGCAAATATCTCCTAATTCTGATAAACCTCTTATTTGGCAACAACTTCAACATTTTTCTCAATTCCCTGATTTCAATAACTATCTTGCTTTCATTATTGCCCGTGCTCAGGTTTTATTTCAGTTTTAGTTTCTATTTAGTTTCTATGTCTGTCTGCTTGATCATCATTATTGTGGGTTTGCTTTGTTTGATTTATAGAATTTATACTGCTTTCCTTCTTTTGTTAGGGTGTTGAAGTGTCACTTTTTTCCTTTTTCTTGAATGTACGATTTTGATTGAATTTATGAGCTTGGTGAATGAAGTTGATAAAGCATATATTGGAAATGATTCACAAACATTTGATGATCTAGTGATAGAACTCAAAACAAAAACTCGGTTTATCTAAGATAGAGACACTGGATGAGGATGGATTAGTCGTAGAGGCTAAGGCATTCACAAACTGGTTTGAGAAACAAATAACAAAATTCCAGGAGATGTCATCTGTCAACTGGTTTCGAAGATGTCATCAAATTGTTTAGTTAACTTCATGACCTTTTGCAAGTAACTTTTGGATAGCCAACTAGCTACACTTGGGGGAAAAAACAGCTAGTTTACTATGTAACTATATTTATGCATTTCCTCGAACCTTCTGATAGTGTTCCTCGGATGGAAAGTCTGGGTTATAGCATTTAAATGGTTGTGCATCCTATCTTGTCTAGAAGAGCACCCGAATGGAATGTCATCTGTCAACTGGTTTCAAAGATGTCATCAAATTGTTTAGTTAACTTCATGGCCTTTTGCAAGTAACATTTGGATAGCCAACTAGCTACACTTGGGGGAAAAACAGCTAGTTTACTATGTAACTATATTTATGCATTTCCTCGAACCTTCTGATAGTGTTCCTCGGATGGAAATTCTGGGTTATAGCATTTAAATGGTTGTGCATCCTATCTTGTCTAGAAGAGCACCCGAATGGACTTGTAAGACGCGACAGCTTTTAGATTATGATGCTCATCGTCATCATGTTCAGGTTTTTGCTTGACAAATGACAGTTGAATTTGAGTTGCTTGTTTTTATTGTCTTTGCAATTATTACAAATAGCTGCTGAAGTTGTTTAATTTCTGGGATAAATCTCAGTCTTGAGGTTTCTGATTACGTTGTGCCTATGGCTTATCTATGCATCCTGGAATTTGTGTAAAATTTTGTCGAAGTTACATTCATATATAGGATGTTCTGTTGAAAAGCTCGTGAAACTGTCTTATCAGATTCTATGTGAGGTGGCTTAAGATTTTCTTATATTGTATTTCATCGTTTACTTTTCTTAACTTCTGGTGTGAAAAATTGCTTTCTTTCTTCTTATGCAGGGTACATCTGTGGAAATACGACAAGCAGCTGGTCTGTTCTTGAAGAATAATTTAAGAACCGCTTTCAAATCCATGTCTGCTTCATTTCAGCAGTACATAAAGTCAGAGATGCTTCATAGTCTGGGAGCATCAGATAGGCACATTAGGTCTACAGTGGGGACAGTTATAAGTGTTGTCATTCAGCAGGGGGGAATTATTGGCTGGCCGGAGCTTTTACAAGCCCTTCTACAGTGCTTGGATAGTAATGACCTACACCATATGGAGGGTGCTATGGATGCTTTATCCAAGGTCTGGCTTTATTCGAGTTCAATTAGATTTTGAATTTTTTTTTTTTTTTTTTGAAGTTTCTCTGCTCACTATGACAACATGTCTGTTACTTCGTTGGATTCTGGGCACTTTTGAATGTGTGTTCGTCTTAGGTTCAGATCAGGTTATTAGTTTTGTTATAGAAGCATCTGATTGATTATCACATTTTGTGCTATAGATTTGCGAAGATATACCACAGGAGCTTGATTCAGAAATACCTGGAATAGCTGAACATCCAATTACTGTCTTCCTTCCTAGATTATACCAGGTATAAAAGGGAGTTTTAATTTCTAGACCCGTGCTGGTGCATTTGATTGCTTCAGCTATTTTTTGTTGATTATAAAATTGACTCTTGGTCATGTTAATGGAACTGCTTCCTCGCATCAGTTTTTCCAGTCTCCACATGCCACACTCAGGAAGCTTGCTTTGGGTTCTGTTAATCAGTTCATTATGTTGATGCCAACGGTAAATACATTTGCCTTAACATCTTTCTAAATCAGTGAAGTGCTTTTTTACTGAATTTTCTGGCGTTCGTTAAAAGTTTGTATCCCTTTCCAGGCTTTACTTCTATCCATGGATCAATATCTCCAGGGTTTATTTGGTCTTGCTCAGGATCCTGCTGCAGACGTGAGAAAATTGGTTAGTGTGGTTTCAAATGACCTTGCATTGCCTGGACTGTAGTCACAGACTCATGATATTAAAATATATTCATTAAAGTTTTGAGGAGTTTTTCATTTTACAAGATATAAAGTAATGATTATATTTTTCTAGTCCCTCTTAAAGCTTCATTACATAACTTTGGTAGGGCTACATAATGAGTTCAGATGAAGGAAATGTTATATGAATGGAAGAATCGATTTGGCTAATAAATTTTATCAGCTTACTTAATATAAAATCTGAAGGAAGGAATAAGTTCTTTTGTAGTATACATGGAGGAGAAGTACATATTTAGAAAAAGATTGTCAGTTATAGGCTTATAGCATCTAAAGATATACAGAATTCAATTATGGAGTCACAGTATCATACTACTGAGAAGTATAATAATGTTAGTAAGGTTTTAGATTGAGAGAGAAATATTGAGTGGTTGGTATAGTTTAGCCATTTTTATTTTTATTTTTAAATTGTGTGTTTCGTAAATGTGAAAATGAGATTTTAGGTAAGTAAGATGTTTGAGTACGCTCTTTTTGATCCTTGAATCTTAGATTTCACCAGTAGCTCCTGCTCCTTGCATAGTTTCTCTTTATTTTCAGGCATGACTAGTTCTTAAATGGTTTGGGTAACCACCATGGTCTATTGCACCGCTCTTATTCCTTTCGGGTGCTTTCGATACACTGCTCGAGCATAAAGTAAATAAATACGAGATAGGCCCGGCCTGAAACTTAAACTTAGGGTGCCAACAAGAATGTTTTCTTTTTAGCCACTGGGAGTGACAACGTTCTTATTGTTCAAGATTTCTGACATCAGTCCTACTTTATATGTTTTGCATGCATGTATAAAAAGATTTCAGTGGTATGTGTCTCTCATTGTTTTTTTCCGTTCTATGATATGTACAGGTTTGTTCAGCATTCGTTCAGCTAGTCGAAGTTCGTCCTTCTTTCCTGGAGGTGTGCATTATTCTTGTTCTTAATTGTTCTTGTGTTACTTCTGTGGCTCGAGTGTTATACTCATATTCTTTGTTCAGATCGTTGCAACTCAGAAACTGATGTTAAGTGTTACATAACAGCCTCATTTGGTAAATGTGATTGAGTACATGTTGCGAGCAAATAAGGACACTGATGAGGAGGTTGCTCTTGAAGCTTGTGAATTTTGGTATTCCTCCACTAACAAATTTCTTTTTCCCTTTAAAAACATGGTCATGTATCCCGTGCTAGTTTTATAGTTCAATGATGCTCACTAATCATACTATCTATAAGAAATATTAAAAATGGGAAAAAATGATAAGCATTTTTTATTACAAACGGTAAAAAATGATATAACATTTATGAGCAGTTTAGTCCTTGAAGACTAATGTCCGACCATCCCTGATGTTGAATTCGTCATCAGGTCAGCATATTCTGAAGCTCAGTTACAGTCTGATAGCTTAAGAGATTTTTTGCCGCGTCTGATTCCGGTATATATTACTCTTCTTCAGTACCTCAACATATTTGGCTTGTTATTTAGTTTATGTTTCTGGAGTTCATGCTTATGTGACCGTGAATAACCAAAATGTAGGTATTGCTCTCAAACATGGTCTACAGCGAGGATGATGAGTCACTTGTTGACGCTGATGTGAGTTCACTAATATTTTGTTTCCTGAGATATTCTGAAAAGTTATAGAGAAACCCATCAGCTACTCTCACTACATTTTGACACTACCTTACATTTAATCAATGTTTGTAGGAGGACGAGTCATTTCCAGACAGAGACCAGGTTTGCATTTTTTATTGCTGAGTTTCTATTTACTGTTTTGTTGGTACTGTTTCGTTGTTGACCTACCTCCAAAGCTTTTGATCAGAACTTCAAGAACCTTTACACTGCAGGATCTGAAGCCACGTTTCCATGCATCACGATTTCATGGTGGAGACAACGAGGAAAATGATGTATGTCTGACTATTTTCCCATCGCTGATTGTCTAAATGCTAGGTCGATATTAAACTTGTCAATGAAATGCCTATTGAACACCAAATAAAAATGCCAAACCCATATACCATCGCATGGCAGTGGGACCCCACGCCGTATTCGTCTTTAGATTCTCCCATTTACCCTCTTGAGTATTTGTCATTCCCTAAATCCACGGTATTTGTGGATGGTACTTATAGCAGCTCTCATTGTGTAATGCACTGATTCTTGTGACAGTGTGACCTACTTGTTTGAGTGGTATTTAATAACTATTAGAACCTCAGGATGCTAGATGTCTTCTTATTAATCATTTACAGGCATTGGTATAAACAGGATGATGACATTGTTAACATTTGGAATTTGAGGAAATGCAGTGCAGCTGCTCTTGATGTCCTCTCAAATGTGTATGCTGAGGCAATTCTTCCAACACTGATGCCTTTGATTCAGGTATCTACAATAATCTGCATGCTATTTTCTATTGTTTATTTTCTGCTATTTCTGTGTTAGAGTAGACCTCCTCCTCTTCTTCTTTCTCTTTAAACCATCTTCTATTGTTTAATTTGGTGAGCTGGTGCATGCATCTGCTATTGCTGAGTTTATGAGTTGGTGTCCTTAGTTTCTTAATGTTTTCAAATATTCTAGAAACCCCATTAATTTTATCTTTCCGTTGTAAAGTTACACTGAATCACTAAGATTCTTGGGGTTTCTTTTCTTTGACTTAGATACATCAGTGTTTAGGTTGCGTTCTTTTCACGGTCTCTCTTAGTTTACGTTCTTCTTGGCTTTATCCACTGACGATAGAGGTTTTTTAGCACTAGAACAGGTTTTAATACACGAGTCTAGCCAGGCAGTCCTTGAATGTTTCTTTATTTTGTCCCTAACTTCTTTATCGAATTTCTTCAGGCTAAGCTAGCCACCACTGATGATGTGACCTGGAAGGAGAGAGAAGCTGCTGTGTTAGCTTTAGGTGCAATAGCAGAGGGTTGCTTTGCTGGTCTTTACCCTCATCTGTCAGAGGTATTATATACTGGTTTATCATCTATTGCAACTTAATTAATATGTTTAGCCTGTAGAAACCAAGGTTTGATTTGTTTTATCTTTTGTAATAATTGATCATGTTTATGATTCAGTTTTAAGATTTCAGGGTTGTAATTTAACTCTCAATGTAGGTTGTTGAATTTCTCATCCCTCTGCTAGACGATAAATTTCCTCTCATAAGGAGTATTACATGCTGGACACTCTCTCGATTTAGCAAATTTATTGTGGAGGTATATTCTGAATACCTTTTCTTGGTTAGTTCATTCTTTGAAGCTTTTTCTCCTTTAAAAAACATATCCCATTACATGCATCCTTAGCTGGGTTTGATAATGATTGACCTAAAAAATATGTATGGCACAGGGTATTGAACATCAAAAGGGTCATGAACAATTTGACAAAGTTCTTATGGGTCTTTTAAGAAGAATATTAGACACAAACAAACGGGTGCAGGAGGCTGCTTGTTCAGCTTTTGCGACACTTGAAGAGGTTCCCCTACTTTACTTCGATGGAGAAGTTATTTTTTTTTCCTTCAAGCTTTTGTAGATCCTAACTCTGGTATCTCTACAGGAGGCTGCCGAAGCATTGGTGCCACGCTTGGAAATCATTTTGCAGCACCTGCTTTGTGCATTCGGGAAATATCAGGTCTGTCGTTGGCTTCTTCAGAATTTTATTAAACATTTACTCGTTTAGACTATTTAATTTAATTGAGTTGATTTTGTTCTTGTGTCTGTTTTACTGCATATTCAAAGTGTCGATCCAATTTTTATGAACTTGTAGTCAAACTTCCATACTTCAGCAAATTAGTGCGCATACATGATAAGTGTGCTTCCTCCTTTCTGTTGCCATAATATATTTCTTATTTCAGAAACGAAACCTCCGAATTGTCTATGATGCTATTGGTACTCTAGCCGATGCCGTTGGAGGGGAGCTAAATCAGGTATCGTCTATATGTTATTTTATACTCAATATTTTTCGTCGGATTTCTTCTAAGTCTACCCCACTAATATGGTGTGTGATATTGCTCATTGTCGGGTGTAAATGCTTGCAGCCCCAGTATCTTAATATTCTGATGCCTCCACTGATTGCGAAGTGGGAGCAACTTCCAAATTCAGACAAAGACCTTTTCCCATTGCTTGAGTGCTTTACCTCTATAGCACAGGTATACTTTGATTTGTTAAATCTGATAATTCATACCCATGATAAACTCAAACAACAACTCACGTATGCCTAGTAATTGTAGTCAAGTTCGATTGTTCAATCTTATACCTCAAAGTGCTCTGTGATGCTGAATTAATGATCTTACCTGTTTCAGGCATTGGGACCTGGATTTTATCAGTTTGCGGAACCTGTGTTTAAGAGATGCTTAAATCTTATTCAGACTCAACTATTGGCAAAGGTTTGTTCGTTTTTAATCATTGAGTAATCATAGTTTTTTGTAGCTCATAGTTTGTACGTGTAAATTTATTGTTATAGTAGGCATTCTTCTCATTAGTTCCAGTATATTTGTTGCTTATCAGTGAGCTGTCTTTTGACTCTTTTTAATATAATGATTTGGTAGCGTGATATGCTTCCTATAACTTTGATGATTGAAGCTTTCTTTTTAGGTAGATCCTTCCTTAGCTGGAGTCCAATATGATAGAGAATTCATTGTTTGCTCTTTGGACTTGCTCTCGGGAATTGCAGAAGGTCTTGGTAGTGGGGTAGAGAATTTGGTATGCTCCCTCTAGATTTGTCTTTGCTAAGTTGCACCTCACTGTAGATTTTCACCTTGTTTTTATGCTTATTCTTTGATGGAACTTATCTGTAGGTTGCACATAGTAATTTGAGGGACCTACTTTTGCAATGTTGCTCGGATGATACTCTAGATATTAGGCAAAGTGCCCTCGCACTTCTTGGAGACCTTGCCAGAGTGAGTTGAGAATTCTTAATACTGTTTTTGTGCTGTTTTACTTGATTAGTTCAAGTTCATTGATAAACTTCTGCTCTTCGTCTAGGTGTGCCCTGTTCATTTGCATCCTCGTCTTTCCGAATTTCTCAACATTGCTGCCCAACAACTTGTAAGTTGACATTGTTTTTAATCTACAAAAACCTATAGTAGGCAACACAATCATGTAAAGAACATACTCCTTGTGCAGAGTAATCCTGCACTTCAGGAGACTGTTGCAGTGGCAAATAATGCATGTTGGGCTATTGGAGAGTTAGCAGTTAAGGTATGTTCTTTTTGCTCCAATCTTACATTGGGACTTATCAAGTATAGTCTAGTCCAGTAAGCAGATGGATTTTGCGAACCAGGTTTTTGTTAAACACATGAGCAATCAAAGGGCTTATAGTCACATGCACATGACATGTGAAATGCTACGCCCATTTTCATGTTGAGTATTTAGAGCATTGCCTGGCACCATTTCATGATTCATGCCATTGCTTATTGTAACTGTTAACTTTAGGTCCGCCAAGAAGTTTCCCCTATTGTGATGACAGTTATGTCGTGCCTGGTGCCAATACTTAAACATGCAGAGGTGAATCGAATCTCTCTTGCAGCTCCGCATTCTCCTGACACTTGTTTCTTCTCGGCCTGGCATTTTGATAATTGAAGTTTTCTGTGCTGAAACAGGGAATTAACAAGTCATTGATTGAAAACTGTGCAATCACACTAGGGAGGCTTGCCTGGGTGTCTCCAGATATTGTATCCCCACATATGGAGCATTTCATGCAATCCTGGTGTACCGCTTTATCAATGTACGATGCATAGCTTTTTTACCACTGTCATTTATTCGCTGTGTTGTGTGGAGCCGTGGACCTCATTTCTGACTTTAAACCCATGAATATTTTCAAGCCATAACTTACTTTAGTAAACCTTACTGATAAGCAATCAACTTGTGGCAGGATACGTGACGATGTTGAGAAAGAGGAAGCCTTCCGAGGTCTATGCGCTATGGTAAGCAAATGTTTGCTACCCTAGCTTTTTCACAAATTCAATCAACAACTGCAATTTCTTAAGTGGACCTACTTGCATTTGTACAGGTCAGAGCAAATCCATCAGGGGCTTTGAGTTCTCTTGTTCACATGTGCATAGCTATTGCAAGTTGGCATGTAAGGAGGAAGCACATCTAGTAAAGAAATAATATTTGGCGGTGTTTCTTTTCCATGACATCTGTATTTGTGTTTCAGGAAATAAGAAGTGTGGATCTGCGTAATGAAGTTTGTCAGGTGTTGAACGGGTACAAACAGGTAAGCTTTGCTCTGTCTTCTGCTCCCCCATCATGTAAATCTTCCACAGATTGGCCACCACACATCTTCTGCATGTTTAGGCAGTAGTTCAAACCAATTCACCCTTGTTTTAATCACAACATAGCCGTGTAGTGTTTGTCACTTGCCTATCCTTGCTTTATACCAGTGATTTATTATGATTGTTGTCAAGGAACAATTATAAGCTTAATAAAAGTGTCACTAGTTTCTCGAAGAACAAAAATCATACAAGTACTATAAAAGACTCACTCTTTCGTTTGACCAATAACAGATGCTTCAGAATGGAGCATGGGACCAGTGCATGTCTAGTTTGGAACCCCCAGTGAAAGATAGGTTGGGGAAGTATCAAGTTTGATTCGCTCTATAAAAAACGGTTTGCTGTTGACAGTACTCACGTTTGTATTCTTTTCATTTTTTTTTGCCAACCATTTTGGTATTATGTATAGTAACAAATTGTTGCATTGATGAATGATGAGCACTACGGATTGTTTTCAGTACAGAATATAACAGAACATAAATGTGTATAGAAGTTAACATCCCAAATTATCAAGATTGCTAATAAGGGGGCTGGTTTTGCTTGGGGGTGTACCAAAATGCTGATAAGACAAAACATCATTTGCCTTGGGGTTGGTACACCCCCAAGTAAATTGGTACCCCATTAGCAGCCTTGCAAATTATGTTCCAAAGCAACCTGTCCCACTTTGATTGTTTCAAATCGAATCAATAAATATAATTAGGTCAGATGTGCACAATAGTCATAAGGTAGAAAATATATTCGCAAGGTAGTTGAGAATTTAACTCACTTAACCTAGTTAGGAAGATAGATAACTCTGATTCTTTTTTTTTTTTATTGGAAGACTATGCCTTGTGGATCAAGCTTGGTAAAGGGGCTTCATGAAATGGTAGAGGGGCGTCAAGTGTGATAGCAATGTCCCTCTTATTGGTTAGGGGGTGTCCTATAGGGGTGTAGATTGACTAGATTACCCTTTCACCTTAAATTAACCAAAATCAAATCAATTAACCAAAATCAAATCAGTTTTTTTTTTCATCTTCTTCTTCATCTTCTCTTCTCCTCCATCAACCCTAACCTCCATTAAAACCGAAAATGTCATCGTCTTCGATTAATCGGCGATTTGAAAAATGTTTGAAAAAACCCAGTTAGGGTTTAGTTTATCGTGTTGGATTTAAGTTAATTTTGTATCAAAAATTAGGGTTTTGAATGAAAATTGAAATTGAAATTTCTGGGTTTATGCTAGTTACGGTTGGTAATAACTCAAATACGAACCAGAATCGTTGATTGGGTTGATGTTACGGTTGGTTTAAACTCAAATACCAACCGTAAGTTCTTAGTTTTGAGAATATGTTCGATTACGGTTTGAAACCCAATTAAACTAACCAACGAAGTAAATTATTCCTGAATGTTAACAACTTATCAAATAGTTATGTACGGTTCAAAAGTTAAGATGACTTACCAACCGTAGGTTAGTTACGGTTGGTTTTTATTCATTAGTTACCAACCGTAGGTTAGTTACGGTTGGTTTCTATTCATTAGTTACCAACCGTAGGTTAGTTACTGATTGGTAACGAGCTCCATTCCAACCAGTATGTTCTTCCGAAATTTTGGGTTTTCCCAAAATTGAACGGTCTGATTGGTAATTGATACATTACGTACCGTAATATATAGTTACGGTTGGTAACGAGCTCAATTCCAACCGTATGTTCTTCTTAAATTTTAAAAAATTTGATTTGTTACGTACTTTTGAAGTATACCTAGTCATTTTCAATGCTGGGTTTTTCACTTTGCTAGTTAATTTCTTCAATTGGTTGAGGTTGACCTTCACAAATATCACAAAAGTTTCTTTTTTCTTCTCTAATTTTTTTTTTATAACCTATTTTAGAGTTATGAATCATATGATAAGTGAAAATTAATTATCAACATTAATCTTGATTATCATTACTAATCTTGATTATCAACAACAAGGGTTAATTAGTCATTTCCAGATTTTTATTTAATAAGGGACACTTAAAAATTACTTGTAATGACCTTTTTATCTTATTAGGGTGCCGCCCCTCTACCATTATGTGACGACCCTTTACCAAGCTTCTTGTGGATAGAGTTTTTCTATATTTTGGTACTAGTGGATGAATTCCGGTCCGACAGTCGGCTGAAGGATGCGTTTTATGAGAAACTTTTTGAGGACAAAATTGCACAGTGGTAGACCTTTCAGAGTACGATATGTTTTTAGAGAAACATTTGTCGAACATGTCGCAGTTGAAAACTATGTATGTCTCTGATCCTCTGTTCCCGGGTCTCAATTTGGATGAATTGGCTGCTTCTTTTTTTGAAGTTGCCTTAAAAATCTGTTGCATTTTGTTGGAAAACTATATTATTTGAATTCGGAGATGCTATTTCTACCATCTCGAAGGAGGCGATGGATCATATTTCTTTATAATTCAGCAGCGTTGTATTTCTTTAAATTTATCACCATTGATTTGTGTAGTCCGTTTAGCCACGGTAAGTGCCATGCTACGGCTGCTATAATGCAAGAAGAATACAAATATTCGTCAAGTTCAAACAATTTTTAAAATTTGCTCATGTTTACCCGGCTGCAGGCCGTGCATTATTTAACTCACTTACTCTCTTACGCGTTTACTCATACAAGTTTTCTTTATGACATTTTGTGACTCTGTGAGTAGTTTGTCCATCAAAACTCATGGACAGTTGAAACAAAAGACAACTGTCGGTCTAGTGTGACCGATTCAAGAGGCAAAATGAAATGATGATATGATTTCCTGCGAAACTACTACTATAGCTCGTTGATCCAAAACACACGGCGTTATATGCCGATTATACCGTTTACCATATTTTTCCCATCCACACAGAAAAAACAAGTAGCCGTCTCATTCCAGCAGCACAAGCGTTATAACGTCTGTTTAACAAAAGCCGCCTAGACTCGTGTCAATGAAAAACGCGTGCCACGTAAAGTGAGGACATACTTCATGGCTTTAGGGCGAGGGCGGCGGCTTGCTTTCCAAAGTTCTCTATATAAACAAACTTCATCCCTAACCTTCGTTAAGATATGTATCAATATCTTACACTCTAACCTATTTTCACCAACAATTTTCGTTTTATTTTTTTTTCTTCTTCAGAAAGAAGATTTTTTTCTCTAATGGCACCAAGAACTGTGAATGGAAATGGTGTTAAAGGAAAGGTTAACGGAGGAGAAACTGTAAAAGAAGTACATTATAGAGGTGTTAGAAAGAGGCCATGGGGAAGATATGCGGCTGAGATCAGAGATCCTGGTAAAAAAAGTAGGGTTTGGTTAGGTACTTTTGATACAGCTGAAGATGCTGCTAGAGCTTATGATACTGCTGCTAGAGAATTCCGTGGATCAAAAGCTAAGACTAATTTCCCCTTTCCATCGTCATCTCAACCTAATTTTCCGAATAATTCTTCATCTTCTTCTGAGATTATTAATCTGAAAGACAATATTAATCGTAATAAGGAAAATAGTAACAGTAATCATAGCCCTAGTCAGAGTAGTACTGTTGAATCATCAACAAATAGAGAAAGATTGTCTGCTTCTCAGATTATTCATCCTCCACAGTTAGATCTTGATCTGCTTCGTCGCACCGGTGGTGGATCTGGAGCTGTTGGGTATCCTTTCGGTCATCCTCAATATCAATTTCAACATCAAACCGGAGTATTACCAACAGCTCTTCCTCTGTTTTATTTTGATGAACAAAACCACAACCAGCGGCTAAGATTGGATCTTTCTGTATCTGATTTTCATCATCATCATCAGATGAACGGCAGTGGTAGTGTTCATAGTGATTCTGATTCATCATGCGTTGTTGACAACCATCAGAGCATCTCAACCGAGAAAGCAACAACTCTTGATTTTGATCTTAACTTACCTCCTCCATCCGAAGTAGTTGCGTAAGAGGATTATTAGAAAAGTCAGTCAAAGTCCCGTCGACTTTTTTTCCAGATAATTATCGCCGGCTTTAATTAAAATAATTTACATTGCAATTTTTTATTCGCGAAGTTTCTTAGACAAAAGAAGCACCCTGGATGTTGTATATATGCATTAGAAATTATTCTCTTTTTTTTTTTTTTTGCAATCGAGAAATTCATTTAAAGAATAAGTTTCTCATTGTTGTAATTTCTATGTTTCGCCGGTGCTTCTTACTTTGATGTTACCTAATTATTTTCAATGGAAAAAGAAGAAAAAAACATATCATTTCAATTTCAATTTCCGAGTCAAATTCACTATTGCGATTTGCGAGCACAAGTTCATCAATGATGCTATGTTGACCAACCAAATATCCCGCAGAAAAAACCGTTGGGAGATCTAACAGCAGAGAGAGGGGGAGCTTTTGGGGAGATTTGCAGGATGGGTATCAGGTGATCTGTTCACCGGAAAGAATACCATTAAAAACAGGTTCACCGAGAATAATACCATAAAAAGTCGGGTGAGAGATAAAAAAAAGTTAGTGGGTTCCACCGTTAACCCATCCTTGTAAATCTCCCACAAGCTCTTTTCTGCTGTTAGATTTCCTTACGATTTTTTATGTGGGATATTTGGTTGTCAAATCGTTGTACAATTTTACATTTCTTGGTATACAAATCATGTCTTAGATATTTTTTAATTAATTTAAAATATAGTAATTCATTATTAAATGGTGTTTTTTATTATATTTTCTATCAATTAGACGGCACCGACGAAATAAGTAATCTCCTATCACACGACCATTTCATCATCACGAGTTGGGTTCTTTCTGATTTAGTTGTAGGTGGGGCCTGCAAACGAAATTACGTGTTGACGACATTTTATTCGTTGTTTTATTTATTATTAGTCGGCAGGTGGCACGTGTATGTGCTGCCGTCCATTTAATGTTTTTTTAGTTTAAAGTAGTGGTACAATCTATCGTGCGCTATAGGATTACGCTTAGTAGTTAGCTCCACTACTATGATCCCTTTTACACTCATTATTTACACGTGTTGCAGCTATAACACCTGTCGACCGACTCTGTGTACTTTGACTCATAATCAACGTCTTAAAATCGACGATTATTTTGTCGTCCTAATCAAACACTATCAGAAATGATTTACCAAAAATCTTAAAAATATTTATTAATTATTAATTCTGTGACCGAGTATGATGGGATTTTTTTTCTTTTGTTCGTTGTCTTTTATCTTTCACAATCCAACAATTGAACCAAAAGCGAGGACCACGTAAAGAAGTGGAGGCGCGGCGGCCGCTTTTCTTGAGGCAATAGTGGGACCACTTTTAACCTCTTTTGATTCGCAATCTATGGAGAAAAGATTTAGCTTTTCTATTATTTTTCGTTCATTTCTGTCCTATGTATGGATGTATTGTGTGAGTTGCACATAACATGTCTACATGAGTGTAACCCATACGAAGCAGCAGGAAAAGGTGGTGTTATTATGATGCGTGGGGTATCGTTGATTTTTAAGCAAAAGAAAGAGGTCTCTGGATCGCCACGTTTCCCGATGAGCTTGAGATGAGGGGAAAGAGATGAAAACCGCCCAAGCAGGGAAGGGCTGTTGGGAGGATAGAGTAGGGTGACCACAGTTTTTGTAGTAGATCCCTTTCAGACAGAATCGAGTGAGTACCGGGAATAATCGAGTGAGTACCGGGGAATGATATGTCACTTAGGGCAACTCCCATGGGAAGTAAAGACATCCACAAGTTTTGGATAATCCATAAAACATCCACAAGTCTTAGAGAATCCATAAGATGTGGACCAAAAAGCGCAGCTATGGTGTTTTAAAGAGTCTGCAAAACCACCAAGTCCATTAGGTACTCCACATATTTAAGGGGTTGCTGTAGAGGGTCTATCCGATTATTGGATGACCGGATAGCCCATTCGGACATTTAGTGTCCGAATGAAATTTTTTTTAAAATGTTTTTTCTTCCATCCGGTCACTTAATGACCGGATGTCACTAATATCCTTTTTTCTGTCAGGGTATTCAATGACAGTTGAGAGTTTTATCTTTTTGAGTTATTTAAATAGGAACTAATATATGTGTTCCTAAACTATAGCAACAGTTTATGTTCAATTTGTAACGTTTTTAAGCGTTGCAAATATCAAATTATTGAAAACTCAAATCTTTTTTGAGAATCCGGCCTAAGAGTGACCGGATGGACTGTTTTTCATTTTTAATTTTCCACGGTGGGTTTTGTCTCCACAAGATACTGAGATCCTCATATATACAGATACTCTTTAACTTATGAATGTTTTTACTGATAGGTGTGATAAACATCTAATTTTATATCTAGTATTTATGCTTTCTTTGCGAGTTTTCGTGTGAATTATGTATCTTATGTTTACTTTTGAGTTTATTAGGTGCTTTGGAGCCATTTGGAGCGAAAGAAGAAGAATCCGTGTATTTTGAGAAAAAAGGGCAGAACTGTCATTTCAGGGGCAAATAATATCTGGAGCCCAGTCAAGGTTAAGGGGCAACTGTTTTGGGAGGAGTACTAAAATACAACCAGCAATGGTTAAGGGGCTGCCAATTTGGCTATCCCTTATCAGAAGCAACCGGGCGTCATAATCCGACCTAACCCTAAATCGAGAACCAAATCTCAAAATCATTCTCAATGATTATGAGCCGAAAGAAATGAGAGAGGAAAAGAAGCAGTCACTGCTGCTGTTAATTCCAAGAGTGTTTGGGATTGATATGAGAAGTGCAGGTAGCTGGGTGTTGGTTCAGTTGGAAGAAATGGCAGTGGCAGCTGTTGCAGAAGCTGTATGGAGTTGTGATTGGGTTTGTGCTAGAATGTTGCAGGGAAGGAGATAGAGTGATTCGAAAACAACAGCAAGTTCCATATATGCAATACTGGAAAATTGCATGAGAAGTGTTCGTAAAAAGGTCTGGTGACCATTTGTTGCTGTGGATTTCCATGGGTATTGTGGAGTTCTGAAGCAGATGGAAAACAAGGTTGCATCTTGAAGGATATTATAGTTCCTAGGTGTTGTGTGGTTGAATAGAGAATGCAGAAATTATGGAAGATGAGAAGAGATGGCAGTGGTACTGGTTGAAGCTGAGTGAAGATGGAGCAAGGAATTTGGTTAGCCGGAAATAAGAGTTGGCCTTGAGATATAATGCAGAGAATGGTTTCAGATGGGTGCAGATACATGAAGTTGGTATTGCAGAGAATGTTAGAAATGAATGCAGTGGTTGGTGTTACTACTGAGGTGAAGGAAGCTGCATTTGGTGGTGCTTGTTTATTATTGCAGGTGCAGTTATGTTGTGAAGCTGAGATGGTGCTGGTCTGTATTGAAGTTGTCGTGCAATGGAGCTGTGAGGACTGCGAAGATGGACTGGATAGAGAGCAGTTCAGAATGGGGTTTCTGCTGGTATTTGAGAGCTTAAATGGGAGAAAGAGATGAACCCAGTTGGTGCAGTTCAGATGGAGAGGCCAGGCTTGAGCTGATGATCGAGATGACTGATTTGATGGTGCTATGCAGTGGTAGCTGTTGTTGCAGTTGGTGTTGAATTGCAGGTTAAGATGTTGGCAGTGTGAGTGGCAAGGAAGTAAGCTGTTTAGCAGTTGTCGCAGGGACTGAAGCTACAGGGAATGGATGGTGTGCAGCGTGTATGCTATGGATGACAGTTTGGTTGTGGCGACACAGAACTGGGAGCTGTATGTGATTAAACTATGAACAGGTGATGGCTTTGGTCTTGTGAGTTCAGGGAATTAAGGATATGAACTATTGTTTCCAGGGAGCTGATCTGCGGCTCGAGAGAGAACAGTGGTGAAAGAAGTCGGGGAATCGTTTGCTGGCAATGAAGGAGGAGAGCAACTCTGTGTTTGAGCTCGAGATCGAGGCAAGTTATCGCAGCTCCATATGATGCAGTGAAGGCACTGGTGGAGATCATTGATTGAAGCTGCAATGAAGGAGCAGCATAAAGCTGCAATGCAACTGGTGCTGGTGGTTTGTGTCGCATGAATGTTGATGGAACTGATATGGAAGTTGGTGACATGAATCTGGGGAAGAATTGAGTTGCACGGTGACTGGTGGCGCAAAGTAGAACATGGTAGGCTAAAGCTGCAGTGAGAGCATAGAATGACTGATGCTGTTGGTTGTGCAGATTGAGAGATATTGCAAGTGGATATGGTACTGGTGATTGCTTCCACTGAAACAAGCTAAAGGGAAGTCCTTGTGTTGTCACTACAGGCCTGAGAACGGATTGAGTGTGCAGAAATAGTGCGAAAACGGAGCAGAAATGGCGAGTCGGTGGTACTAGCTCGGGTTGCCGGATTTCGGGAGTTAAAATGTGAATTGCAATATTTCAGTGAATCGCGAGGGGGGTATGATTCGGATGCAAGAATTGATGGCTGGATGTATGAGCTACGCGTCACGCTTTTGGGTACGTTTTCGCACGATTATGAATTGGCTTAAGTGGTTCTATGGTGAATGTGTGGACTGAAGAGAAGCAGAGTGAGCTGCTGGAAGTGCATAATTACTTGGTGATAGTTTCTGATTATTCAATGGCCGGAGACAATTTTCCGGTGACAAATTCAGGTGACCGTTGACCGGATTCCGACCAACTTCCGGCAAAAAACCCAGCTTTCCGGCAACCCGTTTTGGACCCAAAATTCCAGAGACATATTTTTCACACATGGGATTGGTGGACCACTTGGAGATGGGTTTTGAGAAGACCTAATATTGGAAGGAGTATCCTTTATGGAAATTGAGAAACATATAAAAGAGAATAACCTAATCTCAAATAGGATAATATCTTATATCTTTTACTACTTTTGTTCTAGGGTTTTACAACATGATAGGGTTTCTCTTTATTCTTGTTATGAACTCCATGAACATGAGCTAGAGTTTTATTATTGGTTAAGGAATAAGTTGGATTTCCAAGCATGGGTTTTGTTCAATAGATTAGTTTTGTCTCTATACTTTATCGATTATGATTCGCTAGAAATATCGCATGTACGATTGATTGTTAGTTTTGTCAAGTTGCAAATTGGTAGAAATTCTAATCACATCTATTGCTAGTTTAGGGTTTATTATACGTAAAAGTGATAATCCTTGAATACAAGTAGCATAAATATGATTATAGTTTGTAGTGATATATTCTTATGATCATATGTGAATCGTAACCTTTGTTAAATTGAATTAGTGTGCTTTCCACGTCCAATTGCTTTGATTGGCCTGATTTCATAGAACTTAATGCATCTAGGGAATTAAACTTGATTAGTGCTTTTACACGTTAGGTTGTTCTTTTATATAGAACTCATACTCGCATCTTTTAATGTGTTTGTTGATGACAAAAGGATATTAGCGGGATATTCTTGCGATCAAGATATTCTAGGGCTTTCGATAAAAGTTAAGATTAAAATATCAATTCTAGTTATTGTGAAGAAAACATATTTGTGAATGAAGATGAATCCTTAAACAATATTCTCACTACCTTGATTTGCGTGTTACTTTTTATTGTTTTACTTTCATTTTATTTTAGTATATAAAAATCAGAAAAATACCCGGTGTTTTATTTAAGGAACCGAAAATATATTGACAACCTAGACCTCTCTGTGGGATCGATCCTTTCTTGCCCTTGATATATTTATATTTTGAGTAGTAAGAAAGTGTAATTTATTTTTGCTCGGATGACAACCGATCATTTACCTCCACACCATAGGAGTTGCCCTTATAAGGAGGACTCTTAATGCGCTAGCCGATTGTAAATGTGTTTAATGGTTTTGTCTCTCTTAATTGTTCAATTATTGATGGTTGTCCACATAGTGGCAATACATCGGTCAAAAGAAAGGTAATGGATTGGGCTCAGCATTGTCGATGCGTCCGTCGTCCACAGTACACCCAAACATCGTTAAAATTAATTAATCTCATCACGAGGCCGGTAAAGATCGACGGTGGTAGATGAGATAAGGGAGCTAGACTAGGCACGTGGGAGTGTCTGCACTTCATAGGTGGCTAAGAGGTCAACTCAACAATAAATACAACGGTTAAGAAGATTAGCGTGTGTTCTTATCTCACGTGGGGTCAATAACGTGGCACCCTTTGGATGGACGAGGTCAGCGGCCAACGAAGGTACAAGATTGACCAAAGACCAGCAGATCTTGATGGTGCTAAATATAGTAAAAATATCTCAGATTGAGGAGGCGCTATAAATACTCAACAACCCCTCCAAAGAAGGGACACGCAATTACTAAGAGAAAGAACTAGAGAGAGCTTATACTTGTATTGAATACCTTGAGGTTGTGTTCTTTTATAACTATATGGCTTTACTTAATTCTCCTTTTAGCATTTAAGAGCTTGTAACCATACTCAAACCTTAATAACAATCACTACTCATTACCCCGTGGACGTAGGCGAAAGCTGAACCACGTAATCTCATGTGTTGATTGTTAACTTAGCTGCTTTTAATTTATTATTGTGGTTACTAGTAGAACTTTATCATTATTGCTAACTATATTACGAACATATCTTTTATCACTTGCATAGATGCTCTGCTGAGGTTTCTTCAATCAGTCATCTAAGTAAACTATAATACGTAGACTATCGGGAAAAATAGTAGTCACGGTTAGGCGCTAGAATACATGCTTAAAAGTTGTACTTTTTTGCTATTTCATCCTTGTTTTTGGCTAAGATCTTCTTTACAAGATCGGATCTAAGAGTTGGAGAGATATATCTCACTTCCTAGTGAGGAGTCATCTTTTTTCTATAAGTTTGTTGAGGTTTTAACACTCAAAAATCTTGGTTACTCACGGATCTACAAACTAATAAAAAAAAAGGTTGCTTCTAGAAACTTTAAGAAGGTTTATTTTGCACGAGAATCTATCATTTGGATATGAGCACCTCTATTTACTAGGGAATCACAGTTGCATTTAATCGTGTTTTGTTCTAGTATTATTTCAAAACCAGGAATCTTTCAAAAGCAGTACTTTTTTGGAGATATTTTTACTGTCTTCTATTACCTTTTCATCTGAGGGTCATTTATGAGCTAAGTCCCAACGATTGGACAGTTTTATTAAATTTGAACTCAAAAAAGTTGCGACATCATCCCCGTGGACAGAGTCCTTAGCTGATACGTGAAAGATATACACAACATACCATATTTGTCATTTTTGTGTGCAAGAAAATACTTGCTAAGAAATGGACAATCCGAGTGACATGCCGTCGATCTCAAGGTCTGCTATCACGTGTGGGAGGTCCCAAATTTTGGCACGAATCAACATAAGGAACGAGGTTGAGGACGTCCAAAGTGAAGTAACATAAAGAGTAGGAGCAAAAACACCACCTATTCGTGCAGAATGAATGGGACAAACATTGGGAGCCTAACCACTTTACGGGATGCCTCAACTCCAACCTGCAACAGTTACGCATCCTCCTACTGCTAACGATGGTTGGGTACCACCTATCCGAAACACCATGGGTAAGATGGGAAACCTAACACCACTGGCGAACCCTGATGCCCCGATCATAGAGGTCGCGGCATAATATTTCCAGAATCCTGTCAACACCACACCCAAAAGGGTAAGAGCCTCCAATGAGGCTTAGTTGGTATCTCAACTAGCAGCATTGTTGCAATGCAACAAGGATCAAGACGACGTCATACTAGCCATGTGGTGAGCGTCGTTTACTCAACAAAATAAATATATATTTTCCACTAATTAAATATAATATAGCGGTAGTAAGAGATCGTTCCCACGAAGAGTAATGCAATTGTTATGTTATCTAAATCGGCAAAAATAATAAAGAATGATAAAAAGAAAAAGATATTGAAGAAATCCTTCGCAATTACTAACCGTTAACTCAACATTGTACCCGTATATCTCTTGTTAGAAACAATTGTCACCAACCGTAGGAAAGCAGGTACGCTTAGCAATCCCCAAAAACTCCATATATCACCGGATACGGAAGCGCTCGACTACCGGATTCTATTCAAAAGAACCACCTTGACACGGAAGCGCTCGACTACAAGATGTAATTCCCAGAAAGCATTAAGATTTGTGAATTTAGGTTTGATCCTAGCAGTTAAACTCGGTACGCTCGGTCCACTTACTGGTGTTATCTTTACTCGCAATTTCTCCACAGAATCCCTCCGTAAGGTCTTGCGATTTCTACTTGTGTAGGAGATAAGAGACAATTACGGGTTGACTCACCTCTCTACTAGCATTAGAATGATTAATAAACTAATCTGGTTGCGCACCCAAACCAATCTAAGAACCAATCATAAACCTTCGATATGGTAAAAACAATCCACAATGAATCAATTTAAAACTTGAAACAAACTTGCAAAATAATTGAGCTTCACATTAGAACTTTGAATTCATCCTTACAATATAAAAGAATAGAAAAGAGATAGTTCTCCCCCCTAAGGGGGACAAAAACGGTGAAAAAAAGATATGTGTCAAGAAGATTTATGATATCGATATGTAAAATTCTGCCTAGGGTTCTCTATATATAGAGTTTTGTAACCTCCTCCTGAAGAAAACTAGAAAACCTAGCAAAAATAGGAAAGTGCACCTCCTCTTAAACAAAACTAGAAAACCTAGCAAAAAATAGGAGTGTCCCGGGCATCAAACCCCCATGCAAAAGTAGGTCACAAACTCACGGCCAAATATTGCCAAAACCCAAAGTCACGGCCAGCTGCTGTTCGTGTAAGTATTTTGGCTTAAAAGCCTATTGGGCATGTACTGCTTAGACAGAAGCCCAGTACATTTCCTTCATTTCATCTCAGCCCAAATACACCTGAGCCCATTTCTTCAAACTCACGGTCAAGGCTGGTCACGTTCTAAGCTTGGCAAACAAAATAAACTAGTCTCACACTTTATGAACTCCGCAAGCAGAAACTGGGCTTAAATGCCCAAGTACATCCCATCTTCTCATTAATGGCTTGTCAGATACATGAGACTGATAACCTAGTATCTGTGTTTAAATACGGTTGGGACAATGCTCCGTAAGTTCAACTGTGATTATGTATGGTTGGAAAGTATCACTTCCATTCTCGGCCTCATCAAACTCCAGACCACCACCAGTCACCATTCTTTACCGAGTAATCACAACCAACAGTCTCAGCTCCCATTCAATCTTCTTTTCTGAGCAAAGCCCCCGAGCTGCTCCATTCAAACTCTGTCCGCCATCGTCACAGCTGCCATGCACTCCAGCACCTGTTCACATCTTTGCTCATTCTTCACGGTACAAGCCATCACTGCTAATCTCCCGTGGCTGTATTCTTATTCGTCAGCTTCTCCAGACGCTGCTGTCGACGAACGTTAATTCTCCTTACAGTGCTTGACCCAACAAACCGAAACTCCATCAACTACCATGCTCTAACTCCTCATTCGCATCGCCTCTAGTGACGGCAACACCAGTTCATCATAACTGGCGTCAATTATCTCCCCATTCTCTACAGCAAACAAATCCACTAACGGAAATAATGGGTAGTGACAGTGACCAACAAAGATCCATTCGAGCTCAAGCTTCATCACTGCACCTTCCATGCATGAAAGCCATCATTATCATCAGCTAATCTCGACCATGTTGGCATCACCATTAACCTGTGAGCAGCATCAATACCCATCTCGTCACCTTGGTTCCTCCAACACCGGCAGTAAAATCTTCCCAGATCGCTCTTATCCTCACTGCTAACAACTCCATAATATTGGCAGAGAGCTTCATCGTCCATCGACTATCACTAAAACTGTTCTAGCCAATAATCGAGTTCACTCTTGTTTCCAAAATCCTTTCCAACGTCACTGCCATCAACCAACGCTGCTGCCATACTGTAGCAGCAAGCCAAGTCCATGTCCATCATCGTTCAGCTAACCTCATTCGTTCAACCACTATCATGCAAGCATCACATTATCTCCATCCAATACCAAGCTCAACTTGGTCTCGATCTCTTACCACCTCATTCTTGGCCAGTTGGCCTCAGAAAAGCTTTCATCATCGACCAAAAGTGAGAACTGCAGAATAGTCGAGGAGATCCAGCTGAATGTGCCCCATAAGTTCACTCAGATGTGTTAAGTATAACACTTTTGACAGGGTCTGATCCAACTGATTGAGAGTATGTCTTTAATCCCAGCACTTGTAAACCAGGACGGTGCAAATAAGCCCATGAGTGCACCCAACATTTTTAATGCCAAGAGAATATGAATTCTCTTTTAATCTCCAGTTTTGCTATTGCTACTTCCTCCCATGAGTTTTAACGGTGCATACAGATGCCATTCATTTCAGCACCTTTTTCCTTTCTAACGCCCACACAACTGCCGATAGTGGTTTCCCATGCAATGATAATTTCGTCTCTCTTTTTAAGCCAATTGGACGATTTCTTGTTCTTTCCGGGAATAAGCTCCAAAATTCCCATAAAAAATATAAAATATACCTAATAATACAATTTCACACGAAAACTAGCTAAGAAAGCACAACCAATCGATACTTAGAGAGGTCTTTTTACACACCTATCACCATGGCTCAAGAAAACCAACATTTGAAGAACCAGTTAGAAGGACAAATAGAAGGGTCCCATGCTCCACCTGCCCAATAAAGGCATGATCACCAGGCACTTCAGGAACTAATAGAAGGCACATTCATTCTCACAGGCAACACCCTGTCAGAGGGGAAAGGCCGGAAGAAAACGACCACACCGAGGTCGATTTTAGCTATTGCCCAACGCAGTCGCATTACACAGACACATTGTCAAGGGGATCTAGCAAGGTCGCAATTGTACTGGGACCAATGGAACAGATGAGAAAAGAAATTCAAAACTTAAAGATAGGCTACGCAGGAACTCGCCCAGAGGAAGTACTTTAGGAGGCTAAGACAACCCCGCTGACAGCTTACTTGTCCATGATCCTATTTTAGGTTTCGAACCCTACATTCCTTTTCCTTATCTAAAAACCTCTCTTTATCTTAAGACTACTTGTTGAGCTAATTGTGAATTCCTCTTACAAACCCATACGTTTATGGACGCTCCAAGAATGATGTATTCTGATGAAAAAGAAGGTAATGTGATTGTTAAGCCATCAATCATGAAGGAAAAAGAAAAATCTCCATTGCCTCCAACCTTGAAAATAAAAAGAAGGAATATGAGGAAGCCAAGAGCTATTCCTTCGAATTCTCAGAAGTTTTCTGATGTTCTTGAAGTATTGAAGGAGCTACGGAAGGAGATTCAACAAATAAAGGCTTTTGTGTATAAGACTCATGAGATTCAGAAGGCCCTGGTTCGACAACAGCAACCAAGAAGGTTCATCGATATAAACTCCTTTCTTAATAAACCTTATGTTCCCATGGATGTTGACGACAAGGAGTTCGGGGACGATAATGAATTTTTCAAAGGTCTTAATGTCTAGTAAATCTTCTATTATTTGTCTTTTGTTTAGAAGAATAACTAGTGTTTTGGAATAGCCATTATTGTGATTACACATAGTTATATCCAATGTTTCTCATCTCCTTGTTTTTAGATTTTTTGGTTTAAAAAATTCTAAATTTGTTTGGAAGATGATGGTTGCAGTATTCTGATTTTATATATTGCAATATTTTGATGGTGTATGTGTGTTTACGTCCGTGAACTTGATTGTCCCAATTTTGTCCAAAGTAAAGTCGTTCGTGAATTGATATGAAAATATTGATAAAATGGTGAATAGACTTTTGACAAACACAAAAGTTAATCCTATATTGTCAATTATTGATGTAAAGTAGGTTAAAATCTTTTGTGACTCAAGAATTATGTCTATTGTATGTCATTGTGCAAATGGTGATGGAAACATAGAATGAATCCTTGTGTTATCCAAGGTATAGAGCTTTATTGATCCATATTATTATTACTGTGAAGGATCCATTGTGTATCTTATGTTGAGCACGATACGACTAAGTCGATTCCTTATTGGCATGGTTGGTTGTTCCATGAGATGCTATGTGTTGAGCATTAAGAACTAAATTAATCAACTTGTGTGGTTATTTAGTTTGTATTCCATAAGTTTTCTTATGTTGAGTACATGTACGGTTAAGGTTGTCATGTCTTATGATAATCTTAGTTGGGGTTCCATAATCTCTTATGTTGAGCCCAAATGAACTAAATCATCATATAGTATGGTTATTTAGTTAGCACTCCATAAATTTCTTATGTTGAGCATATCTTTTGACTGGGTTGGTTTTTCTTGATTAACTTAGTCATTGCTCCATAGATTCTCTTATGTCGAGTGTGGCCAATTAAATTGATTACTCTTGTAATTAGTTTGGTTGAGTATGACAATTAGATTATTTGCATGTTTTCTTGTGATTAATCTAATTGATTTATTAAGTCTCCATAAGTTTACTTGTGTTGAGCATATTTAGGCAAATTAATCTTGGTTCGGTTTGGTTAATTTGATTGAATATTTCTTGTTGGATTCCAAATTCATACTTGTATGTAATTTGTTGAGTCTAAAGAAATCCTTCTTTTCTTTTTGAAATTAAATTCGCTCTTGTTGTTCCTTGGGGAATGACATATTATGAGGGAGAGTTCTTTTGAACTTGTGCTTAATGGCCAAATCTTTGTGGGGAGTGCGGTTATGGAATATTAGAGGGGTTATATTGCGTCTTTATAAACTCCTTGATGAATGCATTTAGATTCGGCTTTATGATTGCATCTAAACAAGATGATACACATTTACCTTTGGTCATGAAATGTCTCTTACGGAAATTTCATTAGGATTCCGTTCTTGTACCTTTTGCCAATTTTATTGACAAAAAGGGGGAGAATTAATATGTATTTCACACTACAAATACATATGGTTTTCATATCATAATGTAAGGGTGAGTGGTTTCCATGTGATATGGAGTATTGACTAAGGGGGAGTGAAGTATCACCATAGTATTGTTGTTGAAGTTGTGATACAATTGGACTTTGACGCTGTGTAATAATACTATGACATTGTATAACAATGATTAAAAACCGATGCTTTTCTCATTGTTATTGCTATGGATTTTCAACAAAGATGATGCTAAACTTACAACCTTTGGGATCATTGGACTACTTGGAAGTGATGAAGAATTCGAGTATTGTTGAAGATTAGATATGTGGAATAGGAGACACAAAGTTTATTTATATATTTCTTGTATTCCATATGTATTAATAGTTTTTCCACTAAAATTGACAAAGGAGGAGATTGTTAGAGCATTGCTCGGTCGAACTCGCATGCGTTGCTATCTCAAGCATGTTTGTCAATGTTAGTGATCAAAACTATAAAGTCTTGATTTCTAGTCTACTATAGCTAAGGTCTCGGACTAGGATAGAAAGTGTAGTTGAGATCAAGAACTCCATAGCAATCATCATACAAGACGAAGGACTACTCAAGGAACCAGTGGATCTTCATCGACTAAAAGGTATGTGGAGACTTGAACTTATCTATCACTCAAAATTCTATCTACTCTATCTCCTATGTTGAGGCAAAAGTCGTTTTACTATATAGACTAAGAATATTCACATGCGATATTTCGATCTGAGTATATCTCGTTTATCTATTTCTCGAAATGTGTTTGTAAAGCTTTCGCTTTAGCCAAGTTCATCTTTTCCTAGTGACGAAAGTCATGTTATGTTTCAATCACTTTGGAAATTGCTCTAACGAAAACTAGTTTGTGAATAACAACTATATGACGTCCTCTGAGAATGTTTCAATGATTGAAATGAGAGTTTAGACAATATAACCACTAGGGGATATAAACATTGTTGTGGTAACACATATATGTATAAGTCCTTAGCACTTGAACCGAAGTTTGCGAACTTTGTTGATCAAGTGAAAACCGTAACTTGAGCAGTCAACCCAGTCCGCGAAAGTGTGTTGTTCTCGAACCCGAGAATTTCTGCTGAAGTTGTAGCTCGGTTTCAGTCCGCGAACTGACAGAAGTTCTCGAACCTGAGAATTTCTGCTGGAGTTTGTGAACTCCAACCGGTTACTTGAGTCCGCGAACCCAGTCCGCGAACTTGAGTGGTTATGTCTAAAAACAATGTTCGTGAACTTATCTAAATTATCTAAGGAATGTTATTGCAAACCGTGGCTTTATAGTTTATGAATTGATTCGAGTGAATCACGTCGTTTTTGCTTCAATCGTGTCTTGTATAGTACAGAAGATCTCATAGAAATTGAACAACTCTCTAACTAGTTCATTTGAGTCATTTGGACTAGTTATGGTGAAGAAAAATATGGTTGATATGAAAGTTATCATTTGTCTAACCATTTGGTTGACTAATATTGAACCAACTATTGTACACGTTTGGGTACGGTTACACAAACCCAAAATCGTCAAGTACATGTGTGTATGGCAAGCTAAGTTTTCGATCTAATGGTTGAGAGATATTAGCTTGTATCTAATCAGGTTTTCATCTAACAATGAATATTGAATGCTTTGTTACTAAGCTAACATTGATTGCAAACCCTGATTTGAAAGACTATATAAGGGAGAACTCTAGAAACTGGGAAAACTAATCCCCACACATTCTGTGTAATACTAGTTTTCTAAGCTAGAGTCGATTCTCCTTTAACCTTTGGTTTTCTTCTTCTAAAACCAGTTTAACGACTTAAAGACTTCATTGGGATTGTGAAGCCAGACCGATACTACTTTTCTTGTAGTTGTGTGATCTGATCTTGCTGTTTTTATTGTACGAGTACAATTGTAATAATTGGCTTGAGATTTCTATCTCCGATAGGCAAGATATAAAAGTAATCACAAACATCTTCGTCTCATCGTTTGTGATTCCACAATATTTTTTTTCGCTGCGTCGATTAAGACTATTGTGAGGTGATTGATAAAACTGAGCTATTCTTCGGGAATATAAGTCTGGTTTTATTGATTG
The DNA here is from genome assembly GCA_023529315.1 of Papaver bracteatum. Classification (NCBI taxonomy): domain Eukaryota; kingdom Viridiplantae; phylum Streptophyta; class Magnoliopsida; order Ranunculales; family Papaveraceae; genus Papaver; species Papaver bracteatum. Next base: position 2,168,797 of record JAJJWX010001985.1, read on the forward strand.
GTTCATGTTCACCTTGATTTATCAAAAGACGGAACAAAGCTCATAGGTTTATTTGTAGGATACGGATTTATCTATCTTGTAGACTTTTCTGTGTGAGACAGATTTGTTTGCTAAAGTCTTCGAATTTGGGTCGTATCAACTCTTGGTTGTGGGTGAGATCAGATAAGGGAATAAAGTGTACATTATCCTGCTGGGATCATAGGCGTAGGAGCATAACTGTACCTTGGATCAGTGTGAGATTGATTGGGGTTCAATTACAGTCCAGACCGAAGTTAATTTGGAGTAGGCTATTGTCTGTAACGGCTTAATACAGTGTATGTTTAATCTGGACTAGGTCCTGGGGTTTTTCTGCATTTGCGGTTTCCTCATTAAAAAAATTATGGTATCTGTGTTATTTCTTTTCCGCATTATATTTTTTTTATATAATTGAAATAATACAGGTTGTGCGTTGTTCAATCAATTAGAATATCCGACCTTATTGGTCGTTGATTTAAATTGATTGATACTTGGATATTGGTCTTTGGTACCATCCAAGTTATCTCTCTTTGATTAGAATCGCGAATCATATTTTCTTGAGTAAATCTAATCGAGAGATTGAGATAATAACGCATTGAGTATTTTCTATTGATTGAGTCTAGTTAATTATCTAGAAAAACAACTCGGAGTTGTCCATACAGATTGCTAATCGAAATATTGGGTGAGGTTGTTAGACCCCCCCGCTTTTTCAAAGGGGACCACGTCGGTACAAAGAACAACTTCATTAGAGCTAGTTACCACATCCAACAAACCAAGGGGATTAAGCAGGTAAGTCTGGGCCAAAGGATAAAAGACCAAGGTACGGAGACTGGAAGCTAAGGAAAGACTTTACAGATAAGATCTTCACCAAGCTTAACACAAATGTCAATTAGTTCTTGAGAAAAGAGGGAGAAAACCCCGACTTACCCTACCCAAGCACCAAAGGTAAGCAACAAGAAAAAACTAAGGAGTCCAAAGATTATTGCGAACATCACCAATATTTCCAAAGGTTGATTGACGAAGGTAGGCTAAGAGAATATATACAACTACCAGCCACAACTTTGACGCCACCCCAAAAAAGGGTACAACTACCCCAAGGATGGGAAATTTCTCATCATGATCACTAATTCGGACAGACCCCAGTCCTCGCTACATGGAGACATCTTGGAACTCGTATAAAACCGAAGTAAAATCGAATCCCATGAGATATTCAAGCTCACAGGGCCCACTACCAATGTATGAGAAGATTGTACGGCTACCTCGCTGACATTCTCAGCAAAAGACATTAACCAAGAAGACGAGATGCATAATGACCCATTGGTGATCACACTCCCTATCCACGGATGGAATGTAACGAAGGTCCTCATAGATGGAGGCAGCTCATTAAATGTATTGTTCTACGAACCATTCTAAAGGATTGGCCTACAAGACGAGCATATTGATTCATCCACTTGCATAATTTATGGCTTCAACGACGCCGCATATAGGTCAAAAGGAGAAATTTTATTGCAAGTAAGAGCAGTCCCATATATAAAAAATACCAGATTTTGCGTGGTCGACGTACCTTCACCCTACAACATGATTATGGGGAGACTCTGGGTCCATCTCCTTCGGGGAACTGCTTCGACATACCACCAATACCTTCGTTTTTCGGTACCCATGGGTGAAATAGAAATCAAAGGGGTTCAGCAAGATGCGAGAAGGTGCAACTCAGCAGAGGTGAGGTTAAACAAACAATGTTTGGCTACCCAACAAAGTGACCGGAAAAGAAAAATAAGAAGGCTAAAGACAGAAATCTGAAGCCCCTAATGCAACAACCACTGCTGGGAGAAACGAAGCTAGCACCTCCGCGGCCAGCCCCGCGGAGGCATCAACCGAATAATAATTACATAAGGTCATTCCTCTCCAACCCCCAAGACCAACGTTCACACCCATGAAACCAACGAAAAATATCAACATAGGGTCCTTAGAATACCAGAAGATGATAAACATTGATACACTACTAGAAGAGGAAGAGGAAGTGAAACTACAGGAACTTCTCAAAGAATATGCATATATCTTCGCTTGAAAAATAAAAGATATGTCATGAATCGACCCATAAGTGGTATCACACCACCTTCGGATCAAACCATGGGAAAAACCATTCAGGCAGCGGATTAGGAAGATGGTATAGGTCTATCACGAAGCTGTAGAAAAAGAGTTACAAAATATTTTGAAAGAAGGATACATAAAAGAATCTAAGTATCCGACTTGGGTATCAAACATGGTAATCGTACCAAAGAAGAATGGCGAGGTACGCATATGCATAAATTGAACAAGGAATGTCCCAAGGACGGTTACCCGTTACCCAATATAGACCAACTGGTCAATGCTACGGAGGGGCAAGAATTTAAGTTTGAGAGATCGACATGATCCTTTCTCACTCTATATACTAATAGTTTCTTTAGTTTTAATTCTCTAGATCAAGTTCCATACTATCTTATCCGTCTTCAAATCTTTAGTCCACAATACCGGAATCCCATTCTTTGTTATTAACAATCTTGATGGACTAATTTAGGTGGTTCCTAATTAATTAGCTCCTTAGACTGGATTGGATATGTTTTAAAACTATTTCTCGTAAGAAGACCTCCCTATGAATCCGAAAACAATGTCATTGAAATTACCCAATTTTGGTTACACTAAAGCTCTTGATAAGTTTGTTGTTAAAAATCCGGGCATTTAATTTAGTTGGAAGCTCAATAGCCTGAAACAAAACAGTTAATTATGTTCTTGATCATTTTATAGATGAAAATGTAGATACACATAATGATGTAGGACACAAGAACATTTTTGACTCTTTCGCACAAGGTCATCTAAATGTTAGAGACGACCCTGCCACTTATTATTAAATCATTGCTCGGTCGAACTCACAAGTGTTTCTATCTCAAGATTGTTGTCAAATTTACTTGTAAAAAATATATCTTGATTTCTAGCATACAATTAGTTAAGTCTCGGACTAGGATGGAAATGTAGTTGAGAAATAGTGGATCACGACAGTCATCATTGCGTTCTACCGTTTGAAGGCGAAGATCAACCGAAGATTTCAGAGAACTTCATCAACAAAAGGTAAGTGAAGACTGAACCACCTATATCTCAAGTTATATTCACTTTTATATCATTTGAGACGATGTCACATAACTAATTAGACTATTATGCATATATAATAATTTCAAGTCAAGTTTATCTTGATAAATAATTACCGAAATATAATGACTAAGCTTAATGAACATTTGTTCATACTTGATATATTTCGGTTAAGGACAATTTATTGTTCGGAATCAAAATCATGATTCAAGTTTAATCGTTCGTAAATAGCCTGGAATAGTGATATGTGTCATTGATGTTATTCAGGAATGTTTCGAATTGATTTAGAGAGAAATATTGAACAACTATAGATTCAAACACAAGAGAGTGTTATCAGTCTTACAAACAGGGAAAACTGTTATAAGTCTGAACCCGTATTACATGTACTCGTACATGTAGCGGAGTAGCTATATATCGACTTAAAGATTTGTGGTGCGCATATTCTTATGTATATCATATGAAAATCTGTTTAACTATTGAACCAAATCGGTATGCATATTTTTATGCAAACCATTTTTGATCTATGGTTACGGAACTGGGATTAGTTTCCAAACCGGTACGCAAACTAAAAAAGTTTTGTGTTCCTGAACTCGATTGTGTTTCCAAACCGGTATGCAAACTGATTTATTTATGTGAACTCCGGAACCAGTGGAAGGCTTAAGATTTATTTATGTGAACTATTTTAAAAAGTTCTTTTATCTCTGGATATTGGTTTGGTTAAATGTTTACAAATTTGTACGCATACTATGGCTGAACCGTTTCACGAACCGCAATGGTATTTGTACCTTTTACACCTACTAACCATGTCGATTATATTTTGAAGTGTGTTTAAATTATTTCTACGAGATAATTAGCATTTGAATAATTCTATAAAAAATACTATACTTATTTGATTACATGTTTGTGACTCAGACTTATTGTCTTATGTGTTCGTGGAAATGAAGATTAAGCTTTTAAGTTCAAACCGGCTAGTTTCGGCTAACCATGTTAAACATAGTCTTTGTACACAATTCGTTTACGGTTTTACCTAACCATAGTGTATATCTTGTTTATGTGAATTAGATTTAAAGTTTCATCTAACGGTGGATATTGTTTGCTTAGTTCCAAAGCCATCTTAGATTAAACCTAAAGAAACTTATGGTTTGAATGTCTATAAAATGGGAACTTCAAGCAACTAGGATCTTTGAATCCTGACATTACTTTTTTGTGTGTCCTAGTTATATCTAGAGTAATCCTATTCCTAACCCTTTTAGGGTTTAGCGACTACAAAGTCTTCATAAGGATTCGTGAAGCCGGGTCCAGTTATCTTTCCTTGATAACTTGTGTATCCTAATCTTGTTCGATTGTTAATTTATCACTTGAACAAGATAGATATAAATCATCAAAGTTCTCTTCGTCTCAAACTTTGTTGATTCCACAGGTTTTATACTTGAAAAATAATCTAGGTTGCACTTCGGGTTGCATAAATCCGAATTTTGAGGTTAGCTAGACTTTGTCTATTGCTATCGATTTACACACCTTTAATCAAACTATTTGATTGTAAAAGGAAACATATATATGCTTATTATGTGGGAGGAATATTTGGTTTAAAGTCTTCAATTGAGTTGAAGCAACTCTTAGTTGGTATGACGTCGGCTAAGGGAATGAATTGCGCGGAGTTCTACTGGGATTCAAGGGGCGTAAGGAGTGAAATTTTACCTTAATCAGTGGGATACCTTTTAGGGCTCAACTATAGCCATGTCTGAAGTTAATTGGTAGTAGGATAGTGTTTGTAGCTGCTTAATACAGTTTGGTGTTCAATCTGGACTATGTCCCTGGGTTTTCAGCATTTGCGATTTCCTCGTTAATAAAACTGCTGGTGTCTGTGTTATTTCTTTTTTTGCATTATATTGTTTATTTTTATAATTGAAATATCACAGGTTATGCGTTGGTCAATCATATTAGATGCATCCGACTTAGTTTGTTGGATTCGACTTGATTGATTCTTGGACATTGATCTTTGGTAACGTCCAAGTTATCTATTTGTGTTAGGTTCATGTATTTGTTTGTGTAAACTTTCTAATCGCAAGGGAGAGAGATATAACTCTAGATAATGTTCCTCGATTGAGTTTAAATCTCGGAGTTGTAATGATTTTGTCCATACATATTTCCTAAGAAAAAAGCGGTGGTGTATTTTGGTACCCCCATGTTTTCAATTGGTATCAGAGCATGCAATCACGCTAAGACCTAATAAGTCTGTGTTTGAAGAAATCTGACTATATGGACATGAGTGCAATCTCGATAAACCTACTTCCATCATTTGACGGCTCAAATTACCTCTGGTGGAAAATTGTTATGTGTTCCTTTTTACAAGCCCTTGGCTTTGAGACATGGAAACTTGTAGTTATTGGATACGATGCGCCAACAATTATTAATTGCGAATCCATTAGGAAAATATAGTGAATCCGAGATAAAATATGCAAAGCATAATTATGACAGGTTAAACGTTATTATCCACGCCATAAGCCCAGATCTTCAGCACCATGTAACATCGTGCACTAAGTCTAAAGATACTTGGGATATCTTAGAAACTGTATATGAAGGAGATACCTCTGAGAAAGAATCTAGGCTTCAAAACCTAAATTCTGACTGGTAAAATCTTCGTTTGTCTAATGAAGATTTGTTTGATGAATTTAATCAAAAAGTATATGGAATTGTTAATATGGAAGAGAATAACCTTGAAACTCTTTCCATGAATACTCTTGTTGGAAAGCTGAAGATCTTTGATCATGAACTGCAATCCAAAGACGGAAAGGATATTGCGTTCAAGGCACTAAAAAACACTAAAACTCTTAAAATTAAAAGTGTTGACAACTTTGGAGATGATCTTATTGATCCTGATTTTTCAAATGAATATCTTGATAACTCAGTATCTTTAATCACAAGACAGTTTAGAGAACTTATTAGGAAGAGAAATAAACAATTCTTCAGAGAAAAAACTCCAACATCAGCTAAGCCACATAATCATATTTATGTCAAAAACAAAGATTCTAATGATACCGACGATGAGGATATGTCACAATGCTTCAAGTGTAAAGGGTTCGGTCACTTTTCTAATGAGTGTCCAAATCGTAAGAAATAAACTGGCAACGAGAGTCTTGTTGCAACACTTGATGAAACATCGAATCATTATAATTCCGAAAATGAATATGGTTCAAGTGTAGCACTCTTGGGAGAAATTTTCAATTTTGATGGATGTAGCAATACGCTTGTCAATCTTGATAGTTTAATTGATGACTCTTCATCAAAATCATTGGAGGATGTAATAGATTTTTCGTATACTAAAGAAAATTATGTTAATATTTCAGGTACCCTGTGTTTAGCTGCTAAAGATGTCCCTGGATCAATCTCCAAACCGACATGCCCCTATTTTACTAGTGAAGGTCACAGACTCACAGAATGCTTCAAGCACAAACATAAACTAAGGTATGTCAACAAACTGTAATTGAGGGCTAGTCGTTTGGAAAATATGCTCAAACTTGTTCAAAAGTCCAATCCTGAGGTATACAAAGTGAACTCTTCTTATTCTAAAAGATTGATTGATTCTAAGCATAAGGTAAAATCTCAAATAAAGAGAAGAGTCTAGGCTAAATGTTCAGTATTGAATGATATTATTAATTCCATGTAGGAATCTAGTGGTGAGCAATTTAATTCCGTATAGGAATCTGATGCTCACCTCAACACAATATAATTGTGTTGAAAGGTACATCTTATCTGATGTGCCCTTAAAAGAGATAAGAACTGTGCACATCAGGTCTTTGGATCTAAATTGAATATTATTACTTGGATATCCATCTTTTATCTGTGCATCTTAATTTATGTCTCAAGTAATGGTATTGTAATTTCGATCTACGAAATCTAAATAAGGATAAAAATGACTTTTTTTATTCTATTTTAGGTTTATGTATTCTAGTACGTGAACTTTTATGGTTCCAAAATCATGTATGGTAGATATCTTCTACTTCAAGACTCATATCTCTTTCACAAGAAGCTTTTCCTATTGAGCCATATATTTGTGTTTCACAAATCCATTTTATTCTTACGAATCATGGAGGCTCCAAGCACAACATCTTCTCGTGAAACCTATGGTCCAATGGTTGTTGATACTCATCCAACTAAAAGGAAGAATATATGCCATTTCCCTTTGTCTCATCTCTGAAGAGAAAAGGGAAGAATCAAAAGAAATCTAAAGCGGATCATTCCAATCATAAAAGGTTTGAAAATCTTCTTGATGAACTTAAGAAGACCAAGAAGGAAGTGGAGGGACTAAAGAAGATTCTACAGAAATCTCTCAAACTTCAAGAATCTCTTGTTAATCAACAACCTATCAGGTTTGCAGGAACTAACACCTTCATTCATGAACCATATGTTCTTATGTATGTTCTTGATAAATAGGTTGGAGATGATAAATAATTCTTCAAAGATTTTAAATTCTAGAAAACTTCTTGTAAGAATTTATTCTTATTATTGAGAATGATAACTAGGGATTGGTATAGCAAAAATTGTGATTATACAAGCTATTTCCAACATTTTCATCTTGCATGTTTTTAAATTTATTTATTTAAATTCTAGAGTTGTTGGAAGATGAACTTGCAGTATGTAATCATTATTGGTTTAATTATTGCAAAAGTCTTATGAAATATATGTGCCTTTACATTTTCGTGAATCGATCTAATATTTCATATATGCTCAGAAGTTAAATCTATTATGTTTTTTATAAACGGAAAATAGAACAAACTCTTTGAGAATTTTTGTCGCGGTATTGATCTACTTGTGATCACACTTTTCTGTTTTTACTACTTGACACACTCCGTAAGATTTTCTTATGTTGAGTCATATTGATCAAAATTATCTTTTGTACGTAACCGGCTTTGAGATTATTTTAAGTCGATTTTCAGATACAAATTCATGTGATTTGTTAATGTCCAACAAAATCTTTATATTTTATAAAGTAAGGTCACTCATGTTGTTCTCTTTGGAATGACATCAAATGGGGGATCGAGAGTTCTTAAATGAACTTATGCTTAATTGCTATATTTTTGTGGGGTGTGTGGCTGTGGAATTGAAAGGGGATGCTTGTATCTTAAATCTCCTAGATGAGCGCTAAGTATTTTCTTACTATGTAAAAAAGTTAATATGAGGAATTTCATTTTAACTATATTATATAATGTGGAATCTCAAAACTTCCTTAAAACTTGACATATATTTTGGTTGTATTCATTATGATCCCGCGATTTTCATACCTTTGTTAATTTTACAAAAGGGGGGGAATTATTTTAGTAGTTTCATACCACATACACATGGTTTACGGATCATTATGTAAGGGGGAGTGAATCAATAATCTATAAGTTTTATCTATTATGCAAAAGATGTAAGTATTGATCAAGGGGGAGAAACATATCACCGTGGAATTACTTCAGAGTTGGGATACAATTGAAATTTGGAGAAGGAATAATACTATGTTTTTGTATAACGACGATTGAGAATATTTGTTTTTTAAAAGTTTTTATCACTATGGAATCGGTTCTTCAATAACAACGATGCTGATTTGAACATGTTCAGAATCATTGCAGCTTGAAATTATGAAGAGTTGAAGGAGTTGAAGATACCAAGGAAATCAAGACATGTTGGATTCAAGAAGTTGTCAAAGATTTATTTTTTATCCATATGTATTGATAGTTTTGTCACTAGAATTGACAAAGGGGGAGATTTTTAGAGCATTTATCGGTCGAACTCACAAGTGTTGCTGTCTCAAGCTTGTTGTAAAATTTAGTTGGCAAAACTATATATTGATTTCTAGTCTACAATTAGTTAAGTGTCGGACTAGGATATAAATGTAGTTGAGAAATAGTGGATCACGACAGTCACCATTGGATTCTACCCTTTGAAGGCGAAGATCAACCAAAGCTTTTGGAGAATTCATCAACAAAAGGTAAGTGAAGACTGAACCACCTATATCTCAAGTTATATTCACTTTTCTATCATTTGAGACGATGTTACATAACTAATTAGACTATTATGCATATACAATAATTTCGAGTCAAATTTTCTTGATTAATTATCGAAATATAATGACTAAGCTTAATGAACATTTGTTCATACTTGATGAATTTCGGTTAAGGACAATTTATTATTTGGAATCAAAATCATGATTCAAGTTTTATCGTTTGTAAATAGCCTGGAACAGTGATATGTGTCATTGATGTTATTCAGGAATGTTGCGAATCGATTTAGAGAGAAATATTAAACAACTATAGATTCGAATACAAGGCAGTGTTATCATTCTTACAAACTGGGAAAACTGTTATAAGTCTGAACTAGTATTACATGTACTAGTACACGTAGCGGAGTAGCTATATATCGACTTACAGATTTGTGGTACGCATATTATTATGTATATCATATGAAAATCTGTTTAACTCTTGAACCAAATCATAGTGCATATTTGTATGCAAACCATTTTTGAATTGTGGTTACGGAATCGGGATTAGTTTCCAAACCGGTACACAAACTAAAAAAAAAATTAGTGTTCCTGAACTTGACCGTGTTTCCAAACCGATACGCAAACTGTTTTAGTTCAGTAAAATCCGAAACCGGTGGAAGGCTTAAGGTTTCCAAATCGATATGCAAACTTAAAAGTTCTTTTAACTCCGGAACTTGGTTTGGTTAAATGTTTACAAACCGGTACGCATACTATGACTGAATCGAATCACGAACCACAATGGTATTTGTACCTTGTACACCTACTAACCATGTCGATTATATTTTCAAGTGTGTTTAAATTATTTATACGAGATAATTAGCATTTGAATAATTCTCTAAAAAACACTAGACCTATTTGATCACATGTTTGTGACTCAGAGTTATTGTCTTATGTGTTCGTGAAAATAAAGATTAAGCTTTTAAGTTAGTTTCGGATAACCATGTTGAACATAGTCTTTGTACACGGTTCAGTTACGGTTTTACCTAACCAGAGTGTATATCTTGTTTATGTGAATCAGATTCAAAGATTCATCTAATGGTGGATATTGTTTGCTTGGTTCCAAAGTTATTTTAGCTTAAACCTAAAGTAACATATGCTTTGAATGTCTACAAAAGGGGAAATTCAAGCAACTGGGATCTTTGAATCCCGATACTACTTTTTGGTATGTCCTAGTTGTATCTAGAGTCGTCCTCTTCTAACCCTTCTAGAGTTTAGCGACTACAAAGTCTTCATAGGGATTCGTGAATCCATGTCTAGTTATCTTTCCTTGATTACTCGTGTATCCTGATCTTGTTCTATTATTGATTTATGACTTGAACAAGATAAAAATAAATCATCAAAGTTCTATTTATCTCAAACTTTGTTGATTCCACAAGTTTTATACTTGTGGGGTGAATAATAATCTAGGATGCACTTCGGGTTGCATAAGTCCGGATTTTGAGGTTAGCTAGACTTTGTCTATTGTTATCGATTTCCACACCTTTGATCAAACTATTTGATTGTAAAAGGAAATCATATATATGCTCAATCCGTGGGAGGCAGATTTGGTTTAAAGTCTTCAATTGAGTTGAAGCAACTCTTAGTTGGTGTGACGTCAGCTAAGGAAATCAATTGCGCGGAGTCCTGCTGGGATTCAAGAGGCATAAGGAGTGCGACTGTATCTTAATTGGTGGGATGACTTTTAGGGCTCGATTACATTCCAATCCGAATTTAATTGGTAGTAGGCTAGTGTTTATAGTAGCTTAATACAGTTTGATGTTCAATCTAGACTAGGTCTCTGGGTTTTTCTGCATTTGCATTTTCCTCGTTAACAAAACTTCTGGTGTCTGTGTTATTTCTTTTTCCCCATTATATTTTTTATCTTTATAATTGAAATATCGTAGGTTGTGCATTGATCAATCATAATAGATACATCTTACCTAGTTTGTTGGATACAACTTGATTGATTCTTCGACATTGGTCTTTGGTACCGTCCAAGTTATCTCTTTGTGATTAGGTTCACGAATTTGTTTCTATAAACGGTCTAATCACGGGAGAGATATATATAGCTTTAGATATTATTCCTTGATTAAGTTTAACTCTCATAGTTGTATTGAGTTTGTCCATACATATTGAGTACCCCCGCATTTTCACTTATCATGTCAGGGATCAATGAGTTACCCATCTCCCACAATCCAATTGATAAATGGTTTGATCAACTCTTTTATATTATACAGACAATCCATGTCCAGGAACAGCTACCAGGGCATTTAGCAGTTAATAAATCAGTTTTAGGAAATTATTTAGCTTTAAGAATAGTATTAACAAGCAGTTAGGGTTTTCAATAATCTTACAAGCATCTCTAGCTAGCATTGCTAAATAATTCAACACAGCTTTCCTAGCAAGCAAATGAAGTTTCCTATCTTTAGGTCTAGGGTTTCCCCCACCAAATTTACAAAGATGGGAATCCATCTTCCTACAAAGATATTTAGGGATAAGGGATATCTTGACCAATGTGCTTAACCAAAGTGGTCCTAGATAGTTTCATGGGACAAAAGTCTATGAAACCAAGTAGAAATTCTAGCATCCACGGCTTGTAAGATCCCCATATGAGTTTGGAATTTTATAAGCTTGAAAAGCAATATGAGTATCTAAATATTTCTCTCCTAGATCATGATTATGAATATCAAGAATACTAGTAAAATGCTCAGAGAGAGTTTTTTAATAAACAATATTCCAGCTTTATCAAAGTTTATTTCCTGACCAGCTGCCAAATTATATTTTTGAACATAATTCTTTATGGTTTGAAAATATTTAATAGTGTCTTTAGAAAACAACCAAGAGTCGTCAACAAAAAGGAGATGGGTAATACTAGGGGCATCCTTACAAACTTTTATGCCTTTCACTAACCCCTTTCTAGTTAAAGAATCAATATAAGTAGACAAGGCTTCAGAGAAAATAATGGATATGTAAGGAAACAGAGGGTTTCCTTGTCTCATAACTCTTTTTGGTTTAATTAAAACCGAGGGACTACCATTTAGTAAAACATAATAATATACAGTTAAAAGACATTGGTTGATCAGATTGACCCAGTGGTCAGATAAACCCATTTTTTAAAAAACTTTCTCAAGAAAATACCATTCATGCTTGTCATAGGCCTTAGACATGTCAAGCTTAATGGAAGCAATGCCATCTTTACGTTTATGATGGTTAACAATATAAATAGCCTCATTAGCTAGAAGAATATGATCAGAGATACTCGTTTTAGGAACAAAGAAACTCTGATTTTTGGAGATAAGATATCCATGAAGGGTTTTAACCTATTTCCCAGGGTTTTAGACAAAATTTTGTAAATGAAGTTATAAAGTCCTGTAGGTCTATATTGAGAAACCAACTCAGCTAAAGGAACTTTAGGGATAAGAACTATGTTAGTATGACTAAAAACTTTTGTTATATGCCTAGTTCAGAAGCAAGTCTGTTTCATATCAACAACTGCTTCCCACAAAATATCCCAATGCTTCTGGTAGAACAAGCCAGTAAAGCCATCAGGACCAGGAGCTTTCTTACGCCCCATTTGAAAAAACAACATTCTTAATCTCCTCAGCAGTGAGTTGATAGTTTAAAAGAATGTTGACTTTAATAAATAACTTCAGAGGGAGTTCCTGAAGGATTTTATCCTGGTAATGCTTGGGGTGAGAGGTATATAAAATTTTAAAATAACCAAAAAAAAAGTGACCAATAATATCCCTACCAGTTAAGATGGTGCCAAAGGCATCTTTAATCCAACTAATGGCATTTCTATTCCTTATGAAAAGTGTGACTCTATGAAAATAGGAATAATTCATGTCTCATTCCATAAGCCACACTTCTCTGGATTTGTCATTTTAATACAATTCCTTAAGGTTGTACAAGTATCCCAATCTAGCTTTAAGTCTAAAAACAGAAGTAAAGTCAGTTGGGGTGGAAGTTTGGATGTCAACCAGCTCCCCTCTGGTAGTAGATATGTTGGTTTTAATATTACACCAAGTAAATCTAGGACCACAGAAGCCAGGATCATACAATACAAACGCATTACATAAATTCCCAAGATTACAGAAATCAGCATCATCAACCTCTAATCCACATTATTGTCATCAATATCTAGCAAGGCATTAAAGTCTCCCACAAAAAAGACTAGTTCACTAGGGGGTTTAGGTTCCAATTAGAATTGTCTATCCCAGAAAGCTTGTCTAATGCTGCTATTAGGTTTACCATAGATGAAATGGATATAACAAAGTTTTTAGTGAATAATATCATTGGTCGTGACATAGATGCCCTTAGTGCTGGAGGAATAAATGTTAAGGTCAATCTATTTTTTCCAGGCCAGGACAAGACCACCACTTCTTCCAATATAGGGAACATTTAAGGTGCAAGGAAAACTCATGTTTCTTAATTTCCTAGCAGCAATATCATTTTTCATTTTAGTTTCAGACAGGAACACAATATCAGGGTTAATGTTTTTGAACAGGAGGTTAAGCTCTTTATTATCAGATATTTTTCCTGACCCACGTATATTCCAGCAGAACATGTTACCATTATTGACAGGGTAATAAGAGGTATTGTCATATAGGTCATCAGTAGTGTTGTTTAAAGGAGGTAGGTTAGAATAATTTACTTGATTGGTAGAATCATAACTACCATTAATCACCATTTAATTGAGATCCTTGAGCATCATTTCGATACATATTGGCAGGCTCACGAGGAGAATTATTACGGAGGCCATTGTTAGTCAGAGAATCACCAGTAGGCACATTGAAGTTACCATAAGGATTAACAAGGGCATGTGTATTGAAAATACAATTGAAGAGGTTTATGATAGGGAGATTTCCCAATTTAGTGATGGGAGGACAAACATTTTTATAGTCTGGTTCAGAACAGTCGAAGTTTTTAGGTGGAACAATAAAAATACTAGCCAGAGTAGAGTTACTATCTCTAGTTTTTTTACAAATATCAGTTTTAAGATTAATCTTCTTTTAAGGTTTGAAAGAACATCATGCTTGGATGCAAGAGTGACTACCTCTTCTCTAGTAATGATTGATTATTGGACAGGAATGACTGAAGTCTTAATGCTCCCTGCAGAGTTGTTAATACGAATCAGACCTAGTTTAGCAGATTCAGAAGGATTAGCATGGGTTACAATCGAGTCAGCTGGCTTATCTAACTATAAATATTCTTGAGAATAACTGGTAAACCAGTAACATATAGATGAACTTGAACATGGCCCACATCAAAGATTTTCAAAACACTAGGCCTGTTCTTGAACGAACCTATATAGAGATTTCTTTCCAATAACTCTTCGTACGATATTATCACCTTGTTCAAAATCAACATCTTTGCTTTTATCATTGGTGTTCTAATTTATATTTCCATCTTGAGTATCCAAAACAACGTCTGCTTGAATCATGATAGAATCTCCCAAGGCCACAGCCGAGTCTGATTCAGAAGAATTAACTGGAGGTTATGGAGGCATACATCATGATAATATTGGTTAGGTGTATTTAGTACCAGAAGATCTTTCCTCCTTTGTTGTCTTTTGTTTAGCTATCCAATACGGTCTAAAGTACAAAAGTTCACTGAAATCATGAAATATATAAATTCAATGAAGAAAGGTTGAATTCTTCCTCTAGTGACTAGAGGTATACCTTCTAGTAGAGCACGTTGAACATAAATATGAATATAGACTTTAACATCCTTCTTTAGAGGGTGGTTACCATAAGGATCTTTAGCTTCGATGAGTTCAACAAGTTTGAAAGTAAGCTTCTGAAGATCTTCAAACTTAGTACATTCCTATGGTACATTACATAGAATGAGCCGTATCATCTCTTCATAAAAAGATATTTCACAGTTTACCGACCAACCAATATGAGGAAAAACTCTGAGGACAATAAGAAAACCATAGGCCTACCATGGACTTTGCTCATTAACAGTGTTGAAATCATTTTTCGATAAAAGTATCCTTAAAATATTGTTTCTTAAACCACTGAAGGTTGTGACAGTTGGATTTTGAGATAACGGCCATTGAGAGCAAATATCGTGTCTAAGAAGACCATAGTTTTCTCAATGAAAACCCATTTAGTCAGGGTTGAAGGGAGATTTGAAGGTAAAATAAGTTTATCTGCCATTTGAAAGGTGAGATCTTGAATATCTTTAGCAATGGAGATAATAGCTTCTTGGGTTTTAGAACTCTCTATATAAATAACAAGTCTAAGAAGAGTGAAGAAGATAAGTCATGAATGGTTTTTGAAATGAGTGGTTGGCGTATGTTTATACATACATATCTAGATGAGACAATGCCAGATGATGGTGAAACATATGTTATGAGTGCGGAATTGCACTTTAATGTTCAGATGGATAGAAAGCTTTGGAGACTGAACCTTAAAATGGAAAATATTTGAAGATTTAATACGTTTCGAGTAGGTAAAAGGGAATGAAAGTGATGAAACTATGATAGCTTGTTTGTCTTGCATGTGGTCCAAGATACCATTTTTTTAACTGTAGGAGCTACTTTAAAAATCCTTCTCCTCTGCCTTTTGTAAAGATTGTCATATTTTTTCACGTGAACTTGGGTAGAGAGATACAAAGAGACAAATTTACTGACGATACTCATATGATAGCTTATCATGACGCAACTCAAATATACTATATTATGGTAGTTGAATCATAATTGCATTTGTTTTTTCTCCAACAAGACAGATATTGTTCATATATACCTCCAAATGCAATTTTTGATTTTTCGGTGGGTTTATAGGGGATATGAAGCAGATATTTGGAGGGAATTTTTTTAACCAAAATATTGGTAGGACTGAGATCATAGGGTTGAGGGGAAAATGCACAATAATTTTGACTAAAGGTCAAATTGCATCCAAGAATAGGGTATAATATTTTATGAGTGTTGAAGACCGACCAAATGGTATGAATGATAAAGTGTGGCCTATCCAATTTGTTATGGCCACCAATGATGCCTCTCAACATGTGCTGCCTTTTCTGGATCTGCAAAAAACCAAAGATTTTAATTAGTGCCCAAATGAATCCAAACGAATTAGGTGATCTACCAAGACATCTCACTATGGAAATATTGAGAGGAATTAAGGCTTGAAAAGCGGGGGTCTAACAACCTCACCCAATATTTCGCTTAGCAATCTGTATGGACTAACTTTAATATACTTTTAAGAGAATCAACTAGACAGTCAGACTCAATCTTAATAAAAAGTATATCAAAGAGTTATATCTCAATTTCTCGATTCAATCCCAACTCAGACAAATAAAAATCTGCAAGTCTGATTGAATACAAGAGAAATAAACTATTGAATAGTACCAAATACCAATGTTCATGGATCAATCAATTTCAATCAAAAACCAAAGGTTGGATTTACTAATTGATCTATGCAAACGCACAACCTGTGATATTTTAATTATATAACAAAATATAATGCAGAAAAGAAATAACATAGACACCAGCAGTTTTGTTAACGAGGAAACAACAAATGCAGAAAAACCTCGGGACCTAGTCCAGATTGAATACCATATTGTATTAAGCTGCTACAGACACTAGCCTACTACAAACTAACTTCGGTTTGGACTGTAGTTGAACCCCAATCAATATCACACTGATTCAAGGTACAGTGGCGCTTCTTATGTCTCTGATCCCAGCAGGATACTACGCACTTGATTCCCTTAGCATATCTCACCCACAACTAAGGGTTACTACGACCCAAAGTCGAAGACTTTAATAAACAAATCTGTATCACACAGAAAAGTATACAAGAATGGATAAATATGTCTCCCACAAAAATACCTACGAGTTTTGTTTCATCTTTTGATAAATCAAGGTGAACATGAACCAATCAATAACCCGGACTTATATTCCCAGAGAACATCCTAGAATTATCAATCACCTCACAATAACTTAATCGACTAGTGAAATAAGATATTGTGGAATCACAAACGATGAGATGAATATGTTTGTGACTACTTTTCTATCTTGCCTAACAGAAAAATGAATCTCAAGCCAATCTTACGATTGCACTCAATCACAATAGAAACAGCAAGATCAGATCACACAACTACAGAGAAAATATTTGGGTCTGGATTCACGATCCCAATGAAGTCTTTAAGTCGTTAACCTACAGGGTCTCGATATAAACCTAAGGTTAAAGGAGAATCGACTATAACTTATACAACTAGTATCACACATGTGGTGTAGGGATTAGGTTTCCAATTTGCTAGAGTTATCCTTTATATAGTCACTAAATCATGGTTTTCAATCTAAGTTACCTTGGTAACAAAGCATTCAATATTCACCGTTAGATCAAAAACTGATTAGATTTAAGCTAATATCTTTCAACTATTAGATCGAACTTAGATTGTTATACACAAATGAAATATACGCCATTTAGGTTTGAGTAACTGTACCTAAACGTGTACACCTAGTTGGTTCAATAGTAGTTAACCAATGGTTAGCCATATGAGCACTTTCATATCAACCTTATTCATTTTCACCATGACTAGTCCAAATGACTCAAATGAACTAGTTCGAGAGTTGTTCAATTGCTTAGATCTTATAGAAGTATACAAGACACAATCGAACAAAAATCGGTTTTGATTCACTAGAATCAATTCATGAACATTATTTCCACGGTTTTCAAATTGCATTCCTTAACATATAAATTTTTTAGTTCATGAACACACCAATTTTAGAAAGTAACACACTTAAGTATGCGTACGGGTATGCGTACTTAAGTAACCAGATTTGAGTTTGTTTTGGTTTCCAAATCAACAGAAATTCACGGACGTTAACTTTCCGCCAGTATTTGTATGGGTACGCATACTTGGGTAATCGGATTGAGTTGGTTTTGATTTCCAAACTCACCAGAAATTCACGGTCGTGAACTTCCGCCAATATGCGTACGGGTATGCATACTTACCCAGTCCACATCAACCATTTAGTACACACACAAGTATGCATACATTTGGTTCCCGGTTTTGGACTTATACACTAATGCGCGAACACATTATATGCTTATATCCAAATATGGTTACATGTTCTAAACTCTTTATTTCAATCATTGAAACATTCTTAGAGGATGTTAAATAGAGGTTATTCACACACTATTTTTCATCAAAGAAATTATCAAGATATTGAAATAATCAACATGACTTTCGTCACTTGTATAGATGAACTTGGCCAAAGCGAAAGCTTACCAACACATATTTCGAGAAATAGATGCGCGATATAAACTCGGCTCGAAATAACAAATGTGTATAATCGAAGTCTATATAACAATACGACTTTTGTCTCAAGATAGGAGATAGAGTAGATAGACTTTTTAGTTATAGATAAGTTTAAGTCTCCACATTTTTTTTTGTCAATGAAGATCCACCAGTTCCTTGAGTAGTTCTTCGTCTTTGCATGATGAACGTCGTGGAGTCTAGAGTTAAACTATAATTTCTATCCTAGTTCGAGACTTGGCTATAAGTAGACTAGAAATCAAGACGTATAGTTTTGGAAACTAAACTTAACAACAAGCTTGAGATAGCAATGTTTGCGAGTTCGACCGAGCAATGCTCTAACAAGGCTAATGAAGCGTCCAAAATTAGACACTAAATTTTGGGTTTTGAGGAGTATTGATGCCTATGGAGAATGTGTGTATGGATTTGAATAGGCGTGGAATTCCAAGAGACTGGACATTTCACCAAGAGCCATAAATGACTATTAAAAGCAACTTTTAATGAATTATAAAGCGGGACTATAATAATTATCCTTAGAACACAGAAAATTAAACCAAAAAAAGAAAAAAATTGAGAGAAAAAGATAAAATTAGAGGAAATGACAGAATTAGGAGGGAATGCTCCGTTAGGAAATCAAAGTTCAGACACTTATGAGTTTGTAAAGATAAATGCATTGAGACTTCAAACAAGAGAATTGGAGATTTTAAGAGATTTTATGAATGAAGAAATAGAACGATGCAAAGTATTAACAGATTATGAGATAAATAGAGAAAGGAATGTTAAGGAGTTTGTACAGTGGAAGGAGAAGAGGTTTTCAATAAAATAAAGGAAAAAAAGACAGAGGATTGCCAGTGATGATGGATACAATTGGAGAAAGGGGCGCAGTGAGACAGATAGCGATTCTAAGCAATCTGATGGTGTTTATGAGTATCATATTGAAGAGATAAGTTCATCAGATGATGATTCCTAACCTGAATAGGAGAGGAAAAAATAGGTTTTGAGAAATGAAGATGCTTTATACCAGATATATCTGGCTAAGAAGTCAAATCCTCTGATTTTTGCCAGGACCATGCAAGAGATGTTGAATGTGGATTCAGATGGAGATATTTTTGAAGGTATTAATGCAAATGGTGAACCGGTAAGTGATGGAGGATCATGAGAGGATGATTATGATGATATTGATGATTCAGGAAGTGATGGTGGGAATAATTATAGGTCTGCTTCTTCTTCTAGAAGTGATTATAACCCACAATATGAGGAGGATTATTGGGACAACTACGATGGGGAAGACGAGTGGTAGTATCATATGGAGCATCAAAAGAGGCGAGGTTGGATGGATTGGTATAAAGCTTAACTATGATGAAAAAGTTTTTTGTTAACAAGTATTTTTGATGCTTGCTATTAATCTTCTCGCTGGTAATCCTTTTTATGTTGTACCTATTAGTTTTTTTCTTCCTTGTATGAACAATCCGGCCGGTGTTGTTAGTGGTTTTTATGGATGTAATATAGTAGGTTTGAATTTCTTATGCTTGGTGTATAAACTGATGAAGGTAATGAACAGATGTAATATTTTGATGGTAGTGAATTTTGGTAACAAAATGATGTTCTCTTAGGTATGTAAGAAGAGATCTAAAAAGAGTTATAATGATTAAAAAGTTGTGGATATCAGTTGTAGGGAACTGAGTCTTTTCAATGCTATTGAGTTACTGAAACTGTTTGTTTTGAATGCTTAATGAAATGTTACCAGTTAATTTATTTTGTACTTATCTTTGAATGTATAAGCAGATTGAATTATCGTACTTATGAAACTTGTTAAAAAAATGAGAACTATATATTATAGGGCATTGATTAAACAAGCGATGTGTTAGAGCATAGATCGGTTGAACCCACCAAGCGTTGGTATGTCAAGTTTGGTTGTCATATTTTAGTGAATCAAAACTCATCTAAGAGTCGCTTGATTATGTACTAGAGACAACTTCGTATAGGTTAGACTAGAAAGTCTAGGAATATGAGACATACAAGTATTACTCGAAGACCTGAAGAACGTGAGGAAGTAACGAGCTACAACGACAACATCATCCTTCCTCTTGAGGTTAGTAATATTGACTTGAACTATTTCATTCATAACGTATATTTCAAGTCGTGTTATATTGTAAACATAATTGCGAAGCTGTGAATGAATATTTTACTCTAGTAGTGATACATGATCATATGATCATAGTATTAAGGAATTAGACTACGAATTATAACGCTTATCTTTTGAACTTCGGAGATATGACATCGACATAACCTTATGAATGCTATTGTGACTGTGTGTATGGGTAAAGGTGAAGATTTTATCCTAGTTTTACATTTGTTTAATGGAAGTACATTCACGAACTTGTTTATGAATCGAAAGGAAAATCGCTAGGCTTATTGGTATTGTTATTCATTGCATATCTTTGGATTACCAATATGTGTGAGACGGTAGAAGCAATTATAACTTGATATGTATCTTGGTATAACTAATCACAATGCTTGACTTATGATTTGGTATGACTAGTTTTGATTAATTAGTGTAACCGATCCTAAGTAAACACATGAGATGGTATGATCGATATTTGTAATTGGTGTGACCGATCCTAGTAATTAGTGTGACCGATCACAAAAGGGTTGTGTAATCGATCCTTGTAATTGGTGCAACCGGTCCTAGAAATCGGTGTGACCGATCCTAGTAATCGGTGTGACCGATCACAAGCAATACCATGAGTGTATGGTAACCAGTCCTGGTAATTGATGTAACCGTTTTTGGTAACTTGTGTGACCGATCACAAGTGTTTCATATTAAGGTATAACCGATCCTAGTAATTGGTAGTACCGATCACAAGCGTTCCATATTAAGATATTTTATCAATCACATAGTTGTCTTGGAATACAGATGAACCAATTTTAAACTTGTTTGG
This sequence comes from Papaver bracteatum, assembly GCA_023529315.1. Lineage (NCBI taxonomy): Eukaryota > Viridiplantae > Streptophyta > Magnoliopsida > Ranunculales > Papaveraceae > Papaver > Papaver bracteatum. The sequence goes on from JAJJWX010001985.1 coordinate 2,190,145, forward strand.
AAGTGTGGTATAGTCGATTCCAAGATTGTAAATATGAAAGAGGATTTACAAAGAAAAGATGTCAACATACTTTGAACACGAACAATAACTCTTATCTTTTATTGTTCAAGGATATTTCTTAATTACTCAAGGAGATCCTAGTCCGAAATAAATTAAGAATCTTTTAATTAAGGTTGTTAGTTATATGCTTTAATTACCAGCAATAAATGCATATCTCTAGAGAATTAAAATTGATAATGTGCATTTACTAATTGGAGATTTTATATTGAGAGATTTCGGAAAATATTGGACAAAGCATTTCCTAGAATTATGAAAAACGAATGGGCATTTATTGCATATCTTGAGAATACTTTCAGTTTTGGAAATTCCTTGGTGTCCAAACATCCTTAGTATATAAATACCTAAGTTTGTATTTATAGAAAACTATCCTAAGTGCCAAGCAAACATCATCTTTTTGTTGTTTCTGGTGGAGCCGCCTATTCGGAGAGGAAAGTACCCTAGTTAGGAGAAATCTCTTACGACCACTCGTTTAAAAGACTTTTGTGGGATCAAGAAGCTCTACTAGTACCGTTGGTGGGATACTAGATAATTGCAGTTTATTAGTTTTCGATTGATTTGATTGACTAATGGTTGTTGAACTTTGATTGCACCTAACTTGTTTATTCTTGAGAATATTCTCTTCTGATATAAGATTTGCTCAAACTAGATCGAAGTGTCGACGTGATCTTTAGGACTGTTTGTAGATCTAAAGACATCTTATGATAATCCATTGTTAACAGAATTTATTCTGTGCGTGATTGATCATAAGAGATTCAAGTGGTGTTGTGCAGGTTTAATTGAAGATTTGAAGACGAAGAAGATTTCTTATTGGTTTCTCATATCTTTGTGGAGCACAAACCTTGATCGGCTGGGATCCAACTAGAATCGGATTTATTCGATTGATTAGTTGTGTGAGATCTGTAACACCTAATAGTTCTCTTGAGATCTATTTTGATTGTTACAAATCCGAATCTTATTGCTTAGGTATTAGAGATTGGATTAATCTAACCAGGCAAAGGAGTTTATTAGTTTAAAAGGAAGAGCCTTTACATATGACTTGAGATATCTTTATCTTAAAGAATCAAGAGAGTTGTTACCAAACAGATTTGTTGTTCCTTTACTGTTTGGAATACGATCCAAAGGAATCGTTCCAGTGCGTGCACTTATTGAATGACGGAAGCGCAGGGATACTGTAGAAACTAAGTGAACTAGGGTTTGTTGCTTGTGAAAATACGGGGGTCTAACAACCACACCCAATATTTCATTTAGGCAATCTTCATGGAAAAACTCCAATATAATTCCAAGAGAATCAACTAGACAGTCAGACTCAATCAATTGGAAATATATCCAAGAGTTATATCTTTGTTTCACAATGTAATCAAAAAATCAAATAGATGGAAATTCGTGAACCTGATTAATAAGTGAAAAAACTTAGACAGTACGAAAGACCAATGTTCAAGTGTCAATCAATTTATATCAACAACTAAAGGTTAGATTATGTAATTGATTGAACTACGCACAACCTGTGATATTTCAATTATATAATAAAATATAATGCGGAAAAGAAATAACACGGATACCAGAAATTTTGTTAACGAGGAAACCGCAAATGCAGAAAAACCCTGGGACCTAGTCCAAATTTGAACACCACACTGTATTAAGCCGCTACAGACACTAGCCTACTACAAGTTAACTTCGGGATGGAATATATTTGAGCCCTAACAAATCTCACACTGATCAAGGTACAGCCGTGTTTCTTATGCCTATGAATCCCAGCAGGACTCTGCGTACTTGCATTCCCTTAGCTGATCTCACCCACAACTAAGAGTTGCTAAGACCCAAAGTCGAAGACTTGATAAACCAATCTGTCTCACATAAAAAATTCTATTCAATAGATAAACCTGTCTCCCATAGAAATACCTAGAATTTTTGTTCCATCTTTTGATAAATCAAGGTGAACAAGAACCAATGATACACCGGACTTATATTCCCGAAGAACAGCCAAGTAATATCAATTACCTCACAATAATCTTAATCATATGGTAGCGAAACAAGATATTATGGAATCACAAACAATGAGACGAAGATGTTTGTGACTACTTTTTATCTTGCCTATCGGAGATTAAATATCGAGCAAATCTTAGAGAAGATAGTACTCAATCACGATAGAAAATAACAAGATCAGAACACGTAACTACATACAAAATAGTTGGGTCTGGCTTCACAATCCCAATGAATTCTTCAAGTCGTTAACCTACATGGTTTTGGAGAAAACCTAAGGTTAAAGGAGAATCGACTCTAGTCGCAACTAGTATCATACATGAGGTATAGGTATTAGGTTTCCCAGTTGCTAGAGTTCTCCCTTATATAGTATTCAAATCAGGGTTTGCAATCAATGTTACCTTGGTAACAAAGCACTCAATATTCACCGTTATATGAAAACCTGATTAGATTCAAGCTAATATCTTTCAACCATTAGATCGAACTTAGCTTGTTACACACAAGTGGAAAGTCACTTCATTTAGATATGAGTAACCGTACCTTAACGTGTACACCTTTTTGGCTCAACAATAGTTAACCGAAGTTATCCATATGAACACTTTCATATCAACCTTATTCATCTTAATCATAACTAGTTCAAATGACTCAAATGAAACTAGTTCTAGAGTTGTTCAATTGTTTATATTCTCATAGAAGTATACAAGACACAATTGAAGCAAAATCGATTTTGATTCAATCAAATCAATTCATGTACATTATAGCTATGGTTTGCAAAAGATTGCATTTTTCCTTATTATATAAATGTATTAGTTCATGAACAAATCGATTTTAGAACATAACCTACTCAAGTATGCAAACGGGTACGCATACCTAAGTGGTCGGACAAAGTTTGGGTTCACCAGTATACGAATGGGTATGCATACCTTCCAAACTCAGTTAAATCCCGGAACTTGAAAATCACGCCAATAAGCATACCCGTATGCAAACTAAGTTCATGGACTTCCGTTAAACCAGTCAGTACGCATACAGGTATGTATACAATGGTTCCCGGACTTGTAATAACTTGCAACAGTTAGCATACAAGTATGCATACTGTTCTATATCCAATCATGGCTAATTGTTCTAAACTCCCATTTAAATCATTGAAATATTCTTAGAAGACGACAATAGCTGTCTCACACAAACTATTAGCTTCAAACAATTTTCAAGTGATCGAATTATCGATACGAAACATTCCGAGTCTACATCAAATGACTGTCTCACACAAATCATGTAAGATGTTACCAGGCAATTTTCACATGATCATCTTTTGACTTTCATAAAGAATATAAGATGAACTTGGTTAAAGCAAAAGCTTACCAGCAAATATTTCGAGAAATATGTAAGAGAGTTAAACTCAACTCGAAATACCAATGTGTATAATCGAAGTCTATGTAGCTATACGACTTTTATCTAAAATAGGAGATAGAGTAGATAGACTTTTGAGTGATAGATGAGTTCAAGTCTCCACATACCTTTTGTTGATGAAGTTCCACAAGCACCCCTTGATAGGTCTTCGTCTTTAATTGATGAACGTCGTGAAGTTTAATGCTCAACTGCACTTTTTATCCTAATCCGAGACTTAGCTATAAGTAGACTATAAATCAAGACTTATAGTTTTGGAAATTAAAGTTGACAATAAGCTTGAGATAGCAACGCTTGCGAGTTTGACCGAGCATTGCTCTAGCATCTTGGTCTCAACTATACGAAGTTGGTTTAGATTTTGTATAGCGGCTTAATTCTAAGAGTATTCAATTCTGGACTAGGTCCCAGTGTTTTTCTGCATTTGCGGTTTCCTCGTTAACAATTTTTTTTTTTTGTCTTTTACTTTTCTATTTCCGTAATTATTTTTGTTTATTATAATTTGAAGCAAAATACACAAACATTAACTCCTCTTTAATTGATAGTGATCATATAGAGTTTGGTTAAGTACGAACCTATTATCAAGTAATCACACTTTGATTATTGTATTGTATCGATTTGTTATCCATAGACGATCACACAAAGTGTGAATACCGATTTGTCGTATTGTCTCGACTTTGTCCATAGACAATCACTTTCGGCAAGAGTACCTATAGGTGGAAAAATTTAAGATTGTGTTGTATTTGGGTACCCTCGTCTTTTCTCGATGAACTGAGGTTGAGAAAGTTTTATAACCTAAATAGGATGAGATTGAGATAGGGAAACTGCTCACATCATAGTGACGAGTATATAGTTATTTAGTTACATGCATGCACATTCCTCCCATGTTAATTAGTTAAATGTTTCAACTATATTCTTAATCCCTCTTTATCTCCAACACCCTCTTTCTATCTAACATAAATCCTAGTTAGCATTTTAGGGTATGGAAAAAATTCGAGACGAAAAACATGCGAGTATTATTGGTTTTTTTGCGGAATGTAAATTCAGTTCACTATTGGGTCAATGATTCGTAATTCAGATATAAATCAGAACAACATATGTACGTGTGTATATCATTTTAGAGATACGAATTCAACACACAAAATTCAGCATATATAAATTTATGAAAAAAAATCATTTTTAACATAGTCTCTCTTTAAATAATACCCCCTTCGTTCCTAAATAATAGGTCGGTTTCTATACATATATGTTTCAAAAAAATAGTTTGGTTTCCTAATTGGGAAAGTCAAATGTTACTTTAGTTTTCTGGGACCACTTTTCTCTTAACTTCTTTTGACGACAAGTGTCATGTGGACCATTTCACTTTACTTATTTTATTGACAAGTGTCATGGGGACCATTTCACTTCACTTCTTTTATTGATAAGTGTCATGAGGACCACTTTACAACAACCCTGAGAATATTTTGTTGCTAAATAAGCTTGTCACTTCAAGAGGCAAACAGGAAATCCTTGAACAGCAGAAGAGAGAGATTATCCAACAGAAATCAAGAGTTATGTGGTTAAAAGAGGGAGCAGATAATACTAGATTCTTTCATGTCAATATGAGAATAAGGAAATCTCAAAATATGATAACTGAGCTTGAGGATGCAACTGGTAATTTCTAACTGATCAAAAGGAAATTGCTGAGGAGCTAGTTTACCACTTTGAAGATAAGTTTAAACATCAGGAAGTTCATATAGAAGCAGGTATCATGGACAATATACCAAAAGTGATGACTGATGAAGATAATAATTTTCTGGATGATGTTCCTTCTGGAGAAGAGATAAAAAAAGTTGTATTTGAACTAAATACAGAAAGTGCTCCTGGGCTTGATGGTTTTGCAGGTTGGTTATATATATATATACATGGAAGGTTATTGGTGCAGAACTAATTAAAGTTATTCAGTATTGTTGGATGAGAGGTTATATACCATCTGGTTTAAATGCAATTTTTCTGAAGCTACTTCCAAAAGTGGATAATGCAAAAAAAGCAAAATAGTTTAGGCCTATTGGACTTATGAACTTTAGTTTCAAAATATTTATGCATAAGATAGTCTCACCTCAGCAAGGAACATTTATAAAAGGTAGAACTATCCATGAGCAAATTGCTTTGGCTTCTGAGATGATTAATGAGATGGGAGTTAAAAGAAGATGAGGAAATTTTGGTTTGAAATTAGACATCACCCAAGCTTATGATTCCCGGAGTTGGAAGTTCATGTTTCAAGTGCTAAGTAGCTTTGGTTTCTCTGATAAAATGTTACATTGGTTACAAGTCTTATTACAGTCAGCAAAAATTTCTGTTTTAGTGAATGGAGGACCTAAAGGATATTTTAAAGTAGAAAGGGGACTGAGGCAGGGTGACCCTCTTTCACCTCTTTTATTTGTTATAACAGAAGATGTTCTTAGTAGGAATATTTCTGCAATGATTCAAAATGGAAGTTTAAAAGCAATGGTAAACAGAGAGGGTATACATCCATCTCACATATTTTTTGCAGATGATATTTTCCTCTTCATAAATGCAAAGAAAATAAATGTCAGGAACCTAATGAAGATACTTCAAGCATATCAAGAATCTTCTGGTCAGCTAGTGAATTTGGATAAGAGAAAATGCTTTATTGGAGGCACTAGTGAACTTAGAAGAAATCAAATTGCAGAGGAATGCAAGGTAAATTTGGCAGATTTCCCAGACAAATATTTGGGTGTGATGCTGGTTCCTAGTAATATTAAATCATATCATGTTTGGAATGTGGTAGAAATGATGAATGAGAGGTTGGCTGGATGGAAAGGCAAGCTATTATCATTCCAAGAAAGACTCATTCTTGTCAAATTTGTCATGTGCAGCATGCCAGTCTACTCAATGTCAGTTTATAAGTGTCCAAAGAGAGTAATAAAGGAGTGTGAAAAAATAATAAGGAATATTTTATGGTCAGGTGATCCCTCAACCAAAAAAATAATAACACTGAAGTGGGACTATACTTGTGCTCCAATAAATGAAGGAGGTCTTGGTTTGAGAAGGTTAGAAGTGATAAATAAAGCTCTATTAATGAAGCTATGCTGGAAAATACAAAATGGATAAGATGACTGGTCTAAATTCTTTCAATCTAAATTCAAGAATAAAAAGGGAGAGTGAATTAAATACTACAAGAAATCTTCAATATGGCCTGGGATAAAATGGATACTCAATGAAGTGGAAGAGCATACAAGATGGATTGTTGGTGATGGCAGGGACATATCTTCTTGGGATGATAAATGGGTGATGGAGAAAGATTTGAAAGATATATATCCAGAAAATAACTATATAAAGCAATTTCCTGACATGAAAGTCTCAGATCTTATTCTAGATGGAGAGTGGATACTACCTACTGAGCTTCTGGATATGATGAGAGTAAATGGTTTTCCTGTAATAAGTGGTGATAGAGACATAAGAATATGGACAGGTACAGTTACAGGGGAATTCATAGTATCTTCTGATGTAGAGTTGATTAGAAGGAAATTTACTCATATAAATTGGACTAATCATGTGTGGGATAGTTCAGTTCACCCAAGTATAGCTAGTAATGTGTGGAAGTTGGCTAGAAATATAATTTCAACTGATGATAATATGAAGAAAAGAAAGTTCAATATGGTTTCAAGGTGCAATTTCTGCAAAAATGAAGAGGAAACAAGAGAACATATTCTTTGGTCCTGCAATTTTAGTGAGATAATCTGGAAATGGCTTGGAGGAATGTTTAGTTTCAGAAACCCCAGATCTTTGGATGATATTTTTCAACTTGCTAAGCAGAAGAGTCCTGCAATAAAAGAAGTCTGGAAATTAGCATATTTCATAACTATGAAAGAACTATGGTTCCTAAGAAATAAATGCTTTTTTGATAATGGAAGATGTGATGTTCAAGTCATTAAAAACAAAATTTTGAAGACTATTTTGGACAGTGAGGTAAGAATGAAGTCAATGATGTGGAATAGCCAGTATGATTTGCAGGTGCTAAGAAGTCTTGGTTTAAAAGCAAGAAGGGTGAAAAGCATGACTGTCAAAGAAGTTTTCTTCTCTCTTCTAGCACATGGGCAACTATTGTTATGTTGTGATGGGGCTTCTAAAGGAAACCCAGGTGCAGCAGGATATGGGATTGTTGGGAGAAATACACAGGTGAATTCATAATAGCAATCTCATGTGGTCTGGGCATATCAACAAATTATTTTGCAGAGATTTATGCAATCATCATAGCAGGTGAATGGGCTATACAAAATGATTTTTATAATGTTGTCTTCAGAACTGATTCAAGCTTTTACAGCTCAGAAAATTCCTTGGTTTGTTGTAGCAAGGTGGAGGAAGATATTCTCAGTTGTAACTCAGTGGAGTTTTATTCATAGCTACAGGGAGGTTAATTTCTCAGCTGATGAAACAGCTAAGAAGGGTGCAACTCTGGGTAGGGGAGAAAATTTTTATCTTTGACAATCATCAATCTTTCTTAAGTGACCTGGAAAATCCAGATCAAACATATTATAGGATTAGCTAAGCATGTATTATGATTATAGCTTCCTTTTTTGTTTAAAAGTTTTTTTAGATTTGTCTTGGTTGTAATATTTGTTTAAACTCTTTGGCTATTAATAAAATTTGATTGTATAGCAAAAAAAAAAAAAGTCATGAGGACCACTTTCAATGATTAGTTCTCTTAATTTCCTTAATTTTCTCTAAAAATAAAATCAGCCTATTAATTAGGAACAAAGGGAGTATGATTTAATGATTTATATAAAATTAAACATATCACATGTACGTTGGTGGTATTGAACTTAGATTGGTGTATGTAGGATTTTAAAAGTCAAAAATATAATAAAGAATGATAATTTGGTGATGACATGGCAAAGTATTATACATGCCATATAATTCGGTAATTCGTAAATACGTGTATAATTCGTTTTAGGCGAAAATTCGCAAAAGCAAATCGGGGTACCAGAAATAGACACAAATACATAAATAGCGAATTTACTAACTAGGACATAAATAAGTGAAAACTTGAATTTTGGTTGTCCGTTTTGATAGGCAACACTGTAGTTCTAGCATTTTTCCATGCATATACTTATTTTTAATAAAGGTCGACTTATAAAAAGCATGAGTCATTTGCTTTTTCAATTTTATCTAAATATCGATAAAAATGAGAAAGTGAAAACCCACTCGTTAAGGATTGAGGTAGTATATCATTGAAATTTATTTAACATTTCTATTAAAAAAGAAGGATTAATTGGGGATATGTGTCGGCATGGTTTTTCAATGAAATCGACATGAAAAACCATGCCGGCACATATCCCCAATTAGTTTTTTTTATCCCCAATTATAGATTTTTAAAAAACTCTATCAATGAAATCCTAGTGTTTTTCTATATTTAAGGTATTTTACCATGTCTTTTGATACAATTTGATAAAGGAAATATGCATTTAATTCTTAAACTTTTTTTGAGATGATTTATTGTTGTTTAGGGGTATTTTTCGTTTTTTGCCTAATAAAAATTGGTAATTAGAGTTACTTCTCTTAGAGATTTAATATTAACAAATTATCATTGTTATGCTCGGTTGAACCCACAAGTTTTGCTATCTTAAACTTGTTGTCAATGTTAGGTGATCAAAACTATATCTTGATTGTTGTATTGTATCGATTTGTTATCCATAGACGATCACACAAAGTGTGAATACCGATTTGTCGTATTGTCTCGACTTTGTCCATAGACAATCACTTTCGGCAAGAGTACCTATAGGTGGAAAAATTTAAGATTGTGTTGTATTTGGGTACCCTCGTATTTTCTCGATGAACTGAGGTTGAGCAAGTTTTATAACATAAATAGGATGAGATTGAGACAGGGAAACTGCTCACATCATAGTGACGAGTATCTAGTTATTTAGTTACATGCATGCACATTCCTCCCATGTTAATTAGTTAAATGTTTCAACTATATTCTTAATCCCTCTTTCTCTCCAACACCCTCTTTCTATCTAACATAAATCCTAGTTAGCATTTTAGGGTATGGAAAAAATTCGAGACGACAAACATGCGAGTATTATTGGTTTTTTGCGGAATGTAAATTCAGTTCACTATTGGGTCAATGATTCGTAATTCAGATATAAATCAGAACAACATATGTACGTGTGTATATCATTTTAGAGATACGAATTCAACACACAAAATTCAGCATATATAAATTTATGAAAAAAATCATTTTTAACATAGTCTCTCTTTAAATAATACCCCCTTCGTTCCTAAATAATAGGTCGGTTTCTATACATAGATGTTTCAAAAAAATAGTTTGGTTTCCTAATTGGGAAAGTCAAATGTTACTTTAGTTTTCTGGGACCACTTTTCTCTTAACTTCTTTTGACGACAAGTGTCATGTGGACCATTTCACTTTACTTCTTTTATTGACAAGTGTCATGGGGACCATTTCACTTCACTTCTTTTATTGATAAGTGTCATGAGGACCACTTTACAACAACCCTGAGAATATTTTGTTGCTAAATAAGCTTGTCACTGCAAGAGGCAAACAAGAAATCCTTGAACAACGAGAAGAGAGATTATCCAACAGAAATCAAGAGTTATGTGGTTAAAAGAGGGAGCAGCTAATACTAGATTCTTTCATGTCAATATGAGAATAAGGAAATCTCAAAATATGATAACTGAGCTTGAGGATGCAACTGGTAATTTCTAACTGATCAAAAGGAAATTGTTGAGGAGCTAGTTTACCACTTTGAAGATAAGTTTAAACATCAGGAAGTTCATATAGAAGCAGGTATCATGGACAATATACCAAAAGTGATGACCGATGAAGATAATAATTTTCTGGATGATGTTCCTTCTGGAGAAGAGATAAAAAAAGTTGTATTTGAACTAAATACAGAAAGTGCTCTTGGGCTTGATGGTTTTGCAGGTTGGTTATATATATATATATATATACATGGAAGGTTATTGGTGCAGAACTAATTAAAGTTATTCAGTATTGTTGGATGAGAGGTTATATACCATCTGGTTTAAATGCAATTTTTCTGAAGCTACTTCCAAAAGTGGATAATGCAAAAAAAGCAAAATAGTTTAGGCCTATTGGACTTATGAACTTTAGTTTCAAAATATTTATGCATAAGATAGTCTCACCTCAGCAAGGAACATTTATAAAAGGTAGAACTATCCATGAGCAAATTGCTTTGGCTTCTGAGATGATTAATGAGATGGGAGTTAAAAGAAGAGGAGGAAATTTTGGTTTGAAATTAGACATCACCCAAGCTTATGATTCCCGGAGTTGGAAGTTCTTGTTTCAAGTGCTAAGTAGCTTTGGTTTCTCTGATAAAATGTTACATTGGTTACAAGTCTTATTACAGTCAGCAAAAATTTCTGTTTTAGTGAATGGAGGACCTAAAGGCTATTTTAAAGTAGAAAGGGGACTGAGGCAGGGTGACCCTCTTTCACCTCTTTTATTTGTTATAACAGAAGATGTTCTTAGTAGGAATATTTCTGCAATGATTCAAAATGGAAGTTTAAAAGCAATGGTAAACAGAGAGGGTATACATCCATCTCACATATTTTTTGCAGATGATATTTTCCTCTTCATAAATGCAAAGAAAAGAAATGTCAGGAACCTAATGAAGATACTTCAAGCATATCAAGAATCTTCTGGTCATCTAGTGAATTTGGATAAGAGCAAATGATTTATTGGAGGCACTAGTGAACTTAGAAGAAATCAAATTGCAGAGGAATGCAAGGTAAATTTGGCAGAATTCCCAGACAAATATTTGGGTGTGATGATGGTTCCTAGTAATATTAAATCATATCATGTTTGGAATGTGGTAGAAATGATGAATGAGAGGTTGGCTGGATGGAAAGGCAAGCTATTATCATTCCAAGAAAGACTCATTCTTGTCAAATTTGTCATGTGCAGCACGCCAGTCTACTCAATGTCAGTTTATAAGTGTCCAAAGAGAGTAATAAAGGAGTGTGAAAAAATAATAAGGAATATTTTATGGTCAGGTGATCCCTCAACCAAAAAAATAATAACACTGAAGTGGGACTATACTTGTGCTCCAATAAATGAAGGAGGTCTTGGTTTGAGAAGGTTAGAGGTGATAAATAAAGCTTTATTAATGAAGCTATGCTGGAAAATACAAAATGGATAAGATGACTGGTCTAAATTCTTTCAATCTAAATTCAAGAATAAAAAGGGAGAGTGGATTAAATACTACAAGAAATCTTCAATATGGCCTGGGATAAAATGGATACTCAATAAAGTGGAAGAGCATACAAGATGGATTGTTGGTGATGGCAGGGACATATCTGCTTGGGATGATAAATGGGTGATGGAGAAAGATTTGAAAGATATATATCCAGAAAATAACTATATAAAGCAATTTCCTGACATGAAAGTCTCAGATCTTATTCTAGATGGAGAGTGGATACTACCTACTGAGCTTCTGGATATGATGAGAGTAAATGGTTTTCCTGTAATAAGTGGTGATAGAGACAGAAGAATATGTACATGTACAGTTACAGGGGAATTCACAGTATCTTCTGTTGTAGAGTTGATTAGAAGGAAATTTACTCATATAAATTGGACTAATCATGTGTGGGATAGTTCAGTTCACCCAAGTATAGCTAGTAATGTGTGGAAGTTGGCTAGAAATATAATTGCAACTGATGATAATATGAAGAAAAGAAAGTTCAATATGGTTTCAAGGTGCAATTTCTGCAAAAATGAAGAGGAAACAAGAGAACATATTCTTTGGTCCTGCAATTTTAGTGAGATAATCTGGAAATGGCTTGGAGGAATGTTTAGTTTCAGAAACCCCAGATATTTGGATGATATTTTTCAACTTGCTAAGCAGAAGAGTCCTGTAATAAAAGAATTCTGGAAATTAACATATTTCATAACTATGAAAGAACTATGGTTCCTAAGAAATAAATGCTTTTTTGATAATGGAAGATGTGATGTTCAAGTCATTAAAAACAAAATTTTGAAGACTATTTTGGACAGTGAGGTAAGAATGAAGTCAATGATGTGGAATAGCCAGTATGATTTGCAGGTGCTAAGAAGTCTTGGTTTAAAAGCGAGAAGGGTGAAAAGCATGACTGTCAAAGAAGTTTTCTTCTCTCTTCTAGAACATGGGAAACTATTGTTATGTTGTGATGGGGCTTCTAAAGGAAACCCAGGTGCAGCAGGATATGGGATTGTTGGGAGAAATACACAGGTGAATTCATAATAGCAATCTCAGGTGGTCTGGGCATATCAACAAATTATTTTGCAGAGATTTATGTAGTCATCATAGCAGGTGAATGGGCTATACAAAATGATTTTTATAATGTTGTCTTCAGAACTGATTCAAGCTTTTACTGCTCAGAAAATTCCTTGGTTTGTTGTAGCAAGGTGGAGGAAGATATTCTCAGTTGTAACTCAGTGGAGTTTTATTCATAGCTACAGGGAGGTTAATTTCTCAGCTGATGAAACAACTAAGAAGGGTGCAACTCTGGGCAGGGGAGAAAAAATTATCTTTGACAATCATCAATCTTTCTTAAGTGACCTGGAAAATCCAGATCAAACATATTATAGGATTAGCTAAGCATGTATTATGATTATGGCTTCCTTTTTTGTTTAAAAGTTTTTTTAGATTTGTCTTGGTTGTAATCTTTGTTTAAACTCTTTGGCTATTAATAAAATTTGATTGTATAGCAAAAAAAAAAAAAAGTCATGAGGACCACTTTCAATGATTAGTTCTCTTAATTTCCTTAATTTTCTCTAAAAACAAAATCAGCCTATTAATTAGGAACAGAGGGAGTATGATTTAATGATTTATATAAAATTAAACATATCACATGTACGTTGGTGGTATTGAACTTAGATTGGTGTATGTAGGATTTTAAAAGTCAAAAATATAATAAAGAATGATAATTTGGTGATGACATTGCAAAGTATTATACATGCCATATAATTCGGTAATTCGTAAATACGTGTATAATTCGTTTTAGGCGAAAATTCGCAAAAGCAAATCGGGGTACCAGAAATAGACACAAATACATAAATAGCGAATTTACTAACTAGGACATAAATAAGTGAAAACTTGAATTTTGGTTGTCCGTTTTGATAGGCAACACTGTAGTTCTAGCATTTTTCCATGCATATACTTATTTGTAATAAAGGTCGACTTATAAAAAGCATGAGTCATTCGCTTTTTCAATTTTATCTAAATATCGATAAAAATGAGAAAGTGAAAACCCACTCGTTAAGGATTGAGGTAGTATATCATTGAAAATTATTTAACATTTCTATTAAAAAAGAAGGATTAATTGGGGATATGTGTCGGCATGGTTTTTCAATGAAATCGACATGAAAAACCATGCCGACACATATCCCCAATTAATTTTTTTTTATCCCCAATTATAGATTTTTAAAAAACTCTATCAATGAAATCCTAGTGTTTTTCTATATTTAAGGTATTTTACCATGTCTTTTGATACAATTTGATAAAGGAAATATGCATTTAATTCTTAAACTTTTTTTGAGATGATTTATTGTTGTTTAGGGGTATTTTTCGTTTTTTGCCTAATAAAAATTGGTAATTAGAGTTACTTCTCTTAGAGATTTAATATTAACAAATTATCATTGTTATGCTCGGTTGAACCCACAAGTTTTGCTATCTTAAACTTGTTGTCAATGTTAGGTGATCAAAACTATATCTTGATTTCTAGTCTACTAAGTCAAGTCTCGGATTAGGTTATAATTGTGGTTGAGTATCAGAGAACACCCTTGATGACTGAAGATCGACGAAGACATTTGGAGAACTTCTGTATCAGGTATGTGAAGACTAGACCATTCTATTTTACTCACTATACCATCATTCTATCTGTTGAGACTATGTCGTATGACTTCTAGTAGAATTACAAAGAAGAAGTTTCGAGTCAAGCTTGTCTTGAGAAAAATATCGAAATCTGACTGTAAATGCAGGAATTTGTATCGTTCCATCCATAAGTCTTTTGTGACGACTGGGAGTTCATCAAGGACGAGCCGTTAAACACAATTACGGCAAGGAGTTCATGAATTCCAACCGTGATTGTACCTGGCGGCTAGAAACCTAGGGTTTTCGGAAGGAAAAAATCAAAACTTCTTACAACTCTAACCTTTAGATTAGAGGTATACCTGGTTATCTCGAGCATTTGTTTCTCCGATTTCTTCTTCTTCTTAAGTTGGTCTTTCAAAATCATAGTAAGGTTCATAATGGTTATGTTGAGTTTAAGAAAAAAGATTCATGATTTTCTGAAAAATTAGCAAAGAACTGATCGTCGTTGATGGGTATTAATATGTTATCGTTGTTTGAATCACTCATTTCCAAATTTTCCCCAATTTTTTTTTTCTCTTCTTCTTCTCTTCCATCTGATTTTTTGTTGTTGTTTTGATTTTCATCTTCATCACTTAATTTAAAAAAATGAATTAATTTTAATTGATCATTAATCATGATTTTTTGCCTTATATGTAATGATATCCCCGAAAGATTTGGCATCCGCCATTAGCGATCATGAGATTATGGGACGCACGAGGAATAAGAAAAAGAGTTAGATATGATATGACACGCAGTACTAGTAGCATGGAAGACCATAAGACACGCTAATAGATAGGTAGTTCATACGTGACGATTAATAGATAGGTAGTATCGGAGAGTAAAGATGAAACAAAAACAAAATAGTCCGAATCTCAACAACTGTATACTAGTTTGGCAGGCTTAGTGGCCGGTGGCTGGTATGAGATTCAGGATTGTACAAATTTTGTATCAAGTGTATGGTACTAATAAAAAGCAGAGATAGATAGTCTAGCGGCTAGCTGTGTACCGTCTTGTTCACGTATTCATACTCTAGCAGTGGTAATTGTACTAACAACACTGAGATGCAAACTATGATCCTTCTTTTGCACTACGGTTTTTGATCCTGGTCAATCTTATATGACCATCTTCATTACTTTCCTGAATCCTCCTGACTCGTTCGTATCGCCAGTATTGCCCATTTCTCACGTCTCCGATATTTTGTTTCCTAAATGGACAAAGTTACCCTCGATAGAAAAAGATAGTATTAGGTTTAAGATAACAAGATATGCCGTAGGAAAAGACCATTTGATGAGAACAATTTGGTAATATCCACGGAGAAGGACAGTGTAGTACTACAATAAGTAGTACCAGAAGCAAGAAAAACCTAGCTGTCAGAAAGTACCACTACTTTTGTTATCTGCAAGAGTGAGAAAAAAGAGGAGTGGGTTTCTTTCTTTTATTCTTGTCTTCTTCCTTTTCCTTAGGACATGTGTCTGATTCTAGTTGGTTCCACAAACAACTGTCGGTCTAGTGTGACCGATTCAAGAGCTAAAAAATGAAATGATGATTTCCTGCAAACAATCAATATCTTCTCTTTGATCCAGAACACACGGCGTCATATGCCGATAATAACGTTTTATCACAAACACAAGTAGCCGACTCTGCACACAGGGGTTATAACGTCTGTTCAAGAAAAGCCGACTACTCGTGTCAATAAAAAAACGCGTGCCACATAAAGCAAGGACATGCTTCCATCGCTTAGGGCGAGGGCGGCGGCTTATTTGTAAGAAAAAAAAACATTAAAGTCAAACTGAACATTACGGTCGCCGATTTCAACGCGATTATTTCATTTAAACTTTCTCTTTCCAAATTTCTCTATATAAAAAATCTTCTTCATTTACCCTGATAATGCATATACCTATTTTCACAGCAACTCCGGCAGGTTTCAATTTCCGTTCTTTTTTTTTCTTCTTCGAGGAAGAAGATTTTTTAATGGCACCAAGAGAGAAAACTGTGAATGGAAATGGTGTTAAAGGAAAGGTTAATGGAGGAGAAACTGTAAAAGAAGTACATTATAGAGGTGTTAGGAAGAGGCCATGGGGAAGATATGCGGCTGAAATCAGAGATCCTGGTAAGAAAAGTAGGGTTTGGTTAGGTACTTTTGATACAGCTGAAGATGCTGCTAGAGCTTATGATACTGCGGCTAGAGAATTCCGTGGATCAAAAGCTAAAACTAATTTCCCCTTTCCGTCATCATCATCTCAACCTATTTTTCCTAATAATTCTTCATCTTCTTCTGAGATTATTAATCTGAAAGACAATATTATTAATCGTAATAAGGAAAATAATAATAGTAATCATAGTCCTAGTCAGAGTAGTACTGTTGAATCATCAACAAATAGAGAGAGATTGTGTGCTTCTCAGATTATTCATCCGCCACAGTTAGATCTTGGTCTGAGTCATCGCAGCGGTGGTGGTCGGATTATGAGTGGTGGTGGATCTGGAGCTGTTATGTATCCTTTTGGTCATCCTCAATATCAACTTCAAAATCCTGATGGAGTGGTGCCAACAGCTCTTCCTCTGTTTTATTTTGATGGAATTTTAAGACCTGATCGTCAACAACACCACAACCAAAGGCTAAAATTGGATCTTTCTGTATCTGATTTTCATCATCAGATGAATGGTAGTGGTAGTGTTCATAGTGATTCTGATTCATCAGGCGTTGTTGACAACAATCAGATCATCTCAACTAAGAAAGCAACTCTTGATTTTGATCTTAACTTACCTCCTCCGTCTGAAGTTGTTGCTTAATGAAGATTACGAAGAGGATTAGTCAAAGTCCCGTCGATTTTTTCAGATAATTATCGCCGGCTTTATAATGCAATTTTTATTCTCAAAAGTTCCTTGGATGGTTTGTTAAAACTACAGGCATGGAGAAACAAAAATTAGAGAGACGAAGACTCAAAGAAGCCCCCTGGATGTTGTATATATGCAATGGAAATTATCCTTTTTTTTTTGCAACTGAGAAATTCATTGAGAGAATGAATTTCTTCTTGTTGTTGTAATTTCTATGTTTCACCAGTGCTTCTTAGTTCTTACTTTGTTTTTACCTAATTATCAATGGAAAGGAGAGATAAAAAGAAATCAGTGATTTTTTTTTTCTTCTGTTTGCTTGAAATGGGTTTCATTTATTTGCCTCAGATTGGAGATTGATTTTTTTTTTCTTGAAGCATGGAGATTGATCTTTGGAGGTAATCTTGTTCTTTTTTTTTTTTTTTATAAAATCGAACTTGTTTTCTATCTGGAGCGGTAGAAATATCCTGGTTTTTAACAATAAGAAAGAGTCTCATTCTGTCGTCCACAATAGAGCTAGAGCCATCTTCAGATTCCCAACACCATTAGTATCAGTTATTGTGACAAATTTGGAAAAAATTATTTAAGAAATCTTTACCAGCTTTCAAGCCTGAAGTACAACATCCATGTTTGTGTTCCATCTTCCTTTTGGCCCTAAATTTTCAAGGGAATATTATCTATATACCCCTATTATGACACCCATGGCAAAAATACTCTTATGAACTTTACAAATATTCCTAAGCCTAATACATTACTAAAATATCCTCTTTTATATAGTGTATATACAAAACCACTATTTAAAAAAAAACATTTACTATCCGCCGCCAACCACCACCACAACCGCCGCCAACCACAACCGCTGTCCACCACCACCGCCACCAATCACACCGTCGACGCCAATAACCGCCACCCACCGCCACCACCCACCACCGCCGTCAACTACCATCACCGCCACCAACGACCACCACTACCATGTGGAGTCAACTAGCTCAAGTTGTGTCCATATAGGAGGCAACTAGCTCAAGTTGTCTCCAATAAATAATGTCCATATCGGAGACAACTAGTTCAAGTTGTCTCCAAAAGTGGACGCAGCTAGCTTAAGTTGTCTCCAATAAATAGTGTACATGAATAAGTTGCAAAACAAAATGGAGTCAACTAGCTCAAGTTGTCTCCGAATATGAGGCAACTAGCTCAAGTTGTCTTCAAAAGTGAAGGCAACTAGCACAAAGTTGTCTTCAAAGTGAAAGCAACTTGCCCAAGTTGTCTCCAAATATGGAGGCAACTAGCACAAGTTGTCTTCATATATGGAGTCAACTAGCACAAGTTATCTCCAAAAAATAAAATTTGTACACAAATGAGTGAACCTAGTGTGAATCGAACACACATCTTCTGACATATAGTCAGTTGTGCTACCATTACACCACATATGCATGCATAACACAAGCCATCTATCAGTAATTTCAACTTAACTACTGATATGCAACACCAAACTGCTTCGCCAACTGCAACGTTGTTCTGCACTTCAACTCCCATTTGTTCACTGCTTCACCAACTGCAACCTTGTTCCACTAACTTATAGCTCAACTCCAACAAAAACTGCAATTTTGCATTTGCAGCATCACCAAAACTGCAATTTATGCACTTGCATCTTTACCAGTACCAGTCATTGTATTCACTCATTCCCTGGTTTCAAACATTGTCTGCATCTTACAATAAGAACCAAAAAACAATAACAAGACCAAACAACAGTAAATCACCAGCTCCAAACACCACCACCACTATCATCAGTCCAACACCTCTGTCACCCAGAACTAATTAATCACCTACAAACCAATCAATTCATTTACAACCTACACTTCAGTAACAGCTGCACTATCATCACCAGTGCCTTCATTACAGCTCATGCCTACAATTTCATTCAAACACAGACCAGCATACTTGTCCGCCAGCCCCATCATCATTTCAGCTTTTCTAGATATCCCATACAAACTCATTACCAGCATATATCGCTTCATAAATGTACTAGCCCTTAACCCATGCCGTAACGACACGGGCCATGATGTTGGTTCATTTTTAATATATCGTATAATTTGTGTCCCGAATACTTATCAACTCCTATGATTTAATATGTGTTTTTCATAAAAATAGTTGGGATTTTCCTCTCTTTTTTTCTTTGTTTTTTCCTTTAATATTTTACCCCCGGAGATTTGCTCAAAAGAAAAAAATATAATCTTAACTTCCGGACACTTTTTTATTTAGGTTCATTGCTTATAATGAGATAATGCTCTACATGAACATGAAAGTTTAAATATTTTTTGGAAATGTCGTCAGCAGCGCTCATCTTAGTGAAATCAACTAATCAATGTCGTCTATAAAAGTCTCCACATGCTCCTATTTTGCTCCAGCTGACTCATCTATCATGATCATGTTGTCGATCCTCCAAATAGGCAGAGAATAGTATTTTTTTGCATCGAACGAATGATACAAATTATCCAATGTGACATGATTTTCCTGTAATTTTTCAACACCCATTAGATGACGATGTTTAAATTGTGTACCCATTACCTTTTCGAGGGGATTGTATATATGCGAACCTCTGCCATTAAATCTTCAACAAAGTATTGTGCCCAACAATTCGTCTTAACGAAGGCTTTGGTAACTTCAAAAGTCTTGGACATTTTGTCACTTCCATATGTTCCTACCTTCGCTTGGAATACAATCTGGCGACACAATACCTCATAAAGAACCTTGAACACATATTGTACTCCCCGATCCTATTTCAAATTAATAGGTTGTCAATAGATCTTTTACCAAAAGTTGACATATTCTACGTTGAATATTTATAAAATATAATAAAATAATGGTATTGTGGATCGTTGCTTTCTAAGATTGTAGTTTTCAAAATTGGCCTCTTCAAGTCCCTCGTCTTTTTAAGTTTATATATCTTGTTTGTTTTTTAACATTTTAGTTAGCCATATTATGTTTGTTACTAACTATAAACTTGATGTGATCTTCTACTGTGAACTTTATGTGATTTCAGAATCGAAATAGTTATACCCCTTTCATTCGTATCAAGTAATCCGTTGTATATCCCAACAATTCTTCTACAACAATTCCTTTCTTTTGCCGTTTCCGGACCATCAGTAGCCATTATTGTCAAACATAATCTGTCTAATATTTGTTGATGTTATGTATTTGCAATGTTCATTTTTCTTAAATAAATAGATTGTGGAAAAACTAAAAAAAAAAAAAGTACATAAGTATTACATCGGGTCTAAGTTACTATATCCAAAATACTCCGTACACTGCTTATGGTGCCTTGTTTCCTCAAATCCTCGTTGCATTCTAGACAATACATACAAAACCAATCATTTGCGAAGTGAGCTATTTGCGCAAGTGTGGTCAGTGTAAATGTATCCCTTGCCTGTAATAATATTAACAACACGTCAATTTTTTTCAAGGCATCCAGTTGTAAATGGTATGAATCTACTTGATTTGAATTATACCTCAATCTTGGATATCGCATTCTTCTCACATAACATAGCAATTGAGGAAGGACAAATCTTGACCACTCTTTACATAGGTAGAGTTATCCAAACTATGTTTTGCAATTGTCTTACGTGAAAATTATTATTAATCCATATTTTAGTCAGCTCCTATCGAAGCCGATCTAATTAGTCCTATAGAAAGTTAATCTTAAAATTTTGACCTTATCTCTTGACCAAATTATTGAAGTATTCTCATTCATGTTCTGCATTGTGTGATCTACCCATCTGTGCCTACTCTACCTTCTAACCCAGTGAATGAAACCTACACATATTGATCCGTAATTTGATATTGTTGATTTGTCATCAAGAGGTCACATGATTTGAGAATGTAAAATATAAAAAATATTCAATAAACATCGGAGGAGAAATTTAGATTTATGATTTAGAGTTTTTTATTATGATTTTGAAGAACAAACATAATTTTCAAACAAATATTTTAGAATGCAAATACATTTTCCCGGTCAATAAGGCTTTATATCGGGAATTGAATGAAAGTTGTTGTCTTTGTAGGTAGTTGTCGCGAAACAACTCGACATTGATGGTCTTTCAGAAAAAATAATGTAATAGTACATGAGAGAGCGATAATGTTCTCTTACGCGGGTACACCAATTGCCTTTATATAATACGGGTGATCGAACAATCATGATCATATTGTCTTATACGTTCCGGTATCATCCTCAAAATATTTGGTTTTTGTCCTTATCAATCGTGCTAAAAACAACCAATTACATCTTTCACAATACAATGTTGCATGTTTTGTGAAGATTAATTTTTTACTTGGTCAATAAAACTCACTAAAAAGCAAAAATTATTATTATACACTACTATTACCAACGCCCACCACCATAAAAACCATCCACCGCCACTATTTCTTCCACCAATAGTAATGTTGCCGCCTCCACCATTCACAAACACCCGCCACCGCTTATACTAACCGTACTTCCACTACCACCATTAGAATTAATATAGTTTTTAGTAAAATTATTAATTAATAAAATTATGTATTTATGTTAGATTATTAAAGGGACATTTATAATAGAAATTTAATTAATCATTATGAACAATCAAAGCGACACCAATTAATAAAACGTTTAAAAATGGTTAAGTTGAACAAAAATGGTAAATTTATCTTTGCCAAGGACAAATCCTGACCACTCTTTACATAAACAAATCGATAATAAATAATTTCATATGCTCTGATCTTGATTCGTGTCGTTCGTTTAGTTATTACATAACATGGCAATTGATTGCACCAATTTTTTAAAATGGACATGAGTTTTATCGAGTTTATTTTAACATTAGAATGATCAACCACGTTTTATACTTTATAATATATTACACATTTTGTGGCGTTACGAAATTAGCATAATATGTTTTTGTTCACCAATACCCGCCACCACCGTAAAACCATACGAATCCACTTTTTTTATCCACCACCACCTAGTGGCGGAGCCAAGGGTTGACTAGCCTGGCTCTAATCCCTTAAAATTTTAATATCTACATATTTTTTTATATTTTATTTTATTTTATAAATAGTACTTTGTCCATATATATTTATGGTTTAGTCCACCAAAGTTTACATGTTTCTTTAAAAAAAAAATAGGCTTCCTCAATGTCAATTTTTGACTCCACCACTGCCGCCCATCCCATGTAGGTTGTTGGACGCAATTCTATTTTTCAATCAAAAATGCCATGTATGAGGTTTAGATTGAGCAAAATTTCGTCAATTGATTAGTTTCATTATTTTTTTTTCCGTGTATATATTCTTTTTTGTATTGCAATCAATTTTATTTTAACATTAAAAAATCATGATTTATATGATATAGTACCAAAGATAACAGGGGTACCATTTGGGTGATCCAACTACGATCATGAAAAATATTGTCTTGTATGATATCATCCCTGAAATATATGATACTTTCATTTATCAAAAGTGTTAAAAACAACCAACCACATCTTCCACACTACGATGTTATCGATGTTGTAACGAAAACATAAAATTAATATTGTCCATCACTACTCACCAGCATTCACCGTCACTACTTCTTCCACCACAAACCAGGGGCGGAGCCAGGATTTTGAGGATAGAGAGAGAAAAAAATCTTGGCAAGTTGGATACATGTGAAAAATGGACTTTGTATCCAATTTTATGATAAAAGAACAAAAATAAATATAATTGTGCTTGGCTCCGCCCTTAACCACCACCAATCTTTCGGCCTCCGTCTCTTCTACTACTCACTGTCGCAGAAAATGTCTATTGATATTATTTATCAAAATTACTTATTAATAGAAATAAATATTATAATTAATTAAGAAAACATTTATAATTAATTAAGAAAACATTTATAATTAAAAAATAATTAATCATTTATTATGAGAAATTAGTGAAACACTAATTAATAAAACACTTTATAATGAATACATTATTTATTATGTGTAATTAGTGAAACACTAACCAGTAAATCAATTATGGTATTTAAGTTGAACAAACCACCAATGTTGATTTATCTTTTCTACCAATTCCAACCAAGGTGGAACACTGGTTAGAGGCCACTCTTATGACACAATAGGTCATGAGTTCGAACCTCCCGTTATAATTTTTGAAATTTCATTCATAATATTGTAATGAACGCCACACATGCGAGATGTAGGGGGTGGTCTGAGGAGCCACATCCCTTGATTTATCTTTTTATAATATTGTAATGAATGCCACACATGCGAGATGTAGGGGGTGGTCTGAGGAGCCACAACCCTTGATTTATCTTTGTGTGGACAAATCCTGACCACCACTAACAAAGAGAAACTTATCCAAGCTATGTTTTATACTAATGAAGTTACTGTTGGCACTGTGTTGTAAACAATGATTTAAAAGACTGTATAGTACAAATTAATCATATACCTTAACAATGTGTTCTCCAGCAAGTGGATCAACCCTGGAAGGTATGGGAGAGTCAGTAATTCATTTTCCAAAATTGAGTTGGCCTCGCTTTGATTTTCCCCATACCCACAATAACCCATCCTCCCCAATAGCAGTGAAAACAACACCAGACACATACAACTTTAACTTTGAATTGACTCATCCCTTGTACCATCTCGGGCTTACTCCATGAATCTATGCTAATATAAACCGAACATTCAACAAGTCTCAAAAGCCAATCCAAATTTAAATCAATCGCCATTTAAAAAACTACCATCATCAAAACAACAGATTAATTTATTGTACATACCTTGGAACAGCAAACAGAGCCCTGCTGAGCTCCATTTCCTCTCTGCCAAATTCTTCTTATGTCCGGTTCATTATCCCTTATAACTATCAAATCCATTTAAACAACTACAAGCAATATCCTAAATCTCCAAAAAACAATCACCAAGTTCCTCACCAACACTGTGAATACACCCTTGCATCCTCAAACCCAACTCATTTCTCAGCTCTAATTCTTGATGTCTACAATAGCAACTCCCAGCCTTGTAGTTCCATCACTAGCAACTTTTGATTCCATTTTCATGTTGCACAACAACAATCAATTAGATCAAATCCATCTCAGATACCACCAATATCTTCCAATTCCTTCTTGAATCAATCACAAATAAAATCCAACCAAACTCAAAATTGATTAGTAACTTTCAATTGCTTCATTAGGGAGCTTCAATTTTTTCAATTTCTTATCAACAGATCCCTGATTCTTCTCTGCTTTCTTGGTTACACAAGAATCGAACTCAACAAGTACCAATGAATGATATATCTTTCTCGACACTGAATTATTCATACAAACTCCAAATTCAAACACTGAATTGTTCATTCAAAATTGAATCTCGATCTCAAAAGTTAAATGAAACCAAAAAATCAATCTCGATCACTCTGAATCTGATATTGAAATCATTTATCATCGAAAAATTAGTTTAAAATGAGAATCAATACCAGAAATCAAAACTTAAAATTGGGATCTCACATGAATATTCAACGAAGAAGAAGAAGCTAAACCGCTGCTCCTGATGATTTTATATTCGGATTTCAGAATTTAATTCACAAATAGGTGACATAAAGAGAGAATTGTTGATGAATATGGTGATAGATCTGGTGGATTTTGAGGTGGTGGTGGAATTGGAGGTGTTGTTGTTGGTGGTGGTGATTGCCGGAGATAAAGAGAAGAGAGATACGTGATAACTTACTGATATGTCAATGAAGACGATGGTGGTGTTGGTGGCATTGGTTGTGGTGGCGACGGAGATGGAGATGGTGATGCGACGGAGATAGTGAGAGTTCCCTGCTTTTTCTCGACTGATAAATAAAAAAGAAGACGAAGAATAAAATGTAAAGGTTAAAAATGGGATTATACGAATTATTTTTCTGCTCATAATTTCAATCATGCCATTAAGGGTATTTGTAAATACTCATTAGGGAATTTGTGCATGACCCATGGATAGTAGGGGCATAAATAACATTCCCACAATTTTCAATGGTATTTTGACAATCATCTCTCGACAATTTTTATCCCCAGTGGTATTTTGACAATCATCTTGTGAACACAAATGTAACGATGATAACATCTTGTCCGCAATCAATGTTCGCAGAGCTAATGAAATATGATAATGGTTAAAAATAAATACAATATGGTGTTTAAGCTTCTATTGGAAACTCTAAGCTTTCGGGCTCGTCCTTGTCTCAATCCTACTTTGCATCATAGATATGTCTATGATGATTAAAACGATGCATAACAGAAATATATTAAAACCATAAGTGCAAAATGTAAATGAGACAATGATTTACATGGTTCAGCACTAAGGCCTATGTCCACGGGATTACGTTTTTCACTATGGATCATATAAGGTTACAAGTGACAGTCGAATGACTCTGAGTAGGGAATAATGATAGAGGAAAATAGATAAAACTCATACTTACTATTACAATCACTCTCTTCCTAACAATAGTTCTCTCTCCTGAAATTCGGTCGACCCATTCTTCCCAGGTTGAAGTGGGTACTTATAGGCTCTTTTTTGTGGGCCACCCCTCGCCTGACACCACTTATGCTTATCGTCTTGGATACTGTGTCGATCCCTAAGGCTATCTTCGGGATTACCCGATGCATCCAACGGTATCACATTGTAACGATGATGCGCCCCTCCTTCCTCCATAGGATTCTTGACACATATCATACGTTCGTAGCATTTATTGTGGGTGGTTGGGTTGTACGCACGAGTCAGACAGTTGCTGCTGCATTTTTCACTTTCTCATTAATGAGGCTCATCTCCTCCGTCCATTTCAGATCTATCTTGGGATGAAGAAAATCAGTCTCATAGGTCTTCTATGGTACTTCGCGATGGTCTATGCATTAGGTACTCCTTGACCTGCTAGTCGTTGGATTCGCATGATGATGGACTCGTGGAAGATGGTGGTGATGCATGCCCCTTGGGTGTTACAATGTGGAATCATTTTCTCGATGCTCTTATGCCTTGTGGCATACATGTGTTTTCTTCTTGACACGTGGATGATTATTGATTATGTGTATACAATTTTTCCTTTTTCTTCTAAGTTTTAAATTATTCAAAGTTTGAAGAAAAACTCTTCAATTCCCGCAATAACTTCCCCTATATTTTCGGGCACGTTTCCCACTCCTAGCAATTACTTATTCTTGATTTTCGGGGCGGTTTTCCCCCACTAATTGCGATTATAAATATGTGAGAGGGTCACGACATAATAACTTTTATTCCATTCTCATTCTCTTATCAATTATTATTCTCTTTTTCTTTTCAGAGGCAGTTAACTCTTCTTCCTTTGTTCTTAAATTCTGCTGATAAATGTTCCCACAGATACTGTCCCAGATTTGTTTTGACAAGATCTTCCTTGGTGATACTATTATTCTCGAAGAAACTTGACTGTCATTTTTTGACTATTTGTTGGATATCTCCATTTTTCGACTTTTCCATTGTTACAGGTATGTTGTTCTTCATTATCATGTCTATGATTTGATCGACTTTTCTTCTATTATTGTTGTTTCTAGGTTTTGTGATGAAAAACATGATATACGAAAGTATATATACTTGCCCCTGTTTTTTATCACAAAATTTGGGACTGCCTAATTAATTGTTGTGGTATTATTTTTATGAGTTTCTTGGTGATATCATGGCGTTCTCCGAGGTTTCCCCTTTGGTACAAGCTTCTCCGAATCTGAAAAAGAAGAAGCGAGCTCTTGTCTCCTTCAGACATATTGATCTTAAAGAGTTTAAAGTGAGTCATGGTCTTGAGCATTTCGAGGTTCGTTTCTATAACCAAGGTGACGATATTACTTATGACATGATAAAAAATTAATAAGTACGATTCCCAACATCTTTTAACGACCGTAGGAGCCTTCAAAGCGGGTTTGATGCTTCCCTTGTATAAGTGGGGAGATTCATTTTATTATGACATGTTGGCTCATCATGGGGATGGATCTACTTCTCATACCCACTGCCGCTCGGTGGGTACTTAATCTAAAGGTTTGTCCCTTCCCCTTTTCTTCCATCTTCGCCTTTTAATGTTCTTTCTGAGTTAGCCGGCCTTGTGTTCAGTGGGTGGTGCCGAAGAGTTAGTGTGACTTCGAAGTGAGAGGACTCATCAGGCTTCACGTATTAAAGAATTTGTAGCGAAATTAATAGAGGCATCTAACAAGTAGAATACTCGGTCCGATGAGTATAATCGAATGTCGAATCGGTATCGAGAACGATAAGAACAGATGGTTGAGATGAAAAATACGATCACCGCCGATCATCGCCAGTTCAGTGGTACTTTTTTATGGACTTGTGAAAATCTCTATGAGGCCCATGATACTGCTTCTTAGTTAGAAGCCTAAGTAACATATTTAGAAGTAGAGCTTCGTCAGGCCCGTTCGTCCCATGACCCTGAAGTTCCGGATTATATACATCGGATGGTTCAAGAAAGGGACGATGCTAGGGCGGAGGCAAATGCTCTTAGCAAATCTTTAACTACTTCTCGTGCCGATGTTTCTCATTTGGTGGAATCAGATAAGGATTTAGAGGTTAATATATATATACTTACCAAAGGGATCGAGGAGATGAATAATGAAGTCAATCGTCTTCATCATTTGGATTCCATGAAGCAGGTATAGTCATTCGGCTCGATTATAAGAAACTTTCCGACGAACATGATTTTCTTGAGGAGGCCCAAGATGTTGTAGTAAATTAATTTGAACTAGCTTCGGCTAATGTCGAAGGTATATGTTCATTTGGTCAGGGATAGCTGTTTCTTTCCTTTCTCCTAATAGTTTGTTTTCTTTTGTTTCAGAGCTCGAGAGACATCTTGGCCTTGCAAATGTGAATCTTGAAAAGACTCAATCTGAGCTAGTTAAGTAGCAAGGATAGACCAAGTACTTTGAGGGGTTAGTAGGGACTCGGGACGTGGCAGTTAAGGAATCATCAAAGGAAGTAGAGCGGTTGAATTCGTTGTTGACTCAGTCTGAGCTCAAGACCACTATTATCACGCATGAAACTCATCGTCAGCTGGCTTCAGAAGTTAATAAGACATTGGCTCAGATAGAGAAGGGTATTTTGAAGGAGCATGGTATCACCAAGAAGTATAAGCATCATCATGTACCCGAACCTTTCAAGTCTATCTCTGATCCCTCCTCTAGGGGGAGCGTTCCCTCATCTCAAAAGGAGCGACCTGCTGATCGTGTCGAGCCTTCGGAAGAAAATTGAATCCTTATGTTGGAATAAAGATTTGATCGTTGTTGATTATGTAGCTTAGGGATATTTTTGTGTATTTCTTGTATTATGCTTACCTCCCCAAATTTGTAATCAAATTTTATGAAATGTATCATCAATCTTTTTGGCTATGTACAATTTTGATTTACCTGCAGCGTTACTTACTAAAATATGTCAGTGAAAAGAGACGAAGAGTGTGTTGTAATATAATGAAGGTATGTACCTCCATTACTTGTTTTGGACTTTTCACTACGTCGGCTAATCCTGGGCCAGAGGACTACCTGACAATGGCGGTTGATGCAGCGTCCTCGAATATGTGGTGCGTTATTGAATTATTTACATGCACCCATTTCGCCGAACCGCTGCCTTGTGTTAGGTTGGGTATCTCTTTCTGCTGGAATCCTTCCCCGTGGTCGTACACTCATAGATGCTGATAGGGGATTCCTGAGATATTGTACATAGATCCTTTTCCCAATGTAAATGTATGTAAGGGATCTTTATCGGATTCTTCATTATTTTTTGAACAGTATGATAAGAAAGGTTTATTCTTGATTGATGTAATGAGGTCTGATATTCCTCGGCAAGAGATAGAAACATGTCGAGCGGATACGCTGTCTTATTCTTTTGGTATTCTTTACGCATATGCAGAACTGCGTTGATTCATGGATAATACGTCTTGAGGTATTTTGAATTCCAGAGGTGCCTTAGGATTCCCCCTTTAAGTTACGCAGGTAGTACGATCCCTTCCCTGCGATATCGTGTATCATAAATGGTCCTCCCCATGTTGGTGCTAACTTACCCCATTTCTTTTATCGTTGATATTGCGGTATAGTCCGTAGCACATACTTTCCTTCTACAAAATTCCTAAGTTTAACCTTTTTATTGTATTCCCTTCCTAACCAACGCTGATAATTCTCCATTATTTGTAACGATGTTTCCATTCTTTCTTCTAGATCATCAAGCCTCTCTAGCATCATATCCGCTGTGAGATTCTTTTCCCATGGTTCGGTTTTTGTTGTAGGCATGATTCTCCGTTGGTATGACCAGTTCGGCTCTGTAAGTGAGAAGGAATGGAGATTCACCGGTTGCTGATATTCTTGTGGTTCAGTATGACCACAAGCTATTGTGTAGTTGCTCACACCATCGGCCTTTATGTTCGTCCAGCGTTTTCTTGAGAATAAGGGAGATAATCTTATTTGTGACTTCGGCTTGTCCATTACTCTGAGGGTAGATGAGAGTGGATTTGTTTTTTCTGATTTTGAATGTATCGAAGAGCATGTTAATGTTGTTTCCTTGTAGCTGCTTGACATTGTAGGAAATGATTTCTTCGAGAATGCCAAATATTCAAATAATATTTTGAAAGATAAAAGTGAATACATCTACGTCTCTGATTCTGGCTAGAGCTTTGGCTTCCACCCATTTGCTGAACTATCAAGAATCACCTTTTTCCTGTTCCTTCAACCATTGGTCCGACGATGTCGATTCCTCATTTTGCAAATGGCCAGGGGATTCCTAATGAATTCAACTCTATTTTTAGGGCATGAATCCTTTTGGCGAATCGATGACATTCTTCGCATCTTCTAGACATCCTAGCAGCGTCTTGTATCATCTGCGACCAATAATACGCTTGCATCTTAGCTTTGTCGGCCAATGAACTCATCTCGCTGTGGTTTCTTGCTCCTCCATAATGAATGTCCTTAAAGATTCGATGACCTTCCTCTCTGTATAAGCAGCATAGAATAGGTAAAAGGAATGACTTCTTGTATAAGATTCTGTCACGAAGCTCGTATCTTCCGGCCTTTGATTGCACTTTTCGAGATTTCTTTACATATGCGGGTAGTACCCCTTCTTCGAGGAAAAGATGGACTTCGGTTCTCTAATCTTCTTCGTTGATAAAATATTCGTCTTCATTTGCTCTCGACGGGATATCATATTCGACGAAATCTTCTTCTACATCATCTTTGATGATATCTTCCCTTGTATCGTCTTCTTGATTTGTTGTAACGAAGGCTTGCCGTGGAGTGGCCGAAGGATGGTATACTCACACTATCTTGATGGCTTTAACATTCTTGTTCTTCAGCATTGACGATATGTAAGCTAAGGCACCGGCATGTCTATTATCCTTCCTACACATATGTCGAAACTTAATATTGGGTACTTGTGATGCTAAAGTCTGAACCAGATCCATGTATGCTGAGAGGGTCTCATCATAGATGTTATACTCCATTTGTATTTGTCAGATGACCAGTTATGAATCATTTGTTAGGCGTACGTCAGTTATCCCCAACTTTATTATCAAACGAAAAGCATCCACCACAACCTCGTATTCCACAATATTGTTGTTATGCTCTTCAAATTCCAACCTCAGTGCATACACCATCCTGTCACCAGTGGGTGTTGTGATAACGATGCCTATCCGTGCACCTTCCTTGTTCCTAGATCCATCGATGAATACTTCCAATCTTCGTTGGATTGAAGGGTCGAGCACATCAATTGGATCTTTTCCATCTTCGTTCCCCCCTGGCATACCATTCACTTCTTCGCCGTTATCTAGAGGTAAGTATGTTAGGAAGTCCGCCAAGACTTGCGATTTTTGGGCAGTTTGGATCTCGTGTATGACGTTGAATTATTCTAACTGTATATTCCACTTTGCTATTCTTTCTGCTTTTCCTATATTTTTTAGAACAGATTCCAGCAGGGCTTTGCTTGGGACACGAACATAGGGAGTCAGGATGTAGGTTCTTAGCTTATGCGTCGCCCAAACTAAATCCAGTATAAGTTGTTTAATCTTAGTGTAATTTCTTTCTGTCGTATTGAAGTTTTTACTGACGTAGTATATCGGCTGCTCCACCTTCGTGTTGGTTCTGACCAGCATATTGCTGGTTGCATCTTTGGTTGAAGATATATACAATGCCAGTACCTCATCGGGTTCGGGTTTTTGGAGGATCGGGATCGTTTCCAAGTATTCTTTGATCTTCTGGAAGGCTTCTTCACACTCAGGGGTCCATGCAAACTTGTTCTCTTTCTTGAGGATATTGAAGAAGTTTTTTCATTTATCCGATGATCTAGCGATGAATCTACCAAGTGCCGCTATGGATCCATTGAGTTTTTATACTTCTTTCAAAAAAAATGATGATGGCATTTCCACAATAGCCTGGATTTTACGGGTTCACTTTCATGTTGTATTTCATCATCGTATTGAAGATATCTCTCAAGTCTTGAAGGTGATCCTTGCGTAGTTTACTTTTGACGAGCAATCATCAATGTATACTTCTAAAGTTTTCCCAATCTATGGCTTGAAGATTGCATCAACCATCCTCAGGTATGTTTCCCCATTCCTCAGTCCAAAGGGCATGCGAGTGTAGCAGTAGAGTCTGTATAGAGTGAAGAATGCTGTGTGTTGTTGGCGCATCTTTTGCCAGGGATATCTGATTGTACCTGGAATATCCGTCCATGAACGATAGTTCTTCATGGCCTTCTACAACTACCACCAATTGATTGATGCTTGGGAGCGGGTAGCTATCTTTCAGACACGCTTTGTTGAGATTGGTGAAGTCGATGCATATCCTTACCCCGCCATTCTTTTTTGGTATGATGACCATGTTCAAGATCTACATGGGATATCTAACTTATCTTATGAATATTGCTTCCATAAGTTTGTTAAGTTCCTTCTCAACTACCTGATGATACTATGGTGCTACCTTGCGTAATTTCTGCCTGGATTTATCCGAAGTTCGTGTTGTATGATATTGGGATCGATCCCTGGCATACATCCTAGCTTGCATGCGAAGATGTCTGCATATTCCTTGAGTAGTTTGATTAATGCTTTTTCTAGGTCTTTATCCATTAAATTCGACTCCCTATCTTGATCATCTTGGGATCTTTCTCTGTTCCGATGTTGATCTCTTTCGTAGGTTCAACTAGTGTGAACGTAGGCTTTGGTTCCCCTATAAAAGGAACGTTCTTTAATTTCTATTTGGTGGATTCTTCGGTCTCATTTTCTCCTACGCCGCTTGCCTCGGTAGTTAGAACAATGCTACCCTTCTCTAGGCTCTTCCTTGAAATTTCTTCAAGATACAAGTCGATTGCCTTGTCTTTGGCCTCTGCTTTGCCCCTTCGAGCTTTGCGTTGCTCTTCATGTTCACTGTTGAGTTGATTTTGTTGAGCTTGGTATTCTCGTGCGGTGACTTGATCGCCCTTGATTTCCATTTCCCCTTCGGGCGTTGGGAACCTCAAGTATTGATGATACGTTGCTGCTACTGCTTTGAGTTTGTGTACCCATCTTCATCTGATGATGGAATTACAGGGGGATGGTGCATTTACCATGCTAAATATGGTGATGACCTTCATCGGTCCTGCCTTGACTTCCAGGACAATGTCCCTAAGGGGCATCGTTGCTGTCCCGTTGAATCTATAAATAGTGTATTAAGAAGACATTAGTTGCTCATCATTTAATTTCATCCGCTTGAAAGTATCATAGAATAAGACGTTGACTGAGCTCCTTCAATCGATCAATATCTTCTTTATATTCCATCCTGAGACAGGTAACGTGAGCACCAAAGGGTCGTTATGATCTTCCATGTCTTCCTTAACATCATCGGAAGAGGTGTATTCATCCAGTCTTCATGTCCATCTACCTCCTCTCCATCGATCTTGTATAACTCATAATAATACTCGAATTATTTTCTCAATCTATTTCCAATTTGATCAGTTAATGATGGGTCGCTGGGCTCTGAGCAAGAAATGGTATTGATCGTTCGGTCATTCTCAGGTAGGTTGACTTACTTACTTTGATGGGTCATTTCTTCGGGTCCTGGATTTTGAACATATTTCTTAAGATATCCAGTGTCGATTAACTTCTGGATCATTATCTTTAGGTTCTTACACTTTTTTATTTGGTGACCGTTGAAGCAGTAGTACTCGCAGTAGTCCTTCGATTTCTCGGATCTTGGTGGCCGATTTCCCTTTGACCATGACCACTCAAGATTAGTGCGGTCCTTGATTTATCTTAAGATACGAACATATCTTGTGTTGAGCTCCGTGTAAACCTGATCTTCGAATTTCTGATCGTTGCGTACATAGTCATCTCTTCGTCCTCTCTTATCTTCGTTGAAGCGTTCGGTTGAGCTAGTCCTTTTCGAGTCTCTGGCTTGCTCCACTGAGTTCGTACGATGAGATTTCTGTAGCTGCGCCCTAATGTTGTCTCGCTGGATTTTCTCCAGCCTAGCGTGCTTTTCGATGATCACCCGGAGATCTCCTTCGGTCATGGGGTTACTTCCATGAATCTCGATAAACAAAGGGGTCATCCTATCCAGCCCCCACTTGTAACAATTGATGCTAACTACCCGATTAACGTTCCATATCGCTTGGCAGATCTTGTGCCACCTATCTGTGTACTCTCTGATCGTCTCTTTGAAAGCTACTTCTAGTGAGAATAGTTTGTCCATTCCCGCATTCACAGTCTTACTGTACATGTAGGTCTCCAAGAACACCTTTGTGAGTCGACTGTAGGAATCGATGGAGTTAGGGGGTAGGTTATCAAACCAGGATAAAATATCTGTTGAGGACCACATTATCTCGATCCCATTGGGCCATAGTTCGATTATAGTAATGAAGATGAGCTGCAGGGTCGCTGGATCCATCGTAATATTCAAATGCCAGGATCGGACACATTTGAGGAATGAAGGATCTTGCCAGATGCGCGGTCAGTGGTGTATTAACAACTTCTCTCATTCCTTCCTATAACCTTCCTCCTCTTTGCTTCATATTCAACTGCTTGATTTCCGCCATCATCTAGGCTCCCCATTGCGAGGAAATGCTCATCCCATATAGATGATCTTCCTGGTCTTCGACTCTCACTGTCAAAATAATCGGAGTCATCTGGTACATAATCTGAGTCGGGCGATCTTCCTCTTCTTGCATTACGATGGTTCAATGGTTCGGGATTGTTGATGTTATCCACTATCATTCTTCGGTCATGGTTCAGCTGGGGTGCTTTAGAATTTTCTTCGTCATGTTGGTTTGCCACCTCTGCACTAAGGTAAATCTTATATTTAAGCTCTTGGTTCTCTCTTGCAAGTAGCGTCACCGCATCCGCGTATGCCTTCTGATTTCTCTTTAACTCTTCGATATTTTCTACTAGCTGGATGGAGTGGTTCGATCCTTGGTTCAGAGTACCTACTTGTGCCTGTCCACCAGTGGCGATGGTATGATCTTTGTCTATATTTTAGATCAGAGGGATCGATGGTTCTATAGGTATAACCTGAAGCTCCATCTGCTGAGGTGTTGGCTGGTTTGTTGTTAGTGGGAGTTGAGCAATCAACTGGGGTTGGTTGTGTTCATTGGTCAGTAAAATCCCGTAAATAGGTTAGTACATCATTGATTCTGCAACTCATTCTCGTTGTTCGCTGGCATGGATTGTTGTCGCCGCCTTTGATGCATCGGCTTTGGATGCTGCAGCTTTGAGGGTTGTCGCTACTATTGCACTGTCACCCAATAGTGTGGTACTTTCTGCGATATCCCGTCTTTTACTTGACGCCTTCATCTTCTCACCCTTCTGCTTGCTCTGTGTTATGACCGGTGTTGTTTTTGGTGTCTCATTTGACAATTCCTTAGCTTTTCTTATATCTTTTGTTCTGTCCATGTCCTGCAAGAATAAATTGTTTGCAAGGAAAACATATCCACGAGGGTTTTGTTAGTCACAAGCATAATGATGATGTACGAGAAAACGAAGATATTTTTTGTTAGGCGTGAGTTAAAACACAATCATATCACGAATCTGCCAAAATGAAGGTTATTTTGAAATAAAAAGCATAGATCCGAAGAATTTATAAGAGAAAACATGGATCCAAAGAGAGATCCAAAGATATTTTACGAGAGAGCATAGATCCAAAGATTTTTACAAGAGAAAACATGGATCCGAAGATATT
This sequence comes from Papaver bracteatum, assembly GCA_023529315.1. Classification (NCBI taxonomy): domain Eukaryota; kingdom Viridiplantae; phylum Streptophyta; class Magnoliopsida; order Ranunculales; family Papaveraceae; genus Papaver; species Papaver bracteatum. The sequence goes on from JAJJWX010001985.1 coordinate 2,225,470, forward strand.
TTTTTTTCAAGAAGAAACACGGATCCAAATTGAGAACCAAAGATTTTATACCGATAATAAGTTTAATTATTTTTGGAATTTTGAGTCGATCTTTCAAATCTGTGGGTTTTTTTAGTGAAAAAGTTTTGCTTCGCCCAAAAACCTATCAAATCTGGTTTGTCACCCAAAGTCTGCATTGAAAAATAGTATTGGGTGATTAGAGGGGTTCACGGGGAAAAATAAATATTTTACCGGGACAAAAGTGTCTCTGTTTCTAGCGCCAAATTGTGAACACAAATGTAACGATGATAACATCTTGTCCGCAATCAATGTTCGCGGAGCTAATGAAATACGATAATGGTTAAAAATAAATACAAGATGGTGTTTAAGCTTCTATTGGAAACTCTGAGCCTTCGGGCTCGTCCTTGTCTCAATCCTACTTTGCATCATAGATATGTCAATGATGATTAAAATGATGCATAACATAAATATATTAAAACCATAAGTGCATAATGTAAATGAGACAATGATTTACGTGGTTCGGCACCAAGGCCTACGTCTACGAGGGTTAGGTTTTTCACTATGGATCATATAAGGTTACAAGTGACATTTAAATGACTCTGAGTAGGGAACGATGATAGAGGAAAATAGATAAAACTCATACTTACTATTACAATCACTTTCTTCCTAACAATAGTTTTCTCTCCTAAAATTCGGTCGACCCCTTCTTCCCAGGTTGAAGTGGGTACTTATAGGCTCTTTTGTGTGGGTCACCCCTCACCTGACACCATTGATGCTTATCGTCTTAGATACTGCGTCGATCCCGAAGGCTATCTTCGGGATTACCCAATGCTTCCAACGATATCATATTGTAACGATGATGCTCCCCTCCTTCCTCCAAAGGATTCTTGACACGCATCTTATGTTCGTAGCATTTATTGCGAGTAGTTGGGCTGTCCGCATGCATCAAGCAGTTGCTGCTGCAGCTATCACTTTCTCATTAATGAGGATCATCTCCTACGTCCATTTCATATCTATCTTGGGATGAAGAAAAATAACCTCATAGGTCTTCTATGGTACTTCGCGGTGGTCTATGCATCAGGTACTCTTTAACTTGCCATTCATCGGATTCGAATGATGATGGAATCATGGAAGATGATGGTAATGCATGCCCATTGGGTGTTACAATGTGGCATCACTGTCTCGATGCTCTTCCGCCTTGTGGCATACATGTGTTTTCTTCTTGACACGTGGCTGATTATTAATTACGTGTATACACATCTCTCGACAATGGAGGGTGAAAATTAAACCGTTATTGCACAATCTCAGCAAGTCATGAGCTAAACATTGAGTCGCTTGGAACATATTTTAATGAAAGGACCCGTTGGCAAGCGATGATCAAATTTTTCCTGGTCACCATCATATTGTGATATATTCTTGAAGATTATTTAGAGGAAATTCCTGCTGCGATGTTGAATTTAAGGCCAAACGCAAGAATCGTGTGTCGTGGATATTCCTAATGATCTATAGACTAGTTTTTACAATGGCCATCACAATATTGGTACAGCAAAGGAATATAGACTGCTCCTCATAACGAACAAAAATTTTCTTAAGTAAACAACAAGGAATACCTGATTCGCAATTTCACTGATTGACAGTAAGTCAAGTACTACCAGGTTAGTGAACTTTTATAAGTAGTTAATCATCTTAAGAATGTTGGAATTGATGTTGTATCTTCATTAGTTGTGGGTGTTATAATTTCTCGTCCCCCACCCCACCCCTCTTAAAATGATTACATGAAGAGACTCAAGCATGCTAAAAATGACTATGACTTTGAAGATTTACAACGTCATTGACTTATCAATCAAATATCAGTGGTGAAATGAGAAGGAGTAACAAACAAAGAGGGATGGAATCAAATATGGGAAAGGAACAACTCAAAGAATCAGAGAGGCGATAATATAGACACGAGAATATCAATAGATTCCAATTCAAAGTAATCTGGTTACAACACCCCAATATATATAAGACCCCTTAATAGTTACTTTCACAATAACTGCCTAATAATCACAACCATACATATCTGCCAAATAAACACATACATATTACCCAATACAATAATTATTGCACATCATATTTAGGACTGTATCCTCGTACAGAAGACGAGTCTCGTAAACGAGAAATTTTCATAGTCAACAACTTGAAAATTATGCTAAGGTTAATAAAAAAAGAATCGAAAACTCAGAATTCTTGAAACCTAAAAATGATATTCAATTTAAGAAGAAATACCCCCAACAAAAAAAGATAAAAAAACAAATAAGGGTGATTGTTATTTATATAAAAAAATCCCTGACCATTATGCTCGTGACTATCATCAACACAAAAAAGCAAAAAAACTACGAAGTAAGTGCGATTGATAAAAATGTAGAAATTGTCTGTGTAGTGCAAGTTTTCAATAATATTGTTGAGAATTGTATTGGTAGGTGATAAAATACTAGTTTAACCATCCATATCTGTAAAGATAAAAAAACTTTACAAGACATACAAACCGGTTAATGGAAAAGAAACCAAGTTACTTCAACGAATAATCAAAGCATTAAATTTATTGGCAAATGCATTGTACAACTCCCATTTACTCCAAGAAAAACTCTTACTCTTACTAATGTTTATGTTCGTGACATTGTGAAAAACTTTGTTTCAAGAGTCCTTGTTAACACAGATGGATTCACGACGACTTATGAATTTGATAAGTTTGTACTATCCAAAAGCGGTATTTTTGTTGGACAAAGGATAACATTCTAATGTGATGGTTTAAGTTTAAGTTTAATTTAATAAATAATGGTCGACTCTATTAACTTATGGCATGCTAGATTAGGACATTGGAATTATGAGTCCCTTGAAAACATGAAAAAACTAGGACGAGTCTTGATTGTAATTTTGATAATGTTCCCAAAATGTGACATTTGTATTGCAAGCAAAAATACATATAATATTTTTTGAATTTGTAACAAGAAATTATGCCTTACTTGAATTTGTACATAGTAATGTTGGTGACCTGAAGAGTCATATGACTCGCAGTGGATACAAATACTGTATCGTTTTTATTGATGATTATGCTATCTAGGTATGTATATATATGCTTGATGAAAATTAAGGATGACATCCTTGATGAATTAAAAATTTATAAAGTATAAGGAGGGACACAATTAGGACAATTTTTTTTAAGAATTTACATTCAGATCGTGGAGGTGAATACTCAATACTGAATTTAAATTATTTTTTCAAGATCATGGTTTAGTTCATTAATTTACTGCACGATATACACCTCAACAAAATGGTATTTCTGAAAGGAAAGATAAAATTTTTGTAGAAATGGTTAATGTTATGATTATTAGTTCCAATTTTCCTAATTCTTTATGGGGGGGTGAAGGTATGTTATCTGCATGCTATATCTTGAATAAAGTTCCTTTCAAAAATAAGAATGTTCTCCTTATGAATTGTGAGAAAACCGAATTTGAAAAGACATAAAGTTTGGGGTTGTGTTTAGCATATGTTATGAAGAATGTTCATAAAAGACCAAAGTTAGGAAATATGGCTTATAAATGTGTTGTTGCAGGTTATTCACTTAAAAAAATATCTTTTAAAGTAATCTTTGACACTTTTGAGATTATAGAAATCTTTGACACTTTTGAGATTATAGAATCTGTGGATGTAGATTTTTTTTAGAACTTAACTAAGCCTAGTTCCCAAAATCAAGCCACTTAAAGTCCATTTTTACCTAGTCTAGAACCTGTAGAGACTAATGAGAATGATGAACATTATGCTCCTAGACAAAATGACGAAGATATTAGTAAGAAAGCAAGAATAGAAAAAAACTATGGTCCAAAATATATAACATATCATATAGAGGGTAATAAGACTGAAATTACTAAGCCATGATTGCTTTGTGTTTTAAAAATTATTTTTTCTATTTTTTATAAACATTGAAAACAAAAAAAATAAAGAACATGTTTGGTTGACATGTTTTCTAAAGACATTTTTTTCTTTCTCTAGTATATGTTTTCGAAAATGAAAAAATAAAAACGGTAATCTATCATTTTCAGAGTTATTTTCTTTTTCTTTCTTCGAAAAGAGTATGAAAACTAAGATTTTTCGTAGGTGAATAAATGAGCAGGCAAATAACCACCTCAAATCGCTTTAAGTTTTTTAAATAAAGTTTTTAGTTATAAAACCTATTTGCTCAAACATATTGGTAAAATAGGTACACTCGAGTTTTTCGTATTCAAACTTGCTTGAAAGAATAACCTTTAAGGCTTCGATGAATATTCTATTTGTAATATGCTTAATAATGCAATATATGATTCTTATAACAATGGGAAACAAATTCAAGCAATTACTATTCAAGTGGGTTTCATAAATTTACAATCTTCATCACAATATTAACGTATTTAGTATGATATGTAGTCATTTAAGAAATGATAGAGATGTATTTGATATTATTTCTAAAAGAGATATTGTTACATAGATGGGTTATGTGCAAAACAATCAATTCAATGAATCATTGAAAGTGATTCAGAAAAAGTGAGTTTGTTATAAAATCTAATGTTTTTTTTTTTTTTTTTTTTTTTTTGGTGCTTGAAATGCATGTCCTAGTCTTTTAGATATTGAGATAGGTATTCAAATTCATATTGACAAACCAAGTTTGTGTTAGTTCAAATACAACAAGATCACATCACAAGTTTGTATTAAACTATCGATAGTTATTATGGTCAATAATGAATTATTCAATGAAACTATTGACTATATTTAACCAGTAGTATAATAACTTATTCTTCTTCCTTTGCAGCTCATTACACCCCAACACTAGCTTCTATCCCAACTAAAGTTTACCTTTAATTTTTAAAATTAAATTTTAAGTCATGACAAGATTGTGATCTTTTACTTATAAAACTAAATAAGTATATCGAATATATTGTATTGTCCTTTGGCATATGCAAAGCTTATTACCAGAACCATGTTTTAACTTATAATTTATGACAATCTGTTTCTAAATAACTGTTATTAATTTTTATACCAAACACTTTTTTAAGTTTAGAAGAATTGAAAACAAGTTTAAAGGGTATGTTTTGAAAATAGTGAAAAATGAATTTTAAAAACAGTTTTAGAAATCATATCAGACATGCTCTTGCTATTACCAAGTATGTTCTGCATGTTGATGATGATCTTAAACCCTATTCCGACTCTACGAGTTCATGAGATGTTATTTTATGTAAATATCAATGATGTAAAAAATTTAATTTTGCCTAGCAGAACTTGGATATTATGTGATTTACCTCCTGGTATACACAACCTAATATGCTTTGGAGTAGCTAAAAAGGCAAGAACCATCGATCAAAAAATAAGATCATCAATTCATGGCGTCCAAAACAAAACTGAACAAGTAAAGTGAGGAAAAAACTATGTGTGTGTCCATTCAATACGTGCTTTAAAGAATATTCTCAAGAAAGGACTACCATAAACATATGAATATCCATGATGAAGTGAGATTCTCTAGGATGAGAGCATAAGCTCATGAAACTACTTAGGGTTGGTAGGTGGATGATGAAGTCTTATGGATGAAGAACTCGTAGGTGGATGAAGTACTCTTTTTGCATGGGGACGGTTTTGTAATTATTTTTTAAAAAAGAACCCCAATCAGTTTTGTAATAATTTGAGATTCGAGATAAAATTAAGTTTTTGAATTCTGAACTCAGCTTTCAAAATTATGAACTTTAAGTAATGGTGAGGAGCATGGAACGGGGAAGCATGTTAAGAACTCTAAATTTTCAAATGCATTTGCATACTCTGATATATGCCGTATGACTTCTATATAGTAATTTTTGTTAATAGATCTGTTTTCGGTGGTGTTATAAATTCAAAAAAAAAAAAAACCTTTAATGCTACTCCTAACACCCAATGTAAGTTCTTTTTAAATTATTTATATCTTCAACATATTGACACACATCCACACTAATATTTATATCATTTGTTACTCTAATTTTTTTTAATGCCGAATTGGTTCATAAGAGGAGTATGAGATGAGGCTACAAGGTTTATAAAAACCGAGAATGCGATGAACAACTTGGACATTTATACTGTCCTCAAAGTACAGAAAATATTGATGATGCTTTTCAAACCAATTATATCAAACATGGAAAATGGTTCAGAATATTCTAATATTTACAGTTGTATAACAACATAAAGAACTTAATATTAAGTTGTAAAGAATGCGATAAACATCTTAGAAATTTTTATTGTCGTAAATATATGTGACCCTAAGGACAACCAGAGAACGAATGTCGGGTGGAAACGACTACAATATCATATATTATTGATTTAATATTTTTATTTTCAATTTTCAATTTTTTAGTTATTTTTATTTTCAGTATTTGATGCAACTACGATATCCCATTTTGTTGTTATTTTACTTATTAATTTCAGTATTTGATATATCTGTAATTAATAACTAATGAAGTTATTGTTGTAAAATTATCTCTTCGTTCAGGGTTATTATTATTTAGTCCTCATAGATTTTTGTATTTATTTTCTTTTCTTTTTTATCGAAACGAGTTATCAGAATCATCAAATTTGATGTTTCAGATGATGCTGGAATTGGTTATGTAAGTATTTGTTAGATCATGATATATGACAAAGTAGTAAGACTCAGGACGTTTCAAGTATGAGATTTGATGCTCAAGATAGGCAAGCATATCCAGCAAGACGCGTACGCCCCAAATCTTTCTCCAAAATAGGAAGGTCTTTACGTGATTTCCAAAGCAATGGCTAACGATAATTTACGACAAGTGGCTCAAAGCATACTACATATGGAAACACTTCAGTCCCTTTCTTTTTTCCTTCTTTCAATGTAATTTCAAATTAAAAAATAAATTAATGTCAATGCGTCATTGTGCTTGATATTCAGAAATTAACCTAACAGAAACAATTCCCTAACCTAGAACAAACCTTCAAGTAACGGATTATCACATTTATAAAGCATTTCAATTTTCTCTTAAAACCTTTAAGTTATGTCCTTCAAATCTTGAATCGACTGCTCAACTCTTGCTGACTCCTCTTGTAGATGGGGCAAAACGAGTTGCTAGTTTTTATGTAATTGAGGAGATGACCATGCGGAGGAAACTCCTTGAACCGAGTGAACTGTCTAACCTCACATAGATGCACTACAAGAATGGAGTTCTTTGAATTCGAGATATCAATCTGTAGTACTCCGGCCTAAACCAAGACAATCGTCATTCCAGAGTAAATTCGGTCACAAGAGATGATGGGTCGATCTGTAGGAGGGAAGCTGAGAAATGTGTGAGATCAATGGTGATCGATATTGTAGGTGTGTTGTGTATTCTGAAATAAGATAAGTTCAGAATAATAAATTTCCTCTGTTGAGAGTAATTTCTCAGATGTTGAGTTGTTAATCTCGTGTTGTCTGTTTTACGTGAGATTGTCCTTGTTTTCAATCATGATTTAGAGACTTATTTATATTGCTAAAATTGTAAACACCATGATCCCATGAAGTGTGATAGTTGATGGAATCAAAGAGTGGAGAAATGGAAATCATGTTAAAACCAGTTGCTCAACGTGCGGATACCTGGTTGATTTTCCATCCACTACTTTGTTAACTCCTCCAACTGATTGCCTGACTTGCTCAAATTCTCATCGTGTGTATGAACACACTTTCCCTAGACCGCCATACCAAAACCCTAGTTTATATCCCCCATGTAACACGATTGATGTCTTATGATTGTGGAGTCTGCAAGGCAGCCGTGTATTTTAGTTAGTCAGTTGCTGACTTCATGGGACGATGAGTCCTTGTATTGTTGAGTCGAACATGATTGGAATTTTTTTTGAGACTCATGAATTGAACATGTCTGCTGAGACAGAGGTATAATGTATGAATAAACGTTGATAGTTAACGTGAGCAAATATTTCTCATTCGATGAATTGTTGAATATTGATAGTTGAACCAATATTCCTTGGTTTGAGAAAATATTGCTCATCTGAGCATATGTTGCTCGTTTGATGAATTGTTGAATATTGATAGTTGAATCAATATTCTTTAGCGTGAAAAAATATTGTTCGTCTGAGCGAGTGTTGCTCATTCGATAAATTGTTGAATATTGATAGTTGAACCAATATTCCCTGGTGTGAGCAAATGTTGCTCGTCTGAGCAAATATTGCTCATGAATCACTGGTAACATGATTAAGATAAAAATTAATTTAAAATACTGGCAGCTGAACCGAGCATAATTAATTAGGGTGTTTATCATGAGATCAACGTTAAATTATTAGTGTTTGAATATGGAATTGTGAACCTTGGATTCGAAACCCTAATTTTGATCAATTGCTGGATTAATGATTTATTGAAAATAATTCATGGAATGAAGAAGGGATCGGCTACATGGGATGATGAACCGACCATGTAGCATCCATATGCTCAAGTGAGCAAAATACCGAAGTCTCTTGAAGACCCTTCTTAAAATATCAAAGTTGGTGAAAAGATGATTAAAATGCTGTTTAATCATTTTTTGCTAAAAAATAATGTTCCTCTCAGCATTGGGAGTTGAACCCTAATTATGAAAAGAAAAGGGACCGACCAAGGGATCATGAAACCGGCCTTGGTTGGTCATGGGATCAATTAACGATCATTTTATGAAGTTCCAAGTTGTCTGGAAGAGTTTCGGACCTAATACGTGCAATTGTGCAAATTAGGTCAAATCGTGAAAAGGACATGGGACCGGCTCCTTGCAAGCCTGGTAGGCTCGAAAACACACAATAAAAATACTGCAAGTGCACAGTGTCTAACTAGTAGAACAATGGCAAGTAGATGTCATTCCCACGAGGAGTGTGAAAAACTCTACCAACTAATACCAAAATAAATAATCAACAATATAATGTTTTTGACAGTTTTCAGAAATTCGGACAAAATGAAATAACAAATAATTCAAATAATAAGAATGGGTTATTAGGGTTTTCGATTTCCACCAATTTAATCATATAAAAGTCTACTAATTTCTATTTATAACTCAAGACAAGTATCGAAATCAATCTCATGTCTCGGAAGATGGTATGTTATATTCTAAGATATAGTTTCTCCACTGTAACTTCCTTCGCTTCGTATGTAGTGATCCTAAAGCATTACCTATCTATCATTGCATACCACGTCTAGGGATTTAACCGAAGCACGAAATATCAATTCAAAAGCATAAATAATCAAGATAATCACATAATCAATTCAATGCCAAGCAATATGAAGAGAAATTACTAATCAATGAATCATTATTAGAAATATCATGGTAGAGTTTATATAATCAAATTGGCTTCTATCTAAACCCTAACATGGATTAGCTAGACATGGCTTTCATAAAAATCACAAACAAATATGAATAAATCCCCAGCTAATTGAAATCAAAATGGGAGAAAATGAAACTCCAAACCCTAATCTTTGTTTCACAGTTCACGGCTGTGGAGCCACAGCCTCCGTCCCTTTTTATCCTCTGGCTCAATCTGTGATCGCATACATAGCCTGTCCAAAGAAATTTAGTTTCCTTATTAATTCTCTACACCACGTCATCAGCCAATTAACTTGTGACACATGATTAACAAAACCACCCAATGAAGTTTCGCCACGTCTTATTCCAACACTCGTCTGTCATCTGATGTTGCGTGCTCATTTTGCTTCCAAAAATGTTGGTGAAGAATCTTAACAGAATATGGTGAAGTTAAGGTATGAGATGTCGTCATTTGAACTCCTGAGACTCCAACGAATATGAAAATCAGTGTCCTACTCGTGCTATCACCGTCCCTCCTTTCACAGTGTGAGTACCATAATCAGTATGGACACGTGGAGGGCCAGTAGTAGTCGCAGCAGGATACAAGCATACATCAGGACATACCAAATAAATTCTAACTCTGCTTTGAAACTAAGCTAAGGGTTATTTAGTAAAAGACTCATAAGAATACTCCCTATAAAAAGAAAACATTATTAGGTTAGGGGGAGGAGCTTCTCCCACCGACAGTTTTGAGGAACTGGTGGTCCTCTCTTTTCTCTCTGTTTTCCAGAACTCCATGAGCGCTGTAATGGAGTTCTTTCTTACCAAATGTACAGGCAAACACATAATAAACTGACCCTTTCTCTTCCCGTGGACGTAGGCATTATCCGAACCACGTTAAACCATGTGTGTTAACATATCTTTACATTCATGCACTTTATCTTTTGCTCATAATTTTAGTTTACATCTGATTTATCTACTGCTTGTTCATTTCAATTAATTGGTTGTGACACCAAATAAAATGGTGTCCACAAGACAGCCATGCAGCGATGAGATGCTAAAGCACTACTAAAGAATACCTGCGGCGATGATGTCTTCGGACCAATCAAAAGTGACATTGCAGCCGCTACAACAGCATAGCCATCTCAAATCGTAAAGACGGAGGAGTAAGCGCTACTCCTGAAAAGAGGAATGATAGATGGATAGCCAACAACGATGATGCAAATCTAATGCTGTTGCTGCTAAACTCAAATTACTGATGATGGTTACCTGATACCGACGATGGGTTTACCTACCAAACGATGGCATAACTACGAAACATGCTGTGTTATCAAAAGTGTAGTTACAAAGCATCAGTTCTCTCCTATATGACTTGTTACGTGATGACTGTACTTTTGTGCAAAGTCACTTGACATTAAGGATAGCTCTTATCAACCCAACTGATACGTGAGGACTGCACCTGATGTAAAGCCATATGACGATGAGTCCCGATGATGCAGTCTCAGTCCGCAGACACAACCATGGCTCTGTTCAATCTCTTTGCAGGTTCATGGATCAGCCATCATGAAGTCAAGGCATTATCACCGCCGCTAAAAATTTGGAATTGCATACATCAACACGATGAAAGCTATCAACGATGCTGTAAAGACTCCACAGTAGGTGGTCAAGACGAAGATCTACCATGGACGAATACGAAGCAACGCAGTATAACAAGTTCATAATGCAGTTGTTAAGTTGGAAATGTTCAACTCCTATTCCGAAGCTCAATTCAACTCAGCAGCTTCACCAAAGCTGCCCAACTCCAACTCCGAAGAGTTAACCAAAGCCTCAACCTGAAGCCAACAATGATGATATTTGGAGATGGGAGCTGTATACACCAACGCAAAAGCCGAAGTTTAAAGCTCACCTCAATTGCAACACGAGGCTGTCTCTACTAAAGCTACCAAAGCCAGAGTACGGAGTTAGTACCACTTCACCGACGATGGAAAGCCATGCAAGGCATGTCAACCAAAGTTCGATTTTCGAGTTACAAATCCCAACGGAGAGGAGGGCACAAAGTCTAACCGCAAGAGGGAAAGCACGAAGTTTACCAAAGTGCTAAAAGGTACAGGAGTCTCAGGCACAGATATGCAGATGCAAGCTTCATTCCCGCAGCTAAACCTCCAAAGCCTCAAATCCGCTGCTCAGGTCACTCCCCGAAGTGTTAGTTTCGTTGCTCAGTTTCCAATGCTCAACTCCAACTCCGAAGCCCAATGCTCACTCCCCCGAAGTGTTAGTTCCGCTGCTCCGAAGCTCAACTTCTCTGCTCCGCAGATTCAATTCCACAGTTCCAGCTCTGGATCACGCAGCTGATAGCGAAAGCTTCAAAATACGAATCTTAACTGTCCCACTGCCTAACATAATTCCGAAGATAAAGCATCGGTCCTCCACTTCGAAGATACATGCACCCGACGTGCAGATACGTTGGAATATAAACCAAGTTTTTCCGTCTATCTTTTGCAGGTCTATGACCAACAACAGATTTGAACCAACATTGATAATGCAAAGTTTGGTGACGATAACCTTCGAAGAGCAAAAGCTTTGCTGTTATAATTCAAAATCCGGTGAAGGAAAACCAAAGGCGTACACAAGTTGATATACAAAGTCTCAAGACAACGTGCCAAAGTTGGAAGACGCGGCCAGCTCAAGCTCAATTTTTCCCCACCTCGATGACTCCTCATCTCCAACGTGGCAGTCAAAGCAAAGTCAAGCAAGGATATACGCAGATGAACCGAAGGTGGAGGCCGACGATGACGATGCCAAAGTTACTGTAAAGCGGACGGAATACAAGGTTTTTCTCCAACTTCGGGGGCTCCGCTGACGAGCTAAGGGATTCCACCACAACTAAATAACTGTTCGCCCGGCATTCAACTCAGCCCTATGATGCATACAGACTATTCTCAGATAACGCAACAATTAAAGTGTGATGTCGACGATGGCATGTCTCACATTTATTTTCACGTGATACATACTTAATGAATATCATAAATCATGGGAAATATCCTGTGATGGTATATTTTCATGTGATCATGTATTTTCAAATGATTTATAATGAGGGTCTCTTCAGCAACCCGATGCATTTTTACATATCCAAAGGCTAATGTTGAGACAACCTTACAACGATGATTCAAATCCAGTGGGGAGATATCTCTTTCTCATTTACAACACTAATACCAACTCTGAAGTACAAACCAACGTGCAAGGACTCCGAAGCATAGTCCGCATGGCTTATCTCAAACCTGATGATGACGAGCCAAAGTACGAAGATCAAATGTCCAAACTTTACCAGCCAAATACGAAGATGTTGTCCAGTTCAAACTTAAAAGTGTTCCAAAAGAGGCTAAAAGTTGAAGAGTTACAGAAAAGCGTAACTGTAGACACAACAACCAAAGGACCTAAAGCCCGATGAGGAAGACACGTGCAAATAATCCGAAGAACAGTTCAGCGCGTAGTTCAATCCCCATGCCAGTGATGCAAGGTCGGGAAACGAAGATACAAATTCCTGTAACGATGAGATGAAGTCTTGTCACGATCATCCAAAGTCAGAATGCGATGACATTGTCCATGTTGATGACTCAAAATCAACATACGATGCTTGATCCAAGGATGATGATACAAGACCAACTGCGACGAAAACTCCATCAAGATGATATTACTGACCCTTCGCACACGTTGCTGTAAAGACCGACGCCGAAGAGATCAGCAACCAAATATCTAGCTTCGATGATGAAAGTAGCTAGAAGCATAGTTCACCCGTCGCTCAACCCAATCCGGAAGATGCATACGGGGAGGGAGCAACAAAACTCAATTCAAAGGATACTGTGGACTGATGACTCCATCAAAGAACTATTCGTTTCAATTTTGTGCATACCAAAAAACGATGCAGTCCAGAGGACGATTCAGATTCTGATACCGACAATACAAAGCTAATGGTGCAAAGTCCTTTATGTTCCATGAAAAATCCGATGATGTTTATGTGATTCCCACCATAATGGTCAGCTTCGGTCCCTTGTCTCAACAATACTCCAGTAACCAACATGATACACGATGATGCCAAGCTTAGTAACGACATGCTAAAGTCCAAAGTATCCAAAGTTTGATGTCGCTCGACCAAAGAGAAACACGAAGGTGCAAAGCCTGGGGCGACGAAGCCTATTCCAAAGTTACCGGGCAAGACGAATAAAGATAACCCGATGATATCAACTGCCAAGTCCAGCAACGAAAAACCGAAGACTATGGGCCAAAGTCTTCCCAAAATCTCCACTATACAATCAAACGACCTAAAGCCGCTTCCCAGTGCTGTTTCTGAGATGTGTGGATAATCAGTTGCGGACCAGCTCACTCCCAGACCATCAAAGATGTAAAGAGGACAAGATGCGGAGCATGGCGACGATGACATGATTACGATGCCATGAAGATACCTAAGTCTTCGATGACAATGGTTAACCCACCTCTGGTGCCCCGCTGATGATAAACCAAGGTTCTATAACAACGATGATACAAGATTGAAGCATAGTTATCCTGCTACCCAGTTCCTCCACGAAGCTTCGGTTCCGCTGATGTGTTTCCGATGCTCGACTCCTGCTTCGAAGATCAAAATCCGATGCTAGAATATCAACCCTCTACCCCAACGATGCAGAGTCATGTGGTGAGGACATGCAAACACACGACGATAGTGACGCAGTATCATAATGATAATGACAATCACAAGGAGAGAACTCAGACAACGATGCAGATAGTACCTTGAAGTTCATTTCGTACGGTGATGCTATATTTCTTTCGATACAAAGCCCAAAGACGAGGAGCAAAAGCCGGAGGCCTACTATCCCAGAGACCCAATAGATGAGGCAAAGTCAGACGATGACGAAAATTGATACGCAGATAGACCAAAGTTGGACGCGGACGATGACGAAGCTGCAAAGATCGACCCGAAGGATGAGACTCAAACAACAAACCCGAAGGTAGCGGACCACCTCAATCCGGTAACATGAAGCCTGGTGACGCTATTAGTTTACATACAGTAACCCAACAATAACGATAATAGCTCTGATCCTCATGCCAGTGATGAGAAGTACTGCAACGAAGATCAGAGTAAAATCTCAAGGACGAAGGCTCTTCAGCACAATATCGTTGCTATTGGACCCTAAGTTCAGCACGATGATGTCTTTTGTTTACGTTCAACGTGATGATATTGCAGCTCAATTTCAAGAGTAGGCGACCCAAATCCCGACGCCGGTGGTGCTTCCCCCGCTCCGAAGGAGATGACCAAGGAGAAACGATGCCCCTCCCCGATGATAGGGCTCCGGTTCCATAGTATGTTGATATTGCTGCCGTAATGATCCTGCATACAGAAGATGAAAAGTCACGACGATGGTGCTAATCCTAAGTTCAGAGCTGCGGGGGCGAGTTTTGAGCCAGCGTATAAATCCCAATACCGAGGATCAAAGTATATCGAAGCACAAGATCAAAGGCGAAGGTCCAATCCTAAAATGATGTCCAAAGTCCAGGGATGCAAAGTCTCCCGCAGTTCAAAGTCCGAAGATGATGGATCAAAACTAGATGAAAATGCCAAGACCGATGTAATAACGAAGATAATTGCAACGACTCAGCGCTGGGAATTGTTTGTTTAAAATTTTGCAGGTACTAGCACTACATAGCTTAGGTCGAATTCAAAGTTGCAGCACAGACACTATGTAAACGCAGTGTAGCCCGTCTCAAGAACGATGATGCTGACAATTCAAAGTGCGATAATGTTTAAACCAACGACGAAGATTCAAGCAACCCGAGGATCTAAATCTCCGATGACAAAGATTCAAGCAACCCGAAGATCTGAGCTCAGATGGAGAAGAGGTCTACGAAGGTATCTTCGGTAGTGCGACGAAGATAAAGCTTCGGTCCAAAATCCAATGGTCAAGCAGGACGATCAATCAATGCTTTCGAAGTATAGAGGGCCAAAATTATACAATCCTGATGACAATGATAAAATGTTCCACATAGACCTGGCCATAGCTCCACTCCGATTATGCAATGTTCTGCCATAATGGACCAAACTCCACCAAAAACGAGGGTATAAATTCTGGCGGTGACTGTTCAAAGTCCGAAGATGATGAACCAGAGATAAATAACGATATGAAGTCCCAAAGACGTGCTATAAGATGACGAAGAGCCAAAGCCCGACCATGATGCAATGTCCGACGCTGATGGTATGAACTATGCCTACCCGAAGCTTTCAAAATGCCAAAAGACGAGCTATTACCATGGATGTATTACTGCTACTACAGAAAAAATTGCTTCCAACAGTACAAATTGTATGAAGAGGATGCTCCAGACATTGATGCTTCTAAGCAACTGTTTCAACCTAAGCCTAAACCAAACCGAAATACCAATAAAGAACCAATAAAGAGATATCTCTTCCATATCTTCATGAATGAAGATATCCCAGAGACGACATCCTTAACCAACTTTCCAGTTTGGAGCAAAATCAAAAAGAAATATCCGCGTCATCGAAAATGTGTCAACAAAGATGTTGTTTATAAAGCAATCAGAAGCTCAAAGACATAGACAAGAGCAGCAGAAGAAATCAGAGCACGTAGCTTCCTCCAATAGTAGCAGTTGAGGTATAAAGGCTAATCCCTTAACAACATGCACCTCCTTAGGTGAAAGACAACAATCGCATGAAGACGGGGGATTACGAAGATAAATCTTTGATGATGATGAAGATAAAGCTCCAGTGTAACTCCCGTTTATGCTACGATGCCAACGTTCAGTCGAAAAGCATCTGGAAGCTCTCATTCCCATGAATTCAAAGCACTTGCAGTAGCTCAAGTTCAAGCATTGATCGCTCCGAACAACACAGCCCAGGTCATAATTTCTAAAAAGATGATATGTAGATGCAACAACGCAATCCATCGCCTACTTAAATTCAAGAAGGGCTATGTAACCGCAGTGTAGCACCATTCGTCGATGCTAAAGTATCAGAAAGGCTATGTCGCAGAGTCACACGATAAGTGGGGCAACAAAGTTCGAAGAATCCAACAACGAAGTTCAGTAACTTCCCTAGATAACAATGAAGATGGCTCACCTGCACAATGTACCCGCAAAAGACATCACAACGGCAGTTACTTTTGCTTTCACAAGCTTCGGCAACCAGCTTCCAAATCCAAAAGGGGGCATACATACAACACACAAATAAAGAGTTTGCAAATACTTAATACTCCTTATATTTTGTTTATACTGGTAGACATTTTTATGCACGCATCATACATTTTGCAAAACTCGATACATGTCTTGCAAATTACATATATTTTCATAAAACGGATAAGCCGGGGCAAGAACCACCGGTCTCTTATCCTCATATTGGGTAAAACGTTCACACGCAATATCTCCGGACTCCCCTGTAAGCGCCTATGAGTGTAGGACCATGGGGATGGCATCCGACAGAGAGATTCCCAATGAATTTTTGGCGGCGGGTTGACAGAATGAGCGTGCTGGCCAAAAGCACCTCATATCCAACCACGCTACCTAGACCCCCACCGTTCGGGAATCCTCTGGCCCAGGATTAGCCAACGGGGTGACAGTTCTCAAGACGTTCACGAAGGTATATACATCTTTGGGTTCGAATTTCAAACACTCATCCCACACATACACATGAACTTCAGCACCAACCAATGGTCGTATCTACTCCAGAGGAGACATAATCCTGCAATGAGCGGGGCAAGATCACAACCAAATTCTAGGAAGCACCTATTAATCACAAAGGGTAAGATATATTTGACTTGTTTGGTTGCAGAGACGCCTCAGAACTTCGGTAAAGAATAGGGGCAAGCATCAATACTTCTGTATAGCATATTAGTTACCAAAATTATTCTACAATTAAGGACTCTTACTGATAGTAAGGGCACACTTGAGATGCTTGGTACTATTACAGGTATTGGTACGCACGTACAAATATGCGTCCAATGACACCTTACAATAAACCCATCTCGATAACCCTCTTGAATTTGAGTCCCTGATTGACTTATGCTTGTGCACTACATGCTATAATACACATTCTTTAGAACAAGATCAAATGGATGGCGAGTTTCATTCATCTAGTTATCATTTCCGTTCATGACATATTAAGGGGCAATGCCTCTTATTAAAGGTGAAGAGTGGTATTCCTCATTGCCTCATACTTCTAATTGGTCCTACTTCATATTTACTTCTAATTGTTTATGGTCGTACTTCATACTTATTATTTGGGTATATTTCATACTCTATTGGCCATGCTTCATACTTCTCATACCAAGAGTTCTACTTCAACAATCGATATTTCTCACTTATGGTATTCTAGTACTTCGTACTTCTCTAAGGATTGATAATTTCAAAATTTTTGTACTTTGTACTTCTTATGTGAAGTGTGCTTCTCCAGTTACTTCATACTTCCAGTACTTCATATGCTTCTTATACGAAGAAACTTGCTCGAGAAAAAATACTTCTTATTTCTCATACTTCATGCTTCTTATCGAAGAATGTTATAACCCTTCGGAATTCCTTATACTTCATTACGAGGAATACCTACATCATGCGCAACTAAAGAAGTTCACAACCTTCGTGCTTCCTACCCGCGTTTTCAACCTTCGTGCTGCCTACCTGCGTGCAGAGTCCTCAATCTGCGTTGCTGCTTATCTGATGATGAAGGAAACGACATTAAAGCATGACCGATTATGGCAAGAGGAATTTTTCTTAAGGATCGCTCATCATCGACCCTCAAGAAAAGGGGCAAATTGTGAGTACCATAATCAGTATGGACACGTGGAGGGTCAGTAGTAGTCGCAGCAGGATACAAGCATACATCAGGACATACCAAATCAATTCTAACTCTGCTTTGAAACTAAGCTAAGGGTTATTTAGTAAAAGACTCATAAGCATACTCCCTATAAAAAGAAAACATTATTAGGTTAGGGGGAGGAGCTTCTCCCACCGACAGTTTTGAGGAACTGGTGGTCCTCTCTTTTCTCTCTGTTTTCCAGAACTCCATGAGCTCTGTAATGGAGTTCTTTCTTACCAAATGTACAGGCAAACACATAATAAACTGACCCTTCCTCTTCCCGTGGATGTAGGCATTAGCCGAACCACGTTAAACCATGTGTGTTAACATATCTTTACATTCATGTACTTTATCTTTTGCTCATAATTTTAGTTTACATCTGATTTATCTACTGCTTGTTCATTTCAATTAATTGGTTGTGACACCAAATAAAATGGTGTTCACACACAGCATCAACTTTCTAGTCCTGACCGGCTCAATTAACTCCACCGGTAGCAACAGCTCGGAACCATCCGAGTTGAACATAGAACTCCACATACCACCATCGATTACTGATTTTCACCAACACCGAGTTCAGTTCTTCCCTGATCTGTAGCTTCATATTTCTGTCCAACACTAACTCCAGCCATTATTTGCACCATTTAACGCCACCAGAACTTCCATTATTTGCTCCGGATTCGACCCCAACTCATCAGTCAGTGTACTGACATTTGTAGTAGCTGAGGCAGTCATTAGCTCGTAGCAAATATGCTTGCTGTTCTTCTTGATCGGCTGCAAATCGCAGGAGAACACCCACTACCAGCTCCTTCTCAAACTCAGGTCATGGTACCCCACCGGTGCAGCAGCTTAACCACGTAACCCCATCTCGGCTAAAACACCTAATTAAATCCATTTTCTGTTCGTCCATCTAGCCATCACTACTAACGGTTCTTCTTCGTTCACGGCTAATACCTGAACAAAAAGCTAACACCCAGAAATCTCCATATACGAACATCTCCATCGATGCTTCTGTTGAATCAACCATCAAGGCCTCGAATCACTTAACGCCATAGAACATACAATTCTGCTGTGTACGAGTTGGAGAAGACACGAGCTTTCTTCCATCTGCTCGAGCTCTGACCATCCCCGATTACACAACACCGTCTCCATTAGCTTCCGTCAACAGCATCACCTCCATCAATGCCAAAGAAAACCCCATGCGAATCTCTCTACCGGCAACCAATTAAATCACCACCACTGCCACTTACAGTTCAGTGCACACAGCCCATGGCACCATTTACACTCTCTGAGCTTCTAAGCATCCTCCTTCAGCGTCAACATACATCTCCATTATCGCACACAGCCACCACTTTCATCTCTCTGAACTTTTTTTTTGCTGCCAATTCGTCCATCTAAATCTCTTAGTAGACCTGACGTGTTGAAGTTAGAAGTAGAGCAGGCAAAACTGAGTTCCTTGTTTCTCTTCCTGGCCATTAGATGAATATAAGTGTGTCCCCCGTGCACCTACTCCACTATCTAGGTGTCGCTCAAATGGGTTGAGGAGTGTGTAATCCTTAGGTGCAAAGTATTCCGTTTAATGGATAACACTGGTATTCTCTGGGACTGGTCACGGCACGACCGACCGACCGGTGGGCCCAGTCCCTCAGCGCCTTGGTCAATATTTTATATTTATTATTTTCTTTCCTATTTTGCATAGGTTCATCGACCCGTCGTATTTTGAAATACTCATTTATGCATTCAGATGCTCGTTAGTGCATTATTGCTAAGTACACTTGCACCATTTTGGTCGGGGCATACTCGAAGGTTCCTCAGATGCCCGTGTGTTGAATAATTATTACTAACCCATGGAATTCTGCTGGGAAGAATCATAAATTGAAGTAACGAAATATTATAAAACTCATTGACTATTTTCCAGGGATTCAGTTAATGAATCTAATGATTTAAGAATAATTAATTGATGTCTCTATACTAGCACAATCTTCTAGGAGCATTAATTATTCAGGAATTGAGTGATATGAGCTTGTTGAAGCGTCATATTCCTTTTATATAGTCAGAGAAAACATTGTTACATCCTGAAGACGTTATTGCTCTATACTAGCAGGCGAGATGTCTAGGAGCTGTCCAATCTTTCGATTCTATATAGAAGTAATTACTGAAATTGCTCAGTATTCATGAGATATGCCGTTGCCTCAGCTGAGAGACTACATATCTACATATACTCTGAGAGACAATATTCTCAGTCAGAGATTCTTGTGGCATGAGCTTTCATGCTTTCGATAAGAGACATGAGCCTCAATACTCATCTGATTGCTAGATCAGGAGCATATACAATTATGGGTTTACGATTTTAGCCCTCGTAAAAAATCCACTATCTACACCTCTGATAATGCTTTCTCTTCCTCTAAGATAACCTTTGAAGATGGAATCACGTTAGAAACAATGCCCGCGTGATACAATTTGAAGACTTGAAGGCGAGGCCACTACAAATTGAATTTCAAATCTTCACAGTTAGTCAACATTTGTCCCACTGTTGCAGTTCTCGGTTGGTGACTTCGATGAGTGGTCGTCTTGTTTATATGCTTAATCATGAGTAGAAGACCGGAAACCATGGTCTCCGGGATGGAGAGAAGCCCTTCACCAGTTTTGTGGTAGTGATGTGACCATATACCTCTTCCATATCTTAGCGTACAAATCCGTGTAACGTTTGGGCACCATGAAACCTCCCACAACATGATGTTCACTTGACAAGGATTGCATATGCATCTTAAAGGGGATACCCGCGTTAGGATGATCATGAATAGTGATACCAAATTTATCACTTGCAAGATCGAATGGTGAATCATGATACGTTTCAAATTCAATGTCAGCATGGACACTGTCCTCGTCCTCTGCTGGTTCCGACTCGCCCGCCCTTTTTCTTCCCGATGTATGTATCCATGATCTTCATTAATTTCTGCACTATCTGATGGTTTCAGAATATCAGTAAATAGATTATCGTTCACTCGGAGTTATTAAGATTTGTTCTAGATCTAATTCTAATTTAAGCTAGCAAATAAGTAAAATTTGATAACAAAATTAAGAGAAATCGGGATTCCACCATTAATCATATTTGAGTGATGCATATATCGATTCTTAAATTTTTTAACTCTTTTATGTACTCGATTTATTTTCTAGAAGTAGATTTCTAAAAATTAATTGCAAGTCATAACAATGACGCATCAAAAACTAGAAGTCTAGGCATACACCATCAAACAAAATCACAAATTATTAGTGAAAATCATAAATTAATTAAAGTAAGCGAAAACATTCATGAACAATCACATTACCAGCCACCGGAAGTAGTGAGACTGAGCATATGAAGAAGATAACAATAACCTATTTGCTTAAATAGGTGGAGACTAAACCCTAAAATTTTGAATATTCGAGAATTCAACGAAGACTTAGTCATGAAGAGATTGGATCTAGGCATGGTCAACAGTTGAAACTCCCAAGTCGACCATTACATAGAAGTGGTGAAGTTGTTGAGGATAATGGAGGTGTCAAGAAAAACTTATCCTTGCTGTCAAGGAAAAATAAATCGATGATGAAGACAAGAAAGAAAAGAGTCATGGGTTCGTTTGACCATGTATGTAAAGGAGGATACTCGCCGTGATGACCAAAGTTTCCCCATGAGACCTTGAGTATGTTTTTAATCTCATTAGTTGTTTTCTTATAAAGCTACATCACACCAACACATGTGTTTGTTGATCCCACCTGGGGTCATAGATAAGAAATTTGGTCAGACTTGTTAGGATATGTCCTGGATTAGATCCTGACTTGGGGTCGGTACTGAATTAGATCCTTGGGATCGGTTTTGAATTATATCCTTATTAGGTATCGGTCTCACATTAGATCCTTACATGGGATCATACCAATATTAGATTTTTTTTAGGGATTGGTCCTAGAATAAATCCTTTAATCACCTTTTCTACTACGAAACAAGTTTCGCAAGTCAATTTCCTTACTAGTAATTGATATTGCTTCAAACATAATTCTAAGGTAAGAAGTTATTCAAACGTTTAACATACTAAATAATAGATAATTACCCTTAGTGCAGTGTCGATAATACGAAGTTGAGATATAAACTACTTCGTAACTCCATATGCTCAAGTTACAGAGATAACGTATATCATTCCTTTATGATACTTTGATCATAGTATAATGACCAAGTAACTAATACCAAAGTCATTATAAGAAAACTTTAATTGTATATTGTGTTTAGAATGAATATTGACTGGAAAGAACAAAAGATATAATTAAAACATGTCAATTATATAGTTACTAACATCGAACTGAAGAGTGATTCTTCAATATTATTGATACATCTATTGGTTCAGCAAGTCTCAACATTTTTATAATCCTAATCTAACCTAATAAAGTTGACTTTAGTAATCAAATCAAGTGACACCGAGTTTTGGAACCATACTAGACATACCAACGCTTGCTGGTTCAGTCGAGTAATACTCTAACCGTGGACACCCTATTGTTTGGTAGGAAACCCCGATCACACTTGATGACAAACCAGGTTTATAAGAAGGGGGTGAAAAAGTCTTGCACAAGATGGATAGGAGATGAAAAATGGCTTCGGAGCCCATTTTATGACCAAAAAATAATAATAATCAAAATTGTAAAAATTGAGCTTGAGAGCCAGTTGGTTGGTGTGCAACTGCACCCCCATGCTCTCAGCTGCCTCCGACTTTACTAGTCAAAACTTTAATCAGTTTGGCGAAGATTATAGTACCAATCCCCCGATATGTTCCTCATACTCAACTGATGGTAATTTCAAATCTACAAGGAAACATTCGACCATCACCTAAGGCAGTGGTGTGTTTTTTTCCATTGGATGGTGATCTACATTTTGGGAAGATATTTTGTATATTAATGTTCGTGTATATATTTTACAGAAATTTGAAATCAAAGTAACGGATAAAGTTACTAGAAGACATGGAAATAAAGGCATCATTTTCAAAAATAAAATAATCCTAGACAAGATATGTCATTTTTACGAGATGGATGCCATGGTCCTGTGGTGCCCTTTAGTCATAATAGGGCGTAGTTTATCTATTTCGAGTGTTTAATGAATCGTTAATTAGAAGTTAACTCTGTTTTAAATTTAAGTGTCTGTTAAGAATGAAGTGTGGTGATCCACCCACGTATAGGTCTGAGATGAGTTAGGTTTCATGTTAAGTCTTCATATCCTTAAATACGTCTGTACCTGCATTGAAAGCTTGTCATGAAAGTATAAGAGAAATAGGAACGGTACTAAGGTTACTTTCTTACCTGTTATATATCCATTATTATCATATACACATCGAAGTTCATTACATTTGGTTCACCCGTGTCATTTTTCTCCTCATTACATCATGACAGGACTAACCATCAAAGATGTGGATGTCACCACCTGTGAAATCAATCAACTCATCCAAAACCTTATAGATCTTCAAACATGTGAAGATGCAAATCGAGTTACTGCAGCTTAATGTTAGGATTCCATTCATACTTCACAACTTACAATCACTGAGGCGTCTCAAGCAAAGTTTGACAAACTGCTTGAAGCTTTCTCTAGATTTAACCCACCACAACCAAATATTCCTTTTCCTTCTTACACTCCACCTTTTGTTGCTAATAACATTAACACACACACACCCCCTGGTTTCTCAAACTCTTACTCTAAAACACCAAAAGATTGACTTTCCTAGATTCAATGGAGAGAATCCTCACAGCTGGGTTAGAAAGTGTAAGATATATCTCATATCCACTCAATTATTGAAGAGAAGAAAACAAAGTTTGCTTCTCTACACCTTGATGGTAAAGAAGATTCTTGGTTTCTAGACTTTTTTACTAGTAAAACATCTATCTCTTGGACTTTTTTGTGTGGAATCTATTTGTAGCCATTTTGAAGATTTATCTAATGATAATTATGTGGGATGTTTTAATAAAGTCTCCCAACTTCCATATGTTAATGTGTAATTTGAGCAGTTTGAACAACTTAAAGCTTCAATGTTGAGTAAAAATACTCATCTCACTGAGGAATATTTTTCGCTAAGTTTTATTTATGGCTTAAAAGAGGTTTTGAAAATTTCAGTTCAGATGCACAAGCTTACCACACTCCCTTAAGCTTTTCTGTTAGCAAGATTGCAAGAAGTAGCACTTTCCTATCAGATCCAACCTTCAAAACCACTTCCACTTTTAGTATATTTTTTACTCCAAAACCTACTATTATGCCTTCCATTGATGGGGCTTCTACATCTAACACTCATATCCCTCCTTCAAACCCAACACCTAAATCTCCTTATATACCACCCATAAGAAGATTGATTTATGAGCAAATGAGGAAAAGAAGAGCCCAAGGACTTTGTTTTAATTGTGATGAAAAATATCATCCATGCCAACAATGTAAAACACAATAGTGTTTATGATATATGGTGGCTGATAATGAAGCAGTTGAGTTGGATCTACCACCTGTACAAGAAGTTCCTGCACAAAATTTAGTTGAATCTGATATGGAGATTTCTCTCCATGCTCTTATTGGAAATGTTAATACTGACACCATTAGAATACCTGGATTTATTAAGATTTTTTTTTAACTGTGTTAGTTGACACATGCATGACTCATAACTTCATTGATTCTTCTCTTGCTACTCAATTAGGTTGTAAAGTCTATCTTACTGCTCATATAATAATTACTGTGGATAAATGGTGCTAAAACTACAAGTACATGGGTTTTCAGGTACTCATATGATAGGAGGATGTGACTTAGTATTGGGAGCTATCTGGTTGAGAACATTTGGTGATGTAACTTTCAATTTGGTCAAATTATTTAATTCTTTCATACACAATGGTAAGCAGGTCACCTTGCAAGGTACTTATACTAAACCATCCCTCATGATGATCATTAGCAATTCCATGAAAAACTTTATCAAAAAGAATACTCCTACCTTGTTTGGTCAATTCCTTTGTATCTACGTATCTCTTATACCATCTGAAATTCCCTCACCAGTTCAAGATCTACTCAATAACTTCAATGATGTTTATCCTGAGCCGACATAACTACCATCACAAAGAATTTTGGATCACAAAATTACTCTCAAGCCTGATTCACAGCCAATCAATCTCAGACCCTACAAATATCCTTACATTCAAAAGTCAGTGGTTGACTTCAAGAAATGCTTAAGAATGATATCATTCAAGATAGTCATAGTGTTTTTTCTTCTCCTATACTTTTGTTAAAGAATAAGGATAACACTTGGAGGCTTTGTGTTGATTACAGAAAGCTCAATGACATCACCATAAAAGATAAGTTTCTTATTCCTGTAATAGATGAGCTTTTGGATGAACTTCATGGGTCTAAGTTTTTCCTAGGTAAGATTTAAGAGATGGGTATCATCAAATCCAGGTACATATACATGATATTCATATGAACTCATTATGAGTTCAAGGTCATTCCCTTTGGCCTCACAAATGCACCTGCAACTTTTCAAGCAGTACTTATGAATTCTGTCTTTGGTCCCTATTTGAAAAATTTTGTTATTGTATTTTTTGATTTCATTCTGATTTATAGTCCTACCATCAGAGATCATGTGCATCATCTCTCATTAGTTCTTTCCTTGCTCGGAGAGCACTAATTTTTTTTCAAGTGATCTAAATGTTTTTTTGCACAAACTTCTCTAGAATATTTAAGACATATCATTACAGCTAATGGGGTAGCTACTGACCCAGAGAAGATTGCTTGCATAAAATTTTAGCCTATTCCTACAAACTTTAAGCAATTAAGAGGGATCTTGGATCTTACATGCTACTACAAGAAGTTTTTTAAGGGTTATGGTACTATTAGTAAGCCACTTACAAATTTATTAAAGAAAAATTCCTTCATCTGGTCATCATTGGCAGAAGAAGCTTTCACTACTCTCAAGAATGCTATGTAAGCTACTCCTGTTCTTGGTCTTCCTAATTTTTAAAAGCAATTTGTAATGAAAACTAATGCACAAACTAATTGGTCCAAAAGCTTTGGGGTTGTCTACTTATGAAAAATAACTCTTGGTTTTAGTCAATACAATCACTAAATAGAGACATTATCTTATAGGTTACCATTTCATCATCAATACTGGTCATCAGAGTATCAAATATTTCATGGATCAGAAGCTTACAACCTTATTATAATAAAGATGGCTTATCAAGTTATTGGGGTTTGATTACACAATCAATTACAAGAATGACATAAAAAATAAAGATGCAGATTCTCTCTCTAGACTTCATGTTGATACTTATACTTCCACATGTAGTGCCACGGATATATCCAATCCTA
The DNA here is from genome assembly GCA_023529315.1 of Papaver bracteatum. Lineage (NCBI taxonomy): Eukaryota > Viridiplantae > Streptophyta > Magnoliopsida > Ranunculales > Papaveraceae > Papaver > Papaver bracteatum. The sequence goes on from JAJJWX010001985.1 coordinate 2,251,961, forward strand.
CATGGACTCAGGACATCATCAATAGTTATACAAATGATGTTGTGGCCTCTCAACTCATTCCACAACTATTAGTTAATGCTTCCACAGTTCCTCATTACACTTACATTGGGGGAATTCTTATATTCAAGGGAAGGATTTATGTGGATACTGCTACTAGTTTAAGGAAACATATATTACACTTTTCTGCAATTGGTGGTCATTCAGGTATCCCTGGCAGTTACATTAGAGCAAAAGTTATTTTTACTAAAAAGAGTTGAAGTAAGACAATTTTCTCTTAGTCATCCAATGTGACACTTGTCAAAGAAGCAAAGTGGAGCATCAACATCCTCCTAGTATTTTAAAACCTCTTTCAATTCCAGATCAAGCTTGGAAGCACATCAACATGGACTTCATTGAGGGGATTTCTAAACCCAACAATAAGGATGTTATCATGGTGGTGGTAGACAGCTTTACTAAATACGGTTATTTCATAGGGCTCACTCATCCATTCACAAAAATTACAGTGGCTCAAGAGTTCTTAAACAAAATATTCAAGTTTCCATTGTCTCTGACAGAGACAAAGTCTTCGCCAACATTTTTTTAGTAAGAACTCCTCACAACTTTGGGTACACATCTTCATACGAGTACTGCTTACTATCCTCAATCATATGGTCAAACTGAGAGAGTTAATGCTTGTTTGGAGGGTTATCTAAGATACATGACATGTTATAAGCCCAATAATTAGTTTTATTGGCTTCCACTTCCTGAATGGTGATATAATACTAACCACCACACTAGCTTGAACATGTCTCCATTTCAAGCTCTCTATGGTTTTTTGCCACCTCACTTAGTTGTCCCTAATGTGGCCATTACTTTTGTAGCTTCAGTGGAGGAGTATTTACATAAAAGAGATTTTATCATAGATATTTTGAAGGAAACCTTGCATAAGGCACAAGAAAGAATGGAGTTATTTGCTAATAACAAGAGAACATATAGATCATTTGCAACTGGTGATCTTTTTTACTTCAAACTACAACCATACAGACAGTCTTTCATGGAATTTCCCAAGAACTTTATGTTATCTGCTAGATATTAAAGGCCTTTTCCTGTAATCCAGAAGATTTTCCAAGTTTCTTACAAACTAGAACTGCCACCTAGCTCCAAGATTCACCCAGTCTTCCATGTCTCTCAGCTGAAGAATAAGTTAAGTGTTGCTACTGCCACCCTGCTTACATTGCTACTTCTAGACTCTGAAGGTGAACTTATCCTCAAACCTATTGATACACTGGATTCACGCCAAGTTTTTTGTCAATGTAAAGTAGTTCAACAACTTATGATTCAGTAGTCTCACACCACTCCCGCTGATGCAACATGGGAGGACTTAACTCACGTTAGAGCTCATTTTCCAAAATATCATCCTTGAGGACAAGGATATTCTGAAGAAGGGAGTATTTTTATGGTCCCGTGGTTCCCTTTAGTCACAATATGGTGCAGTTTATCTATTTGAGTGTTTAATGAGTCGTTAATTAGCAGTTAACCCTGTTTTAAGTTTAAGTGTTTGTTAAGAATGAAGTGTGATGGTCCACCTACGTGTAGGTATGAGATGAGTTATGGTTTCATGTTAAGTCTCCATCTCCTTAAATATGCCTATACATGCATTGAAATCTTATCATTAAAAGAGAAGAGAAAGAGGCGGTACTAGTGAATATTGAGGTTACTTCCTTACATGTTATACCTCCATTATTATCCTATACCCATCCAAGTTCATTAAAATGGGATGCATGTTGATATGGTCTTCAATCCAATAGGAGTGGCTTCATGAAAGAATGTAACAAATATTAGAATGCTCGCCCAGTCGCCCGGGTTAACATGGGATCCGTCAGACAAACATTATCGAATAACACCCTTTAATGACATATATGAGCAAAAGGTTTCTAGAAAGCTCGTGCTTCCTAAGTCATATGATGCCAATGAACAAACAAGGATGGAATTCATTGGTATTTGAACCCAAATATCTGGGGTAAAAAACAAAATATTTGATGGAAGAACGAGGAATTTTTGAATGACCTGTTATAATAATATGAAATCCATATATCCTAAAATTAACTCATCAAGTTATGTAAAATTCATGGTATTCTAGTAGGAATTATGCCCTTGTTACAGATCAACCTTTGGTTCAGATTAGGCATTGCACAAATAATTTATTTGGGCTGTCAAGATAGAAAGTTAGTTCATTTACCAATCCACGTCACGTGAGGTCAAGCAAGCCAGAGAGGGTGCGGGGTACTATAGGTGTACAATAGAAAAATAAAACTGATGTGTTAAAATGCCACAAAACATCACCAACGTCACGTTTTGCAATTTTCACAAGGCTTTGGCATTAAGTTTCACTGGTAAATCCCGATACCACTGGCAATTATTTTCACAAGGAACAAAAAGTAGATCTTATGAGTTGATGTTATGCTTATTAGTTCCAATTTGCCTAATTCTTTTTGGGGTGAAGCTATATTATCTGCATATTATATCTTGAATAAAGTTCATTTGAAAAATAAGAATGTTCTCCTTATGAATTGTGAGAAAACCAAATTTAAAAAGACATAAATTTTGGGATTGTGTTTAGCATATATTAGATCCTAAAAGATCAAAGTTAGGAAACATGAACTATGGTTCTGATAGTCAATATAATCTTGAAAAAGCTTATTCCGATACAACTTAGTTGTATCAAAATTGTGCATTCTCATCCCAATCTGTGCTCGTTTTTTTTTTTTTGGATGGGAATGGCACAATAAATCTGGAGCACATGTAATATGTGTAATTGATTATCTGAAAGAGTTGTAGGTTTTTATGGATAGTTGTAAATACAAAAGTGGTTCATGTTCATCATGATAAGTTTTATTTGGAACCTTTGAATAAAACTAAAAAAGTTCGGACAAAAGGAAACGAAACATATTCTTCAATATTTTCGGCTTTTACAGATGTCTTTCGGTCCGAAAGTTGACTCCATATAAAGGGAAACTAGTCCTTCCAGTTTATTGATACCCTGATCAATCATCATATATATATAACCAAGCATGCCTCCAATAACTCGCAGTGTCTCAAAGAATAATAAGGAGGAGGCTCAAAGGGTTAAATATTATCAAGGAATCAATACCGAGAAGAAGAAAAGAAGCAGATCAAAAGTCATGTCTGATTATGATTCTAAAGGTTCAGTTGGATCACAAGATGAGTCATGTCTGTTGGCCTACAAACAACAGGACCCAACCAAAGTCAAGTGGATTCATTCAAACAGTATGAATCAATACATCCAAAGTTTTGAAAAAATGGAAACTGATTTAGTCATGACTGTCCAACATCTGGAATGGTTAAAAGAAAAGAGCTTAATAAACAAGAAGTGGTTGCAGACAAGTATCTTGAGACATGCTTTAACAGTTTGAACACTAAAGAAACATCGGTGAACAACAAGAGCACCAATAGAGATTAAGTTATGTGCTGTAATACTTAATCTAGAAAAATAGACATCAATTTTTGATTACTTTCATTGATTGTATGAGTTATTGAATAAAACTATTATGAATAAAGTTGTTTGATTTATAATTTTTCTTGTGATAGTTTTTGATTTACATAGCCGGTACTTTAATGCTTTATTTTATATGCTATGTATGTTTATGGGATGTTTGATTTCGGTTTTATTACCTTGATATTCGATCTCGTAATATGTTATGAACCCTTATGGTTTGGGTGACTTTTTGATTTAGCAGGATTAAGTTCTAGCCCAAGTTGGTAGGCTTTATCAAAGGATCATGAGGGGTTCTTGTAGAAACAATATGTGAAAAGGTCACAATATGTTGAATCGGTTTTGGTTTAGCATAAAAGCATATGTGTTTCGACGGTTTTCAACTTTTGCTTGCAATTGTTAAAACCGATTTTCAACCTTTCTCTGGTAAAGGTTGGTTGTTGTAATTCTTTTGTTTTTGGCATGAGAATGACAACATGATGGTATTTCGATATCAATTCTCCCGGAAGAAGAAAACAATGGAATCATATTTGGAGAAGTTGGATGCGAAATTGAGGTAACAATCTTGTTAGTTAATTGTTTTCCTGTTTTAAGAAAAGCTTATTTTTATTTGATATATATATATATTGCTTTTGCTTAAAAGAAATTGTTGGTACAATTGATGTGTTTATTCCAGTATGAATGTATGGATGTGTGTGTGATTCAATTGTTTCCGGTTAAGTAAAACTTTTGTTATCTTGCTTTGTTGTGTGATATCAATAGTTTAGGCTTACAAAATTTAGTGCAATTGAGGTGCTTTAATGTCTATGTTAATTCAATTGCTTCCAGTTAAGTAAAACAATTGTTATTTTGATTTATTGTGTAGTATCAATTGTTTAAGCTTACAAAATTTCGGTGCAATAGTGAAACTTTGGTTTATATATGTTGTTTTTATTGTATCTGGTTGAGGTGAATAATTATGCAAGTTGATTTATTTCTTTGTATGAATTATTTATGGCTTAACGGATGAATATGTTGATGGGACGAGTTGTTTAGTCCAATTCGATTCCGGATAAGCTAATCTAAGTTAATTTTGATCTTAGTTAGACTTATCAAAGTGGAGGTTTCGGTTATTCAAGTCTAGCCGAAAGCCTAAACAAGGAAATGCTAGTTAACTAACCTAGTATTTGGCTTGTTTGAAATCTAAAGGTCTAAGTTATATGGATAATTAGAACCTGGTGAGAAAAATGGAGTTTATCTTTGTTTTGGTCTTATCGAATGAAGCGGATGTATTTATACAATTAGTTTAGCAAAGGAACTAAGTTTCTTAGTTGATTTTTTGGTTTGCTAAACTAGTTGGGAAAATTTCTTTGGGAAATTATTTCCATGATAACATATCAAAACGTAATTACTTGAAGTTTCGGTTTTGATATTGGTTATAAAATATGATGTGTAAAACCCTCGTGCTTGACTCAACAGGTTGCAAGTTTATTTTGAGATTTGTAAGATCCTTTTCGTGTTGTCCATAATTTGTTATTTTCTTTGTCATTTTTGTGACAAAAAGGGGGATAAATATATGGAGGAAACAAGTGATGCTGGTATCAATTTATGGTTGATTGGTGTCACTAGGGAAGAGGACAATGGTGTTTGAACGTTTATCTAACGAATGAGGAAAAGCATAGACTAAGGGGGAGTAACATATCATATGAATGGGATAACAAAGATGTGCGAATTTAAAATCTACCTAGATCACCTTTAGGGGGAGTATAAGCTTTGTTATTATAGTGCAGCTGCTGTATTTTTGAGGATTGAATGAATGCAGGTTATGTGTTGTGGATTCGGGAATCAAGCGTATGTGTAATGAATTATTGTAATTTGTTTATCCATATGATTGTAAGAGTTTTTTCACTAAAATTGACAAAGGGGGAGATTGTTAGAGCATTGCTCGGTTGAACCCACCAAGAGTTGGTATGTCAAGTTTGGTTGTCATATTTTAGTGAAACAAACTCATTTAACATTCCCTTGATTTAAATGTACTAGAGTCAACTTCGTATAGGTTAGCTTGAAAGTATTAGGGTGATACATTACAAGTATTGCGAAGACTTGAAGAAGTGAAGAAGTGCGGAGCTACAACAACAACATCATCCTTCCACTTGAGGTTAGTGATATTTGACTTAAACTGTTTCATTCCCTAACGTATCTTTCAAGTCGTGCATATTGAAAACATAAAACTGCGAAGCATGAACACTCTAGATAGACATAGTATTAAGGAATACAATATGAAGTTTCTTGCTTAACCATTAAACTTTGTATATACAACATCAACATAGTCGTATGAATGCTATTGTAATTATGTATGGGTATGAGGTGAGTATTTAATCCTAGGAAATAATGTTTACATGTGTTATAAGGAAGTAAGTTCATGATATGTGTTGTGAACCGAAAAGGAAACCGCCAGGCGTTATTGGGGTTGTTCTTCATTACATATCTTATGAACGACAAATATGTGTGATTAGTATAACCGCTCATGACTTGTTTATGTTCTTGGTAAAACTATTCACATGAGGCATGACTTATGTATTGGTATGACTTTTATTAGTGAAACCGATCTTAAGTAATCACCTGGGGTATGATCGGGTTGTGTATGTCTGAACTTATTAATGGGAAGAGGGGAACCGATCCTAGTAATTGGTGTAGTGCATCATAAGGGTAACCGATCCTTGTATGAGGTGCAACAAGGTTTATGGAAGAAAGGGGAACTGATCCTATGAACATGTGCAACAAGTTTTTGGGAAGGGGGAGCCGATCCTATGGAAATGTGCAGTGCATACAAGTTAGATACCAAATATATATGGGGAACCGATCCTAGTACCCAGTCAGCCGTATTTTTGGTAAGCTAGTGTAACTATGCACAATACTCACATGGAGGTAGAACCAAAATTTGTTTTGGTAGAACCGAAACCCATGAGTTGTGATTGAGTGGAAATTGATCAATAACATAGTTCCTGAAAGTCAGATGAACCAATTCTAAACTTGTTTGGAAGTGTGGCAAATCGGTTTCAAGTGAGCAAGCATGGTAAAGACTTACAAGAGTAAGATGTCATCACTCTTTGAACACGGTGCATTAATGATTATTTTATTTTGTTCAAAGATATTCCTTAAAGGCTAAGAAGGAAGTAAATCCCAAGATCGAATTTAAATAAGTTAAGAATCTTTTTAATTAAGGGTTTTTAATTATAGATGGAAAATAAGAATTAGTAATGTGCATTTGCTAATTAAAGATTTTCCAAGGAGATTTCGATCATTATTTTTGGACAGTGCATTCACAGGAATTATGAAAACCGAATTTGGTGGAGTAGTGAAAAATATCTTGAGAATATTTTTGTTTTTGGAAATTCCTTGGTGTCCAAACTTCCTTGTCTATAAATACTTTTGCATTTCTAGCAAACTAATCCTGCGTAACCTAGACTTACTCTTTTGTCTTTGTTACTGGTGAAGCCGCCTATCAGAGAGTAGAGTAATCTAATTAGGTGAAATCTCTTACGGCCGCTCAATTTAAAGTCTTCTTTGGGATTGAGAAGCTCTAGCGCGACCCGTTGGTGGGAAACTAGATATTGTGGTTTATCTTTAGTTTTCATATTGATTTGATTGACTAACGGTGGTTGAAATTTGATTGCACCTAGTTTGTTTATGCTTGAGAATCTTCTCTTCTGATATAAGATTCACTCAAACTAGTTCAAGGTTTCGACAGGGATCTTTAGACTATTGTTAGATCAAAAGAGATCTTGTGATAATCCATTGTTAACAGACTCTGTTCTGTAAGTGATTGATCACAAGAGATTCAAGTGATTGTGTGATGGTGTTTATTGAAGATCTAAGAAGATTTGAAGACAAAGAAGATATTGAATATTTATTACTTGGTGTTTTTATAATCTTTGGTGTGCATAATACTTGTTTGGGAAAAAGAGGATCCAATTAATAATCAGTTTATCCTTGTGGTAGATTGGATTGATTAATTGAGGAAGATCGGCATCAACACATATCACTTGGTTGAAGAGTGTTGTTGGCTTAATCTTAACGATTACCTTTGGGTGGTTGAACATAAGATAGATCTTGGAACCTGGGAAAGGAGTTTATGTTAAGATAAACAAGGGAACCTTTGCTCAACTCATGTCACTTGGTTGAAGAGAGTTGATACCAAACAAAATTGTTGTTCCTTTACTATTTGGAATACGAACCAAAAGAATTGGTCCAAGTACGTGACTTGTTTACAGGTTGGAGGCGTGGGAATACAGACAGAACTAGGTGAACTATAGGTTTAGTTTCTTGGTCTCAACTATACGAGGTTGTATTATTTTGTATCGCGGCTTAATCCTGAGAGTATTCAATTCTGGACTAGGTCCCGGGGTTTTTCTTTATTTGTGGTTTCCTCATTAACAAAATCTTGTTGTGTCATTTACTTTATATTTCCGCATTATAATTGTTTTATTTTAATTAAAGTAAATTACACAAATGTTAATTCATATTTACTTGATACGTGAATCCTATTGAGTTTGGTTAAGCCCGAACCTTTGTATCAAGTAAACACACTTTTTTGTTATATTGTCTCGATCTCGTATCCATAGATGATCACACAAAGTGTGAACAGATTTGTTGTATTGTCTCGACTCAGTCCATAGACAATCACTTTCGGGGAAAGGACTTATAGGAAGGAAAAGTTATAGCTTGAGGTATAATTGGGGTACCCTTGCCTTTTCAAGAGTATAATCTCGTGCAGCTGCTTAGATATGGTAGGTGGATGATGAAATCTTCTGGATGAAGAAATCATATGTGGCTGAAGTACATGGGGACGGTTTCCGATTTTTTTTTTTTTAAAAGAACCCTAATCAGTTTTGTAATAATTTGAGATTCGATACAAAATTCAGTTTTGAATTCTAAACTCAGCATTTGAAACTATAAATTTTAAGTAATGAGGAGGAGCATAGAAAGAGGAAGCTTGTGAAGACTTCTAAATTTGCAAATGCATTTCCGTACTCTGATGTATGCTATATGACTACTATATTGTAACTTTCATAAATGGATCCATTTTCCGTGGTTTTAAATTCAAACCTAGTCCGAGACTTGATTTAGTAGACTAGAAATCAAGATATAGTTTTGATCATCTAATATTGGCAACAAGGTTGAGATAGAAAAACTTGTAGGTTCAACCAAGCATTGCTCTAACAATCTTCCCCTTTGTCAATATTAGTGACAAAATACATATGGATTCAAATAAATAAACTTTTCAGCTCAATTCCTTATGTTTGATTTCCTTGGTTCTTCAACAAACGTCTTGAAATATTCGTACTTCAAGTTCTTCTATGGTTTTGCATGTGTTCGTTCAACTCCTTTGTTGTTGAAGATCAGTAGCGACAACAACTTATGAGAATACTCAAAAATAGATTTGTTAGAATGAGTTAATGGCACTCCACTCATCGGTTATTATACATAAATATAGTATTGTTACCTTCCTCAAAGTTCAATTGCACCACAACTTCGAAGTAATACTATGGTGATATCTTCTCCCCCTTAGTCAATACTTAGTCTTTTTGCAAAATAGGTAAAACCTATAGATAATAATCCACTCCCCATTACACGATGCTTCGAAAAGCCATATGTAATGTAGTAAGATACTACTTAATAATTCTCCCCATTTTTGTCAACAAAATTGGCAAAGGCAAAAAATCGGGATCAAGATGAATTAATCAAAAAGAGTTTTCAAGACCAGAGAGAACATACCAAAATTTAGTTTAAACTATTTCACAAAGTAAACTCGGTTCACTTCAAGGAGATATAAAGGTACAAGAATATCATACAATTACACATCCGCTCTCCCCACAAAGATATTACCATTAAGCATAATTTCAAAAGATATTACCATTTGATGTCATTCCCGAATAACAACATGAGAGACCTTAATTCTAATCACAAGAAAAGGATTTTCCTTGTACATACAAATTTAGTCGCCAGTTACGAACAAAGTAAATAAGTATCCCAATATTTTTATGTCTTCTCACCGGTTACGAACAAAGAAGTTAAAAATAGTGATCTTAGTGTTTGAGGCACTAAGATACAAGATTTTAGTGAGAAAAATAATCATCGTCAAAAACTATTCACTTTTCCAGTTACGAACAAGAGAACAATTATTGCGATATGAATCAACATAAGAGTTATAAATTCTCTGGCCATGTATGAACATAGAGATTAAATTTCACCATTTATTCCCTGGTGGTGACACAATCAATGAGATAAGTCAATCCCTAAAGAACATCTTACAGAATCCTATAGCAGCTTATTCACAAAAAGTGCAACCATGAAGATCAAAATTGTCATTCTCAAAATAGTTTGATCCTCTTTTGCAAGACTGAAAGAGCTTAACCTATGATAAAATATGACATATATGTTCCAATCACCAATAATGATAGCATAGAACAAATCTCATAAAATAAGAAATACACATATATATAATCCAAGAAGATTAGGTATTGCAAGTCATCTTCCAAATCAAAATTTAATTAGATAAACTTTAAACATGCAAGATGATAGTATTTAGAATAACTAATATAATACAAAGGAACTACTCCAAAAGCTAGTGTTCCTCCTTAAACAATAAGAATGAAATTCCTACAAGGAATTAACTAGTAAAAGCATATTTTAAGAAGGCTTCTTCATCATCAATTGACAATAAAACATAAGGTTCATGAATCAAAGTGTTAACTCTTTCAAACCTACTAGGTTGTTATTTAGCGAGTGCTTCTTGAATTTCGAGAGATTTCTGCAGAATGTCCTTGAGACCTTGCACTTCTATCTTGGATTTCTTAAGTTGTTCAATGATATTAGCAAACCTCTGTTGATTTGAGCAGTTAGCTCTAGGTTTCTTCACGTTCTTCATTTTTCTCTTAAAAAGTGAATCCTTCTCCTTAGGACAGGAATTATCAACACCTTTTGTTGTTGAATCAACAACCATAGGAATAATGGCTTCACCAGAAGATATCATACTTGAAAATACCATAGCTCAGAATTTTGAGTATGAAATTCGTGTAAAACACAAATATATATAGATATTCAAGACCACTTTGATTTTTGGAAGAATTCCAAAAATAGTGAATTATTAAAAAGAAAGACTAGCAACCATGAGTTCAGGAGCTGACCGACCTCTTAAAAAAGAGGTTCGTTCATGATCTAAATACCAAACTAAAGGTATAAAATACAAGTTTACCCTTCCTTAAGTTTGTACATGGGTAAGTCTTTGAAATTATTACTTGAAAAATAGAGTGAGGTGAGCGTAAATAATAGTTTCAAGGAAAAAAAAAGTCTTTGAACAATCAACCAATATAATTCCTTGCGGATAAGTGAAAATAATTTTCGACCATATAAAATTAACTAAGTCAAAAACCAGAAAACTTGACAAGTATTCAATGGAGCATGGCTCAACATGAATTATTGTTATTCTCATTTTAAATGGCAAGAATAAATCAAAGAATTATTATCCTTAAGTCTGTGAAATAGGATGAAAATTAAAGTAATAAGATTCAAGACACAAACAATAAGGTTTTTCCCAAATCCCTTGGAGGTGTATAGTTCTTGTCGCTTTACATGAGACAAGAAAGAACCTTTTCAACACAATTACTTTGTGTTGGGGTGAGAAACAGTGGGCTCACCACTTGATTCCTGCATGGGTTTGTCAATTTCCATATTAACTGATCGTTTAGATCTTGATCTCTTATTTCCTTTTGATTTATCTTATTCCTTGGTGATAATCATATCTTTTTGGAGAAGAAGGAGAAACAAAGTTACATACCTTAGACGAGTTTGGTTTTTGGAAGAATTTGAGCACATTTGGTAAACGACTAGCCCTCCGTTGCATTTTTTTGACATACCATACTTTCTGCTTGTACTTGAAACACTGTTTGAGTTCGTGACCTTCAGTAGTAAAACAAGGACATATTCGGTTGAGAAGGGGTTCCAGAACTGATTTCGGCTGAGAGATATACTTGAGAAGTTCCTAGAAGAGTCATTAATTGGTTTTTATCAATGAGAAAAAAATATGAGGGATCTTCAATCAACTTATCAAGATTGATGAAAATATCACTACTATCATCAAGATTAGTTGTTTCATCTAGAATATTCTTATTCTTCTGAATCATAATAATCAGTAATTTCATCAAGAGTTGCAGCAAGACCCTTGTTGCCGGTGTATTTCCTTCGACCTGGACACTCATTAGCAAAGTGACTAAAACCTCTATACTTGAAGCACTATGGCATGTCATCATCATCACTTTCGTCGACATCCACCCTTTTAGAAGGAACACGATCATGTGGTTTTGATGATAATGATGGATGTTCTCTCGAGAACCATTTATTTCTCTTCTTGGAAAGATCTCTAAACTGTCTCGTAATAAAAGATACTGAATTTTCGAGATCTTCATATGAAAATTCATGAACATCATCTTTATCAGAGCTGCTAACACTGTTACTTTTCTCAAGTACATTAGCGTTTTTAAGTGCTTTGAATGCTATATTTTTTTTTTTTTCAGATTTAGCTTGATGTTCATGGTCAAAGATTTTTAACTTCCCAACCAGGGTGCTTCTGTAAAGTGTGGTAAGATCATTTCCTTTAGTGATTACGTGTTTCTTAGACTCGTAGCGAGCTGGTAAAGATCTCAGAATTTTTATCACAATATCCTGTTCAAGAATAGTCTTTCCTAATAAATAACAAGTGTTCAATATTTATGACAATTTGTGATTCAATTCCTCAAACGAATCCTCATCATCCATATGAGTTTTTCCATCCAGAAGTTAGGTCTTGAAGTCGTGCTTCATTTTTTGCGGAATTCTCTTCAAATACAGTTTTTAAGATATCATAAGCATCTTTTGATAGTGAACCTAAACACATGATGTTGAAGATATAGGTTTATGGCGTGGATAATATCATTAAATCCATCAGAGTTGTGTTTGGAAGCACTTGTTTCAGTTTCGCTATATATTTCTATGCTTTTAGGAACAACATCAGTTCCCTCTCCGACAATTGGAGTATTGTATACTTCTTACGACAAGAATCCATCTCTTAAATTCATGAGCCAAGTAATTAAACTTGTTATCTATCTTTCAAGATACGAATTCTATAAGAACTAATCTCGTAATCGATTACAATTAAGCGGACATATCTACTTAGATTGAATACGTAAAAACTTATGTAAATCCAATTATAAAGATAGACAACATAATATAATGTGAAAAAGGGAAAATACAAGATACCAGCAGTTTTGTTAACGAGAAAACAATAATAGCAGAAAAACCCAGGACCTTGTACAAATTTGAACACCAGAAGTTTTGTCAAACTATATTAACCCACTACAGACACTAGATTACTATCAGACTTCGTAATATAATGTACTTGAGACCGAATCTAACCTTCAAGCGATTCAATTACAGTCATGATCCTTACGTCTCTTGAACCTTTCAAGGCTCTACACAATTGATTCCCTTAGCTGATGTCCTTTATAACCTAAGAGTTTCTTTAACCTAAGTGAAGACTTTTGAAACCAATGTGCCTCTAACAGATAATCCTATTTGATTTCCCTTTAGATCAATAATCAAGGTGAGGAAATTTGTTAGCAATAGACAAAGCTAGCAAACCCCACAAATCCAGAACTTACGACTCCTGAGGAGCATCCTAGATTCTTAACCACCTCTCAAGAACAATCAGTTTTCAGATATCTATCTTGAGGAATCACAAAGTCTAAGACGCAGAGAACTTTGTGATGACTATCTATCTTGCCTGAAAGAGATTATAAAGATCTCGATAACATAAAAGCAAGATCAAGATACACGAACTATCAAGGTAACGATAGTCATACCTGGATTCATGAATCCTCAAAGCGAAGTCTTTTAGGCGTATGCCTAATTATATTTCTCACAGGAACCCTAGGTCTATAGAGGACGACTCTAGAATCAACTAGGATACAAAGTTTCAGGGATTGAATTTTCCATTTGAAAAAGCATCTATATTTATGGATTTTCAAAGACCAGTGGTTGCTTAGAATTTAAGCTAAGATAACTTGAGAATCAAGCAAACACTTTAGGTCTTGAAAATACGATTGAATAATAAACACTAGGAACCGGTTATGGAACCGTGTATAATGATTGTTCGGTTTGGTAAGTATGCCAAAGAACTAAAGCAATAAAATACCTAAGAATTTAATCATGATGTACAAACATAAGTGTTTGAGTGATCAATAAAGTGTTTGAGAGATTTCTAGTAATGCTAAACTTATTTAAAAAATAAGTCTTTGAGCATATACTAAAATTAGGGCTGTCAATGGGTACCCATTACCAGGAACTGGAACCATACCCTGCATAATCGGGTCCGGTTCAGGGTCCTAAAGTTGGACCCATTAACAACTTAGGACCCGACGGGTAATTACCCAATTGAACCCGAATTTTAACGAGTCCAAATGGGTAATACCTATCGGGTACCCGGTTATCCATTCATTTATTCCTCCTTTTAGCAAAATTATAATTATTTTGTTAGTTTTGGCTTTGATTTTTTTTTCATTTTCCATTTTTTTTTTACATTTAATTTTTATTTAGTACATTGATAACAAAATAATAATAAACTTTTATAAAAATAATTTAAATCCAAGCCAAAAAGAGAAAGATATCAACTTTTTGAGATTTTTTTGTAGTTTTCTTGATACCTAACGGGTACCCGGTATTTATAACGGATCCGGTTTTGGGTCCACAAATTTAGGAACGACCTGACTTTCATAAGTAGAGTCCGGTTTCAGGTCCAGTGGTACCCGGGAGGACCCGGGCCCATTGACAACCCTAACTAAAATCTTAAACTGGAAGTTGGTACAACGGTTCGTGAAACGTTAGGCATGTTCACGAGTCAGGGTGCAACAGTTGGTAAACCGGGTTCGCCAACCCTACAATACTACCGAACTCAGTTGACCATAGTTCTTGAACTGCTAGATTTTAATACCAACTTTCCAATTTCAGTTCACAACTGATAGGTGTTTAAAAACACCTCTCTAAGTATCGATTGATTATGCTTTCTTAGCTAGTTTTCTTGTGAAATTGTATTATTAGATTTTTTTTATTTTTTATGGAAATTTTAGAGCTTATTCCCGAAAATAACAAGAAATCGTCCAATTGGCCAATGATGAGTGTCAAATATTGCATATTTATACATCTTATTATTGGCATTTATCTCATCTTTTGTGTTATAAATCTCTATATTATCCCAAATTTAGAGTTTTCTTTGTTTTCAAGAATAAATACTTTTACTAATTAATTTTGTGTTTTTAGATAGCAAATAAAGCTTGGAAGTTTTAAGAAGCAAAAAGAGCTGAGATTTGGTGGTCGGAGACATAAGGAAAGAGTTTTGCTAAAAGGCTGTGAGCAGTGCGGAAGAAACATCATGCAAAAGCAGTTGCAATCCTCTTGCACGCGTTCCGCAAGCCGCTTGCAAAGAGCTACACCAGCAGTGGTCTTGGCAAAGAACAAATAAACCCAAGACCCAATATCCAAACCCGGTACATCAAATCTGTTACACCATTCCAACATCCGATAGCTCATCCTTCAGGATATCAAAATATGATACACTCACCCAACACCCGAGCCTCCCTCTTATCTCTCCCCTTTCCCTTAACCGAACAGAAAAGAAATCACCATTTCTTCCTTCTCCATTTACTACTCCTGTACTCAAACACCATCGACCCTCCTCCATCAAACCACCGTCTCACCTCTGCTTCGATCAACCACCATCATTAAATCCTAATTATCTTTCTCTCTCAAACCTTATCATCTTATCAGAAACAGTAAACCTAGAAGCTAGTTTGGAGAGAGATAAGATTTAGGGTTATCTTCATAGCTGGAGCAAATATCAAATTAATATCTTGCAGAGTTGAATTGAAGAAAAGGAGCATCGGAACAGCAGTTATGGTGAGTTGGGTCTCCATTAATTATCAAATTGAAGACAAATTGAGTGATTTTTATGTATAAATAGAGAAGGAAGTGTGATGTAAAACTGATGCCCGGATTAGCCGGTGCACCAAGCAGTAGATTAGGTTTGATTTTATTATCTTCATGATGTTCTGATTTCATAGTTAGGGTTTAGATGAAACCATTGCTCTATGGCTATGTTTAATTCAAGTTTTGATATTGTTCTTGTTGTGCTATAATGTTTTGGATAAATATAATCTGAGCACTTCAGCATTTTGCTCTCAAAGTGTATGCCATGTATCCATTATAGTTAGAACAACACTATGTTGATTGTGTTGCAACTCGTGTTTAACTGATTGTTGTTCGATCCTTTGACTAGATATGCTTTAATCAGACAGTTAGTACTTCGGAGGGACACCTTAGTTGCGATTAGAATATCCATATCAGGATTGTTTAATCATCTAATTAATTGATCTGCGGTTAGTTTTTTTTGTGAGAGGATAACTAATACTAGGATTAGGTAATTATATTAGTGACACTAAACCATCCTCCTGAAACCACCCTTTGATGTGCAATAGACTAGAATCTTCACTGCTATCTGGATAGTCGGCAGATCCTAGAAGTTCACCGGTGTCCATACAAGGGAAAAGGTTAGTATTGAAACTGGATTGACTTAGTATAGGTTAAGCGGTTGGTTCGATTTCCCTAACACCCTAGTTATCTGCTTGTTTAGTGTGCTCTTTGCTTTCACATTTGTTTATTGCTTTAGAACTCTCTTAATCACTTTGTCGTATCGACGCAAACAAACCCCTTTTGTGTTACTCCTTGTTCTAAATCAGTTTTAATAAGGCTTTGGGTTCAATTTACACCCACCTTGTCCCCGAGGATCAACCTGTTCCTGCCTTGTGTTGGATATCGACACTGTGCACTTGCAGTTAGTAATTGTAGTATTGTTTCTATACCTACCAACCACAAAAGAGACAGAATTATCATTG
The DNA here is from genome assembly GCA_023529315.1 of Papaver bracteatum. Taxonomy (NCBI): domain Eukaryota; kingdom Viridiplantae; phylum Streptophyta; class Magnoliopsida; order Ranunculales; family Papaveraceae; genus Papaver; species Papaver bracteatum. The sequence continues at coordinate 2,268,416 of JAJJWX010001985.1, forward strand.
CATGGAAACCACTACGGGAAGTCGTGTGGGTGTCAAGAAGCAACTAACTGAAATCCATGAAGAATTACTAGAGGAATCCATTTGATTCTAATTAGGTTTATTATAGGCACCCATGCAATTTATTCAGGGAAGCCATGAGTTAATGGAAGTTTTGTATCATGTCTTTACATGACTATCAAGTGGTTCATCGTGTTTATGACCAGCAATATTGGTTCAGCTGTGTGTCGAGGTTATCAGGGTAAAAGGGTTTGAAAACAGAACAAGGACCATTGCTTCCATTGAAGATGATAACCTATAAAAAGAAGTGGCCTCTGTCTAGCCTGTTGAATCCGACCATCGATTTTGTGATCTCACGATGCGGATCAAAAGTTGAGCGAGGGATATTTTCGATCGTCATATCTGGAGACAAGACAAGAAGGAGTTTCCTAAAACAACTCGGCTTCTTAAAAAGGACGAACATCCTTTTTAATAAAAAAGAAACCCAACTGATTTCCGTTTATAGAATTTCGAATCCGTGTGTATCTTTGTGCACCTCTATATAAGAAGTCTTCAAATGTTTTACAACAGAAGCATAGCTTTTCTTTTCGACATACGCTCTTCTCCTGCGAACATAACTTTCTTTTTGAATCATGCACGGATCAAGTATTTTAATTTTTGTTTGATCGGTTGTGCACGGATCAAGTATCTTCGTAGATCAAGTTTGTTGTAATCTGTTTTCATCAATATGAGGTTCGTCACTGTTCCGCCTTAATAACTGTTTCATGGTAGTGTTTCTTAATAACTGTTACTTGATTTTAACTCTGTATGTATTACAGAAACCCCTCAAATTTAACACCATCAAAACGTACAAATAAGAATACATCGCAGGTAACCTTCTAATCATCTATTAGTATTGGACAATGGGTTCTCTGATTCAATTATGTAGTATAGGCGAATAATTACACATAGATATTGATTTTTTGATTTACCAACATTGTAGTATTTTTGTAATTTTTGATATTTTAAAATAAATTTGTGCTACATAGTTTGTAGAAGGATCTTGCACTGATGTGGAAGCTAATCAATTCACCGTCGAAAAAGAGTGTAAAAATAAGGAAATTTCAAAAGCAAGATCCTTGGCGCAACAAGCACGTAGAGTAAGAGAAAAACAAGAAAAACAGCAACAGGAAAGACAGAAACAACAATTTCCAAATAATCATTTTCCAAAAACAACATCGGTCACTGATTCTGTCATTCATAAATGTGCACTTGAACCTGATCAAAAGAAGGAAACTTCAATATCAAGATCATTGGAACAACAGGCACGAAGAGAAAAAGAAAAACAAGAAAAAGAGCTACGAGAAAGACACAAACAAGGATTGCCAAACAACCAGTTTCCACAAATAGCATCGGTCACTGATTCAATTGTGACTCAGAAATATGTCCTTGGACCTGATCAAGCAAGTATAATTAGTTATTATATTTAAGAATAATATTTGAAGGTAATTTAACAACAAATCTGTCTTTTCCAGATTATCAAAGAAACATGTTATAGTCATATGCAGTCTAATCAATCCATACCTAAAAGTGAGAGGCGAAAAAAAGAAACTTCAAAAGTACAATCTCTGGCACAACAAGCACGTCGAGCAAGAGAGAAACAAGAAAAGGAACGTCGGGAAATGGTGCAGAATAGGCAACCTCAACAAAAATTATTATATTGTAATCAATTCGCCATTCAAAGAGCTAAGGTGTTATTTTATTCTAGAAACTACTTAACCTTCTGCTTGAAAACATGATTACTTCCAAACATTTGATTACTCACTTAATTGAATTGACAAGAAAGGATGCGAAGGTCCCAACGAGAACGTCGCGCCCAATCGGAAAATTAAGCATCAACGGTAAAGACTGCATTCATAAACACAATAATATTCTGTAAACAAAGACATTGATATTATACAATACTGATTTTTACGATTGTAATTTACAGGCACACTGCTTGGTGCAACAAGCACGCCAACAAAGAGCAAGAGAGCAAAAATTTATTCGACCATCAAAAGAACCGTCAATGGTACCGTTCTAATTAATAAAAGTAATTGATATTTTGTTTATAGAAAAATATACTAAATACGATACCAATCGTTATTTAAAATTGACAGGCAAAATGCTTGGCACAACAAGCAGCACAAAAAGCCCGTAGACAAAGAAAAAAACAAGAAAAAAACTATCCGGAAGGATTCATAATGAACGAAGGTGCGCAAACAAAGTCTGAACAAGTATATCGACCATATAATGATAATGGCAACGCCCAATTTGATCCAATAAACGAACATGTGATGCAAATCCATGGAAGAAAAGAAAAAAGAAATGAGATTGAGCAAAATCAAACCTTTGCAGGTAGGAAAATCCAAAATTACCCAGATAATGTTTCTATTACCTTAAATATCCCATTTATTTGTGCTCGCATGATAATCCTAAATGCAGGAAAAGAAAGAGAACTGTGGAATCTACTATGGTAAAAGCAAATTAATTAAAACAAACAAGGCTGAATTTTAACTGAAGTATAGAAACAGCGAGATTACGAAGTTCTGGTTTGTCAAATCATGCAACATGGATTAAAGAGTTCATTTCCAAACAAAAATAGACATCATGCCTCCCCGTAGTTGCGTGTTATAAAATTGCTAAATTCCTCATAGTGGATTGTTTCCAGCTGGTGCAAATGTGTAAAATTATTAGCCGTCACAAGCATTAAGTTGAACGTTTTTTTTATTGCAAATAAATAGACTAGAGCAACCAAAAAATCCTAATAATGAAGCTTCATGCGGTGATCAAGTACACAATTTTTTAAGTAATTCAGAAAACTAAGAAAAACCAAACGTCATTCTGCTCCATAATTATATTATGGATATATGAGTTTTGGGTTATTGTTATACATCATATGAATTAAGGTGCCATATATCCGAGTACATTTTGAATATATCATAGTGGTCTATTATTCTCAGCAATCTTCAGAAATGGATAATTACTAACATTTGTTGTCTATTCTAACATTATTAGATTTTATATTTTAATGGATAATTTACAGCTGGTGCAAATGTCCTAAACTCTTAACTGTTATACCCATGGGTATTATGTGAATCTTTCTTTTATTGCAGATGAATACACGACTAGTGTAAAGAAATTTGCAAACAAGCCTAATCAATGCATGATTCTCCCATAACTCAACAAAAAATGTGATACAACTAAATCTAAAATTCCTTCTGTTATACAAATGACAGTCATCTCTAGATCTAATTATGATTTTTTTTGTTTATTTTAGAACAAGGGTCTATTCCAGCTACAGACATAATACACAACGATAATAGTCCTCTGGAATAAGATAATAGTCCTGATGCTCACAAAGAATATGAACCATCAACACAAGGTTAAACTAATTGACTATACTGCTGTGGGAGCAAATTGTTTCCAATAGTAGTTCAAGGATGACTATTCAAGCTTCCTCAAATTACCTGGAAATATTGGAGCATACACGGGATACATGTGGCTTTCCTTTCTCTAGCCAAAACCAAACAACATCGTGCTCATTTTCTGCATAAGTTTTAAAAAGTAGTTTGGTCGGTTTATCATTAGGTTATACGAAAGATCAAAATTTTCAACTAAATAAGAATTAGAAATATAATTAGACAATGACTTACCACCTTCACCAACAGGGCATCCGACAATTCGTTTGGCATAGATTTATTTTACAATAGCAGATGCATCCTTCACATATCAGATCAAGGGGAAGGATGTTAAATACCTGACGATGGAACGATAACACCACACAAGAATATCCTTTCTTAAAGGATGCACTTTGATGGTCCTTCTTTATTGAGGAAAGAAGAAACTCCCGCGAAAGGTTACCTTTTTATTTAAAAATAATTACAACGCACCAATTGTCGACAAATATGTTTGAACTACAGATGTTCAGAAATCTAAATGAGCCAGGGATACAAAAGATGCACTTAAGGTCACATCAAAAGATACACTTAAGGTCACATCACCTATAAAAGTGGAATACTCAACTTAACGAAAGATTATAGACTGCACTTAATATCCTCCGAAATATGCATCAATCTAATGTGGGTGGATTCGATAGTTATCTACCATTTAATGAAATCAAAACTTAAGTCATTTCACATTTGCATCATGTTAGTATCCTCAAGACACCATTTATGGAAGATAAGAAGTAGGGTACCTAAGATGACTTATGTCCAAGTTTGAAATGTTCCATTCCATTGTCCCCCAACTCTAAATGCTACATAACACACAAAATGTAACATACATTTGGTACACAGTACTCATTTTATTTCAAAAGATATTACATCAATAATCCCAACAATCAACACCGGTGTCGATATTTCGACCGTAGAATTAATAAATGAGAATCCACCAATGTTAGTATCCTCAAGACACCATTCATGAAAGATAAGAAGTAGGGTACCTAAGATAACTTATGTCCAAGATTGAAATATTCCATCCCATTGTGCCCCAACTCTAAACGCTACATAACACACAAAATGTGGTACACAGTACCCATTTGATTTCAAAAGTTATTACATTAATAATACCAACAATCAACACCGGTGTCGATATTTCGACCGTAGAATTAATAAAGGAGAATCCACCAATGTTAGTATCCTCAAGACACCATTTATGGAAGTGTTTATGGGAGAAAATCTCCTCTTCCGATTTTGTTAAATTCGATGGTGGAGAGACTGGTTTAAACCCTTAAACAAATGTGTTGCACGTGAGCACTTTTGATTAAAGATATCAACCTGTACAAATCTGGCCCAAACCAAGAAGATGGCCGATCCAAATTTTCTTCGGTCACAAAGTGGAGGAGAAGGGTTGATTTGGGGAGGATAGCGAAAAAGGGTGATGAGACCAGAGAGTTCTGTCTAGGTAGTATCTCGACTTGTATCATAAGTGTAGAAGCTTGCTAGTGATTAAAGCTTTTCAGATAGCTTGCAAAGTTGCTATCTGATAGTGTTGTATTTTTCCTGTCCAAGACTTATCGTTTTGGAAGAATAGGTGAAACCTATTTATACAAGTGAGATTGAACGTACCCTGGCCTCATTAAGGAATTGAGTAAATGTGTCAATTAAAACAGAGGAGGTGGAAACCGTCGGCTTTATGGTGAAAAACGTTTTTCACCATAAATTTCCTTACTTAATTGACCGTATTCATTCCTTGCACGCCTTGCTTTATTGTGAGTGTAGTGTATGCTGCACGCTGTGACCGCCAAACCAAAACCCCAAGAAAGCATCCCCCAGTTTGTGTTGATGTCTCGAGAGTTGACGCAAGTGGCAATGCCAAAGTTGCTAGTGAAGCGTTTCGGCATGTGCGGGATATATCGACCGCAAGTTGTATTTGGAGTGCGGATGGCAATGCCAAAGTCGCTTGGTGGAGCATTTGGCATGTGCCAATGGCATGTGCGGAATGCCTTGGCCGCAAGTTGCACTTTGAGTGAGAATGGCAATGCCAAAGTCGCTAGTGGAGCATGTATGGCATGTGCGGAATGCCTTGGAAATTGGCTAGTAGGTTGGGGATGAAAGTGGCTAGTGGTAACATGTTGGCATGTGCCAATGGCATGCATGACCACTTTGGCCAAGTCGCGGGCGCTACAATTGGGTAGCGGCTTGGAATAGAAAGTGGCAAGTGGTAATGTGTTGGCATGTTCCAATGGAACGCACAACCACCTTGGCCAAGTTGCGGGCGCTACAACTGGGTAGCGGCTTGGAATATAAAGTGGCTAGTGGTAATGTGTTGGCATGTGCCAATGGCACGCACGACCACCTTGGCCAAATTGCGGGCGCTACAACTGGGTAGCGGCTTAGAATAGAAAGTGGCTAGTGGTAACGTGTTGGCATGTGCCAATGGCACGCACGGCCACCTTGGCCAAGTTGCGGGAGCTACAACTGGGTAGCGGATTAGAATAGAAAGTGGCTAGTGGTAACGCGTTTGCATGTGCCAATGGCACGTACGGCCACTTAGGCCAAGTCGCGGGCGCTACAATTGGGTAGCGGCTTGGAATAGAAAGTGGCTAGTGGTAATGTGTTGACATGTGCCAATGGAATGCACGGCCACCTTGGCCAAGTTGCGGGCGCTACAACTGGGTAGCGGCTTGGAATAGAAAATGGCTAGTGGTAACGTGTTGGCATGTGCCAATGGCACGTGCAGCCACCTTGGCCAAATTGCGGGCGCTACAACTAGGTAGCGGCTTGGAATAGAAAGTGGCAAGTGGTAACATGTTGGCATTTGCCAATGGCACGCACAGCCACCTTGGCCAAGTTACGGGCACTACAACTAGGTAGCGGCTTAGAATAGAAAGTGGCTAGTGGTAACGTGTTGGCATGTACGGCCACCTAGGCCAAGTTTCGGGCGCTATAACTGGGTAGCGGCTTAGAATAGAAAGTGGATAGTGGTAACGTGTTGGCATGTACGACCACCTAGCACGTATGGCCACCTAGGCCAAGTTGTGGGAGATACAACTGGGTATCGTCTTAGAATAGAAAGTGGCTAGTGGTAACTTGTTGGCATGTGCCAATGCCACATACGGTCACCTAGGCCAAGTTGTGGGTGTTATAACTATGTAGCGGCTTAGAATAGAAAGTGGCTAGTGGTAACGTGTTGGCATGTGCCAATGGCACGTACGACCACCTATGCCAAGTTGCGGGCACTACAACTGGGTAGCGGCTTAGAATAGAAAGTGGCTAGTGGTAACGTGTTGGCATGTGCCAATGGCACGTACGGACACCTAGGCCAAGTTGTGGGCGCTATAACTGGATAGCGGCTTAGAATAGAAAGCGGCTAGTGGTAACGTGTTGGCATGTGCCAATGGCACGTACGGCCACCTAGGACAAGTTGCGGGCGCTACAACTGGGTAGCGGCTTAGAATATAAAGTGACTAGTGGTAACATGTTGGCATGTGCCAATGGCACGCACAGACACCTAGGACAAGTTGCGGGCGCTACTGCTGGGTAGCTGCTTAGAATAGAAAGTGGCTATTGGTAACGTGTTGGCATGTGCCAATGTCACGTATGACCACCTAGGCTAAGTTGCGGGCGCTACAACTGGGTAGCGGTTTAGAATAGAAAGTGGTTAGTGGTAACGTGTTGGCATGTACGGCCACCTAGGCCAAGTTGCGGGTGCTACAACTGGGTTGCGACTTAGAATAGAAAGTGGATAGTGGTAATGTGTTGGCATGTGCCAATGGCACGTACGGCCACCTAGGCCAAGTTGCGGGCGCTACAACTGGGTAGCGGCTTAGAATAGAAAGTGGGTAGTGGTAACGTGTTGGCATGTGCCAATGGCACGCATGGACACTTTGGCCAAGTTGCGGGAGCTACAACTAGGTAGCGGCTTAGAATAGAAAGTGGCTAGTGGTATCGTGTTGGCATATGCCAATGGCACGTACGGCCACCTAGGCCAAGTTGCGGGCGCTATAACTGGGTAGCGGCTTAGAATAGAAAGTGGCTAGTGGTAACACTAAGTCCCCTGCTTAGCTCGGAACATGAGCTTTGTTGCGAGATAAGCATAAGATGGTGCCAAGACAAAATCTGAAAGAGAAACGGGAGATTTATCTGACTTTTTTCTGAGATGCGAATTGGATTCAGAATCCTTGTCCTTAGCAGTTTTTCATGGAGCGAGAGGTTGGCACAATTTGGCGGAAACATGAAGCTGGGAAGCATTGAGTAGTTGGCGTGAGTTGAGAAACTAAGCGTGCTGGCTGGTAGGGCCGGTGGGAGATGGACATGATGGCTGGTGCGACTTGGGCGACATTGACAGGTCAACGCGATTGGTGGGCCCGGCAAAAATGAGTATGCTAACTTGGGCGGTGGCGCGAGGTTGAGAGGATGGCATGGTGGGACCGGTGCAAAGGGAGCACGCTTGGGGAGATATTAGCTCCGTTGATGGGGATTGAGCGGCCGTTGGGAAGTTGGGCGCACTTGCGGGCCCAAAACTTCCTTTACACACACGGCTTTGGAGAAAAGGAATCCTTCCCCATTGTGGAAACCACCCGCATATATATTTACATGATTCCTTTTTACCTTGCGCTTTGTTCCTTCCCTCTTTCTTGCTAGCGGTAAAGTGATAAAAGAGAAACCGGCTATCCAGGTATGTCTTCTAATACTTCTCTTGTTTTCCTTTGTAGGTGCAAACCCTAGCAATAGGTGCTTTTCCTTTTATAAATCTTGCGTTGATATCGCGCGCAACGATTGGTTGGCGTGCTTCTTGTAGAGAATATATGTTTTGATTCCGTAGACAATACTGCATATATGGTTTTGAACCCGTAGAGAATGCTGCGTGCATAATTTTGAACCCGAAGAAAGATTTCGTATATGCGTTTGAACCCGAGAAATATACTGCACATGAATCCCGAAGAAAAATACCGTGTACGTGCTTCATATGAACCCAAATGAATCTCGAAGAAGAATAATGCATATGTGCTTCATATGAACCCGAAAAAATTACTGTATATAAATCCCGAAGAAGAATATTGTATATGCTCTTCATACGAACCCGAAAGAATTACTGTATATGAATCCCGAAGAAGAATATTGTGCTTCATATGAACCAGAGAGAATTACTGTATATGAATCCCGAAGAAGAATCCCGCTCTTCAACCCAGAAAATATACTGCGCATATAATTTTGAACCGGAAGTAGGATACTACATATGTATTTTGAAACCATAGAAAATACTATTCTCCCATGTGTCAGGGATTTTTCTTCTTGTCGAGCGCGGTTGTGTGTTTGGGGGATCATTTCATAATTTCCTTATTTTGCGCAGATATCTTGTTGCTAAGCGAGAAAAACCGACAAGATGTTACCTGAACAAGGCTTCGTTTTGTTGAAAGATGTTGATAGTTCGAAACCAAACATAGATGATGAGTTCTTTACCAAACCCTTCGCTCCTTCTCGGAGAAATCTTCCAGACTTCGAGCCAGCTTTATTGACTGATGTTAAAAATAAAAGGAGACCCGCATAGTTCGGCCGGAGCATACCATACAATTTTGTCTTCATAAAGGAGTGTATGCCTCTTCCAGTATTGACTTCAGGATGTGTCAAAGCCCATTGCGTTTCTTTGATGTGTGGGTCGAATTTATGGTGAGTAGGGAGCATATAAATCTCAACTTGACTCGGGCGAGGATTGTTAATACCGTCACAGATTCACTAAGTCTCCAGATTAGGAAAGATGTCCCTGGCTTGGTTGCTTTCCTCTCTATGTGGTGCTCGGACACTCACACAATTATCTGTAGATGGGGCGAAATAGCTTTCACCTTAGAGAGCGTGGCTCTCTTATTGAATCTTCCGGTAACCGGGGATCTTAACATCCAATTGTCCAGAGATGAGAAGAAGATATGAAATGACCTTGCTGCTAAGTTGGGAGATTTTGCCCGAAAAGACTCTACTGCGAGTTAAAGGATTCCGTCCGGAAAGAGGATAAAGGTGCTTTTACAGCTGGTGGATATATTAGTGGTTTCCGGAAGAGTTGGAGGCTAGACAGAAAAGCAGCGATCTCCATGTTGCAACATTTTTGGCCCTCTTGTCTAAAGACATTCTTGACGACGGTTCTGGAAAGAATGAGATAAGGTAGGAGCATCTGCAAATTGCTGTGAAGTTGGATAAAGGTGAAGTTATCCCTATTGGCAGGTTATTCCTTGTCTCCTTGCACGCGCATCTGGATCACTTAGTCGCGAATATACGAGTTTCGAATGGTTTTATAAAAGTTGATTCGTATGTGCACGTTGTTTTTCTGCAAGCGTGTCTATGGGAGCATTTTGAAAAGTACGCTCCAAAGCCGTTGCCTACGATTCCTACGAGTTGGTGTGGCTCTCAAATTCTTCGATGGGCGAATAAGCGTCCAAGAGTTGGTGTGAGCTTGGTTAGCCTTATTGATAAATCACACGAGATCAATTTTCGCCCGTGGGAGCCAGTTCATAGGTCCGTGACTCAAATTGATACCTTTGCTTCTGCTCCGGATGTGATTTTGTCTTCAGATAACGACTTGAGAGTTGGTGAAAACTTGTTTATTCAAAGTTGCATCCCCGGTCACATGCCGTCTTTCTTTAGAGGGGCTTTCCAGATTTATAAGTACAATATTGATCGCGCATCTCATCACATGGGTTTCGATCAGGGGTGCCCCTTGCTTGCCGGTTGGAGCTTCCTAAGAATTCATTGCGCGCTGCCTTCGATGCCAGTGCCCTTGGGCCAGTATCCGTCTTCCCTTCTTTCAACTGGAAAGAGCACCCTTGATGACCTTTAGTTACAACGAGTTATGGTGCCGTGAGCATCTTATGATTCGCAAGTTTGTGGATGACGCGGTGGAGAATGTTTGTGGTAAGCCTTCTCAAGAGGTTTTGAAGAAGTACCCAATGTTGAGATATTTCAAGCGAAAGTCGCTAGACAATTCTGAAAGTCCCCAAGTGAAAGAGAAGAGGACGAAAAACCGTGTTGGTGGGTTTCAGACAGCTTCAAAGGATCCTCCTGCAGCCCTTGTGTCTTTCAGTTCTTCCAATAACCAGGTATGTGTCGCCTCTTTGCTGGTATGTTTTCCGAATGTGTGAATTTCTGCTGAAAGTATGTGCCTCATCTCTTCCAGGGCTTTAGTAGTGTTAATGTTTTTGCTGCTCTTGCTCGCTGTCGGGAGACGGTAACTCCTTTGAGTAATTCTGGCGGTATAGAGCCTTCTCGCAATGGTGATGTGCCAGAGAAAGAAGAGAGTTCAGAAGGTGAAGGTGATTCTTCCGATAACAGCGCTGGATCCCTTTCGGAAAGTGGCTCGGTAGGTTTCGCGCCTCTTTTTCTTCCTCCTCCCTTTGAAAATATCTAACACAAATCTTGCAGGAGGAATCTGACTCATGAGATGGATCTGAGATGGAGGCACATGAAGACTTTCCCTTGGTGACAACAACCGTCAGTGATGACTTGGAGATAGAAGTCGATAATCCACCTATAGTGACTGTGACCGCTGATGATGGCTTGGGGATGGAAGTTGATCAATCACAAAGCATGAATGCAGTTCGACCGGAAAATAATTCTCTGATTGCTGGCGCAGATGCAAAATGGAAACCTTCTCAGATTGCGGATCTGGTTGTAGGCACCATTTTTGATCCTACGTACTTGGTTCCCTACCCAGGTCACGTGATGGTCAGCGGTTTCAGCATGCTGGACAAATATGAGGCGTTGTATACCAAAATCTGGAAGAAGCATGGACACATGGCTACGACCAGGAAGATCACTAGTCGTATTGCGTTGGTTAAACGTGTGGAAGAATCTTTATCTTATATTGGGGACATGTGCGGGGTGACTGGATACACCGTTTCTTAAGACATCATCGCTAACTGGGAGCATCACCGCGATGTGTGTATGGAGAAGGAATTCAATGCTTCATGGTTCGTCGAAAATCTTGCTGAGATTCGGAAATTGAAGGATACAGCAGTCAAAATCCCTTATGCGGAGGAGATCACACGGAAAGAAGCAGAGGTTGATAAGCTGTCCAGGGTGTTATCTATGAAGAGAGCGGATATTGAAGATTAGAAGGACCGTCATGCTAAGAAGAGTAAACTGCTGCTGGACAACTTCCCTTGAATGTTTCTCCTTTAGATTCATTGTTTATTTCGAGAAACACTTTGGGTTCTTGATTTCGGAGTCTGATTGATTTTGGTAGTTGGTTGAATTATTTTCTGGGATGAATGGTTTTAATATATAACTTTGATTATGCCTTGCGAAGGGAATATTGTTTTTATGAAAATGTGTGGTAGCAATAACACAAGAAGTAATGGTATGATGGTTTTACTGAGAACCCAAAAAAAGATCAGATATCTTGCCCGGGCTAGACTTACTTGCTATATGGATCTTCCGTCGCAAATATGCCTATTTTCGTATAAGGAGTGGTTTTGCCGGTGACTTTGCCAGTAAGTCTCCAGTTCTGGTAACAGTTTTTTGCTGAAAAAGCCGACATCCAGTCCCCAATTCGGAGTCCCCAGTTTCCCGTGTAGTTTTTACGGCTTGCAACTGGGTTGTCTGATAGTTGAGTCGCAGATCTACAAAGCGATTGGCTACTTCTGCTGTTGGTGCTTGTATCGAGACGCGATATCGATTTCTAGGAGTAGATATTGTAACCGAGAGATTGAAACTCCTGTTGTGGTCGCCAATTGTTTATGGGAGAAAATCTCCTCTGCCGAATTTGGTAAATTCGATGGTGGAGAGACTGGTTTAAACCCTTAAACAAATGTGCTGCACGTGAGCACTTTTGATTCGAGATATCAATCTGTACAACTCTGGCCTAAACCAAGAAGATGGCCGTTCCAGATTTGCTTCGGTCACAAAGTGGAGGAAAAGGGTTGATTTGGGGAGGATAGCGAAGAAGGGTGATGAGACCAGAGAGTTCTGGCTAGGTAGTATCTCGACTTGTATCAGAAGTGTAGAAGCTTGCGGAAGCTTGCTAGTGATGGAAGCTTTTGAAAGAGCTTGCAAAGTTGTTATCTAATAGTGTTGTATTTTGCCTGACCAAGACTTGTCGTTTTGGAAGAATAGGTGAAACCTATTTATACAAGTGAGATTGAACGTACCTTGGCCTCATTAAGGAATTGAGTAAATGTGTCAATTAAAATAGAGGATGTGGAAACCGTCGGCTTTATGGTGAAAAACGTTTTTAACCATAGATTTCCTTATTTAATTGACCGTATTCATTCCTTGCACGCCTTGCTTTATTGCGAGCGTAGTGTACGCTGCACGCTGTGACCGCCAACCCAAAACCCCAAGAAAGCATCCCCCATTTTGTGTTGATGTCTCAAGAGTGGGCGCAAGTGGAAATGCCAAAGTTTCTAGTGAAGCGTTGCGGCATGTTCCAATGGCATGTGCGGGATATCTAGACCGCAAGTTGTATTTTGAGCGCGGATGGCAATGCCAAAGTCGCTTGGTGGAGCATTTGGCATGTGCGGAATGCCTTGGCCGCAAGTTACACTTTGAGTGTGAATGGAAATGCCAAAGTCGCTAGTGGAGCATGTGTGGCATGTGCGGAATGCCTTGGAAATTGGCTAGCAGGTTGGGGATGAAAGTGGCTAGTGGTAACGTGTTGGAATGTGCCAATGTCAAGCACGGCCACTTTGGCCAAGTCGCGGCCGCTAAAATTGGGTAGCGGCTTGGAATAGAAAGTGGCTAGTGGTAATGTGGTGGCATGTGCCAATGGCACGCACGGCCACCTTGGCCAAGTTGCGGGCGCTACAACTGGGTAGCGGCTTAGAATATAAAGTGGCTAGTGGTATCTTGTTGGCATATGCCAATGGCACATACGACCACCTAGGCCAAGTTGCGGGCGCTACAACTGGGTAGCGGCTTAGAATAGAAAGTGGATAGTGGTAACATGTTGTCATGTGCCAATGGCACGTACGGCCACCTAGGCCAAGTTGGGGGCGCTACAACTGGGTAGAGGCTTAGAGTAGAATGTGGCTAGTGGTAACGTGTTGGCATGTGCCAATGGCATGTACGGCCACCTAGGCCAAGTTGCGGGCGCTACAACTGGGTAGCGGCTTAGAATAGAAAGTGGCTAGTGGTAACGTGTTGGCATGTGCCAATGGCACATATGGCCACCTAGGCCAAGTTGCGGGCGCTACAACTGGGTAGCGGCTTAGAATAGAAAGTGGCTAGTGGTAACGTGTTGGCATGTGCCAATGGCACTTACGACCACCTAGGCCAAGTTGCGGGCGTTACAACTGGGTAGCGACTTAGAATAGAAATTGGCTAGTGGTAACATGTTGGAATGTGCCAATGGCACGTACGGCCACCTAGGAAAAGTTGCGGGCGCTACAACTGGGTAGAGTCTTAGAATATAAAGTGGCTAGTGGTAACGTGTTGCCATGTGCCAATGGAACCTACGTCCACCTAGGCCAAGTTGCGGGCGCTACAACTGGGTAGCGGCTTAGAATAGAAAGTAGCTAGTGGTAAAGTGTTGGCATGTGCCAATGGCACGTACGACCACCTAGTCCAAGTTGCGGGCGCTACAACTGGGCAGCGGCTTAGAATAGAAAGTGGCTAGTGATAACGTGTTGGCATGTGCCAATGGCACGTACGGCCACCTAGGCCAAGTTGCGGGCGCTACAACTGAGTAGCGGCTTAGAATAGAAATTGGCTAGTGGTAACGTGTTGACATGTGCCAATGACACGTACGGCCACCTAGGACAAGTTGCGGGCGCTACAACTGGGTAGCGGCTTGGTTTTGGCATAGTTGCCATGGTGCGCAGTATGCGGCTTGGTTTTGGAATTAGGGTTTTGTGTCGAAAACCCTAATACGGTATTTTGAAAACATACCCCTATTAATTATTTACATCCGAATTAAATGTTCTCAGTTAATGTGTTGCGGGTAGCACTAGGTCGTGGGGTTTTACGATTTTACCCCTTGTCTAAAATCCACCATCAACGGGAAGATAAGAAGTAGGGTACCTAAGATGACTTATGTCCAAGTTTGAAATATTCCATTCCATTGTCCCCCAACTCTAAACGCTACATAACACACAAAATGTAACATATATTTGGTACACAGTACCCATTTGATTTCAAAAGTTATTACATCAATAATCCCAACAATCAACACCGGTGTCGATATTTCGACCGTAGAATTAATAAACGAGAATCCACCAATGTATTGTATGAAATAATTTGAGCTAATTAAAATGATTACGCTCGCAGTACCTGTCGACCAACATATTAGAAGCACAATGTTCAAAAACCCAATCGAGGCAGGGATACATGAAGATAAACTTAAAATCATACCACCTATAAAAGTGTAAAAACTCAATTTAAGAGAATGCTCAGACTGCATTTGATATCCTCTGAATATTTTCTTTATGCAAATGTTAAAAATGCATCGATCTAGATCAAATTCCTTTATTCATATAACGAAAAGTATTGACTACTAACAAAAATCGATATACCTGACAAACAAGTAGTTGATAGAATTCCTTTATACATTAGGGTAAAGCTTAATTTCAAATTTAAAATCGAAAATATAAGATGCAGCGGGATGGATGATTGATTTTTCTGACGAATTTGATAAGAAATTGATTTTGATTTTGCGGGTGAAAAATGTAAAGGTTTCAAATTTGGGAATTTTTTTAGAAAGAATGTTTTCGATACAAAATGTATTGGGTGATGGATCGACCTCAACTGTGTATATAGAGACTTTATCCGACCTCCCCAGTCCACTGTGTAATAATTGTGGACAGAATGTTAGACGAAATTGTTTTTGGAAACCAAAATGAAGATTATATAATATTAGTCTAAATGACAGAATTAAACTTAATTTTATGAAGATTCACATGAATACAGTGTCCGAAAGTTCAGATGTCTAAATTAACCTTTTTGTATAGAATTAAAAATTAAAAAAATAAAATATTACTCTCTTTTTCTTTCTTCTGGTAAATAAAGTTGGAGCCGGGGGTGTGTATGTATATGTTCAACCTCAATATTTCAACCAAACGACAACTAATTTTGATGACATATCTTTAAAAACATTTCCCCCCCCACAGATGTTAGACTCTGGGTTATCTAACTTACGGCCCCGAATAATTTGACCCGATCGACAAAATATCAGAACCTCATGTCCTAGATAAATAATTGGCAGTTTCTAATGGGTCTTAGATCATAATTAACTAAACACGATATTATAACCTGGTTATTTAAATATTGATATTGCGAGCATGTCTAACTTACATGGTGACTATAATATCATGAAAGGATATGAACCGACTGTTCAAACAATAAATAAAAATCGACAGAGGTTGAGCCCCTGCCGTAGGCCGTGGTGATACCTAGTATATATATAGGACGCTTGAGTTTTGGTGGAATAGAACGAAAGTTCATGCTCAGCTGAAGATGAACAGTTCGGGTTTTGCAGCGAGACTGTTGGCCGGGGAAGGATTTGGATACGAAGACGTTGATGGCATGGAAGAACAGGTAGATGATGCAGATGATCTGTAATGAGACGCTATTGCTGGCAGTAAGAGAGTTTTTTAGGCTACTGCCAGGAAGATGTTCAAGGGAGTAAAAGAGGAGTATGGATGGAAGAATGATAAGAATATGCTGTTGATGGGTCTTGAACAAAACAGGAGCTCGAGTTGTGAAGTTGAACTGTGATGACTGAATGGTCGATGATGAATGACACTGTGACGGGATTCAAAGCCAGACGAGACTCGAGCTTGGCATTTACAGGGATATGAATCAGTGATGCTGATGCGCGCTGTGATTGATAATAATAATGGAGTTGGTTGTCGATATGTTGAGAAGAACACGATGGTGGTGCTGATGACAAGATGTCTCGAGACTACAATGATGATGAATTTATGATTGTAATGATGACGAGCTCGAGATGAAGATAGAGCAGTGACTAATGGCAGGCACGATGGAAGGTCGAACTTGGTAAGAGCATGGAGCTACTGCCACTATCGGTGATAATTGGAGCTGTTATTGGTACCAGTAGTGAAAATGTTTTAGGAAATATGTTTTGATATTACACAGTATAATGTTTTTGGTACCTTACAATAATACATATGAGAGGTATATATACATTGACCATATGACCACATACTATGGTCAAGTCAACATGACTTGATATCCTAATACACCCCCCTCAAACTGTACTGCAAGAAAGTACACAGTTTGAAAACTAAACAACAAGAAGCAAACAAAAGAAAAATCACTTCACCCTAACAAGGGCTTAAATGACAACAACCTCGACAAATCAACAAGATCCAAAACAATGAACTCAACAAGATCCAATTATAGAAAGAAGTAAACACATACTCAACAAGAGCCATTGAATCTAAAACAAAATATAAACTAAGTAACATCAGAAGTATGTGTGGTAGCAGAAGAATCTCCAACATCAGCAGAAATATCTTTAGCAGAAGAATAAACCAAACTTGATAATAGTCTTGAAAAGTTTGGATAACACAGTCCCTTTGTAAGAACATCTGCCAATTGTTCTTCAGAAATAACACGAGTCACTTTTAGTGTTCCATCCTCTACAAGCTCTCTTATGGCATGATAATCTACTTCCACATGTTTGGTCCTACCATGAAAAACAGGATTAGACGCAAGACATATTTCACTTTGATTATCACATTTAATCTGCAAAGAATAAGAAACAGAAATATGCAACTCAGATATGATGTAAGTAAGCCATTGTAACTCTGATGTGGCTGAAGTAAGACATTTGTATTCAGCTTCAGCTGAACTTCTAGAAACAGTTGGTTGTTTCTTTGAAGACTAAATAATAAGTGAATTACCCATAAAAACAACATACCCAGAAGTTGATCTCCTTGTATCAGGGCATCCAGCCCAGTGTATGCCAATAAAGAATGAATATCACCTTTCTTTAATAAAATTCCAGTACCCAATGCCCCTTTTAAATATCTTAAAATACTTTTAACTAATAACAAATGGTGATGATCAGTTGGTGCATGCATAAATTGAGAAACGTAATTCACCCCAAAGAACATATCCGGTCTTGTGTAAGTAAGATATTGAAGACTGCCAACTATGGTTCTATATTCAGTAGGATCAGACAGTAAGTTTCCATCATGAATAGAAGACCTTTTACATTTAGCAACTGGCGTGTCACAAGGTTTGCATTCAAGCATCTTTGCTTTACTTAACAATTCCACAATATATTTATGTTGAGTTAAAGTAAAAGCATCTTCACACCTAGATATTTCAATACCTAGAAAATAATGTACCTCTTCTAAATCTTTCATAGCAAACTCTTTACTCAAAGCAGCAATCAATTTATCAATAAGCACAACAGAACTTCCAATTAAAAAGATATCATCCACGTAAAGTAAAAGTACCAACATGTCTGACTGAGTAGTATAAGTAAACATTGAATGATCATTCATAGACTTTCTAAAACCATTTTTAAGTAAAAAAGAACTAAATCTATGAAAACAGGCCCTTGGTGTCTGTTTCAATCCATATAAAGATCTTTTTAAATGACATATATGATCAGGAAATTTTGGATTTATAAATCCTGGAGGTTGTTTCATATATACATTCTCAGATAATTCATGCAAATGATATAAAGATATCCATGTAAAAAAGCACTGGATACATCCAATTTCTTTACTATCCATCCATTTGTGACAGCCGAAGTAAGAACTACTCTAACAGTTGTAAACTTAACAACTGGAGAAAAAGTTTCACCAAAATCTACTCCATATTGTTGGTTATAGCCTTGTGCTACTAACCTAGATTTAAGTCTATCAATACTCCCATCATCCTTAAGTTTAACTTTATAAACCCATTTACAACCAAGAATGTTCATATGAGGTTCTGGTTTAACATATGTCCATGTATCATTTAATCTAAGAGCCTTAACTTTATCTTTCATAGAACTTATCCATTTCACACTTTTACATGCCTCCTTAAAATATTTTGGCTCAGTAGTATCCAACAAACAAGTAAAGGCAGTGGAAACATGATGTTTAATTGAATAATTAAGAACAAAATATAAAAAAAATGTTTTTGTTTAGAAACACCCCTCATGGACCTGGTTATAACAGGATCATTAGAAACAGATGGAATGATAGTAGAATCTAAAGATTCCAACTCAGAATGTATGTTAGGATTTGTATCAGAAGAAGAAGATACCGAAGAAGAAAAAGTATAATAGTAAAAAACAATTTCATCGAAAATTACATGTCTTGAAATATGAAGTCTCTTAGATACATGATCAAAACATTTATAACCCTTATGCATAGGACTATAGCCAATAAAAACACATTTAACCAATTTAGGAGATAGCTTATCAGGTCTAGAGTGACCAAGATAAGGAAAACAGATGGAACCAAAAACTCATAAAACAGAATAATCAGGTTGAGTTTGAAAAAGAACTTCAAATAGAGATTTCATGGATAAAACAGGTGTTGGTGTTCGATTAATAAGAAAAGTTGCAGTTAAAAATGCATCATACCAAAAGGATTTGGGACAAGAAGAATGAAAAAGAAGGGTATTACCCATTTCAGTTATGTGTCGATGTTTACGTTCTGCAAGCCCATTTTTTTCTGGGGTAGTTGGAAAAGAAAGTCTAAGATGAATACCATTAGAGTCAAGAAATTGTTTAAAATTACCCTTAACCATCTCACATGCATTATCTGTTTGAAACCAAAGAATTTTCGTAGAAAATAAATTTTCAGTAAGTGTTTTGAAATGACTAAAACATTGTAAAGCATTCGTTTTTAATTTCATAGGATAAATCCAGTGAAATCTGTTGGCATCATCAATAAAAACTATATAATATCGAAAACCAACATAAAAAGAAATCGGAGATGGCCCCCAAACATCTCAATGAATAAGTGTCAAAGGAGTAGATTCATGAGATTTTGTAAGATGAAAAGGAAGCTTTTTTATTTTAACAATTTGGCAAGGATGACATAAAGAATCATTACTCTGGGAATTTAAAGTGATAGACTTATTTGAACTCAAATAATGTGAAGTTCTCTTAGAAGGATGTCCTAGACGATTATGCCAAACAGTAGAAGAAGCAATACTAGTTGAAAAAGAGGTAAAAGAACTATAAGACTGGAAAGACAAATTATGAATGGGATACAAGTTGTTTATCATTCTATCCTGAGCCAAAATCTCATGTGAACTTAAATCTCTAATCTCATAACTCCATGGATCAAAAACAAAATAACAAAAACTTTCTCTAGTAAACTGAGAAACAGATAGCAAATTCTGAGCTATTTCTGGAACGAGTAAAATGTTGTCTAACTTAAAATCAACACTAGAAGTGTGTAATATAGTTCTACCAGTTTGAGAAATAGAAAGTGATTCACCGTTTCCAACAATTTTTTTGTCTTTTCCAGTATACGTAGAAGTATTATGAAGTATAGCTTGATATCCAGTCATGTGTCGAGAAGCCCCCGAATCATAAATCCATACTGATGAAGAACCCGAAGGATCATCACACACATCAGCTGGGTTAATATGAATACCACTAAAGGCTTGTTCTACATTCTGATTATTCTAAACATTCTGAACATTGGCCACATTTGAAGTTGTATTATTCACAAGAGGGTGATACCTAAAAAAGCATCTGCTAGCCCAATGTCCTGTCTTTCGACAAATTTGACACTCCACTGTGGAAAAGTCAACAAATTGTCTCCTTGTAGATCCATCTGAAGCATCAGCAGAAGAACTAGTAGAACCAGCACCATTTTTGAAGGAAGAAGAACCATTTTCGAATATGGAGCACCACCCTTTGAACCATTCTTAAATTTACCGTTTCCACCTTTACCTCCATTAGTATTTTGTTTCCCATAGAATGTAGTAGGATTAGAGGAATCAAAAGTAGCACCACAATCTTGTTATCGATCACTCAACCACTTTTCATGAATCAATAAATGAGCCTTCAATTCACCAAAAGAATATGGATGTTCACGATTTTGAGCAGCAACCACAAAAGTATCATATTCTCTCCCTAAACCATTAAGTACATACATCATAAGATATGCATCAGAAACCTTATCATTGATGGCTGCTAAGGAATCAACAGTTATCTTGAGATTATGCAAGAAAATAGAAATCGATTGAGACACCCTTCTTAAACCATATAACTGATTACATAGCATATTACGCCGTGCACCAAACTGAGATTGAAAACTTGATTCAAGATACTGCCAAATTTGACGAGCATATGACATACTCAATGCATCTCCTGAGATAGTTAGAGTAAAAGTTGCTTTCAAATAACTTACTACCAACCTATCTGCTTTTCTCCAATATACCCATCGTGGATTAACACCCATTACACCATTAATCAAAATTTGTGATGGTGGTTCAACAATTTCAACACTAACATAACCATAAAGATCTGTAGAGATCAATACAGACTCAAATTGATCACGCCAAAGCAAGAAATTGGTGTGATCTAGTTTGAACGAGATGAAATTTCCAATATTATTAAAGGTAATATGGAAAATAACCTGAGTCCATATAGTGAACGTATTTGCAGCGGAAGAAATAGAAGGACCTTCTTGATTGAGAACATTCTGTGAAATTGAATTATTATTCATCATTCCTCGAGTACTCGGCATCGATCTGAATGTGAAACTTAATAATATTAATCTTGAGAAATTGTTGAAGATGTTAATGAAGAGCAAGATTTCAATGAAATCTGTATTTGAAAAGTCAATCAAGAAGAGTAAGAATGATCAGAAAATTGTTGAATACACTATTTGATATTTTATTGAAAGATTAGAAAACCAACTCTGTTGATGAAAATTGTTGAAACGTCTTTTATAGAGATGATAAACCCTAGATCGACCTAATTGATACCATGAAAACGTTTTAGAAATTGTTTTGATATTACACTGTATAATGTTTTTGGTACCTTAAAATAATACAGATGAGAGGTATATATACATTGACTTTATGACCACATACTATGGTCAAGTCAACATGACTTGCTATCCTAATAAGTAGTGTTGATGACGCTGTGGAGGATGAGTTTGCTGCTACCGACAGTGAAAATGAAAAATAATGGTGTTGGCTACTGTGACATGCCATTGATCGATGAGAGGTGCTGTGATACTGTCTCGGTGATATGATGACGAGAAGATGATGGCAGCGATGAAGGAGTGAATTTCCTGGCTTAGTTTATGGTTTGGTTTTTTGCTGCCAATAAGTTAAAGAACGAGAAGAAAATAAGGAACTAAGGAGGAGTTCACGAGAATGTTGGCAATGATGGAAAATGAGGAAGTGTGTTGTCGTCCAGTTGAGATTGTACGATGGAGTCGTGGCTTGTTGCCGGCTTTGATCAGATGGTAATGGAGTTTGAATCTGTGAGACGAACTTGAGATTACAAAACACTGATGATGGATAAGATGCTGCTATTACGGTAGTATGATGAGATCGATGGAGCTAGCAAGGAATTTCGAAAACGATGGAGGAAAGGAGAATGAAGTTTTTTTTTTGATACGATCCGCGGCGAGATTCGAACCTCTGACCTAACAACTCGATAGTTCGACCCTAGCCAACTGAGCTAGCCCTAGTTGGTTTAAGGAGAATAAAGTTTGTGTTAACTTGAGCTTTGGTTTGGTGTTGCCATTGTTTGATGTCAATAACGATGGTTAGTTTCCAAGGTTGGCAGCAAGTAATCAGAGCTCGAGTCCGAGGTGGTATGAAGCTGAGAAACAATTGGACAGAGTTTAGATTGTCTCGAGAATTCAAGTGTTTGAGTTTTTTTTGAAAAAAATAACTTAAGTGACAAAACAGAGAACACTGAGCTGATGGAATTCGAGCAGGGAGGAGGCCGGGAAAGGAAAATAAGTTCGGTTTCGCAGGGAAATTTACGTATGGGTTTCTCTAGCCGACGATAAACTTAGGGAAAGTTACGGATGAGTTATGTATGGAATGGAACTATGAGATACGGCTGTTCGTGAAGTAAAACTGGAGATAAGATTATCAGTTCCACGGAACTGACAAGCCATTGACAAGGGATGGGCTGGATTGTTGCAGGCCCATTGGACTGTTTAGAGATTATCACGAGCAAGGCTTGTCCGTGACTTCTTTTTAGGGATTTTAGCAACTTCGGTGACCTACTTTGACCGGGGTGTAATGCACGGGACACAATTTTAAGGAGGTGCACTTTCCTATCTTATCTAGGTTTCCTAGTTTCTTCAAGAAGAGGCTAAAAACCTCTATTTATATATGGAAGCTTAGATACAATTTGGGATATCTTCTATTCACCGTTTTTTCCCCCTTAAGGGGGAGAACTATCTCTTTTCTATATTCTTTTGATTGTTAAGGATGAATTCAATTTTCTAATTGTGAAGCTCAATTATTACAAGTTTATTTCGAGTTTTAAAGTTAATCATTGTGGATTGTTTTTACTATATCGAAGGTTTATGATTGGTTCTTAGATTGATTTGGGTGCGCAACTAGATTATTCTATTAATCATTCTAATGCTAGTAGATATTTGAGCGTTCCGTAATTGTTACTTATCTCCTACAAAAGTAGAAATTGTGAGACTTTGAAGAGGGATTATGTGGAGCAATTGCGAGTAGAGACAACACCAGTAAGTGGACCGAGCGTACCGAGTTTAACTGTTGGTATCAAACCTAAATTCACATACCCTAAAGCATTCGATTGAGTTACACCTTGTAAGCGTACCTCAGGGCGGCTCAGTTGGATAGAATCTAGAAGTCGAGCGTTTCCGTATCCAGTGACAATAGGAATTTTGGGGATAGCTAAGCGTACCTGCTATTCTACGGTTGGTGACAATTGATTTTAACAAGAGATAAACGGGTACACTGTTGAGTTAACGGTTAGTAATGGCGAAGGATTTCTTAATTTTCATCATCTTTTTTTTATTATCCTTTTTATTCTTCTTTATATCAACCAACTACCTTTATTTTATATTCACGCTAATTTAGATAACATATCAATTGCATTACTCCTCGTGGGAACGATCATTACTACCGCTTTATTACTTGTTAATTAGTGGGAAACATCTTATTATTTTGTTGAGTAAACGACGCTCATCAATAACGGTCCGTGAACAGTCCCCTACTTGCGGTTTGCGAACCGGTTCGCCAACCCTCCTGTATTCTGAAACTCAGATATCTATGTTTTGCGAACTGGTTTTCCAACCTAGCCTGAGTAGAAATATCAGAAAATTCAATATTTCTCTCTTATGATGTTTGAAACATTCCCGCGTGATGATATCATTTGGTTGGGAAATTTTCAATTAATCCACAAATCAATTCACACAATAAATTGTTTAGAACCAATATAATTAAGGATCATTGAACATCTTTGCTTAGAATCATATTTCGAGATTTTTGACAAGACAGGCTTGACTCGAAACTTCTCCTTTGTAAATCTACTAGAAGCCATCCGAAGTCGCCTCAAAATATTAAGATAGAAGGGTAAGATAGTGAGTAAAATAGAATGGTTCAGTCATCACTTACATGATACATAAGTTTTTCAAATGTCTTTGTCGATCTCCAGTCTTCAAGGATGATGTCTGATACTCAATCAATATATAGTTTTGATCATCTAACATTGACAACAAGCTTGAGATGGAAAAACTTGTGGTTTCAACCGAGCATTGCTCTCACACAAACTACTATTCTTCAACACACACAGAACAAAGTCTGTTAATGTTGATTCATAAATAGTTCTATATATCTATCTTGAATCATGGGATCTGTAATAGTCAAATCCTCAAAAAAACTTTAGTGGCCTTATATTAGAAGAGAAGGACCATAGAATAAACAATTTGATATATCAAGGATGACTTTACCATTCGTTCTTAATCAAACCAATTAATTAAAACACTAAAATAACAAAACGATTTATTCGGAAGTTTGACATAATTGATATTGCTTCAAACGTAATTTCAAGGTAAGGATTCATTCGGAAGTTTAACATACTAAATAATAAAAAATTACCAATTAGTGCAACGTCGATGATACGAAGCTCATAGGTAAACTATTTCATAAGACATGGTATCATTCCTTAATGATACATTATCATAGTGTAATAACCAAGTCACTAATATCGAAGTCATTATAAACAAACTTTACTTCTTATGTTATGTTTTTTTATGAATATTGACTTGAAAGAACAAACGATAGAATTGGAACATGCCTACCTTGTGGTTACTAACCTCGAACTGAAGCATGATTTTTTTTCGTTGTTTTCGATATGTCTTCAGGTTCCCCGTGGATAGCAAGAGCAAGTCTCGACATTTCTATATTTTTAATCTAACCTAATGATGTAGACTTTACTAGTCAAATCATGCGACTCCAAATTTTAGAACCATACTTGGCATACCAACGCTTGGTGGGTTCAACCGAGCAATGCTCTAACACGTGGACACGCTATTGTTTGGTAGGCCCCGATCACACTTGATGTCATACCAGGTTTATAAGAAGGGGATGCAAAAGTCTTGGACAAGCTGAGTAAAGGATGCAAAATGGGCTCGGAAGCCCATTCACAAAAATAAAAATAAAAATAAATGTCAAAATAGTAAGAGTTGAGCTTTGGAGCCAACTGGATTAGTGTGCAACTGCACCCCATCTCTAAGCTGCCTCCGCCTTCACCGATTAACACTCCAATCAATTTGCCGAAGATTGTAGTACCAATCCACCAATATGTTCCTCATACTCAACTGATGGTAATCTCAAATCTGCAAGGAAACATACGACCATCACCAAAGACAAAGGTGTCTTTTCCATTGGATGATGATCTACACTTTGGGCAGAGATTTTGTATACTAATTTTCGCGTATATATATATATATATATATATATTTCTAATTTTCGCGTATATATATATATATACTTCATGGAAATGTGAAATCAAAATAAGGGATAAAGCTGTTGGAAGGCACAAAAAACCCTAGACAAGATATGTCGTATTTATAAGATGGAATGTCAGTTGATATCATGATTTATAAAGGGGATACCACTATTAGCGGGGATGATACCAATTCAATGATCCGACGGTCAAGATCTGTCAACATTTATTTGTCCTATATGGATTGGTATCACCCCAAGTAACGTTGGTATCCCCTTTATAAATCGTGGTTGATATGGTCTTCAATACATTAGGAATGGCTTCACGAAATGGATGCGACAAATATTAGAATGCTCGACCGGATCCCATCCCGTTGATATGGTCTTCAATCCATTAGGAATGGCTTCACGAATCTTTGATGAGAGATATGAGCAAGATGTTTCTAGAAAGCTCGTGATTTCTAAATCATATTAAGCTAAATAAGCTAGCAGGTTAATTCATTTAGCAAACCACGTCACAAGAGGTCAAGGGAGCTAGGGAGGGTGGCGGGGTGCTGTCGGTGTACAGGAGAAAAATAAAACCGCTGTGTTAAAAATACCATAGAAAATCAACTACGTCATGTTCTGCAATTTTAACAAGTCTTTGGAATTAAGTTTCAATCCCGATATCACTGGCAATTATTTTCACAAGGAACAAAAAGTAGATCTTATGAGAAGAGAAATGGCTGAATTTTAAGGAAAAAAACTTCTCAAAATTGAGTGTTATATTGGAAGCGAATACCCTAATGATAATGAAAACGGAAATAAGTTCTCTCCTCTGGTGTTCAAATGCAAAACCTAACTAGCCAGTAGCTCCTTACTAGAAGGGCCGGCTGGCCGAGAAGCAAATCCTCTATCCACCATCTTTTCCACAAGTTCTTCATGCTTCTCCATTTGCCCTGCTTTCTTCAATTGCTTGAGAAGCATCTCATACAGGGGCAAAGGTGGCTTCAAGCCTTTCTCTTCAATCATCTCAGTGAAGAGCTGAAGAGCTTTGTCCCAATGCCTAGGTCCACAATAGAGTGGTATCAACACTTTGTAAGTGTACAAATTCGGCTCAACCTCGTTTTCATCCATATCTTTCTTAAATTTAAGAACCATATCAATTGATCTTGAATCAGCAAACATTTTCATCAATATATTGTAAGTGATAGTATTCGGCTCACAATTCAATTCCTTCATCCTCTGATACATTTTATGAGCTTCCTTCACATCATTCCTCTTTGCAATACGCCTAAAAATGGGATTAAAACTATGCGGATTTGGATCACACTCATTCTTCACCATCTGATTTAACACCTTAATTGCACTATCCAAATTCCCATCTTTGCAATGAGTATCTATAAGAAAATTGTAAGTAACTATATCAGCAGGACATGACAGTTTCTTCATTTGATTATAAACCTGCAAAACTTTCTCCGTACGACCAGCTTTAACATGACCCCTCATCAAACTATTAAACGTAATCGAATTCGGCTCACAACCTACATCAATCATCTCCGCGAAAACATCTTGTGCACGGGTAGTTTGCCCACATCTACATAAAGCATCAATCACTATACTATAAGTATAAACATTAGGTTCAATCCCTGAGTCTTTCATTTCCGCAAACACCTTCTCTGCTTGCAACACATTCCCTGCTCTACACCATCCATAAATCAAATTCGTGTAGATAACCACATCAACTCCAAATTCCTCCTTCAAGAGATCAAAAAACGCCTGAGCTTCTTCAGCTCTTCGCTGCTTGCTAAAAAGACAAATCACAGTCGAAAACGCATTCTTATCAGGTTTACACCCAAATTCCTCCATTCTGTTAAACGCATGTACAGCTTCAGCAGCTAATCCTGCACGAACATAGCGTTTAATCAAAACCGTAAATGTAGAAATCGCGATTTCAACATTCCGATTCTTCATCAAACCGATTAAATCCCAAGCGAGATTAAAATGATGAAGTTTCCCAGCTAAATCAATCATTTCGTTGTAGGGTTCAGGGTTTTGTTCAAACTCGGGTCGGTTCATTACCCAATTAAAAAAACTTAGGGTTTCAAGAAATGGAGTATCATAGCGAATATCACCACATTTTTCAACTACTTGGGTGACAATAACAGGTGTAATGGGTTCGGAGATTTGGAATAAATCGGAAGTTAGGTTTGGGATTGTGAAGCAGGGGTTTAGAGGTGATGGGTTTGATGAATCAGATTTAGGGTTTTTCCTGTGGTGATCTTTGATTATGGAATGGAACTTTTCTGCGAGTAGGGCTTCTGCCTGAGATATTTCCTTTCCCTGATTACTTTTATCATTTTCATTGTCGTTCAAATCTTCTTCATCGACATGAATATCTGCAGCTGAACAGAAAAAGTTGGGTTTGAAACTTAGCTTAGAGAAAGGTGATAGTAAAAAGGGTAACTTTATCTTGGATTTGGTTATAGCCATGGCCAACTCTGTTACCGTTCTTGAGAAATTTTTGAGGAAAATCGAAGTTTTAACGAGGAAGCGATGATTATATACGGGAGGGTAACAATGGTCTGGACTGGTGGGCCCTAAATATTAAAAAGTGGGACCCAAAAAGGTGGTTTATTTAAACAAAAATGGGGGATTAGCGATATTGAAGCAAAATTTTAACATAACAAAGCACTGTGATTACTCTTTTTCTTTCTTACTAAATTTGTTTTGATGAGTTCATCCGAGTCGTATACAAGTTTAAGAGATGTACTACCACCAATTATACAAGTACCACTGCCGCTGCCATCGTCGTCTTCGTCGTCATCAGCATCGTCCTCAAGTCAGAGTGTTCATGAGAAGGTTCCGAAGAAAACCCGACTGGTTGAACAAGCTGCTCGAGCATATTTACATCCAATGATAAATCAACTAACAACACAAGAGTCTGGTGTTGGTGATGAAAGTTTTTTTAATTATTGGTTTCTTGAAAGGAGTTTGAGCTCTAATGAATTAGAGAATCCTGGTTGTTTTGCATTCGTGAAGGACATGATTGTTGAAATAGTTAGACGTGTTTTTGGATGGATTTTTTAGAGCAAATCCCGGCAAGATGATCAAAATTGGTGATATAGTCGTCGTATCACTGGGGCGCTAGAGAGTTTTGTCCATCTTTGCTCGTCATTATTTGTTGGTTTGACTAGCTAGTAGCATAGTAGTATTTTTGATCGAATTGCTAGTGGATATATTTCTTCGTGGGGAATATCTTTATTTATTTTTGTGGGAATGTGTCTTATTTTGCTCAAGTTCGTGGGAATGTATCTTTTTATGATCAATTTGTGTGCATATCATGTTTGTACTCTTTGTTTCTTTCAACCAGATCATGGTTTTATACCGTTTAATCATTGGCATTTACATAGTTAACATCTCTCACGTTTAGCCTTACCGGACTAGTTCGAGACCTACCTTAATTATTCGAGGCTTATGAAATTTTATTTCCCATGGAAGGGGAAAATGGGTGCATAAAAAGGGTGAAACTATTATTGAATTACTACCATTAAAACTAAACAACGTAAGCCAAATCAATTTTAATTCCATCTTATATGTAACCAGAAACATACCCGAAGAATGAAGATAATCGTTTTTTTTGATAGTATTTGTAATGAATGGGAGTTGCTGATTTATCAAAGATATAAGTGCCTTAGAGTCTGTTTGGTATAATTTTTAAAAACAGTTTTCAAAAATAGTTTTCTACTGTTTTTAAAACCTGGCTTGGTTGGGGTATACCCAGATTAATTGGGGTATATCCAATTTCAAGGGGACATGGTGCGTCATTATTAAAAAGGGTGATTTTACTTTAATACCCTTGAACTAATTAAATCTTAAACTAAACCCATTTCTTAATTTCATCAAATAAAATTAAAAAACTAAACAACTCTTAATCTTCTCTTCTTCTTCTTCATCTTCATCTTCATCTTCCATCAACCAAAGCCATATAAAAATCTTCAACTTTGATTTTCCAAAATAATTGTTGACTCTACCAGCGAAAAGAAGACTATAAATGATGTTTAAACTCAAACCCATCATTGTGTTGTGTGATTTGATTGTTATATTAATATTAGGTTAGAAATCGAAAATTATGATTTCTGTGTTTTTGGTCGGCAAGGTCGTAACATGCATATCTTGCCGACTTTTCATAACAGCCATGGCGGCGATTGTAAAAATTTTCAATAGCCGGCACGGTATTTTTTGAAGACCTTGCCGGCCAAATATAGCCGGCAGGGTATTTTCAACAGCCGGCGTGGTATTTTTCAATAGCCATCTCCTGTGTGTATTTTTCCAACAGCCGACAGGGTATTTTTTGAAGACCTTGCCGGCCAAATATAGCCGACAAGGTATTTTCAACAACCGGCGTGGTATTTTTCAACAACCGACGTGTTTTTTTTTTGTAAACCTTGTCGACTAGTATTTTTCAATAGCCATCTCCTGTGTGTCAAAAAAATAATAAAGTCGGCATGTTCTTCATTTAAATACCTTGCCTGCCAAATACAGTCAGCATGTTCTTCATTCGTCGACCTTGCCGACTTTTCATACTTTCAGAACTGAAAGTGTTGATTTCTTCTTTGATTTTGAGTATGATTTCATACAACAGATTTGCAATATCCTTTTTATAAGTGTTTCGGTTGTGTGCTTCATTTTCGTTGCAAGAGATATTCTCAAAAAAAAAAAAAAAAATTCATCAAAAATCATCTCACAAAAGTTCAATCAAAAACAAAATTTCATAACTTAAATTCATAAGTTTTAATCTCTTCAATCAATTTAAACTTAATTAATTAATCTAATCTAAATTTTAATGTTAATTAAACGAGGGCAATTTTGCCATTTTGAAAATATTTGGTTAAGGGGTGACCTTTTTTACTTCAAAATGATCTTATTTTGTCTCATTTGGTATACCCCAATTAATCTGGATATACCCTAATCAAGTCAGGTTTAAAAACATACCCCTTTTTCCTTGTTTTCATTTTCTAAAAATTGTTTGGTAGAATAAAAACTGTTTTTAAAAGCCATGACTCACTCACAGTCATTCCCCTGATCTCTTACTTTGTTTAGAAAAGAAGAAAGGACAAAAAAAAAAGAAACAAGAGACAACATTTAGAGCTTGTTTGGTACAATTTTCAAAAACATTTTTCAAAAATAGTTTTCCATTGTTTTAAAAACATACTTTTTTTTCTTTTTTTTTCATTTTCTAAAATTTGTTTGGTAAACTGTTTTTGAAAACAAGAAAAATCAACTAAATCAGGTCAAATGTAAATATTCGTCTAAGAGATAGTGATATTAATTAGAATGATTCACTTGCAGTCATTCCTCCGATCTCTTACTTTGTTCAGAAAAGAAAAAAGGAAAAAAAAGAAAACACAGAAAATAATAATTTGTTGTTTTCATTTTTTTTTGTTTTCAAAAACAGATAACAAATAGAAAACATTTTCTGAAAATGTCTCTACCAAACGAGTTTTCTGTTTTCTCTGTTTTTAAAAACAGAAAACTGTTTTAAAAAATTATACCAGACAGACTCTTAAATTTTTTTATCTTCAAAAACAGAAAACAAATAGAAAATATTTTTTGAAAATATCCCTACTAAACGCGTTTTCTCCTATTTTCTGTTTTCTATGTTTTTGAAAACTATACCAAACATGCTCTTAGTTTCCTCTGATTCACAAACAATTGGCCATGAGAGAAGGGAGTTCCTGTTTCTTAAGGATTGGCATTCCTGTTTCAGGCTTTTATTTGGCTAAGAGAGTTTGCCGTCATACTTTGTGCTTGTCCTTCTTAAAGAAGTGTATTTATTCCAACAACTTGTGCCATCGCAAATATCTCGTGGCTCCGGTTTCAGAAATCATAATCGTTGCCTGCAATGTATCTTGCAACAGAGAAGGGTGAAGACACTAATTAAGCAATATTTGAAATCCAAACTCCTAACACGCTACAGAACCAAAGATTCCTGTTGGAACTTACAAAACCACAGATGATAAACGAATATCTTTGCATTGATTTAAAAAAAAAAAAAAAACGATACAAACTTTTTTCTTTTTGAATAGCATGAGCAAAACACCCAAATTGACAATAAAAACGATTAGAACACTAAAGTATCAAAAGCAAACCCTTCTTCTCTCCACCACCATATCCCTTCTTCCTCTTGACTTTTTCTTCTTCGTTTTTCTTCTTCCTCTTTTCTTCTTCTTGAATCCTTACTATGTGATCTAGTATCCCCTCCCTATCAAAATAGAACATTCTTATGATTTCATCAGCAGATATCATAAGACAAACTGCTGTGAAAGTTATAAGAATCGTTTTGACAATATTAAATACTGGCGCGATTTTTCTATCTAAAGCCTCTATGGCTTCATTAATGGCTTCGTCTAGGGCTTCATCCTCTCGCTTCCCCATTATACCAGTTTCTCAGACTCTATGAATACGAACGAAATTTTTCTATCTTTTTTTTTTTTTTTTGAAGGAAAGATGGGTTAAACAACCCATAATTTATTAATTTACCTCATTAAAATTGAGGTTTGAAGGATACAATGGTGGAGAATTTTCATTCCACTGATTGGAATCATGATAACATGATAATTCCAGTACATCATAATGATACAACATAAAAAATACAAAATATAATGCATCCCAATTTTGAAATACAACAATTGTAATGAATAGTTGATCAAAGAGGTAGATGATGTAATCCAAATAATGGTCTTCTCATTAAACTGCAACCATTTAGAAACTTCTTCTTCATTAAGATATAATCCTTCATAAAAGGAATAATCTGCTCCAAATATCATCATAATTACAACCCATTCCAGTAGCCATTGATCAACTTTGTAAGAATCTTGATCATAATCACATAGGATTTGGTCATCTCACGAAAATATACTTGAATCTATCATCGAGACTCCATAAGAAAACCCAAAGGGCAAGTGGATAATTCTTTGCAATAGCTTAATTGAAACATCATATGACAAAGAATTGTCAAAGAAATTTTATTTATTGAAAACATAAA
Organism: Papaver bracteatum; assembly: GCA_023529315.1. Taxonomy (NCBI): domain Eukaryota; kingdom Viridiplantae; phylum Streptophyta; class Magnoliopsida; order Ranunculales; family Papaveraceae; genus Papaver; species Papaver bracteatum. Next base: position 2,300,768 of record JAJJWX010001985.1, read on the forward strand.
GGATTACAGAAAATAAAATCTAATTTCGCAAAAAGATGCGATTTTATTTATTAAAAACAGATCTAATGAATAAAACTATCTAGATTTGCTCGGAAGATATGAAATCCATATCTAAACCCGAGTAAATCTAGATTTAGGGTGAAGAAGATGGAGAAAAAATAGGATTAGTTTTTTGGAAAAAAACGGTTTTAGGTTTTTGCAGAGAAGGATGAATGACCCATATGTGAAATTTTTCTATCTAAAGCCTCTATGAAACGTCTTGTATTTATAAGTCGTGCCGCCGTGGGCGTGTGCGTGTGCGTGTTACAAGGAAGTCAAAAAATCAATATCTTACAAATAAGGAAATTTCTGGTTGCTTCCAACAAAGCAACTTTAGTCTTCTAATTTTTCTGTTATTTTTTTCAAATAAGAAAATTACTTCCGTACTCCCTTCGGGCTACAAGGTAAGGGGGTGTCACGTGAGGAAACGTTCAAAATTTAGCATGGCTCTTAACAAGTGGAAATTGAATTCTTATCCCTACTTCTGGCCCCAAGAATTAATTGGGGGCCAGAAAAAATAATTGGGGGCCTGACCAGTTGGTCTCCCAATAGCATTTTGTGCTTACCCCTTATCCGAATTTTTCGAAATGGCTAAACTACCTCCAAACCATTAGTGTTAATTTAGTTGATTAGTTAAGTTAGATTAGTTGTTAATTAGTTTAGATAATAGAAAATTTGTGTTTTTGTGTTGGATAGAGAGGAAGAAAGTGAGTTTTGGGGGAAAATTTAGGTTAAAATGGTTGCAAATGAAGATCCTTTTGCTCAAAATGATGGAACCAATACTCAAAATGAAGAACCCAAAGCTCTAAACAATCAGGTAAACTTCCTATACTCTTAAAATCGCATGAATGGTGCTCCAAGTTGTCGATTCATGGTCACTATGCATCATCTCAGTGTGAGAGTCGTTAGGTCGGGAGTATACTAATATGACGACCCTTAAGAGTCGTTAGTTATTAGTCAAGGAAAGAAACGACTCTAATCTGCAGTTATGAAAAATCGTCATTCAAGTTTGAACAAACTGACGACTCCAATCTGCAATTATGAAAAATCATCTAACATTTTTGAAAATATTGACGACTCCATTTGTAGGTCATTTAGAGTCGTTCACTAAATATATTTATAACCCAACGACTCAAAAACCTTTTACTCACTGTCACTAACACTCTAAGGGTCGTTAAGGTCATTTAAAATTTGAACAAGAGTCGTTAGCCTTGTAAGAGTCGTTAGCCTAACAAAGCTTTGTTAAATGAAAAAAATCGTTAATGTGTTACAAAGCTTTATTAGGGTCGTCATTTAAATTTTGAACAAGGGTCGTCATTTAAATGATAAAATCGTTAATATGTTAAATGAAAAGAGCTTTGTCAGGGTCGTTATCTTTCTTTTCATTTTACATGTAACAAGGGTCGTTAGCTTTCTTTTCATTTTCTTTTCATATTAGCAAGGGTCGTTAGCTTTCTTTTCAACATGCACATGAAAAATAGTTAACCAAACATGAAAAATCGTTAACCAAAGGCCAACATGGAAATCAAAAATCGTTAACAAAACATGAAAAATCGTTAACCAAAGATGAAAAATCGCTAGACATTCAAACTCCATGGTTAACAACTGCCATTCTGAGAAATATATTTATTCGATTCAAACCCTATATTTCTTCGTTCGTGCCATGTTTGTAAAAGAAGTTAATCGTCGATTAAAGTTTTCGTATCGACAATGAATTGGATGAAAAAAAAATTCTCCACGATCTAAAGGAAGGGTAAAATTGAACTTTTACCCTCATTTTGGAAGCCCCATATAATTTTTGGTGTGGGCATAAGTTTTGTGAGGCCCCCGATTACTTTTTCTGGCCCCCAATTAATTCTTTATTTACAAATATCGCTATCAATTATATTAATATCCCTAATCAAAAACAAGGAAACTATTTTTTAATATAATCCCATGATTACCCTAACTACATTGATTAAGTTATCGAATATTTTTCCATTCCAACTTCGGATCTGAAAAAGAAATACTCGCTTCTCTTAACTCCTCTTTCGGCATCACTACCACCGCCTTCGCGCCACCACCATATTCGTCGCCACCATTTCCATCTCCACCACCATCATCTCCATCACCATGAAAATTCAAACAATCCAACCTATTCCTGCACCACCTCCTACACTAATACTACCCAATAAACTACCAGCAACATCACCACCACGTCCAAAGCAATCGATTTTAGATTGATTTTCACCTGATTCAATGACAAATCAAAAGGCTAGTGATAAACCAATGTACAAATATTTTCCAATACCTAATCTCGAGCATCAAATACGTTAAATTCATTTCGATTTTCTCCTTTTCAAACCCTAATTTCGGATTTCATTTTGGTATATGATTATTTTCTTCTTCAATTCATTTTTTTTTCATTTGTATTGACTCATAGAAATAGAAATTAACAACGATTTTAGTTAAAAGGTTTTTCTAATTGATTTTAAGGATCTGATTTCATATGTTGATTTAATTTCAATGTTCATTGATTTGTTGTTGTTGGGAAGAAATTTAACATTGTTGTTGTTAGTGGTGGTGGCAGCGGCGTTTATTTGTTGCATTTAACTATTGTTGTTTGTGTTGTTTTGTTGTATTTTAATGCAGTTGGTGTTGGGCAGTAGTTTGAACCCAAGTCATATTGGGTTGTTGTTGTTGTAGATGTGATGTTAGTGGATATTATGGTTACACATTGTTCTTGTGGTGGTTTTTTGTTTTGCAGCAATGGATATGGTAAAGCATGTTGCAGTGGGGATGGGGGTAGTTGTTGCAATGGTGGTGGATGTTGCAACACTTGTGGTGGCGGAGCATGAGGTACATCTATGATGGTGCAATAAGTAGCTAGTTTGCATTAAATTGGTAATATTATGTAGTGATGGTGGTGGTGGATTTTGTTTATATTTATGCATTTACTTGTATGATTAGAACCTTGATTATGCTTGTTTTACTGCAAATGAAATCATATGGAGATAATTTAAGCACATATGTACTTTTAAATGGGAATACTTGTTGGGAATTCTTTTAAGTTCAAACGGTTTAGCTTTGAATCGGAAAGAGTGCAGAGAGATTGGTGACTAGGTTGGAAGGTGATGCACTTGATAGGATTTTGCAGTGGATAAGAACATTCTTGTCTTATCATAGGAACTTTTTTATTTCACCTTGTTTTATACTCTCAAAATTATAGTCATCAGAAGTTTGTGCTTAGCTTATAGATCCCGAAAGGAATTACCATTCCAAAATATTGATATCTAGTATATTTATGCTTGTAGTTTAAATACTTTGATTTTATAGATGTAAATTTTTCAAATGTTGAACTTGTGGTGCAATGGTAGCATGATTGACTCCATGTCAGATGATGCGTGTTCGACTCACGCCAAGTTCACTCAATTTACATGGATCAACTACTGTTGTTGATCCCCTAAATGGATCAAATTATAATGTTGATCCTTTTTATTTTTGGATCAACTACTGTTGTTGATCCCCTAAATGGATCAACTTCTACTGTTGATTCTATTTTTATTTGGATCAACTACTGTTGTTGACACAAAAATATATGAACCAATAGTGGCGGCGGCGGTGGTGGCGGTGGCTGTGGCGGCAGACTACTGTTGTTGATCCCCTAAATGGATCAACTTCTAGTGTTGACGTACTAGTGGTGGTGGCGGCAGTGGTGGCGGCGGACTAGTGGTGGTGGTGGTGGCAGTGATGGACTAGTGGTGGCGGTGACGGAGTAGTGGTGGAATATTAGTGGTGGTGGCGGTTGGTAGGTGGTGGTCGTTGAACGGTAGTGGTGGAATGGTAGTTGAATGTTGGTGGTGGTGGTGCTAGTGGTGGTGGTGAAGTGGGAGAGGAAGAAATTTGTTCCATTTTGAAATAAATAAAAATATTATATGGGTGAGGGTATTAAGGTAATCTAATTTTAAATAGATAAGGTTATTAAAAAGGAAGGACATATTTATTGTTGTATAAGGATATATTTGTAGGGGTGTCAAAAGTAGGGACATATAATTAATATACCCGCAAAGCAATGCTCGATACAGAGTCGCAATTGTTTTTTTTCTTTTTTATTTAATTTTTTTTTCTTTATAAGAAAAGGAAGTAAAGATGGAAGTACATAACAAGGATACTGAAAGTGCCATGCGCCATTGCTAGATTCTGGTCAGGTACATAATTCCTGCCATTTAAAGGATATCATTCGAAATAAAAGGATACATATGATTCGTACAAGTAACTATATATCTTCTGAGAGTTAGGGTTTTCGAGTAACAAAGCTAAATGCAGAGCATCCCGTTATCGGTTTTGTGAATTAACCAAAGTTTTGTAAGAACAAAAGATATCTGATGCATTTTGTCACCTCATCTCCTTGATAGCTTGCATGGTATCAAACTTGATAATGTTCTTGAACTGCATCTTGATATAGATGTTTAAAAGTTTCTAGAGTATCTTCATCTTCCGTTTCTACTGTTACATTTATCCTCTGCATTTCCTCGGCCCAATCAAATGCTAATTGATCTCATCTGGTTGATCTGTTCCATGGAATTTTCCTGCAAAAACAAACACAATGACGGAAATGTAATTAGCCTGGGTGTCAAATAGTTAAAGTCTACAGATCTTTATGTTGACCTCATATCGTCCTAAATTAGCTGAGTTACAACTAGTTGGTTGAATAGTGTCAGATCTCCTATAATAATGATTATTAAGAATGTGGTTAGGATGAATCTGTACTCTGTTATGATCACTCAGGTGATTGATGTACTCTTAAACGTTTCTTAGAAGAGAGACTGATTTAAAAACAAAAGCACATCTAGCTTTCCAGATGAACCAGCAAGTAGTGGCAAAGGTGGAAGTTTGATGTTTATTTTTCCCTATCCAGGAATTCAGACAATCAATGAAATTAACTTAATTTCCACCAATATCATGACTATATCCCAACAGTTCCATCATAACTTGGATAGGAAAAGGACATTCAAGTAAAATATGCATCATAATCCCCTCCCTACTTTTACAAAATTTGCATATGGGATCAATGTATTGCAGAATGCTTGCAGTCTTAGCATTTGTAGGAAGAATCTTATGGACACATTTCCAGAGAAAGATTTTTATGGTTGGTGTTGTATCCATGTTACAAATCTTACTCCAATCCGCTAGTTTGCATCTTGGTTGTATTTTTCTCTCATCTTAGCACTATAGAGAGATTTGACAATAAAATTTTCATTCTTAGTTAAGTCTCATCTAATATTATCCCTCTCTCCAGAGTGGATCTTTGTTTCTTTGAGAGACTTTATTTCTCCCTGGTTAAAGCAAGCCTGAAGTTTAGTGTCATCCCAAACACCAGTACTGGTGATGGGATGTTTCACCAGGGCATAATCCTATGAACAGTTAGTAAGTGGTTTGGTGAGATGAATATTAGGATCAGAAATCCACTTGTCATCCCATCACCAACTATGCCAAGAACTATACTTCTAAATGCTATCAATCCCACCTAATATTATGCACTTTCCTACTTTTTATGTATTTGGATGACATAATGAGAGACAAAAGGGATTCTCTATCTTGAGAGATTCTTCATCTCATTTTAGTAATCATAACACTGTTAAATGCTTTCATGTTCATGAAACCCAGTCATACTAGATCTTTTGGTTTGTGTACAAAATCCCAAGATTTTTGTTTGCATGAAATCTAGTCCTCACTTTGCTACGTTTTGGCAAAAAAACGACAATGGTAAATAAGGGATTTGCTAACCAGGCCATGTTTTTATATATTTTTACCCCATTGTTTCCTATTGCTCATTGATGGATTTCGAAAATAATAGTTCTCAGCCTATAGATAGAAAAGACAAATTATAAACTACATTATTCTTGCAAACGAGTGCATGGACTCGATAGCTAGAGATCAACAACCAGGTTGAGTGTTTAAGTTAGACTATATTTTGCATGTAGTTGCGCTGACTTTTTGAATGTGTTATTCTTGAAAATTAATAGTTATCCATATTTTTTTGTTATACGCTCATCCAAGCTATTCTAATTTCATAATGAGAAATTTCACTATTTTTCTAAGCTTCCGTGTCCGTATTTGAAGATCACCATAATATAAAAATAGAGTAAGAAGCAATCTGATCATATTTGTTTCTTTAGCTATTGCAATCACACATAATATAATTCGTCGTTAAAAAATAAAGTTAGAATTTCCAAGAGATTGTTCAAGAATAATGTCATACTATATAAATAAAATATACATTTAAAATGAAAATCAAATAATGTTGATGAAATTAATAACTAGTCGTACCTTTTTGTTATACTAAGATCTTTTTCTTCCTAAAATATATTGACGAGAATTAATTACATGTAAATAGTAGCACACACATATCAATAATATTAGCATGGTTTATCAAAAAATTGTGGGAGTCAGTAAATAATAACATTCAGACATTGCATTACATGCATGTTCATCCATTAAGTGCATATGCAGGCCATATGCTTCATCTCATTGTGGCATGTAACTTTTACATCTAGGATGAAATAACTGTAGCTCTATCTACAAAGCCATAAATACATTAAAAAAAAATCTTAATCAAAGTCCACTGCATGAATTTTTATTAACCCATAATGTATTAATTCATTTATCAATTGTTACTTTAGTACAGCTCAATTAGCTTCATTTTATTCCTATATCATAAGTTTTCCCAAAAGCATAAAGAAGAAAATCACATAAGTAGGCTATATGAACGATGCAGAGAGTAACTTGATATCAGGATTAAGACATACAATGTCCTCTCACCCTCGGTTCTCAGCAAAAAGCATACCCAGAGATTTAAGATAATCGGATCGACCACCTCAAGTGAAAATGTACTACTTGTGAAAATCCTATTATAACGATAAACAATACAATGCGAAAAGGGAAAAACACCAGATACCAAAAGTTTTGTTAACGAGGAAACCACAATAGCAGAAAAACCTCAGGAGCTCGTTCATATTTGAACACCAAACTATATAAGCCGCTACAGACACTATCATACCATTAGACTTCAGACTGGGATATAGTTGAAACTAAATTCCACCCTCCAAGCAATTTAGTTATAGTCTCGCTCGTTAGGTCTCCTGAACCTCGCAAGGCTCTATGCAATTGATTCCCTTAGATGACGTTCTTTGCAACCTAAGAGTTGTTGCAACCTAAGTGAAGACTTTAGATACCAATATGCCTATTAAATATAAGCCTATTTGATTTTCCTTTAGATCAAAGATCAAGGCTTGGTAACATGTTTGCAATAGACAAATCTAGCAAACCTCACAAATTACACTAAGTTAGATGGGAAGCCTGGATTCTTAACCACCTCTCATGAACAATCATAAACTAATCAATTAGTTGAAAAACCCCTCTTTGTGTTTTCAGAAGTGATTTTATCAACATCTATCTCAGTAGGTTCTCGTAAGAAAGTTTGACCAAAATGCTCGACTATCGTTTCGCAAAATATTTTTAAATACCTAAATGCAGTTATACAGATGTACTCATATGTGGAATCCGCTGGTACCTTATAAAATAATATTCGGAGGGGTGAAGTGACCTTTTGTTCAGGATGAAAGCCTCATACATGCCGTGCATCATGCTGATAATTAAATAAAGGTTGTATTTGACAAAGCTCAGCAATAATCCTTTGATTCAAGTTGCAGGCCATGCAAAATGGACGTTGAAAATCCCCATCCGAATACACACATCCATGATTAGAATGATCATGTATCATCTTGTTGTGATAAAAATGTTGATCCCACCACGTCCATCTTCTAGTCATAACTTCTTGTGGCTCTAAAGGCTTTGGTATCATCCCTGAATGTAGGTGAAACATAAAATTTCGCCACCTTTTATCCTCAATTATGTCTTCCTCCATTTGACGCAAAATCTCGACATACATTTCTTGCTCTTCTTAATATAAGGTTTCATCCATTTCGATATTTTCCTCAGAAGAACCAAAATCAGGATTCATGTTTGCAAAATACAAGTGATTTAGATTGAGTGAAATTAAGAAAAGATTGATTGGATTAAAGAGTGTTGTGATATTTGAAGGATGAATCGAGTAGTATATATTAGGGTGAAAAATAGCCATTCCGGTGATTGTTGTAAAAGTAGCTATTGGAGGCCTTAACTAATCCTCCAGCGGTTGATCTTCGTTCGCACGATCCAACTTCAACCGCACGCTTTTTCATCGGCCGACAACATCCATTTATCATAGTGGTTGATATCCATGTGGCTTAAAAAAAAATTTTGATTAGGTCATTACTATAGGAATTTCCCTAAGTCCTCAAAACTTCCCCCTGCAACCTGATAATACTACTCAAAATTTAAGCGGCCTCGCCTAAGATATCAAATAGGCCCGAACAAAAAATCCAACAACATCAAGTGTAAATAATAAAGACTAACAATATCACTCAACTATATTATTATTGTGAAGATAGACGGTTGGTTGGTAGCAGTTTATAAATTTTGTACAAATTATTATTTCAATGTATTTTATCTATTTTTTGTGTTTTATCGGTTTCAATAAAACCTGCAATGTTTCAAATCATTATAGTGATTAATTAAAAGTTAGTTATGTTTCTACCAGGTACTCCTTTTGGGATGATGTGCTTATTCAATTTCCACATTCAGTTTCAGGGATAAATCTAGCAATGTATGTGACAATGATAGTTCTAGGATTGAAATCTTTGAGGAGTCGAGTCCGTTTGTGAATTAGCTATTGTTATTCTTGTTTTGCATTATATTCTATTTGATATAATCTATGCACTTCTGTATAGGTATCGTTTGAGCGGAATTATTATGTATAATCTCAAAGAGGGTTTTAGATTTAGGTTAATGTTTATTTAGAATCTATAATTTAATGATTAAATAGATGTTTTAGATCCTTAATGCCTCAGAATGAAGACTATTCTCTTAGATTTCTAAGTAGGTGGATATTCGGGTGTTACAACCTATACTAGTAGGTGATTGTAAAATTGAGTAGGATAACTAAGCCTATAACTATTCTATGGTGGTGATAAGTAAGACGTTGAAAGAAATATGCCAGTAAATTGATTGTGCTCTATTTCATGGATTGACATGGATTCCTTGATCATTCTTATTATCGTTACTATTAAATTTTTTTTTGTTTTTTTGAATTATTTTCAAAAGTTTAATTGGCAACTTTAACTCTATAATCCTTTAAGACAAATTTGCATCCATATATTGTTCGTTAGTGTAAAGAAAATTAAGAAATATTTTTTGTGAGTTCGATACCTCGTCAAGCTATGCGGGTTTAGTCAAACTGTACTTTCTTCCCCACATCCACCTTAGTGAAAATATATTCTCATAATATACAATAAATAAATATTATTAAATCCAAAAAAGGAAGGGAAAAAAATATAATAAAATAAACCGGAACATAAAATTGTGTTTTCTAAAAAAAAATTACCGATTCATATATATATTACAGTTTATATTTTAAATAGATCCAAAATAATATTGGTCAATGAATTCCTATTAGCTTATAGAGAGTCATACGGATCCACTGGTTATTATAAACTTAAGAAGCACATTGTTTTGGCGCCAAGAACAGATCTCTCGTCGCTCTCTCTCACAGAAGCAAGATGTTTCCCTTATTCAATCCTAGTATGGATTTAAAATGTAAAATTAGGCGTAGAAATCCAAGAGTTCATGTTTATCAGTCACTTCTGTTATTTGGAATTTCAATAGTTATTACGGTAAAATCTGAAGAGAATAACTTAAAAAAGAAATTGATTAGCATTTTGGAAAAAACACTCTATAAAATGAATAACGAAGTTTCGGTATAACTTATTCAAATAATTAATTAATTAAATTAATTAAATATAAATATAAATATATATATATATATATATATATATGTATATATTTGACAAACCCATTCGAAGCCCATGTTGTGTTATTTGGTGGTGTGGATTGCTGCTGCATTCTAAGTTCAAGTCATGTTGACAATCCCAGACATGAGAGAATGAGGAGGGCTTTGGAAATGTATGGCATCATATTTCTAGACCCTAAGCAGACAATCCAAGGAATCTTGGATCGTCACTTGCAGGATCGACTGACTATCCGATTCACTCTTATTATGTAAAACCTATTAATAAAGATCAATCTAAGAATATCTTAGATAAGATTCATAAAATTGATAAGAAATTAGGGTTTACGGGCTGTACAAGGGGGTTTACCTAGGGTTGTTTAGGTGTAGGATGACAAAAATTGTTATGTTAATAGTGAGAATGCTATTGATCTATTACCGAGCAATGGACTCGCGGACTTACTGAATATGGTAAGATTCTTTGAAAATTACTACCTTTTTCTTTTGTTCGGTGTGGAAACAAAGAATTAAATGTATATTTCAAGACCCTGAATACATGTAGGAAACATTAATTAGGAAGATTAAGTCTCTCTTACTGTATTGGACCTCTACAAGCATATCTTTTAGAGGTATTACTTTCCAGTATTTTCACTATAGCTGGGGGATGTAGTGAATAGAGATAATAGTTAGTCTGTGTTCTTATTTTTATAGGGTTTTCCTCTTTTTTGGGTTGACTCTGTTGATTGGGGCTCTTGGTTCCCTTTAACCTACAGATCTATTGTTTCCTACTGTTTGTACTTCCTGTAGCGGAAATGGTTTGGTTTTCCCTTTTCTCTCTTTTCTTCTCCTCCTCTACTTGTAATATTCTTTCTCCATTAATATATTTTTTGTTGTATTGATAAAAAAAAAATGTTAGGTTAATTACAAAGATAATCCTTGGGCTAGTTGTTTGTAATATATATTTTAAAACATAAATTGAATACCTAACAAAAAGATTTTAATAGCAATTAAGCTTTTGGTAAGAGAAATTCATTTTGGCTATGATTAATTTGATTATTTCATATTTGTGGTTCTAATGGTGTTGACTAAAACATAATAACTTTGAAAGTTTCGTACCTTTTGGAGTTGATGGTGTTAACTATATCATAATAATATATTGATTAAATATATGAGGAAACATTTGAATATAAAATTAAAGCTTGACTGGAAAAATAAAAATTGAGTTTTATATTAAGTTTTGTTTTAAAAAAAAAAATTGCAAAAAAAAAAAAAAAACAATACGTGAGCATCATTTGTTTTGTAAGATGGTGTTTCTGAGCAAGAATGAAAGTGTAGTAGTAAAATGACGAGGGTACCCAAGTACACCACAATATTTTCGTTTCAACCCTATAAGTTGGATATCTTAAGTGATCGTCTATAGACAAAGTCGAGACATTACAACTTCAACATATTAACTTGATAATAGTTACGGTCCAAAACTAATTAACTATAGTATCAATATCAGGTGATTAAGATTAACGTACAAGTGTTATATACTTAATTATAATAAGAAAATTATAATATGGAAGTAAAGTAAATGAAAAAGCAAGATTTTGTTAACGAGGAAACCCCAAATGCAGAAAAACCCCAAACCTAGTCTAGTTCTGAATACTCTCGGAATTAAGCCGCTATAAAAGGAACAAAGACAACTTCGTGTAGTTTAGACCAAGTAATCTACCCCTAGTTACTTAGTTCCTTCAGTATCCCTGCGCCTACAACCGTCTGGCTAACGCACGTGAATCCCAAGATAAAAATCACTATCTTGAGTTGTTTTATCGATGTAAAGTCTTAAGCACTCAACTCCTTTTATTTGTCTTCCAAACAGTAAAGTAACAAAAAAATTTGGTAACTACTCCAATAATCTTTTAAGAAGAGATTCGTTGAGTTTTGTCTAAGGCTCTTCCATTTAAACTAGTAAAATCCTTTGTCGGGTAAGATCAATCCAAATCCAAAAATCAAATCTAGATTCACAATTATCATATTCGGATACTAAAGAATACCACCAAATGGTAGTTGCCGATTTGAACAACTATATGATCAAATATATCTAAGATAAATTAGATCTAAGTTGAATCCCATCCGATTAAGATGTGTGCACAAATCACGACATATGAAAATCAATAAGAAAAAACTTTTTGTCTTCAAATCTTTAATTGCCTTGTATTGTACCTGTGTAACACAAACTTAAATCTACTTATGATCGATCACACACAGAACAGAGTCTATTAACAATGGATGATCACAAGTTTTCTTTAAATCTAAAAATAATCCTAAAGATCCTTCCAATACTTTGATCTAGTTTGAGTGACCATTATGTCAGAAGAGAAGGCTCTCAAGAATAATCAAACTCTGTGCAATCAAAGTTTCAATAACCATTAGTCAATCAAATTGATAATCGAAAAATAAAATAACAATGTGTTTGTGGGAGAAAACTACATTTGCAGGTTTAGGTAATTTTGGGTGTGTGTGGATGAGAACTGAATTTAAACCTTCAACAAATGTGCTGCACGATGAGCACTTTTGATTCGACAGATAATTTGTACAATTCTGGCCTAAACCGAAGACACGGCCGTTTCAGATTTGTTTCGGTCACAGGTGAAAGATGTGAGGTTGATCTTAGGGAGGGAAGAGAAGAAGGTATTAAGAGTATGAAGGTGAATGCTATTTGATGACTTGTTAACAGAAGGTTGAGCAGGCTAGCAAATATTGCAGGCAGGCTCTGGGTGTTGAATACGATGGTATTAACACTTGGTTTTTCTGTGTTCTGTTTGAAATAGGGAGGAGAACCTATTTATACAAGTTGATAAGCCTTCATCACGTCTCTCGTGGGAATTTGGAGGAAGTGGAGTGATGGAGGAAGTGGAGTTGTGTGTTAGTGTCACACGGTTGCTTTCCCACTTCTCCTATCATCGCTAACCGCCCATGTTTCCCTGACACGATCTTGTGATGGCGTGTTGCACGATGCACGCTATAAACCGCCAGACCAATACCCCAGTTTGTATCCCCCAGTTGTGACGTGATTAATGTCTCGAGTGTGTGGATCGTGGGACCCACATAAAATAGTGCAGGGTGAATCATGAACTTGGTATGACATCGCATGCATCCATCTTTAGCTGACCGTTTGGAGGTTGTATGGGCAGGCCACGCTTTGGTCGGTCACCCTGTGAAGAAGAGTGACGGATGGTGATCATGGTGATACCTTGTTTGCTGGTTGATTCGCACCCTAAGTCATTCGTCCAAGCTTGCAAAGTCGGACGGACGAGATAACCCTACTTGCGATCGTTGGATGGGAGGCGCGTATGCTGCCTCTTTCAACCCAAACGTTTGCATGCTAAGTGAGTTTCTATAGAGGAACCGATTGGCCCTGCATGGAGGTGGTACAATGGTGTTCACGCCCATGCCTGCTTGACTTGCAAAGATTTGATCTAAGCCACTCACTTTAGGTGGCAAAGACAGGTGGTCGATATTAGAACTTATGGAGGGGCCGTGACATTCCACCTTTGGGCACGCGTACAGAGGAATTTGATCACTTCCGGTCTTGGCCGATCAGATAGGCGTGAAGTCGGGCCCATGATGGTCATGCTAGCATGCTCGGTTCCTTCTAAGTCTTCATCTTTGCCTTCCATCCAAGGATGCGAAGATGGACGCTCGAGATGTTTCTGCGACATATGCGCCATAAACCCTAATTAGGATTTTGGACCGGCCACTTTGGGCGATCGGTTTTGGGTTGCGTGCGCCTCCTTTGGGGAGACTGACCATGTATGCAACATATTGGGCCGATAGTGAGCATGTACATGCTTTCTCTATGACCTTGGGCGCAATCTAAGCAATCCAACTATTCTTGCGAAGTCGGATGGTCGTGATCGTTTTGGATCTTTTCAACCTGCATAAGGCGTTAACCTAGCCTTGTTTGGGCAATCGTTTCTTGCACCACGGCTTGCCTATGAGGGAGTCGGTCATGTAGGTAGAAAGAGGGCCTGTCAATGGTGTACCATCACTTCACTACTTGTTTTTAGGGTATAATCTAAGTCGTCCAACTATGCCTGCGAAGTTGGACGTTCACGATTAAAAGGAACCCTAATTAGGTTCCAGCCGTGCGTCATGCTCACTTTGAGCGCACGTTTTGGAAGGACCAACTGTAGTTGGTCTTGACCGTTTGGTCATGCATGAAGGTGAGTCCGAGGTGATCATGGTAGCATGCTCAGGACCCCCTGAATCTATATATACACCCTCCCTCTATGCCTGCGAAGTTGGACGGATGAGATCTATTTTTGAGTTTGTTTTCAGCAGGTGAGACTAACATGGGTAGTCTTGCCTGCATTTAAAGGGGCTAATATAACCCGCCGTCAGGTAGCCTACAGGTGTTTGCATGTCGAACACAAGGCTTTAATTAAGGAAGTAATGCTGCAAACCAACATAAAATCGGGATGGTTGCTACATGCTCCGCTCTGGGTAGGTTATAATTCTCAGGGATGGTTGCACATGCTCCATTGAATTATCATGGCGAGAAATATTCATCACCTGAAGGCTTTATCCTTTGCAGGACGTCAGCTTACAAAAATTGGCTTTTTACAATTTTAGCCTTTAAATAGAAATCCACCATCAACATTAAGTCCCCTGCCTAGCATGCAATGGTTATACTATTGTAGGGTAGGCATGAGATGGTGACAAATATACGTGAAGGAGACAAAAGTAACTAACCCCATAAGGTAGCCGCCAGTGGTTATCCATGTGAACGCGCCGTCGCAAGCATGAAACTTTTTGCGGGCCCGGTTTCCTTCCATGATTTTTGAAAACAAAAGGAATTCTTTTCCAATTAGAATTCTCCAAGCTTTGTCTATAAAAGGGAGAGAGTCGGCTCCCTTTTATTATATATATTTTTTTTCTTTACATCACGTGCAGCTCCCGCCCGTGATTTTGTTGCCGCCCTGCCGCTGGAGCTCCGCCACCGTCCGTCGGAATCGGCGCCGCCAACCAAGTTCGTGCATTTTTTTATATTTTAAAAAAAAAAAACCCTAATTGCTTAGGTAGAGCTCTTTTTGAAAACTGTAGTTTCTCGGGTAGGGTTTCCTTTTTTATTTTGAAAGGATTGTAGGTGTAGCGAAACATACCATAATTGATTCCTTTACCGCTGCTAGGTTGTTTGGTAAAATGAACTGGAACCCATGAATATGTTGCTTGTTCCCTTTATCTTTGCATGCCAAAAACCCAATTTTTAGGTTGTAACTTGACAAGATTCCCGCCTTGAGCCTGTAAACGTGATCCCCAACTGTATAAGAGTATGTTGACGTGCTTGCCTAGTTTTAGGGACGCACATGCAGGATTTAGCATTCGCCTGCGTGACTTGTTTCCATGCTGGTCTTGCCTTTATGCATGTTGTCCACTTACTTAGTTTTAGGGGTGCGCCTGCAAACCCAAAATTGACAGCCTTTTCTCACAGCTTCATGCATGCCAGTAATTTGTGCCTGTAGGATGAGTCTCTAAGTTAGCGTAGTCTCCTTGCCGGCATTGATCTTGTACTTGCTTGCATAATTTTGAGGCACTCTTGCGCTTGCGCTTATCAAAATTTCTATAGAATCCTCATACAAACTCGTATTTTGACGGTCTGCATATGTATCCTCAAGCCCAGAAAATTTCCAAGCTTTAATAAAGAAGATTTTTGAATTTGGAGCGTGTTTAGGGGATAACAACCGCGAAATAGTAAACTTCCAGGAGGTTTTCAGAATTTTTTCAGGTTGCGTGTTTTCTGATGTTTTGGCCACCCCTCCTTGCTATTTCATCCGATTGTCATGAAATTTTGATATGTTGTAGGTAACTTCCATATGAAGAGAACAATACATAACATAACACTAGATTCCATACCCATTGATCCCAGTTCGTAATCGAACACAGGGTAGTGTAAATTTCCCTCAACTGAGTTTGTTTGGAGGACGCTTGAACCATCCCAATCCCATGTAATCTCCGTATTAGGTGCCTAACAACGAAGTTGGGAATCACGAGAATATTTTATTGTTGTACGACTCCTTGGAAACATGCTGACACTTCCAATCTTATTGCAGTTGCTCAATGATGAACGCGGAGGATAATGTTGTGAAGGGAGGTGTCGACCCTTTCAGAGATGTGCCAAATATAAATGAAGGAATGCTTACCAAGTATTTTCCAAATGTCAGGAAGCACCCCAGCCATAATATAATCCTTATTACCGGTTCATAAAGTGAAGAGGGTCTACCATCGTCTTTAGAAGGCGTGATGAGGCTTTGTATCCAGAAGAAAGAATATCCACCTTCCCCTATTGACTTCATAATTTGCCAGAATACACTTAACTCATACGAAGGATGGATGTGGCGCATGTTGGGTAATGAAGGGATTAGAGACAACTTAACCAGGGTGCGAATTCTTGATGCTATCAAGGCGTCTGCAATTCTTCATGTCAAGAAGGATATCCCAGGTTTGGTCGCTTTTGATGCTCGATGGGGTCCTTCTACGAACACAGCTTTATGCACGTGGGGTGAAATGACTATCACTCTTGAGAGCGTGTCTGCATTAATGAGCCTTCCTGTCACTGGCAGTATTAATTGCAAACTGTTTGAAGGCGAAGACGTCATCTATTAGGCTATAATTTAGAAGGTGAACGAATACGATCAGTTGGAGAAGAAGCCGAAATGTTTCTACACTTGGTGGGTAGGTGAATGGTCTTTCATGCAAGGTAATGATGATATTAGCACTGTTGCATTCTTGTCCTTGTGGTAGTCCAGAGATATTCTTGATGGTGGCTCCGGCACGAAAACAATTAGAAGGAAAATCATCATATTCGCCATTAAGCTAGGCAAAGGTATAACTCTCCCTTTGGCTTCGTTATTCCTAGGCTCGTTGTATGGTCACCTGAATTCTTTAGTGGAGGAGATGTATATTTCCAACGGGTACATGAAGGTGGATACATATGTGCACGTCTCCTTTCTTCAGGCGCTTTTGTGGGAACATTTTAAGGATTACGCTCACATTCCTACAACCTCAGTCCCCAGCTTGTATGGTGGTTCAAGAATACTCTGTTGGAAGAATAGACGTCCAAAAGCTGGGGTTAGGCTTGTAGATTTGCTCGATAGTATAAGTGCCATAGACTTTCGTCCTTGGGGGCCGGTTCATCCTTCCTCCATCGTCCCTGTCATTGAGCTACCGCCTGAGGGGAGAGATATGAGCCCTGAAGAAGTTGTTTTCCTACGGAGCTGTATACCAGGATATGTTCCTTATTTTTGTGATGACAGGCTAAGCATTATTCCATATAATATTGATAGAGCCGCTCGCCAAATGGGTTTTGATCAAGGTATCCCATTTCGTCGTCCCGCAACGCCTTCAGAAGAACTTAAGTCATCATGCTTTGATGTTGATGTTTTCTCGCCGGAGCTGAAACTTCCTTTTCCTTCCCCGGGGAGAAAGCCGGTAGCTACTTCTGGTTACAAATATTTTTGGAGGAGGCAATTACTGCTCTTTAAATCATTTGCTAGCGAAACGGTAACTGACCTTCGTGATGAACATCTTGATGACGTCTTGGCTGGTCATAGGAGATTGAAACCCCTTCTAGGAAAATGAGGCAGGGTTAACGCCACCAACTGCAATCTTAAGTCCAAGAAAAAGAAGCGAGCATGTAGTCCAGTAATTCTCAACTCTTCCAATATGCAGGTATTCTGAATTCTTTATGCTTAATTTTCAGTTTCAACTTCCATGAGCATCTTTTATTAATCCTTGTTGGTGATCAGAGGATTCCTGAAGAAAATGCCTTTGTTGTACTGGCTCGAGTTTACAATAAGGAGCGTGGAGGCAATGGGAAGTCTGGAAATCTTTATGCTGAGAAGCCTGATAATAATGACCTTCATGTAGAGCAGTCTGGAAACACTGATCCTCATGCGGAGAAGTCTGGCAACACCGATCCTCATGTAGATGAGTCTGGTAACACTGATCATATCATATACAACGATGAAGATGGTGCAAGCTTGATTGAAGATAATTCCTTCCAGAGCAGTAATTTTAGCAATCTTGTAGATGAGGCCGTGTCAGCAATCCGGACCAGCACTTCGAGGAGTCTTGAAGGGACATCAACTGCGATGGTTCCTTCTAAAGAGATGTTGTCGCCAGCAGTCGTTCCTGGTGGTATGTTCGACCCTCCCTTTGATAATCCACGTCCTGATCATGTGTTGGTTGGAGGGTTCAGCGTGTCGGCCCAGTTTGAAGAGTTATACACCACAATATGGAAGAAACATGGCCACATTGCTACCACCACGAAGCTGAAGAGTCATCTTGCTTTGGTAAACCGCGTTCAGGAGGCCTTACCCTCTATTCGGGAGATGAGCGTCGCAATTGGTCGTGATGTTTCTGAAGACGTGATAGAAGACTGGAAGTTCCACTTGTATGTGTTTGAGCAGTATAAATTCAATGCTCCTTGGTTCTTCAAAGGGTTTCATGCAATTCAGGAGATTCAGAAGAAGCAATGTACGGTGCCTTCCACTGAATGCGTCGTTCGTCAGAAACAAAAGGTTGGTAGGTTGGCCGAGGAGTTGAAATCTCAGCAAGCCGTTCTCCGGAAGATGGAATCCGCTCTTTCTCAGAAGGATGAGGTGTTGCTGAAATACTTTCCCTGAAGTATTCATGTCGTCTACTTGTGTTTTCTCTTTAGATGCTTTTCGAGTGATTGTGAGGATTCCCTTTCACACAGTTTGGTTTTAGGTTCTGAATTGATAGGTGATTGAATCTTGGACTGGTTTATTTACGACATGCTTTTATGAATGTTTGACTCTTGGAAAAGATTATTCTAAAATAGAATCTGAACCTTATATTATGAGTGATCATACATGTCATGTGAAATTGAATACGCAGTGTGAAAGGGAAAGGTTAAGGGGGGCGAGCATGCATGGTGCTTGCTCATTGAGTATCCTGTTCATATATGTAGGAAGCCAAGTCCCCAGTAGGATATATAACTATCTTACAGTAACGTTTGCTGGGACTTACTTGTCTTTAGAAATCCGTGTATGAGAATGAGCACTCCCGAATACCTTCTCCCCGAAGAGCGCGTGCTAATTTTTTGAGGTGAAATATTGTTTCTCTGAATTTATCTTATCGTGGACAATGCGTTTCAATGCGTGGCACTTGTTGGTGGGGTGATGGAGAAATTGATGGTAATGACAATACCTCGGGTTGGCTGTCTCTTGATCGGTGGGCGGACGCCACACCGGCGGCAGTTGTACTTCTCCATCACGTACCCATGTCTCCAACAACTCCACAATCTTCCTTATGGGAAATGGGAATCGTGGATCTCTTGAGTCTAAACTTTCCTGCGTCGGCGCGTGTCGTGGCTCTTCCCTTAGGTTTCGGTGTGAAGCACGCTTTGGAGACGGAATTGAGGCGTTGTCACGTGTCACTGCATCCACGGCCCTCTTGGTCGGGTGATTCTGCTGAAACATGGAGGACGTTGCGCTGGCGATGGTATTGTCGTTGAGCTGGTGATTTGAAGGCTACAAGCTCCTACGTTTATATGCTCTCTGATTGATTTCTCCTTCCTCCAGGGTTTCTTCCCCTGGATGAAGAGTCGGAACGGGTTGGGCATTATTCTGAGTTTTGGCGAGAGCCTTGAGGTATAAATCTTCTAACAAGGCTTCGTATGCATTTGATTCTCTGTTTTTATCCGGAAAGCGTCGTAATTCTTCATGCTGGTCGATCCGTCTCGAGCTCCCGTTGCCAGGTGAAAGGTTTTGTTCGTCTCTGGGTTCTCTGGGGCCATGTGTTCCGCAAGTTCTTCTGAAAACCTGACCTCCAGAATTTCTTGCGTCATTAGTGATACTTCCCGGGTAGCTTCTTGCAGAGCCCTCATGTAATTGAGCCGATATGTCGTTCAAGAGACGGAAGGTTTCACTATGCATTATGGCAATACCTGCTTGATTTTCCAGGACGTCTTTCATCATCCTGGTCACATTTTCGATGACACTTGAATTATCCATAGCTTCTGAAGGATTCAACGAACGGGAGTACATCTCGGGATGAACTTCTGGGATTTGGTGAAGAGTGAATTGATAATCGAATCAAATCTAAGATCCACCTCTCCAAAGTCGAATAAAAACTGGTAGACTTTAAAGATTCGAGTTTTGCAACCGAGAGATTAACCTCCCACTGTGGTCGCCAATTGTTTGTGGGAGAAAACTACTTCTGCAGGTTTAGGTAATTTTGGGTGTGTGTGGATGAGAAGTTAATTTAAACCTTCAACAAATGTGCTGCACGATGAGCACTTTTGATTCGAGAGATAATCTGTACAATTCTGGCCAAAACCGAAGACACGGCCGTTCCAGATTTGTTTCGGTCATAGGTGAAGGATGTGAGGTTGATCTTAGGGAGGGAAGCGAAGAAGGTGTTGATAGTATGAAGGTGAAGGCTATTTGATGACTTGTTAACAGAAGGTTGAGCAGGATAGCAAATATTGCAGGCAGGCTCTGGGTGTTGAATACGATGGTATTAACACTTGGTTTTTCTGTGTTCTGTTGGAAATAGGGAGGAGAACCTATTTATACAAGTCGATAAGCCTTCATCACGTCTCTCGTGGGAAAGTGGAGGAAGTGGAGTGATGGAGGAAGTGGAGTTGTGTGTTAGTGTCACACGGTTGCTTGCCCACTTCTCCTATCATCGCTAACCGCCCATGTTTCCCTGACATGATCTTGTGATGGTGTGTTGCACGCTGCACGCTGTAAACCTCCATACCAATACCTCAGTTTGTATCCCCCAGTTGTGACGTGATTAATGTCTCAAGTGTGTGGATCGTGGGACCCACATAAAATAGTGCAGGGTGAATCGTGAACTTGGTATGACATCACATGCATCCATCTTAAGCTGACTGGTTGGAGGCTGTATGGGCAGGCCACGCTTTGGTCGGTCACCATGTGAAGAAGAGTGACGGATGGTGATCATGGTGATACCTTGTTTGCTGGTTGATTCGCACCCTAAGTCATTCGTCCAAGCTTGCAAAGTTGGACGGACGAGATGGCTTGCAACCCTACTTGCGATCGTTGGATGGGAGGCGCGCATGCTTCCTCTTTCAACCCAAATGTTTGCATGCTAAGGGAGTTTCTATAGAGGAACCGATTAGCCTTGCATGGAGGTGGTAGAATGGTGTTCACGCCCATGCCTGCTTGACTTGCAAAGATTTGATCTAATCCACTCACTTTAGGTGGCAAAGACAGGTGGTCGAGATTAGAACTTATGGAGGGGCCTTGAAATTCCACCTTTGGGCACGCGTACTGAGGAATTTGACCACTGCCGGTCTTGGCCGATCAGCTAGGCGTGAAGTCGGGCCCACGGTGGTCATGCTAGCATGCTCGGTTCCTTCTAAGTCTCCATCTTTGCCTTCCATCCAAGCCTGCGAAGATGGACGCTCGAGATGTTTCTGCGACATATGCGCCGCAAACCCTAATTAGGATTTTGGACCGGCCACTTTGGGAGATCGGTTTTGGGTTGCGTGCGCCTCCTTTGGGGAGACCGACCATGTATGCAGCATCTTGGGCCGATAGTGAGCATGTACATGCTTGCTCTATGACCCTGGGCGCAATCTAAGCCATCCAACTATGCCTGCGAAGTCGGATGGTCGTGATCGTTTTGGATCTTCTCAACCTGCATAAGGCGTTAACCTAGCCTTGTTTGGGCAATCGTTTCTTGCACCACGGCTTGCCTAAGAGGGAGTCGGTCATGTAGGTAGAAAGAGGGCCTGTCAATGGTGTACCATCACTTCACTACTTGTTTTTAGGGTATAATCTAAGCCGTCCAACTATGCCTGCGAAGTTGGACGTTCACGATTAAAAGGAACCCTAATTAGGTTCCAGCCGTGCGTCATGCTCACTTTGAGCGCACGTTTTGGAAGGACCAACTGTAGTTGGTCTTGACCGTTCGGTCATGCATGAAGGTGAGTCCGAGGTGATCATGGTAGCATGCTCAAGACCCCCTGAATCTATATATACACCCTCCCTCTATGCCTGCGAAGTTGGACGGATGAGATCTATTTTTGAGTTTGTTTTCAGCAGGTGAGACTAACATGGGTAGTCTTGCCTGCATTCAACGGGGCTAATATAACCCGCCGTCAGGTAGCCTTCGGGTGTTTGCATGTCGAACACAAGGCTTTAATTAAGGCAGTAATGCTGCAAACCTACATAAAATCGGGATGGTTGCTACATGCTCCGCTCTGGGTAGGTTATAATTCTTAGGGATGGTTGCACATGCTCCAATGAATTATCATGGCGAGAAATATTCATCACCTGAAGGCTTTATCCTTTGCAGGACGTCAGCTTACAAAAATTGGCTTTTTACAATTTTAGCCTTTAAATAGAAATCCACCATCAACACGTACAATACAATTATCTAGTTTCCCACCAACGGTACTCGTAGATCTTCTTGATCCCACAGAAGTCTTTAAATGAGCGATCATAAGAGATTTCGCCTAATTAAGGTACTTTCGTCTCTGGATAGATGGCTCCACCAGAAACAACACAAATGAAGTTTTCCTGGATCTTAGGATGGTTTGCAAGAAATACAAACTCAATTATTTATAGACCAAGGTTTTTAGGACAACAAGGAAATTCCAAAACCGAAAGATACTCAAGATATGAAACAAAGTACTTTCGATTTCATATTTGCAACTAATATCCAACTTGTAATTCTAAAAAAAAAAAATTTAGAAAATTTCTAATATTGGTTTAGCACTTAATTAATATAGCTTTTCAAGAGATATGTTTTGATTGTTGGAAAATCAAAAAAATATTATTCAAAAATCCTAATTAAAAGTTTATCAATATATCGGTTTGGGATCACCTTGAGTATCAAGGAATATCTTTGAACGCTAAATGATAAGAATTATATACATGTCAAATTATATCGATATCTGGAACTTTCCTATTTAGCAAACCCTAATTCCAAACTCACACAAAACCGTAAGTAATATGTGAATGTTGAAAATAAGTTTTGCTCTTGGGACTGATTCTACCATGACTCCTAACACAGGTTAAGATTGGTTCTACTAAGTCTCCAAATATAGGTAAGGATCGGTTCTATCATGACACCCAACATAAGCTAGGATCGGTTCTACCATGTATCCCAATATAGGTAAGGATCGGTTCTACCAAGACTCCCAACAAAGGCTAGGATCGATCCTACCGTGTATCCCAAACTAGGTAAGGATCGGTTCTACCATAACTCTCAACATTATTTAAGATCGGTTCTACCAAAATTCCCACCTTAGGTTCGAATTGATCATCCAATAAATCTTCATAGAAAAACGGACCAAAACACATATTAATTTCTTTTCGATTACGAAACAAGTTTTGTATATGTTCCTTTAAATATATGTAATCAAATATAGTTTCCTAGGATGAATTCACACTTATATCCTATACACAATTAAGTAACAAGTTACATAGATTATGTCGATATCGCATTTATGAAGTTCAAAAGATAAACGTTATATTTCGTAATCAAATATTCTTCCTTAACACTTAGATCATAATAAAATGACCAAGTCTAATACTAATGTATTAAATATAACCTCATATGTTATGTTTTTAATATTAAAGGACTTAAAAGTAACTATATGATTCACTAACCTCAAGTGGAAGGATGATGTGTTCATTGTAGTCGATACGTCTTCACGATCTTCAGGTCTTCAAGGTAATACTTCTATGTCTCAATATTCCTATACTTTCTAAACGAAGTTGACTCTAGTACATTTAATCAAGAGACTCTAATTGTGTTTGATACTAAAATATGACAACCAAACTTGCCATACCAACTCTTGGTGGGTTTAACCGAGCAATGTTCTAATAAGTAGTATCACATTCGTCACCGTGCAAGAATGTTTATAAATGAGATTGAACTCCGACGTTATATCTTGGGAATGGTGCGATATTAAAGAAGTGCTTGCACAATCTTGGGCAGGGGCGCGAAACGTCTTAAAAAAAGAGACTTATTCCATGACTCCACCGCAATATTTGTTTTGTGTTTAGTTTCATTTGTTTTGCATGCATAATTCAACAATTGTCCCAACATTAGTTCTCTGAAATGCTGGAGATATAATAAAGAAAAAAATAGTAATAATAATAAAAAAGGAAACAATTAGAAGAAAAATTGTATGAATAAAAATAGTTAAAAAAATTAATTCAATTATAATTCAATACGAAAACTCAATATCTGTCAAAACCATTCAGAAACTGAGTATTCGTAAAGTGTAATTTTTTGAAGGAAACTCATTTGTTTCTTAGCTAGTGAGCGGAACAGATGTATTCTTCTCTTAACCTAAGTTAAAGCGTTTTGGCCACATTATAGCTAAGAAATGGACCACTATGGTTGTCCATAATGTGGCCAAAGCTAAGCCAAAAGTACCACCATAGTGGCATGAGTTTACTTCATTATGACCGTGTTTTGCCTCGTTATAGTAAATCCTAATAAGTTATTAATCTCATATAAGGGCATATGAAATCAATAGAAGGGCTTTTCTTGGAATTTTTATGACTAGGGGTTTGGTTAGGGGGTGACCTAAGATCTATAAAAAGTTAAAATATCATTTTATCTATTAAACTTAAACATTAAAAGAACAAACAAAAAAATTGTCTCTATTTCAATTCATTACCCTTTTTTCTCCTTATGTTCTCTGAAAGGTAACCTTCTCCCCCTTTTCATTTTTTACCATCAAAATTCATCGTATTCGATTAATACCAAAACCCATTTTATTTTGAATTTCTTGTTTATGTTTGAAATGGTTAGGTTAATTAAAATTAGTGATAGTGATAAAAATAGGTTTGTATAACCTTTTACGGTTACGTATTCTTAATTTCCTAACCGTAAACGTGTTCTAACTAATACGGTTAGGAAACTAAGAACTCCTAACCGCAAATAAAAAAATCAAAACTCACGTGTTGTTATGGTTAGGTTTGTAATTGTAAAAGGATTTTCGGTTTGATTAGACTCTCATAAAACCTAATCATAAAGAATCTTGGGTTGCACCATTTTCTCAAGTTTTTCAGAATGGCTTGGATTTCCCCAAAAACCTAACTGTAACTTGTTTACAATTGGGTTTTCCCCAATTTTACCCAGTTACCGTTGTAGTCGACCACAACCAAACCTAACCGTAACTGGTTTACAATTAGGTTATCCTAATTTTACCTAGTTACAGTAAGGAGTTCATCATCGCCTGACCATAAATTTGTCTTACGGTTGGCTATGAAGGAAAAACTCAAATGTAAATCGGTCTGAAAAACTAAAAAAAATTAATCTTTTTACGTGCTTTCACCAATTTTGAGAAATAAAAAGGACACTGATCGTGTGAATTATAATCTAGGGTTTTGAAGAAGAAAATCTCAGAAGAATTTTCTGTTTTGCTACCAAAACAACACATTTAATCTGATTTTTTATCACAAAAAGTATATTAAAAGAAATTCATCAATCTAATAATATATTAACTAATTAGACCACTAATTAAATAGGGACATTTTAGCCATTATAAATGTAGTTGCGGATTATCTCACAACTACACCCTCATAAGAATCCATTAAAATGATTCCTACATCTAATTAATTTGATATGAAACTAAGAATTAATGTACTAAAATTATAAAAGTGACACAAAGATTTTTACGTGGTTCGATCAATGTGATCTACATCCACGGTTCTTCACTAGTGATTGTATGTAATTACATGATTTTACAATTGAGACTCCATTAATGAATATTTGGAGCTCTAGTTTTTTGGGGAAGAAGATGATAAAGAAAATAAATCTCTCCTAACATTTTCTCTCTCCTCCTAAAATTATCCTCTCTCTCAAAATGTGTCTCTCCTTTTTTCTTATGCCTAAATGGCTATTTATATGATTTTACAAAATGTTAACAACTAATCTTTCCTTCAACTTCGTACTTGAGAACTCTCCTGCGAACCTTCGCAACTTCACTTTGCGAACTTCTTTTGCTTTCCTCGTGATTTCCTTTGCTCGCAAGATGTATTTTCTCTCCACAATTTCGTAAGTTATCATTTGTTGTGATATTCCGCTCCTACATCTTGCCTCTTTTTTCTTGAATATTGCTTGAAGAGCGATCTTTAAGAAAAAACTAGTTGTTGTAGTTGTTGGTGTAGTCTTTGATCTTTGTTGATGAAGGAACGAGCGAAAGAATATCAAACTCAAAAAGTATATACTTGCCTCTATTCTTTTGCGAAGTTCTGAAGCTTTAAGAAGTAATTAGAAGTATCATCTTGCGAAGTATGAAGTGTGCGAAGTATCTTGAAGAAGTATGAAGTATAATAAATATAAAATATCCTTGAAGAAGTATAAGAAGTACTCAATCCTCGAAATATATAATAAGTATGAAGTATCCTTAAGAAGTATAAGAAGTATTTAATCCTCGAAATATATAAGAATTCCATCAATATCATTGAAGAATTTTGAAGAGAATATATATCATGAAGTCCTAACAAAGAAGACAATTCCATCAATATCATTGAAGAATCTTTACAAGAATATATATCACGAAGTCATACCAGAAGAGGCGATTTCATTCGCGATCAAAGACGGATACATATAAGAAAATACACAAATAAACTTACGAAGATGATTATATGAATGGAGGCAACTCAAAGATATATCTATTTTACCGCAGCAAAATGAGCTAAGTAACAGAAACTTGAAATATACATTGCAAAAGTATTCGCATCATACAAGTATCATACTCGCATCATATTCGCATCATAAAAGCATTGCATAAGCATTGCATACACATTTCATAACATAATCATTACATAAATATTATATTCGCACAAGTATTTTACAAAATTTTACAGGATAATACTGCGAAACTTCGCAGAAACATTCATAATTCGCAGGACTATTCATAGTTCGCAACACTATGTTCGCAACACTATATTCGCAACACTATGTTCGCAACACTATATTCGCAGCACTATTCACATCACTATTCGCAGCACTATTCAGAAGTTCAGAAATTCGCAGAAAACCCCAGAAATTCGCAGAAAAATTCAGAAGTTAGTAGGGTTATCACTTGAGGCAGAGACAAGATGAGAATAGAGACGCAACTTAATCATTCAGCATTTTCTCAAGGATTTTCCTTCATAGATAAAGAACAGAGGCAACTATGGATACCCAAGAAAATATTTTATGTTCTTTATCTTCTCAGCAAGAATCCTCACCAAAAATGGAATAATAATTTCATGTGAACAGAGGAAAGATTTATCACTCTCATTCAAGGACGAATACTTCTTATATATTTCGAGGATTAAATACTTCTTATACTTCTTAAGGATACTTCATACTTCTTATATATTTCGAGGATTGAGTATTTCTTATACTTCTTCAAGGATATTTTATATTTCTTATACTTCATAATTCTTCAAGATACTTTGCACACTTCATACTTCGCAAGATGATACTTCTAATTACTTCTTAAAGCTTCAGAACTTCGCAAAAGAATAGAGGCAAGTATATACTTTTTGAGTTTGATATTCTTTCGCTCGTTCCTTCATCAACAAAGATCAAAGACTACTACAACATATTTTTTTCTTAAAGATCGCTCTTCAAGCAATATTCAAGAAAAAAGAGGCAAGATGTAGGAGCGGAATATCACAAAAAATGATAACTTACGAAATTGTGGAGAGAAAATACATCTTGCGAGCAAAGAACATTTTGCGATCAAAGGAAATCACGAGGAAAGCAAAAGAAGTTCGCGAAGTTAAGTTACGAAGGTTCGCAAGATAATTCTCAAATCCGAAATGGCGGGACAACACAATTGTCACCTTTTGTAAGATCATATAAATAGCCATTTAGGCATGAGAGGTAGGAGAGGTCTTTTTTAGAGAGAGAGATAATTTTAGGAGGAGAGGAAAAATGTTAGGAGAGATTTTATTTTCTTTATCATCTTCTTCCCCAAGAAATTCTAAAGCTCCAAATATTCATTAATGGAGTCTCAATTGTAAAATCATGTAATTACATACAATCACTAGTGAAGCACCGTGGATGTAGATCACATTGATCGAACCACGTAAAAATCTTTGTGTCTCTTTTTATAATTTTAGTACTTTAATTCTTAGTTTCATATCAAATTAATTAGATCTAGGAATCATTTTAATGGATTCTTATGAGGGTGTAGTTGTGAGATAATCCGCAACTACAATAAAAATATTTTGGATAAGAAAGTTTGAATTTTACTGAACCTATTTTGTTTTGCATGGAATCCCCTCTAATGTTTTCTACCCCTATATTAGGTTTCATAAATTAAGCCCGATGTTAAGATATCAAATAGGTCCGAACAAAAGTCCAACAACATCAGGTGTAAAATATTAAACAACATCAACGAAATATATAAAGAGAGAAACATGAAAATAAAAATGGAGATAATGGAGAAGTGTAGAAAACTAATCCAAATCTCTGTAAACGATCCAAACAACAACATCATCGTTAGCAAAAACATTATGCTCTTCAATTTTCACAATCGATTCCTACACGGAGGTCCAGATACAGTAGATGAGTTATTAGATAGACATGTAGTAAAGAAAGAGAAAAAAATTTATGCTAGTGTGATGAACTAGAATCTAAATCAAGACAACGTGTTACAAGAATGAAAAGAGAAGCTCTAAGTTTATACAGAGATATCATCAGAGCAACAAGATTTTTTGCTTGGGTTTATAAGAAAGGTGTATTATGGAGAGATGTACTTAGAGAAAATGCTAGAAGAGAATTTGAAGAATCTCCTTTGGAAAAAGATCTTGAAATTATAACTAAGTTGTTAATTGGTGGTTAAGATGCTGTTGAATCTGATCTTGAGAAACTTGCTGAGAAACAAAGAAAGGGGTTTTGAAACAGGAACAAAATCAGAATAATTATAAAAATCGTGACTGATAAACTTAGCTAATACAATTGAGAGGTTTCAATTCAGGATTGAAGGATTTAGTAATCGTGATATTCATGGATAACATTAAGGATTGAATCTCGTTTTGAGAGGTAATGGTTTTCGTTTTTCTTTCTTTTTTTCTTTCAGATTTCTGTAAAATGTTTTTGAGACATTTGACTTTTTGGCTCCAGAGGCGGTTGGACCCCAAGAGAGTCCCGAAAGTCATGCACAGTAATGTCATGACTCCCAGTTCGAGAGAATTTATTTTTAAAAGGATAGGATTCACATTCCAAAAGGGGATTACGGCGTAGCTTTTTGCTCGCTTGCCTGCTACTTTGGCGCAATAACCCAAATTTATTTACATTTAATTATAACCTTGAAATAATAATTAAAAAAATAGTTTAAAAAATATGATATGTAGTTCTAACCGAAAGTCTAGCTAAGACTTTCTTTAAAAACTTCACATTAAATATTTCATCCCTCCCATTTTGTAGGACCTATTACCGAAGATAAATTTATCTTAGAGGAGAATCTTATGTATCATTAGGGGAAACAAATTCACCTTATATTGGAAATATTGTAACAGGAAACTCTCAATATAAAATCTTGACAAAATAAAAGAAATAAGAAATACTACCTCTATTTTTTAGAAAATAGATACTTCCATTTTTCCATTCTAGCTTAAAAATAGCTGTCTAATTTAGGGGCCAGGCAAAAGGATTTAGGGGCCAGACTAAAAGACAAAAAAGGTCACCCGAATGTAAAAAGGGATCATCCCTTAACCGATTAAGACGTATTGGCGAAACTACCCTTACACATTCGGAAGTTAAGGGCCAACATTATCTTCCGAATGTAGTGGTTCATGAGAATATTTCTGCCACTGTAGATAGTATAGATTTTTAACTACCGATTATTCTTGGTTCGAAACCAACCACGCCATGGCTCTAGGCGGTTCCAAGGGCCATTGTACAAGGTTAGCCAACACACATTCGGGAGGATAAGCTTTTACTTATCCTCCGAATGACACAATTACAAAATCTCCAAAGATTAGTGTTTTTCGAAATTTAGAATTTCGGGCCAATCGGTAGATAGTATAGATTTTTAACTACCGAATATTCTTGGTTCGAAACCAACCACACCATGGCTCTAGGCGGTTCCAAGGGCCATTGTACAAGGTTAGCCAACACACATTCGGGAGGATAACCTTTTACTTATCTTCCGAATGTAACAATTACAAAATCTCCAAAGATTAGTGTTTTTCGAAATTCAGAATTTCGGGCCAATCGGTAGATAGTATAGATTTTTAACTACCGAATATTCTTGGTTCAAAACCAACCACGCCATGGCTTTAGGCGGTTCCAAGGGCCATTGTACAAGGTTAGCCAACACACATTCGGGAGGATAAGCTTTTACTTATCCTCCGAATGACACAATTACAAAATCTCCAAAGATTAGTGTTTTTGAAATTCAGAATTTCGGGCCAATCGGTAGATAGTATAGATTTTTAACTACCGAATATTCTTGGTTCGAAACCAACCACGCCATGGCTCTAGGCGGTTCCAAGGGCCATTGTACAAGGTTAGCCAACACACATTCGGGAGGATAACCTTTTACTTATCTTCCGAATGTAACAATTACAAAATCTCCAAAGATTAGTGTTTTTCGAAATTCAGAATTTCGGGCCAATCGGTAGATAGTATAGATTTTTAACTACCGAATATTCTTGGTTCAAAACCAACCACGCCATGGCTCTAGGAGGTTCCAAGGGCCATTGTACAAGGTTAGCCAACACACATTCGGGAGGATAACCTTTTACTTATCTTCCGAATGTAACAATTACAAAATCTCCAAAGATTAGTGTTTTTCGAAATTCAGAATTTCGGGCCAATCGGTAGATAGTATATATTTTTAACTACCGAATATTCTTGGTTCAAAACCAACCACTCCATGGATCTAGGCGGTTCCAAGGGCCATTGTACAAGGTTAGCCAACACACATTCGGGAGGATAACCTTTTACTTATCTTCCGAATGTAACAATTACAAAATCTCCAAAGATTAGTGTTTTTCGAAATTCAGAATTTTGGGCCAATCGGAAGATAAGTTAAGGATATAACCTCCGAATGTAAAGTGGCCAAAAACTCCAACCATATGCACTGACCACCATGGAACCACCACCGAACCATCATCGAGCCTTGGCACGTCGAGGATTGAACCACGACATTCGGAAGATAATTTTGGTCCTTAACTTCCGAATGTATAAAACCCCGAACAGTGGCAGCAATATGCTCCTGAACCACTACATTCGGAAGATAATTTTGGTCCTTAACTTCCGAATATATAAGGGTAGTTTCGCCAATACGGGTTAATCGGTTAAGGGATGACTCATGTTTACGTTTGGGTGACTTTTTTGTCTTTTAGTGTTGTCCCCTAAATCCGTTTGGCTGGCCCCTAAATTCTCCAGGTAAAAATAGGCCAAATAAAAAAATCAATAGTAACTTTTTATTAGAAATGAAAATGATATTTTTGTGAGATCGACATCTCTTCGGTTTACGACCAGGTTTAGTCAACCTAGCTTCACCCGGACGTGTAATTACAATAAATAAAATGTTGGTAAACACAAAATGAAAAAATTAAAGAAAGCAATGGTGAAAAATGAAAGATATGCACCGTACCAGAACATAAAATTGTGTTTTCTAAAACAAATATACCGGTTCATATCTACTTCGGTTAAAATAATATATGTACTCCTATTGGCTTAGATAGAGTCATGCAGATCGATAGGTTATTATAAAAATAATAAACACATTTTGGCGCCGAAAACAGATCATTCTCAAAGTCTCATCTCTCTCACAGGAAGAAAATGTTTCCCCTATTCAATCCTGGTATGGATTTGAAACCTATAATAAGGGTTCCAAATCCAAGAGTTCATGTTTATCAACCACCACCATTGTTAGGGATTCCAGTAGTTGTTGCTGTAAAATCTGAAGAGAAAACTTAATCGAGAAATTGAATAACCTAGTAGATAAATTCATCATCATTTTGGAGAACCTATATTCTATAAGATAAAGAATGAAATTTTAGTGCAACTTCTTCAATTCATTAAGAAAATTTTCAAATAGGGATGGATTTATCTTTTTGAAAGCTTTTTGAAGCCTTTGTTGTGTGATTTGGTGGTGCGGATTGCTGTGGCAGTTTTAGTTGAGAGCCTGGAGACATTAGAGAAGGGGGGGGGTTTGAAATCGTACGACATCGTATATCTAGATCCATAGAGAAGGGAAAATGCTTTGAAAATATATGGCATCTCAGATCACTTGCAGGGACCGGCTAATTATATGAAACCTAGTGATAGAGATCAATATAAGATTATCTTAGATAAATTTCATAAAATTGATAATGAATTGGGGTTTCAGTTGTATAAGTGGGTTTACCTAGGGTTTCATAGTTTCGTGATGACAAAAATTGTTAGGTTTTAGGCTAGGGATAGTACTTCAGAAGACTCAATGGGATGGATCTAAACTTGATAGGAGAGTGATGATAATATGCACACAAATAGTGAGAGTGAAATATGTAATTGTTAATAGAAATCCATGAAAAACTCATTTTATATTTTGTTTGTTATGTTTTTGTATTATGTTTTTACTATGATTTATATTTTGTTTGTTATGTGAATTTTTATTTATTTTTATTATGATTTTTAGTCATGAACTCTATTGGTTGTTTATGTTTCTATGAGAATTGTGGTCGACATCGAAAAAGGAGAGTAATGCTGGTTATTTTTGTGGTGAGGTAGTTCTAATGATAATCTTGAGACAATAGTTCTATATCTATATAATAATCAACTTGAAACATTCCCGAATAACATCAATGACACATATCACTGTTTCAGGCTTTTTTTCAAATAATAGTATTGAATCATAATTTAGGTCATAAACAATCAATTATTCTTAACCAAATTCATCAAGTTTGAACAAACGTTTTTAAGCATAGTCAACATATTTCGAGAATAATTAACAAGATAAACTTGACTGGAAATTTTTGTTGTGCATGTAGAGTCATATTTAGTCATGCGACATAGTCTCATATATAGAAAAGAGAAAACTTGAGTAATAGATGTTTCAGTCTTCACTTACCTTTTGTTGATGCAGTTCTCCAAAAGCTTTGGTTGATTTTCTCCTTCAAGTAGAACGCGTGATGTCTGATACTCAACTTCACAGTTCTATCCTAATCAGAGACTTGACTAAATATAAAGATAACAACACTTGTGAGTTCGACCGAGTAATGCTCTGACACTATATAAATAATTGGGTCGAGAGAAACTTATTAGATGCTTTCTAACCCAGAAAAAAACCAATATAATGCTTATATCGATAAAACACCTCTCTCCATGGACATTCTTCCGTGAGGGCATAACTCACCAGAACACGTCAAATTCTCGTCTCCTTTATTTATCTTTAATTCGTTTTATAACCCTAGTTTATTTTATCATCATCAAGTAAATCATGTTTTGTGTTAAAAGTTATTTTTGATACAAACAACCACCTAATAAACAGTGGTGAATTAATCACTTTAACAAATCTAGAATAACAATTATGGGTAAAGAGTTATAGCCGTGTTAACTTTTTTTAGATATTACTAAATGTATGGCTTGTTTGCATTTAAATACTTTCCTTTCTATTTTATTTTATTTTATTTGTATAAATATTTAAATAGGCACTAATTTTATCTTTTCACTGCAACTTCAGTTGATTACAAATCTAACGATTTCAAGGAAAAATGTTGGAGTCGTGGGATTTAATTGAATTATTTTTTCACGGGAGAACAAAACTAAAAAAAGTTTGATCTATTCTTATTTGGGATAATTGGAGTTTGGTACTCAGGTTTTGACCAACACTAGGCTTTGGTCTAACATTTGTCCAACTTTAGGGCTTGGTACCTGAACTGGATGTTGACCTGCACTGACCGTTTATTATCATATTTTATGTTATAATACTGGGTTACAGGAGGGCCGTTTTTTTCCGGAGGGGTTTCCAGGCGATACAATGCGATCTTTGGGTTATTGGTTTTCATGTGATCAAACCATCTCCCTTTTATATATTCTTTTTGTCTCCACGCCCTCATTATTTTCTCCTCCGTCAGCTGATCATAACGATACCACTCTTGACCTGATCAACTGTTACATCATTGGCATTGCTTCTCCTAGGGTTTTAATGGTTTTCTAATTCCTAGAACTAATACATCATTGAACTCTACATCACTTGTTGTGACTGCTACCCCCCGGTGCTAGCCCTTGAGATGTTATTTCTGGTGTCAGAGGTGATATGTTCCAATGTCCTTTTAAGGGTTTGGGTGGGTGAAAAATTGGCATTGGTGGGAAAGGGCTATTGAAGGTATCTTTGTTCAATCATTTGAAAAATCTTCATTACAAAAGAGAAGGGGGAACTGACAGATGTCGTGAGAGGTTGTGCAAGTGCAATGAAGTTTTCCATGCTTGGGAGTTTACTCGTTGTATGCACATATATCCCCTGGGGAAGAAGTGTGCACATTTGGATATGCTTGAGCCTGCTCCTTCTTCAGTTTCTATTCACTGTATTGATGCTACTGTTAGTATTGATGTTCCAGCTGCAGCTAAGGTTGAATTCGCTACTCCTACGATGTGTCCTGAGTGAAAAGGCGAGGGTACCCAAATATACCTCAAGCTAAAACTTTTCCTTATTATAATTTCTTTCTCCAAAAGTGATTGTCTATAGACTGAGTCGAGACAATGCAACTAATCGGTTCACACTTCGTGTGATCGTCTATGGATATGAGATCGAGACAATACAACAACGAAGTATGTTTTCTTGATACAAAGGTTCAGACTTAACCAAACACAATGGGATTCACGTATCAAGTAAATAGGAATTAACGTTTGTGCAATTTACTTTAATTATAATAAAACAATTATAATGCGGAAATATAAAGTAAATGACACATCAAGATTTTGTTAACGAGGAAACCGCAAATGAAAAAAAAACCTCGGGACCTAGTCCAGAATCGAATACTCTCAGGATTAAGACGCTATAAAAAATAAACCAACTTCGTATAGTTGAGACCAAGCAACTAAACCTATAGTTCACCTAGTTCTGTTTGTATTCCCATGCCTCCAACCTGTAAACAAGTCACGTACTTGGACCAATTCCTTTGGTTCGTATTCCAAACAGTAAAGGAATAACAAATATGTTTGGTATCAACTCTCTTCAACCAAGTGATATGAGTTGCACAAAGGTTCCCTTGTTTATCTTAACATAAACTCCTTTGCCAGGTTCCAAGATCTATCTTATGTTCAATCACCAAAATGCAATCGGTAAGATTAATCCAATCGATAATCTTAATCCAAAAAAAACTGTGTTGATGCCGATCTTCTCAATTAATCAATCCAATCTTCCACAAGCATAAACCAGTTCTTAATTGGATCCTCTGTTACCCACACAAGTATTGTGCACACCAAAGATTATAAAACCAAGTAAGAAATGTTATATCTCTTCTATCTCTTCTTTGTCTTCAAATCTTCTTAGATCTTCAATAAACACCAGCACACAACTACTTGAACCTCTTGTGATAAATCACATACAGAACAGAGTCTTTTAACAATGGATTATCACAAGATCGTCTTTAGATCTAACAACACTCTAAAGATCTCTGTCGAAACCTTGAACTAGTTTGAGTGAATCTTATATCAGAAGAGAAGATTCTCAAGCATAAACAAACTAGGTGCAGTCAAAGTTCAACCACCGTTAGTCAATCAAATCAATATGAAAACTAAAGATAATCCGCAATATCTAGTTTCCCACAAACGGGTCGCGCTAGAGCTTCTCAATCCCAAAAAAGACTTTAAATTGAGCGACCGTAAGAGATTTCATCTAATTAGATTACTCTCATCTCCGATAGGCGGCTTCACCAGTAACAGTACAACATAGGAAATTTACTGTCACGAAGGATTAGTTTGCTAGAAATTCAAACTTAAAGTATTTATAGACAAGGAAGTTTGGACACCAAGGAATTTCCAAAACCGAAAATATTCTCAAGATATTTTTCCATATTAACCCAAATTCGGTTTTCATGATTCATGTGAATGTACTGTCCAAATATAATGATCGAAATCTCCTTGGAAAATCTTTAACTCGCAAATGCACATTACTAATTCTTATTTTCCATATATAATTAAAAACCTTAATTAAAAGATTCTTAACTTATTTAAATTCTATCTTGGGATTTACTTCCTTCTTAGCTGTTAAGGAATATGTTTGAACAATAAAAGAATACACATTAATGCGCGTGTTCAAAGTGTGTCGACATCTTACTCATGCAAGTCCTTTTTCATACTTACTCACTTGAAACTGATTTACCACACTTCCAAACAAGTTTAGAATTGGTTC
This sequence comes from Papaver bracteatum, assembly GCA_023529315.1. NCBI lineage: Eukaryota > Viridiplantae > Streptophyta > Magnoliopsida > Ranunculales > Papaveraceae > Papaver > Papaver bracteatum. The sequence continues at coordinate 2,337,031 of JAJJWX010001985.1, forward strand.
ATCCGACTTTCAAGAACTATGTGATTGATCAATTAACACTCAAACACAAACCATGGGTGTAACGGTTCTACCAAAACAAGTTTCGGTTCTACCTCCATGTGAGTATTGTGCATAGTCACACTAGCTTACCAAATATATGGCTGACTAGGTACTAGGATTGGTTCCCCACATATATTTGGTATCTAACTTGTATGCACTGCATATGTCCATGGGATCGGTTCCCCCTTGCCTAAAAACATGTTTCACATGTTCATAGGATCGGTTTCCATTTCTTCTATAAACCTTGTTGCACCTCATACAAGGATCGGTTCCCCCTTTAGATGTACTTCACCTCTTCATAGGATCGGTTTCCCTTTCCCAAATTTGGTCAGACACTCACAAACCCAATCATACCCCAGGTGATTACTTAAGATCAGTTTCACTAATAAAAGTCATACCAATACATAAGGAAAGCCTCATGTGAATAGTTTTACCAAGAACACAAACAAGTCATGAGCGGTTATACTAATCACACATATTGGTCGTTCATAAGATTTGCAATGAAGAACAACCCCAATAACGTCTGGAGATTTCATTTTCAGTTCACAACACATATCATGAACTTACTTCCTTAAAACACATGTAAAAACATTGTTTCCTAGGATGGAATCCTCACCTCATACCCATACATAATCACAATAGCATTCATACGATTATGTCGATGTCTCATATACAAATTTTAATGGTTAAGCAAGACACTTCATATTGTATTCCTTAATACTATGTCTATCTAGAGTGTTCATGCTTCGCATTTTTATGTTTTCAATATGCATGACTTGAAAGATACGTTAGAAAATGAAACAGTTCAAGTCAAATATCACTAACCTCAAGTGGAAGGATGATGTTGTGGTTTTAACTCCATACTTCTTCAAGTCTTCGCAATACTTGTAATGTCTCACCCTAATACTTTCAAGCTAACCTATACGAAGTTGACTCTAGTACATTTAAATCAAGCGACTCTTAAATGAATTTTGGCTCACTAAAGTATGACAACCAAACTTGACATACCAATGCTTAGTGGGTTCAACCGAGATATGCTCTAACATTGAGTTATTGAACACTGTGTTTCTAGCTCATATACCCACTATCTCGAGCATTCCATCTAAGAGCAGACTACACTTTGCACGTACTTTCAAAGCTGTTTTGCAGGGGGTAGTTGCCATGCCTGGTGAACTAGCAACTTGGTTACAACTCCTGTTGTTTTCTATTTGCACCCTCCATGTTGCTGAGTCCCGTCAAGGAGATAAAACTATCACACGGAAAAAGCTGCAGATTAAATCGGTTAATCGTGCACTATGAATATGGACTGAACCCAATGGGTGTGTTTTGTTAGTTCAGGAGGTACTCGAGCAACATGAATAGAGGAAGAAGCACTTGACAAGATAAATAAGAAATCCAAACCGTAAGATAGGGAGGCCACCAACTTGAGATTGTGTAGGAGTAAGCTCAGGAATGGGTTGTATGCTACCGCAATTCGCACTCTTACCTCGAGTGGAGTCGCACCGAATAACGATGATACCTTAGCTGAACTACGGAGAAAACACTCCACTGCTGGCCGGACGATTATTCCATCTTCTCCCCCTCATGACGCAATGATATCTTCAACTGAGATTGCAATGAGTAGGGTGAGGAGTTTTCCTAAGGGGACATCTTATGGTAGGGATGGATTCCATGCGCAACATCTTCTGGACGTTCTTAGTGGGCCTGATGTTATTTTATCAGGTGATTTAATTATGTTCATTACTGATATGGTCAACTTGTGGCTGTCAGGCTCTTGTCCTTCCGTTTTGGGAGAATTTGTAGCCAGTGCTCCTCTCACCCCACTCACCAAACCGGCGGTGGTTTGCGCCCCATTGTTGTTGGGACAATTTAGAGAAGACTCCTCTCTAAATGTGATGCTTCTTATGTTAGCAAAGAGATGAATTCTAACTTGGGTGATTTCCAGTTTGGTGTTGGAGCTAAATGTAGTGGGGAGGAGATTTTACATGTTGTAAATCGTGTGCTAGAAGAGAAAGGAAATCAGGACAATCTCTCCATGTTGTTGGTGGATTTTTCTAATGCGTTCAATCTCATTAACAGAACTGCCATGATTGCAGAGGTACATAATCTATGTCCCTCTATATCCCGATGGGTTGAGTTTTGCTACTCTTCTCCGGTGCGACTATATTACATGGATCATATGCTTTCGTCTACGCAGGGGGTGCAACAAGGTGATCCTTTGGGGCTACTTTTGTTTTCTCTTACTCTTCACCCCTTAATCTTGAGTATTGCCAAACAGTATGACTTAGAACTGCAGGCCTAGTACCTGGATGATGGTACGGTGATTGGTGACACTATGATGGTTGCGAAAGCACTTCAGATTATACAGGAGGAAGGTGTTGCTAGAGGGTTGTTTTTGAACATCAAGAAGACAGAATTATTCTGGCCCTCCCCGGATCCTAGAGAAGTCTATGAGGGTGTGTTCCCATCAGATATAAGCATGCCATAAAAAGGGGTTAAGCTTTTAGGAGATCCGATCAGTATTGATGCCCAATTCAATGCTGATTTGGTTGTGAAAAGAGTGCTTAAAACTGTGGACCTTATTGATGTAGTTGAGAAACTTGAAGATCCACAGTGTGAACTTCTTTTGTTTAGGAATTACATATGACTTTCATGTTTGTACTTTGCATTACGAACCACTATACCAGACCATTTACATGAGCCTCAAGTTTTGTTCGACTCTCGACTTTATAAGTTCCCGCGTCATGTGATCACGGTGGATGGGCCTGGTTTCGGTCCTTTGCAGCGGAGATTTTCCTCCTTGCCACTCAGGTTAGGTGGTTGGGGGTTTACTTGATGCAAGATACTACGCATTATTGTTATTTGGCATCTGTGGTTTTAGCGCCCACCTAGTACGAGTTGTTGCCTCTTTAAATTCGATATGTAGTCATGTTTCTCCTATATGCGTTGATATCTCTACCACTCACTAAATGAAAACCTTGGAAGTTGTCTATTTTGACGCAGTAAAGAAGAACTTGATTTCTAATTTTGAGCTAGCTGAATGTGATTTGATGATCTGGCACAGTAACCAACTGAAGAATGCCCTAGATTTCTTAATAGCCATTCCTATATATGGCTTAAATCAACACATTGGTGCAAGGAAGTTATAACGAGCCTCAAGCTCGTCAATGCTGTTAGACCAGTCACGAGACAACTAAGCCGCTAATAACTCGATTAATTAGAGACGAACGTTAATTAATAGAAATTAATCTAACAACAATCTAGTTACGAAATTAGTATCATCGAATAGGTATCGAAAAGTTATGCGAGATAGACTACCCGAACGTGTCATTCGGATACCGGACGAAGAAGATATCATCAGAATAATCGAAGAGCAAAATAATCATTTTTGCATCTAAACCGTCTGGCTACCCTTATCAGTTATGGGTGCCTTTATCACTTTCTTTTGCCTTATAATCAAAAACGTGTCGAAGAGAAATTCATTTTCTCTTTTCTTACTTCTCTCTTCGTTCTTATCTCCTTCTGCTTCTTCTGTTCTTCTTCGTTTTCTTCTCTGTCGAATTTAATTCAAAGGATTGAGTTAAATCTCGTGAGTAGTTATTAGGAAAACTTGTTAACTTAGTTGGTTAGAGACGAAGGTGTTGGTGGTGTGTTTATTTGAGCACGGGAAGATGATGATAGGGTTGCTGTTGTTAATTGGAGTTGGGTTTTTAGTTTGAGATGGAGAAATCAAGAGGAGATGGTGAATCAGTTGAGAACCTGGATGATTGATAGAGGTGGTGTTGATAAGGGTTGATGTTTCATAATCGGGGAAAAAGGTAAATTAGAGAATTCAATTCAGAGTTTCTTTATTTAATTATGTCTTGTGTGAAATTAATTTATAGTTTGATCTTATAGAGTTAGGATTGTCTTTAATTGAAGTTTAGATGGAAGTATTAGGTTTAATTTTGATTTCAGGAAATTAGGGTTTTTCCCTGTTCTTCCCCAATTAGGAATTAGGGTCTTTGGATTCTTGAGTTTTTGGGTAAAGAGAAATTAAAGGTTGGGTTCTTCTTGATATAGAGATTCGGATTGATGATGTGTTTTCGAATTAAAGAAAGGAAGTTTGAGAATTATCTTAGGGTTGGATTTTTGGGGATGATAATGAAATAAGAATTAAAACGGGTTTACTACGGAGGTGGAGTTTTAATTAGTGGTAGTGATGATGTTGATATAATATGTGTTTGGCTGGTGCAAGTATAATATGGTAATGAAGTCAGTTAGTGAAGAGGATAAATATGATGGTGATTGAAAGAGTCTGTGTTGGTACTTAAGTGATTGGGTTGGATGATACATGATTTGTAGATGTGTTGAATTGAGTTTCAGATGAAGGTGGTGGTGTTACAATGGTAGTTCATATAAATCAGAGATGAGGAAGTTACCAGTGGAACTGCATATTATAATGTGCTGGTGGTCTTGACTATATGTGGGTATGAATTGAGATTACAGGGAAGTTAATGAAGTAGAATGGTTGAATTGTTGCTAAAGGTGATACCACTTGGTTTAGGTCTATGGATGTGACTGAATCGAGGTGGAAGTGGAAGATAATGTTGTTGTTGATCAGATGTTGATAAACCTAATAAGATGATAATGATGTGATTGTGGCAAAAATAATTACAGGGCCTGGATGAATTAACTGGGGTTTAGTAGAGAGGAGTATATAAGATGTGTTATACAAGGTGGATGAGAAGAAGATATGACTGAATTGTGTATTGATGCTGCTGTTGTACTAGGAAAGATGTTGTGAAGCTAAAGAATGAGTTAAGGTTCTGGTGGTAGGTGGTTGATCAGGTTGTGGTTGAAATGCAAATTGAAGTGAATGTGCAAGGCTTGTTGTGATGTTGCTGGTATTATAACTCAAGAAAAGTTATAGGGCACAGGTTATAAGACTTAGTGACAATGAAGATAATGAAGTTGTGAAACTGAAATTGGTTGTAATGCTGAGAATGGTGATTATAGTGTTATAGATAGTGATTGTGTTGTATTGCAATAAGAGTTAAAAATGTATTATTTGAATCTTGTTCAGTTTTGTATTGCTCCATGCTTTGGTCTTGACATGCTTAGACTTGTCAGTCATCATAGTAAGTTAGCTGACTCAGTCTGTCTGACTGAGTTATTTCTTTGACCTGAATCAGTCTTCTGACTGAGTTGACCCTGTAACCAGACTTGACCCGATTTGACTCAGTGACTTAACTCGTTGACCTGACCTTAGACCAGTTGACCATTGATTTGACATTTGACTGGACGTTAACTGTTAGTTGACCTTTGATTGTTAGAGACCGTTATTTTGACCCAGATGGATCAGGCCTTAAGTTAATGGGCTTGTGTAGTGGACTTGGGCTTAGTTCCATGATTTGCTAGTTTGATGCTTTGGACCTTTTATGGTCCGAACTAGTGTTTGGTTCCTTCTACAAAATTGTAGATATTCATAAGACATATCTAATGGACTGTAGAACCAATCTAATTGGATCAGTAAACCTTTGTAAGATAAAGATAGATAATTAAAATGTGTAGAACCATAGATGGGCTTAGAACCATTAGATAGTTCACTTAGTTTATAACTAAAGACTTGTATGAGATTATCTTATGAGCCTTTTCTGAGCCTTTTGGCTAATCTTTAGAGTGCTTGTGTGGTTAACAGTTAATTTTTATTAACAACGATCGATATAAAGAATGAACCAGTGGATCATGGATCTCGAGGTAGGCGAGGCTTGTCATCAAAAGAGGTGGGAATCGATAACGAACTCTCTTGTATTCATTATTGTTTTACAAATCAATATGTGTTGTGAAATTCATGCATATCTTTGTGTGCTCTGTGTGGTATGAGATGTGTGCCGACACAATATCAGTATTCTATGGCTAGGGCGATACACCGCAATATTATTATGGCTAGGGCGATACACCGCAATATTATTCTTCCTTTATATATATTCAGTATTCTATGGCTAGGGTGATACACCGCAATATTATTATGGCTAGGGCGATGCACCACAATATTATTCTTCCCTTATGTGCAGCAACACACATCTCATACATGAATGTTTACTGTTATTTATGATTGTCTATGAAGAAGTTTCTACTTTATGTTTCATTGTCTTTCCTTGTATTACCGACTTTCGATTAAACCTGCATTGTCTTCGAATCATATTAATGATTACTTGAAAGCTAGTTGTTATTTCTATTGGGCACCCCTTTTAGGGATGATGTGCTCACCCATTCCCACTTTCAGTTTCAGAGACAGATCAAGATGTGCATGTGACGATGAAAGCTTCGAAGAATTATTTACGTTAGTTAGTTAACTTCCGCTATATTTATTATGTGGTTGTATTCCATGTGTAAATCAACTCACTATTGAATATGTATCATTTGAGAGGAGTTCTAGTATATGTATTTCAGAGTGGGGCTAGTTTTTGGTTTAAGTTTTTGTAGCAGATTTCTTAACTGAAAGTCTAAGTGTTTAATTTAGATTCTTAGTGCCTCTTTTTTTGGTTAAATTCTTGGTTTAGTCAGCTGCTAGCTTAGGGGGCACTACAAAGTTGGTATCAGAGCTCACTATTAGATCTTATATGGGAAGCAATAAGATTATCCAGTGACAGATAGTGAACTAGATTAGTTTAGAACTGGGTTGGGTTTGTGAAATAAATCTTAATCACTAATAACAATTAAAAACTAAAATAATTTTTGAATTGATTGATTAATTTGTTCAATATGTTGATTTTTTGCTTTTTGTTTTGCGTGTATGTATCTATGAAGTAAAAATTGTAGGCTGAAACCAATTGTGGTATAAGTTAGAAATTTCAATGGATAACTAGAAATTAGTTAGTCTGAATTGAATGATACTTAAATAATCTAGCACTGGAGAATAGTGAGGTTTGAAATTCAGGTGTGTTTGTGTTGTCTTTGTTCGTAGGAAACCATCGTCGGGTCTTGCTAACCTGGACAGGCCAACTACAAGCATGGATTACCATTCATATTAGGAAGACTTGCTTCTATTAGTGAAATGTTAGATCCCAAATTTTGTTTAGAAACTAATAGAGTATCTTTTCCCATAATTAGAACCATTTATCTATTAAATTAGAAATGAATTTAAATTGTAAAAGTAATTAAGATAATAGTTTGACCATTAGTGTTAATAATAATAAATGGTAATAGGATCACTAATAATCATAACAAAAGTAATATTAACACTTATCAAAAAGTATTGTAATGAACTTTATCTAATTAAAATATCATTAGCAAATATTTAATGATTAAAATAATAATTAGGATCAAGTAGCTACGCAAAATTATTAATAATTATCTATGGTCATATTTTGTAAATTAAATAAAATTAGAAATACATTCTTTTGCATTGAAATCAGATAGATAATATACGATTTATTAAATTAAACCTAAGAATGTACAGATAAATTGTGTAAAATAAAAAGACTAAATTTCTTAGTAATCTTATACCCAAATTATTATTTTTAGTTCGATAACTGATTAAGTAAATTATTAAAATTAAATAATATGAAGAAATAATAATAATGTTTGGATGCCTAGTACAATATTAGACCTGAAAGAAAATAATTTGTATATTAATAGGATACTTTACATTGATAGGAGAATCTAATGACTTCTATGATACACTAAAATTTTATGCATACTCAACTTGAAATAAAAAAAAAAAAAAAAAAAAAAACCAACGCTAGAATTTAATAAGATATATATAGTATACAAACTCGATATGAATAAATAAAAACCAGTTATAGTAATCTTTATGTGAATGTAAAATCATATTTTGAAAATTAAGACTTAGCGTACCAACAGAACTATCAACAAATGAATAACGATAATAATAAAGAAATAGTGAATAGTAACACTTCTGATAAAAATATTTCATTAATTATATTAAAATAATAACATATTTAAAGTAGATAATATTTGGAAAATTTATATATTGTATATCAGTAAAAAAATTAAAATATTAGATAATACAGATTTATGTGAAATACAATTTGGATTAATTATATAGATAAATATATAACAAACATGGAACTATGACAAATTAATAAAGTATTAAGTTTTAAACTATAAAGTTTAGTGCGAAGAGCCTAGACGTGCATATCTGTTAGAATCAAATTCACCATAGTGAGCTTAGAGACAATCATATTATGAAATAGAGATTAGTCTTTTGAACTTTGAGCTACAAATTATAGGTTCTAGTTGTAGAAAACCATATAGGCTTGCTTGTGTTTGACTTCTTGCTGTTTCGAACTCATTTAAAATGAGTTGTTTTCTTTCGTGTGTTTGTAAGTATGAGCAGTACTTGCATTTAATTGAGAGATAGTAATTCTCTATAAGGTGGGGAGTTTTTTTGAAGACTAGGGTGGATGGATTTTCGAGGATGAAAATGTTATAAGGTGGGGAGAATGTAACGAGCCTCAAGCTCGTCAACGCTATTAGACCAGTCATGAGACAACTAAGCCGCTAATAACTCGATTAATTAGAGACGAATGTTAATTAATAGAAATTAATCTAACAACAATCTAGTTACGAAATTAGTATCATCGAATAGGTATCGAAAAGTTATGCGAGATAGACTACCCAAACGTGTCATTCGGATACCGGACGAAGAAGATATCATCAGAATAATCGAAGAGCAAAATAATCATTTTTGCATTTAAACCTCCTGGCTGCCCTTATCAGTAATGGGTGCCTTTATCACTTTGTTTTGCCTTATCATCAAAAACGTGTCGAAGAGAAATTCATTTTCTCTATTCTTCCTTCTCTCTTCGTTCTTATCTCCTTCTGCTTCTTCTGTTCTTCTTCGTTTTCTTCTCTGTCGAATTTAATTCAAAGGATTGAGTTAAATATCGTGAGTAGTTATTAGGAAAACTTGTTAACTTAGTTGGTTAGAGACGAAGGTGTTGGTGGTGTGTTTATTTGAGAACGGGAAGATGATGATAGGGTTGCCGCTGTTAATTGGAGTTGGGTTTTTAGTTTGAGATGGAGAAATCAAGAGGAGATGGTGAATCAGTTGAGAACCTGGATGATTGATAGAGGTGGTGTTGATAAGGGTTGATGTTTCAGAATCGGGGAAAAGGTAAATTAGAGAATTCAATTCAGAGTTTCTTTATTTAATTATGTCTTGTGTGAAATTAATTTATAGTTTGATCTTATAGAGTTAGGTTTGTCTTTAATTGAAGTTTAGATGGAAGTATTAGGTTTAATTTTGATTTCAGGAAATTAGGGTTTTTCCCTGTTCTTCCCCAATTAGGAATTAGGGTCTTTGGATTCTTGAGTTTTTGGGTAAAGAGAAATTAAAGGTTTGGTTCTTTTTGATATAGAGATTCGGATTGATGATGTGTTTTCGAATTAAAGAAAGAAAGTTTGAGAATTATCTTAGTGTTGGAGTTTTGGGGATGATAATGAAATAAGAATTGAAACGGGTTTACTGTGGAGGTGGAGTTTTAATTAGTGGTAGTGATGATGTTGATATAGTATGTGTTTGGCCGGTGCAAGTATAATCTGGTAATGAAGTCAGTTAGTGAAGAGGATGAATATGATGGTGATTGAAAGAGTCTGTGTTGGTACTTAAGTGACTGGGTTGGATGATACATGATTTGTAGATGTGTTGAATTGAGTTTCAGATGAAGGTGGTGGTGTTACAATGGTAGTTCATATAAATCAGAGATGAGGAAGTTACCAGTGGAAGCGCATATTATAATGTCTCTGGTGGTCTTGACTATATGTGGGTATGAATTGAGATTACAGGGAAGTTAATGAAGTAGAATGGTTGAATTGTTGCTAAAGGTGATACCACTTGGTTTAGGTCTATGGATGTGACTGAATCGAGGTGGAAGTGGAAGATAATGTTGTTGTTAATCAGATGTTGATAAACCTAAGAAGATGATAATGATGTGATTGTGGCAAAACTAATTACAGGGCCTGGATGAATTAACTGGGGTTCAGTAGAGAGGAGTATATAAGATGTGTTATACAAGGTGGATGAGAAGAAGATATGACTGAATTGTGTATTGATGATGTTGTTGTACTAGGAAAGATGTTGTGAAGCTAAAGAATGAGTTAAGGTTCTGGTGGTAGGTGGTTGATCAGGTTGTGGTTGAAATGCAAATTGAAGTGAATGTACAAGGCTTGTTGTGATGCTGCTGGTATTATAACTCAAGACAAGTTATAGGGCACATGTTATAAGACTTAGTGACAATGAAGACAATGAAGTTGTGAAACTGAAATTGGTTGTAATGCTGAGAATGGTGATTATAGTGTTATAGATAGTGATTGTGTTGTATTGCAATAAGAGTTAGAAATGTATTATTTGAATCTTGTTCAGTTTTTTATTGCTCCATGCTTTGGTCTTGACATGCTTAAACTTGTCAGTCATCATAGTAAGTTAGCTGACTCAGTCTGTCTGACTGAGTTATTTCTTTGACCTTTATCAGTCTTCTGACTGAGTTGACCCTGTAACCAGACTTGACCCGATTTGACTCAGTGACTTAACTCGTTGACCTGACCTTAGACCAGTTGACCATTGATTTGACATTTGACTGGACGTTGACTGTTAGTTGACCTTTGACTATTAGAGACCGTTAGTTTGACCCAGATGGATCAGGCCTTAAGTTAATGGGCTTGTGTAGTGGACTTGGGCTTAGTTCCATGATTTTCTAGTTTGATGCTTTGGACCCTTTATGGTCCGAACTAGTGTTTGGTTCCTTCTACAAAATTGTAGATATTCATAAGACATATCTAATGGACTGTAGAACCAATCTAATTGGATCAGTAAACCTTTGTAAGCTAAAGATAGATAATGAAAATGTGTAGAACCATAGATGGGCTTAGAACCATTAGATAGTTCACTTAGTTTATAACTAAAGACTTGTATGAGATTATCTTATGAGCCTTGTCTGAGCCTTTTGGCTAATCTTTAGAGTGCTTGTGTGGTTAACAGTTAATTTTTATTAACAACGATCGATATAAAGAATGAACTAGTGGATCATGGATCTCGAGGTAGGCGAGGCTTGTCATCAAAAGAGGTGGGAATCGATAACGAACTCTCTTGTATTCATTATTGTTTTACAAATCAATATGTGTTGTGAAATTCATGCATATCTTTGTGTGCTTTGTGTGGTATGAGATGTGTGCCGACACAATATCAGTATTCTATGGCTAGGGCGATACACCGCAATATTATTATGGCTAGGGCGATACACCGAAATATTATTCTTCCTTTATATATATTCAGTATTCTATGGCTAGGGCGATACACCGCAATATTATTATGTCTAGGGCGATGCACCACAATATTATTCTTCTCTTATGTGCGGCAACACACATCTCATACATGGATGTTTATTGTTATTTATGATTGTCTATGAAGAAGTTTCTACTTTATGTTTCATTGTCTTTCCTTGTATTACCGACTTTCGATTAAACCTGCATTGTCTTCGAATCATATTAATGATTACTTGAAAGCTAGTTGTTATTTCTACTGGGCACCCCTTTTAGGGATGATGTGCTCACCCATTCCCACTTTCAGTTTCAGAGAAAGATCAAGATGTGCATGTGACGATGAAAGCTTCGAAGAATTATTTACGTTAGTTAGTTAGCTTCCGCTATATTTATTATGTGGTTGTATTCCATGTGTAAATCAACTCACTATTGAATATGTATCATTTGAGAGGAGTTCTAGTATATGTATTTCAGAGTGGGGCTAGTTTTTGGGTTAAGTTTTTGTAGCATATTTCTTAATTGAAAGTCTAAGTGTTTAATTTAGATTCTTAGTGCCTCTTTTTTTGGTTAAATTCTTGGTTTAGTCAGCTGCTAGCTTAGGGGGCGCTACAGCAGTTCAGTGCGATACTTTGTTATAGACTTGGTATTCCCCTATTTGAGTTGGCCAGCACGTGCCCCTTTTTTAATAGAGAGATGGACGTTTTTGGTGATCATGATGTGCACTGTACGAATGAAGTTGGCCTAAAGTTTCGACATGATTTGGTGTGTGATACGATCGCTGACATATGTTATCGGTGTGGGGTACCGGCACATAAGGAGGTGGATTTGGGTCTCCTTGCTAATAATGGCACTTCTATGAGACCAGCGGACATTATGGTACTCAATTGGGATAATGGTCGCGATGTTTGCTTGGATATGACTATTATTTCGCCCTTTGCTGGAGGTAATAGTCGCACTTTGGAGTTGGGGCAAGCCATCAAGGATGCCGTTGTTCGTAAGAACACCAATTATTTAGAAAAGTGCACCTCTCAAGGCTATGGGTTTGAGGCCTTGGCCTTTACTACTCTTGGTGAGCTTGGGGTCGAAACGACGGACTTCATTAAACGTCTTCTCAACTACATGGCTAGCAATGATGCTAATGTATGTATGGGAGAGTTCATTTTCCATAGGTTAAGTGTGGTATAACATAAAGGGGTTGGAGCCCAGCTTGTGGCTAGGCTCCCAACAAGCTTCTTGTCTAATGTAAATCCTTTAGATGAATTTTGTATTTGACTTTATTAATAAACAAAAAAAAATCTAGTTTATAAATTCACCCCTGAAGTAGGTCTAGGATCCAATGGTTATAATCTAAATACTTAAGTCAATGGTCTAGATTAATCCATTCTCTTTATCATATCCAACTCCGGTTTATTCATACCGGATTATTCTCTTCTCTCTTATTTTTCTTTCTCTCCTCTTAATTTCCCTACTACTGCCATTTCCTTCATTATTTCTCTGCTCCACTGTATTATTTTTGTTATTTCGTTTAAACCCATCACATAAAAGTATGAGGATTTGATTTACTTGGATCAAATGATGAAGAAAACTATCGTTGCAGAGATTTAAAATCTAGGGTTTGATTTTGATGAAAGAAGAAGGCAAAGGGAGATTATGTGATTTATTATTATTGTTACGGAATTGATTAGAGTTCAGTTAAGGTTTTGATGTCTTGAAGAATTCAGGTTTCAAATGAAAACTGAAAACTGAAATTAAGGGGTTTCTATTGATCTCATGACATCGATTCAATAAGGGTTTTAGTTGAGATTCAATAGGGGTTTCTTTTGCCATTTCCTTCATTATTTCTCTGATCTCCTTTGTATTATTTTTGTTAGTTTAAACCCATTAAAAGAGGATTTGATTCATGACAGAAGATTTAAAATCTAGGGTTTGATTTTGATGAAAGAAGAAGGCAAAGGGAGATTATGTGATTTATTATTATTGTTTAATTCGTTTTTTCTTGAAGAATTCAATTGTTTTACTGCCAAGGAAATTAAATTGATCTCATGACATTGTTTTAGTTGAGATTCAATAGGGGTTTCAGTTGAGATTCATGACACAATCGATTTAATTGAGTTTATTACATAAACGATTGAATATGGGTTCCAAGTTTCGATTTAATTGAGTTTATTACATAAACGATTGAATATGGGTTCCAAGTTTCAGTTAAAATTTCAATTTGGGTTCATGAACCTTTGATATCAAATGCTCAAATTTTTCTACATTCAAATATTGATAATCATGGGTTTTTTTTTTTGATCTGATGACATACCCTTTGATATCAAATGCTCAGATTTAATTTGAGTTGATGACATACCCGTTGTATTTTTTGTTTTTTTGATTTGGTTTTTCCTGTTTGCAGATATTAGAGATGGGTTTTTATAAATTAGGGATTTGATTCTGGTGGTGTACAATGTGAACAATAAGAAGAATAAAAAGTTGGGTCTTGTTCAATTGATAATGGATATAGAGAAGAAGGTAAGGATTTTATTGCTTTGAAGGTCGCTGCTTTTGGTTGTGATGTTCAAGAATCAGTAGCCGAGAAAGGAAACTGGTGAATCAAATGGAGACATGAATCTCAGCAAGATGAACAAGTTGATAATTTTGTTGTAAATATTAGGAAAACTGAAGGATGTGATAGTAAACTCTTTAATAACTATATTTTATATAAACTTTTTAATAATTACTAAACAGAAGTTAGTAATGAGCCTAGTCAAGGTGGGTTAATGTCCACTCCGGGTACCAAGCCCTAATGTTGGACAAATATTAGACCAAAGCCTAGTGTTGGTCAGAACCTGAGTACCAAACTCTAATTATCCCTTCTTATTTTACTGATTTTCCATACTTACTTTTTTTTTTTTGAAGCACCATACTTACTTATTTGCTTATCAACTTATATTCGTTAAATTCATAACTTTAGTTTTTGCAGCTATGAAAATGTGATCTAAAACCAATCTAAAAGATTCACAACCTATGCAAGTTAGTAACCAATGTTCTTATGATGCTCATTTTGGCATAATCCCAGTTTCATTGTTGATTTGCAGTGAGCTTTGAGGCATTCTTGATTATGCAATTAATGGGAAACATTTAAACCATTGATCAGTTTCTCTATAAGCATAACAATTATTCTTTGTCGGTAGCTTGATAATCTTTGATTTGACTGGACCAATGGGAAAATGGAACCATTCAAAGTATGTGCAGGTAGGATTTGAACACTTAAAGAACAACATTCCATTTTGTTTCTCTTGTGTTTGATCGAATTAGTTGTCTTATATCATTATAGGGTACATGTTTGCACTTGAAGTTAATCCAAAGACACACAATTGGATCATGGATTCCTTGTTAGCAAATTGCATGTAATATTAGGGTTCTTTTCCTCTTACCTTGTTGTTGATGTTGTTAATACTGCAACTACTTGTAGAATCAATACTTTCACTCCTGTTTTGGAAATGTTATTGAAGAAATTTATGATTTATTTGGGTTTTCACTGGTTTTTTAGGGTTCTTGGTTGGGTTATTTATAAAATGATGACCGGCTGAAGACGATTGTTGGAGAAAAGAGGTGAAATCTGAATTATTGGTTTTTTTTCCATAAGATTACTAACACGTGGAATCAGACTGTTATGAGTTGCACGTGTGAAATTAAATCACGATTAATGACTAGGCTCTGTAACTCAGTTAACTACAACTGTTTCAGATGATTTAGGAACATAACTGTCTTTTACCAGGGCATTTAACTGCCACGTTATCAATAACGTCCATTAATGCCCTTATCAAAAAAACGCTATGGAAAAGGTCAATTTTGCGCTAGTTAATAATTTCTGAAGAGAAAAAATGGGCCTATTTTATAAAATACATATTGAAAAGTAGGTAGTTTATTAAAAATCTCATATATATAAGAGAAAAAATTGGAGATATAATAAGGAAAAAAAATTGTAATAAATACAAGAGTTAAAAGATAAATTTTAGGAATAAAAATGGGTAATTGGACTTTATTACTCAGGTTTTGTCCAACACTAGGATTTGGTTTAACATTTGTCCAATGTTAGTGCTTGGTACCTGGACTGGACGTTGACGTACATTGACTAAGTTAAGTCTAATTTTGTGTAATTTTTTTAGCATTACAAATTTATTCTTAGATACAACGGTTCCTAAAAAAACATCAAATAAACAGTTACAATAGGACCCCCAATTCATTATCACAAACCCAATTTTCATAGCCGACATCTTCTTCTTCCAATCCACCTTCTTTGAGAATTATTATAATTTCATGATAATCAAAATATGTAAGATATTGATCAAGATAAAAGAATGAATGAAGAAGAAGAAGTATTTGTTATTGTATTGAAAATTGGATAATTCTTACAATAAGAGGTCTAAGACATATTTATTACATACAAGTAAAGTTGTCAGAATAAGACACCACTCAGACAACTGACTGACTAACTGTGTCTGACTAAAGAACTGAATTGAGTCAAGTCAAAAGACTTTGACTTGACTAGATATCCTATTATCCCCCCTCAAACTGATGGTGGCAATCTCCAAAGAGAAAGAACAAGACTAAAAAGAAAATACAAATAACAGCAGTAAGCTAGACAGCACCAGTAGGAGAAGTAGTTGATGTAGTTGTCGCAGAAGAATCATCATTATCAGCTTCTGTTAAAGTAGTACCTAATAATTGTTGTAACAGAGAAGAAAATACTGGAGCACAGAGACCTTTAGTAAAAATATCTGCTAATTGATGTTCTGAGGCAATGTGTTGAACTGACAAAAAACCACTAGTGACCAATTATCTTACAACATGATAGTGAATCTTTATATGTTTTGCCCTGGAATGAGAAACAAGGTTAGCTGTTAAATATATTGCACTAGTGTTATCACAGTAAAGAGTAATTGGTTGAACTAATGAAATATGAAGTTCAGATAAAACAGAAGCAAGCCACTCCAATTCTGCAGTTGCTACTGACAAGCACTTATATTCTTCCTCAGCTGTAGATCTAGAAAAAGTAGGCTGCTTTTTACTAGACCAATAAATCAATGAAGACCCCATAAAAATTGCAAAACCACAAGTAGATCTTGTTGTTTCTGGACAGTTACCCCAGTCTGAATCAGTATAAGCTGTCAAAGTATTAATATCACCTCTTATCATTGTAATTCCAACATAAATAGAACCCTTTAAGTATCTTAAAATCCTCTTAACAAGTAAAAGATGAACATCAGTTGGTGCATGCATATACTGACTAACATAGTTAACTCCAAAACATATATCTGGCCTTGTCATGCACAAATATTGAAGCATTCCTACAATGGTTCTGTACTCAGTATGATTTGTTAGCAAGATACCATCATTCACAGAAACTCTTGGACCTTTAGCTACAGGTGTACTACATGGATTACACTCCAACATTTTAGCCTTCTCCAACAATTCCAAAGCATATTTCTTTTGTGTTAGCAAGATACTAGTAGCATTCCTAGTAACCTTTATGCCCAAGAAAAAATGCAAGTTCCCAAAATATTTCATTGCAAAAGAAGTACTCAGGTATGTAATCAAATGAGAAATAAAACTTGCTGATGAACCAGTGAGAATAATATCATCCACATAAAGTAGCAAAACCAGCATCTCAGAACCAGCAACATAAACAAACATAGAAAAATCTGAAACTGTTCTGACAAAACCATAAGCAAGTAATGAAGAACTAAATTTCTCAAACCAAGCCCTTGGTGCTTGTTTTAAACCATAGAGACTCTTTTTCAATTTGCATACTTTATGAGGAAACTCAGTACTTTCAAAACCAGGAGGCTGTTTCATATAAACATCTTCTACAAGATCACCATGCAAGAATGCATTTGAGACATCCAATTGTTTGATTATCCACCCTTTAGTAATTGCTAAAGTTAAAACAACTCTAACAGTGGCTTCCTTTACTACTGGACTAAATGTCTCACCATAATATATGCCATCTTGTTGATTATAGCCAAGAGCAACTAACCTAGACTTAAATCTATCTATAGTGCCATCAGACTTCAACTTTATTCTATAAACCCACTTACAACCCAAGATGTTCATATGAGGTTCAGGGTCAACCAAATACCATGTACCATTTCTTAGCAATGCATCATTTTCATCTCTCATTGAAACTTGCCAGTCAGGAATTTGAAAAGCAGCTTTAAAAGTTTTTGGTTCTTTAGGAATAGAAAGCAAAGAAGTAAAAGCAGAAGAAATTGGATGTTTCACAGAATGATTTAGAATATGATCAGGAAAATGTTTTTGTTTTAAAATACCAGATTGAGATCTTATAACAACACAAGATGAAGGAATAGAACTTAAAACAGAAGGAACTTCAGTAATGACAGAAGACTCAATATTAGAAGAATTTGAAAAATAGAACTCTGTTTCTGAGAAAATAACATGTCTGGATATATAAGTTCTTTTAGATATAGGATTATAGCATTTATAGCCTTTATGTAAACTGCTATAACCTATAAAAACACATTTGACAGATTTAGGAGAGAGCTTGTCAGTTCTTGACTGACCCAGAAAAGGATAACAAATACAACCAAAGACTCTCAACAAAGAATAATCAGGATGAGTATTATATAAAACTTGAAAAGGTGATTTATGACCAAGAATAGGAGTTGGAGTTCTATTTATGAGAAAAGTTGCAGCTAAGAAGGCATCATACCAAAAATCCTTTAGGACAAGAAGCATTGAAAAGAAGAGTATTCCCCATTTCAGTAATGTGTCTATGCTTTCTTTCAGCAAGACCATTCTGTTGTGGTGTTTGAGGACAAGAGATTCTTAACTGAATACCAGAGGAATCAATAAAAGATTTTAAAACACCCTTAACTAACTCATTTGCACCATCAGTTTGAAAAGCCACAATTTTTGTATGAAACATGTTTTCAGTAAGATTTTTGAAATGTTGAAAACATTGTAAAGCCTCAGTTTTGCACTGCATTGGATAAATCCAATGAAACCTACTGAAATCATCAACAAATAAAATATAATATCTATGACCAGCTAGAGATAAATGGAGCAGGACCCCACACATCACAATGAATTAAAGCAAGAGGAGAAGATGCATGAGAAGGAGAAGCAATAAAAGGTAACCTTTTGCTTTTAGCAAGTTGACAAGGATGACAAACAACATTGGAAGGAGAATATTTTAAAATAATATGTTTATTTGTATGAAGTTGTTGAACTATTTTAGAAGAAGGATGGCCTAACCTACTATGCCATAAATCAGAACAAGCCACAAGAGATGAAAATGCATATTGCAACTTAGGAGTAGAGATGGGATATAAATTGTTGACCATTTTTCCTTTGGCTAGTAAAACATGACCATGTAAACTTCTTATTTCATAACCAGTAGGATCAAAAGTAATATAACAAGCATTGTCTTTTGTAAACCTAGCTACTGATAGTAAGTTATGTCTCATTTCAAGCACATGCAACACTTCATTCAACACAAAACTAGTTGCAAGAGTTTGAATATTTGAAGTACCAGAAAAAGTAATAGGCAAGGTATTACCATTACCAATCATGACTTGCTTGGTAGGTTCGGAAACCTATAATAATAATACTGCAAGTGCACAGTGTCTAACTAGTAGAACAATGGCAAGTACAGGTCGTTCCCACGAGGAGTGTGAAATACTCTACTAACTAATACCAAAAGTAACCAATCGACAAGATGATATTTTATCAATTTTTCAGAAATTTAGAACAAAATGAAATAATAATAATTCTAATGATAAGCAAATAAGAATGGGGTTATTAGGGTTTTCGGTTTCCACCAATTAATTATGCAAACTCTACTAATCTTTAAGAATATATTCCATGCATTTTCAAATATTGTTTCTCCGCTATAGTTTCCTTCGCTTCATGGGTAGTGATTCTAATGCATTACCTATCAATCCTTGCATACCACGTCTAGGGATTTAACCGAAGCACGAAATATCAATTCAAATGCATAAATAATCAAGAAAATCACATAAACGATTAAACACCAAGCTATGTGAAGAAAAACTAATAATCAATCAAATCATTATTTAGCATATATATGTAGAATTTTCATAATAAATTTGGGTTCTACCTAAACCCTAACATTGTTCTAGCTAGCCATGGCTTTCTCAAAAGCCATAAACATATATAAATCAAACTAGCTAAACAAAAATGAAATCGAGAGAATGAAACTTCAAACTCTCGTCTTCTCCGCGGCTCTCGGCTCTGTAGCCGCAGCTTCTTCCGTCCTCCCTTTACGCCTGTGTGCCGCTTCTCCAGCTTTCTTTCTGTAAAAAAAAAAAATAGTTGCTGCGAGAAACACAACTGAAGCCTAGCTGATTGCCAAGGCCCAGTCCACTAAACTCCTGCCTAAACGAGGCCCAGCATCTAAGCCATCGTAAGTCTTGTCCACCACGTTCTTGCTTCCGGCTACAGCACCACTAACGCCAGTTTGAATGCAAACAAAACACAGCTTGGTCATACAACCCGATACAAGGCCACTTCATCTCCGTGAAACATCAACAACCCAAATAAATCCAATTTTACCGAATCACATAACTCTGCCGGGAATATCTCACTGATAGAGTATTGACTGTCCATTTTTATCCATGTCCAAACTATCTCAGAAGCTTCCAGTCCAACCCAACTTCAATCTCCACCAGCAAAACCACTTCGATCGATACACAACCCCATGCAAAGCATATCAGTCATCGTATCCAATTAATTCAAACCATCTTCATCACCGGTATCTTCACGGCAACTGCCATCCAATCATCTCCTTGTTTCGGCTGACATCCTTCGTCTTCGTTGCTGCACTATGGATCGGCAGAAGTTCAAAGGTCCCATTCTACTTGTGTTCTTCTATCAACGCCAGTCGGCTAGCTCCTCTCTGCCAGCGTCTTAAGCAAATCCCAGTTAACAGCGTGATCAATCGCTATATAACACAGCCAACAAAAATCCTTTATTCCTGTTCAAACTTAAGTTTCTCCTTGTCTAACCAGCCATCAAAGCCATTTCAGTTGAACCATCTAAGCCAATATGACTTCACCTCCATTAATCTATCACAGCACTTTCACGGACCATAACTTCCATGCTGTCAATGAGTTCCTCATCGAATACCATCCAAAGCTTGCTGAACAATGATGGAACCCATGTCTTCACTCCCTGTATTCTCAGACCTAACCACCAGCAACTGTATCGACCAAAGAACAACCAACTCCATCTCGGTCACGTCCCTTATTTTCATAATTTCTTCATTTTTCAACGTACACAGCATTCAACCATCATCCTTCTCGCACCATAGCTGCAATTAAATCCCCAGTCCCTTGTCTCGATGCCAGTTCCTTCCAAATCGTGTTCCTTGACGTTGCTTCCCTGACTGCCATTTCCGAGCAACTAGTTCCTCTATTTGAATCTCCGAGTTCCCATTGCAGTCTCTCCATTAGCTGGCAGTAGCTTTTTGTCCTTCTCTTGAGATTGGTAAACAAACTCCGTCACCACTAACAACTATTTCCGCCATCAGGACCCAATGTTCCTTCAGAACTTCCCATTTCAATCCGGGAAGAAAAACAGGTACTTATTTCATAATACCACTAACGCATGAGTGAGGTTGGTGAGACCACGTCCATACTTCCCGTTCATCTAGTGAATGACCAAAAGTTCATAGAGGACTTCCTATTTGTTTCTCCACTACACTAGTGGTTCACGTGCTCCAATAAAGAAGGAAAATTCTTTGTTTTCTGAATCAATATGCATGGCCATGAAATGGCAAGGTGGTGGGCACATGAATTCTTGGCTTGCCACCCCGCAAACTAATCCAGCTTCGACTCCTTTTGTGCCTTGAGAAGTAACTTGTTTGTCGCGAACGCCATTTTGCTTCTATTTAGTCATTTATTTCCGAATAAACGGATTTACTTGTACTTTCTACAAAAGCACTAAAAGAGTGTCATTATCCAAAATATCGAGTCCTAGCTAATATAAATATGGGTATAAAATGTAGCACATACGTGCTTATCATTGCTCCTTCCCCTTGTAAGTAGAAGTATTTTGAATAATTGATTTGTCACCAGTCATGTGAGCTGAGGCTCCACTATCTGATATCAAAATTGTACTTGAAGAAGGATCATCATTAACAGCTGAGTGTGTAGCATTCAAACCAGCTGAGCTTGAGCAGTACCAATTGAGATTGAATTACCAGTAGTAGGAGGATGATAACGAAAGAAGCATCTAGAAGCAGCATGACCATTCTTCTTACAAATTTGACAAAACACTTTAGAGTAGTCTACATAAGGTCTTCTGTCACTATTTGCATTTGAAGTTGAACCAACATTGGAAGAGCCTGAAGAAGATCCATATTGATATTGATTATTCTTAGAAAAACCAGTAGTAGATCCATTATAACCATTCTTGTTATTACCACCATTTCTTCTATTATTAGGATAACCTGATGTACCATTTCTTGCATAGAATGCAACTGAAGTTTGATCATCAAAGACATTTTCACTAGTTTGATGTTTCTCAGCAAGAAACTGTTCATGAGAAAGCAACCTAGCTTTAACTTCTCCAAAAGTATAAGGTTTATCTCTATTCTGAGCAGAAATAACAAAAATATCATAATCACTGCCAAGACCACTCATTACAAACATCATTAGATCTTCATCACTAACCTTTTCACCAATTGCAGCCAAAGAATCTGCAATGGACTTAATCTTTTGAAGATATTGAACAATAGACAGGTTCCCCTTTTTAATTCCATGTAGCTGAGATCTTAACATACTTTTCCTAGCAAGAAATTGTTTTTTAAAACTATGTTCAAGAAACTCCCATATTTCTCTTGAAGTATATAAACCAAGAACATCACCACTAATAATCTGAGTAAAAGTAGCTTTTAAACAGGTAGACACAAATATATCTAGCCTTCTCCAATAAAGCCATTCAGGATTAACCACTTCAACTCCATCAACTATAACTTTCTGTGATGGTTCAACTATTTCCCCATTAACATATCCATATAGGTCACATGAGAACAAAATTCCCTCAAATTGATCTCTCCATAGCAAAAAATTTGTGGAATCAAGTTTCAAGGAAACAAAATTGGAGATATTAGTAAAAGGTAAAGCAGTAGAATTACCAGTGGAAGACATTGTAGTGCTTGAATTTGGTCAATTTGAAACAAGAAGACTGCTGCCAACTGAATTTTCACTATTTCTGCTATTATTGAAAGAACTGATGTTGTGAGGAAGACTATTATATGTGGATCTTCGAGTTGTTACCATAAAATCTTGCAAGAACCCTAGAAAGTTCTGAGACTGGGAAAAATTATTGAATTGATATTACCCAAATTCGTATATAGCTGAAAATTATTGATAAAAAATGTTAAGCTAAAGAAAATTCTGTGAAGTATGATCAAACCAAATCTGATACCATGAGAATTATTATAATTTCATGATAATCAAAATATGTAAGATATTGATTAAGATAAAAGAATGAATGAAGAAGAAGAAGTATTTGTTATTGTATTGAAAATTGGATAATTTTTACAATAAGAGGTCTAAGACATATTTATTACATACAAGTAAAGTTGTCTGAATAAGACACCACTCAGACAACTGACTGACTAACTGTGTCTGACTAACAGAACTGAATTGAGTCAAGTCAAAAGACTTTGACTTGACTAGACTTGACTTGACTAGATATCCTATTATTCTTCTTCCCTGTATATGAGAATCACAAAGCAAATGACTCAAATCAATTGAATCTAATTAATCAAAACCATTTACAACAAGTTAAAAATCCAACAAAAACATATCAATTATTGAATCATTTGTATTCCACACGAATTTCATAGACAAGTTGCAACAGTGACAAGGGTTTCTTCCATGGATTGATTTGAGCTAAGAATCAAGCAAGAAATTTAGTTGAGGATTGAAAATAAAAGTTAGGGTTTTAACTGATTTTGTAATTGAGATAGAAGAAGGGTCTAAATTTTGATTATTGGGTTGAACTTAATTATCTCTTAGAAGATTATGGAGTTAAGGTTTGTTATTGTTACCATAGTAATGCTGAGACTGAGTAAGGGTTTGTGATGACTGATTTGATATGGGTTTCAGTCAAGAGTACGAGATTCAAATGAAGGAAAGATGGGTTGAGATGGATTTGAGTTCGTGGAAGATATCAAATTGAAAGAATCAAGTTCTGATGTTGTTAATGGCAGAATGTTGGTGGAGTGGTATGAGACGGTGTTGAGATGGAAAAGTTATGGTGTTGACTGTTGTTGAGGATTGATGAAGTTGTAATGGCTATGAATGAACGATGATGTAGTTGGTGTTGTTGTTGCAGTGGAGACAAGAAATATGAGTTCTGTTGAATGTGAATTTTGTGCAGGGAAGGAACTGATTAGATAGTGGTGGGTGGTGGCGGCGACGGTTTGGAAGAAGAAGAGAAAGTGAAAGAATTTGGGTTAAATTCAATGGCTATTCTGAAAATATTAGTATAATGAACCCGGGCATTTTATTTTCTCTTTTAAATTGGTATGCGCGGGGCTTCGTCCTGCCCCGTTCGAATGCATTTTTAGTGTGGTGTGCGCGGGGATGTATTTTTAACTTGGTGTGCGCGGGGATTCGCCCCACCAAGTAGCGATATATTTTTGATTTAGTTTGGCGGGCCAATACATTAAATAAGTGGAGAAAATATAGAAAATATGTATGAATTTTATTTATTTTCCTTTTTATTTTGGTAAAAAATATGTGAGATTTTTTTCCTTTACATATTAATTTGGAAAAGGGAGCCCTTATTCGTTAGGAACTCGACTTCCAAATTGAATTTGGACTTCCATAAACTTTCTAAACACGGTAAGTTTAGTTTTCCTTTTGAGTTAGTAATTTCAAAATCAGTCATACGGGCATTAATCTAGATTTGTGCCCATGATGCGCACCAATTTTTTTTTAAAACTATATTTTCGATTTAGTGTGCGCAGGGCTTCACCCCGTCTCGTGGTGATGTATTTTTAATTTTTTGTGGAAGAGCTTCATGCCGCCCTCTCTCGATGCATTAAATAGGTGGAGAAAAGATATGCAATACGTGCGGATTTTATTTATTTATTATTTTATTTTCGCATAATGTATAAAATATGTTTTTTTGTCTTCCCTTTATGCAATATAATTTGGAAAAGGAGTTCAAATCCGGTATGTAGTTGACTTCCAAATTAAATTTGGACTTTCATAAAATTCCTAACACGATAAGTTAAGTTTTCTTTTTGATTTTGTAATTTTTATACCAATCATACGTTGGAGTCTTATTTATGTAGTCCTTTAAGTATTTATTTATTTATATCTCGACATATTACGTATCTTTGTTATAAAAAGACATGCACTTTGACTTTGAAATTTAAGAGTCATAGAACGGTCAGGATTAATCCAGGATGACGATCCTACGGTCGAAATATTTCAAATGGAGTTTTTTATTGGCCCGGGTTAAAGCTAGACATAACCTGACCACTAAACTTTATCGCGACTAACCTCACGGACTTTGTTATAAAAAGACATGCACTTTGAATTTGAAATTTAAGAGTCATAGAACGGTCAGGATTAATCCAGGATGACGATCCTACGGTCGAAATCATTCAAATGGAGTTTTTTATTGGCCCGGGTTAAAGCTAGACATAGCCTGACCACCAAACTTTATCGCGACTAACCTCACGGTCTATATGTATTGGTTCCACTTTCCACCCTAACTTCAAGACTACAAACAAAAAAAAAAAAAAAAAAAAGGACCAACCAAAAACGCCAGCATATACGGAACTGCTAAATTCTGAAGAAGACAAAGCTAGGATTTGGACTGGAAAGTCATGGTTCGTGGATAAACAAGAATTGCGTTTACAAGATTGGTTTCTATGGTTTGATCCTGATAAACTTCGTACATCCCATGTTACTGTATGGGTTAACTTTCCAGGTTTGTATGTTGAATTGTGGCCAGAAAATTTTTTGCTATCTCTGGGAAAAACTATAGGAACTCCAATTGTTGTTGATAAAAGAACTCTAGCACATGAACATGGCTATTTTGTTGCTATGTTAATCGATATTGATTTTGCAAAGGGTGTGCCTGAATTCATTCACGTAACTGTGGATGGTAGAAGTTTCAAACAATATTTGGAAATTCATTGCAGTATCATTGGTCATGCTCTTACTGAATGCAAGGAAGTCCAAAAAATTCTTAATGGGAAGGAGAAAAAAATATTGTTCGTGATGATGCTATGAAGAAACAGATTGTTTCAGTGGACAATCATTCTACAAAGCAAGTTTGACAGGTAAAAAACGGTAAAAATGATGAGGAAAAAGAAAATATTTCTGAAGTTGAAGAAAATACAAGCGCTGATCAGTTGAATAAAGAGTTTGTTAGCTCTGAAGTTGAATATCGTGAAGCACAGATGAAGCTTATTAGGTGCAAAAATGCAATTGCAGCTCAGGAAGATATTGCTACACGTAATTATGCTCATGCAGATCATGCAGCGGTTACTCCCGTGGAAAAAACTTAGTCCGGAACTAAATCAAATTCCGTGTCCATGCTAAATACTTTGGAAGGCATGTCCGTGCAGAATTTGGAAATCCAGTCCGTGCCAAAGCTAATGTCCGTGTCCAAGCTAAATACTGAAAGTCAATCTGTGAAACCAATGTCCGTGTCCGGGCAAGAAGTTCAGGTCGTGACTTGGCAGAGAAATTCTCAGTGTTTGAGTACGAAAGTTAGTTGAGATTCCCAACAAACTAAAAAAGGGAAACAACCTAACGTTTCAACAGATGAATGGAAGCATGTAAAGGGTAAAACTTCACCTTCTAAATTCACGTTTACACCTTTTGTGGATGCTTTACTCAGCCCATCTGAAATTATTTGCAAGAATTCTTTTGATTCTTTAACCGATGAATTGGGGTTTAGAAACAATGAGGTTTTGGATGATGAGGTCCTGGTTAGTGATAATATTGTGTCAGAGGATGAAAATGCTGAACTTCTAGCTGCTAATATGGCAGCTGAAGTTAAGAACTCAAAGGAGTGGGGAACGATTTGTGATGCTACTAGGAGTCCAGATTCTCATGGAAACGCTTCAAAGGGATCTGGTACCAAAGGTGATGCTAAGGCTACTAATTCAGTTGTGGTATTTTCACAAGATACCGTAGTTGATGTAGAAAAAAAGAAAGCTTTCCTTGATAGATTAGAAGGGTTAAAACAACAACGTGCTCAAACTGACAAGGCTACGAATTACTTACACAATAAGGAATCCAAATCCAATGAATTAGTAGATGAATCGTTAATGAATCGTTTCACAAACTTACTGGAAACATCTAAAACCAAATGTGGATTTGAATATGGCGAGGTGGCCTAATGTATATATCACGCCCATTGGATGCAAAACTATTAAATGAAATTGGGAGGGATTGATGAAATCCCAGCCGCCATTTAGAACAATGGATATATATGAATCGCGTGACACATCAAACCCTGGAAACCAAACTAAGAGATATGTGGGATGAGTCTTGCTAGGCTAGATATCTTACATATATTGATCTACTTCTGTATCACCATTTTTTTTCAGGAATTTACCTGTAGTTGTTTCTGACAATCTGAAGTCAGAGCCAAACTCCACTATCATACTGTATTAGAATATCAGAATCAGGTTTTTTGTTTTTGTTTCTAATTCACTGTGAATTATTATATATATATATGATTCATGGATTAGGTTTGACTACTGATATACATACTGATCTCATGTAGTATATCTACAAGTTCAACGTTTAATGATTAGATTCGTGATTTTATAGTTTTATGACAATTTTCTGAGATAGAATATGAGTTTTAAGAAAGATTACACGTTTAGGAAGGTTCTCTAACATATCAATTGCGATCCTTCAATTTGGGTTATTAATGAAATTTACACATTTTTATGCATTTCATGTTCTTACATAGTCACATGACAGGCAACTGGAGAGGATTTCTTAGCTGAACCCACAGAGAGGAGGATGACATTCCATGCTCTTCTGGATGTTGGTCTTCTTAGTGTTAGATGTTTCAAAGAAAAAGAGCTAATTGTAGATATTCACCACCATAAAGAGGATATCTTAGTTGAACCCATATACATGTACGAACTCACATTTTAAAGTTTTTCGTCTAGGCAGTGAGTAACATGTTCAATTGTAGTATCATCTTCCTTCACCCTATCAGTTGCAGAAATTAGTGTAGGACAATCCTGGAAAGTACCTAACTCACTTTAGTTAGTTCCTCGAAAAAGGAATTGCGGTTGATAGTCTGTAACAGTTGTACAATGAGGTTCATTGTGCCACATGTGCTGATCTGAGGCACCTTAGTGGTATCTATTCAAAAGGTACAAGTATATGCGGAGAATTCTATTATTTGTTAAAGATAGGGAGTGCATCAATACAAACAATCAAAAAATTACGTGTGCTTTATATTACTGAGATAGGGAATCCATTTTTAGGTTTCTTTTGATGTCTGCAGGGCACAATATTGCAAATTCACAAAAATAAAAAACAGTGAAATTGCTACTTATTATTTATTTTAAATAATTCTTAAGGGGCAATCCAATGTGTTGCAACAAGTGAAGAATTTCCCATAGTGCAGAAAGGAAGGTAAGTATTAAAACCCATTGAACTTCCGTGGGGCAGCATAACAACAATATTACTGGATCACTCTATAGATCGATATTATTGAGATTCTTAAGAGGAATAGTTATGTTAAGATTAAAAGAGTCGCTCTTTCGAATACATATTTGTCATTAAATAGATTTCTAAGTATTCCATTATGTTCATTTGTATAGGTAGACCAACAAACATAAATATGGATCAAAGGATTTGACCTGCTGCTACAGACTTTCTTTATAAACATCTGATCATTATTTATTGGTTATATTCATGTAATCAGGAACTCAATATGCCCACAAGGCAATACCTACCCAATTCCACTGTGAAAACGTATGTCCAGCAGAGACTGTGGTAAAGGAAATATTGGACACATAAAGTGACTATTGGTATACCAAATATAAATCTAAAGTTGAATCTCTTTACTTAGGTAACCCCTCATTTTTTTCCAGTTTCTCATCTGTCATTTCTATGTGATGTACGTGTATCATTTTACCCATTCTTCATTACTTTCAATGAATCATAAGTACCTGCTGCGGTTCGAGGATGAAAATATCACATGTTCAACTGTATTTTGTGCTATTTGATAGTGAGTGAGATCCAGAATCTGATGAGGGCCACGTCTTCCAATCTACTAATGCTTGCAATAACATGTACTGTAGAGTATACGTGCCCAAAAAAATCAGCACAAGTTGTGATATCTGATGAACTTTCACTGTTTACTAACATGGTTGTTCATTATTATCTATTGCACATTCGTTAATATGATTAGTCAGAGTTTACGAGAGATTAAAAATAGCTTAAGATATGGAAGATTGTTGTTTGCCCCATTGTTGCTCTATCTAATGTGATTACTAGAACTACGTCAAGAACATATTATGGTTTTTCCTTCTTTTACTTATTTTATTTGAGGATGTGTCTACCGTTGTGAGGAACTCCTTATGTACCGTCTTCTACCAACACCTTTAGAAGGGCCGGAGAAATGCCGAAACAAGTTTTTGTAATTATAATAGGGAATAAATTGTTGAATGTTATTTGTTATCTTTGTTGTCTAATTATTCTGCATATTTTGTACCTTATTGGAGGGTTCATGGACAGACACAAATAGTGCCGATCAACCCTAGGTGAAGTTCGAGGTGGTAGTCCCAAGTGAGATATGCTTTGACAGATTTGGGAGACTTCATTTGTGTCTTTTTATTTGTATCATTTTCTTGCATATAGGTGTAAGTCGTCATCTGTGGTGCAAACCAGATTTAGTCGGACTCAGATATAAGCATATCACCACTAACTAGAAGTATAATTTCATGCCCACACACTTTTTTCCCTCCTGGATCATAATATTGGTTGGAATGAGCGCTTTTGTTATTGCTGCGAGGGCTTGCAACACCATGCCTAAGTTTTGCAACAACGTGTTTGTGCATTTTTCGTATAACATAATCTAATTAAATACTTCATAAGTTGTTGTACATATGTCGTGTATAAACCTATTCCTGAAGATGGGGGTGACATCCCATTCTATTTTGAGTTTATCGCCAATATTGGGTATCAGTAATCTCAATAATTATATTGCTCCATTTCAGGATTGCGTGGGTTCTTTAAAGGGGACAAAAGCATCTACAATGAAAAAGAAAAAAGATAAGCAAGACATAACCGAGGTGACTGTTTCAATAAAGATCCATCCATAATCATGTAAAGTATATCATATGTTTTTTGAATAATTTTTGAGTCATTTTAATAGGTCAAGTTGATGGTTACACCTTCTGTCAAACCATTAAACACTAGACCAGTCAAAGTTTCACAGGATTTTGTCTACAATATTAAATCCATGTAGTCGGTTGAGATAAATAGGAGAGATGCCGAGATACGATTGAACACAATTGAGTCGCGACATGCAGATTTAAACTTGGATTTTGGTGTCGGGTTCATATAACTTATGCTTTCCAACAATTTTTTTTCTCAATATTGACTGATGTAAATCGTGGTGAGAAACTATAATCAACCGAGCAAAAAAAAAAAAAAAAATTTCAAGCCAAGTTTATTAGAAAAACTCAAATTTTTATTGCAAAAGAAACTTTATATTGGTTTGGTGAATTATTCTTCAATTGGAGGCATCTTTTTAGCAGTTTCTTTTCCATTTATTTACGCATGTTTTTAACACCCAGGTCCAGGTACGCGGTAAAGTTTCACTGAAAAATCACTTTTTATTGTGAACTTGAAAGGTTTGGAAATACGCGTTCAGGTATATACTTTCCAGTAGTAGTAGCATAATGTATTGTATTGCGGAGTTACAACTCATTCCCATCTTTTGATCCCATAAGTGGTGTCTCCATTGTATTGCGGATTTACAACTAATTCTCGGCTTTTGATCCCATAAGTGGAGTCTCAATAATAAGGCTCCTCACCGTATCCCACTTACCAATTTACTATCATACAGGTGAATTTTTAAAATTTGTACAGATGAACTTGAATGTATTGTATTGCGGAGTTACAACTCATTCCAATCTGTTGATCCCATAAGTGGTGTCTCCATTGTATTGCGGAGTTACAACTAATTCTCGGCTTTTGATCCCATAAGTGTAGTCTCAATAATAAGGCGCCTCACCGTATCCCTCTTACCAATTTACTATCATACAGGTGTGGCTTTTGATCCCATAAGTGGAGTCTCAATAATAAGGCGCCTCACCGTATCCCTCTTACCAATTTACTATCATACAGGTGTGACATGGGAATTTTTAAAATTTGTACAGATGAACTTGAAGATACATCATTTTATAAATGGTTCAGGGACGCTTCACCACTTCCTTATGCTATATAGAACTTAAGAATTGCAATTGCTTCTCTATCCAAATCTAAATGAAATAAATGCTTGTTAAACGTCATGAAGAAAGCTTATAATCACATATTTGTAGTTTTGAGGTTACTACGTTTGCTTTCAAAACTCACATGATACTAAAATTTTGACATTTTTAGATCCCTTTATCTTTTTCTTCTGGCCAATCTTTCCGTACTTGGTGCGAAAACCCACATGGTTCGAAATGTGATTTATAACCGTCGGTAATTCCGTCCAGAATTGGGATATAATTCAGAAAGTGACGCATCTTTAATTCGTGCAAATGGGGAAACAACTTGCTTAAATACCATGAAGTGATGAATTATTTTCAAACCGCGTCTCTCAGATTTTTTTAGAAATTATATATATAACAGTAACCTTTTTTTTAGATATGTTGCTAAAAGTATATGCAAATCCAAGTCTCGTGGGAAACTCAAGTGGAACATTTGTCTTTCCACTAGGTTCTCCGCAACTCCAAATACTAACAAAATTAAAAACGCATCGCTGGCTTTTCAACAAATGAAATGAAAAAGGAGGAATGGAAAGGGAGGAATGTTACCGTGAATTCCTCATGGAAAGGGAGGAATGTTACGGGGTTAAACTTACGCACACTACCGATGAAAAAACAAATTACGCACAACATTAGTTTGTTACAATGCAAAATTTTAATTTTATACAAAAAGAATATCGAAGTATTATTTAATAAACCGCAGCCTACCTAACTTATATGCTTAACCCCTGTAATCGGGCTGTCTATGGGAGAAAACTACTTCTACAAGTTTAGGTAATTTTGGGTGTGTGTGGATGAGAAGTGAATTTAAACCTTCAACAAATGTGCTGCACGATGAGCACTTTTGATTCGAGAGATAATATGTACAATTCTGGCCTAAACCAAAGACACGGCCGTTCCAGATTTGTTTCGGTCACAAGTGAAGGATGTGAGGTTGATCTTAGGAGAGGAAGCGAAGAAGGTGTTGAGAGTATGAAGGTGAAGGCTATTTGATGACTTGTTAATGAAGGTTGAGCAGGCTAGCAAATGTTGCGGAGCGGAGGCTCTTGGTATTGAATACGATGGTATTAACACTCGGTTTTTCGTGTTGTTGGAAATAGGGAGGAGAACCTATTTATACAAGTCGATAAGCCTTCATCACGTCTCTCGTGGGAAAGTGGAGTGATGGAGGAAGTGGAGTTGTGTGTTAGTGTCACACGGTTGCTTGCCCACTTCTCCTATCATCGCTAACCGCCCATGTTTCCCTGACACGATCTTGTGATGGCGTGTTGCACGCTGTAAACCGCCAGACCAATACCCCAGTTTGTATCCCCCAGTTGTAACGTGATTAACGTCTCGAGTGAGTCGTGGGACCCACATAAGGTAGCA
The DNA here is from genome assembly GCA_023529315.1 of Papaver bracteatum. Classification (NCBI taxonomy): domain Eukaryota; kingdom Viridiplantae; phylum Streptophyta; class Magnoliopsida; order Ranunculales; family Papaveraceae; genus Papaver; species Papaver bracteatum. The sequence continues at coordinate 2,369,225 of JAJJWX010001985.1, forward strand.
AACGGTGCTAGGTAAAATAATCAAGTTGTTTGTAGGAACATATTGTATGCATGCGGTGCATTAAATATGCTTAACATACTTGAAGCCTACACAACCTTGATGAAAATATTGCAAGTTGAAGTGACTCAACTAGCTATGTTCAGGCGTTGTTCGGAGGTCGCATGAGCGGGACCCACATTGGCCTGTTATTCCATGTGGAAGTGTGGAGGATGGTGATCACGGTGATACCTTGTTTTCCACCTAACTCCCTTCCTAGGCTATTCATCCAAGCATGCGAACTTGGACGGACGAGATTGATGGAGGAATAACCGTTGGATTAGGGTTTGGAAGGATTGCGAGCTTCCTCTTTCACCCTAACGGTTTTATGCCTTGGGAGGTGTGCATGGAGTGGCCGATTGTCCTTGATTGTAGGTGGGACGCCACTCTACACGTCCACGCCAGCTGGAAGTCAATCGGAGCAATCTAAGTCGCCCGTTCTAGCCTGCGATGACGGATGGCCGAGATTAGAAGGGATCACGCATGCTGACTTTGGGCACGAATTTCGAGATGGCTGGTCTGCAACCGACCGTGGCCGATTGGCTGGCCGTGTAGCTGGTCCCATGGTGAGTACACGAGCGTCGTCGGCCAGCAATTTTGCTTCGAAATCGTTAGTGCACGCATGCCCAAAGTTGCTTGGTCGCAACCTGTAAGCAAACCCTAATTTTAGGGTTTGTGAGCCGCAGCTTCATGCTAGCGCATCTCGACGCCCATGGCTCCTATGGTGAAGCCGTTTGCACCATTAGGAAGGTATACCGGCGGTGAGCATGTGCGTGCGCGCTATTCGGTCCCGCGCATGATCTAGGCCGTCCAACCATGCCTGCGAAGTTGGACGGATGATGTCTATTTTTGAGTTTGTTTTCAGCAGGTGAGACTAACATGGGTAGTCTTGCATGCGTTCAACGGGGCTAATATAACCCGCCGTCAGGTAGCCTACGGGTGTTTGCATGTCGAACACAAGGATTTGAGTAGGGAATTAATTGTAATGCTGCAAACCTATAGAAAATCGGGATGGTTGCTACATGCTCCTCTCTGGGTAGGTTTTAATTCTCAGGGATGGTTGCACATGATCCAATGAATTAATATGGTGAGAATATTCACTACATGAAGGCTTTATCCCTTGCAGGACGTTAGCTTAGAATTTGTCTTTTACAATTTTAGCCCTTAAATAGAAATCCACCATCAACATTAAGTCCCCTTCCTAGCATGCAATGGTTACACTATTGTAGGGTAGGCATGAGATGGTGACAGTTTGCACAAAAATAACTAAGGCTAGGGTAAACGTACTTTTACCACATGGGGAGGGCGCTCGTGCCGAATTCCCTGTAGCACTGGTGGATTTGTTCCCCTTCAACGAATTTTTCTCCGATTTCATCTAGGTTTCTGAAGCTAGCGCGACTTGGTTGGTGTTGACCCCTTGCCGGCCGGACGTACTCCGAGATAGCTGATTCTAGGGTTCCCTTGGCGTGTATATATACGTATGCACATGAATCCTCTTCTACATCTTGGGATATAATTTCTTCTCTGCAGAGTTCCATCATGTCAGGCAACAGCAAATCGTCTTCTTCATATCACCCAGGTTCATCTGTCAAGCGTACCCGCTCTGTATTTCAGTGCGCTTATGAAACTCGTGACAATCCTATAGCTCGTGTGCGTATAGTTAAGAGGGTCATACCGGTTTTTTCTTTTCCCTTTTCTTTTTCGAGTAGTCACCCTTATTTCCTGATCAGGTGAATAATCTTCTCTTTTGCAGAGATGTCCGTCCACCTGGACCATGTGTAACAGTCATTGATGACGATGACTTGAATAGTCCACTTTCTTCAAATTCAGCTACACCTTCACCGAACGACCTCGAGAATGCTGATCTGGGAATTTCATCCTATGAATACCCCAATGACGGCCTTTCGTTCGATATTGGTATGAAATTCTTGTCTTCTAGCTACAAGACTGTCGGTGGTTTTTTAGTACGAAAGGAGTTCGTCTCCATGTACACAAAGATATGGAGAAAGTATGGCCATATCGCGACCAGGAACGTAATTCGGCATTGCTCGTCTGCTTTGGTTACTGTGGTAAACTGCTTGCTTCCTATGATTGCTGAGATGGAAGGTGTCTCTATCCGCAATGTAGCTGAATCAAATCTCGAGAAGTGGGAAAACATGCTCTCTACCTTAAAACTTCGTGGCCTTACAGCTTTGTCGTAGGCCCTGGAGATTCTGTTTCTGTACACTTGAGTGTGTTCCTCTTCCTTGCTTCTTCTATGGTCTAGCGTATCCAGATCATCAATCCTGCAGTTAGACGCCTCAACTTCGTTCCAGTAGACTCCACTTGCTGCTACAATCCTGGCTGATGGGATTTTTATTTCTGCCGAGAGAACAGCATCAGCCCCGTAAACAAGTGAGTATGGAGAAACTCCAATCGAGCTCCTAGGTGCCGTTCGGTATTCCCATAGCGCCATCGGTAGTCGTTCATGCCACTCTATGGGATTGTCATGTACTGACTGACTGAGAATCCGGATTAATGTTTTGTTGGTGCTCTCAGCCTTCCCATTCCCTTGAGGGTAGTAGATGGTGGAGAAGACTTGTTTAATTCCATATCCTTCAAGCAACTCTCGTACTTGCTTGTTGGCGAAGGGAGTGCCGTTATAGGTAATGATATGTTTAGGTACTCCAAAGTGGCAGATGATATGCTCTTTAATGAACGCTGCAATCGTTGCTCCTGTAGTTCCACGTAGAGGAATATCTTCGACCCATTTTGTGAAGTATTCAGTTGCGGTTATAATATATTCATGCTGCTTTGATGATGGCGGGTTGATCTTTCCAACAATATCAAGTCCCCAGCTATAGAATGGCAGCGGGCTACTTATATAATGTAGGGGAGTGGAAGGTGCAAGGACGAGGTTCCCGTGAATCTGGCATTTGTGGAAGCTTTGAACGAAGGCAGCTGCATCATCTTCCATGGACGTCCAGTAATATTTCTTGTGTATCTGGAGAAACAATTTCTTCTTTCCTTGATGTTCTCCTTCATGTATCTCTTTCAAAATTGTTGAGATTTCTCCTCCATCCAGGCACCGTATCAGATCACCTCCAAAGATTTTCCTGTACAAAATCCCCTCGTGGAACATGAAACGTTTCGCTCTATGTTTCATTTTGACTGCCTCTTTTGGGTTAGCAGGAACTGTGCCATCATGAAGGTAGTTAACATATGGCTGCCTCCGATCCCCGGTGCGATTTATGTTGAGTATTTCTAGTTGATGAGGTGGTGCCTGGCAGTTTGAGCAAGAATGTTGGAGCGCTCGAGACTGTATCTCCATTTCTGGCCAGTAATAGCCTAAACGTTGGAAGCGTCGATAGAGTGTCACCACCAATGTTTGTCCACAAATCTAGTTGTGAACACGGTCAAGTTGCATCTGTGCTTCTTCCTTTCCGAGACATCTTGATAATGAACTATCTGGGTTTCGGTGGTATAACATGCCGTGGAGCATAAAGAAGTTTTGTAAGGCTTTAAGGCTGACCTTTTCTTGAGAAAGTGAACTGCTAAGCTCCTGAATGATCGTAGTCCGCCAGTCACAGGTTTCAGCATCCTTGCATTGTGAGAGCCATGTTGATTCCATTGTCCTTCTTTTTACCGTCAGGGTTTCTTCTATGCCTTCAAACTGTAATTTAGAAGCTAACGTTGCCAGGAAATCAGCATGCATGTTGTTGTTGCGGCTGACATGAGTTATGGTTGCATCAGCGAAGTAGTTCAGCAGTCTCTGAGCCTCGGACCGGTACGGAGCTAGAGTCATCTCTTTTAGTGCATACACCCCGTTCATCTGATTAACCAATAATTTGGAATCGCCTCTTATTTACAAACGTGTGGCTCCCGCCTGCTTGGCTAATAGCTGTCCTATAAGGAAGGCTTCATACTCCGCTGAATTGTTAGTGCATTAAAAATCTAACTTGAAGGAGTGTGAAAAGACTTCGCCAGTTGGAGATACTAGGACTATGCCTGCTCCTCCAGTGTTGTTCTTTGGGAGTAGCGGATCCGTCAAAATATAACATCCAAGCTTCCTCTTTGACAACAGAGATGTCTGGAAACTCTCCAGGCAGGTCTTCATGCAATGATGTGGTACATTCTCCAGGGAAAGATGCTAGTAAATCTGCGACAGCCTGACCCTTAACAGCTCTGGGCAGAGTACACGTTATGTCTAGCTCTTGTTGGATAGTAGGTAATGCCTGAACTTCTGGATGGAATGTATCAATTCTAGGCATGCTTTCTCTGCTCTCGGGTATCTGAGTTTAGCATCCCTCAATATTCGACTGAAGTAGTATATAGGGCATTAGAATCCCTCATCATCCTCTTGAGCCAGCAAGGCTCCAATGGCAGTGTCACTGAAGGCGGTGTAGAGATATAACGGTCTCCCTTGAACAGGAGACTTCATGATGGCTGGAGACGACAGTATGTCTTCGAATTTTCCGAAACGCTTCATGTTGGATCTTTGGTCTAGTTAAAATCCGCTCCTTTCTTCAGCAGGGGGATGAAGGAAGCAACGAGTTGAGCCAGACTAGGTATAAAACGTCGAATGTAATTCACCTTTCCCATAAAACTTTGCAGTTCCTTCACGGTTCGAGGTGGCGGCATAGTGAGGATGGCTTGAGTTTTAGATGGGTCCACCTTGATTCCCTCAGCAGTCACTTGGAATCCAAGAAACTTTCCATAGGAGACACCAAAGGCACATTTCAAAGGATTCATCCTCAACTTGTACTCACGGCACCTCTCGAATACTTGTCGCAAGACTCCTGTGTATTCCGCCCGGGCTTTCGATTTGACTACTATGTCATCTACGTAATCTTCAATTGCATCACGATCATACATACTTATCTGGTTGTAGCCGCTGTATCCATCCATGAAGGAGAACATGCCATGCCCGCTCGTGGTGTCTACCAATATGTCGATGTTAGGTAGAGGAAAGTCATCCTTGGGGCAGCATTTGTTTAAATCTCTGAAATCTACACAGTATCGGATCTGCCCATTCTTTTTCTTTACTGAAACCACGTTAGCCATCCAGGTTGGATGGTGGATGGGCTTGATGAAGCCGGAAGCTAGCAATTTCTGGATTTCATATTTAATCTGATCTTCCACCTCATGTCTGAATTATCTTGGAGACTGTTTGATAGGCTTGGATCCAGGCTTGATATGCAGGTGATGAGTAACCAACTTTTCATCCAGACCAGGCATTTCATCGTACGTCCAGGAGAATATATCTTGGTATTCTTTGAGAAGTTGCACAAGATTCGTCCGCTCCTCCGTGGACAGAGTGGAACTAATGGAAATGGGCCTGGGAGACTCTTCACTTCCGATGTTAATAGTTTCGAGTTCGTCAGTTGTAGAGGTGGTACCGTCTTGCAGATGTCTGGGGGTGTCCAACACCTCTTCCTGTGGGTCTCCGTTTTGACAACATTCTATTAGGCGGAGAGACCGAGCATCGGTCTCTCCTGCTAATTGCTAACATCGGCGGTGGTAGACATTCTTTCCTTTCTGATCTTGAGTTGCCACAAAGGTTCGTCCTCTCTTGGTAACATGGTTTCCCGCCCCGCTGGGTGAAGGGGAGTTCCTCGTCAGCTGGGATGCATCATGTCTGAGTTTTAATGACGCAAGCCGATCCTCCTCCTGGATTGACGCCCACGTGGGAAGTGGGGTACAATGTACTTCGCCTGGCTCTTCCTGTAGATCTTCCTTCGGTTTGAACAATTCCACTCCACATATGGGTGCGTATGGAGACAACGATGTAGGTATACGAATGACTTCATTGTTCAGCATAGTTTTCAGGCACTGGTGATAGATTGAAGGAACAATCATATTCTCGTAGATCCATGGCCTACCCAGTATCATGTGGTAGTCTGGTTCCTTCTCTATGACTTTGAATTTCACTTTTGATTGAACAGGACCTACGGATAAGTTAAGATCATACCCATATGTGTTGGTTTGGTTCCCTTCAAAGTCCATCATAGTGGTAGACCGACGCACAATCTTGTTTGGGCGAACCTTAGCCTCCTTGAGTGTCTTGAGGGTAATCACATTTGAGGATGCTCCTGTGTCGATGAGGGCCCGCCTGAATTCTGAATCTTTGATGCGTGCGGTTACATGTAGGGCCCGATTATGGCCCTCTTCTGCCATCATGTCTTCCTCTGTAAAAGTAACATTGTTTACAGATGCCTCCATCGCGCTTGAAACTTCTGGGCACAAGGGAGTTAACTGTACATCCAAGGATATCCGGTTGACGGCTGCAAACGTCTCTGTTCGCTGCTCTTTTGAGAGGTGTAGAAGTTCACATAAACTTCCCACTAAAGAAGCGGCTTCCTGATCCACATGTCTTTGGCCTGTAGTGAAACTGTTGATTTGGGGGCGTTCAGTCCCCAGTGTCGGGACCTCCATGACAGGGCCGCCCATCTCTGATGTCATCTTGATGAGGAGGTCGAGTATGTTGTTGATCGCTTCTTTGATCAGGTTCATGTTTCTCATGTGAACCTCCTGTATTCGTGCTAACTCAATCAACGTCGGGATTCTTCCATCCAGACCATTAGGTGTGCCGTCGGAGGGAACTTGATCATGATCTTAGGCTGTCGAGGTATTCCTAAGACCGACCATCTTGAAATCAACTAAATAGGGTTAGGTATCAAAGAAATCGACTTCACAACCGAGAGATTAACCTCCCACTGTGGTCGCCAATTATTTGTGGGAGAAAACTACTTCTACAGGTTTAGGTAATTTTGGGTGTGGGTGGATGAGAAGTGAATTTAAACCTTCAACAAATGTGCTACACGATAAGCACTTTTGATTCGAGAGATAATCTGTACAATTCTGGCCTAAACCGAAGACACGGCCGTTCTAGATTTGTTTCGGTCACAGGTGAAGGATGTGAGGTTGATCTTAGGGAGGGAAGCGAAGAAGGTGTTGAGAGTATGAAGGTGAAGGCTATTTGATGACTTGTTAACAGAAGGTTGAGCAGGCTAGCAAATGTTGCATGCAGGCTCTGGGTGTTGAATACGATGGTATTAACACTTGGTTTTTTCTGTGTCGTTGGAAATAGGGAGGAGAACCTATTTATACAAGTCGATAAGCCTTCATCACGTCTCTCGTGGGAAAGTGGAGGAAGTGGAGTGATGGAGGAAGTGGAGTTGTGTGTTAGTCTAACACGGTTGCTTTCCCACTTCTCCTATTATCGCTAACCGCCCATGTTTCCCTGACACGATCTTGTGATGGCTTGTTGCACACTGCACGATGTAAACCACCAGACTAATACCCCAGTTTGTATCCCCCAGTTGTGACGTGATTAACGTCTCGAGTGATTCGTGGGACCCACATAAGGTAGCAAATGGTGCTAGGTAAAATAATCAAGTTGTTTGTAGGCGCATATTGTATGCATGCGGTGCATTAAATATGCTTAACATGCTTGAAGCCTGCACAACTTTGATGAAAAGATTGCAAGTTGAAGTGACTCAACTAGATATGTTCAGGCGTTGTTCGGAGGCCGCATGAGCGGGACCCATCTTGGCCGATTATGCCATGGGGAAGTGTGGATGATGGTGATCACGGTGATACCTTGTTTGCCACCTAACTCCCTTCCTAGGCTATTCATCCAAGCATGCGAACTTGGACGGACGAGATTGATGGAGAGATAACCATTGGATTAGGGTTTGGAAGGCTTGCAAGCTTCCTTTTTCACCCTAACGGTTTTATGCCTTGGGAGGCGTGCAAGGGAGGAACGATTGGTCCTGCAGGCAGGCAGGACGCCAATCTACACGCCCATGTAGAGTTGAATCTCATTGGAGCGATATGGGTCGCCCGTTCTAGCCTGTGATGACGGATGGCCGAGATTAGAAGTGGCTTTACATGACACCTTTGGGCACGCAAATCGAGACGTACAGCAACCATGGGCACCGGCCGATTGGTTCACCATGGAGGTGGGCCCACGGTGGTCACGTAGGTGCCATCATCTGGTGACGACCCTCCAAACCGTTCATGTACGGTGGTTCCAAGTTTCGTGGTCGCAACTGTCGGCAAACCCTAGTTTTAGGGTTTGCGGGCCTGCTTCCTTTGCGCCACCGTAACTCAACGTATGTGACTCCCATAAAGAAGACGTTTGCACCAGCAGGGAGGTGGGTTGGTGGCGAGCATGTGCATGGTTGGTTTGCGACCATAGGCGCGATCTAAGCCATCCAAACACGCCTGCGATGACGGATGGCTTAGATTAAAAGGGATCTCGCATGCTACTTTTGGGCACAAATTTCGAGATGGCTGGCTGCAATCTTCAATGTCCGATTGATTAGATGTGTAGCCGAGCCCACGGTGAGCACGTTGGTACTACCGGCCGGTGGTTGGGACACCAAACCGTTCGTGTACGCCGGTTGCAAGTTGCTTGGTCGCAACTTGTTTAGCAAACCCTAATTTTAGGGTTTGTGGGTCCGCCACTTCTCTCTAACGGTTTTGTGGTTTCTACGGCCCTCTTGGGGAAACCAATCAATCCAGGAGGAAGGTAGGCTGGTGGTGAGCATGTGCATGCATGCTACCCTGTCCCGCGTGCGATCTAGGCCGTCCAACTATGCCTGCGAAGTTGGACGGTGGAGATCTATTTTTTAAGCTTGTCTTTGCAGAAAATCTTTTCATGACTAGCATGGCTAGTATTTTTTATACTCAATGGGGCTAATATAACCATCCGTGAGAGACGCTCAATAGGGCTAGTATAACCTGCCGTGAGGCTTTACTCAATCGGGCTAGTATAACACCGAGAGTTTCAGCCTATACGTGTATTTCTCACATGTCTCCTTATTAATGCTTGGAGATTCGTGTTGGTCTTCTGAGAGCAACACTCAGTCGTTATGCCGCACAAATAATGAGAGTGGAGAAGTACAAGAAATACAAGTCTGGCCATGCATTAATCAATAATGTTGTAAATTCACAGGGTGTATGGGATTATTGCTACATGCTCCAACCTGGATGAATTTTGTGTATTTAATTCACAGAATACTGAGATTGTTTCCACATTCTCCATTCTAGGTGAATTAGTAAAGTGAAGAAGTACTCATTACTTCATTAACGGCTTTATCCCTTATAGGATGTCAGCATATATTTATTTGGTTTTATAATTTTAGCCATGAACTAAAATCCACCATCAACATTAAGTCCCCTTCCTAGCACACAACGGTTACACTGTTGCGAGGTAGGCATGAGATGGTGACAGTTTAAAGACAAAACTTATAAGACAAAGTTAGATGTTACCAGGAGAGACGGGTTATCCTGTTCTCGGAGGATGTCACGTTTAAGAGGCGTGCAGGCGAGCGTTCCCCTAGCATGATGTAGGTCTTGCTTGTTTCAGTCGAACTTGTTATGCCTGCTTCGATCGAGGGACTACTGCACATGCTCAATCGTGGGGTTGTGCCTAATCGACAGACTGTTGCGCTTGCTTCGTTCATGGGTCTACTGCGCCTGCGTGATCGAACGTGGAACCTGATATGGGCATGTTTGCTTCAAACATGGGAAGTTGTGCATGCTTCGATCGAACATGGGTCCATCGTGTGCACGTTTTCAAACTTTTTCCATGTCCTATGATTTCTTGATATGCATGTGGGCCCGCCTAATTCTCTTAACAGTGGGACTCATCATGCGCCTGCTTGATCTGGGATTGTTGTGCCTGCTTGATAGGCATGTTCAACCTTGCATGCGCCTGTATGCTACCTGCATGCTATGCCTGCATGCTCAACCTTGACTGCGCCTACATGCTATGCTTGCATGCTCAACCTTGCGCCTGCATGTTATGCCTGCATTCTCAACCTTTCCTGCGCCTGCATGCTCAACCTTTCCTGCATGCTACATGCTCAACCTTTCATGCGCCTGCATGCTATGACTGCATGCTCAATCTTGTCAGCGCCTGCATGTTATTCCTGCATGCTCAACTTTGCCTGCGCATGCATGCTTGATGTGCCTGCTTTGATGAACTTTGTGTGCTCAAATGTAAATGCGGGTCCTGTAGAGAGCGTTGAAACAGCTTCTTAAGCGAGCGTGGAGACGGATCCCCGTGAGAGCGTTGAAGCAGGCTTCTGAAGCGAACGTGGAGGAGTCTCCTGGTGAGAGCGTTAAAGCAGGCTTCTGAAGCGAACGTGGAGGAGGCTCCTGGTGAGAGCGTTGAAGCAGGCTTCTGAAGCGAACGTGGAGGAGGCTCCTGGTGAGAGCGTTGAAGCAGGCTTCTGAAGTGAACATGGAGGAGGCTCCTGGTGAGAGCATTGAATCAGGCTTCTGAAGCGAACATGGAGGAGGCTCTTGGTGAGCGTTGAAGTAGGCTTCTGAAGCGAACATGCTGGAGGCTCCTCAAAAGCGTTGAAGCATGATTCTGAAGTGAACATGCTGGAAGCTCCTGAAGAGTGTTGAATCAGGCTTCTGAAGCGAACATGGAGGAGGCTCCTGGTGAACGTTGAAGAAGGATTCTGAAGCGAACATGCTGGAGGCTCCCGAAGAGCGTTGAAGCAAGATTCTGAAGCGAACATGCTGGAGGCTCCTGAAGAGTGTTGAAGCAGGATTCTGAAGCGAACATGCTGGAGGCTCCTAAAGAGTATTGAGGAAGGCTTCTGAAGAGAACATGTTGGAGGCTCCTGAAGAGCATTGAGGCAGGAGGCCACTCCTGAAAAGAGCGTTGAAGAGGCTCCTTCTTCGATTCGGTTTTCCTTTTACATGCTTCTTGATTGACCATCTATTGGAGAAGTCCTTGACTGATGGCGAAGGAATCTCATGCTGAGCCTCAGTCCCCAAGCGTGATCTATGTGTCTCCATCTTAAATTCCCGGTTATTAGAATCAACAATGATTATAAACTGGTAGGGAGAGGTGTGGTGAAAACTTGCACGAACTTGGAACTCTTCGGTAAAGATCGTCTCGTTTAGAAAGATAAGATGGAACCAATGGATTTCTTGATGTTTTTTCATGAAATAGAGAAGGGGAAGACAGTCCCCTGCCCACGAGTATCCAGAGATTTCGACTTGATAGGTATTGCCACGCTAGGTTCATGAGGATGTATTCGAGATGGGCGGTGCTAAGCAGTCCCAGTTACACTCCTTTGGTAAAGCAATTACTTCTTCTACGGGAGACAAATTCTGAAAGCTATCTCACTGATGTAGTTACCATCGATCCAGATATGGAATATCTTGGATATTGTTTCACCATTGCGGCAGTTGTGCATAGGGTGCTGGAGTTGGAGTTGGTGATGTTGGACTCGCAGTACGTTGTATCTCGGTGGCTTTCCTCTTGCTGCTTCAACTAAACTGCTTATGGAAGGCTGAAGATTGTATTTCCTGTTGGTGGGATGTATGCTTCCACGAACATCATGAGGCTCTTCATTCCTGGCAGGCCTGGTGCTTTCCAGCAGGGTGGATGTTGTCGTTGATGAGTGTTCAATAACTTCACGAATTCCAGAGGATGACCAAAAGTGCAGATTCTCCAACATAGCATGGTAGACATGCATCATTGTCTGATAGAGTGACTCGATTTTGTTCGACATGACGCATGGAAATCATTATCCTCTTGAGGCTTCTCCCTTGAGGTATCAACTCCAGTGGAAGATTGCCGCCATAGAGCGTTGATACGTTGTACCAGAATTCTTTTAACCCAATGGCAGTACAATATACTAAAAATTTCCGAGAGAAGTTCGAAAAGCTATCTTACTTGCGTCATGCTCGTACATCCTTATCTGGTTGTAGCCGCTGTAACCATCCATGAAGGAGAACATGTCGTGTCCGCTGGTGGCGCCTACTAGCATGTCGATGTTAGGCAGAGGAGAGTCGTCCCTAGGGCAATATTTGTTTTAGTGTCTGCAACACCTGATCTCACGCCTGAATTGCCTCAGAGATTGTTTGACCATCTTGGACCAGAGATTGTATGAATACCTACATAAGGTAGAGCTGATGGAGATAGTCCTAGGAGATTCCTCATCTTCGAGCTCGTCAGTTGTGGGGTTGGTGTCGTCTTGCAGATGTTGTGGAGCATCTAGCACTTGTTCTTGTGGTTCGTTGTTGTTGAAGCATTCCACTGGGAGGGAAGAACGTGCATCAGTCTCCCTCTTGGTGTGAACATGGTTCGCTGCTTCACTAGATAAAGAAGAACGCATTGTCAGCAAATATGCATTGGGAGGAATAACCCTTAATGATGCAATTCGGTCCTCCTCCCGGATTGACATCCACACAGGGAGTGGGATGCAATGAACTTTGTATGGTTCTTCCCGCGGAGCTTCTCTTGGTTCAAATAACTCCACTCCATACATCGATGCGTAATGAGACAGTGATGCAGGAATACAGACAACTTCTTTATCCATCATGGTATTCAGGCACTGATGATATGTTGAAGGGAAAACCCCGTATGTGCTGGTCTGGTATCCTGCTAAGTCTGTCATTGTGGTAGGCTTTTGTATTATCTTGCAGGGGCGAATATTGGATGTCTTGAGAGCTTTGAGGGTAATCATATTCGAAGACGCTCTTGTGTCGATGAGGGCCTTCCTGAACTCTGAGCCCTTGATGCGTGCAGCAACATGTAGGGGCCGGTTGTCACCTTCCTCCGTCATCATGTCATCCACTGTAAATGTAACATCATTTGCATATGCTTCCGATGTGGTTAAGACTCCTTGACATGAAGGAGTCAGGTGCACATTCAGATCTATCTGATTAATTGCAGCAAACGTCTTCGCCTGCTGATTCATCGAGAGATGTAAGAGTTTACACAAGCTTTCCACTAGAGATGCCACTTCCTACTCCATTGGTCTCTGGTTTGTAGTAAAGTTGTCGAAATGAGGATGATCGTTGTGAGGACATGTCCCCAGTGTAGGAGTCTCCATGATAAGACCGCCCATATATGATGTTGCTTCTTTTATCAGGTCCATGTAGGCCTGCGTCGTTGAAGTACTTTCTCTGGGTACATTGAACGTGCTCCATGTTGGCTCCAGGGGATGTCGAGGATCTTCTGGAAATCGATCAGTTAATATATTAAGAAAAGTGAGTACCTCTTTCTGAGTTGCAGCCATATCCGTTTGAGTCTTAGCAAGGACTTCCTGCCTCTCCATCAAATCTGCGACGGTAATGGGAGATGGTCCTCTCCTTGATCCTCCAGTTCCTCGTCCTGATGAAGGGGTGGAATTTGTTGCTCTGGTGACCGCTGGAGGCTTTACACTTGAGGAGATACTGGGATTTGCGGCTGCTCTGGTTCTTGTGATAGGAGGTGTCGCGCCCAATGGAATATCTCCTCCTGCTCCAACAGTGCTTTGGTAGTAAAGGAATTAATTCCAAGAGATACATTGATTGCACTTTGAAAGGTCATGTACGGTAACACCACTAATTGGGATATCAATGCCAGGAGTTCTGTCGGCGCTAGTCCCGTCAGGATTGGTTGCTGATCCATACCTAAGATCCACCATTTTGAAATCAGATAAATTGAATTGGTATTGAAGGAATTGTCTTCACAACCGAGAGATTAATCTTCCCACTGTGGTCGCCAATTATTTGTGGGAGAAAACTACTTCTGCAGGTTTAGGTAATTTTGGGTGTGTGTGGATGAGAAGTGAATTTAAACCTTCAACAAATGTGCTGCACGATGAACACTTTTGATTCGAGAGATAATATGTACATTTCTAGCCTAAACCGAAGACACGGCCGTTCCAGATTTGTTTCGGTCACAGGTGAAGGATGTGAGGTTGATCTTAGGGAGGTAAGCGAATAAGGTGTTGAGAGTATGAAGGTGAAGGCTATTTTATGACTTGTTAACAGAAGGTTGAGCAGGATAGCAAATGTTGCAGGCAGGCTCTGGGTGTTGAATACGATGGTATTAACACTTGGTTTTTCTGTGTCGTTGGAAATAGGGAGGAGAACCTATTTATACAAGTCGATAAGCCTTCATCACGTCTCTCGTGGGAAAGTGGAGGAAGTGGAGTTGTGTGTTAGTGTCACACGGTTGCTTGCCCACTTCTCCTATCATCGCTAACCGCCCATGTTTCCCTGAAACGATATTGTGATGGCGTGTTGCACGCTGCACGCTGTAAACCGCCAGACCAATACCCCGGTTTGTATCCCCCAGTTGTGACGTGATTAACGTCTCAAGTGAGTCGTGGGACCCACATAAGGTAGCAAATGGTGCTAGGTAAAATAATCAAGTTGTTTGTAGGCGCATATTGTATGCATGCGGTGCATTAAATATGCTTAACATGCTTGAAGCCTGCACAAATTTGATGAAAATATTGCAAGTTGAGGTGACTCAACTAGCTATGTTCAGGCATTGTTCGAAGGCCGCATGAGCGGGACCCATCTTGGCCGATTATGCCATGGGGAAGTGTGGATGATGGTGATCACGGTGATACCTTGTTTGCCACCTAACTCCCTTCCTAGGCTATTCATCCAAGCATGCGAACTTGGACGGACGAGATTGATGGAGAGATAACCGTTGAATTAGGGTTTGGAAGGATTGCGAGCTTCCTTTTTCACCCTAACGGTTTTATGCCTTGGGAGGAGTGCAATGGAAGACCGATTGGTCCTGCAGGCAGGCAGGACGCCAATCTACACGCCCATGTAGAGTTGAATCTCATTGGAGCGATCTGGGTCGCCTGTTCTAGCATGTGATGACGGATGGCCGAAATTAAAAGTGGCCTTACATGCCACATTTGGGCACGCAAATCAAGACGTACAGCAACCATGGGCACCGGCCGATTGGTTCACCATGGAGGTGGGCCCACGGTGGTCAAGTAGGTGCCATCAGTTGGTGACGATGCCTCCAAACCGTTCATGTACGGTGGTTCCAAGTTGCGTGGTCGCGAATGTCGGCAAACCCTAGTTTTAGGGTTTGCGGGCCTGCTTCCTTTGCGCCACCGTAACTCAACGTCTGTGACTCCCATAAAGAAGCCATTTGCACCAACAGGGAGGTAGGTTGGTGGCGAGCATGTGCATGCTTGGTTTGCGACCATAGGCACGATCTAAGCCATCCAAACACGCCTGCGATGACGGATGGCTTAGATTAAAAGGGATCTCGCATGCTACTTTTGGGCACAAATTTCGAGACGGATGGCTGCAATATTCAATGTCCGATTGATTAGATGTGTATCCGAACCCACGGTGAGCACGTTGGTACTACCGTCCGGTAGTTGGGACACCAAACCGTTCGTGTACGCCGGTTGCAATTTGCTTGGTCGCAACTTGTTTAGCAAACCCTAATTTTAGGGTTTGTGGGTCCGCCACTTCTCTCTAACGGTTTTGTGGTTTCTACGACCCTCTTGGGGAAACCAATCAATCCAGGAGGAAGGTAGGATGGCGGTGAGCATGTGCATGCATGCTACTCGGTCCCGCGTGCGATCTAGGCCATCCAACTATGCCTTCGAAGTTGGACGGTTGAGATCTATTTTTTAAGCTTGTCTTTGCAGAACAGCTTTTCATGACTAGCATGGCTAGTATTTTTTATACTCAATGGGGCTAATATAACCCGCCATGAGAGACGCTCAATGGGGCTATTATAACCTGCCGTGAGGCTTTACTCAATCGGGCTAGTATAACACCGAGAGTTTCAGCATGTACGTGTATTTCGCACATGTCTCCTTATTAATGCTTGGAGATTCGTGTTGGTCTGCTGAGAGCAACACTCAGTCGTCATTCCGCAAAAATAATGAGAGTGGAGAAGTACAGGAATTACAAGGCTGGCCATGCATTAATCAATAATGGTGTAAATTCACAGGGTGTATGGGATTATTGCTACGTGCTCCAACCTGGATGAATTTCGTGTATTTAATTCAAAGAATATTGAGATTGTTTCCACATGCTCCATTCTAGGTGAATTAGTAAAGTGAAGAAGTACTCATCACTTCATTAATGGCTTTATCCCTTACAGGATGTCAGCATATATTTATTTGGTTTTACAATTTTAGCCCTGAACTAAAATCCACCATCAACACGCCCCAATCATTACCGGACGAATAAAATTTTGTATGAGGATACTGAACGGCTGGTTGACCAAATTTGATCATTCCAGCAAGATATTGGGATCTTCCTTATAGGTTCGATGACCCTCTAACTTTCAACCTAATCACAACTAATTTTAAAGTGGGAACTATATTTGACTCTAGAAATTCTAATCCATTTTCCGATTAACCAATTGCACAAAGATTTCGCTATTAGAAAGTACTAAAAAATAAACATGCAAACTGATAGCCGAATATTGTGCATTAAACAACTTAATGCGTTATTGTAGTACACATTTAATCGTAAACTACAAAGCAATCCATCTAGAGAAGTTGAGGAGAAGGGAGATAATGGTGGTGGTACTGAGGTTACTAAGTCTGTTACTGTTCTTAGTGATCGAGATTTATGGAGACCTATCCAAGCACCAACTACTTGGTTAGGAACTAGATCGGAGACCTTGAGATTCACTTACTCTGAAACATTAGGGAAATGTCCTATTATTGACTTGGCGTTTTAGTATGGACTTTCTATCAAAGAGGCATGTACGAACTCATATAATTTTTCCATTAGGTGTTTACTAATGTTATAAAATTATGAGTATCCTGGAAGGAGAAAGAAATAAATTATGTAAAATGACTCTATCATGGGAGGTTGAGCCGGGGCCGTAAGGCCCCAGTG
Source organism: Papaver bracteatum (assembly GCA_023529315.1). NCBI lineage: Eukaryota > Viridiplantae > Streptophyta > Magnoliopsida > Ranunculales > Papaveraceae > Papaver > Papaver bracteatum. The sequence goes on from JAJJWX010001985.1 coordinate 2,385,887, forward strand.
ATACTTAGTTTGACATAACTAAATATAGAAAGCACCAAACGATCGAAAGAAAAAAAAATAAACATAACTGATTTACATAATTGCCTGCAAGGAAAAATAGTTAACAAAACGCAAGAACAGTATGCAAGGCTTGAAAGAAATGATTATGATTTTATTTTATTTCGAACTGGAATAAAAAAAGAAACCGAAATTGTGATTTTTTTTTAAATTGTAATTACACGATTACACAATTGTACTTTTTGGGACAATCAATGGGATCAATATAGACAATCCATGTATAATTGTAAATATGCTTACAAAATTACACAATTGTTTGCAACAAATATGTCATTTTTCTTTTACCATATCCTTATATAGCAAGGAAAAATTGGGGGTCCGAAATAATAATTGGGGGCCTGAAAAATTTTATACCCACACCAACATTTTTAGGGGGGTTCCAAAAAAAGTGGAAAATACAATTATACCCTTCCCCTAAAATACTATTAACATTAAACCCCTCCCATTTCAACCGACCCTTCTTCTTCTTCTCCTCTCCCCCTCCCTCTCAATCCCCCATTAACGACTGTGAGAAAAAAAAATTCATTCGATTCCATGTCGAAATCGTCGATGCGAAAACTTTAATTGACGATTAACTTCTTCTACAAACATGGCACGTACTAAGCAGACTGCGAGAAAAGCAATTGAAATTCTCAATCTCGTTGATGCCGTCAACGCAGCGAAGGAGTGTTCGAGTTCAAGTAAGAAATCAAAACCTCCGGACAACCAAATGGCTCCAATTCGAAGGTATGTCCTTTAAAAAACCCTACTGTAACTTGGGTTTGAGTTGAATTATATGTAATGGTCCAAATTATGGTTTTAATCGGAGGAATTAGTTTCTCAGAAACAAAATCGTTAATCACGAAGTTGAAAAATCTAACGATTTTTCATGTTTCCCGAACGACTTTTCATAGTTGATTAACGATTTTTCATATGCATGATGTATTTTTAAGGAATCTTTAGCCATGAATGTGGTGTATAAAACGATTCCTGGTGTATATATATTTTTTTTTTTTGAATCGGTAGCCAACTCATGTTTTCTTAACGACTCTTTACATGCATCGTCGAAATCGTCAACCGGTTGTTAAGAATTGAACGACCCATGTGCTTTTTTTTTTGAACCACCACTCTGTTCAAATTATTGGAATAGTCGTCCAGATAATAGCCACAGATTAACGACTTTTGTAGACGACTAATTATATTAGTGGACGACTCCACTCTCTTCACTAGTTGAAGTACTGTTTGAAAAATAAGTAGAGTCGTTCAACAAATTTTTTTGAATCGTTAAGTTAGAGCTTAAAATCGTTAACCATATGGAAGAGTCGTTTGTTTGTATTATTAGGGTCGGTAATTTTAATAATTTAGTTGGACGACTTTTAATAAAAAAAATTGTTGACCTTTTAGTAACAAGAATAAAAAGGATAGGAATGTGTTTCTAACTCCTCCATCTAGACCTCCACGCAACCAAAAATACCTAAATGTTGGTCGCTTACGAGGAAAAACACCAAACGAGGTGGCCTTACTTATCAACCAACCCAGAGAACCATGTGGTGATGCCTCTATGTCATCGTCTTCAACATCTGCTGTTATATCTACCACCCCAAGCGATGAAGAAAATGAAGTCGCGGAACAAGAAGAGATTGAACATGAAGAATATGTTGCTTACGATGACGAGGAGGATGGTGATCAAGGTAATGGTCGTGATGGAGGTAGTGGTGGTATTGAGGTGGCAGAGATTGAGGAAGAGGTGGATAAAGGTAATGATGAGGATGATAATGAGGATGAGGATGGAAATGGTGGTGGTGGCAGTGATGAAGAGGATGATGGAAATGGTAAGGAAGTTGTTGTTTGCAGTGATGAAGAGGAGGAGGAAATTGAGGAGGAGGATGCGCAGCCACAGCCGAAGCCGAAGAAAAAGGCCCGAAGAAACCAAGCGCGCGACATATTCCAACCACGCGTTTGCAGCTTACTCGACTAGCCGGTGGGAAAGCGAGAGGTCAACCTAAAGATGGCGGCAAAGTTCTATTCGGATATGATAGCTCGTGGGCGCGTACAATCAACGAGACAATTGTAACAATCTCAACTTTACTTTTCATATGATTTGTTGATATCGTTGTTATGTTTTAATCCTATTTGTTTGTCTTTCGTAGGATCATAAGAATGCGACACGTCTTTTTAGACACCAATCTTCTTATGCAAAAATGAAAAAATGGCCCCTAGAAGGTGAATGTCCAAGAGTGAGAGCTATCGTTGAAAAGTCAGGTTTGTATGCTGCCGTTGACAACTCCGTGATTGCATATGACAAGGCCGCAGTATCATGTTTTACTGAGAGGTTTTACAGCGAAGTCGATACTTTCCAATTCCCATTTGGCGAGATGGCATTGCTTCCAGAAGACGCCTAACAGATTCTCGGATTGCAGGTGGAGGGAAAATCCATAGAAGAGAAGTTCAAGAAAAACCTTGAATGAGGAAAAATTTATGCATTGAAGAAGTTGTTTGGATGGGATGAAGAGAAGACGTCCGGCCTTTTTGTGATGGGAAATGAGTACCCAAAGAAAGAGTTTAAACTAATTGAAATTATAAAGATGTATGCGGGGTCACATGCGAAGGACGGAGACAATGAACTACTCTCTGATCTTGAAGTTCGTGTAACAGCAACCGCCTACTTGTTGTAAGTCCTTGGTTCGGTTATATTTCCGTATATCAAAGGAAACAGGGTAAGCGTCAACCTTCTTCAACTTTTGGATCCCTTGGATGAGGTGAGTAAGTATTCATGGGGGACTGCCATAGTAGCATATTTGAACGCTCAGCTAGCAAAGGCATCCCGGGAGAGAACTTCTCAAATAAACGGGAATTTGGCTTTACTTCAGGTAATTTGAGTAATCAAATATGATTGTTTTGTTTAGTTCTATTTTTAGATTTAACAATATTTATTTATTTTTGATGATGTTTTAGGTGTGGATTTATGAGCATTTACCCTCCTTGATCCAAGGCGATGCAGACATCCAATTTCAACCAGCATGGAACAATACTAAACCAAGAGGAACTCGATACAAGTACACTGGATCTCAGGATAAGGAGGAAGCGCAGAAGTTTAAGTTGGTAGCCATGCGCCAAAAATTGGAAAACATGAATGCGAAAGAGGTAACCTTTGATCCCTACAAGATAAATAGACAAGGAGACTTGCAAGATCTTGCATATTACCATGGCCCGCTGTTTTACCCTTATGGATACTCAATGTACAATCCGCATAGAGTAATGCGTCATCTTGGGTATATACAAGATTCACCCGATGAGGATTATGTTCCACCGTTCAAATATAAATTAAAGAAATGCAAGGCGGACAAAAAGGCATTGGTGGTTTCTTATGAACATGATCTTGTGACTGAGCATTGGAATAATAGGCATTTTCCTACTAGTAGGGTACAAATCACTTGGTTGGAGCATGTTAATGAAGGTCATGAGGTAACCGTTGATTACATGCCATGGTATGAAGGCTTCTCCCACGGTCGAGTGATAAGGATTGATCAGACTACGGGTAGGAGGAGCAACAAAGCATCTTCCGCTGCATGTACAGCCGACACTAGAGATGACTCTTCTATTTTTAAGCTTGTGGTGAGTATTTTTTTTTTTTTTTTGGAATTTTGTTAATGATTTAACATAAAGTGTTACTTATGTTAAATCTAAATCGGTCGTTGAATGCCAATAGAGGGAACGGATGAAGATTTTTATGAAGTCGTTTTGTTGCAAAGTCGACAAAGGAGAAGTGATAGAACCTGAGCAGATTCTTCAGTACCTTGAGTGCTGCCAACACATTGAAAATCCACAAGCAAAGAAAATGTTCGTTAATTTGGAAAAGCAATATAAGAGGACAAGGAGAACAGCTAGCCAACTAGAAGAAGAACGTGCACAAAAGGGAGATGGTGATGATCAAGCTAGTGGAGAAGAAGGTGGTTCTCAAAGGGGAAGTCCTGGACAAGGTCCTTCAAAGAAAAGTCGGACATCATCAAGTCATAAAGGTCGAGGTGGTAGTACGGAGTGAGAATGACTAATGTTTATAACTTTAAAGTGTATGGTTTAACATCGGTTAAGTTATGTCTTTTATTATTGTCGACTTTAACTTACTTTCCTCCTCTCATACAACTATTTTCCGTAGTTCGTACTTACTATCGGTATCTTTGGTGGATTGGGTTTCCTAACAATTTAGCATGTTATGAAAGAAGTAACTTTGATTATGTGAATGTTGTTGATGTGAAAATTATTAATTTGTTGTTGGTGTCGGCAGTTAAATGGTTGCAGGAGAGCGACTCTGTATTTAAAAATAGGAGTCGGAAGAACATATTTTGCAGTTGAGCGACTCATAATGCTGGCAAGTATTATGAGTGTTAGAGTCGTCCACCTCATTTTTGCATATAAACGATTCAGTCGTCCCCAAAACCACCACTCTGTCTTATTTTTGGTAAGAGTCGTTAAAGAAAAACTACGAGTCGTCAATATATATTGAAAGGGTCGTACACAAATAAGTAAAAAAAATTAGGGTCGGCCAGTATACACTATTATCTTAATAAATTCCATCTTTTCAACTGATTACATGTTATTCCTTTTCCTTGTGCGAGAGACAACTACCATTGCGGCTTCGATATGATAAAACTGCTCTCCTCTCCATTTGGTATATGCATCTTGGGCCGCACGCCTATCCCCTTTGTTCCTCGAAAGAAACTCATTATAATTGGTGCACAATCTTATAACGTGAATCGTCCTATCACGAATATGGGATGGTAGATAATCATAGCGTAGTTTGTTGTTATAATTAGCATAAGGACTCCTACCAACTTGAGTCCAAAATATACTCTCATCCTGATGTTCCTTGGGAAGATCCTTGACGATGTAATAGTTTTTAACCCATTCGGTCTCTTCCTCGACTTGCTTGAATACTTCCTGGAGATGCGCTTCTTATTTGCCCCGTTTTTCAGCATCGCGCCTCTCTTCTTCTTCCTTCGTAGGATATGGCGTAAAAGTGTATGGTTTTTTAGTAGGTCGCATGCTTCTTTTGCATATCACTTCTTCCATTGCCAATATTGATTTGGTTGGTCGCTGGCATCTTCTAAGTATGCTATCTATAGAATTGGTAGTTGATGATGAACTTGGCATGGAAAAATTGAAATACTTTGATTGTTTTCAGTTCTATTAAACAGACCTTGGTACAAGGTCTATTTAAAAAAAAAAAAACCAACGGCCACATTTTTGGGAAATCCATATCCATAAAGAGCCGTTGAAGGTGGGTGTATGGAGTCGTTAGGATTGTGTTTTTAAATCAAACGACTTAAGGTCTAGTAAATGGTTTGGGTCGTTTGTTTGTTGCTATCAAAATAACGACTTTAAGTAACTCACCTAAAGGTGAAAGGATCGTTCGTTTGTTAAATTTACAAATAACGACTCATAATTTACAAAACATACAGGAGGCCATTTTTTGGGTCGTCTAGAGTCGTTAATTTTTGAATATATTGTTACCGACTCTGTATTTTTTATTGATATAGTCGTTCGTTTTTTCGTTGTACAAGTAACGACCCTTACTTCCTAAACACCGTCGTTGAGTTTTTTGAATACTTAACTAACGACCCAAGTTAAGGAGGCAAGATTCGTTGACCTGACTTGCTTAAATAAAAACGACCCTAATTAAAAAAAAATTGTAATGATGATCAAGCTAGTAAAACATAAGTTAAAACACATAGTATTCGCTAAGGATTAGTGATAATAAATACATCCAAGTATTCGTGCATTGTACCAAAAAAACATCCTTCGACATTTAGTCGCACATGTGAACTTCTTAAAGCATTGTACTTGGTGTTCCTTCCAAACCATTCCACATGTTCATTCCAAACTCGTATTGGTTAGTCCAATCCTTGGTGTAGTCTCCCCAATCACCATAGGCCACCCGTGGTAAAGGACATTCTTCCGAAATCTTCAAACATATGTAATTGTTATTGTTGACATGTGCCATTACGATTATCCTTTTCTTTATCGCGGCATCGCACGCAGTTCTTGAGGGTACATACATACAAGACGCTCCGGGGAAGACTTTGGTGAATACAATTACCACAAAAGTGAATGTATCCGCTAGAAGTTGTCCACCAAAAGGCATTTGCATCCAAAACTTATAACCGGCCTTCTTCAAACCCTTCCTCCATTTCACGTTTGAAACCAAGTCCCTGAAGTTCAATTCCCTTTGTTTTTGATCTCCTTCCATGAGCATTGTCAAATAGAGTTGTTTGTCCTCAACCAGTTTTTCCGCCATTTTTCTCCTTGCATATTCGATTTGGGTGAGCTTAAGTTCGTCGGCCTTGTCAAAGTGGCCTAATTATTCCGTTGCGACATGGTAACCACAATTCCCATCCCCATCAATGTCGTCGGTGGATATAAGGTGATCTAAGATGACGTAAGGAAGTTGGTTGGTATACTCTTTGTATAAAGTGTAAGCAGCACGATGTGATCTTCCTTGTGAATCCCTAGGTGTCTTAGGATTACCTTTTATTCCTCTTATCGTCACCATACCACTTGTTTGGCTTTGTTGGGTACAGACCGCATGCTCAACAATATCCATATCTTCATTTTCTTTCCCTTTAGACCGACCTCGTTTCGTAGGAATGAAAGACTTTTCGTACTCATCATATTCCGCTTGGACATGCTCATGACGTGATCGGTCTCTATCGTTACCATTGTCATTGTTAACAGTTTCTATAAATGACATTTTTGTTGTTGGTCTCCCAGGCGGTTTTTGTTTTATTGGCTCTTCTTCAAACGCCAAGCTCTTACGGGCGTCCGGCCACAAGTTAGCAACCAAAATGTGTCTTCCTGCACAATTCATTTTTTGGTATTTTTCGGTGATGTACTCTCCAATCTCCAAGTCTCCAAATTCTTCATCGGACAAACCCGTGCGCTTAGGAATGAATGATAGTTTCTTCCAGAATGGATCGATATCTTCAAGAGGAATGTAATCTTTGTACCCACCAAGTTTGTGTTTACAAGGGAGGCCGAGCCAAACATCAGTTGTACAATTACACTCCCCCTTCATCACCTTTCCGGACGCCGCTTTAGCTCTAAAATCTATAAGCTGGTCCATCATATAGTTAATTGCCCACCATGAAACTTGGTGTGCTACCAACCGTAGCAAACCTTTGTCCCTTATGTGTTGCATCAAAAAACGATCTTTACTCAACTCCATCTGTGCCACTATTTTTTCGTAAGTCATCCTCTGCGTGCTCGTGAATAGCTTCATATACCGTAACTACCCCACACCTTTTTTGATACAAAATTTTCTTCAAACGGCCGTGAGACGCCTCTACAACACTTGTAGACTCATTTTTGTAGTGCTTGTATTTATTGGTCCATGCATAAACAAACTTCTCCTTCCAAGGATTCAACCATGTATTCAGGCAATAATCAACCACCTTCTTATGATCAGTACTCCAAACATCAATAAACTTTTGCAAGTTGGCATAATACTTAACCTCTGTTTTCGAATGAGCCAAATAGTCCCAATCCTCGCAAAAAACTTTCCATAAATCCCCCTCTTCATCATATTTTTTCTTTTCCTTTTTTTTTCTCTTCCGCACGCTCTTCGTTGGAAAGTTTCATTAAACGCTCATCTTCCTCCTTAGAACGTTGATTACTCTTCTTAGTATGGATCTTTTGGATTTGATTTTTGCAATTAGAAAAAATATTGGTTTGGATGTGCCACGTACAAAGAAATTGTTGAGAAAGTGGAAATACTTAACGAACGGCCCTCATAATTGCAAAATCCCTATCCGTAAATATAACATGCGACGTCTCTTCTCCACGGTAAATCAACCTCACTTGTTCCAATGCCCAAACATAGTCCGGTATTTCTTCGTTTTCCATAAAGCACCATGCAACGGTGAATGAATTTTTATCCGAAGTATGGCTTACCACGTTCAACATAGGCATGTTATACTTGTTGGTCTTATAGGTGCAATCTATGAAGAGGACTTGGTAAAAAAAAACTGAGCCAAATCCACCATCCTTGGATGTGCAAGAAAAATATGAGTCACTTTCTCACCCGGACCAACCTTAGTTTGCATGGCGTAGTTTAGTGTTTCCGCTAACCACTCTGATTGTTGCATAATCAACCTACCATTCCATTAGGTTCTCTTAATCATTGCTTTGGCGGCGTTGATTGTGGAAATGGTGGACAAGTTATCCTTATCTTCCGCCCTTATTGCATTTAGGATCTTAAGTGGTCTAAATCCCTTCATCTCCCTAACTCTATCCATCTGATGTGGTTTTAACCGGGCATATGCAGTGTGTCCATATAAACTTGTTGGTGGATCATGGTTGTGATGCCCGTTTGGAATACTATACAATCGGAATACATTGTCTTCATGATGTATTTTGAAAAAAATCCTGAACGGGCATTCACACTTCTTCGAGTTTGTGCGGTAGACCCGAGTTGTCTTCTTCGCATACTTGTAATTCTTGCCTTTGTGACTTTCTCCCTTCTTACCCGCTCTCCCGCATACCATTTCCATCTTGTCACAAACGACGTGTTTACTTTGAACAACCACACACATCTTCTCTTTTTCCTTAGGGATAAGTCATTCCTTAATTTCATTCTTGAACTCCCATGTCTACATTGAGCAAACAATTACATTATACAACAATGTGATCACTAATATATTTAGTTGGATATATAAAAATACCGATTCGGTTAAGGTAAATGTACCAAATCAGTCATATAGTGTTGGAAGGTATCCGGACCCATTGTAGATATGGGTACTGGATGGGAGCTTTGTCATACTACCAACTACAAACAAATCACAAAACCATCACTATAGGGTCGTCCACATATTATATGTACAACTGACGACTCTTTCGGAGTAATAATAACGACTCTACGCAAAACATATTAACGACTCACAAACATTAATGGTAAGTTTGACAATGACGAGCCGTTACCAAACCTAGTTAGATTCGTTAGGTTATATATAAAACCAATGCCGACTCTACTGGCAGTTAATGCAGAAATTCAAAATCAAAGATATGGTTGATTCCTAGGAGCAGTTATTGCTATTTTTTGGGAAAAAAAAGGACAGTTTTATTCCCAAACAAGTATCCGTTGAGTACTTTTTGTTATAAATAGAGATCTATCTCTTCCAAACTTAATCCCCCATCACTTTCAATCATCCTAAAGCAGTCACACATCACCTTCAAACACTAAAAATGGCTCAAAATCAGTTCAATAACCTAGAAGATGTTGCTATTGTCAGAGCACACACCACTCTCACGAAGCACTCCGTTGAGGAAGCGGAATGGGTCACCAGTAACGAAGACCCAACAAGTGGGCCTTACCTTGGGCATGATCAAAACACCAATGCTTGGTGGAAACATGTGTTTAAGGTTTTTAAAGCACTAAACGGAAATCGTAATAGGTGGACGCTCCCGCAGATTAGGGAAAGGTACGCTTATTTATACAATGAATGCGTATGGCTGAGAAACGAATTGAAAGCTCGTAAGGACGCTAACCCAAACGAAGAACGCATGAGTAGAGTAAGTTTGTGAAACAATATGCCGTTGATCAAAAATTATTAATTTGGTTATGATTATTCAACAACACTAACTTATTAAAATAAATGTTTTTCCAGTATTCTTTGGGTCGGACCCAATACGAATTAAGGTACGGCCATGAGTTTTTGCACGAGGAATGCTACACTCTCTTGGAGGAAGTCGAATGGCAATTCGCCCAATATAATTAATCTTGTATACATTTTCGTTAGTGAACTAACGTAATTTATTAAACTATTATATGTCTTTCCCTTGTTTTTTTATTTCATAGTACATGTATGTTTTTTCAATTCAATAATACTGCAGTTCAACAAAATATCCCAAACAAGGGTCGTCAACCAAATTTATGAATCTGGCCGACACCATACAAAATCGGCAACCAATCCTTTGCAGATTAACGACCTTTGTCAAACAAATATGAGCCCAATAGTAGTGTCGGCAATCTGCTAAAATTTTCGGTGCCGACACTTTATGTTCATTTGACGACTCCAAGATAAACCTAACGACCATGGACTAACATATATACACCATTCTGCCAAGTTTTCTTTTAAAGTCGTACACTTATATTTTTATAACCGGACGACCCCATACAAAGTCAGTAAGAATCGTTTAGTTGTAAATATTAAATACTAACGACCCAAGATAATACAGCATTTATTGGGGAATTGAACTCTACCAAATGTGGTTGAGGCAGTTGGGTCGTTGAATTCTATAAATACAGACCCATATCTCACCACTTCATTACAAACACCATAATTATCAAACTTCTTTTCTCATTCTCATTTATTCATAGAAACAGAGGAAAAAAATAGAAGAAGAATGACTCCCTACACTTCAGAAGAGAACTGTGCCATTACAAGAGCTTGGAAAACAGTAACAAACCACTTTGAAAGTCTAGACAAAGACATTGATGAAACATAGGATGCTTGGTGAAACCGTGTATTCATCGTTTTTGTGGCGTTGGACGGAAATCGCAACTCAAGGTCTTTGAAAGAAGTCAAGGAACGCTTCAAAGAGATAAAATTTGAGTGTGATGTTTTGAAAAGAGAATTTACGTCAATAAGGGAAGCCTTTCCGGATATGATGGCTACATTGAGAGTAAGTATTTAAACAAGAGGTAAAATTTATCCAAAGCTTTCATCGACACTAACTTAGTATGTTTGCGTTTACAGATGAATAAGGCATATGCATACTACGAGCTACTTCGACAGGAAAAAATTGAGTTACACGATTGCTACTTTATCTTCCATGGAACCGTGTATAATTACATGCTTTTCGATTGAGTGTACAACTGCATCGTTATTATGTATTGTGTTTTACCCTATGAAAGATGTATGACTTTTAGCATTCAATAAAATGTTGTTATAAAATTCGAAATGAAAAAGAAAACATATGAATCGTCAATATTAGAGACGTACGTAACAACGACTCTCATTCAAAATGTTTGGATCGTGCGTTTATAGTAATCTGAAACTAACGACCCTTAGAGTCATAGCTACAGAGAGTACAACATATCTGAGTCGTTGGGTTTTAAATACACTGAGTAAACGACTCTTGATGACCTAACAAAAAGAGTCGTCAATATTGGAGACGTAAGTAACAACGACTCTCATTCAAAAAATTTGGGTCGTGCGTTTATAGTACTCTTAAACTAACGACCCTTAGAGTCATAGCTAAGGAGTACAACGTATCTGAGTCGTTGGGTTTTAAATACACGGAGTAAACGACTCTTGATGACCTAACAAAAAAATTCATCAATATTTTAGAAGATTTTGGACGATTTTTCATAGTGGCGTCTGAGAGTCGTTAGTTTGTTCGAAACTAACTGACGATTTTTCATACGGATATTTAGAGTCGTAAAGTAATCTCATTAATACATAACGACTATTTAGGGTTGTTAGACTATATTTCTCCCGACCAAACGACCCTCACTCTGAGTAGTTGCATGGTATCCATGAATCGACCACTTGGAGTGCCATTCTAGGAATTTGAAGAGTATAGGAAGTTTACCTGATTGTTTTCAGCTCCGGGTTCTTCATTTAAAGGATTGGTTCCTTCATTTTGAGCAATATGATCTTCATTTGCATCATTTATCAAACCTTCCTCTATTAACATATCCTCATCAAACATCCAATCCATAGGATTAGATGACACAATCTCCCCATCAACACAATCATGTTTGTTGGTTGAATCTTCACTTACCTCATTTCCTCCACTACAATCACTCATTTCAACAACAACAAAAAAATCACCCAAAAACCTAACTTTCCTCCTCTCTATCTATCCAACAATTTTTTTTTTTAATGATTTTGATTTTTACCCAAAACTAATTTCATATAACTCAATTAATTAATAACTAATCTAACTTAATTAATCAACTAAATTATCACTAATTATTTTAGGGGTAATTTAGGTATTTTTAAAAATTAGGATAAGGGGTGAGCACAAAGTGCTATCGGGAGACCAACTGGTCAGGCCCCCAATTATTATTTCGGGCCCCCAATTTTTCCTTGTTATATAGCTCACGGTCGAAATCAATGGGATCAATATGCTCGAGTTTCCGCATATTGTGTTTATTTAGATTACAGCAAGGCAATACATAACTAAAATACGCCATGAGTGACATGAGTATGAATCTCGGCATACACTTAAGCAATTAAGTGTCTAGCCCTTTCCCGCTTCTTAGTTTAAAAATAACACTTTGGTTGAGTATAATATATGCTACATGTTCTTGAAGAGTTTTTTTTATAAAATAGAACATGACACATTGTGATGTTGTGTACCTCTTCCATATGGCTAGCTCTGATGCAGGTAGCTGCACAATCATATGGATTTCACTGTCTAATGGCAGAAACTAACCGAGCTAGGATGGTGTTTTCTCTTCAAAACAAACCAGGAAGAACCTACACTAAAAACAATAAATGGTCTAGACCCTACAACTTATCAAATTCCACAATATCACAGTCATTGCAAATTATAAGAGCATCTCCAATGCAAGGGGTTGAGGTCATAAAAATCCATGCCACCTAAGATTTAAGACTTTTTCTACCAAAATTCCATCTCAAATGCAAAGGTTAAGGTACTTGGAAATTGTGACATAATTATGTGGGGGTGGAAGAGAAAGTCTAAATAAGACCCTCTCCATGACCTTGGGTCTAAGTCCACATCATTAATGTCTCTATGTTAATTTAAAATTTGTTAGATAAAACCTTGAGGATTGGAGATGAGCTTTTGGGTTGAATTTATTTGTTTTGTCCATATGTGAATGACCTTCATAGAAAATGTGATATTTAGACCTCCACATAGGATCACCTCTACCCCTAGCATTGGAGATGCTCTAAAAGCTGAAATCTCAAAATCCAGTGGCCTTCATCATTCCGCATTGTATTAAGTAAACATATTAATTTGTGTTTAATTAACCCCTAATGAAAAATAATTTATCAAAACCCTAAGAAGAATAAGAACTTTATACCTTCTCCATCAATGGTGCTGATTGGGTTAAGAGCAATGGTACTGATTGGATTAACTAAATAGGATAGTTTTTTGTTTTTTTATCGCTTCTTTCAATTTGAGGCAAATCAAAAAACAATTATTGAGAATACCTTAAATCCAATTTAAGACAAAGAAAATATAGATTAGTGCACAAAATACATATAGGAGAAACTAATTAAGAAAAAGATTTAAGTAATCTTTTTCTTTTTTTTCCTCAACAAACGTAGAGATTTAAGTAATCTTGGGATATATCCTAAAATTTATGTCAAGCTGGGATTGTATTCGTCAGAATATATATAATTTTTATCCAAAACAAAAACTAAACAGTTTGAGTCTGTCAATTCTAAAGTTTCTGAATCAGAACTGAGTTGGCAAGAACTGCTTTCACTATTGTTTGCTTCACATCCAAAACCGGCTTAGGATGAAGACCACAATTGGTTAGTTCTTACTCATATGGCCTTGACGCATCTATGAAGGCCCGATATAACCAACAATGTGATGAAAATTGAACCAAACGATGTATAATTCTGCTAGCTTTAACCGAACAGATCAGGTTGTTGGAGATGTATTGAGAGTAATGGGCGCTGCAAACACCGGAACAAATTCAGTGTTCGAAAGAGGGGGCAAAGACGAACGGAATGATAAAGAGAACGGGATCGTCATTGAGCTTATTCTAAGTTCTACACTTTTCCAATAATAGTTGTTGGATTCCTAATGTAGTTTTAGTCTTAATATGGTAAGGTCATCGACTTCCATAGAATTGAACTTTAATTTCCTTAGAATTGCAAACACCCCAATTTTTTTATTTTGTAATTTTTAATGTTTTCCTTTTTATTTTTTACCAATTATACGTCGCCAATTGTCCTCACCAAAACGCTCGTTTCACAAAAATCAAAAAAGACTTGTTTCGGCCAATAAGAAGCGAGGGTTTCGTCATTATTCAACGTGGGAGCTTTATTTGTCCAGGCCTTTAAATCTTTAGATTACTTAACAGAAGTTAGGACTTA